>CM055123.1:101062848-102452015 GCA_029206835.1 Rana muscosa | reverse complement strand
ATTAGAGCTATGAGTGACAAGACACCTAAACTGACGCTCCTGGCCAACTTTAGAATCTGGGGCTATAAACCAAGTTGGTTTGTCCCAGTCAGTAGCAATACTTCCCCTAAAATAACCCCTGTACATTGTGTGATGTGAGCATGCATGTAGGAAAAACAATGAAATCTCACCCATCCACCATCTACTACTGTCTGTGGTAAAAATAAAGAAAATCTGTCACAAACCAAAATACTTTTATTAGAAACTGCATAGGATTTTAGGTGCAATGAATCTACACCTATAAAGCCGTGTACACACGATCGGATATCCTATGGATTCTAATCCGATCTTTTTTTCCATCGGAAATCCGATGAAACTGTCTTCCATCAGTCTTGCCTACACACCATCAGTCAAAAAAACGACCGTTTCAAACGGTGACGTAAAACACTCCGATGAGCTGAGAAAAATTAAGTTCAATGCTTCTGAGCATGCGTCGACTTGATTCTGAGCATGCGTGGGTTTTTTATCCGATGGAGTTCCCCACAGACGATAGTAATTTGCTATCGGTTTTTTAACCATCGGATAAATTTAAAACATGTTCTATTTTTAAACACCAATGGAAAAAAGACAGATGGGGCCCATACACGATCGGTTTGTCCGATGAAAACAGTCCATCGGACTGTTTTCATCGGTAAAACCTATCGTGTGTACACGGCTTTACACTTTATAGTGAAGTCACAGCCCTCACCCTAGATAGGGGTTATGGGCATCAGGGCCTGTTGCTTTTACCTGATTTGTTGTTTAAGAACAGGGTCTCCAATTTGTTTTTAAAAAGAGCCAGTTTACTGTCCTTCAGATTTTAGGGGCCCCACTGTGGCCAGTGGGAGTAGAAAATGCCTCAGTATCAGTGGGGGTAGACAATGGGTTTTATTTACTAAAGCTGGAGGGGGGAAAATCAAGCTCACTTTTACATAGAAACCAATCAGTTTCCAGGTTTTATTGCCAAAGTTTAATTGAACAAGCTGAGGTTAGAAGCTGATTTGTTTCTATGCAGAAGTGAGTCTGATTTTGCACCCTCCAGCTTTAGTAAATAAAAACCCCAATGTCTCAGGCTTGGTGGTCAGTGGGAGTAAAAAGATTACATAGCACCGGTGGTCAGGAAGAATAGTGTCCCTTCACTGGTTTCAGTGGGAGTAGTGCCCCATTACTGGTGTCCGTGGGAGAAGCAGTGCCCCATCACTGGTGTCAGTGGGAGGAATGGTGTCCCATCACTGGTGTCAGTGGGAGGAGTAGTGCCCCATCACTGGTGTCAGTGGGAGGAGTAGTGCCCCCTCACTGGTGTCAGTGGGAGGGAGTAGTGCCTCATCAATGGTGTTAGCGGAAGCAATAGTGCCCCATCACTGGTGTCAGTGGAAGGAGTAGAGCCTCATCATTACTTTCAGTGGGAGAAATGGTGCCTCATTATTGGTGTTAGTGGAAGGAATAGTGCCTCATATCAGACTGAGGAACAGTGCCCCAAGAGCCAGATAAAGGCAAGAAAAGGTGGCATCCGGCCTGTGGGCTGCAGTTTGGAGACCACTGGTTTAGGGTACTAGAGTTTTTTTTCTTTCTTTTATCACAGTTTAGTTGAAAAAGTCAGAAAATATCACATGAACTAAAACTTCCATTGTAAATATATTTGGATTAGAATCTTCTTTCTTTGAAAACACTAATGAGATAAAGTAGGTCCTAAATCTTCTTCTTTTTTCTGTATTTATAAAACGTAATAATGTAATAATACAAATTGTTTTAGGTAATAGCAGTGATACTTTTGTGTTCTTTGGTACAGCAAATTCCGGCCACTGGCAAGTTTATTTCTTATTTTTTTCATAGCACTGAAATGTACACTATATAGGTTAGAGGAACCTAAACATGACACCTACTATATGGCCAAAAGTGTATGGACACCCCTCTAAATTACGGGATTGAAGTGCTTCTAATGATGTTTATTGTTAAAGTGGTTGTAAACAAACACCTACAGGTAAGCCTAGATTAAGGCTTACCTGTAGGTGCAAGAAATATCTCCTAAACCTACACGGTTTAGGAGATATTTGCAAAAAAAGACATGCACCGATGTCTACGGTGCATGCGCGTCGTAGACAACGGTGCATTCACAGGGTTAATCCCATTCACAATTCCGGCTCTGCCGGAATAGACAGCTCCCGCGCGCATGCGCGGAGTGACGTCTTCGCCGCTCCGGCCAATCAACAGCGCTGTGATTGGCTGGAGCGGCGATACCCGGAAGTAACCTTCCGGGTATCTGAGGAGCGATGGCTGCGGCCGGAGCGGGGGACGAGGATGGCTTCGGGGGTCCCGATCTAAGGTAAGTGATGCATAATGAGCTAGTATGCTAGTCATACTAGCTCATTATGGCTTTGTCTTGCAGGTGATTTAAAAAAAAAAAAAAATTATCTGGGTTTACAACCGCTTTAAATCTATAGCATACATAGACATTTTAGACAGCGGTTTGCTTTCAACTTTGTTCCCCTTTTTTCCAGCACAAGCACTTTCAAGCCAGGACCATTAGAAAGGGTTTGACAAACTTGGTGTAGAGGAACGTAAGTGGCTGACACACAGCCCTAAATGCAATCCTACTGAACGCCTTTGGAATGAGATGGAACACTGATTGCAAACCAGACCTTTTAGTCCAAAATCAGTACCCAACCTCCCAACTGGCACAGATTCCCACAGGCAACTCTAAATCTTGTGGAAAGTTTTCCCAGAAGAGTGGAGGTGGGGGGGGGGGGGATGTTGCCTAAAAAAAAAAAAAAAGTTCTTTTGTTTTTTTAAGTATTTATGAACAGTATTACATACCGTAATACTTAACTGCAATGCTTTTTTTTATCCACATGGTGGGCTTCATATGCAAGCCTTGAGACAGCCCATTCATACATTTAAATACATTAAATTTACATCTAAGCAGAATGAGCACCACTTCAGGTCAAATAAATTGATCTTATTGCTATAGCTGAAACAGATATGGCATTCATTATGTATTCTTTCAGTGAAGCACAAGGTATTGAAAATCCTGTCTTTGAAGATCCCCCTGCTGCAAACCCAGAACAGAGGCCCCGGCTTATTTTCATGTCTAGCCGCCAGCAGTCAGACTCAGGTCGCCATCTGCTTTCTG
The DNA here is from genome assembly GCA_029206835.1 of Rana muscosa. Taxonomy (NCBI): domain Eukaryota; kingdom Metazoa; phylum Chordata; class Amphibia; order Anura; family Ranidae; genus Rana; species Rana muscosa. The sequence goes on along the minus strand of CM055123.1, from coordinate 102,448,867 downwards.
AACCCAACACTCCCCTCTCTCCCCCTGGACCGAATGATGTCTTCTTCCCTTGTCTTGGTAAGTTTGCCAAAGCAAAACTTTACTTCACTATCTGGTCGAATAAAACTACTTTTGTATGCAAACATGAAAACTTCTTAAGCCTTTATTGTATTTATCACCTATACATGTCTATGGATTTTTTTTTTTTACAAGATTCCAGTCTGTGTTGAAAGAGTGCCTACAGTGGCCACTGTGTGAACAAACTACTCAAATACAATGTCATGGCACTAATGTGCAGATCAAAAACTTTCCTTCAAATAAAGCAGGGGTGTCAAACTCAATTTCACTGTGGGCCGCATCAGCATTATGATTTCCCTCAAAAGGGCCGGTTGTATCTGTAAAATTAGAAATCCAGCGCATCCCCTCCCCTTACATTAGATGTCAAAAGCCACCCCACCATCAGAAGTTGAGTCCCCCACTCTCCCTTACATCACAGTGCACCCCCCCTTTCTTATGCTGCTGCTGGGAAGAAGCTGGATGCATTGCTTGAAAGCAGAAAGTAAGGGTCTGGAGTAGGACCAGAGGAGGGCTGGAGCTCTCCTGCAGCTGCAGTAGAGGTGCGAGGGCCACATGAAATGGCCTGGGGGGCTGAATTCAGCCCGCGGGCCTTGTGTTTGACACCTGTGAAATAGAGCATATTCCCAATCAACCCCTTATTGACCTTTGAGTTAATCCCTATTGGCCCTAATGAACTACCTTTCCTCCTCCCTTTCTTGTTTTTTGATTATTTTTATTTTACCATTCATAGTAAAATTGTTTTATATTTTCATGTAAACTAAAATTATATAAAACTTTTTAACCACTTGCTTACTGGGCACTTAAACCCCCTTCATACCCAAACCAATTTTCAGCGCTGACGCATTTTGAATGACAATTGCGCGGTCAAACAACGCTGTACCCAAATTATATTTCTTTTTCGTACATCACGGGACACAGAGCGACATAGTCATTACTAATGGGTTATATAGATACCGTCAGGTGCTGGCACTGGCAACTTCCAAAACCGGAAGTACCCTCCCCTATATAAGCCCCTCCCATCCGGGAGCACCTCAGTTTTTTGCCAGTGTCTAAGGTGTTGGCCAAGAAGAAACATGTGTTTTTCACTGAGCTTGCGTACAGGTTCTTTTGGGCCTCAGTAAGCTATTCCGGATCCGACCAAAAAAGCTTCATAGCTAAACGGTCGGTACCCGGGCCTTGCAGAGAAGAGCAAGGTTTTGCCTGTAATGCTTCTCTTAGGAGAGCTGGACCCTGGGATCCAGAGCTCTGGTCATACCCACGACCAAGATGTTTTCTGTGCAGGGTGCTATACAGGTCCAGGGGAGTGGAATCCTTGGGAACCCGGTCCCTGAAGGTTTGATTACAATGCCTGCCGTGATAGGTGAAGTTTGGGCTTTTGTGGACCAAACAAAGTCCTGCGGCGGGGAACAGGTAAGTGGGGGCCCCCAGGAACTTGGTTCTATTGGGGGACCCCCAAGCCTAATTTGTCTTTCTGTCTGTTACCTAATGGTATTCCCGCAAAATTCTGTGCATGCCTGTAACTACTAAAAAAATGTAATAATTTTTAATGGTGGTCAAGAAAAAAAAAAAAAAAGTTTTTATATATATTTAATATATTAGACTGCGGTACCTGTGTTTGTCCACTAGAGGCCGCTGTGGAATGTTTTCTTGTCATGTGGACTAGCTTCTTCTCAGCAGAGCAAAGTCCAGGCAGATGGTGAGTTCTCTTATAGGAAACTGCTTCCTCTGCCATGTTGCAGTGTTTGTCCATCCCCCGGCCTGCAGCAAAGAGGGGCCCTGGCTCCTGTCCCTTGTTACCATATTTGAAATTAGCGCCGAAGGCGCACGTGCCCGCGCGCGTGCGCGTGCACGCGCCTCTATATATAGAGGTGAGCCGGGAAAGGGGGCGGAGCCAGGGGGATGACGCTCTGTGCGCGCCGCAGCGCTTCTGCGCATGTGCGGGCGTCCCAGCAGTTTTAAAAAAACCACAATATTGTAGTGAGCTGGCTATGAAGTACAGAGACAGAGCTGGCAACATTTAAAGGCATACAGCAAGCGGTTGATACAGGCATCCCCTAGAAAGGCACATTAGTAGACACCAACTGTGATATAGCAGCAATTGTGCTAGACTATTCTCAGTAAAAGTGGTGTATTACGGCTGGAATACCTCAGCTTTAGGCTTAGGAATATGCCGTCCAGAAGCTCCGGAACTGAATCTTCCAGGAAGCGAAGGGGGTCTCATCGGGCTCTGAGGATCTTGGGCATACTTCTGCTGCACCAGTCTCCCCTGAAGTTCAGAGGTAAGTGACCGTAGAGACCCCGCAGGGGTACTTGGTACTGTGGCTGTCCTCAGTCACCTGCTCCTGTGTATGTAACAGAGGAGGTTTTTTTCCTCAGCTCTGGGAGGATTAGAGAGAGATTGTCAACATTTATCGCTGCCTCCCTGTCAGGGAAAGCACGCCCGATCTCCGTCTCCTCCTTCAGAGTGCCTGTTAGCAGAGCAACAGTCCCATACAGGGATCGACCTGCCTGAAGGGGATCAGGATGAGGTTGATTCTGTTATAGAGGAATCAACAGTGGGGGAACCTTTTCTCAGCATCTCAAGCTGAAAGATTATGGGTTCAGTCTCTGACTAACATGGTCCGATCAGCATTTAAAAATGCACCTTGCGGAACCATCAACCACTACTGTATCCTCGTTGGGGTCGCTAGAAGCCCCCAGACTGTCTGTTCTTTTCCACTTCACCCTTTACTGAAAGGGCTCATTTACCAGGATTGGGAATGTCCTGAGAAAATATTTATTCCCCCAAGAGATTTACGGTGGTCTATCCCATGGAGGATAAGTTCATCAAAAAATAAAATAAAAAATGGAAGGTCCCTACAGTGGACGCAGCCATCTCTTGTATGTATAAATCACTGACATGTCCAGTGGATAATGTCCAAATGTTCAAGAACCCAATAAATAAAAGATTGGAGTCCTTATGAAAATCTGCTTGGTGATACAACCAGCAGTAGCAGCTATTGGGGTCTGCTAAGCAGTGAAGGATCAGTTGAAACAGGTCTTGAGGGACTTGACAGATCAGCAGGCTTTGCCCTAGCTGATCTACCTAGAGCCTTAGGCTTTGCGGTTGACGCCATAGAGGATTCAGTCCATCAGGCCTCCCGCCTTACGCTGTCTATAGTACATACGCGTAGGCTCCTATGGCTCAAAAACTGGTCTGCTGAAGCTCCCTGTAAAGAATGGCTGGTTAGCGTCCCATTTCATGGTGAACGCTTATTCAGGGAAAACCTGGACAAATATATCCAGAAAATTTCCAGCGGTAAAAATACGCTCTTGCCGGTTAAAAGCAGAGTTAGAGGTCCCTCTTTAAGAGGCCTGCTTCTCCAGTCCCTGGGGCATCGGCTGTGTAACAGTTCCGACGGCCTCCTCGGTCAAATCCCGGGGGTAAAAAACAGGGACAGTAGCAGGGTAATGAGAAACCCTGGGTCAGGGGAGGTACAAAACCTCCCCCAAAGTTAAATTCATTGAAGCCCCCACTCAGTCGGGTGGGGGGAGGACTCCAGTTGTTCGCAAGAGACCTGGCGGGACACGATCAAGACAGATAGGTGCTCTCCGCAGTAGGTTTGGGATACAGTTTGGAGTTAAAAGACTCTCCTCCTTCCCATTTTTGAGGTCAAACGTGCCAAGGGATCCCCGGAAGAGAGAGTCCCTCCTGTTGGCACTAGAACAACTATTGCTCCAAGGAGTAATTATGGAGGTTCCCCTGGAAGAATGAGGGTTCGGGTTTTACTCAAACCTCTTTACAGTCCCGAAGCAAACGCGGACGGGAGGCCCATATTAATTCTAAAAGGGCCATACAAATTCCTGTATATCAGGTCTTTCCGATGGAGTCGATCCGATCGGTGGCCACTGCCCTAGAAGGGGAGGATTGGTTAGCCACGATCGACATCAAAGATGCTTATTTGCACATTCCCATCTTTCCAGTCCACCAAAAATTTCTACGCTTTGCAGTAGAAGGGCGCCATTTTCAGTTCAGAGCCTTACCCTTCGGTTTGGCCACAGCACCACGAGTGTTTACAAAAATTCTGGCCCTTTATTGGCCAATCTAAGAACACAAGGTGTAATGATAATGGCATATCTGGATGACTTGTTGCTGATAGACCACTCAGTGAAAAAACTAGACGTGGTCGTTCACAAGACAATCAAGTATCTGGAATCTCACGGTTGGATTATCAACCGAGACAAGTCAGCCCTAAAAACCAGTCAAAAGTCTGGAATACTTGGGGCTAAGGTTGGATTCAGGCCAGAGAAAAATATTCTTGCCTCGAGGAAAGGTGTTGTCTTTGAAAGATTTGATCCACTTAGTGGGTACAAAAAAGACAGCCGTCCATACGCCTGTATATGAGGCTGCTGGGAAAAATGGTGGCATCATTCGAAGCAGTACCCTACGGTCAATTCCATTCAAGGAATTTGCAAGGGGCCATACTGTCAGCCTGGAACAAAAAAATTCAGGCCTAGACTTACAATGTCCTTGTCCCCTTCCGTTCGCAAGAGCCTCCGTTGGTGGTTGGTTTCCCAGAATCTGGAAAAAAGGAAATCCTTCAGTCCGATTTCTTGGGAGGTGGTCACTACAGATGCCAGCCTTATAGGCTGGGGAGCAGTACTGGAGCAATAGTCTCTCCAGGGCAGATGGTCGGATGCAGAAAAGGCCCTGCCCATCAATCTCTTAGAGATACGAGCAGCCCGGTATGCCCTAGTAGCATGGACATCCAAACTCCAAGGGTCCCCTGTCAGAATTCAATCAGACAATGCCACAGCAGTGGCATATATCAATCATCAGGGGGGCACCAGGAGTCGTGCAGCCCAGAGGGAAGTAAATTACATCCTGAAATGGGCAGAAAAAATATGTCCCAGCCATATCTGCAGTATTCATTCCAGGAGTGGAGAAGTGGAAGGCGGACTTTCTAAGTCGCCAGCAATTAGGCCCAGAGGAAGGGTCCCTTCACCCCGAGGTTTTCTGGACAATATGTCAGCGGTGGGGAACATCGGATGTAGATCTTCTAGCATCCAGATTCAACGCAAAGGGGGACAGGTTTGTCTCTCGGACAAGGGATCCCCTAGCTTGCGGCTCGGATGCCCTAGTGTTCCCTTGGGATCAGTTCAAGCTGATATATGCATTCACACCGCCACAATGGTTACCTCGATTACTCCGCAGAATCAGGGTAGAAAAGAAACCAATGATTCTGGTGGCTCCAGCGTGGCCCCGAAGAGCGTGGTACGTGGAGATTGTAAAATGTCAGTGGGGAGTCCTTGGACTCTCCCACATCGTCCGGACCTGCTTTCGCAAGGACCGATATACCACCCTTCCTTACCAGCCCTAGGTTTGACGGCCTGGCTATTGAAGCCCACATTCTAAAAAAGAGAGGGCTCTCTAATTCTGTGGTATCTACCATGATCAATGCCAGGAAGCCGGTATCCAGGCAGATCTACTATAGAATCTGGAAGGCGTACATCGCCTGGTGTGAAGCCAAGAAATGGCATCCACGTAAGTACGTAATAGGTAGGAGTCTGGACTCCCTACAATGGGCTGTAGATAGGAAGCTTGCCTTGAGTACTATCAAGGGTCAGATTTCGGCCTTGTCAATATTTTTTCAAAGGCCCTTGGCTTCGCATTCACTAGTCAAAGCCTTTATACAAGGAGTGATGCGTATTAGTCCTCCGGTTAATATTCCCATATGTCCATGGGATCTAAACTTGGTTCTGTCGGTTCTACAGAAACAACCATTTGAACCATTACAGCATATTTCCTTGGTGCTTCTCACCAGGAAATTGATTTTTCTAGTAGCCATTTGTTCGGCTAAAAGAGTATCGGAATTAGCAGCTATGTCCTGTAAGGAGCCATATCTGGTTATCCATAAGGACAGAGTACTGTTACGTCCTCATCCAGCCTTTCTTCCTAAGGTGGTATCGAGGTTTCATTTGAACCAAGATGTGGTTCTTCCTTCTTTTTTCCCCAAACCTACTTCGGTAGAGGAAAAGTTATTGCATTCTTTGGATGTAGTAAGAGCAGTTAAAGCTTATCTAAAAGCCACTGCTCAGATTCGCAGAACGGATACTTTGTTTATTCTGCCGGAAGGCCCCAGAAGGGGTCAGGCAGCGTCAAAATCTACTTTAGCCAAGTGGATTCGACAGGTCATAATACAAGCCCTATGGCTTGAGAAATAGACCGCCTCCGTTCAAAGTTAGGGCGCACTCCACGAGAGCAGTTGGAACTTCATGGGCAGTGCATCACCAGGCCTCCCTGGCTCAAGTCTGTAAGGCCGCAACATGGTCTTCAGTACACACGTTTACTAGGTTCTACCAGGTGGACGTTAGAAGTCAGGAGGATGTCGCCTTTGGGCGCAGTGTGTTGCAGGCCGCAAAAGATCCTCATGTCTGATAGCGCTCAGCTTATATATGGTGTATCCCCCCCCCCCTCATTTGGCATTGCTTTAGGACATCCCATTAGTAATGACTATGTCGCTCTGTGTCCCGTGATGTACGAAAAAGAAAATAGGATTTTTATAACAGCTTACCTGTAAAATCCTTTTCTTGGAGTACATCACGGGACACAGAGCTCCCACCCCTCTTTGGGGACACTTATTGCTTTGCTACAAAACTGAGGTGCTCCCGGATGGGAGGGGCTTATATAGGGGAGGGTACTTCCGGTTTTGGAAGTTGCCAGTGCCAGCACCTGACGGTATCTATATAACCCATTAGTAATGACTATGTCGCTCTGTGTCCCGTGATGTACTCCAAGAAAAGGATTTTACAGGTAAGCTGTTATAAAAATCCTATTTTTTATCATTTTTTTCCCACAAATAGAGCTTTCTTTGGGGGGTATTTGATCACCTCTGCGTTTTTTTGTTTTTTTTGCGCTATAAACAAAAAAAGACAGAAAATTTTGAAAAAAAAAACCACTATTTTTTACTTTTTGTTATAATAATATCTCAATTTTTTTTAAAAAAACTATTTTTTTTCTCAGTTTAGGCCGATACGTATTCTTCTATATATTTTTGGTAAAAAAAATTGCAATAAGCGTATAGTGATTGGTTTGCGCAAAAGTTATAGCGCCTACAAAATAAGGGATAGAATTATGACATTTTTATTATATATTTTATTTTTTACTAGTAATGGCGGCGATCTGCGATTTTTGTCAGGCCTGCGATATTGCGGCGGACATAGCGGACACTTTTGACATTATTTTGGGACCATTCACATTTATACAGCGAACAGTGCTATAAATATGCACTGATTACTGTATAAATGTGACTGGCAGGGAAGGGGTTAACACCAGGGGGCGATCAAGGGGTTAAATATGTTCCCTATGAGTGATTGTTACTGTGGGGGGAGGGGACTGACTGGGGGAGGAGACCGATCTGTGTCCCTATGTACAAGGGACACAGCATCGGTCTCCTCTCTCCCTGACAGGACGTGGATCTTTGTGTTTACACACAGAGATCCACGTCCTGCCTCTGTAACAGCAGATCACGTGTACCTGGCGGACATCGCGGCCGCCAGGCACACGCATCGGCATCACGTGACGCGGTGGGCACAGCTGATTCCCGCCATGTGCCCTCGGCGGTGCGCCGTGATGTTACACAGCAGGACGTCCAGGGACGTCCACTCGGCACTTGAGAGCCGCGCTGCAGACGTCTTTCGTCTATAGCGCAGGTCTCAAGTGGTTAAAGGACACCTTTTATTAATTTGTAAATATCTATCCCATTCTCAGTAGCAGAAATGCAATTATATGTTATTATATTTATGATAATGTATTTATTGTCTTGTTGTCATAAGTAATGACAAAGCAATTGTTAGATCAATAAGCCCATAGCTAAAATGTTAAATATTGCTCAGGTTCATAGCAGCATTTTTTTTTTAAAACAAAGTTTTTTTATTGAAAAAGCAGCATTTTCTTAAGCCCTGTGTGCATGAGCCCTAAAAGCCATATCCCGTGTAGCTAAATTGGCAAGTGGCAGAACAGTTTGATGGTATAGTTTTTTTTTTGCAGCACCACAACTGCATCTACTTAAAGGGTAAATAAAAAAAAATAAAAAACTTTAATTTTACACATGCCAGTTATTGTAGTATTTGCTTTTAAGGTATATGGAATGCCAATCGCTTATTCATATTATGGCAATAGTGGGGCAAATTTGTGGTGCTTTGGTGAACAATAGTTACTGCACAGTATTGGAACAACATGCCAATAGCAAAGAGTAGGTCCAAGAACAGATGGTAAGAAACAAGTGAAGGATGCACATTAAGCCATTTGAACCTAACAAAATGCCCTTGCAATACAAAATAAAAACCAATGTACTCCCAAATGAAAGGAAAACCCCAAATCACAACCAATCTAACAAAAACCCACTCTTTCATTTTAAAGAAAAAACTGGCAACAGAAATACCAAAAAAGCAGTTTGGTATGGAAGGGACAGCAGATAAAGTCACAGACCACTTACCTAAATTACCTAAACAAAAAAAAAAAAAATAGTAAGGCAGCAAAGGGAGCAATAAATACCTTTATATACTCGATTGTAAGACGACCTGAATATAAGCCGAGGCACCTAATTTTACCACAAAAAACTGGGAAAACTTATTGACTCGAGTATAAGCCTAGGGTGTCCATCTGCAAGCCTCACTGTGCTTCACTGTGCCCATGCCTCACTGTGTCCATGACTAGACTTACGTTTAACATGGGAGTATATGGAAGGGGTGCCCCGACAGCAAACTTTGCACACTTGTAGAGGAGAGCTGGGGCTACATGTGTGCCAAGTATCGGGACCAATGGACCTACGGCTGGCCGGTACTGGGTCCCCAAAGTTACCAGAGAAATTACCGTTTAACATGGGAGTCTATGGAAGGGGTGCCCAGCTTTGAAAAATCGCTGCTCCCCGGCCGTAGGTCCCCTGGACAACAACCTTTGCACACTTATAGAGAAAGAGTGGGGCTATATGTGTGCCAAGTTTGGGGTCCAGAGGACCTACGGCAGGCTGGTACCGGGTCCCCAAATTCCGGGAGATCAGGCGCAAAACGGTGACTCGAGTATAAGCCGAGGGGGGCATTTTCAGCACAAAATAATGTGCTGAAAAACTCGACTTATACTCGAGTATATACGGTAACCCAAAGTGTTAGCAAAAAAAGGTTTCCCAACTCATTCTAATGTCTCCCTTTGCAGTTTGTCATCTCCCCCTCTTCCTCTCCCTACAGCAACTTACAATACATTGACATGTGGCTGCTCTGAGCAGCCATCGTGCATTATGGTTTAAGAAAATAAATAAAAATCATCCGGGCAATTCCATAATCCAAATTCATCCATAGTCAAAATCTCAGTTTTGAGTGGATTGACCATTTTAATATGTGTTTAAGGGTTACTTAAAGCGGTTGTATACCCGCTGCTGCTTTTTTTTTTTTCATACCTGAAAGGCAAAAGACATAATGAGCTAGTATGCACCGCATACTAGCTCATTATGAAATACTTACCTTAGAACGAGGAGTCGGTAACTTACCTGGTCCACGCCGAGGGAGATGTCATCTTGCCTTGGCGTGTCTTCTGGGTATCGCCGCTCCAGCGCTATGAGTGGCTGGAGCGGCGATGTCGTCACTCCCGCGCGCCGGCAAGGTCCGGCGGCTGCCGGGCTTTAGCCGAGGATCCCCGCTGTGCATGCGCCGCTGCAGTTAGCGGCTCATTGCGAGGGAATATCTCCTAAACCGTACAGGTTTAGGAGATATTCTTTTTATCCACATGTAAGCCTTAATATAGGCTTACCTGTAGGTAAAAGTTAAAAAAACAGGGTATGCAACTGCTTTAAGTTAAACAAAGTAAATCCATGCCTAGCGGACATTGATAATATAGAGCAGATACAGTATATATGCCACAATTTTAGTCCATGCCACAATGTTAGTCCATACCACAACCTGCATTTTACAGCCCATTCGTAAAATGCATGCTGCAGTTATGTGCTTGCAGTATCTTATTGAGTCCTTGTTTACTGCAGCAGAGAGAACTCTGTCATTTGGAGGAGACGATGATTACATGACTTTGACAAGTTAAGCAGAGGTGGCTCTAGGCTTTATGAGGCCTTAGGCAAAACTTGACATGGGGCCCCAATCACGCCCATGATGGAAAAAATAATTCAAGGACAAGAGCCTCTTCCCCCACAACCCTGGCTGGTGGTTGTGGGGGTCTGCGGGCGGGGGGGCTTATCGGAATCTGGAAGCCCCCTTTAACAAGGCGGCCCCCAGATCCTGCTCTTTAATAATCAAGGGGCGGGGCGACCCGGTGATGTCACCTGGTAAACCCACCCCCTTGTGACGTCATTGACTGAGGGCATGCTGGGTCATTGATGTCACAATGGGTGGTGTCACCGATATTCACTGGTTGTTAGGGATGCTGGCGCACCCTCTGAGTCACGGCTCCTAACGCTGCCTGAGCACAGCAGCGTTAAGATCCTCTGTCCCTTAAACTGGGGTAATGCATTGGGTAAGTTAGGCGGCGGCGAGGCCCCTGTGAGTGTGAGGCCTTAGGCGGCCGCCTAATTTGCCTAATTAAAGAGCCGCCTCTGAAGTTAAGTGACCATGCCCCTCTCCTGGCCTTATTTTTATTGCTATTCCTCTATTCAGAAGAATAGTGTTTTGAATCCCCAAAGACAGCGGAGCGCTAAGCACATTTGTAAAGCACATCGCTGTACTTTATAAATATGCAGCCTATATATGTTATTTGAAGCAGCTGTATGGATGTGGTAAAGCTGATGCTTTATATGTTTCCGTTAGTGCCACGAAAAAAGTTTTTTTCCTTCACCTTTGTAACATCTGTACTTCTTCATATTGTACACCTTGGAACAGGTTGTGCCTGAAAATATAATTCCAGGAAGCAAGTTACAGGTTATTAAATTTTAATTAGAATTTTAATTAAAAACCAACATTTCCTTTAATTCGCCCTTTTTGAATTGGTATTTCTCCTGAACAGTTTTTTCTTACAAACTAGACTGATGATAATACCAGAAAAGGTAGTTTACATGAACAATGGATTCCTACATAGTACATGAAAGACAAGAAACTTGAAAGTGTTCTGAATGACTCCAGAAAGCCTCCAAGGGCAGCTATGAATTCAACATAAATTTTCACCATTGTGTTTTTTATTTCAGCCAGGTACATTTGGCGATGTTCTCAAAGGGGAGGTCCATGTTTTAGGACAGTTGCCACATTGTTTTGGAATATCTTTAGTTTACGGCCATCATGAAAGAACTAAATCAAGCTTTGTTTTTGTTTTTTGTGTGCAGAGCCAGTGCCAGATTCTCCAGATCCTGTGTAAATGAAGATTTTGGAGCACGGCTGAAGGTTTGAAGAGAAAAGCAATACCTGAAAGACTTATCTAAAGCCTAAAAACTGTGCCGTCTGTGGCAACACAGCATTCATGCAGGAAAAAAAGAAAACTTTGTGAAAGGATTACCAAAACTGAACTGACAATCCTGAATACAATTCCTGTGCCAATAGAGACTTGGATGAAGTCATAAACTGTATTCATGCACTGTTTAATAATGTCATATATTGACTGGTGGCAACTAATGTAACTCCGAATGTAACATCGGGCTCTCTTGATCACAATTACGTTGGCATTTAAAGAGTGTGAATCCAACGGTACAGAGTGCGTCTCTGGGCTGTAGAATGTATATAGCATCAAGTACTACAACATTTAGTCTGCTCAAAGAAAATCTCTCATTTCTGTTTCTTAAAGCTGAACTGCAGGCAGCTATAAAAGATGCACCTGAATGCAGCTGTGAAATCATTAGCATGTCATGTAATGTGTTTTTTAAATGCAAGCAACGTAAGTACCCGAGTTTGACTTGGTATCCGTTTCTTGCATTCTACTGTACAGTCTGTACAGCACAACTCTGGTAGGTGGGTGGGGAAGCAGCACAAGAGCAAGTCTGTGTAGTGCAGAACAAAAAGCAAGCTGATAGGAGGAGAAAGCAGAGTGATGAGCTCATCAACGTGCTCCTTTTCCTTTCATTGACCGGTAACAGAGTGGAGGTAGGGGAGAAAATTGGAAGGTATAGTGAAAAACCAGCAGATATCAGATTCCCTCACCTGCTAAACAGAACTGTGATGGAAGGACAGAAATACAAATCTTTAGTTACGTAAAACTATTCTCGTTTCATCTGTTTGCCTGAAGTTCAGGTTTAATTGAAGTGTTACTAAACCCACAACAGTAAAATCAGTCAGTATATGCAGTAAACTATGCTTGTTATACTCACTGTGGAACCTAAGGGGTTAATCCTCTGCATTGTGTAAAAAGGCTGTCTGATCCTGTCTTCTGTGATCCTCCCCTTCTTCCACTGTCCGCAATCCATTGCCTGATAGAACAGAGCCTTGGGGGAAAGCTGCAAATGCTCAGTTTGGTTTGTATTGCTAGAGTTTTTATTTTCTTGGGAGAGTACATGTGATCAGCACAGGGCCAATCAGCACTGTCCAGACAGAGGGTCCGGGGTACTGCAGCCTCATAGGACAATCGGGGGAGAAAGAAAACTCATCCTACAAGCTTTAACTAGACACTGATAGAAGTCACAAGACTGCCCTAACTGCCGATGAGAATAAGGTATTTAGCCGCGTATATATACTAAAACCTTTGCATGTCCATGTTCTGTGTACTGTGGGAGACCAGATATAGTGAAGGCCGGGTCATGGGTTTAGTAATACTTTAACGTTAAGGGGCATACACAAAGCTAAAGTCTTGACTGCCTATGCACAGGATATGACATATGCATCCTGTAGGTCTGGATGTGCCAGTGCCGTTTGCTTTTTCCCATTACAGCACCTAAATTTGTCCCATAACTTGGACATCGCTGTGCTTAGATTTGATCATCAATGTTATTTATACAGAACCATTTTCACCAGGAAAAGTGATTAAACTAAAACGACTAATTTTAGGAAAAAAGTTGTCATACATTTTATAACGGGTGCCTTGAATACTCTGTAGTCCATTATATTGTAAAGATGGTAGCATATTTATTGGAAGAACAAAATGTGCCAAAACAAATCTAGAGCTTGCCACTCAAAAGGTGTACTTTATAATATTTATTTTGAAATATGTCCAACCTATAATGTACATGAGCATAATTACAAGTATAAAAAAGTCCTTTAAAGTTGTGTTGTGTAGCGGGACATTGCTAAAGTTACGATTTTTCTTTTTTTTTTTCTAAATATTTTTATTGAATTTTTTCTAAAATATACAGTTATGCAGAAACATAAATGATATGTAATGATCAGTGTAGATTACAATAATGAACTGTAGAGGTAGACACTGAGATGACGCGCACTACCAGATTATGAGAATCAAAATATAACAATTTGAAAAGTTAATTTTTTTTTTCTATAAGATAACCCTAATTAAATCCATCTACTAAGTGCTATGTATTATCTATTTACAATTATATCTGCTCCTAATCAGTCCCAACCCTAATCTCATCGTCTGTATGATAGGAACCTGACTTTCTATATTTAGTACCAGCCAGCAACTCGACAGCTTCTCCATAGAAAATGTTATTGTAGCATTATAGCAGTAACATCATCCAAAAGTTGACGCGTTTCGGCCTAAGACTTTCTATATTCTCCTTAGGATACTGCACTAGAAGCTGTTTTTCTGTTTTTTCCAACTATCTATTCTTTGCTTCTGTCAACCTTAGTGTTTGCTATCCCCCTTTTCTCTCCATCTCAGTCTTTACCTGCATCAAAGATTTTAGTTTTACGTTATGTGGCCAAAATGCTAGCCTTATTTTCAGCAATAATAAATGAATTATATAAATACGTAATAGACAACCATGTGCATTTGTATTAGCCCATATACATTTTTGGGAAAAAGGAGGATTACCAATGTGGGACCGCTTGGAGATATGCTAAAGTATGCCAAATTCCATATAATGACATAGAACATTTAAAAAAAAAATTAAATCTACTTTGAAATGTATTGATTACAGCATTCAGCAGTTTCTACTGATAGTGCCCACTCAGATAGATACAAAGTATGTTTCTTTCTGAAAGCAATCATTTCTTGTCATTTCTATGCAATCTCAATGGATTACAACATAAGGAGCTTCCTCTTGCACTTGCACTATGAAGAAGATGAAGTAGGTAAAGAACAAGTGATTCTTTCATCCTGTCAGTTACAACATTATTAACCCATTATACATGTAATGGTGACCACTAAATGACTAGAGGCTGTTCACTTTGAAAAGCGAAAGTAGATCTAATAATAATAAAAAAATTGTATAGCACTTTTCTGCATTGGGACTTAAAGCACTTATCAAGTTGGTATCCTTTGAAGAGAAGGAATTGTTAGGTGTTACTATAAGCCAGGGGTAGACAAACTCGGCCCTCCAGCTGTGGTGAAACTACATCTCCCATCATGCCTCTTCCTCTAGGAGTCATGCCTGCGATTGTCAGGGTCTTGCAATGTCTCATGGGACTTGTAGTTTCCACCAGAGCTGGAGGGCCGAGGTTGCCTACCCCTGCTATAAGCTTTGTGTGAATAGATGTGTCTGGTTTCTGCTTTTAAAAAACACCCAGAGGGTACTTCCTGGACAATGAAGGCAGAGAGTTCCATATTCATGGTGTTGCATGATAGAATGTACAAGATCCAAAAGATTTGAAGGTGATTCAGGGACAAGTAGTTTCCTTTCACTGTACATTGGAGGAAATATGCGTAACCACAAGTTTAGTCAGCCATGCTAAGACTTTCTAAGTAGATAGGCCAATTTTAAATAATCCTTTCCAAATAAATGGAGGGTATTATTTAAGATTGGCCTACCTACTTATAAAGGGAGCAAATAATTGGGTGATGTGTCAGTGACAGGATTGGTGGGTGGATAGCCTGGCTGCTGCATTCTGCGTCCGCTGCAAACCATTTACCGTATATACTCGAGTATAAGCCTAGTTTTTCAGCCCATTTTTTTGTGCTGAAAATACCCCCCTTCGGCTTATACTTGAGTCACCTTTTTTGCGCCTGATCTCCCAGACTTTGGGGACCCGGTACCGGACGGCCATAAGTCCTCTGTAGCCACACTCTTCCTCTACAAGTGTGCAAAGTTTGTTGTCCGGGGGACCTACGGTCGGGGAGCACAAATTTTTCAAATCCGGGCACCCCTTCCATAGACTCCCATGTTAAACGGTAATTTCTCCAGTGATTTTGGGGACCCGGTACCGTCCGGTTGTAGGTCCCCCCATTCCTCCTCTACAAGTGTGCAAAGTTTGATGCCTGGGGGACCTACGGCCGCGGAGCAACGATTTTTCAAAGCCGGGCACCCCTTCCATAGACTGCCATGCTAAACGTCAGTCTAGTCATGGGCACAGTGAGGCATGGGCACAGTGTGGCATGCACATGGACACAGTGAGGCATGCAGATGGACACCCTAGGCTTATACTCGAGTCAATACGTTTTCCCAGTTTTTTGTGGTAAAATTAGGTGCCTCGGCTTATATTCGGGTCGACTTATACTCGAGTATATACGGTAGTTCTTTCTCAGGGAAACTATCATAGATTTGCAGTAACCCAATCTGGATGATACATTGGGGATGATTTACTAAAACTAGAGTGCAAAATCTGGTGCTGCTCTGCATAGAAACCAATCAACTTCCAGGTTTTATTGTCAAAGTGGTTGTAAACTCTCCACCACAACTTTATCCTATGTAAATCAGCATAACAAACCCTAATGAACAGTGCTTGTAGATATCTCCTTACTTGCTTAGTATTGTTGTAATCCTTTTTGTTCTTTAGAATGACGTCACTGGAGCATGCCCAGATCTCCCCTGATTTACGGCACACTCTGCTTGCTTGTCTGTCTATTATCAGGACTTCCTAGGGCACAACACTGAAATCCCAGGAGACTGCATAATCACTCAGAGCTTCCTCCTACACCCCATGTGACCATGTGACATCACATGGAGTGTAAACCTGGGCATCAGACTGCATTACTGCAGTCTTATCAGCTGAAGCTGATAAGACTGACATAGGCAAACACTAGTCAGCTATGAGCAGGGAAGCAGGGTTGCCATAGAAACGTTGGATTGAGAATGAGGCTTGGTTAACAGTACAGGAAGTGCTCAATGTAAGGGCGGAAATGCACTCTACTGTGGATTCAGAAAACAATACTAAAGATGGCACTGCCTTACCCCTGGAAACACGTTTTTTAACCACTTCCCGCCCAGTCAATAGGAGATTGACATCTGGGAAGTGGTTGTGTTATCCACACTGGACGTCTATTGACGTCCTGCAGGATAACAGCCGGGGGCGCGCATCGCGGCGATCGGTGGAGCGGTGTGTCAGTCTGACACACCGCTACACTGATCTTGGTAAAGAGCCTCCGGCGGAGACTTTTTACCACGTGATCAGCCGTGTCCAATCACGGCTGATCACGATGTAAACAGGAAGAGCCGTTGATCGGCTCTTCCTCACTCGCGTCTGACAGACGCTAGTGGAGGAGAGCCGATCGGCGGCTCTCCTGACAGGGGGGGTTTGCGCTGATTGTTTATCAGCGCAGCCCCCCCTCGGATACCCACACTAGACCACCAGGATGCCGCCCAGGACCACCAGGGAAGCCCCAAGCATGTGGATGGCCAGGTAAGTCCCCCATGGCCATCCACATGTACAAATACATAAAAAACATATGCTAATCAGTGCCCACAAATGGGCACTGACTGGCACCATCATGGCACAACCACAATGTGTGATGCCCAGCAATGCCAGCCACCAGTGTCATCAGTGCCACCTACTAGTGTCCATCAGTGCCGCCCATAAGTGCCCACCTATCAGTGCCCGTCTGTGCCACCTATCAGTGCTACCCATAAATGCCCATCAGTGCCACCTGTAAGTGCCCATCAGTGCCGCCTATGAGTGCCCATCAGTGCCGCCTATGAGTGCCCATTAGTGCCGCCTATGAGTGCCCATCAGTGCTGCATACCAGTGCCACATATCAGTGCCCATCATCAGTGCCACCTCATCAGTGCCACCTCATTGGTGCCCATCAGTGTCGCCTTATCAGTGCCCATCAGTGCCGCCTTATCAGTGCCCGTCATTGAAGTAGAAAAGGTACATTTAAAAAAATAAATAACAGAAACAAAGAAAAACAGTTTTTTTCAAAATTTTCGCTCTTTTTTTATTTGTTGTGCAAAAAATAAAAATCGCAGAGGCGATCAAATACCACAGAAAGAAAGCTCTATTTGTGGGAACAAAATGATAAAAAATTTGTTTGGGTACAGTGTAGCATGACCGCGCAATTGTCATTCAAATTGCGACAGCGCTGAAAGCTCAAAATTGGCTTGGGCAGGAAGGTGTATAAGTGCCTGGTATTGAAGTGGTTAAAGTTTCTTTGAACAGTAAGTAATATGCGATTTGGGCTGAATTACAGTGGCTATAGTTTGATAATTACTTAATATAATGGACTAAATGAAAAGAAGCATCATAGTGGGAGAGTTTACTTCCTCTTTAATTGAACAAGCTGAAGTTAGAAGCTGATTGGCTACCATGAACATCTGCACCAGATTCTGAGTGCTCCAGCATTAGTAAATCTCCCCCAACGTGTGGATTAATTGGCATATCCTCTGCTGCAATTGGGTGTTTAACTCTTGTAATATTTCTAAAATGGTGAAATGAGGACCTGACAGCAGCTAATTGTTGCTTAAATCAACAGGTCAATGTCCAGGATCACATGCAAGCAGTGTGTGTGGTTTGAAAACATAAGCATTGTATTCCCAAGGTTTAAACCAACTGTGTGTGTGTTTGCTGCTTCTTTAAGATTAGCCTCTGCCTTCCATTTACAAGCACTTCTGTCTTGCCTGGGTTCATTTTCAGCCAGTCACCACAGTTACCAACTCCTGCACATCAGATAGTCATCCCTTGATCTTGGTTACAGGGTCACAAGTGCCTGGTTTGAAAGACAGGTAGAGTTGTGTGTCATCTGTATGGTAGTCAAGACCATAGTGTTGGATGATGTTTCTTAGTGAGATCATGTATATGGAAAATAACATTGGTGTCAGAATAGAGCCCTGTGGAACCCCGTAATGTAATGGAAGTGAAGAGTATGAGCGTGTTCCTGCCATGATGCCTGAAGAAAAGGTTTGGAACCAGCTGTGCACTGTACCCTGTAGACCAGTGGTCCCGAACCTTTTTGGCACTGGGGACCGATGTTGTTGAAGAAAATTGTGCCAAGGCCTGGGGGGTGTATGCGGCTTTTTGCAGGCAATTTATCGGGGCAATGGCTGGTGTTAGCGCTTCAATCATCCCGGCACCATGGTTGTTATGGTGTCAGGATGATTGAAGCGCATTATTTCTATTATTACATTGTAATATACAATGAAATAGTTCAACTCACCATAATGCCGAATGTGCCAGAGTGTCACTTGCCACGTCGCCTGCCTTCAGATGCAGCTTGTCACTTGCCACGACACTTCTCACCAGATGCTCTTTTTGTCCCTTGCCACGTCGCCTGCCACCAGATGCTTTTTTTTGTCCCTTGCCACGTCGCACCAGATGTGGATTGTCACTTGCCACATCGCCTGCCTTCATATGCAGCTTGTCACTTGCCACGTCGCCCGCCACCAGATGCGGAGGGTCACTTGCCACGTCGCCTGCCACCAGATGCATTTTGTCCCTTGCCACGTCGCATGCCACCAGATTCAGATTGTCACTTGTCACTTGCCACATCACCTGCCATCAGATGCAGCTTTTCATTTGCCAGCAGATGTGGATTGTCACTGCAGTGGTGGCAGCACAGGTGTGCCCATTAGTTCAGAGGCAAGCCTAGAGTAGTGGGTAGTGAGGGAGAACAGCGGTAATAGGGGGCGGGGTGGTGAGAGGATCTCATCTCTCTGCTCCCCTGCCTCACCTCCAGCAGTGTATCAGTAATCTGCCACGCTGTGTCGGTGGAGGAGCAGTGATGCAGTCGTGCAGTGAGAGATAATCTAATCTCTCTGCTTCCCCGCCACACCTCCAGCATTATAGCAGCCCCGCTGTGAGCGGGGAAGAGCGGCGATGCAGGCGGGCGGTGAGAGATGATTCCATCGCTCGCTTCAGTATAGCGGCCCCACTGTGAGCATGGAACCGCGGTGATGAGGGCGGGCGATGAGAGATGATGTCATCTCACTGCTCACTCCGCCGCGTTGGACAGTGTAGCCTTCACAGCCCGGCTGCAAACAGGCCACGGCCCGGCAGTGGCCCGCGGCCCAGGGGTTGACGACCCCTGCTGTAGACCACAGAGTAAGATGTTATGGTCCACAGCGTCAAACAGAGCGGAGAGATCAAGGAGGATAAGAATGGAGCATTATCTCTAGCCATCAATAGGTGGACTAGAACTGTTTTTTTTTTATCTGAAACTGGTTTAAAATATGCCAAAGATTTTAATATTTGACAGCCACCCTATTAGTGACTATCTTTTTAATCACTTTTCCTAAAAGGATAGGTTTGACACTCATCTGTACTTGGCCAAAATCTCGGGATTGTTTTTTTAGCAAAAGCCTGGGAATGGGTTTTCTAAGTTGGTGTGGGAAAACCCTTGTATCAAGGGAGGACTATGCAATTTTTTTCGACCGCTAGACTAATGTGGATAATTTGTGCCAATAGTGCACCTATTGAACTTGGATCAAGAGTACATGCAGGTGGGCAAAGCATTTTTATGATTACTATTCTATCAAATGTTGTCCAAAGACTTGTTGACTGTACTACTGGATCCTGGGAGGTCTACTGACATTTTTAGTCTTAAAAACATTTCATTGTTTTAACTAGGTTTTAGTGTAGTCGTATTCCCTGGGCTGTTTGTTTGCCTTACCTTGTAATGATGGGCTCACATGTTATGGCTGCAGTTTGTGGTTTCATGGCGTATTACTTCCCCTACGTCCATGTATCTACAGCTAGCTTGTCTATATGTCCATGTATCTACAGCTAGCTTGTCTATATGTCCATGTATCTACAGCTAGCTTGTCTATATGTCCATGTATCTACAGCTAGCTTGTCTATATTCATCAAAGGGACAAGATAACTTCCTGTTCCATTTAACACAGCAATCTTGGGTAGACTGCAGTCAGCAGAGTCATAATGCTGGTCCCTGTGGTCAGTAGATAAGTAACTTTGAAAGCTCATTTCCCAGATAGCTGCACACCTACATATTAAACAAGTGAGTTACATCATAGAGGAAGGGTCTAATGCCGCGTACACACGGTCGGAATTTCCGACAGAAAAAGTCAGATGGGAGCTTTTCGTCGGAAATTCCGACCGTGTGTATGCCCCATCTGACTTTTTCTGTCGGAATTTCCGACGGACATAGATAGAGAGCAGGTTCTCTATTTTTCCGTCGGAAATTACGACGGAGGTTTGCCCGTTAAAAAGTCAGACCGTGTGTACGCGGCATAAGGTTTAGTTTGGATATAAAGCAGATTGCAACTCCCCTAATCCATAAGGGGTGACAGCAGTGGAACATAATTGGGAGACAGTTGTCAACACAACATAACTTGTTAAAGCTTATATATTTCAGGGGTTGGATTTTAGATCTAATTAAAGGTTTACTTATATTAGAGAATACGGTTAAGCTAGTCTCACTTCTTATATCTAATCTTGTGCAAGGAAAATTAGAAAAAAATGTTATCAGGTGGGTTTAAATAAAAGTTAACATAACTTCAGCTTTTTTACTAAATGAACTGTCGTTTTCCAAAGTGAACTTTAAGTTTTCAAAGTGAAAAATTTCTGCTCCTTTGGTAAACAGTAAGAGCCGGATCACACAGGGGCAACACGACTTCCAGCGCGACTTTGGAAGGCAACTTGGACACGTCTTGAGCATGAATCACAATGCGACATGAAGCTACTTACAAGGCAACTTCAAGTTGCCTCCAGGACAGACGACTTTCCAGTGGCCAATCAAACAATAATCAGCAATGTGGGAGGGAGGGGGAGGGAGGGGTTTGCCTGGAAAACTATTTTTACTTCCTGGAAAGTTGCTTCAGTTAAGACAGGGGATCTGACTTGGAGGCAACTTCCATTGAAATCAATGGGTACAAGTTGCCCAGAAGTCGGATTGAAGTCGTACAGGAACCTTTTCTGAAGTCAGAGCGACTGCAGTAGTGTACATTAAGACGGCTCCATTCACTTCCATTACTTTTCTAAACCGCGCGACTTGGGGCGACTTGATGTCGGATCCCAGGACACCCCTGTGTGAACCGGCTCTTAGGATTATGCCGATTTTACTACATTCAGTACTGAGACAAGACAGTAGGAACACCTTGCACCATCAAATATAATTCTAAAACTGGAGAAACCTAATCAACCTCCCTTTATTCACAGTATAGATCCTCTGCATACAGGGCCAAGATTATTATTTTTCCTGCAGTTGAGGGAAAACAGGTTGAAATTCTTGTACTTAGTATGAGAACAAAGCTTAACAAGCAGTGAAAATGTAAAGATCTGATATATAAATAAGACAGTGTTCGTTAGAGCTGGTAATTAAAGAGGGAAAAAAAAATATTTTGAGGTAAACAAATATCAAAGGCCCTCTATCTAAAGGAAAAAAAATGTTTTTCTAATATTTAGACTTTGCAGGTACCACTGGAGGCAACCTTTTTTTTTCTATACAAACATTTAGTATTCACAGAATCTTAAAATATATATGAATCCAACATGATCCTACAATACCACAACATCTATGAAAATATATAGCTTCAACTCTTCTGGGAAGGCTGTCCACAAGGTTTAGGAGGGTGTCTATGGGAATGTTTGACCATTCTTCCAGAAGCGCATTTGTGAGGTCAGGCACTGATGTGGACGAGAAGGCCTGGCTCGCAGTCTCCGCTCTAATTCATCCTAAAGGTGTTCTCTCGGGTTGAGGTCAGGACTCTGTGCAGGCCAGTCAAGTTCCTCCACCCCAAACTCACTCATTCATGTTTTTTTGGACCTTGCTTTGTGCATTTGGTGGAGGGGGGATTATGGTGTGGGGCTATTTAGGGGGCTATTTAGTTCCAGTGAAGAGAACTCTTAAGGCGTCAGACAACTTTGTGGGAACAGTTTGGGGATGGCCCCTTCCTGTTCCAACATGACTGCGAACCAGTGCACAAAGTAACTCAACACACAGCCATTAATGTCTAAACTACTGACAACAAACGTGAGTACACCCCTAAGTGAAAATGTCCAAATTGGGCCCAAAGTGTCAATATTTTGTGTGGCCACCATTATTTTCCAGCACTGCCTTAACCCTCTTGGGCATGGAGTTCACCAGAGCTTCACAGGTTGCCACTGGAGTCCTCTTCCACTCCTCCATGATGACATCACGGAGCTGGTGGATGTTAGAGACCTTGGGCTCCTCCACCTTCCATTTGAGGATGCCCCACAGATGCCCAAAAGGGTTTAGGTCTGGAGACATGCTTGACCAGTCCATCACCTTTACCCTCAGTTTCTTTAGCAAGGCAGTGGTCGTCTTGGAGGTGTGTTTGGGGTCGTTATGTTGCAATACTGCCCTGAGGCGCAATCTCCGTAGTCTTCAGTATGTCACAGTACATGTTGGCATTTATGGTTCCCTCAATGAACTGTAGCTTCCCAGTGACAGCAGCACTCATGCAACCCCAGACTATGACACTCCCACCACCATGCTTCTCTGTAGGCAAGACACACTTGTCTTTGTACTCCTCACCTCGTTGCCACCACACACGCTTGACAACATATGAACCAAATAAGTTTATCTTGGTCTCATGAGACCACAGGACATGGTTCCAGTAATCCATGTCTTCAGCAAACTGCACGCTTTCTTGTGCATGATCTTTAAAAGAGGGTTTCTTCTGGGACGACAGCCATGCAGACCAATTTGATGCAGAGTGCGGCGTATGGTCTGAGCACTTACAGGCTGACACCCCACCCCTTAAACCTCTGCAGCAATGCTGGCAGCACTCATACGTCTATTTCTCAAAGACGACCTCTGGATATGATGATGAGCACGTGCAGTCAACTTTTTTGGTCGACCATGGTGAGGCCTGTTCTAAATGGAACCTGTCCTGTTAAACCACTGTATGGTCTTGGCCACTGTGCTGTAGCTCAGTTTCATGGTCTTGGCAATCTTCTTATAGAGCAACAATTCTTTTTTTCAGATCCTCAGAGAGTTCTTTGCCATGAGTTGCCATGTTAAACTTCCAGTGACCAGTATGAGAGAGTAAGAGCCATAACACCAAATTTAACACACCTTAGACCTTTTTAACACTAATGAATCACATGACACCGGGGAGGGAAAATGGCTAATATTTACATAAATGTGAGGGGTGTACTCACTTTTGTGAGATACTGTGTGTGTGTGTGTATATATATATATACATACACACACACACATACACACAATGTTAAGCCACCTCAATCCAAAGAAACAAAAGCAATAAGGGCCGGACACATTCCCATAACAGTTTTTTCGAAGTATACTTATATTACTGTAATATATAGTAGTATATATTACTGTAATGCACAAAAAAAAAGTTTAGATCCATGGAAGAGTGTCCTTTCACTAGACACACTCCAGCAAAAACCATAGTACTAGGGTGGCCTCTTTTCAATACATGTCATTAAATTTCCTTCTGCTATAATTTTTTGATAGCAATATGTCACTACTACTGATACTGTTAATTTTTGTGCAACAAGTTTGATATACTATGTAGAAATTATTTGATTTCTCTACCAGTTATAACACAGGAAAAGTTATTTCCTCTCAAATGGAGGTGCCAAGATAAAACAGTCGGCTTGGATTTGATCCATTTTAATAGCATTATTTTACAAATTCTGCAGTAATAATCTGTAAGATTTTTGTTCCCTTTAATAAACGGACTTTTTAAAAATATAAGTATGACTAAAGGATCTAAACACTGATCCTTTTTTTTCCACTGATAGCTATTAAAAATACACCACATTTATGATATCTTTTCTACCTAATTATAATAATAATTTTTGATAGGTATGAAACAGTAGGTCAATAATCTTTGACCTAATGCAAAATATGCATTTTAAATGTCTCTTTGCCACCTATACGATGTAAAATGTTATTTCTTTATATAATTGTAAAAATATTAAGTAAGGACATTGAATGTTGAGTACTGTATATTTTATAATGATTGGTAAAAATATTTTTCAGGGGGTAACAAAGCCAGGTTTCCACATTTCCTTAAAAACACATACACACAGCGGTTAGCCACAATTTGTACTTCCTTTACTGCACTACAGGAAGTGTGTTTCACATAGAAAAGGGGAAATATGTATAAATTGTGTAAAGCCAATATGCGTGCGAAAATCCCAGTATTATTTATGCCCTACACAATTTGGAACAGTCCAAATGTAAAAATATTTAGTTTCCCAAAATGAAGAAATATATTTTATACATATTGTAAAGCGCTGCGCAAACTGTTGGCGCTATATAAATCCTGTATTATAATAATAATATACAATACACATGTATGTGTGTGTATTCTAAAGAGTACCTGTACAACATCAAGGCAGCATAATTCACTTTAAAAATGAACACTCGTTAGCATTCCTGTGCAAAAATCTAAATGGCCCTAATAATAGTCAATATCCACATGAATATCAAATTGTTAGAATAGTAGATATGGTTTTATGATCACCACCACATTGCCTGTGAATGCTATTGTCTAATGACCAATGATATTGTGTTAAAATGATCCAGAAATTTTGTTTGAGTGCTATGCTTTTAAATGATAACACAGGCCCTGGGCACACAGCTTTTGGTTAGTAGTCTGTGCTATCCTCTCCTTTTGCTTAAAACCAATGAAAAAAATGAAAATAAACAAAATGTAAGTAACATAATTATAAAAGGTGTCACTTGTTTAATAAATGTCACTGTTTGTATTTAAGGCTCGGTTCACACTATTGCGAATTGGATGCAGGTTTCCTCACATCAAATTCGCATGTCAGAAGATTGTGGCCGGCTCTCTATGGAGTTGGTTCACACATCTCTGGAGCAGCTCTGGTGAGAATTGCACAGAAGTCCTGTGCGTCTTTTTCTCCGTTTCAGGTCCGAATTCAGCCAAAAATTCGGACTGAAATCTCACCTGAAACAGTAAATAGGGACACACCCTGCTGTGAGCTGCTCCCTGCTTAAATGTGAACTCAGCCTAAAACATAAATGTGATTGTGTATTCACCTGGATGGCTGCAGCATCGATCCAAAGCTTCAACTGCCCCCTGCTGGTTCTACACGGAGAACCAAGCAATCAAAGACCGCAGATCACTCAGTTCTTGGGTTCGCTCTAACTGGAGCACTGGGATGGGAAGGGGGCGGGAGCCGCTGGTTCAATCTCCCAATGGCACACATAGAGGCTGAGCCAGATGCTGGTCATTCATCTGGGTGGATCCCACATTTTTGTCAGGATCCTTGCAGAGCCTGGACCGGCTCTGTCATGTCACCCAACAGTGAACTTTAGTCCACTGTCGGCTAAATCTGGGTCACAGGAGAGCAGAACTAAGTGCCCTTCTATGACCTACAGGAGAAGTATGGCCAAAGGAGCTTTGGCCATACTTTTCCTTTAGGAAAGCCAAATTTTATTTAATATGTGATTGATTGCTATATATATATATATATATATAAAAAAAAGGCATTCAAAACTTATAAAATACTGCATCTTATTATAACATGCTTTTACAAGGAAGGATTTAACAGAAAAAGACCTACAACTTTAACAGCCATAATGCAGATAAGGACAATGTGTGAGGTCAAATTAAGTAGCAATTATTTACCGGAAAAGTGGTGTAACAGCTTCACAGCAAACGTTGAATTGCCTAACTTGGCAAGGTGAGGGAATAAGCGAAGTGAAATAAGTCCGAGGATATCCTGTACATAACAAAAGTTAACTTGTGCATAGGAATAGGATTGCCAAATTCTACAACACAAAAACTGTATAGAAAGGGTCATATCCATGATAACCTAAACTCAGATTACTGCATCCAAGATCTACTCTTTATCCTAACTACAACAAGAAAAACATATCCATGGGTGTGCCATTTTTTGGAAGGAAGGAGATGGGTGCATTATGAATTTAAATGTAAGAACAGCGGGTACGGTACACACAGCGATTTTAGAAAGTCTCATATAACAATGTATTATTTTTAAAAGTGCATAGAAATGGAACTGCGCAGTGAGGAAAAAAAGTACTCAGCTAATAAAAACAGTGTTGTTACGCCAAAGGGGCGGGGCTTTTTCACTAATTCATCATTTCTTATTTTTAACTGAGGAGGAAAGGAGGAGGATAATTTTCAGTAAAAAACAGAAAATGAACTTCTTCTGAAGAACAAAACAAAACAAAAAATGATGATTCAATGATGAAGCCCCACCCTGTGGGCGCAACATGTAAGGTGAAGATTGGTGTCTGATGTCACCACACTGTTTTTTCCGGAAGTTACCAGCCGAGTCTGTAAGTAGACAATCTGAGATGATGCTGAGCCACTGTTTATTTACTCTTTAAAGCTGTATGCTACTATTTTTGAGTATGAGTACCTTTTTGCCATCTGTTTTAATAAATAACCATATGGAGAGCACTAGAAGTGTCTGTATTCTGTTTTTAACTGAGGAGGAGAGGAGGAGGATTTTTTATTAAAGTGGAGTTCCACCCAAAAATGGAACTTCCACTTTTTGGAATCCTCCCCCCCTCCGGTGTCACAATTGGCACCTTTAAGGGGGGAGGAGGAAGCAGATACCTGACTAATACAGGTATTTGCTCCCACTTCCTAGCATAGATCACCGCGGTGACCTACGCCATTTCCTGCGCCTACACTGTCCTCCCCCGCTGTCTTCTGGGAGACACACAGGTCCCAGAAGACAGCAGGGACCAGTGAGGACGCGCAGCGCGACTCGCGCATGCACAGTAGGGAACCAGGTAGTGAAGCTGCAAGGCTTCACTTCCTGATTCCCTCACCGAGGATGGCGATGGCAGCAGCCGAGAGGCATCGCGGGCACCCTGGACAGGTAAGTGTCCATATATTAAAAGTCAGCAGCTGCAGTATTTGTAGCTGCTGGCTTTTAATATTTTTTTTTTAGGCAGACCTCCGCTGTAAGGATCCCAAAAGAGGAAATATCCTGTTATCCCTAGTTGTATGTGGTGGGGAATCCCTGGAAAGAGGAGCCATTATACCTCAGGTGCAAATAGACCAATAGTTTAGAGGTCTCTACAAGGGTGTGAAGACACGTGGTGGATTTTTTAGAAGGATTTTCTAATTGGTTATAATGGGCAGTGAGCACTGTTTTTGTAGATTGGTGGAAGAATCTGGGAAGATTATATGTTATAGGACTATTTTATATCTCATGGATATATTTTAATATCACAATATGGTTGAAACCTTTTGATAATATCAGCAGTCTCAATTATAATGCAGCAGTACTTAAATTATAATTCTAGTCACTGTTTTTTTTTATTTATACAATATTATTATGAAAGTTTATTGTAATGTATTATTTGTGCAGTAGAAAATTAGAAAAATCCTGAAGCCAAAACAAAGTTAATTCCAGGTTAAAAGTGTATAACGGTATTAGTGAGAGGAACTTGGGTTGCGTTTGGGCTTCATAGACAGGATAGGGCCCAAACTGTCATATGGTGATATAATACAGTATAACATCCAGGCCTGCTCTTTAAAAACTTTTTTTTTTAGTTTTGGATAGCGTGGAGAGAGATTAGAACACCTGTCAGATTTTTACCGCTGTCTGTGCTCCCATTAGGGAGATTCGTTCTCTTTTTTTTTGTCTCCCTGTTATCACCAAGAGTGAAAATGAAAGAAATTCCCAAATATTGGGTTGTCCCCAGAATAGTAATAGAGGGGGAAATTCCCACGAGGACACTAGTTCTGGCGATTCTGGTGACACATAGAGATTCCCTCACTTTGGGGGGATTTACTCTCACTTCCTGTTTTGGCTATGAGACAGGAAGTGAAGGAAAATCTTCCCATTCAGGTATAGATGAAAAAAAAAAAATACGAGGTTATAACCCTCCCTAACTAAAATGAAAAAAAAAAAAAAAGTTTTGCCTTTAGTTGCACTTAAAGTGCTAGAATATTTGGCACATTTCCCTACACATGAATCTTATTAGTTTTGGTTAAAAAGTTGTAAAAGTAGAAGGTTTTTTTATCTTAATGCATTCTATGTGTAGCGGGGTATTCCCCTTTAATACAGAGAGACTACATCTCCCAGTACATCTTGCAGCACCCAGGGTGCATTGCTCCAGAACAGAGACTGCTGGGGCAGACTTTATAAAGGGGAGGTGGAGTTTGTTCTGCCTCTTTTGGACACCCCCTCTCCTAGCAAGAGGATCTCTGTGCTGAACTGCTGTATGCACAAGGCCTGAAGCCTGGGCCTTGTGCTCTTTTCCAAAGAGCCCTTCTGCCAGCCTAGCAGAGCCTTAGAGACATCTTCTCCTCCTTGCTGCAGTACACCAGAAGGATTGAAGACTTGGATGTTGGTGGATTCCTGTTCCTAGACGAATCAGCGGAGGGAACGGACTTGGACTTGTCCGGGTGGTGAGAGCTGTTTAAAGACAGATACTTTTATCTTTACTATTCGTTTGGATTACAAAGTTGTTCTTCAAGTGCACCACCGAAAGATTACTAGCGAATATTGTTTCACTGAACTTCCATTTAGATCAGTCAGGCCTGACTGCATAGGTAGACATTGCTGGGTGTTAGTCTGCCCATGAGGGGAGGTAGCTGAAAAAGGGCAGCACTAGAGTTGCATAGCAATACTTTATTATGCTGATTACTCTGTTTATCTTTATTACTGTTTATTGCAGGGATCTGCAACTTGTTATACTGTTATTTAATTACTCACCCATTAGCATCAGTAAAGTATCTGGGTAAAGTACATTTTGGTGTCAGTTTCGCTTACTTTAATAGGAGTTTTAAAGTATATTCTGTGTATGTTTGTTATAGGACAGCGTCACCAACAGTTGCGGTCACGCGGTCCTATCCCACTATCACTAGCTGTGCCACGGGAGGTTAGAGCCGATTGCCAGGGGTTGACAGCGGTGCACTACAGGGCCCAAATCAATATCAGCGGCTCTCTTAACTGGGGGTAGCGCTACACGTGGGGGCTCGAGTCCGGGATCCTTGTACGTTGCACGCTGCAATCAAGCCGGTCAGAAGTACCAGCATGGACACGCTAGCAATGTCACAGTGGTGCGCAGCGATTGGCGCCGATCCAACCGCGGCGGTAGTTATTGAACTCCCGGGGGGGATCTGGCAAGAAGAAGCGATAAAGCAGCTAATAATGTCACTATCACCGAGCCAGAAAGCACGGGTGATGGATACAAGGTCAAATGCCTCGTTTACGTACGCACTGGTAGAATGGAAAGATGAAATCCCAGAGCATTTTAAAAGTCCAAGTATACAAGCCATAGATAATCAGATACATACGCTGCCAGTGAAGGAAGAATGGTTCCAGACACCAAAACCATCATCTCCACAGATATCTCCACCACCTGCCACCCTCAGCGCAGAATTATGCGCGTTCCTGGGGGAACTTGTGGCGCAGTGTAAGAACGATCCTACAGACTACCAAATGTCAGGATACAGAAAACTTGGAGTATTCTCAGGAAGGAAACCTGTACCCTCGGGTGAAGAGGGGTTCGAGGAGTGGTTAGACGGTGCCACTCAGGCCCTAGAAGAATGGGAAGTCCCAGACCACAGAAAGAAGCAGAGAATTGCTGAGAGCTTGAAGGGGCCTGCTCTAGAGGCCATACGCAACCTCAAGCTAAGTAAGAAGGACTGCAATGCACAGGATTATCTGGACATTCTGCAGATTGTGTTCGGCGGGACGGAAAAGGTCCCTGAACTTACTTACCAGCTGGAGCACTGCTACCAAAAGGAGGGAGAGAAGCTGTCAGAATTCATAAGACGTCTGGATAAGATCCTGCATCAGATCCTACTGAAGAAAGGGATCGATCCAAGGAAAGTGGATGAAGCCCGTGCCCAGCAGGTGTTGAGGGGTGCCCAGCCTTTGGACCCCATCACCATCCAGCTGAGAACCAGGTCAGATGGTGGCATCCTGAAGTATTCAGACCTGATCAGGATTGTGCGGGAAGAGGCCATGCTGGAGGCCAAGAAGAAGAGTCAAAAGTCTGAATCTGTTGTTGGAGTCAGAGTGGCAAGCACAACCGACAGAGGTACAGAGTTTGGGGTTCTGAAGACTCAGATGTCCAAAATAATGGAGATGGTGACCGGGTCACTGGATGTCAGGTCTGAGATAGACACACTGAAGGTGCAAGTGTCCCGACTGGTGGAGATGATGAACAAATTGATGGCAGAAAGTACTGGATTGTCCGCCCAAAAGCCCACGAAGCAAGACATCTGTCAAAACTGTGGAGGTGTAGGCCACTACCAGCGAGTATGTCCAAGTCCACGAATGGAGACAGAAGGCTGGCGGAGGCCTCAGAGAAGTGACCCAAGAAAGGAGAGAAGATCCGGGCCTTCAAAAATAACTTTCCCTGAACCTGCGAGGGAACGGTGGAGGACACCTGCAGTTTATGCCGTCTAAGTGAACAACGCCTATCAGCCTTCCAAACAATGCCAGAAACGGCATTCCCAGCGCCAGAAGCTGAAGAGAGCACAAGTCCAAGTATGCCAGCCTGCTGTTACAGGTGTCTCCAAAAGGACTGCTACCCAATTGGTAGGTCCTCTGTCTGTAGTGCCTGTTCTGATCGAAGGGATCTACACCAGAGTCATCCTTGATACAGGTGCTCAGGTTACCCTAATGACCAGAGACTTTTACAAGAAGTACCTATCATACCTGCCCCTGGAAGAGATGGGAGACACCAAGATTCAGGGTATTCAAGCAGAAGAGTACTCTTGTGATGGATGTGTGCGGATCAAGTTGTCGTGTGATCCATTGAGGGCTGGGGAGCCCCAGAACTTTGAGACACTGGCCATTGTCTGTCCCTGGCTGCCAGGGCCCTCAAGAAGCTCTCTCATCGTAGGGACCAATACCGATCTGGTGAAACGGCTTTTAGCCCCTGCTGTCCTCAGATGTGATCCCATACCCTCACTACCGGAAGAGGTTCCTGCTTCAGTACCAGAGGAAGAACCAAGAGTAGCTGAGACTGTGACTCCCAGGGAGAAGAGAAGGAAGAGAGTCATTCATCCTCCCCGGAAACTAACTCATGATCAGATGGGAGAAAGTTCCGAAGACACGGTCCTAACCTCAAGAAGGACCATGCCCACATCTGGTCCCTCCACTGTACATTTGGTGGAGGGCAACCCCAACTCACTTCCTGGCACAGTTAGACAGGTCGCCCCCACTGAAGCGACCTGTGGACAGGACAGCTCCCCATCATATGATGATTGGTGGGAGGCTCCTCTGTCAATCCGATGCAACCGCATTGAAGCTAAAATGTTTTGCAGATCTAAAAATGTTAATGTCTTTGGGGACCAAAGATTCAAAGTGGGGGGAGTGTGTAGCGGGGTATTCCCCTTTAATACAGAGAGACTACATCTCCCAGTACATCTTGCAGCACCCAGGGTGCATTGCTCCGGAAGAGAGACTGCTGGGGCAGACTTTATAAAGGGGAGGTGGAGTTTGTTCTGCCTCTTTTGGACACCCCCTCTCCTAGCAAGAGGATCTTGGTGCTGAACTGCTGTATGCACAAGGCCTGAAGCCTGGGCCTTGTGCTCTTTTCCAAAGAGCCCCTCTGCCAGCCTAGCAGAGCCTTAGAGACATCTTCTCCTCCTTGCTGCAGTACACCAGAAGGATTATAGACTTGGATGTCGGTGGATTCCTGTTCCTAGACGAATCGGCGGAGGAAACGGACTTGGACTTGTCCGGGTGGTGAGAGCTGTTTAAAGACAGATACTTTTATCTTTACTATTCGTTTGGATTACAAAGTTGTTGTTCTTCAAGTGCACCACCGAAAGATTACTAGCGAATATTGTTTCACTGAACTTCCATTTAGATCAGTCATTCCTGACTGCATAGGTAGACATTGCTGGGTGTTAGTCTGCCCATGAGGGGAAGTAGCTGAAAAAGGGCAGCGCTAGAGTTGCATAGCAATACTTTATTATGCTGATTACTCTGTTTATCTTTATTACTGTTTATTGCAGGGATCTGCAACTTGTTATACTGTTATTTAATTACTCGCCCATTAGCATCAGTAAAGTATCTGGGTAAAGTACATTTGGTGTCAGTTTCGCTTACTTTAATAGGAGTTTTAAAGTATATTCTGTGTATGTTTGTTATAGGACTGCGTCACCAACAGTTGCGGTCACGTGGTCTTATCCCACTATCACTAGCTGTGCCACGGGAGGTTAGAGCCAATTGCCAGGGGTTGACAGCGGTGCACTACAGGGCCCAAATCAATATCAGCGGCTCTCTTAACTGGGGGTAGCGCTACATATGCATTAAGATTAAAAGCCTTCTGTGTGCAGCAGCTCCCCTCAGCCCCCCTAATACTTACCTGAGCCCAATCTCTGTGCAGCGACATCCACAAGTCCCTCCGCCATCCGGGACTCTCCCTCCTGATTGACTGAGACACAGCAGTGACATCATTGGCTCTCTCGGCTGTCAAAGTCAGTTAGCCAATCAGGAGAGAGAAGGGGCGATGTCGAATGGCAGCTCCATGTCTGAATGGACAAATTAAGCTGCAGTTTGGCTCGAGTGCCCCCATAGCAAGCTGCTTGCTGTGGGAGCACTCAACAGGAGGGATTGGCCAGGAGTAGCGAAGAGGGACCTGAGAAGAGGAGGATCTGGGCTGCCCTGTGCAAAACCACTACACAGAGGAGGTAAGTATATGTTTGTTATTTTTATAGAAAAAAAAAAAACGAGACTTTACAATCACTTTAAGTTATAGGGAATCCTGCATGGATTTCGAGTACCCACGCATTTTGGATGCAAAATCCTCTCCAGCATATCAGAAGATATATTGTAGTTCCCACTAAACAAAATGTGAAAGGGTACAAAAAATACCAGTTTTGGCTGCCACAAGTGGGTGACTTTACCTATAGTGGAAAAAGTTAAAAAAATTAGAAATGATCACAAAGGGCAATGCAGTCCTATCAGACAATTTTTAGTACAAGGGGCTTGTTTTGATACGCATTTACCAATTATTTTATCAAAACAAAATCCCCGTGAACGTCTTTGGCCAACTGTGTCCTAAACTGACTTTTGAATCTTAGCTTAACTCAAAGATGCATCTTATGTGTGCATACTCCTATTTGTAAATTAAAACAAAAAAGCCACAAAAACTGCAGGGGAACACTTATAGTGTATAAGTGGTGTCTGATTGTTTTCCATGTGGTTTTCAAACTCCAAAAACACAAACAATATATTTGACTGCCAGGCAGGAAAGACTAGAATGACTCACATTAAATAGATCTCATAGTATGGTTTGAAGAAGACCACATACATAGAAGGAAACACCCATTGATCTCTGTATAACCTCAAACATCTGCAAGGTGGAGACCAATAACATTAAAAAATATTTACTACAGAAAAAATGTTTAGTATGGTAAATGGGTAGTATAGTCTGAGCCAGATGTAAAGGCAAGCCAACTGGGCACTATGGGCAGCATTTGATTGAACAACTGTATACACACCTGCCCAGGTTTAAAAAAAAACAACAACATGGCTGCCCACCAATGCACACTCCATGTCATTGCTAAACACTAACAATATTGGATTGTAATGCCGCGTACACACGATAATTTTTCCCGTCGGGAAAAATTACATTTTTTCCTTTGGACGAGAAAAACGATTGTCTGTGGGCTTTTTGCCGTTTTTCCAGACGGGAAAAACTGCATTAATTACGACGAGAAAAATTAGAACATGCTCTAATTTTTCTCGACGTGATTCCTGTCATTTTTTTCCGCGGCAGTTTTCCCATAGGGAAACACTGCCGCGGAGCCTACACACGGTCGTTTTTCTCGCCAAGAGAAAAAATGACGGGAAAAACGGCCGTGTGTGGGGGAACAAGCCGTTCCCTCGTTTTTCCTGTCGTGATTCGCGGCGGTGTTTTCACCGCCGCGAATCATGATCGTGTGTACGCGGCATAACTCTCATAAAAGGAAGTGCATGCTGAGCAGTTATTACATGTTCTTGTCTTAGGGCCTGTACACACTACGCTTGTTAAGGTGCACTGCCGATCAGAGCTGGTGTGAATCAACTTTTACAGAGTTAACATATATTCACACTGAACACACTGAGTCACACTGAAATAAATGGGGAGGCGGTTTTCAGGCGTTAGAGGCTATTTCTAGCACTAAAACACTTGAAAAACCATCTCAGTGTGAAAGCAGCCCTACAGTTTTTTTTTGTTTTTTTTTAGGCTGCTTTCACACTGAGGTGGTTTTCAGGCATTCAGGCATATAAACCGCTCCCAAAACGCCCTGCCCATTAAAATGAATGGGCAGCGCTGCAACACGGGCACTTTTAACCCTTTCTGCGCCTGCTAACGCGAACCGGCTACAGTCTGAAAATAGCCTTACAGTATTATGCTATGAGGCTTTTGAATCTTTTTGGGACATCCGTGTATGTGTAACAACATACTTATACTATGAGGCATTTGGAGTGAAGGCTTAAGGGGAGATGCTATGACGCTTCTGTCCATTCATCCATATGAGATCTCATGCTGTTTGAGCCCAATTCAATGCATTTTGTGCATACATAGCTCATGAGTGTATGTCCAAGAGTTGTTGGTGAGCTGCACACATTGATTCAAATCACAATGGTGATAATTAAAGTATAAGAAGTTGTCTTGAGCTTGTTAATAAGGAGTTAAAAGAGGATGTAAACGTTGTTTTCTTAAATGGACACTTTGTATTTATGTCTGCACTGAAACATCCTTGTTTTCTCTGTGTGAACACTGCAGTATATATGGACACTTTGTACAGTGGAACTTCGAATTGCGAGTAACACGGTTAACGAGCATTTCGCAATACGAGCACTGTATTTTAAAAAAGCGTAACTCAGTTCGCGAGTGTTGTCTCGCAAAACAAGCACGATTCAGGCCAAAGAGGTTGCAGTACCGCGTTTGGCCTGAGGTTGGGGGGGGGCGCCGGAGCCGAGCAGAGCCGAACGTCGCCGTTCGTAAATGCACGGAAAGGCCTGATGACAGCACGGCTGACCTCGGCAAATCTCGGGAATTAAGCCTTTCCGAGGTTTGGCGAGGTGTCCTCGGGCCTTTTCCGACGTTTCCGAGGCTCTTCGGCACCCCCCCGCCTCCAGCCGCATGCAGTATTACATGCCATTGAAGTCAATGCGGAACTAAATATTTTCGTTTCCATTGACTTCAATGGGGAAGCTCGCTTTGATATGCGAGTACTTTGGATTACGAGCATTCTCCTAGAGCGGATTATGCTCGTAATCCGAGGTTCCACTGTATTTATGCTTTCACAGACAGTATTTTTCTTTCTGTTTTTTTTTTTTGTGGGTTTTAGCACTGTAGTATACTGTATATAAAGAGCTATTTTTGGATGTTTCGCCGTATTGAATGAGAGGCCTTTTATGTAAAATAAATATAAATATCAAAGTGTGTTGATGGGCAAATGGCAGTCTAATGGAGTGGACGGTCCCAGGCAGGCATTTGCATGCAAACTGCCCTAGGTAATGGCCACATGTGATGCTAAGTCTTTATGACTGAAAGAACTGATATCCAATGAATGGAAATGGCAGACCAGGAAGAGTAAGGCTGGGAAGTATAGGGTTAGAGGATGCTGAATGTCCTCCAGCAAAGACATTGATGGGCTCTATATTTAGCTTCTAATGCACTCTTTGAGAATCATTAAAGTATAATTAAAGTCAAAACTTTTATAGTTTTGGATAGAGGGGAGAGGGATTACAACACCTGGCGGTTTCTATTGCTGTCTGTGCCCCTGTTAGGGAGATTAACTCTCTCTATTTTTCCTGTTTACCATTATCATTGAAAGTAGAAGAAAATCCCAAATTGTGGGTTGTCCCCAGAAAAGTAATAGCATGGGGACACTAGTTCTGGTGACATGGAGGTCCACAAGAAGTTTCCTTAATTTGCAGGGATTTCCTCTCACTTCTTGTTCGGGTATAGGACAGGAAGTGAAGGTAAATCTCTGCAATGGGACACAGATGGCAAAAAAAAAAATCTTATAGGGGTTATAACTATCCCTTGCTCTATCCGAAATTAAAAAAAAAAACTTTTGCCTAGTTCTACTTTAACCTCCCTGGCGGTATTCCCGAGTGTGGCTCGGGGTGAGATTTTAGTACCTAAAGCGGTAACCCCGAGCCACACTCGGGCTTGCCTCACTGGATCCTGGAAGAGTGTTCCACTGATTCCATTCCCTGCGAGCGTCGCGACGCAGGGGGGCGGAACCGGCAGTAAATTCAAAAAGTATAAAGCACAAACACACTGATACAATGTAATCCTTTTGGATTACAATACAAAATAAAATAAAGTGACCTTAGATTGCCCCCCAGTGCTTTCTCCAGTGCCCTTGTCTGCAGTTTTACAGTATTATGTGTCTGTAAACTGTGCAGCGACCATGGCATCAAAAAGGCGCGCCTCCACCTCAAAATCGCTATATGACCTGTTGGAAAACAGCGACAGCGATACAGAATCGCTTGCAGAGGAGTTGAGTGACAGCGACTTGTGAGGAAGTTCGTCATCAGACGCAGAAAACGATTTTAGCAATGACCCTGTGACTGTGCCCAGCAATGTGCGGACTTGGTGCTCGATTGATTGCGGTACGGAGCACGTAGCGCCCCCAAGATTTCCGTTTACAGGAGCACCTGGGATCAAAGTGGATGTTGAGGATGATAACCCCTTGGCATACCTCAAGCTCTTTTTGACTGCTGAAGTTATTGCCAAAATTGTTATGGAGACGAATCGCTACCAGGAGACGAATCGCTACCAGGAGCAACAAGCTGCTACCCATCAGCGCTTTTCAAGGACCAGAAAATGGGAACTGGTAAGTAACCAGAGAGGACATCTGGAAGTTTCTGGGCCTTATAATACTTCAGGGAGTGGTGGGGATTGCTGGCCACTCCTTTTTTTTTGGCACCGTTGTCGAAATACAAATTTTCGCTCATAATGAAATATTTGCACTTTGCAAATAATGAAGACTTTGATGAGAGTTCTCATCCAGCTCCAAAACTGAAAAAAAAAATTGGGAGATTTACCAACTAATTTTGAATAATTTCCAGCAGACCTATGTGCCAGACAGAGACATAAGTATTGATGAAAGTCTTATGGCCTACAAAGGCAGACTTAGCTGGATACAGTTTATCGCATCAAAGTGAGCTCGTTTTGGTATAAAGTAATTTATGCTGTGTGAATCCAGCTCTGGGTACATCTGGATTTCAGTCCTGTACACCGGGAAAGGGACAAAATTTAGCGATTGATTCAGCAGTTTTGGAATGGCAACCGCTTTGGTTCTTTCTTTGATTGAGCCATTGCTGAACCAGGGCTACTGTGTCACCACAGACAATTTTTATATGTCTCCAGAACTCTATGAATTCCTTCTTCTGAACAAGACGGATGCCTATGGGACCGTTAGGCATAACCGGCGTAACATGCCGCCAACCTTTGCCAATAAAAAGCTCGGACCAGGAGAAATAGTTGCCTGGCAGAAAGGAAAAATTATGGCAATGAGATGGCGGGACAAAAAAAAGTGTGCCTTCTGAGTACCATTCACAACACCTCTACTGTAATGGTACATACCAAAGGTGGAAAAGATGTAATCAAGCCACAGGTCGTGTTGGGTTACAACAATACCATGGGATGTGTGGACAGGGCTGACCAGGCCATGACCTTTTATCCAGCCATGAGGAAGCAACTAAAAAAATATTATAAAAAAAATATTCAGGCATCTTCTAGAACAGTGCCTGTGGAATGCATTCATTCTTCTAAAAAAAAGGAGTGACAGGCCTATGATTTATGCGGACTTTGTGTGGAAGGTTGCCAAACTCATATTTCTGAAGCACCAGACGCCAACGGCAGTAAACAGATCTGGACGTCGGGCTGCTGGCGTTGTGAACCCGGAACGCCTGACTGGTCGTCACTTTATGGACCACATTCCACCAACTGAAAAAAAGACAGCACCCACAAGGATGTGTGTGGTTTGCTGCTCCAAGCGTGACGACACCAGAAGGAAAATCCAAAAAGAAACCCGTTTCTATTGTCCCGATTGTGACGTTGGACTTTATGCTGTACCTTGTTTTAAGATTTTCCATACCCGAGACGTTTACTGACGCAATATGACTTCAAATATTGCACCCTTGTTTGAGCAAAAAAAATGTCAGTGTTTTTGATTATATTATTTACAAAAATGTATTAAATAAAAAGTATTATTATTATTAAATTATCATTTGTTATTATTTATTATATTATAATTTATGATTTTGTGTTTCAAACTTTATCATCATACCCAAGATGTCTACTAGACTCTGGTTTGGACAGATTTAGATGAGTTATTCCTAAGAATTGCAGGCCTACAATGTAAAACACCAAATTTCCATGCAAAATAATGGTACCGCTTTCAGCACCTAAAATCTGCAATAATCATACCGCCTGGAGGTTAAGCAAGTTCGGCATGAGGGAAAGGCCCTGAAGAACAGCACAAGACTTAAGGTAAGGCTGAAGTTCAGTTTTAACTAAAATACAGGCCCGTATAGCAGGGAATCTCCCTAAGGGCTCTTTCACACGGAGGTCCGTTCAGGTCCGCCTGTCAGTTTTTTAGGCGGACCTGAAACGGATCCTCCATGTAGCCCTATGGAAGCACGGATGTCAGCGGAGACATGTCCGCTGACATCCGCTCCGCTCCGCCAAAGTGTGACGGAGGAAAACCCTATTTTTCCTTCCGTCGGCGGAGCGGATCGGATGACAACGGACTCTACGGTCCGTCGTCATCCGATTCCCCATAGGGGAGAGCGGCGCTCTGACAGGGCGGTCCCTGCACAGTGTGCGGGGACCGCCCAGTCATCCGTCGGCTCAGCGGGGATCAACGGAGCGATCCCCGCTGAGCAAGCGGAGCTTCACGGGGCGGATCTGCACGGATCCGTCCCGCGTGAAAGGACCCTTACTGTGCTAGATCTCAATTAGCAGGTGCAATAAAATAACTTTTGTATAACAAAATAAAATAAGAAAACAATGTAGCCTTATCATCCTGTGCACACAGCAGTGGTGAATACCGTTTAAAAAAAAATTTTTATGCCACAACAGACTTACAATAAACATATTACTGTACAATTTTGTATTCTAGTTGTACACAGGCTGAGAGGAAAGATTTGCAGAGGGTGATTAAAATGACCCAGTTGATAATTGGGTCCCCACTTCCAAGTTTAGAAGATATCTATTTAAACAGTCTTCACAAATAAGTGTCAAATACTATGAGATATGTTACACATCCTAGCCATATTTGGTTCTTAGAATTATACGGGCTGAGACTAATAGGTTGCAGAATAGCTTTTTCCCTAGAGCAGTAGCAGTGGCATCACTAGGGTTGGTGTCACCTGGTGGGGTAAAACATGGTGTGTGCAGTAAAACATGCAGAGTGACAGCAGGACAGAGCAGTAGACAATGGGCAAACTAGCACATCGGGCTCTCTTTTCTCTAGGCAGAGAGGGGGTGAGAGAGAGAGGGGGTGAGATAGAGGGAGGTGGGGTGTTGAGAGAGAGAGGGTCTGGGGGTGACAGAGAGGGAGATGAGAGAGGGGGGTGAGACTCTCCCTCCCCCTCCTCACCTTCCCCCAGCTCCTTACCCCTCAGCTGTTTCCTGCACATCCTGTCCAGGCACACAGCCAGCTCTGTCATCCTCACTGGGGGGCACAGACCGCACAGCTTGAGGCTGCATCTGAGGGAATGGCATGTGCTGTGTGTGTGGGTCAAAACCGAGCCGTGTACAGTAACAGGTATTGTAAGGATAAGGCTTACTTACTCAGTCCCTTCATTGGCGCCTCCTCTCCGGTCTCTTCCCATATCCCGGGCTCCCGGTCAGCCTTCTCCATGGTTTCTCAAGTCCTTGCTGCCTAAATTATCTCTGCCTCTCATAGGGCCTCCTACTGACCTCCGGCCCTTGTGAGGTGCTTTCCGAGGTGCTGCTCTGGATAGTTAGAGCAGTGTGCTGCCCTTGTGTCTCTGCAACCCATTTTCTGTGCGTGCCTGGAGTCACCCCTCTGGCGGGTGTCATCCGGGGGCGGTCCACGCCCCCCGCACCCCCATAGCAATGCCAGTGAGCAGTTAATTAACTTGTCAAAGCAAGGATAGTTTTAGCCCTTTTTATGCCAGAACTGTTTTTGTGTTTTTTGCACACATTTAAAAAATGATTTTAGGTCTGAAGATTACATAAAACTTCCAAAACATTATATATTTTCTGAAAGCAGATAACCTAAAGAATAAAATAGTGGTAGTTCCAATTTTTATGCCACACAATATTAGTGGTTTAGGAATTGCAAAATTACATTCAAATATACACCAAAGTTAATTTTAGGGCACTCCAATACTTTACCCATTTTTTTTTTTGTAAAGTATAAAAGACAAGGTGATGCTGAGTAAACAGATACCTAACATGTCAAACCTTTAAAGTGTGTGCTCATGAAATGGCGACAAATTTCAATACCCTTCAAGCTCCTGCAGGTCATGAGTTTAAAGTGAACTCTCTCCATCATGCGTGCTGCTATGCGACACGTGTAACGCAATCAATGTTTTCACGTGTAAGTGCCCCGATGCATGTGTTTATGTTTGCACGTTCCTGTATGTTACTTTTCCTCCAATTAAACTAATGTAGTGCAGATCTTATTCCATTAGTGTCAGGGGGCTCTCCAGAACAGAGGTGCACTTGTGCAAAAACACAGGCCTGGCACATCTGCCAATATCCTACCTGGACATGCCCATTTGCATGAAAATGCACATAGATGCGTTGCACGTGCACGCACAATTATGGAACTGGTGCCTTATTAAAGGAAGAATGGAATGACAGAGGACTGCTGAATATTCTGAAATCTTCAGGATCATATTTTTTTTAAAGATGTTATGGTTAATGCTGCTTTAAGAAGGTACTCACTGAAAGCGCAGGAGTTCCTTCATCCTCCACAACAACCTTCAGCTGATAGAAACTCTGTTTTTCACGATCAGGCGGGGATGGTCTTGTGGAAATTTCACCAGTGAGCCTATCCATGCGGAAAATGGAGTCATCGTTGCCTTGTGTGATGTAATATGAGAGAACACTATTCAGCCCTTTATCCTTGTCAGTTGCATTTACTCGAATAATTGATGTTCCACCTCCAACATTCTGCACAAAGAAGAAACAACCAAACAAAAGACTGAACATGATTTAGGAATAACAGAAAATAACAAGAAAAGTTGTCTGGTATCAGTCAAACAATAAAACGTGCTTTTTCTTGGGAAAAAATACTGAACACTAAAATAGTGTACAATGACACAGCAAGTTTTTGGAATTCTGCAACAGAGACACTCGATAACTCATATAATAGAGTCCAGTGCAAAACGCTAGCGATACTACACTGTTACCTTTTCTTACATGACAAATGCCAGCACCAAAAAAATTATAAAAAAATGCACTGGTAAAGGCATTATAAAAACTCAGAATTTTAAAGAGGCGATAGAAAAAAAAATAAAAAATGCTAGAAGCTGTTTTCACTAGCAATTTTAATGTTCTGTGTACACTGTGTGGGGCATGCTCCACGTAGTGTACACTCTCAGCTCATCTTACAAATGCCAGGAATGGGACAGGTGTCGGGCACACATCTTGTAACTCTTGTGCGCATGTGCAACAGTTAAATCATCAGTGGCTGTCCAATGGTGAAAGAAGGACACCATGTAATTTGCGAGAATCAGCAGTGAAAACGGGGGCAGCGGGGAATGCAGCTGTGACAGGTGCCTGGACCCATCATCACTGGAGTACAGCATAGGAGGAGATAAGTATGTGCCATTATCTGCAAGCATGCTGTGCATATTTACAGATTATGGCAAAGGCTCATCCCCAAAAAGTTCACTTCTTCTTTAATAAATACATTTGGTTCAGGCTAGTCATCTGTGTGGGATAAATAGTGTACATATAAAGTTGTGAGAAAATGAAAATATTCATGGAACTTGTGCATATTAGATAAGTCACTAATTAACCACTTGCCTACAGGGCACTTGCACCCCCTTCCTGCCCAGGCCATTTTTCAGCTTTCAGCGCTGTCACACTTTGAATGACAATTGCGCAGTCATGCTTCACTGTACCCAGATGACATTTTTATAATTTTCTTCACACAAATAGAGATTTCTTTTGGTGGTATTTAATCACTGCTGGGTTTTTAATTTTTTACAACAAAAAAAAGACCAAACATTTTGAAAACATTTTTTTTTTACTTAGTTTCTGTCAGTAAATATTGTAACTAAGTAATTTTTCTCCTTCACTGATGTTAGCTGATGAGGCGGCACTGATAGGCTGAACTAGTGGGCACTAATGGGCACTAATTAGGTGGCACTGATGAGGAGGCACTAATATGCCGCACTTATGGGCACTGATAGGTGGCACTGATATGTGGCACTAATGAGCACTGATAGGCGACACTGATGGGCACTGTTAGGTGGCACTGATGGGCACTAATAGGTGGTACTGATGGGCACTGATGGGTGGCACTGATGGGCGACACTGATGTGCATTGATGGACAGCAGTGATGGGCATTGATGGGCAGCACTGATATAGGCACTGATAGCCAACACTGACTGGCATCACTAATGGGCTTGATTGGTGGCACTTGTGGGCAGTGGTGGGCACTGATTGCTGGCACTGGTGGGCACTGATTGGTGACACTGTTGGTGCTATATTGTAATCAGGGCACTAATGATAAGTGCCCTGATTACATGTGTAGATGTCCCCCCTGCGAGGAGATGCCGCTGATCGGCTCTCCTCGCCACACACTCTGTCAGTGTGAGGTGAGGAGCGCCGATTACCGGCATCTCCGTGTTTACATGTGACTTGCTGTGATTGGACACAGCCAATAACATGGTTAACCACTTCAGCTCCGGACCATTTGGCTGCCAAATGACCGGGCCACTTTTTGCGATTCGGCACTGCGTCGCTTTAACTGACAATTGCGCAGTCGTGCGACGTGGCTCCAAAACAAAATTGACATGCTTTTTTTCCCACAAATAGAGCTTTCTTTTGGTGGTATTTGATCAACCCTGCGGTTTTTATTTTTTGCGCTATAAACAAAAATAGAGCAACAATTTTGAAAAAAAAAGCAATATTTTGTACTTTTTGCTATAATAAATATCCCCATTTTTTTTTAAAAAAAGCAAATTTTTTCTCAGTTTAGGCCAATATGTATTCTTCTACATATTTTTGGCAAAAAATAATTAAAATCGCAATAAGCTTATATTGAGCAGACGATCAGTGTTGTGTCACTAGGCAGAACAGGGAGATGCCTTGTTTACACAGTCATCCCCCCGTTCTGCTGTTCCGTGACCCGATCGTTGGGACACCGGCGGATATCAAGTCCGCGGGTCCCGTGGGCACGGTCACGGAGACTGCGGCGGGTGCGCACGTGCTAGAGGGCAGGTTCAAAGCAACATATCTATACGTTGCTTTGCCTGCCTGTGCCATTCTGCCGATGTAAATGTGCGTAAAGGCAGTCGGCAAGCGGTTAAAGAGGCACGGACATGGCTCTTTACAGAGATCGGGGTCGTGCTGTGTCCTAGCAACACGGTGTGGCTGCGATCGCTGCGCTGCGCGCCCCGTGCAGTTTTGGGCACCAGTTCTCAAAAAGGATTTCAGGGAACTGGAGAAAGTGCAGAGAAGGGCAACCAAACTGATAAGAGGCATGAAAAAACTCAGCTATGAGGAAAGATTAGAGGATATGAGGAAAATAAGGGAGGATATGATCAACATGTACAAATATATAAGGGGCATTGATAGTGAACTTGGTGTTGAGTTATTCACTTTACGGTCAACACAGAGGACAAGGAGGCACTCTTTACGTATAGAGGAAAAGAGATTTCATCTCCAAATACGGAAAGGTTTCTTCACAGTCAGAGCTGTGAAAATGTGGAATAGACTCCCTCCATATGGTTCTGGCCTGCTCAGTTGATTGCTTTAAAAAAGGCCTGGATTCTTTCCAAAATGCACACAAGATAACTGGGTACTAACATTTATAGGTAAAGTTGATCGAGGGAAAATCCAATTGCCTCTTGGGGGTCAGGAAGGAATTTTTTCCCATGCTGTAGCAAATTGGATCATGCTTTGCTGGGGTTTTTCACCTTCCTCTGGATCAACTGTAGGTATAGGATTGGGTATATGGG
This sequence comes from Rana muscosa, assembly GCA_029206835.1. Classification (NCBI taxonomy): domain Eukaryota; kingdom Metazoa; phylum Chordata; class Amphibia; order Anura; family Ranidae; genus Rana; species Rana muscosa. The sequence continues at coordinate 102,404,535 of CM055123.1, read as the reverse complement.
ATTGTTCGATATTATTTTTTATTTATTTAGTTATTTTTATGGTTGAACTAGATGGACTTTTTCAACCTGACTAACTATGTAACTATGAGAGAAATATGGGGCTGCCATTGTGGACCACCCAATGAAATACTCGCTGCTAGGCCAGTCATGCTAATCATATGATTTTGGTACTTTAAGTCATCCTGTCCAGACACAATCAACGTTACTCAGTAAAGAGTGCCAGTTCTTAAAGAGTAACTATATTATTGTTGAGAAAAAGCTTTCCCTTCTATGTACATTGCAAGAATTTTAACGAACTTTGTTGCAGAGTCCTACCTTTCATTATTCTGAAGAAAAAATGGTTTGTCTGTGTCTATGTGCGTCTGAATGGGAGTGACTCTATAATTAGCAATCAGCTGTTGCACTTGCACAGTTCTGAGGAAATTGGCAAGGTCTGCGATACTTTAACTGGTAATTGTACGGCCATGCAACGTTGTACCTAAATGAAATTTATATAATTTTTTTCACACTAATAGAGCTTTCTTTTGGTGGTATTTGATCACCACTGTTTTTTTTTTTTTCTTATATAAACGAAAAAACCCTTATATTTTTTACTTTCTGCTATAAAACATCCAATTAAAAAATACCAAAAATACAATTTCTTCATGAATTTAGGCCAAAAGGTATTCTGCTCCATGTCTTTGGTAAAAAAATCTCAATAATTGTATAATGCTTGGTTTGCTTGAAAGATATAGCGTCTACAAATGATAAAATATATACTGGAATTTTTATTTATTTTTTAAATATACTAGTAATGGTGGCGATCAGCGACTTACTGCATGTGACTGCGATAGTGCGGTGAGCAATCTGACACTGACACTGGGGGGGACTGACTGACTGACGCTGACATCACCAGTGACACTAGAACAGTGATCATAGCTAATATTATACACAGTCAGTGTACTAATGACACTGACTGGGAAGAGGTTGACATTTGTAGGCAATCAAGGGGTTAACTGTGTGCCTACAATGTTCACTGTGTATTTTTTATACAGAGCGATATTACATTTAAAAAAAATACAAGTTTTGCCAAATCTGTTCTGGTAAATTCTCTGCTTTAGAAGCCTTGTAATCAGTGGCGGCTGGTGCTCAATTTTCTTTAGGGAGGCCCCCCACCCGGCCAGCCTCCTCCCCCCAGCCAGCCAACCACATAACTACCCCACCGCCCCCGCATGTTACTCGCTCGATTAATCGCTGCTTCCCCCTTACGTCGCTTGATTGATGGCCCATTGCCCGCCAGGCCCCCCACAAAGCCCCTGCACTTACCTCATCCAGGTGGCGGCTTCTCCCCCTGCGTCTCCTCCCGAGTGCTGGCGGTCCTTTCTCCTCCCGGCCAATCAGGAGTTAGGACTCGCGGCCAATTAAGATTCAGGACCCGCTTCCTGATTGCCCGGGAGGAAAAACAGGAAGACTTTAGCGAATATTATTTTGCTAATGTCACACAACTGGGTGGGCTACTGCGCCCCGAGCCCACCCTTTTTGAAGACAATTAGAGCCTCTGGCTGTAATCATATGCTTCTAAAAAAAAAAAAAAACATTGGAATCCATATGTCCGGTGCCCTGCATGTAGATTAGGGGCCGGGCACATGGATTAGAAGGGCGGCGCCCCTACGCCCCTAATAGATGGGCCTCCACTGCTTGTAATATTTATACTGTATATTTCTACTATACTGAGGTCAACAGTCTAACTTTGCAGCAACATTTTTCACATACCTCATACACACTAACATTGTAACCATATCGACTGCCAATAATAGGAGGATTGTCATTGACATCTAAGACGTTCACTGTTAGGGTATAGTCTGTTCTTCGAGATGGAGATCCTTTATCTGTAGCCTGAATCTAAATAGTTAAAAAGAAATGATGTAGTTATTAATAAGACAAGGTAGAAGCCATAAGTTTCCAAAGAAAGTGTATTCAATTGACTTCAGTACTCACATACAAATACCTTCTCCTAAAACAGAATACAAATATGTGAGAATTCAAGGTCTGCTAAAAAACTACAATAGCACATTTGGAAGTCTGTAAAGAACATCAGTAAACATTTTACACTATTTCAAGTAACCCATCTATGCAATCAGGGCAGGACTTAGGGTGGGGGGGGGGGAGGGGGGGCCCTGGGCTTGAGTCACTTTCGGGCCCTACCTTCTATACATTACTTTAAATAGAACAATTTAATGAAAAATTAAAGAGGAAGTAAACCCCGGCCGATTTTTGCAGTTTTTCAATTATTAAGTTATAACAGTTCATCGCAATGCAATACATATCAATATATCCCCCAAAAACAAGGCCTGCAAATACCTTTTTTTAGTATGGTTTCGTTCTCTGTATTTCCGGGTATCTCAAGCGCCATTCGTACTGCTGTTATGTGATTCAAATTATGACGTCACTTCTGCCCTTACTGTGTCCCTGTCGGTAATCTTGCGCATGTGCCGTTGCGCCATAACCATTCGTTGCTGTGTCTGCTGCTGCTGTTTTCTTTCACTGCCCTTTTGTGACGTCTTCTTTAGTCACACGGGGGAGTATCAGGAAGAGTGGAAGGAGCTAAACACCGCAAGACTTCTCCTCTGTGCCGGACAGAGGGGAAGTTCTCAGACTGCATTCCGGCACGCTTTAAATGCCGGTTTAGAGGGGCTAATGTGCGCAAGCACGGGGCCCCCTATTGGGCGGGGCCCATGGGCTTGAGCCCAGTCAAGCCCAATGGTAAGTCCGGCCCTGTATGCAATTGTATATCATCAGCATTAACTTTTTAGTAATCATGATTCAGAACATTGTCAACCAACATATAACTCAGGGTTTCTCAACTAGGGTCCCTTCAGAGGTTGCTAGAGGTTCCTTGTGCAATGAGCAATTTCTGCTTCTCAAATAAGCTCCCACACTGGCATCATTGATCATTTTAGCTATCTATAAGGGGGTAATTCTAATGCCCTGTACACACGATCGGATTTCCAATGGAATAAAATCCGATGGAATTTTACGTCGGAATTCCGATGAAGCTGACTTTCATCAGTCTTGCCTACACACCATCAGACAAAATTCCGACCGTCCAAAACGCAGTGACGTACAACACATACAACGGCACTATAAATGGAAAGTTCAAATCCAATGGCGCCACCCTTTGGGCTGCTTTTGCTGATTTCGTGTTACCGCGTGTTAGTAAAAGTTTGGTGTTAGCCGATTCGCGCTTTTCAGTCTCTGTGCTTTTCAGTCCGTTACAGCATGACGAATGTGCTATCTCCATTACGAACGCTAGTTTTACCAGAACGAGCGCTCCTGTCTTGTAATTTAGTCCGAGTATGCGTGGATTTTTCTCCGATTGAGTTCTACACAGACAATCGGAATTTCCTATCGGTTTTTTTTTTTCCATCTGAAAAATTTAAAACATGTTCTGTTTTTTTACACCGATGGAAAAAAGTCCGATGGGGCTCACATGCGATCGTTTTTTCATTGGAAAAAACGATTGTGTGTACAGGGCATTAGACATGTGCAGAACAGAAAAATTTTACATATTTAAATACGGGTGGAACATGTAACATGTTTCAAAGCTGAACTTATCCTTTAAGACAATTCCAACCAAAGTACTGTAATTTAAGGTTCTCCAGGAAATATATTTGGGAAGGACTGTGGGAGGTACATGCAATATGTTAATTGCAGCTGCTTCTGTGCTGTTCTTCTCATGTTACAGCTTCAAAACATTGAAAAAGGGATTGGGAAAAAGGAGAAGCAGCACAAGTAGCCAATCAGGTGATCTTCTGTGCCCATGTGCTAACAGGTTGCATGCTAACAGGAAGAGAAAGCAGAGTGACAGAAAGGTGAGTTTATCAGTGTGCTGCCTTCTTTTTTCACTTTCATTAAGTGCTTCAGCAGGGATGTGGACCAACCTAGACACTGCAAGTAATCAGACAAGTGATACAAGAGGGTTCCATATGCAAAATTGTATACCTTATGGCTAAAATAAAAACTGTAATGACATTCACAGATGAATATAAAAGGGAATAAAAACAAAACATCCAAAATAACCTGCAAACAGATGTTGAGAAATAGGAATAACTTATATGTTAGAAATGAGTGCTATCGTTACCTTTAACACATGCAGCTCCTGCAATTCTCTATCCAGGGATTTCATTAGGAAAACTTCACCATATGTGTCATTGGTAGTGCGGATTTCAAACAGCCCAACTGCATTGCCACCTATTATGGAAAAGGTCACCTTTGACAAATGATAAAAGAATACATGTTACCAATTGTGGCTTTCTTAATCCGAGCATTATATATAACAGTAATTCTTAATAATATAGTAAAGGAAGAGAGTCCTTCTAGGATCATAATGAATCTGTCCATGCCATGGAAAAAAAACAGCAAGCAAAGAAGTAAACCTTAACTATGCTGATCCACTTGCTTCAATGCTTTTCCAAGTCACTGCCCCAGAAAAAATAATGCAGATCAGGAAAGTCGAAATAAAGTCACAAGTCCTGATCTGCATACCTAATACAGTAAGTATCACAAGTGTTAAAGAGGTGCACAACAGCCAGACACCTAGCATTTTTAGAAGGAGGGGTCAATAATGGCAGCCTTCATGTTACCCTAGTGGTAGGTGCATTACTGCCCCCAAAAAAGTATCCAAATCATCATTAATCTGTTTACCACGCCATTATTTCCAGCATCTGGGTCTCTAGCCATGACTAGAGCTATCCTCCGGCCGATAGGACAGTCCTCTGCCACATTGGCCACTGATTCTGATGTTGGATCAAATTGGGGGCTGTTGTCGTTCTCATCCAAAACTGTAATCTGTACCTGTAGAGACAAATGAATAAATTTCATCAAACTCTGCTCTATTCCTACATTAAGTTTATCTGGCTATGAAAGGGTGGTTCTGACATTTGGCAAGCGAGCTGTGCTGACCTTCTTTTAGTTATGCAGTTTCTGGTAAATTCAGAAGCCTATGGCACACACATTGGTATTTGAAAGCTTGACACAGGTCAGAATTGATTTGGGGACACAATCATGGATCAATTTTTTATTCTCATAAATTGTTTGGCACTTGCTTGGACTGTGAATAGTGCCTGTTGGTTGGACCATAAGGACACACCAATCACTTTATTTTGAAATGCACTATTTGCTTGCAATGGAAAAGGACAAATTCCTGGAAATCACACAAAGTGAATGACAGCCTTAGCCCAGGCTCAAACCAGGCCACGCCCCCAACATGTTTCACCCGCCCACAGAGCTTAGTCATGACCTGGTTGAAGCCTGGGCTGGGGCATACACTTTCCTATGGGGTTCTGCAAAGATGTGCAACTTCCAGGACATTTCCCTTTTCCATTAGATGTCTAGAGCTGGGATGAGCTCTGTCCTTGTCAGTACTCCAAGCGGTTGCTACATAAGAGGACCTGGTGGAGCGGCACCTGTTGATTTAATTATTTAATATATAAATTATTTGCTTGCACATATATAAAATGGCCATAGAATAACTGAGATATTTAGTTACTGATGCATAGTATAACCTGTAATAAAAGGTCAGGACTAAATTAGGAATTTATGCATTGGGCACTTTAAAACTTTACATTCTTGCACATTTGCTATAGATAATAAATTAACAAAAAAGGTTACTATCTGAAGCACAAATTTTTCTCTGCTGATCTTGCCCTAAACATAACTAGGATACTAAATTTGGCTTGCCTCCAGTCTGCTCATTTTTACTACCTGTAAATAACCACAACGATCTGGAGTTAAATGGCCATAAGAGCCTTTTAATAACTAAATTATATAGATAACAGATAAATAACTTAATAACACAGTATAAATGGAGCCCCAAGGTCCTATTAGGCATCAAAAGACGAAAGGACCTTCGTACAACTTAATTAGGCCTCCAGCCGCAACACCACCCATTTGTGAGCTGTACCTCAGACGAGTCTCTACAAATTAAGCTTGTGCCCATACTAATCGAAAAGGACTTTGTACCCCACTAGCTGCATGACAAAACAACACCAACCACTGCCTAACTCCTCAGCACCAGAAAACAAACATGAATTCAGGGTGTGAGGGAAGTATCCCCCAACTCAGCTAACGTCTGACAGATGACCTACTCAGATGAACTGCCTGTCCACCCCCCCACAGCTCCACCTATTCCTAACCTAGACACCAATCAAGTATATCCCTGCCACCTTATTTTCTCCTCTAACCCCTGGATTGCCAGCCATCCATCTATCACCTTCTTTGCTTTTTACTCCAGGCCTCAACAGAACTTTGGTCCACAAGGATATGTCACAGGATCATTTTGTCAGGAAAGGAGAGACAAGAGTTCATCTAAATAAAGAACCAATATGACTCACTAGGCACGACAAAAAAGCCATGGCATGAGTCAAATAAATCAAGACCAAGCATGGTGATACACCACAGCCAGCATAGGTAAGCTGAAGTGTACTGCTGGTTTAACCTGTTAAGATGATGCAGCTATGTTTTCTGAGTTTTAATAAGTTTTCCAAGTGTTCACTTATACAGGTATAACATGCAGGACCCAGACAAGACATGTGAACCACAAGGGACCGATAGAGAAAAGCTGATCATCTGGAGAAAATCCATTGAAAAATAATAAGGACCTGCTAGCGGAAAAACAAACACCATGCAACCAGCATGGTCAAGCTGAGTTTCGCTGAGAAATTTCCAGAAACAATTACTCGCCATATCTTCCATCTGAGCTAAAGTTCATAGGTTCACAACCTTAAATATTTTTTTGTCACCTCAATTCTCTCCAACTCCTACATACAGCAAATGTATTCCTTGTTACATAGAGACATTGGCACAGGCAGCACTTCAAACTGTCCTCTGAGATTGGTTTAGAGTCTAGAGCTGCAATTACTGCTTCTATTTTCCCATCTGTTCTTATGTGTCCATCAAAATTGTACTCTTGGAATAAGATTGCCAGAACATAGAATGTGTTTTCATTTATCTATGTGCATTTCACTGCATTTATATTAAACATGGTAAAGCCACCTGGGACTTAAAGATGTCAAATTTATTAACATAACTTAAGAAAAAATACACAGTTTAGCAATAAAATGTAATATGATCAAAACAATGTCAGGCTCTTGTATTATGCAGTAATTTTTAGAGATATTAAACATGAAAGAAGAAACAGTGCTTTCATCAAAATGCATATTAATAATAAATAGATTTGCAATAAACCAAAATACAAAATAAACAAAAGCAATTATCTTTATTTTAATACATTTCCCGATTTAGTTTTATGAACAACTGTTTAGGAGACTGCAAAAAAACAAAGTATACTGTAATCAGTTTATATAAGAGCTCTTGACATTTATGCTTCTAAACTTTCACTGTGTATGAACATTTATGGACTACACTCAATGTTATATTTTTATATCTTTGCAAAAATGCAATCTGCTAATACAATACCTGTGTTAGTAAAAAGGTTGCATATTTCAAATACAATTTTTACTTTGCTTTTACACTCATAGATCTAAGACACAGAAACAGAAGTAAACATATTATGCAATATAACATTGCAAAAGGGAGCACACTGAAAATGAAATGGAGTTCTAGTCTCATAATCCGATTCCTACCATGCATTAAGAAAGTGTAATTACAGCAATCTAAACTTTTGTGCCGGGAAAGATATATTACTGTTATTAAATCAGTTCAATCAACCTTTGGACTGGGGAGAGCACTTCTGAGATATAGCCATACGTAATGCCATGCGCACCAGTGCCAAGATAAGTGTATAAGGCTTATAACAGATGAGCTCTAAAAAGAACTAGTGGGGTTGATTTACTAAAACAGGAGAGTGAAAAATCTGGTGCAGCTCTGCATAGAAACCGATCAGTTTCCAGGTTTTTTATTGTCAAAGCTTACAGTAATTGAATAGGCTGAAGTTAGAAGCTGATTTGCTACAAAGCACAGCTGCACCAGGTTTTGCACTCTTCAGATTTAGTAAATCAACTCCATTGTGTCATATAAATATAAGAATTGACAGCAGTGTTACTTTACACTGATGCTTAAACCCTGGTTCCTGACAAAGTATCCTTAGGTAGGTCTGTCCTTACATACACAAGGGAACTTTCTATAGTTTAGCTCCGGCCTTTATTTTAAGTATTTTTAATTTAGGGCCTATTCACACTTCAGGCACCAAAAGGATTCTAGACCTAAAGTGGTTCTAAACTCAAAAGGTTTTTTACCTTAAAGTGGATGTAAACCCAAATTTTTTTTTTTCTTTGCTGTCACAATGTAGAGTATAAGATTTCCTATCATTTGTGCCAGGTCTTGCCACAAAGAGTTAATCCAGCTCTGAGCAATCCTCTTTTATTGTTCAGTGAGATAAAACGGACAAACAGAGAAAAACCTTTGTCCGTTCCGCCCCCTTGCTTTGAGTGACAGGTTATTTACATATCTCATGCACTAGCTTTAGACAGGCATTATTTTTTTAATTTCCACCCCCACTCCTTTTCTGAAGTCATGTGGTTACTTTTCTGGATTTTGACTGGATGTTAGTGATCATAGCAGAAGGAATACACAGGATAAAATGTATGTTGACAAGGGGAGTGTAGAGGTGGGCGGGGAGTCTACTGACATCACGACTCCACCCACCGAGCTCCAGACGACAGATCCACCCACAGAATCTGCAGTTTTTCAGTTCCTTATAACAGACAGAGGGGAGACATTTGACAGGTAAGGATACATGCAGGAGTCCTCTATATCCTTATAGATCAGCACTATGGCAGTAGTTTAGAAAGGATGAGAGTGGGTTTACATCCACTTTAATGCATTATATGCATTAAGGTAACCCCCCCACCACCTGTTTTGCACCCCATCCCTAAACACCTACCAGAGTTCTGTCACTGATCCAATGCTGTCCCAGCTGTAGCACCACTCTCTTCTCTATCAGGAGACACTGAGGCTTGGTTCAGACTGGAACCATCTGCAGATCGCGCAGAAACACTTTGCTTCCCCATTCTTTGGTTCAGGGATGAATCAGGGCCGAATCTTTGCCTAAATTCGGCCCTGAAACTGAGCTAAAGACGCACAGTGCGCTCCACAGTTGCCCCGGAGATATGTGAACCAGCTCCATAGAGAGCCGGTCACATTCTCTTGCTATGCGAATTGGGTGGACCCACATCCAATTCGCATAGCTGTGAACCCAGCCTAAGAGCAGCAGTAGCCATAGGGAAGGAGAAAGTACAGGGCTTACCAGCAATGTGTGTATCTGTAGACGCACACAGTACAGATCAAATGAAGGGGCTGCCCTATGCGCAACATGCAGAAGCGTGTGTAAATCACCCCCTAAAAAAATATAGAGTACACGTTCCTGCTACGCAAAATGTGAATGGGGTCTTTTGAATGCAACAGAAGGAGCTGCAACATGCAAAAGTGGGCAAAAACACACACATAACTCCCAGGTAGACATGAGTCAGGAAAAAAAAACACTTGGTGGACCAATACTCTATTGCAGAACTTTTTTTTTCAAATATACGTTTTTATTCATTTTTAAAAGAGAAAGGTATGGGAAAATACAGTACATGAACAAGCATAATAACAAATATACTTAAATGATCACACTGGCGAAAGCCCATTGTCCAACTGGCATAAAACAAAAAGACACATAACGGGAGAGTCAATAAAGTTCAGGGTAACTTTGAGAATGACCGCATTTGACCCTCAACACTATCAACTGGATTTATTAAGTGAAACACGACAAGTTGGGCACAAAAACAATGATTTGAGCCAACTGCTTGATCCTCAACCACTATTAGAACAGAAAAAGACAGAAAAGACAGAAAGAGAAAATAAAACACAGAAGGTACCATAGAGAGTTCCAGAAAAAGAGAGAGCAGAAGGGAGGGGGGGGATAAGGGGGGAGGGAAGAGGAATACTGGCCCGGATGCGACGGGTGCATTTCCGTCACCAGCACCTTTCAATATTCAGGAGTTGAGTATGGACACACCTTCATCAGAGAAAATGAAGGAATTCCAGAGCCTCCATGCCTTAGAATGCTTTTCCTGTTTGTGTTGAGCCGTAAGAACTAGGTCCTCCAGCTTTTTAATTTCCTCCACTCTGCGCTGCCACATCCCAACAGAAGGCTGCAAGGTTTTTTTCCCCACATAACGGGAATACAGGATTTTGCGGCATTCAATAAGTGTCGCACAATTTATTTTTTGTAGCTGTGCTGGGATCGTGGTAGCGTGGAGCAGAAGGAAAGCCGGGTCATCTGGGATCGTATGATCAGTAAATTTCTGTGTAACTGTCCTGACAATCGTCCAAAAGTGTTGCAGCAGCGGGCAGGACCAAAAGATATGGAGAATCGTCCCCTTATCTGTCTGACATCTCCAGCGTTTGTCTGTAGTGTTTGGAAAGTACCTGTGCAACATCTGGGGTGTGTAATACCACCTGGTCAGAATCTTGTAGTTAGATTCTTGCACTTTCATACAAATGGATGATTTCAAGGAGAACCTGATAATAGCTTGTCTTTGGGTGTCAGTAAAAGTACGCTGCAGGTCAGTCTCCCATTTTTGCAGGAAAGACTGTTCTGGCTGTTATGATGGGGAGTTGAGCAGAGCATAAGCTTTGGACAGTACTTGAGGCAAGACTCCCTCGTCTCCACAATAATCCTCAAAGGATGTCAGTGTACGATTGAATGGAGCAGTCTTATCGCCCTCCAAAACGGAAGTTGAAAAAGACCTGTATCACTTGTCAATGATTGAATGGAGGGCCACTGATTGCCCTCTAAAAAGTGCAGAGCACTGTCCCTACCTGCCGACAAGAGCGCTCCATACTCAGATCTCTCGAGCCCAGGGGGGAACGAAGGATTACCCAATATTGGGAGGAGGGGTGAGATTCTAGTGGAGAGGGGAGTTGTGCATATAATTGTTGAGCCTATACGGAGCGTCGTGCCTACACAGGATGTGAGGTCAGGGCAGAGGGTAGCTGGCCATAGCACCAGGCCGCTCTCCTCAATGGAATTATCATCTGGGTTTGTTCTAATTGAGTCCAGAGTTTGGTCGTCACGTGCCTGTTCCAGTCAATAATCCTCCCTAAGTGCACCACTAAGTAATAATTCTTTAGGTCTGGGAGAGCCAGACCACCGTAATGTTTTGGCATTGTAAGATAATGTCTACTCAGCCAAGGCTTTGAGTGTGCTAACATGAATTTAGTGAAAAGGGAGTGCGCCTCTTTTATTGCAGAACTTTAAAGTTTCTTAAAAACGACTTGCAGACCGCCTAAATGGGAAAATACGTCATCATATTACAGTTTGGCTGCAGCTACATGCCATAACTCCAGTATTCAAATTTTCAGCAGTTGATGCTCTTTCTGCTAAAAGTGATCTGAGAGGCTGATTAGCCACTGGATCACTTTTAGAATCGGCGGGAGAGGTCGTCCAAGCCCCCCCCATCGCTTTCCGGTTGTTCTCGGGCTTACCTGGCTCATCAGGAAACCCAGGAACTGATCCGTCGTGGGCTGGTCATAAAGATTGGCAGAGGAAAGATGGCCTCCACTGATCTCTATGGCCAAGGAGTCCCGGAGTGATGTCATTATGCCACTTCCGGTTCATGGCTGATGCAAACAATTTTTTGGGGAACGCATTAGATTAATGTTTTTTATCTGATGCTTTCCATTGTAGAGGAGAGATGTGGGGTCTTTTTGACCCCAGATCTCTCCATAAAGAGGACCTGTCATGTTTTATTGTTGTCAGAAGAGATGTTTACATTACTTGTGACAGCAATAAAATTGATAAAAAAAAGAAAATTAATAAAGGGATAGAGTAAAAATGAAAAAAATGTATTAAAATAAATGATTAAAAAAAAACGATTCAAAATGCCCCACCCTGTGCTCACGACCACATTTGTAAAAGTTGTTTGCAACACACATGTGAGTTATTGCTGCGAATGTTATAATGAGAGCAATATTTCTAGGACTAGACCTCCTCTGTAACGCTAAACTGGTAACCTGTAAACATTTTTAAAGCGTTGCCTACGGAGATTCTCAAGTACCGTAGTTTGCTGCTATTTCACAAGCGTGTGCAATTTTAAAGCATGACATGTTAAGTATTTTTTTACTTGGCATAACATCTTCCATATTTTACAAAAAAATTGGGTTATATAGTGTATTTTTTTTTATTGTGTCTGAAAAACCGCTGCAAAAATACTGTGTGACATAAAAAATTGCAACGACCACTACTTTATTCTCTAGTCTAGGGCCTCTGCAAAAATACAATTATAATGTTTGGGGGTTCTAAAGCTGGTGCATGCTGCCACAGGTGACATCGCCAGATGGCCCCACTCTTACCTATATAATAACGGTGAATCGGCAAGCCAGGCATTTGGTGGTTTGCCTTGGTTGATGGCGAAGCATTTTTTTTTTCTCGATCCGGTGGTGTCATGATTGATGATGGATTTACATTGGGGGGCACAGTTTTTTTTACTTTTATAAGAGGAATTCTCATTCACATGGGGAAGGGGGGTGGGGGGCATGCAGGATCTGGGATCTTTCAGATTCTGGCAAGCCATTTTTTTAAACAATGTCATCATTTAAATGTAATTTCATTCTTTTTTTTCTTTAGAAATGCCAGTTTTGCTGCAGTAGGTTCTATCCATGGTACAGGTGCACCACTTTACAGGCAGACTAAGGGGACCTCCCAGGCAATATATTTAAAGGAATTTTTCATTTTTATTGTTGCAATTTAAGCATCATTAAAATCACTGCTCCCATAAAAATGGCCTTTTCAAAAAACTTTTTTTGCATTGATACATGTACCCCAGGGCAGTACCCAGACCCCCATACCCTTTTTATGGCCAATAACTTGCATATAAGCCTTCAAAATGGGGACTTTTTATTTTTCAAGGCCCGGGTCCCATAGACTTTAACCACTTTCCGACCTCCCTAGAGCAGATTTACTACTACAGGGCAGCCGCACTGCACAGGATCACGTATATATAAGTGATCCTGCACTTCCGGGTATCAGGCGTGAGTGCGCGCCGGGAGCGGCTTGCTCCTGCTGTGATTTTGCACAGCGGGAGTTGATCAATAGGTCCCGTGGATCCAATGTCCGCCGACACTCGCTGATCGTCGTGTACACAGGCAGAACGGCAGTCTGTCTATGTAAACAAGGCAGAGTGTCATTCTGTCAGTACAGAAAACATGGATCCTCTGTTTCTGTAAAGCAGAAACACTGATTCATGCCTTCCACTAGTAAAAGCACCTCCCCACTACACTGAAACATTAGCTAGGCACACAGTTAACCCTTTTTGATTGCCCCTGATGTTAACCTCTTTCCAGTGTCATTAGTACAGTGACAGTGCATATTTTTAGCACTGATCACTGTATTGGTGTCACTGATCCCCCAAAAAGTTTCAAGAGTGTCAGTTAGGTGTCCAATTTGTCCGCCACAATATTGCAGTTCCTCTATAAGTCGCTGATCACCGCCATTGCTAGTAAAAAAAAATAATATATATCTTATAGTTTGTAAACGCTATAAAACTTTTCACAAACCAATCAATATACGCTTATTGAGATTTTTTTTACTAAAAATATGTAGCAACATACATATTGGCCTAAATTGATGAAGACATTTTTATTTTTATTTTTTTGGATATGTTTTATAGCAGAAAGTAAAAAATATATATATTTTTTTCAAAATTGTCGGTCGCTCTTTGTTTATAGTGCAAAAAATAAAAAATGCAGAGGTGATCAGATACCACCAAAAGAAAGCTCTGTCTGTGGGAAAAAGGGACATACATTTTATGGGGATACAGCATTGCACGACCGCGCAATTGTCAGTTAAAATAATTAAGTGCCGTATCGCAAAAAATGGCCTGATCAGGAAGGGGGTTAAACCTTTCGGAGATGAATTGGTTAATAGGGTTCGTTGTTTGGGTCAGAACTTTTTCTCTGTTCAGGAGTTCTGGTGCGAACCGAACAGGGAGGTGTTCGGCCCATCTCTAGTCACAAAGCTCAAATCATCTCAAACTTGTTTCTTGAACATGACAATGAGTTCTCTGTACTCCAATGGCCTCCACAGTCACCAGATCTCATCCAATAGAGCACCTTTGGGATGTGGCGGAGCGGAAAATTAGCATCATGGATGTACAGCCAATAACTACGTGATGCTATCATGTCAATATGGACCAAAATATCGGAGGAATGTTTCCATCGCCTTGTTGAATCTATGCCATGAAGAACTAAGGCAGTTCTGAGGGCAAAAGGGGTCCAACCCAAAACTAGCAAGGTGTACCTAATAAAGTGGCCGGTGAGTATATATTTTTAAAATTATATTTATCCTATGATATGAAATACCTATCAAAATAGAAAATAAACAATTTCTTATATACGGTACCTTGTTATAAAAATGCATAAAACAAGTTGCAGAGTGCAAGCCTTCACTACCGACTGATAGCAATGAAGGACATGGCAGCTCATTCATTCACTAAGCGACTTTTTGTTTGTGACTTTCTACTAAATATAGCATCTTTCCAGGTGCAGTTTATTAGGTTTTTCTAATTGTGCTTCTTTAAAAAAAAAAAATCAGTTGCTGTGTTAAAAGCAGGAAGATTTGTCATGATTAACACATAATAAAAAAGGGCAATTTTAATTACGTTTTAGGAAAGCCAAATCCACTGAGAGGAAGGCAAATCTGTAACATTCATTATAACTACATCCTATAGGAAGTGAAGAAGGGGTTTGGTAGGTGGCAGGAGGATTCCGCTATTGTTTCGCCATAATATAAAGCTCGGAGTAGGATATTGTTCCTTTGAGCTTTTGTTTTTGTGTGTACCTTCTCACAATCCTACCCAAAATTTTACAGGGAAGATGAAAAACACAGTGCAGAATCATGGGAAAACATCAATGTTAGCACACATCTTAATAACTTTTTGTTCTAGATATATACTATACAAGGCTGCCATGAGGGCTCCAAAGGTATTTTCTCAGGACTTTTATTTACTGATATCAGGCAGTAGACCACAGGCAATGCTAATATTCTTCTTGTTGATGGTCATAAACCAAACTGCCTGTGGGAACATATTATGTTACTGGGCCTGATAGGTTACTAATGGGTTAAGGCACGGGTGTCCAATAGACATGTGCACACTGAAATATTTTGTTTCGGAATTGAGTTTTTCGTTCAAAAAATAAATTTATTTAGTTACTCTTGAAATTTGTTTTTATTTATTTTGTTTTGTTAAAAAATGCATTCGTCCAAAAATCCGAAATAATTAGGGTCAAATTTGTCATTGAAGGCTTATGGTGTCTGTCGAATGTTCTAAGAAGATTCGACGGAGCAGCTAAACTGCAATCGTACATTTCCGGTCGAATGTTCCGCCTACAAGCTATAGTAGAATTCTAATGTTGTATGACACTAGTAATAATTATATTTATTAATTATTATTACTAGTCAGCCAACATTAGAATTCTTCTATAGCCTATGGGCGGAGCATTTGACCATAAATGTCCGCTCGCGGCGACTGCTTCGTCAAATCTTCATGTCGAATCTTTTCTCTCTATGTCAAATAATCTTCGACTAATAGAGTTAGGTTAGGCACATTCGACCTTTTTTGCTATTGTCTCTAAAATAAGAAAGAACTAATTTTTTTTTGGGACTTTGAATTGAAGCGTGCAGCCAGGAAAATAGCATTTCATGGTACTATAATGCTGTCTGGTGGTAGAGCCATCTATAGTGCCATATAGTAAATGCATAGACATGTAGTAACCATCATAGTAAAGTGAAAATCTTTTATTCCATGACATGATACATAGTAATAAATTAACAGAATAGCATAATGACACACGGATAGCATATTGGCCTAGAGCCACAGTAATGACATAATGATGACACACCAGCCTAGTTGCAACGTATTCCCACAGTAAGTAATATATAGGTATATTCCAGTGAACCGTAATCATGGAATCTTGAATAAAAAGAACAGCAGGGAAGGCATCTATTAGCTTGACCCGTTTCGTAGCTGTAGCTCTACTCTTCAGGAGCAGATGCAGAGATATTGTCTAAAGATGTTTAAAAGTAGATATAATGAGTGATCATGTAAAAACGTAATAGAGACTATAAAAAATAAAAAATAGTAAAAATGAGTCACTCATACTTGCTGTCAGGGTCACCTGTGGCCAGGTGACAGATGCACACCGTAGGGGGACAGGAGTGCACCGCGAGGTAGTGAACCCTATGGCTGGCTTCTGCGGATAGGAAACTGGGTGGTTGTGGAAAGCGGGACCAGAGGAGCACAACCGGGATCCCAACGGAGGCGAGAGCCAAGATTCCCCAGGGCGCGGAGTCTAAGACCCAGCTGGTCTTCTCCAGGGCCTCTAGTGGTGAGGATGTTACGCTGCAGGCTGGGACCAGGTCGCGGCCCCTGGAGTTTCCTAGCTCACGCCCCGTAGGATAAGGGGAAAAGAGGGGAAGCAGCAGCACACGATAGAGAGAACCGAATAACAAGCTGAAGGTCAGGGGCCACAAGCAGACAAGGATAACGAAGAACGAGACGAAGGTCAAGGGTCACGAGCAGACAGGGATAGTCGGGGACAAGCCAATAACGTAACAGAGAGACAGACGTAGCACACGGCAGGCAGGAACCCAAACACACAATGCCTAACAAACACGTTGATCAGCAAAGCAGGCTTGCAGTGCACAGGTTAATATAGTGTTCAGTGATAGGGCCTGGGGTGGAGTCAGGCTGGGAGGAGATTATAAAGGAAGCCAGGTGAAGGAGGTCTGGTCTCTAGATGAACACATGAGGAGGAAGGTAAGATGGCAGACAGACATTAATGCATATCCATGACAGTACCCTCCCTCTTACGAGGCCTCCCCCTTCCCTGCCTGGGCCCAGGTTTAGAGGGAAACTTCAGATGAAACTCCTTTAACATACGAGGTGCAAAGACCTCAGATGCAGTGATCCAAGACCTCTCCTCAGGACCAAACCCTTTCCAATGAACGAGGTACTGAAGAACGCCTTTACAGAGTCGGGAGTCCAGAATTTGACTGATCTCGTACTCCTGATTATCCTCAGAGACAGGCGCCACGGTAGGGAGAGGACGAGAGAATTTATTGAGGACTAAAGGCTTTAGAAGAGCAACATGAAAGGAGTTAGTGATTTTAAGGCTCTTAGGAATCTGGAGTTTGAAACAAACCGGATTCAGTTTAGCAGTTACCGTGTATGGACCGATGAATCGTGGAGCAAACTTCAGAGAAGGAACTCGGAGCTTGATGTTCCTGGTAGAGAGCCAGACTTTGTCCCCTGGCTGAAGAGAAGGCGGTTTACGCCTGCGGCGGTCGGCAAAGCCTTTGAATTTTTCAGCAGCTGTCCGGAGGGAATCATGAACGTGACCCCAAACGGAATTGAGAGACTCCTGAACCAAAGCCAAAGCTGGAATGTCTGGAGAACAGATCATGGGAAGAGGAAGTTGAGGGTGTTTTCCATAAACTGTGAAAAAGGGTGTCTTCTGCGAACTGGTATTCACATGATTGTTATGGGAGAATTCTGCCCACGGGAGTAGAGAGGACCAATCGTCATGGTGAGAAGACACAAAGGTGCGAAGAAAGACCTCTAACTCCTGATTAACCCTCTCAGTCTGTCGATTGGATTGGGGATGGTAAGAAGAAGAAAAATCCAAGACAATATTGAGGGATTTGCAAAAGGCTCTCCAAAAACGAGACGTGAATTGGACTCCCCTGTCGGAAACAATATGAGAAGGGACCCCATGTAGGCGGAGAATTTCCCGAATGAAAATGGGAACCAAGGCAGGGGCAGAAGGAAGACCAGGAAGAGGAACAAAATGAGCCATCTTGGAGAATCGATCGATTACCACCCAAATGACTGTATTATTCTCAGACAGTGGGAGATCGGTGATAAAATCCATGGCAATATGGACCCAGGGTTCCTTAGGAATGGGCAAGGGCATGAGGAGACCAGCAGGAGCTTGTGTGGAGGATTTGGACTGAGCACAGACATGACAAGCTTTAACGTAGTCTTTGACGTCTGAGCGGAGATTAGGCCACCAGTAGTGACGACTGATGAGTAGGAAGGATCGGAGGAATCCAGAATGCCCTGCCACCTTGGAATCATGTCCCCAACGAAGGATCTTAGCTCTTAGCTCAGTGGGGACAAAGGTCTTACCAGGCGGAATTTTAGACTTCAGGGTGGTAGAGTGGGCAACAATGCATGAGGTGGGAATGATCGGCTCAGGTTCAGGGGCGGACTCTTCGTCCAAAGTGTCAAATGACCTAGAGAGCGCATCAGCCCGACCGTTGCAGGAACCAGGTTTGTAGGTAATCGTGAAATTAAAACGGGCAAAGAAGAGACTCCACCTGGCCTGTCTAGGATTCAGACGTTTAGCATTCTGTAGATACTGTAAATTCTTGTGATCGGTAAAGATCGTTATGGAGTGAGGGGAACCCTCCAAGAGATGACGCCACTCCTCTAACGCCAATTTAATTGCGAGAAGTTCCCGATCACCAATGGCATAATTCCTCTCTGCCTGAGAATTTTTTTTGGAGAAGAACGCACATGGTTGGCGTCTCTTCTCAAAGATTTGAAGAAGCACAGCTCCCACCCCCATTGAAGAAGCGTCCACTTCAATAAAAAAATGCATTCCCAGGATTTGGTCTCCTCAAGAGGGGGCCAGAAACAAAGGCCTGTTTCAGGTTGTGAAATGCAGAGACAGCTTCGGGAGGCCAGTCTCTGGCATTCACACCCTTCTTGGTCAAAGCGATAATAGGCGCGGCAATGGAAGAGTAATTCCTTATGAACTGCCTATAATAATTAGTGAAGCCAAGAAAGCGCTGTGTGGCCTTGAGGCTAGCAGGAAGAGGCCAGTTGGTGATAGCCAAGACCTTCCCAGGGTCCATACGAAGCCCCGAACATGAGACGAAGCACCCCAAAAACAGGACCTCAGAACATTCAAAGGAACATTTCTCCAGCTTGGCATAGAGATTGTTCTCTCTAAGACGTTGAAGTACAGTGCGGACATGGTTTCTGTGGACGAGCAGATTCTCAGAAAAGATCAGAATGTCATCCAGATAGATGACAACAAACTGGTACAGCAGATCTCTGAAAATTTCATTGACAAAGTTTTGAAACACGGCTGGAGCATTACACAGACCAAAAGGCATCACCAGATATTCATAATGCCCGTCTCTAGTGTTGAATGCAGTCTTCCATTCGTCACCCTCCCGTATTCGAATGAGATTGTACGCGCCTCTGAGATCCAACTTGGTGAAAATGGAGGCACCCTTCAACCTATCGAATAGCTCAGATAATAAGGGTAAGGGGTATCGATTTTTAATAGTAACCGCATTTAAACCCCGATAATCGATGCAGGGTCTTAAGGTACCATCCTTTTTGGCAACAAAAAAAAACCCTGCCCCTGCAGGCGATGAGGATTTCCGGATGAAACCTCTCTCCAGATTCTCTGCTACATACTCCGACATGGCCTGGGTCTCTGGGATGGACAGAGGGTAGGTACGACCCCTGGGTAGAGTTGCTCCGGGGACAAGATCAATAGCACAGTCAAAAGACCTGTGGGGAGGAAGCACCTCAGCTGATTTTTTACAGAACACATCCCGGTAATCGCTGTATGCGGCGGGAAGATCAGAAGAAACAGAAGTGGCAGCAACCGGAAGACTCTCCTTGGGGGTCACCTTGAGAAGACACGACGAGAAACATGAGGAACCCCAGGCCAGGATCTGCCCAGAGACCCAGTCCACATGTGGAGAGTGGAGCTGTAGCCAAGGGAGGCCCAATACAACTGGGGTAGAGGCCTTGGGTAGAATAAGAAAGGATATCCACTCCTGGTGGAGAATCCCTACCGACATCCTAATGGGTAGCGTCTGGAAGCGAATAGGGCCCCCTGGGAGAACAGTGCCATCAATTGCCGAGACTACCAATGGGGTAGTGAGAGGTGAAAGGGTAAGCTTCATAGAAGAAGCAGTTTTCCAATCCTTAAAATTGCCGGCAGCCCCGGAATCCAGGTATGCAAGGGTTGACTGAGGAGAAGTGCCTACATGAAGGAACACCGGCAAGAGCAGGCGAGAAGGTGATGTTTCTGGGTCCAATACTCCACCTTCCAAATGTATTAGACCCGAGCGTTTCCCGGACGAAGCGAGCAGGAGTCACGAAAATGACCCTTGCCCCCACAATAGAGGCACAAGCCCAGAGTTCTGCGCCTAGCACGTTCTTCGGGGGTTAGTCTGGTCCGGCCCAGCTGCATAGGTTCTTCAGCAGGTAGAGGATGCTCCACGGAATGAAGGGAGGGGAGCTCAGACTGGCTAGGACCCAGAGAGTGCTGGCGTCTTTTTTCTAAGGACCTCTCTTGAAAACGAATGTCGATCTGGTTGCATAATGAAATTACATCGTCCAGACCGACGGGAATGGCTCTTCCCGCTAATTCGTCTTTCACTCGGTCAGAGAAGCCATGTAAAAAGGTAGCGACCAGGGCCTCATTATTCCAGCTCAATTCAGCTGTGTGGATACGGAACTGAAGAGCATATTGCCCCACTGAACTAGATTCTTGGCGAAGACGTAAGACAGCACTAGCCGCTGAAGAAGCCCGAGCCGGCTCTTCGAAGATATTACGAAAGAGCTTCAAGAATTCGGACAGACTGGAAACCACCGGATCGTTCCTCTCCCACAGGGGGGCAGCCCAGGCCAAAGCTTCACCGGAGAGGAGGGAAATGATATAGGCTACCTTAGCCCGGTCAGACAGGAAGCTTTGAGGCTGAAGCTCAAAATGAATAGTGCATTGGCTGAGAAACCCCCTGCAGGCCTTGGAGTCCCCAGAGAAACGGAACGGAGCTGGCAATCTTAGTGAGTGTGAGGCTGCGACTGGTGCGATAGGTACAGCCGCTGGTTGTACTTGGGGTTGCGGATTCGGGGTTCCCAAGGAGACCTGAAGCTGCTCGAATCGAGAAGCCAGATTCTGTAGGAATCGCATCACCTGGGTCTGATTTGATTCCTGGGTCTCAAGTCTGCGAACTATGCCCTGCAATGGATCATCCGCGGGAAGCGGGATGTCAGCCGGGTTCATGGCTGATCAAACTGTCAGGGTCACCTGTGGCCAGGTGACAGATGCACACCGTAGGGGGACAGGAGTGCACCGCGAGGTAGTGAACCCTATGGCTGGCTTCTGCGGATAGGAAACTGGGTGGTTGTGGAAAGCGGGACCAGAGGAGCACAACCGGGATCCCAACGGAAGCGAGAGCCAAGATTCCCCAGGGCGCGGAGTCTAAGACCCAGCTGGTCTTCTCCAGGGCCTCTAGTGGTGAGGATGTTACGCTGCAGGCTGGGACCAGGTCGCGGCCCCTGGAGTTTCCTAGCTCACGCCCCGTAGGATAAGGGGAAAAGAGGGGAAGCAGCAGCACACGATAGAGAGAACCGAATAACAAGCTGAAGGTCAGGGGCCACAAGCAGACAAGGATAACGAAGAACGAGACGAAGGTCAAGGGTCACGAGCAGACAGGGATAGTCGGGGACAAGCCAATAACGTAACAGAGAGACAGACGTAGCACACGGCAGGCAGGAACCCAAACACACAATGCCTAACAAACACGTTGATCAGCAAAGCAGGCTTGCAGTGCACAGGTTAATATAGTGTTCAGTGATAGGGCCTGGGGTGGAGTCAGGCTGGGAGGAGATTATAAAGGAAGCCAGGTGAAGGAGGTCTGGTCTCTAGATGAACACATGAGGAGGAAGGTAAGATGGCAGACAGACATTAATGCATATCCATGACACTTGCAAGTCAAATCAGAGTCTGGTCATGGACAGAGGGAACTGGAGGTAGGCTGAAATTATAGTACCATGCAATGCTATTTTCCTGGCTGCACGCTTCAATTCAAAGTCCCAAAAAAAAATTAGTTCTTTCTTATCAACCTATCGGGGATGGAGGCACATCTAGCTGGCCTCACTAAAAAGTCCCAACCTCTTAGCTTCAATTTAATATGCTTGTCGGGGATGGAAGCATGCACCAATCTACCATCTTTTTACCATTTGGTATGTTCCAGTGCCAGCACCTATTGCGTGCCTTTTCTTTTTAATGTTGTACTTTATCATTATAGCCTTTACTATATGCAGGTGACAGAGACTGTTTAGAACCTACCCGTTCTAATTTCATTTTTTGGTCATTATATTCATTAACCCTGTCCTCCTTGCATGCCATCTCGGTTATGCTGGCGGGACCTTCGGTCTGTGTGGCGTGGCTGGCTCTCTGTTATGGCCCCAGAACCTGCGATCGGTTTCAGGTATCCTCCCCTTTTCCCCCCCTCCCCTGTGCTTGTGTTGCGGGGGTGGAGGCGGGTGTCCTGCTGCCGATCAATGCCACGCCCCCTCCACGTCGTACGTGCTGCGTCATCATTGATGGCGATAATGCGTCAGCGTGATGCCTATAACATCAGCGCCATACACCCAGCGATGGTTGTTCAGCAGGCGAGTGGTGGTCCTCACTCGGCTGTCGGCTCCGTCTCTCCCTTGTGTGCCGCAGCGTGACGTTGGCGGCTATCCCATACACTGAAGTTTCATTACTTCAGCCCACCTTAGGAAGCCATCCCTGGCACTTCCCCCATGTACACTTCTACGCCATTTTTTTGACCTAACCCTTCACATAGGTGATCCAGGTATGACATTGCTACACAATTTGCTTTTTATCACTAGTATGTTTTTTACTCTATCCCACTCCATGGATTTTTTGGGGGGTTGTTCTCCCCCCCCTCCCCCTTTGTTTCACCAAGGGTATTCTTTGTCCACTTTTTGGTTTTCACTGTTATTATTACTTTTTAACATCAATACAATATTTCTTATTTAGCTACCACTGCACCTATTATATCAATGGATAAAATGCTACAATTTTTTAACCCATAAATGTTCACTATGCCATGCACCATCTACCATATTATAATTCCTATATTGATCCCTACATTTATTTACTATTAATACTATTATATTATAATTTTTTCAGATGGTATACACCTTTATGTCCTTTCTACCCTTGGAGTGTTCTTCCCTTGGTTGGTCTTTCCATCTTGATGCTTTTGGGGTTAGCCGCCTCAGGTTCCAGGGCGGACTGACATTTCAGCCTACCTCCAGTTCCCTCTGTCCATGTCCAGACTCTGATTTGACTTGCAAGTATGAGTGACTAATTTTTACAGTCTCTATTATGTTTTTACATGATCACTCATTATATCTACTTTTAAACATCTTTAGACAATATCTCTGCATCTGCTCCTGAAGAGTAGCGCTACAGCTACGAAAAGCGTCGAGCTAATAGATGCCTTCCCTGCTGTTCTTTTTATTCAAGATACCATGATTACGGTTCACTGGAATATACCTATATATTACTTACTGTGGGAATACGTTGCAACTAATCTGGTGTGTCATCATTATGTCATTACTGTGGCTCTAGGCCAATATGCTGTGTGTCATTATACTATTCTGTTAATGTATTACTATGTATCATGTCATGGAATAAAAGTTTCTTTCTTATCAACCTATCGGGGATGGAGGTACATCTAGCTGGCCTCACTAAAAAGTCCCAACCTCTTAGCTTCAATTTAATATGATTGTCTCTATAATGTCAAATCTTTTCTCTCTATGTCGAATCTTTTCTCTTCATGTAGAATAATCTTGGGCTAATAGAGCTAAGGTTAGGCACATTCGACCACAGGTTCGATAGACACAGCTCGCTATTGTCAGCATCATGTCGAATCTCCTATCTATATCGAACTGTTGTCGCAACAAAAACGAAAATAAAGCATTTGTTTATGTCGGATCTTTCGGTTTTCGGATTCTGTGCGTTCGTTATTGTTTGTTAAAACGATAACGAAAATACCCGAAATTCGGACGAAAATGCATTTGGACGAAAACAAATGCACATGTCTAGCGTCCAGCAGTGATCACCACAGGTAATCTCTGGCTGTGTAGAGTGTAGGTGCAGCTGCTGGCGAACTGTCATTATAGTGAACAGGGCTGGCAGCCGCACCTATCTGCTGGGAGTCGCAGAAGTAACTGCTGCTACAATTTGCACTGGCCCTAATCGCTGGTGTGAATGTAACCTATGTATGTGCTGTGTGATGAGGAGGGGGAGGTTGTGAGCGGGGGCTGCCCACCCCAGCACCCCTCTAGAACTGGCCATACAGCATTTACTTACCTGGCACCCCTGCATTCCCTGCTGCCAGTGCTATTGCAAACATAGCAGCCCCTGCATTCCTCCAGGCTTGCACTTGCCTGGTTTGTCAATGTAGGCTGCCGTTTTTGCATGGCATCTCCACCAACCCTACAGATGTGCACAGGCTGGGCTCATCTGAGTTGGCTGCTGTTTTTGCACGGCATCCCTGGCGTCTTTCCAGACGGGCCCGGGCCACATGCTAAACTCTCTGAGGCTGCATGCGGGCCATGGGTTGGACACCCCTGGGCTAAGGGAAGGAACAATGTGCAAAATGTAGTTAAGCACAACAGCCAATCAGAATTCATTTTTCTAATAAGGCTTTTTGTAAACCGAATTCTGATAATTTGCTGTGATTTATGCACTCTGTACATCATTAATTGTCTCTACACTCCTTTATCCAGTAAATCTGTACAAAAAAGGTCAGCTACCAGCAGGATCTGCGAGCACTTGTCAATGGTGCATCGGGGAAGATCAGATTCAGCTTTTAACATGGACTTAAAGAAACATGGATAAGAACACCCTTAAAATGCATATAGCACATGTAGCCAAGTACTGGACTGTGCAGGTATGGGGGACAGGAGACACTACTGTGTCCAGTGACTTTCACTTTGCTGTAATGCCTGTGCTGTAATACTCTAGTGCCCTTTCTTGATATCTAGAGGGGGATCACCACCACCAATTAAGAAGCAGAGGATTATGGGACTTGTAGGACTGAAACCACCTTCTACCATTGTATTATGGCCTGGTTAAACTACAACTCCCATGAAGCCTTGTGGTAGAAGGAGGGCCGGCAGACCTTATAAGGAATCATGTCGGGCAGGTCAGGAGGCTTTCTAAGGAAGTGCAGTGGTCATCACACCAGTGTATGTCTTCAGTTACATAGCGACCATCATTACCAGTGCAGGATTACTGTCACATCTGAGGATCAGTGAGAGGGCTGTACTCCCAGTCATATAATATCACTCTGAGAGTAAGCCCAGTTATACTATTGGTATTCTGACAGCAGGCCTTCGCCCAGTGGAATACTATACGTTCTCCATAAATACCGCTCTGCTAGCAGTCTCCAAGGCAATAATAGGGCCCAACATTGCTGGCAAAAAATCCAGCATCCCCCTGCAGGATATGCATGAGGAAATGAGGGTACTGTCATTCCTCAGAATTGCTATCATCCTTCACCTGGCTCTTCCTTAGCTACAGCCTAGGCCTAGCATTTCACTGAATGCTCTGTAAACCTAGAGGGTCGAAGGGTTCTGAAAGTCAGAGTGGGCACAGAGGTCCCACAACACACATGTGAACAGTTTCACTTGTCTAGGTTGTAATTCTGTTCAGCTAGTCTTGTGACTAGCATATATTTGACACACTGCATAGTCTTCTTGCTTGCTTAGTTTCTTAGTATTTACTGTACTTTGGAGATTTAACTAAAACCCTACAAAGCTAAAACACACCCTCTTCAATTTAGTTGTGATCTGCATATGGCTTGATTTGAATACTGAAGCCCTGTACACACGGCCGAGATTCTCGTCAGGAAAAAAACGTCGTCTTTCCTGACGAGAATCTTGACAAGAAACTTGTCCCGGCCGAGTGTACACACGTACGATTCAAAAGAACCGCCGTTCTTTTGAATAGCACAAATGCGGTGACGTCATCGACTACGATGAGCGTGCGCTCGTCACATTCGATGCCGTCGCGCGCCATCTTACTACACCCTATGCCTAGGAAGCTACCGCGCATGCGTCAAAGTCATTTTGAGCATGCGCGGGTTTCCACGGCGACAGGTAAGTGTACACACGCTCGGGTTTCTCGTCGAGAAACAGGCCGACGAGATTCTCGATGAGAAAAAAGACAGCAGGTCGTCTTTTTTCTCGTCGGGGAATCTGGGCAGTTTTCTTGACGAGAAAACTGAAACCCGCGTACACACAGCCGGTTTTCTCTGCAAGAAAGCTCTCCTGGCAGTTTTCTTGTCGTTTTTTGCCGAGAAAACCGGTCGTGTGTACTCGGCCTAACAGATATGGCTGCGAAAGACCTGTAGTATATAATAGAGAAGATGATGAAATATAATATTGGTGATAAATCAATGTTGGAGTAGTGCTGGAAATATACACTCTACTGTTTCCTTACTTGTGACTCAGTACCAAGAAGATTTAGGTTTCAGGGGTTATCTTGAAAAATAAAAAAAATGTATTTTTTTTTTCTAGGTTACATTTATAAATATTATATAAATTGTGAAAATAACCTAAAAACATTTATTATTATACTGTATATCTGCATAAAAACGTTCACTTAAATTTCCTAGTATTTTTGCATCATTAAACAGTACAATTAATGTTTCAGAATGACACACTAAACTTACCAGAGTAGTCTCCAGTTTGGGCCCACCATC
The DNA here is from genome assembly GCA_029206835.1 of Rana muscosa. NCBI lineage: Eukaryota > Metazoa > Chordata > Amphibia > Anura > Ranidae > Rana > Rana muscosa. Next base: position 102,377,948 of record CM055123.1, on the reverse strand, counting down.
ATCTGCAACTACTGTCAGGGAGTAAAAGTCTCCTTTCTCTCGATCTACCAAACCTTTCACTGTTATTGTACCCTGCAAATACAGAATGGTGAAACATTGAGATGGTCTGAATCTCGTTTGTATCATTGGGTATTAGTGCAAGCAATAATATGTATTTATGACCTAAACTTGTACTGCTCTCAAAAAAAAAGTGATCACCATAAATAAAGATTTTACAAATTACAATAATTATCTATGAATTCTCTGCGGATACATGGAACTCAAATCAAAATGACAAGATTAAAAAGTAACAGCTTTTGCTTTAATATTCAGCCTTGGTCCAAAAATTTCTCCCCCAAAACTTTCTCTGCTATTAAATGTCATCAGTCTGATGGATGGGCATCATCATACAACTCGCTTCCTTGGAACCCAGGTTGTGCTGGTCCTGACATGGGTAGTGAAAGAAGAAGTAACACAGTGATGAGCTCATCTCTCTATCGCTCTGTTTTTTCTTCTATCAGCATTGTTCTTGTCAGAGCATGAACTTATTAACTTGTTATTAACTAGTTAACCTATTAACTATTGTGCTGCTTCTTCCTCTCACTCGCCAGCCCTGCTGCACAGGGTCTGGAAGAGACTGAAACCTAGTTAAATTCAGGTACTTTAACCGGTTCCTGACTGGCTCTCGTCTATATACTGTGGCAGAATGGCACCACTGGGAGAAACCCAGTATGGGTACGTCATACCCTTTAGGAGCTGCTAGGGGGCGCGCACGCGCCCGCTGCACGGCGGGGGTCCTGAGGTTATTTTCTACAATTAAATGTAACCTTTAGACCCCTTTTACACTGGGGCACGTTTCAGGCATTTTAGCGCTAAAAATAGCGCCTGTAAAGCGCCTCTCAAGCCACCTCAATGCTTTCACACTGGTGCGCTTGCAGGACGGGAAAAAAAGTCCTGCAAGCAGCATCTTTGGGGCGGTGTATACACCGCTTCCATACAGCCCCTGCTATTGAAATCAATGGGCAGCACTGCCGAAGCGCCTGCAAAGTGCTTCGGCAGTGCTGCAACACGGGCGCTATTAATCCTTTCCTTAGTCGCTAGCGGGGGTTAAAAGCGCCCCGCTAGCGGCCGAAAAGCGCTGCTATAACAGAGGTAAAGTGCCGCTAAAACTAAACAAGGAAATAAGGTACAGCAAAGAAGATACCACGCAATTATACTTTAGTGACTTGAGCCTAAAGAATGAAGCTCAGTTTATCACCACCAATACAGAGCAATTTAAAAATTGGCCAAAAATAGAATTTGTCCTGTTCTCACTAGGCTATTTGCTGCCAGTTGAGTCTTTTTTCATATTGTAACCCTCTGGAGACCTAGAAAGACATGACCCCTTAGAGATGACAAAAATAACTATAAAAGTATTCAGTTGTTTAAGGTTTTGTTTAATGCCTTGTACACACAGTCGGATTTTCCATCGGGATAAACTCTGTCGTATTTTTCCGACAGGATTCTGTTCAAGCTGTCTTGCATACACACTGTCACACCAAATTCCGACCGTCACGAACGCGGTGACGTACACCATTACGACGAGCCGAGAAAAATGAAGTTCGATGCTTCCGAACATGCGTAGACTATTCTGAGCATGCGTGTTTTTTTCTCCGTCGGAGTTCCATACAGACGAACGGAATTTCCGATATAATTTTTTTCCGTCTGAGAAAAAGAGAACATGTTCTCTTTCTAACTCCGTCAGAATTTCCGACGGAAAAAGTCCGATGGGGCATACACACGGTCAGAATATCCGATTAAAAAATTCCGTCTGACTATTTTCATCGGAAATTACGAACGTGTGTACACAGCATAAGACTTAAAAAAACTCTTCAATGTTCTGAATCCTATAGTACAATGACCCTCTTTGTCCCAGAGTCAAAAAAAAAATTGAAAAAAATCACTGTATTATTTGAAAATATTTAATACATACTGCATTTTTAATACTTGTCCTATCTTATAACTGATGTTTGTTTACCAGTGGAATAGCAACCTAAAGTTACCAAGTTTTTGGCTTAAACATATTTTTTCATGTGCACAATAGCTGCAAACAATTGCATTATCTTACCTTGATCACAGTGGGGTTATTTACTAAAACTGGAGAGTGCAAAATCTGGTGCAGCTCTGCATAGAATCTAGGCTTGTGCAATTCGTTTCGTAACGAATCGAAATTCGTCCGAATTTAGCAACTTTCGGACATTCGGAAGCATTCGAATTTCCGAACAAAGCAATTACGAATAAAACCGAATCCGAAATAAATTATACCGCAAAATAGCGAATGCCCGAATGTCTTCGGCATAATTCGTTATGAAAAAACTTACGAATGTACAAATCCATTGGAAACACAATAACACTCACTCTGCTCTGCTCTCTGCTTCTCCTTCACCGTGCTGAACTCCCTCTCAAAATGGTGTACAGGGGCGGAGGTTATAGCCGCATGTAAAAAACGAAAGTAAAATACGAGATTTCTAATCCATTCGAAGCACAATAACACTCTGCTCTGCTCTCTGCTTCTCCCTCACCGTGCTGAACCCTCTCAAAATGGTGTACAGGGGCGGAGGCTATAGCCGCATGTAAAAAACGAAAGTAAAATACGAGATTTCGAATCGTTACAAATAACCGCTATGTATTTCGAAAAGTACAAATCCATTCGAAGCACATTAGGCATAATAGTCAGCGTCGTCGTGAGAGAGACACAGAAAATTACGAATCAACGAACCCAAAAAAAGTTACGAAAGTAGGAGTTGTGTCCAGAATCAACGAAAAACAACGTACTCTACCGAAAGTACGAATTATAAAGCAACAAAAAATTCAACGAAAAATGTCGCTTGCAAAAATACGAATGAGTCCGAACACGAAAAATCCCGTCTAGCAAAATTACGAATGATTACGAATCAACAGGACCGGAAAGAAACGAACCGAAACGGAACGAATTTTTCCGTTGTGCACAAGCCTAATAGAATCCATCAGCTCCCTGGAGGAGCATAGTCTGGCTGACATTTCCATCAGCTCTAGTGAATAAACTTTGATGAATACTGACTCCTGGTGTGTGACTAAAGCTGGCCATAGATGTATCGCATCTCGGCCGCTTTAGCAGGGTCTGCCCAAAATTCAATCCATCTATGGGAAGGCTGGTTGTACTGAAGTCGATCCAGCAATCGACTTCAGTACAACCAGTCTGTCAGATTTCTTTGCAAGTAATTACTGCAGTGTGGGTCTGCTGGTGGTAACATCAGATAAGATAAGATTTCAGGCATTTTTGAGACATACCGTATATACTCGAGTATAAGCCGAGTTTTTCAGCCCTTTTTTTAGGGCTGAAAGTATACTCCTCGGCTTATACTCGAGTCAGTACCTGAAAATCTTGTTATTCCGCGGCCGGCGTCCATTGTTTAAATCTCACGGCTTTCTTCTGGTCCCTTCCGCGATAGGCGTTTCCAGCAAACACTGTGTTGAGTGTTGCGCCTATCATGGACATTCTCTTGTCCGACGTCCGTGATTGGCGGAACACTGAACACAATGCCTGCTGGGAAACGGAGTCCGAGAATGAGAGGATCTCTGTGATAGGCGCAACACTCAACACAGAGTTTGCTGGAAACGCCTATCACGGAAGGGACCAGAAGAAAGCCACGAGATTTAAACAATGGACGCCGGCCGCGGAATAAGAAGATTTTCAGGTACACTGACTGACTCGGGCACAGGGAGGCTGCAATGGTCACAGTAAGGGGGCACAGTGAGGTGGCAATGGGCACAGTGAGGTGGCAATGGGCAGTGAGGTGGCAATGGGCACAGTGAGGTGGCAATGGGCACAGTAAGGTGGCACAGTGAGATGGCAATGAGCACAGTAAGGTTGGGCAATTGGCACAGTGAGGTGGCAATGGGCAAATTCCCCCCCCCCCCCCCTAGGCTTATACTCGAGTCAATAAGTTTTCCCAGTTTTTTGTGGTAAAAGTAGGTACCTCGGCTTATACTCAGGTCGGCTTATACTCGAGTTTATACGGTAATACAAAAACATAAACCCTAATGGAAGGGAATGCACAAAACACGTTATTAAAAAAAACTTTTGGACTGGAAACTGTGAGTTCATGTATCCATGGTATAAAAAAAAACTGTAATGCAAGTAAAAGTATATTTACGTATAATAAAATCTCCTACGTAAACGCACATAGAATCTGCATTTTCAAAAACTGTGATTCAAACATTCTCCTTACATATATTGCAGATCTAACTATTTATCTAATGTCTACTTACTGTGATTTTATCAATCTTGAAGAGAGCCAGAGCCTGGGCATTTGTGTTCTGATCAAAGCGGTATGTCAGCTGGTTCAAGTTATCAATAGACCGTGCTTGTACCCTAAGTACTTCTGTGCCTGTAGCAATGTTTTCTAATAACACAGCCTCATAGGTGGAGTTGGAGAACTGAACAACTTCATCTGGTTCATTCATTAATGTGATATATACAGTGCAGAAACCCCTGTTGTATGGAGGAGCCTGGTCTGTGGCCGACACATTCATAGTGTAGCTGATTTTTGTCTCATAATCCAAGTAATTGATTGTGGTTAGAAGGCCCGTGCTTCCGTCAATCTCAAACTTTCCATCTGAGCCTGCCAGCAGCTTGTAGACCACTAGCCCACCATCACCTGCAACATAGTACAAAATAATTTACTATCGCTCCATATATATAAAAAATATTTCTATGTGAAAATGTCATATTTTTTTAACAAAATAGTTTACAATACATAATTAGTATTCCTTTCACTGGCATTGTTACTGCAAAAGCAGCTTGAAGCAGATGATGCAGCTTAGAAGGAGGTAAAATGGATATTAGAAGGTTGTCAATGCAGTACATAAGCACCTGTCATTAAACATAGAATGATCTATTCTCTGATGCATCTTAACCATGCAAGTGCAGTGCACCTGAAAGCAAGCTACATTTTCCCACTGTTATAAGCCCAAAGCCAGTTGATACAGATAATACCCATGGGATCAAACACAAAGTGAACATTCTAAAGTTACAAAATTGTTGTACATAGAGAAAAAAATATGTACACAAAGATTATCATTTACAAAATTAACTGTTATACTGTTATACTGCGCAGTATCAATGATATAACAATGGTGTGGATACATTTTAAATCTGCATTTACTGTAGCAGATAATTCAAACTCTATGGTATTTTCTCCATTACCTGTGTCTTTATCAGTAGCTCTGACCACTGTAACGGAAGTCCCAATCCCAACTGTTTCACGTAGGCCCAACCGGCTGTACTGCTGTTGTGTGAAGACTGGCGCTTCGTCATTAACATCGTCAACATACACAATCACCTGGTAAATACACAACAGTTAAAATGATTTTACTGTCAACAGGTTAATGAACTGTAGTAACAAAATACATGATAAGGTAACCCATGGACAGCTCATCTGGAAATTACTATCAGATTGTAAAACAATCATAGGACATGCCTACTTTATACATCTCAGTGGATACTCCCAAGCCGACTGATCCCAGGGCAAAATTATTGGTCATCCCAAAAAAAAATCCTGGGCAATTGGTGCTGTTACCCCCAGGGGCAGCCCGTCCATTGAGGGCACCGCCCCCTTTATCCACACCCCCCTCTACACGATTAATAAATAGATTCATGCATAGCATGAATCTATCCACGGCTGCCGCATCCCCCCCTATTTATGCCTCTGGCCCCTTTCAGGACACCGGGTGCATGAATTACAGCGGCGGGGGTGTTTTTTTGAAGCACCCGATTAGAGCCGTAGGCACAAATAGGCTTCACAATAGGGTGGACTTGTGGCGCAGAGCATTGCGCTTGAAGCCCACCCAGGTGTGTTAGAAAAGCAAATTAATATTTGCTTTTCTAACACTGAATCCTCTCTCCACCAATCAGGAAGGGTCCGATACTGTTTCCCAATTGGCTCAAAGGTCAGGCGATCCTATTGGACGCCTAGGAGGAGGAGGAAGGGGATGCATGGCGAAAGCGGCAGTGATCCACACCGCTTCCTATATGGGGTAAATGTGGGGCTTTGATGTCCCGACTGTCCTCGGGGGGTTGTTTCCAGCACCGCCAGCTGACTGGGGGAGGGGGGGTGTCCACTCCCATTCCTATTCTCCTCATGCTGGGTTGTTTTGCAGATTTCTGGTCCTTTACAAAGTGATATATCTCTAGATGACAAGAGTCGTGTAATTTCCTTGAGGGCTGAGATTCTGTTAAGTGACCCCACATTGGAAGAAAGTAGAGGAGGTGGTTGTTGGCAGGTGATTTACCTAGCTCCTAGATTTAAGACAACATTTTCAGGCCTGTGCACATATATATCACCTATCTTACCCTCACAGAACTTCTCATAGGACCTTGATCACTGTTATATGCTTCCACCACTAACACATGAGAAGAGCTTGTCTCTCTGTCCAGAGCCTTGGAGCCTCGCACAAGTAGCCCTGTACTAACATCAATTCGAAAATTATTATAGTCGTTTCCTGCAACAAAAAAAAACCAGAGAATACATGACACAGTTCAGAAGTGGAGGTCAAGCTAACAAAGCTCATAGTTTTACCTTCAAAATACTATTATGTATACTAGCTATTTTATTTTCCAAGCAAGTGTACAGGGATGCAGTGGTTAGCTGCCTACAGTGCAATGGTTAGTTGCCTACAGTTTACATAGGAAAAGCCATTCACACTTAGATATTTCTGAAGCTGTGTGTCAGCATACTGCAACCTGTATACATACTGTCAATGTAGTTCTGACTGAAAAAATATAGCTAATTAAATCACTAGATAAACACAGATCATTGTGTATTCATACACTAACTACTTTAAAAAACATCTACAAAGGTAATAAAGGAATCTTAAATTATGCATTTATACTTTAAAGGTTCCAAGTCATTTTTAATTTGGTCATTGCAATGACCTTGGATCTACTGTCATACCAAAGTGGAACATGCCAGCAGAAAGTAAAAAAAAAAAAAAAAATACAATGGGAGGTGTGTAATGGTCACGTGTATTGGGCTCACGAATAGCTGTATGTGTAGCAGACATTTTGTTCATGTTCAACCATTACATTTTATTTGTCATTTTCTTCTCTGTTGTAAAACCAGAGATCCAGCAGCTCTGATTCCTCCTCCCTTGAGTAAACAAGAGCCTGGGGCTTCAAAAGAAATTGTTATCTCCACTGAGGCTGGAGATCTGGCAGTGTCTGCTATCTCCTACTGCTTATCACTTTCTTGGGGGGATTGGAAGTGACCTATCGTAAAACTATAACAAAATCCTTCAGTTCTGTCACCCCTGGTTTGTAGGTCCATTAAATTCATTAGGAATACAAAGTGTGCCATAAAATGTCTACCCAGAACTAATTGGGATTGTAAAAGACATTCAGGGCCCAGAGGCGACCCTTCAGAGACCTCCAATTTAAAATCCACACACGATTCATAAAATCAGTCAGGAACATGACACAATAATATTACGTATATATTTGAATGGGGAATATCAAATTGAGGTCATATATGACTAAGCTAGAGCATACAGAAGAGGACATAGCAGTCTCCTACCTCCTGGGTGACAGGCTTATCTGAGATACCCTGTGTTTAATATCCCTTGACAGAAAAATTGAATGCTAAAGAATAATCTACCACAATTCAACCTGTACATATTGGAAGATATTAATATTATTATAAAAGTGTGGGTAAGGGAGAGCCATGATACAGTCATAAACATGATGGGAACTCCTCAGCCGCATAATTGGTCAGATGGTCTCTGACAACACCCACGTGCTATCAGAGAAAAAGGAGGCTGCTCCTGAAGTTGACGGCTCTTGTTAACATCAAACCAAGGAACACCTAACAGGAATTGTGAGAGCCACTGTACCATTTTTGCTTATTCGCTGAAACCAGGACAGGGCAAGTAATTTTCCCTTTCAACTCTTTCTATACCTCTATTGTTTTATGGTCTCTTTATTTCTCTGTAACAGCCTTTTTCTGTTAATATTTTTGTAGCGGGGTCTTTAAATCTAGGGGAATGTTTGAGTGGTAGTTGTACTCAAACACACTATTTGATAGGGTTCTGTTAGACCATTTTATACTACAGGTGGGATACTGGTGTGTAGTTCCTTGTGGCCTGTTGAAGGCGCTGCCATCGGAGGCTAGGGTTGAACAGCTGGTACAGCGCTGTGCCTTGGATGTCCCCTCTCGGCGGTGGTGTGGTGGGCGTGCCGGCCTGCTGTGCGTGATGGGAGAGGATATAAAAGGGGCAGACACTGCCTGTGGGGGGGGTGAGTTCCCGGGGGTCCTACCCCGGGGAGTGTGTTGTTTGTTCGTGGGCCACCCCAGGCACCTTTAGCCCTGGGGTGGGGTTCCTGGCCCGGTACACTGGCAGATCAGTCCCAGGCACCTTTAGCCCTGGGGCTGCAACTGAAGGCCTTGGGTCCAGCACCGTCGGCTGGAGCCCACGGAGGGAAGAGGAATCCCAGGGTGCTGCCTTGCGAGGAGACCTGTATCTGGAAGAGGAGGCCTGGGGGAGGACCGTTCCGAGGGACTGGTGAGAGATCACAGTGAAGGAAGGGGCCCGGTAACTCTGGAGGGATGTCATCTCCCTGAAAGAGGCCCAATACGAGAACCAAAGTTCACCAGGTCTGTGGCAGAGGCCTAAATTCACCCGTAACAGTTTGTGCAGAGACTGTGTGTGTTATCTAATTCGAGCATCACTCCGGCTGCTAGGATCCACTCTAATGGGAGACTATCCGGGTGAGCTGAGACTACTTGAAAATACAGGTAGTGAATATGTCTTTGTTTGTGCCTGGACCTACTCCAACACCTCTTGCTGTCCTGTTCTCCATCCACCCTTTTCTATCTAATGACTATGCATATGAGAAAATAAACTCTACGTTGGAGTTTCAATTGGTGTGGACCTTGGAGTTATTGGGGAATAGAGACTTGTCTTTATTGCAGTAGAGATGAGAACCATTCTCTGGAGAACCTAGCCGTGGAGACCCAGGTACATTACACCGCTCAACCTCTTCACACAGGAGGGTACGGGCATGTGGTATGGTGTGCCCCTCTTCTTACAAGTGAGCCGAAGGTAGGAAGGTAGGAAGAGCGGTCTGTGTGCTACATTTTATTTGCAACATTTCAACCTTTTTATTATTAAAACCTATTTTGAAAAGTGTTAAAACTGTCTCTAAATCTTTTAATGAAAACTAAAGAATCCCTGTCTCTTGAAGAGTGCTACAGTCGTGTAGCGGGGTCTTCAAAGTTAGTGGGATACACCTGGGGGTAGAGAGACCCAGGTGTGTAATTATGTCAGGGATTAGACCCCTTTTTGTTATTCGTGGAGGATTGGGTGGTGCAATATTCTCCTTGGCCTGTGGGTGGCGGGGGTACCTACAGGCTCGAGGTAGAATCACTACCACAGTGTTACCCTTTTTGTCCCTTCCTGGAGATGGTACGGCTGGGGCGGGGAACCCGCCGTGGTGTCGATGGGAGGAGATAAAAGGGGGAGATGTCCTCGCCACGAGGTCTGTTGGGGGGATCATCTCTTGACGTACCCAGGCGCCCTCGGCCTGGGTGCGGGCGGTTCAAGGTTCCGGCCTGGGCACCCTAGGCCTGGCCGGAATGAAGCTGGAGTTGGAGTCCATCCCAGGCACCTTCAGCCTGGGGTGAGGTACTTTGTAGAAGGCCTGGGACCTGGTGACTTTGACCGGGTCCCGCGAGGGTGAAGTGATTCCAGGGTGCCCCTTGCGAGGGGACCCGCATCTGAGGTGAGGAGGCTGGGGAGGTCACCCGTCTGAAGACTCCGGAGCAGCGTCAACCCGGTGACGGACGGGCCTCCGGTAACTCCCTTGGAGGGTCATCTTCCCCTGATAGGGGCCGCAGCGCAGCGAAGTTGTTCTAATCAAGACTCCTGCAACCCCTGGTCATAGCACAGGGGGTGTAGGGACTACAATCCGGATAGTGCCTCGGCCTGCTCATCCCACCGTATCCTGCCATATACTGTTTGTTGTGGAGCTACGAAATAAAACTAACAGTTGGACTGTGATCGGTGTATGGACTCTGTTGATGGGAGCAAAGGGAGTTTCCAGCATAACAGGGCTAAGTTCCACAACCCAATGCACATTTGGCCCGAGGAAGATGTTGATACTGGCCTTCACCTCACCCACAGCCATGGGGAGGACATGGGCCGTAGCGCACCTCACTCTCGAAATCCAGGTACCCCTAGACAAGAGCTTTCGGACAACCGATAAACATGTGAAGGGGGTGAGGCCGCTACAGTCGTATAAATCTAAGAATATAACTGCCTGTGTGACAGTATATGTTACAAACGTTCATTCTAAAATCATAGTAGTAGTTGCTAAGATTTTGAGTTTCTTCCTTCTCGGTAAAAAGGGTGGTGGTGACAGTTTAAAGGGTTAATTGCTTAATTAACTTAACGCAGTGACAGTCACTCTCAGGCTGCTGGTACCTAAATTGCAGGCCCACAAGCTGAAAAATCTTTGTGCAGTGTGTGGCTGAGAGTGACATTGTTATGTAAGTGACAACGCGGTATGAGATTGGCCACTCGTTTGTCACAAGTTGGTGAGAAGGGCAGGGGTCTGGCATCTGCTTTTGTCATAGGAGAGCATAGTCAGTAAGCTTTTCAGGGGAAGGGGCTAGCACTTGGTGAAGCTTACATAAGGAAGTGAGCATCTGGTAGTGGCACAGCCTTAAGGATTTCAAGCAACTAAAAGTGTAATCACCCGACATACCATGCATGAATGTTGGGGTGTGTATATCATACAAGTGTGCTATCACCTTGAAAAGTTTACGGCATACATTGTGTGCTTTAGCATTTGGCATCTGTGTCCACTTTTGTACACTTCATGAACGTCAAAACATTCTAATGGCTAATAGACAAAAGAGATACCCTGAAGCCTCGTACACACGGCCGAGATTCTCGTCGAAAAAAACATGTTGTTTTTTTCGACGAGATTCTTGGACAAGAAACTTGTCCCGGCCGAGTGTACACACGCTCGATTCAAAGAACCCATGGTTCTTTGAATGGAGCGTACGCGGTGACGTCATTGACTACGACAAGCATGCGCTCGTCACATTCGATGCCGTCGCCGCCATCTTGGTATACCCTACCTATGCCTAGGAAGCTACCGCGCATGCGTCAAATTCATTTCGAACATGCGCGGGCTTCCGGGAGGACAGGTAAGTGTACACACACTCACTTTTCTCGTCGAGAAACATGCCGACGAGAATCTCAACGAGAAAATAGAGAGCAGGTTCTCTATTTTCTCGTCGAGATTACTTGTCGGTTTTCTTGACGAGAAACCATACACACGAACGAATTTCTCGGCAAGACATCTCTGCCAGCAAGTTTCTTGCTGGTTCTTGCCGAGAAATTCGGTCGTGTGTATGAGGCCTCACATTATCAATGCAAACATCCCATGCTATATTTCTAAGGATATTTGGAAGCAATTTGCCAGCAGAGAAAAAAGCTGAAAGCTCCTAACTGCTGCTAAAAGCTGGCACAAAAATGCTATTATGGAGCGTTTTTCATCCAGCGTTTTTCTGGCTTTTTTATTTTTGTTTATAGTGTGCATGGAGCTTGTTACCATAACGTTATACAATTCTCCTTCTAATATCACTAGCTTCTGCCTGGTAATGGCTGTCAAACAGGTTGTATGAGGTCTCTGATTAGGAAAGCTGAAAATAGAGCCATGTGTGGTAGAGATAAGATACAAATTCATGAGATAAAGTGTCCGTTTATGAGACGTAGAAGTTCTACATCTATTCCGCAGTAAAAAAAAAAAAATACCACATTCACACCTATCATATTTATGTTTTTGAACTATACATTTTATGAGATAATTAGCTTGAATCAATGTAAAAAAAGCACATGCAGGGATATAGTATTTTTGCAAAATTGCCTTGTATTTGTCATTTAGTCAGTCAACTTAGCTGTGTGCTCAGGGCCGCTGATAGGGGGGGGAACCACCAGTCCTCCTGTAGGTGGTAGGGGGCCCGAGCACACAGGGGGGCCCAAACAGCAGGGGGAATTAGTGTGGTTTGGCGGAGGGGCAGTTACAGAAGGATGCCCTGTGCAGCTCTCTGCAGCAGCTAAAAAACCCGGTTTCTCCCCCTCCTGCCAGGTTTCAGCTGCTGCAGGGAGAGACACAGACACAGGGCATTCCCTCCCTGTTCTGCCTGCTTCTGACCCCCCCCCCCCCCCGTGTGCCCCCTTGTCACTGTAAATATAATTTTTTTTATGTAAAAAACAAATAGAAAAGGGCTAATTCACACAGGTTCTCTGTTATTTTTGTGTCCACTAATGATTTTAGTGTATTTTTTGTAAAAATGTGGTCTTGATAGGCTGTATGGGGCCCCGTGATTTCTAACAGCAGCGCTGTGTGTGCTGCCTAGTTTTCTCTAAACATGGAGTGTATTATCGTGGTCACATGCTGTATTCAGCTTGCTATGGCAGGGTGTGCTATAGAAAACTTTCTTTGTTAAAGTGGTTGTAAGCCCTTACATATAGTAAGTGAAGGCACTATCCTCAGGTAATCCACAGAAATTAAACAAATCCTCCTACATAGGTTTTATCTGTCTATCTGCAATCTTCTCTTCTCTACACTACACCTGTTCAAAGTGCTGAATTTATAAGCTACGGTTTTTATTTTTTGCGCTATAAACAAAAAAAGAGTGACAATTTTGAAAAAAAAAGCAATATTTTTTACTTTTTACTATAATAAATATCAAAAAAAAAATATATATAAAAAAACATATTTTTTCCTCAGTTTAGGCCGATATTTATTCTTCTACATATTTTTGGTAAAAAAAAACAAAAAAAAAAATCACAATAAGAGTATATTGATTGGTTTGCCCAAAAGTTATGACGTCTACAAAATAGTGGATAGATTTATGGCATTTTTATTAATAATTTTTTTTTACTAGTGTAGCGATACCTTCAACTAAGAAGGCCGCAGATTTAGTTTGGGCCCTGAAAACAGCTCCGCCAACCCCCCGGCAATGTACTCGACCCCCTACTGGCACAGTTAGTTATGACAGCAATAAAATTCTTATACTGTATGAGTAAACTCAGACACCAAGGCAATAATGAAAGGGGTATCAAATTTACTTTAAGCTTATGGTGAAGAAAGATTAACAATGGTAACAGTTTACAGGTAGCGATGAGCTCGGTGTTCGCAGCGTTCGGCGAACAACGAACGATTTGGGCCGTTCGCGCCAAATTCGAGTGACGCGAACGGCCCACAATACACTGCGCCATCGCAGTGTAATCCCGGCGCTGTGATTGGCCAAGCATGCACTGTGACCCTGCATGCTTGGCCAATCACAGCGCCGGCAGCGAGGAGAGCAATGATTGGCCACAGGCAGGATGCCTGGGGCCAATTATAGCTGAGGGGGTTTAGTACACGCCCCACACTATAAAAGGCCGCCAGCGCGGCGGCCTTGTGTAGTGTGTTCCGGAGCAGGGAAAGTGAAGGATAGGCAGGGACAGTGTCAAATCTTGTCAAATCTATTCTTTGCTAAACCTAGTGTGTAGGGACAGAGAAGGATAGGTAGGGAGAGTGTCAGTGTCATATTCTTTGCTAAACCTTGTGTGTAGGGAGAGAGAAGGATAGGCAGGGAGAGTGTCAGTGTCATATACTTTGATAAACCTTGTGTACAGGGAGAGAGAAGGATAGGCAGGGGACAGTGTCAGTGTCATATTCTTTGCTAAACCTTGTGTGCAGGGAGAGAGAAGGATAGGCAGGGAGAGCACTAGCGTTGCTAGCCAGGTGCGGGGGGGGCGGGCCGCACCCGGGTGACACCCACCAGAGGGGTGACACCCGTGGGTAGCGCAGCGGCCACACTGACATCGCCCGCCCGCTGCCCTTTGCCTTAGGCTCACGCTGCGGCTGTGTCCCTCAGCGGAGCGGAAGGAAGCCGCCGCCCCCTCTGCCTCCTCTATGTTTACATCCACAGAGGAGGAGGAGGAGCCCGCGCTCGAGAGACACACCGCTGTGTGTATCTGCCGCTCTGTTCTGAGGTCTGAAAGGTAAGGGGGGCATCTTTACTGATGGGGGGAGGGGGTGTCTGTACTGCTGGGGTCTGCACAAGAGGGACTTTGCACCAGGGGGGGGGGCTGTAACTGAGGGGGGTGTCTGTACTGAGGGGGGTCTGGTACTGAGGGGGGTGTCTGGTACTGAGGGGGGTGTCTGTACTGAGGGGGGTGTCTGTACTGAGGGGGGTCTGGTACTGAGGGGGGTGTCTGTACTGAGGGGGGTATCTGTACTGAGGGGGGTATCTGTACTGAGGGGGGTCTGGTACTGAGGGGGGTGTCTGTACTGAGGGGGGGTCTGGTACTGAGGGGGGTGTCTGTACTGAGGGGGGGGTCTGGTACTGAGGGGGGTCTGGTACTGAGGGGGGTGTCTGTACTGAGGGGGGGGTCTGGTACTGAGGGGGGGTCTGGTACTATGGGGGGGTCTGTAACTGAGGGGGGATCTGTAACTGAGGGGGATCTGTAACTGAGGGGGTGTCTGTTACTGAGGGGGGTCTGTTACTGAGGGAGGTGTCTGTACTGAGGGGGGTGTCTGTACTGAGGGGGGATTGGTACTGAGGGGGGTGTCTGTACTGAGGGGGGGGTCTGGTACTGAGGGGGGTGTCTGTACTGAGGGGGGTGTCTGTACTGAGGGGGGGTCTGGTACTGAGGGGGGGGTCTGTAACTGAGGGGGGGTCTGTAACTGAGGGGGGATCTGTAACTGAGGGGGTGTCTGTTACTGAGGGGGGTCTGTTACTGAGGGGGGTGTCTGTACTGAGGGGGGTGTCTGTACGAGGGGGGTCTGTAACTGAGGGGGTGTCTGTAACTGAGGGGGTCTGCACTGAGGTGGGGGTGTCTGTACTGATGGAGCGGTCTGCACTGAGGTGGGGGTGTCTGTACTGAGGGGGAGGTTCATACTGAGGGAGGCGGGTCTATATTGATGGCGGGGAGTCTGTACTTAGTGGAGCGGGTTTGTACTGAGGGAGGGGATCTATACTGTGGGAGGGGGGTCTGTAGTTAGTGGAGGGGGGTCTGTACTGAGGGGGGGACTATAGTTGTTGGGGGGTGACACCATTTTTTTTTGCACCGGGTGACACCAACCCTAGTGACGCCACTGAGGGAGAGTGTCAGTGTCATATACTTTGATAAACCTTGTGTACAGGGAGAGAGAAGGATAGGCAGGGGACAGTGTCAGTGTCATATTCTTTGCTAAACCTTGTGTGCAGGGAGAGAGAAGGATAGGCAAGGAGAGTGTCAGTGTCATGTACTTTGATAAACCTTGTGTGCAGGGAGAGAGAAGGATAGGCAGGGGACAGTGTCAGTGTCATTGTTGCTAAGCCTCCTGCACATTATACACCTGAAGTTAGCCCGTATTGCTGCTTTTTCCTGGTGTGTTACACAAACAGGATTTTGCGGCACTTACAGCGGGCGGAGTGTGCCTCCTGACCATATTACACCTTAACTTAGCCTGTATTGCTGCTTTTTCCTGGTGTGTTACACAAACAGGATTTTGCGGCACTTACAGCGGGCGGAGTGTGCCTCCTGACCATATTACACCTTAACTTAGCCTGTATTGCTGCTTTTTCCTGGTGTGTTACACAAACAGGATTTTGCGGCACTTACAGCGGGCGGAGTGTGCCTCCTGACCATATTACACCTTAACTTAGCCTGTATTGCTGCTTTTTCCTGGTGTGT
The DNA here is from genome assembly GCA_029206835.1 of Rana muscosa. Classification (NCBI taxonomy): domain Eukaryota; kingdom Metazoa; phylum Chordata; class Amphibia; order Anura; family Ranidae; genus Rana; species Rana muscosa. The sequence continues at coordinate 102,362,213 of CM055123.1, read as the reverse complement.
TACACAAACAGGATTTTGCGGCACTTACAGCGGGCGGAGTGTGCCTCCTGACCATATTACACCTTAACCAGAGGCGGCTCTTTAATTAGGCAAATTAGGCGGTCGCCTAAGGCCTCGCACTCACAGGGGCCTCGCGGCTGCCTAATTTGCCTGTGATCAATACTAATGACGGCGTCATCGGATCTCTCTATTACCCCTCTCTCTTTCTCACCTCCCCCTCTCTCCCCCCTCTTGCATTGGCTGAATATGTCTGATGGGTGAGGAGGGTGCCCTGGAAGTGGGGTGCTGATCACCTGTGTGCTAGATACGTGTTTTTTCAGCAGCCATTTTTCTTGCTTGAATTATTTTTCCCATTATGGGACGTGAGTGGGGCCTCATGTCTAAGTTTTGCCTAAGGCCTCACAAAGCCTAGAGCCGCCTCTGACCTTAACTTAGCCTGTATTGCTGCTTTTCCCATTTCCCTGCAGGCCATTAGAATGTCTGGAAGGCAAACAAGGAGAGGCAGACAGTCAGGAGCCAAAAAAAGAGGGCAAGCAGGCTCTGTGTCTAGAGACAACAGTGCTGGTCGTGGACGCGGTGCATCGCCATCAGCACGTGGCCATGGGACACGCTTGTCCTTTTTGGCAGCTGGACGTGTTGAGCCGCATCATGCCGAATACTTGGTAGAGTGGATGACCAAGCCCTCCTCATCCTCCTCATCCTCTCTCACCCAGGCTCAGGGTACTGGCAAAGCAGCTGCCAAAGCGTCCTCTTCCCTGGTATCAATGTCATCATCAGTCACTCCTTCCCTAGACCAACCATGTCCTCCTGAGGAGTCCCCCGAACTGTTTGAGCACAGTGTTGGGTACATGCTCCAGGAGGATGCCCAGCGTTTCGAAGGGTCTGATGATGATACCCAGCTAGAGGAAGGCAGTAGCGTGAGAGCAGAGAGAGGGGATGCTCAAGAAGGACACCAATCTGGCAGTCATGTTCCAGCAGCTGCAGCATACTGCCAGATTGGCTCCAGTGATGAGGAGGGAGGGGATGATGAGGTCACTGACTCCACGTGGGTGCCTAATAGGAGAGAGGAGGAGGAGGAGGAGGAGGATGAGGAGGAGGCACATCTCCAACGAGGCATGATGCCCTCGGGGGGCCAGCGTAAGGGCATCACACCGACGGAATCACACCGCAGAGCTCCGCCTGTGCAAGGCGCTGCCTATGCCCGTTATTCAAAAAGTTCTTTGGTGTGGGCCTTTTTTGAGTCGAGTGCATCAGATCGCACAGCTGCTGTTTGCAACATATGTCTCAAGCGTATATCGCGTGGCCAAAACATCACCCGCTTGGGCACCACATGCTTGACCAGACATATGTTGACCTGCCATGCAGCTCGTTTGCAAGCCTACCTTAAAGACCCACACCAAAGAACAAAGCTGACCTCTTCTTGCACCGCATCAGCTGGGATCTCCAACCCCACTATACCTTCAGTCCTCTCTGAAACCTGCTCTGAGAGGAATGAAGGTGTAGAATTAGGTGTGTCACAGCCAAGTACTTGCGGGCACTCTGCTAGCAGTACACCAACATCCGATTCTAGCAGGCAAATTTCCCTGCCCCAGCTGCTGGACCGTCGAAAGAAGTTCACTCCCAGCCATCCACATGCCCAGTGGTTGAATGCTAGCTTGGCTAAATTGCTAGCGCTTCAACTGCTGCCTTTTCAGTTGGTAGACTCGGCCCCCTTCCGTGAGTTTGTACAATATGCGGTTCCTCAGTGACAAGTTCCCAAACGCCACTTTTTCTCACGGAATTCGATTCCGGCTCTCTACCGGCATGTGGAAGGCAATGTCTTGGCCTCGCTGGACAGGGCGGTCAGCGGTAAGGTGCATATTACCGCTGACTGATGGTCCAGCAGGCATGGACAGGGACGTTACCTTTCTTTCACGGCCCATTGGGTCACTCTTTTGGCAGCTGGGAAGGATGCAGGACAAGGTGCAGTAGTGTTGGAGGTTGTTCCACCGCCACACCTCCAAAATGCTACTACTGGTTGTGACACACCTCTGTCCTCCACCCCCTCCTCTTCTTCTTCCTCCGTGGCCTCTTCCTGTGCTTTGTCCTCGGAACCAGCGGTGCTCCGTAGGCGTTCAAGGGGCTACGCAAGTACGCAGGCAAAAAGATGCCATGCCGTGCTTGCTCTGGTGTGTTTGGGGGACAGGAGCCACACTGGGGCAGAGGTTCTGTCTGCTCTGCAGGGGCAGGCCGAGAGGTGGTTGACGCCACGCCAGCTTAAGCCAGGAATGGTAGTTTGCGACAATGGCACCAACCTCCTCTCCGCTCTCCGACAGGGACAACTGACCCATGTGCCCTGTGTGGCTCACGTCCTTAACCTGGTGGTGCAGCGGTTCTTGGGCAGGTACCCGGGCTTACAGGATGTCCTGAGGCAGGCCAGGAAAGTCTGTGTGCATTTCCGCAGATCTTATAATGCCAGTGCTCGCCTGGCTGAGCTGCAAAAGGAGTTGAACCTGCCCAAGAACCGCCTTATATGTGACATGCCCACCAGGTGGAACTCAACGTTGGCCATGCTGCAGCGGCTGCACACGCAGCAGAGGGCCATCAATGAGTACCTGTGCAACTATGGCACCAGGACAGGGTCAGGGGAGCTTGGGTTTTTTTCACCACGCCAGTGGGGCATGATCAGGGATACATGCACTGTCCTGGCACCATTTGAGGAGGCCACGAGGATGGTGAGCAGTGACAGTGCATGCATCAGTGACACTGTACCTCTTGTCCACCTGTTGGAACATACGCTGCGTGGAATAATGGACAGGGCACTTGAGGCAGAACAGAGGCAGGAAGAGGAGGACTTCCTTGACTCTCAAGGCCCCCTTTACCCAGACAGTGTTCCTTCTGTCCCACCCATCGCACAGGAAGAAGAGGAGGAGGAGGAGGAGGATTGTGTCAGCATAGAGGTGGAGCCTGGCACTCAGCATCATCAGCAGCAGTCTTTTAGGGATGATTTACAGTCCCAAGAAACCAGTGGACTTGTACGTGGCTGGGAGGAGGTGGCTGCGGATCATGTCGTCCTTAGTGACCCAGAGGACTCCGGACTGAATGCCTCAGCTAACCTACGCTGCATGGCCTCCCTGATCCTGCAAAGTCTGCGGAAGGATCCTCGTATTCTTCGGATCAAGGAGAGGGACCATTACTGGCTGGCCACTCTCCTTGATCCACGGTACAAGGGTAAGGTTGCGGACCTTATCTTACCGTCGCAGAGGGAGCAGAGAATGAGACAACTCCGGGAGGCCTTGCAGAAAGGTCTGTGCAACGCGTTCCCAGAGACTGGGAGGTTACAAACTCCTGGTCTTGGACAACGAGTTGCTGAGGCTTCGGTCAGTCAAAGAAAGAGCGGAGGGGAAGGTGGCCGTCTGACCGAAGCGTTCAGACAATTCTTTAGTCTGCAGCCCCAAGGTATGATCGGTTCCAGCAACAATCGCCAGCGTCTGATATACATGGTGCAGGAATACCTAGGGGCAAGGTCAGACTTGGACACCTTCCCCACCGAAAATCCTCTGGCTTACTGGGTCTTGAGGATGGATCACTGGCCAGAGCTTGCACAGTGTGCAATTGAGCTACTGGCCTGTCCTGCATCCAGCGTTCTTTCAGAATGCACATTCAGTGCTGCTGGAGGATTTGTCACGGATCACAGGGTGCGCCTGTCCACCGACTCTGTTGATCGACTGACCTTCATAAAGATGAACCAGTCTTGGATCACCACCAGCTACCAAACACCTGAAGCTGATATAACAGACTAATTTATTTTCAAATGTCACATCCCTTCAAGACTGATGCTGATGCTGAGAGTTTGTCCTGTTATGTTGACTGACTATCCTCCTCCTCCTCAATGATCCGATTGACGATGATAGCTTGGAAGAACATTTTTGTTTCTGGGTGCCGCCACCAGTGGCTAAGGCCCAATTTTTCAGCCCCTGTTTAACAGGGGTGTGTTATTACAATTTTATATGCAATGCTTTGCAGCAGGGCTCATTCCTGCACTCCAACTAGAGTATCTGGGAGTGGTTGCAGTGTCGTGGCACCAGCACCAGTGGCTAAGGCCCAATTTTTCAGCCCCTGTTTAACAGGGGCGTGTAATTACAATTTTTGATGCAATACTTTGCAACAGGGCTCATTGCTGTGCTCCAAGTACAGTATCTGTGAGGGGTTGCAGTGTTGTGGCACCAGTGCCTAAGGCTCAATTTTTCTGCCCCTGTTTAACAGGGGCATGTAATTACAATTCTTGATCTAATAATTCACAGCAGGGCCCATTCCTGCACCCACCAAGACTAACTGTGAGGCCTTACAGTGTTGTGTCAACACCACCACCACCACCACCACCAAAGGCCCAATTTTTCAGCCCCTGTTCAACAGGGGCATGCAATTACAATTCTTGATCTAATAATTCACAGCAGGGCCCATTCCTGCGCCCACCAAGACTAACTGTGAGGCCTTACAGTGTTGTGTCAACACCACCACCACCACCAAAGGCCCAATTTTTCACCCCTGTTCAACAGGGGCATGCAATTACAATTCTTGATCTAATAATTCACAGCAGGGCCCATTCATGCGCCCACCAAGAGTAACTGTGAGGGCTCACAGTGTTGTGGCAACACCAACATGTAAGGGGAAAATTTCAGCTGAGCATATACGGCAGGCCCCTACTTTCAAACATCCAACTTACAAACGACTCCTCCTTGCAAACGGAAGTGAGAGGAAAGGATACAACAGGAAGTGAGAGGAAATCTACCCCTAGGAAGGCAAATTCTCTCCTGTAAGAGTTAATATGGGAAAAAAAGTGTCTCCTCTCCACTGATGCTTTATCACCAATTCTTGTTTCAATAAAAAAAACAAATTTTCAAAAAACATTTGTCATTAGGACGGAAAGTGAGGTGAACTGTTCTGAACAGGTGCACACTGCACAGACAGCAAAACAAATGTTACAGGGGTGATAACCCTTCCCTATGTTTTCCAAAAAGCTTAAAAATATATTTTTTGGCTGGAGCTACACTTAAACAATGTACCTGTTCAAAATTACAAACAGATTCTACATAAGAAAAAACCTACAGTCCCTGTCTTGTATGCACCGCCTGTATACGGCTGTTCAGAGTATATAGGGCCTTTTTTATTTTGTGTGCAGGGTTCCCCTTAATATCCATACAAGGCCCAAAGGGGCTGGTAATGGGCTGGGGTAGGGGGGGGGTGTGATGGGGTAGCTATGCCATTTTTCTTAAAGATTTTCATCCATATTACCGGTACCAGACATTACATTAAAGCTGCAAGCAGTTTTAAATGGCTTTTTTTCCTTTAGAAATGTAATTTTGTGCAGGGACAGTTCTAAACACGGGAAACACGTGGCACTTCACAGGCATACTTTAGACACCCCCCAGGTACGATATTTAAAGGAATATTTGACTTTTTTTTTTCACTTTATGCATCATTAAAATGACTGCTCCAGAAAAACGGCCGTTTTTAAAACTTCTTTTTGCATTGATACATGTCCCCTGGTGCAGAACCTGGGTTCCCAAACCCTTTTTAGGACAATAACATGCATAATAGTCGTTATTAATTAGCACTTTAGATTTCGAACGTTCGCATCCATTGTATTTAATAGGGTTCTAAAGTTCGCGCGAACTTTCGGTCCGTTCGTGGGTTCTGGTGCGAACCGAACCCGGGGGTGTTCGGCTCATCACTATTTACAGGTAATAGGTTGCAGAGCCCTGCAGCAATAAACATACTATGCATTAAATGAACAGTAAAGGTGCGCCGCGTGGGCGACCGTTAACGAGGCGCCCTGTGGCGCAGTACCTAAATGAACTAACTAGCTGGCCAGGCCTGGCTCAGATATCTAAAACTCAGTCTATAGGGGATGATGGTTTCTTCACCGGCAATTCTTTAAAGGTGGTGCACATTAACAGAATACCATTTGTAATCCAGTGGGAAGATTGTGATGAAATAAACACTTTACTGAATGAACTCTGAGTTCAGCTCTGATATGGATCTCCAGTGAGAGTATCAGATATAAACTTGTGGGCCACGGCAGTCTATAGGCACATTAGCAACAACAGTATATGGTCTGAGCATACGCTCGCTCACCCCTCCGGACGCGATCCCAGTCCGGGAACTTCCACCGACTGTGTCTTCACACACACAGTGTCTCCAGCGATCGGGTCCCCGATCCAACCAAGGCTGTAGATAAGCGAAGTCAGATGCCACCCAGGCTCGCAGTGGGGTGGAAGGCTCTTTGGTGCTGCGCAAGGCCTCAGGCTTCAGGCCTTGCACTCCGGCACATCCGCACAGGAGGATCAGTCACTGAAGTCTCGTGTCCCAAAGAGACCGAGCCCAGCCTCGCCTCCTCCTTTTATAACCCCTCCCATGAGTCTCTGGGGTGGAAACATGCCGAAAGGGATTCTGGGAAAGGTAATCCCGAGAGTCTTAAAGGGGACCCCGCTACACTAGTAATGGCGGCGATCTGCGATTTTTATCGTGACTGCGACATTATGATAGAAGAAAATGTATCGCTCTCAAAACCTCTAATCCCGTTTAATTGCTCCCGCCCTACTTGACCGACAGGTGCCGGCTCTGCACAGATCCATTGAGAAAGGAAAACATCCTGGACTGCCGCACTCCGTTAAAGGCGTCTTTATTTGTAGATCAAAAGGATAAAATCCAAAATACAGTCCAAAATCCAACATGCAGTCAATAACAAAAAGTGGATATGCAGGGACAAGTGGCTAACGCGTTTCACATCGTTAGATGCTTACTCATAGCTATGTATTTTGGACTGTATTTTGGATTTTATCCTTTTGATCTACAAATAAAGACAAATTTAACGGAGTGCGGCAGTCCAGGATGTTTTCCTTTCTCGACTGCGACATTATGGCAGACACATCAGACACTTTTGACACTGTTTTGTATGATTGTCATTTATACAGCGATCAGTGCTATAAAAATGCACTGATTACTGTGTAAATGACACTGGCAGGGAAGGGGTTAAACACTAGGGGGCGATCAAGGGGTTAAGTGTTTCCAAGGGAGTGATTCTAACTCTGGGGGGGATGGGCTACCACTGACATGACAGCAATCACTGCTCCCGATGACAGGGAGTAGGGATGGGCCGAACACCCCCCAGTTCGGTTCGCATCCAGAACATGCGAACGGACCGAAAGTTTGCCTGAACATTCGAACACCGTTAAAGTCTATGGGACTTGAACGTGAGAAATCAAAAGTGCGAATTTTAAAGGCTAATATGCAAGTTATTGTCCTAAAAAGGGTTAGGGGACCCGGGTCCTGCCCCAGGGTACATGTATCAATGCAAAAAAAAGTTTTAAAAACTGCAGTTTTTTCGGGAGCAGTGATTTTAATGATGCTTAAAGTGAAAAAAGAAAAGTTAAATATTCCTTTAAATATCGTACCTGGGGGGTGTCTATAGTATGCTTGTAAAGTGGCGCGTGTTTCCCGTGTTTAGTACAGTCCCTGCACAAAATGACACTTCTAAAGGAATAAAAGTCATTTAAAAATGCTTGTGGCTTTAATGTAATGTAGGGTCCCGGCAATATGGATGAAGATTATAAAAAAAAAGGCATGGGTACCCCCCCCCCCAGCCCATTACAAGGCCATTTGGGTCTTGTATGGATATTAAGGGGAACCCCGAACCCAAATTAAAAAAAGAAAAGGCGTGGGGCCCCCAGGCCCTATATACTCTGAACAGCAGTATATAGGCGGTCCAAACAAGACAGGGACTGTAGGTTTGTTCTTAAGTTGAATCTGTTTGGAATTTGGAACAGGTACCTTTTGTAAGTGTCGCTCCAGCCAAAAAATCCTATTTTTAACCTTTTTGGATAACATAGGGAAGGGTTATCACCCCTGTAACATTTGTTTTGCTGTCTGTGCCCCTGTTCAGAAGATTTCATCTCACTTTCTGTCCCAATGACAATTGGATTTTGAAAATTTGGGGTTATTAGGGAAACAAGGATTGGTGATAAAGCCTCAGTGGAGACACCTTTTTCCCATATTAACGCTTACAGGGGAGAATTTCCCTTCCCAGGGGTAGATTTCCTCTCACTTCCTGTTGTCTCCCTCCGTTTGTAAATAGGAGTCGTTTGTAAGTCTGATGTCTGAAAGTAGGGGACCGCCTGTATATACTATATAGCCTGCCCTATATACTCTGCAGAAAATTGGGTCTTAGGTGTTGGTGGTACCAGAACACTGTAAGCCCTCACAGTTACTCTTGGTGGGTATTTTATGCACTGCAGATCACTGAATCACCTGCCTGGCCGGCCGGCCTGCCGGCCTGCCTGCCTGCCTGAAAGTGTATTTTAATAGGGACACTATGAATGGCCTGCAGTCAGGTATAGGCTTGGCTACAGTACAATGCAGTGGATATATATGTAGGAGACAGTATATATTTTATGCACTGCAGATCACTGAATCACCTGCCTGCCTGAAAGTGTAATTTTAATATGGACACCAGGACTGGCCTGCAGTGAGATCTAGCTACACAGGATACAGTGTATATACATATATACAAAGCTGGGATGTATATATATACTGAATACACTGCAGCTAACTGAATCAACTGCCTGCCTGAAGTATTTTAGTGTCAGGGCTGGGTTCAGCCCTTTCTTCTCTGTGCTGTCAGCTAATTGCCAGCTCCCATCTCTCCACAGTGATCCACCTGTTGATGATCCTGCTCGTCAGCTCTGCCTACTTAAGGACTTCCAGTTCATTTACTCTTTGCCTTCGCCTGTGTTAACATCACAAGAGACTTCCTCCTGCGTTCCAGTTGAAGACCTGCTGACTGACGTTCCCTCTGGCTACAGATCCTGCTTGCTGTACTACTACCTTTATCGCTGGCTTTTGGACATTGGCTTGGCCGACTACCCGATCCGGTTACTGAACTCTGGCTATGTTTTGACTACGCTTACCCTGTTTACCTTTTTATTTTTATTATTAAACAAGTGTGATTTACCTGTACTTCTTGTACTTCTGTCTCGGTCTGATTCATGGTTTTTGACATTAATGCCTCGTTTCCACTGAGCGGATCGGTTCGGTACGGTGCGCTATTTTGGGTGTTTCCATTATGAAAGCATGCCATAAAACCAAACCGTACCGCACCATTCTGGGTCCTGCTTCAGATGTGGGGCCATAGAAAATGGAACGGTTCGGTTAGGGCGGAGCTACATTACATTCCACTGATTGGCAGACATGCTAGGCATTTTTTCTAAACCCTGAATGGTCCCTGACGGTCCGACTTGCAGTGGAAACGCTCACCAGAATAGACCGGACCATTCAAACCGTTCCAAACTGCACCGACCTGAACCGATCTGTTCAGTGGAAACAAGGCATTAGAAACGGTACACCAGGAACGGTCTGCAGTGAGATCCAGCCAAACTGGATACAGTGTATATATATATATATATATATATATATATATACAAAACCGGAATGCATATATTTACTAAATACACTGCAGCTAACTGAATCAACTGCCTGCCTGAAGTATTTTAGAAACAGTACACCAGGAACGGTCTGCAGTGAGATCTAGCTAAACTGGATACATATATACTGTATACTAAATACACTGGAGCTAACTGAATCGCCTGCCTGCTCAAATGTAAATGAAATGACACTCTCTCTCTCTATATCTCTATCTCCGCCGGAACACACTACAGAAGGCAGACGTGCAGGCGACCTTATATAGTGTGGGGTGTGTACTTAACCCCCTGAGCCATAATTGGCCAATTATGTCTCTCTTCGCTGACGGTGCTGTGATTGGCCAAAGCATGCGGGTCATAGTGCATGCTTGGCCAATCATCAGCCAGCAATGCACTTTGATGACGCTGTGCATTATGGGCTGTGACACGGCGCTCGAATTTGGCGCGAACGGCCCATAATGTTCGATCATCGGCGAACGATCGAACAGCCGATGTTCGAGTCTAACTCATGTTCGACTCGAACAGATAGCCCATCCCTAACAGGGAGCAGTAGATCCCTGTCATGTCACTGGGCAGAACAGAGATATGCCTTGCCTTGTTTACATCTCCCCGTTCTGCCTCTCCGTGTCACAATCGCGGGCCGCCAGCGAACATCGAGTTTGCGGGGCCCGCGGGCACGGAGAACGTGGCACGGCAAATTAAAGGGGACGTACCTGTCCGCCCATTTGCCTGTCCGTGCCATTCTGCTGACGTATATCGCCGTGCGGCGGTCGGCAACTGGTTAAGCTAACCCTTTTATTTAGTGACAGGAGCCTTGACTGGCATTTATAGAGCTTTAACAAAGCATGTCCGAAGCCTTGTTTTGAAGCCAGTGTAAACTAGCCCTTAGAGTCACTGACCAAGAACAAATATGCATATTGGGAAAATCAGATAAAAGTCATAAGTTTTGATCTGCTTATTTGTTTCACAGTAGTATTGAAACAAAAAGGTTAGCATATCATCAAAAACTATCAGTTTTTAGATGCAGTGTTCAGCAATGGCAGCCTTCATGTTCATCTCTTGTCAAGGCTACTTTAGGATGCCATCTACACCGGCACCTGATAAATAATGCTTGAAACAGTGTTGCATCAGCCAGAAAACTGACCATGGATGGTTATTCTTAAATTAAATCAGCTTGTAATACAGCTGACCAAAGTAATAATTCTTCAGATTAAAACCACTTAGGACAAAACAAGAAGCAATTCTTTTCTTGACAATGAACCTGTTAATAAAATGATGCATGTTACCAGAGTCATTTATTGGGAACAGACATTCATTCATTTGATGACACATGAATAAATGATTGGACATGATCACAACATATATACAGAAAAATATTTGATGATGTATGTGCAAAAGCTACAATGAACAAAGATGAAAAGAAGGATAGAGATATTTTGTTAGTTAGGGAATCACTGGCAGTTAGTAAAAGATCTTTTTGTTTGCTTACCACTGACAATACGGTACCAAACTCGCCCATTCTCCCCCTCGTCTGCATCACTAGCTTCCAGCTGGAAAGAAAAGATAAAAAAATGAAAATGTCCACCATTTAACCTTAAAAGGAAGCAAAAATAAATAACTACAAAAACAAATTTCATATTCTTTTACTTTTAAATAACACAATGAAAGGTTCTTTAAACTAAATGGAAGTAAGACTTCCATATCTTAGCAGTTAAGCCACTAAATATTCTATTAAGGCCTGATGAATCAAGTATATGCTAGAGGAAATAGTTTTTGTTGTACTTAGCAAAAGCTTTCAACACTCATTTCTACAGTCCTGGTTTAAAAACAAATCAAGGAAGTTAAATAATTGTTATAGGCAATACAATTATTATTTTTTGCACCATGCTTTTCATGCGCACGATCGTAAAAGTCATGGGAAGCTTTTACGTTATATTTGCCTGCCAAGTTTTGGGTTAGGGTTTGTTAATAGTATTTTGTAGTGTCCCCGTCTGTCCGAGTTATGTGCAGCTCTGCACTTCCACTATCTTGTGGTTGGCAATCACATACACATATCATGGATCCTAAGGCCCCTTTCACACTGGGGCGGTTTGCAGGCGCTATTTTGCTAAAAATAGCGCCTGCAAACCGAGCCTAAACAGCGGCTCCTTTCTCTCCAATGTGAAAGCCCAGAGGGCTTTCACACTGGAGCGGTGCGCTAACAGGATGTGAAAAAAAGTCCTGCTAGCCGCATCTTTGGAGCAGTGAGAGGAGCGGTGTGTTTACCGCTCCTCCACCGCTCCTTCCCATTGAAATTAATGGGATACCGCGGTAATACCGCCCGCAAACCACGACTGTAGCCGCGGTTTGCGGGTGGTATTAACCCTTTTTCGGCCGCTAGCAGGGGTTAAAACCGCACCGCTAGCGGCCGAATACCTCTGCAATCCCGACGGTATAGCGCCGCTATACCGCCACCGCCCCCACCGCCCCAGTGTGAAACCAGCCTAAGGTGGGTGTCAGGCCAAAAGTAAACTGGAGACTATATGGTGGTGGGCAATAACACCACAAAAAAAAGTTCATATTGGACCATGCAATGTTGGGTTATTTTGCAAAAACATGGAGCACAATTCATATAGACATATAAGAAGAGCAAAAATATGGAAAAAATAATTTTGAGGGTGCCATTCTTAACTCCAAGAAAGTGAATACTAATTACTGTTATTACCAGTTAATTTTGTTAATTTAAGCACTTGCCTACTGGGCACTTTCTTCCCCTTCCTGCCCAGGCCAATTTTCAGATTTCAGTGCTGCTACCCTTTGAATGACAATTGCGCTGTCATGCAACACTGTAACCAAACAACATTTTTATAATTTTCTTTTGAGACAGATAGAGCTTTCTTTTGTTGGTATTTATTTACCACAGTGTTTTTTTATTTTTTGCTAAACAAACGTCAAAAGACCAACAATTTTGAAAAACAATGTTTTTCTTTGTTTCTGTTATAAAATTTTGAAATAAGTAATTTTCTTCTTTACTGATGTGCGCTAATGAGGCTGCACTGATAGGCTGCACTAATGGACACTGATAAGCTGCATTACTTACTTAACCACTTAAGCCCCGGACCATTTGGTAGCTAGAGGACCAGAGGTGATTTCAGAATTTTGCACTGCGCTGCTTTAACTGTAAATTGTGCGGACATGCAATGTTGTACCCAAACAAAATTTGCGTCCTTTTCTTCCCACAAATAGAGCTTTCTTTTAATGGTATTTGATTGCCTCTGCGATTTTTATTTTTTTGCGATATTAACGGAAATAGACCGAAAATTTTGAAAAAAAATGATATTTTCTACTTTTTGTTATAAGAAAAATCGAATAAACTCAATTTTAGTCATACATTTAGGCCAAAATGTATTCAGCCACATGTCTTTAGTAAAAAAAATGTCAATAAGCGTATATTTATTGGTTTGCGCAAAAGTTATAGCGTCTACAAACTAGGGTACATTTTCTGGAATTTACACAGCTTTTAGTTTATGACTGCCTATCTCATTTCTTGAGGTGCTAAAATGGCAGGGCAGTACAAAACCCCCCCAAATGACCCCATTTTGGAAAGTAGACATCCCAAGGAAATTGCTGAGAGGCATGTTGAGCCCATTGAATATTTATTTTTTTGTCTCAAGTGATTGAATAATGACTAAAAACAAAAAAAAAAAAAATTACAAAAAGTTGTCACTAAATGATATATTGCTCACACATGCCATGGTTATATGTGGAATTGCACCCCAAAATACATTTTGCTGCTTCTCCTGAGTACGGGGATACCACATGTGTGGGACTTTTTAGGAGCCTAGCCGCGTACGGGACCCCGAAAACCAAGCACCGCCTTCAGGATTTCTAGGCACAAATTTTTGATTTCACTCCTCACTACCTATCACAGTTTCGAAGGCCATAAAATGCCAAAATAGCACAAAACCCCCCCAAATGACCCCATTTTGGAAAGTAGACACCCCAAGCTATTTGCTGAGAGGCATGGTGAGTATTTTACAGCTCTCATTTGTTTTTGAAAATGAAGAAAGAAAATATATATTGTGAGGGGGTTAACTCGGTAGCGGGTGTGTGTGACCCCCTGGTTGGGCTCCCCACACAAAAACAGGGCCAGCAGACGGAGGTTGTGGTTTTCAAAATCAAAAGGTGCGGTTTATTTCTCTATGTACAGTGACAAAAACACAGCAAAGCCAAAAAGAAACAAACAAAATAAATCCTGGTCAGTTTGACCTCTGACTAAACATGCAGGTTTCCTAAACTAACAACTGGGATCAGCCTGGTGCTGTCCTAGTCCCTAAGTCCCTGGTTTAGTAAAAGTCCAAACAAATAGCCACACAGGCTTTGCCTCACCGCACAGGGGTTCACTCTCCCTAGACAGTCCACACAGGTCTGGTTCCAGGCATGAGCTAACATCTAATGAAGCTGGGAGTTCCTTATAGAGGCCTAAATGAGCTGACAAGGTTCAGCTGGTCTCATCTCTGTCTGCACGACGCCCCACACTCTCCCTAGAGGTATGAGTCATCCATGAGCCTACTAGCCTCAGCTGGGCTTATACAACTCTCCACCCTAGTTGTACAAGTCAGCATAAAGCCTGAATCTGGGAGAAATATATCTACCCCCCTGGATGCAACCAGGTGACTTTACCTTCCTGCTGTCACATACCCCCCCCTCTTGTTTTAACCTTGGGGTTGGAACACCAGCAATCAGGCATTCATGTACTCGAGACAAAGCATCCACATTCCCCATTTGAACGCCAGGGCGATGCTTTACTGTGAAGTTGAATTCCTGTAGGGCCAGGAACCACCTATTCACTCTTCTATTTGTCTCCTTGTTTTGAGCCATCCACTTTAACGGAGCGTGATCCGTAACCATGTCAAAGTGCCTACCTAGCAGATAGTACCGAAGGGAATCTAGAGCCCACTTCACCGCTAAACACTCCTTTTCAACCGTGGCGTAATTTACCTCATGGGACTTCAACTTCCTGCTGAGGTAAATGACTGGGTGCTCTTCCCCGTTCCAGACCTGGGACAATACTGCTCCTAACCCCACATCTGACGCATCACTTTGTACGACAAAGTCTTTAGAGAAGTCGGGTGAGTACAACACTGGCTGGCTACATAAGGCTTGTTTCAAGAATTGGAATGCTGCCTCAGCCTCGGGGGTCCATTTAATCATGACCGACCCTTTCCCTTTCGTCAGGTTGGTTAGGGGCACAGCCTTAGAAGCAAAGTGGGGAATGAAGCGCCGATAATAACCCGCGATTCCCAGAAAGGCCCGTACCTGCTTCTTGCTGTTGGGACGTGGCCAACTCTGGATGGCCTCGACTTTGTTGAGTTGGGGTTTTATCACTCCCCTGCCAATGGTGTACCCAAGATATTTGGCCTCCTCCTGCCCAATGGTACACTTCTTGGGGTTAGCCGTAAACCCCGCTTCCCGGATAGAGTCTAGGACTGCTTGCACTTTTGGCAGATGTGAGGCCCAATCTGTGCTATGGACAATTACGTCATCCAGGTAAGCCGCAGCATACTTCCGATGGGGCCTCAGTATCTGGTCCATTTTCCGCTGGAATGTGGCCGGCGCATTCTGTAACCCGAACGGCATTCTCTTATATTGGAACGCCCCGTCTGGGGTTACAAATGCGGTTTTCTCTTTGGCCGACTTGGCCAGGGGAATTTGCCAATACCCTTTTGTGAGGTCAAGAGTCGTCATGTATCGGGCTGTTCCCAGCCGGTCGATCAACTCATCTATACGTGGCATGGGGTAGGTGTCAAATTTTGTAACTTTGTTCAACTGACGAAAATCGTTACAAAATCGCCAGCTCCCATCCGGTTTAGGCACCAACACAATGGGACTAGACCAATCACTTTGGGACTCCTCTATCACCCCTAAGTTCAGCATTTTCTGTACTTCCTCCCGTATTGCCTCCCGTCGGGCCTCTGGGATCCGATAGGGTTTTAACTTCACCCTTTCACCGGGCGGGGTAATAATATCATGCTCTACCCCAGATGTTTGTCCCGGCAGCTCAGAGAACACCTCCTTGTTGCGAAGCACAAACTCCTTAACCTCCTGTTGTTGGGGTTGTGACAAGGTGGCTGCTATTCCAACCTCCGGAATCACGCAACCAGTTTGAGCTGGTGACCAAGTTTCTGCGACTAGGGACTCTCTATCCCTCCAGGCTTTCAACAGATTAACGTGATATATCTGTTCGGGCTTTCGCCTTCCTGGTTGTCTGACCTTGTAATTCACTTCGCTCACTTTTTCCATTATCTCGTAGGGGCCTTGCCATTTGGCAAGGAATTTACTTTCAACCGTAGGGACAAGTACCAATATCCTATCCCCCGGGGAAAAGGTACGGGTCTTTGCTCCACGGTTGTACACTCTCTGCTGTGCCAACTGCGCTTGGGCCAAATGTTCCTTCACGATGGGCATTACCTGTGCAATTCGATCTTGCATCAGGGCGACATGCTCAATCACACTCCTGTGGGGAGAACTCTCACTTTCCCAAGTTTCCTTGGCAATATCCAACAGCCCTCTTGGGTGTCTCCCATACAGTAACTCAAAGGGGGAGAATCCCGTAGAGGATTGGGGCACCTCCCTAATAGCAAACATCAAATAAGGAAGTAGACAGTCCCAATCCTTTCCATCTCTATCCACCACTTTCTTCAACATTTGTTTTAGGGTTTTGTTGAATCTTTCAACCAGCCCATCGGTTTGGGGGTGATACACAGATGTACGCAATTGCGTCACTTTGAACAATTTACACAGCTCTTTCATAACCCGGGACATAAAGGGTGTACCTTGGTCCGTAAGCAGTTCTTTACAAATACCCACCCGGCTAAAAACAAGAGATAGCTCTTTGGCTATGGTTTTGGCCGAGGTATTTCTGAGAGGGATCGCTTCTGGATAACGGGTGGCATAGTCCATTATAACCAATATGTACTGGTGCCCCCTAGCGGACTTGATTATAGGACCTACCAAATCCATTGCGATTCTCTCAAACGGGACCTCAATGATGGGTAGAGGGACCAGCGGGCTACGGAAATGTGGCATCGGGGCCGACCTCTGACACACAGGGCAGGAGGAACAATAATTTTCTATGTCCTTCATCACCCCAGGCCAATAGAATCTCTGTAATACCCTCTCTCGGGTTTTCTCTGTCCCCAGATGACCTCCAAGAATGTGCCCATGGGCCAACTCCAACACCAACTTCCTGTAAGGTTTGGGCACCACCAGCTGCTCAACGGTTTCTTCTGCCCTTTTTGCCACCCGATACAGTAGGTCCTTCTCTACGCTGAAGTATGGGTAAGTGCAGGTATTATCTGGGTTCACTAACTCGCCATCTATTTCCACTACGTTTTCCCGTGCCTTTATTAGGGCGGGGTCTTTTAACTGTTCTGTGGCAAAATTTTCCCTGTGAACCTCCAGATCAGAAAACTCCACAGACGGTAGGTTTTCGTCTGAGGAGGTGGGCTCCTCTCCAGTTTCTTGAGTCTCCCCTGCCAATACTGACAAGGGAAATTCTGGAGAGTCCTCCCCACTCTCAGAGGAGTTCTGGCTATCACATTCCTGGTACATAGGGGCACCAGTGGGGGGCTCAGGATCATCCCACAGTTCCCAGAACTTCGGAAAATCCCTTCCCACAATGGCATCATGCGGTAATTGAGATACTAACCCCACTGGATGAGAGAGGGTACCTTTGGGGGTCTCGAAACACACTGTAGTCACTGGATACTCTCGGGTGTCCCCATGCACACAAATAACAGCTACCTTGCTATTCCCAGAGACCTCTGTTTTAACTAATTCAGCCTTTATCAGGGTCACAAGGCTACCTGAATCCAGCAATACCACAACATTTCTACCATTAATACACATTTTGCATAAATGTTTCTCAGTTCCCCGAATGGCAGTGCATGCGACTGTCGCACACAGCGACTGATGTCTGTCCGTCAGAAAGTCACACTGCATGGGTTCCTCCACAACCGGGCAATTGGCTGCAATATGCCCCGCTTGCCGGCAGCGGTAGCAAACGATCCTTCTTGCGGCCTCTTGAGCCGCTGATTTCCCAGGCTGTTCTCGCCAAACTTGGGGTAGAGCTCCCACCCTCTCACTCTCTCCACCCTCACCCCTTGGAATCCTCTTATCCGCCCCTGGGGATGGTCTGGTCTTAGGGTGGAAAGTCCGAGTGTCTCTGGAAGAGGCCGTCAGGTTCTCTGTAGCCAAGTATTTCTCTACACGATCCACAAGACCACCGGCCGTCTCTGGGTCTCCATGGCTTACCCACTTTTGGATGGCAGTAGGAAGAGCTCTCAAAAACCGATCCATTACAACACGTTCCACAATCTCTGGTGCGGACAAAGTCTCTGGCTGTAGCCACTTCCTGCTCAGGTGAATGAGATCATACATTTGAGACCTGGGGGGTTTTCCAAGCTGGAAAGTCCAGTTATGCACACGCTGAGCCCGGACAGCCAGGGTGACACCCAGCCTTGCCAATATTTCAGCTTTTAGCATCACATAGTCTTTTGCTTGGTCAGGCTCTAGGTCATAGTAAGCCTTCTGCGATTCACCAGTTAACAGAGGAGCCACCAGTCCAGCCCACTGCTCCTCAGGCCACTTTTCTCTTTCAGCAGTCCTTTCAAATGTGGTCAAAAATACCTCTGGATCATCCTCTCCAGTCATTTTTGTCAATAAACGACTCACCCCAAAGGACGCGGTATTAGTGGGACGGCTTTCCTCACTGGTCTGCGGACGTTGCTGCATTACTGCTTCCATTTGTTGTAGTCTCTGCTCTTGCTTCTGTAACAGGTCTATGAAGCGGGCCTCAGATTGCTGCTGGGCTTGTTGATGAGCTTGCTGCTGGGCTGCAAGGCTCCTTTGCAAACCTGCATTTGTCTGCTGTTGATTGGCATTTGCTAGAGCCAGCTGTTTCAGTATCTCCTCCATGCTGGCTTAAAAAAAAACTGCCCGCATTCTCCACCAACTGTGAGGGGGTTAACTCGGTAGCGGGTGTGTGTGACCCCCTGGTTGGGCTCCCCACACAAAAACAGGGCCAGCAGACGGAGGTTGTGGTTTTCAAAATCAAAAGGTGCGGTTTATTTCTCTATGTACAGTGACAAAAACACAGCAAAGCCAAAAAGAAACAAACAAAATAAATCCTGGTCAGTTTGACCTCTGACTAAACATGCAGGTTTCCTAAACTAACAACTGGGATCAGCCTGGTGCTGTCCTAGTCCCTAAGTCCCTGGTTTAGTAAAAGTCCAAACAAATAGCCACACAGGCTTTGCCTCACCGCACAGGGGTTCACTCTCCCTAGACAGTCCACACAGGTCTGGTTCCAGGCATGAGCTAACATCTAATGAAGCTGGGAGTTCCTTATAGAGGCCTAAATGAGCTGACAAGGTTCAGCTGGTCTCATCTCTGTCTGCACGACGCCCCACACTCTCCCTAGAGGTATGAGTCATCCATGAGCCTACTAGCCTCAGCTGGGCTTATACAACTCTCCACCCTAGTTGTACAAGTCAGCATAAAGCCTGAATCTGGGAGAAATATATCTACCCCCCTGGATGCAACCAGGTGACTTTACCTTCCTGCTGTCACAATATATATATTTTTTTTTTTTCAATTTTCAAAACTTTGTGACAAAAAGCGAGATCTGCAAAATACTCACAATACCTCTCAGCAAATAGTTTGGGGTGTCTACTTTCCAAAATGGGGTCATTTGGGGGGGTTTTGTGCCATCTGGGCATTCCATGGCCTCCGAAACTGTGATAGGCAGTGAGAAGTGAAATCAAAAATTTACACCCTTAGAAAGCCTGAAGGCGGTGCTTGGTTTTTGGGGTCCCGTACGCGGCTAGGCTCCCAAAAAGTCTCCCACATGTGGTATCCCCATACTCAGGAGAAGCAGCAGAATGTATTTTGGGGTGTAATTCCACATATACCCATGGCATGTTTGAGCAATATATCATTTAGTGACAACTTTGTGCAAAAAAAAAGATAAAAAAAAAAAAATTATTTTTTCCGCAACTTGTGTCAACATATAAAATATTCCATGGACTCGACATGCCTCTCAGTATATAGCTTGGGGTGTCTAATTTCCAAAATGGGGTCATTTGGGGGGGTTTTGAACTGTTCTGGCATTTTATACACAACATTAGGAAGCTTACATCCACTCTTCTAACCACTTGAAGACAAAGCCCTTTTTGACACTTTTTGTTTACATGAAAACATTTTTTTTTTTTTGCAAGAAAATTATGTTGAACCCCCAAACATTATATATATTTTTAAAGCAAAGGCCCTACAGATTAAAATGGTGGGTGTTGCATTTTTATTTTCTACACAGTATTTGCGCAGCGATTTTTCAAACGCATTTTTTGGGGAAAAAATACACTTTTTTGAATTTTAATGCACTAAAACACACTATATTGCCCAAATGTTTGATGAAATAAAAAAGATGATCTTAGGCCGAGTACATAGATACCAAACACGACATGCTTTAAAATCTCGCACAAACGCGCATTGGCGACAAACTACATTCATTTTTAAAAGCCTTTAAAAGCCTTTACAGGTTACCCCGTTAGATTTACAGAGGAGGTCTACTGCTAAAATTACTGCCCTTGATCTGACCTTTGCGGTGATACCTCACATGCATGGTGCAATTGCTGTCTACATATGACGCCAGACTGACGCTTGCGTTCGCCATTGGGCAAGAGCAGGGCAGGACAGGGGTGCTTTTTTTTTTTTATTATTAATTTTGCTTTTTTATTTTATTTTTAAATTGTTCCTTCCATATTTTTTTTTTTTTTTTTATCATTTTTATTGTTATCTCAGGGAATGTAAATATCCCCTATGATAGCAATAGGTAGTGACAGGTACTATTTTTTGAAAAAAACTGGGGTCTTCTAGACCCTAGATCTTTCCTCTGCCCTCAAAGCATCTGACCACACCAAGATCGGTGTGATAAAATGCTTTCCCAATGGCGCTTTTTATATCCGGGGGGGGGGGGGCATTCCCTCCCATTGCTTGTAAAAGCAGCCCAGAGGCTAATTAGCCACTAGGATTGCTTTTACATGAAAGCCGGCCGCTGGCTGAAAAGAATGATACCAAGATGATATCTAAACCCGCAGGCATCATTCTGGTATAAACATTCAAAGTCCAGCAACATACCAGTACGTTGCTGGTCCTTGTTGGACATGTATTGTAATTTTTTTTTTTCATGCAGCCAGTTGGCTGAACGAAAAAAGAGATTGATCGGTGGGTATGCCCACCATTAGAATACCGCCCTTCATCCACCCACTTCTAATGGTGGGCATACATGCACCATTTATATATGCCGAAGCATGGGGGCATCCTCCCGCAAAAAAGTTATGCCGCACACACATGGTCGGACTTTTCCACGGGCAAGCCTCCGTCGGAATTTCGACCGTATGTACGCAGCATTAGGAGCAAAATCGCTCCTCCACTCCTCCGCCCCTGCTGCCTCAATGCTTCGGCATATATGCTTTTTTTTTTAACTGTGGTGGTGAAATCACCTCCTACAGCACTGAAGTCGCAGGGATCAGGCCTGTCTCTGCAAACGCTGCAGTTATGTGTGTTGTGTTTTGTAAGTGACAGCGATCGATCGATACTGCACTTGGGTGGCCTGGGCTGGACGAAGGGGCGAAACGCAGGTGCTAGCAGGTATCTGGGCTGATCCCGCTAACACTGCGTTTTTGGGAACCCTAAACTGCTGGGGACGCTAGTATAGATCTGATCAGATCAGATACTGATCTGATCAGATACTATACCACTAAGGGGGGTGTATGCTTCACGCGTGGGTGTTAGCGTTACTGGCACTAACCTGACGCTGCCTGGGGTGTGACGCAGACCCTCTCTGATGCTAAAACCTAATTGATATCACCCGCCGGGCGATCAGGGGGTTAAACCTTTATTGGGTTATATATACGGCGGGTGCCCTGACACTATAAAAAGCAAACTAACTAACCAGCGTCACCCGTAACACTTATATGGTGATCACTGGTGAAAGGGTTAACTAGGGGCAATTAGATAATATTAGATAATATATGGGGGTACCTGACGCTATAAAAACCTGCGGCGAACCTAAAAAAAATGACTGGCTACCGATCTGCATCATCGACGCTAAGACAGCGATCAGAAAAATGATCGCTTAGCGACAGTGGTGATAGGGGGTGAAAGGGTTACCTGGGGGGTGATCAAGGGGGTTAAACCTTTATTAGATAATTTATGGGGGTACCTGACGCTATAAAAACCTGCGGCGAACCTAAAAAAAATTACTGGCTACCGATCTGAATCACCGACAATAAGACAGCGATCAGAAAAATGATCGCTTAGCGACAGTGGTGATAGGGGGTGGAAGGGTTACCTGGGGGGCGATCAAGGGGGTTAAACCTTTATTAGATAATTTATGGGGGTACCTGACGCTATAAAAACCTGCGGCGAACCTAAAAAAAATAACTGGCTACCGATCGGCATCACCGACAATAAGACAGCGATCAGAAAAACGATCGCTTAGCGACAGTGGTGATAGGGGGTGAAAGGGTTACCTGGGGGGTGATCAAGGGGGTTAAACCTTTATTAGGTAATATATGGGGGTACCTGACGCTATAAAAACCTGCGGCGAACCTAAAAAAAATGACTGGCTACCGATCGGCATCACCGACGCTAAGACGGCGATCAGAAAAATGATCGCTTAGCGACAGTGGTGATAGGGGGTGAAAGGGTTATCTGGGGGGCGATCAGGGGGTTAAACCTTTATTAGGGGGGGTTGGGGGGCTACACTGGACCTAAGACTAAACTTTGGTGACACTTTTACAGTCACAAATGTCACTGATTGCAGTGATCAGTAAATAAATGGTCACTGCAATCAGTGACACTGTGGCTGGGGGCTGGGGGGTGATCTGGGGGTGTCTGGGGGGCCTGGGGGGGGCGATTTATGTACCTATGTGTCCTGGTGTCAGTGTAGTGTTTTGTGCACTAACCTGGCATGTTCTCCTGTATGGCGCTCGGTATATGTGAGCGCCGCAGGAGAGATGACATCACTTCCTCTGCCTGTGTAAACATTACACAGGCAGGGGAAGCTCTCTCATTCGCCGGGAGCGATCGAGAGGGGGTGGCCAGAATCGAACGGCCGTCCCCTCATGCCTGATCGCTCCCGATCAGTTAACCACCGCTCACTGTAAAGAAGGGGGGTCCGATCGGACCCCCCAACTATACAAAGGCAGTCACGTAGATATACGTGATTCTGCCTGTCTGTGCCATTCTGCCGACGTATATTTACAGTGGGCGGTCGTTAAGTGGTTAAGGACCGTCGCACTACGATGTACGTCGACAGAATGGCACAAGGACGCACAGGTACGTCCTCTTTAAGAACCCATCCGTGGGTCGCGGGCGCCGCCAGCGGCATGTTTGCGACCCGGTCCGAAGCTCCATGACCGCGCCCGTGGGACCCGTGGTCCCGATCGCCACTGGTGTCCCGCGATCGGGTCACAGAGCTGAAGAACGGGGAGAGATAAGTGTAAACAAACCTTTCCCCGTTCTTCCTAGTGGCATGTCAGAGATCGTCTGTTCCCTGTCATAGGGAACGACGATCAGTGACGTCACACGCCAAGCCACGCCCCCCTACAGTAAGAATCACTCATTAGGTCACACTTAACCCCTACAGCGCCACCTAGATCGCTGTAAAAATGACAATTGTTCCAAAAATGTGTCAAAAGTGTCCGATGTGTCCGCCATAATGTCGCAGTCACAATAAAAATAGCTGATCGCCACCATTACTAGTAAAAAAATAATTATTAATAAAAATGCCATAAAACAATGCCCTAATTTGTAGACGCTATAACTTTTGCGCAAACCAATCAGACGCTTATTGCGATTTTTTTTACCAAAAATATGTAGAAGAATACGTATCGGCCTAAACTGAGGAAAATAAATGTTTTTTTTTTTTTATATATTTTTGGGGGATATTTATTATAGCAAAAAGTAAAAAATGTCATTTTTTTCAAAATTGTCACTCTATTTTTGTTTATAGCGCAAAAAATAAAAACCGCAGAGATGATAAAATACCATCAAAAGAAAGCTCTATTTGTGGGGAAAAAAAAGGACGTCAATTTTGTTTGGGAGCCACGTCGCACGACCGCGCAATTGTCAGTTAGAGCGACGCATTGCCGAATCACAAAAAGGGGCCTGGTCCTTTAGCAACAAAATAGTCCGGGGCTTAAGTGGTTAATGGGCACTGATGGGCTACACTAATGGGGACTGATGAGGTGGCACTGATGGTCACTGATGGACACAGATTGGCAGCACTGATGGGCACTGTTGGGGCTGCACTGATCATCAGGGCAGGGTGAGGAGAGAACTGCCTATAACCGGCAAATCCTGTTTACACTGTGATCAGCTGTGATTGGACACAGCTGGTCACATGATAAAGAGCTGCGGTGATTGGACCTTTACCTTGAACTGTGATCAGATCACAGATCCGTGCTAATGCGTGCCTCAGGGGGGCACAATCACTGGAGGACGTCCTCCCAGCAATGTGAGCGCCCGTGCTGTAGTAGTCTTTCAGCTGTAGCGCAGGGGGGAGTTGGTTAAAATACAACTTTAATCTTATTCATTTACAAAAATTCCTTAGACATAACTATATCCATAAAAACATTTCAGTGCAGTTACATATTGCATGTAGGAGGCTCCCTAACAAAGGTACTTATTCTGCTAAAACATAGCCCATAGTTATACAGTACATATAGAGAATGATGTTCAAAATACATATATCATAATAACTGAATTTAGGCCAGATTGCAGAAAACAATTAGGACGCCGGTCTCTACGCACTTTGCCGTTAACTGGCTTCCTCAGGAGACCATATATATGACCAAGATCTGGTGACGTTAAATCCACATAGGAAAGATGTGCCAGAAAGTCTCAGAGCATGGAATGGGCATGTAGTAAAAATGGCTAGTAGGAACCGCAGAAGGGCAAAGCAAAACACTGTTCCAGTAGATAGAGATCATAGGAGAAAGTATCCTCTCCTGATGGCCAAAAGCCAACCAGAAGAGAGTATACTTGCAATATTTCAAAATATGTTAGCCAGCCCAACGGCATGCCTCCATGACCCCCCTCATGCAGCTGCACGAGGGGGTCATAGATGCATGCCGTTGGACCGGCACTGAAATGTTTTTATAGATATGGTTAGGAATTTTTGTAAATTAATCAAATTAACTTTGTATTTGAAATTAACCGAGTATTCACTTTCTTGGGGTTAAGAATGGCACCTTCAAAATCCTTTTTTCCCCTTTTTGTGCTCTTATTTTTGATCCACTCATTAGTCTGGGTAAATATCACTGCAAAATATTGTGTAGGCTTTTACAAAAAGGTTTATTTGAAATTACTTTTTAACTTAGGTCAAATACAAACTTTGGGTCCTTTTACTCAGAATGCTTCCCAGGAAAGCATTGAGAGCACTCATATGTTTACCTGTCATCTAGAAAATGCTCTCTTACTGGAGTCTTACTGGCATAATTGTAAACACTATTACTGGCTTTCAATTGTAGCCAGGGATGGGTCATGCAAGGCATATGCTGCTCAGGTAGAAGTAGCCAATCCTTGCCTTGGCCTTTCATTTATTTTCTTTTTTTGTTTACAAACGTTTTTTATTTGGGTTAAAAGGTGGTACAAAACCGACATGACAAAAGTAAAAAAACAATTCCATAGCGTCAGATATACATATGGACTGTATAAAGTAGAAACGTAGAAATACAATTTGCATCATATATGTACATGTAAGAAGGGAAACTGGCTCTATAAACGAAGTTACAGTGATGTGCATATATATTTGAACCATAAATTAAGGAGAGGCATGTTGATCTGGGTTAAGGAACTCCTTGCTATATGCGACCCAGGGGTCCCATTTTTGTTTATAAACCTGATTTGTGTTCCGAACAGTATGATAGATTTTTTCCATCAAAATAATATTATTGATTCTAGTTTTGAGTTGTGTTAACGGAACTGATGGGGATTTCCAATGGAAAGCAATTAACCAGTGGACTGCTACGCATATAGTATGTATTAGTCTAATACCTTGAGTAGAGAGTCCTATAATGGGTGAGAATAGAAGGCAATTATGTAAGGTCAAGGTGATGTTCTTATCTGCAATTTTAGAGGCAAAATTCTCCAACTGCTTCCAGATATGAGTGATTTTTTCACAGCTCCAAAAGATTTGTGTAAAAGAGCCGGTGGATTTTCTTAGCATAATTGATAAACACATTTTGGACTCAACACACTTCAGGAGGGAACAGAAGAACAACTCATGGTTAGCCCATAAAGAAGGTTTGTGGACTGGAGTAAGCTTTGACGGAGCTAAAGTAAAGATGGGAGCCACATGTAGTCTGATTTTCTCACTCATAGGAGGACATCTTTGGAGCCTTCAGGGCTCTACAGACATGATTAGTAGCATATAAAACCAACAATGTGTAAACGTGTATTGGACGGAAATACATATAAAACATTTTTGATTATAAAATATGTCTGTCACCTCCAATATTTTCTCTCCTTCTTTCCTCCTCTTTCTATCTCTTCTCTGTGAGGGTTGTGGTCTCAGGCCCACGCCCTCACTGACCCAGCCAATCCTGAGGTTGGGTCAACTAGCAATAATTAACATGTTACTTCCCCTTATGTTGTTTTGTTTATTGGTAATTCGACAGGTACCACTTCTCACCTATCCATCTAATTGGTGCTCTGTGCCTTGACTGGTCTACTGAGCCCTTTCTTTTTGTCTTTTTTTTTTTTTAAGATTTTGCTTGGTCCACCTTGAACCAGATTACACCTCAGAGCCTTGAACTAGGGGGGTAAGAGCTCCAGCCACAGCATGAT
The DNA here is from genome assembly GCA_029206835.1 of Rana muscosa. Classification (NCBI taxonomy): domain Eukaryota; kingdom Metazoa; phylum Chordata; class Amphibia; order Anura; family Ranidae; genus Rana; species Rana muscosa. Next base: position 102,335,859 of record CM055123.1, on the reverse strand, counting down.
CCCTTTTGGGGTGGCAGGAAGGCTCTGCTGGACCCCCGAACCAGACTCTTTCTTCACAGTTTTAAAGGATGCATGGCTCTTAGTTTCTGTACCACAAGCTACATATTGATGATGGTATATATATATATGTTTCCTTCATTGCATATCATTGAATCATATTGTATTTTTTACCTGTTGGATTACTCCCTTTTCTTTAGCCATTTTGGCTTTCACAGGACAAATGGTCCTACTCTTGTCTATGTAATTTGTATGCGTTCTTAAAACTAATAAAAATGTATTGAAATTAAAATATGTCTGGAGAAACAATCAGATGAACTGTCCCATGAGAAAGATGTGAATAGAGAACATTTTTGTATGTAAAAATTACTGTCAAGTGGAGAGACAGAATATTAGATTAAAAACATTTTGATCAAACAAAGAAGTCAGACATCTTCCAAGTATTTGAATTTGTGGTTATCTTAGGCCCCTTTCACACTGGGGCAGTAGCGGAGGTGGCGTTTTACCACTAATTTCACAGCAGTATTCGGCCGCTAGCGGGGCGGTTTTACCCCCCGCTAGCGGCCGAAAAAGGGTTAATACCGCCGGCAATGCGCCTCTGCAGAGGCGCATTGCCGGCGGTTTAGCCGCGGTTTCCCATTGATTTCAATGGGAAGGAGCGGTGGAAGAGCGGTAAACACACCGCTCCTCTCACAGCTCCAAAGATGCGGCTAGCAGGACTTTTGGAGCGTTCCTGCTAGCGCACTGCTCCAGTGTGAAAGCTCTCGGGTTTTCACACTGGAGAAACAGCAGCCGCTGTTTAGGGTCGGTTTGCAGGCGCTAATTTTAGCGCAATAGCGCCTGCAACCTGCCCCAGTGTGAAAGGGGTCTTATAGAATATGTAAACCCAACATTTCATATTTCTGATATGTGCCTGCTGTGTTATAATTTTTTATTATTTATGTACTTATATAGTGCTGTCAATTTACGCAGTGCTTTACATATACATTGTACATTCACATCGGTCCCTACCCTCAAGGAGCTTACAATCTAAGGTCCCTAAGTCACATTCATATACTAGGGCCAATTTAGACAGCAGCCAATTAACTTATCAGCATGTCTTTGGAATGTGGGAGAAAAACGGAGCACCCAGAGGAAACCCACGCAGGCACAGGGAGAACATGCAAACTCCAGGCAGGTTGTGTCATGGTTAGGATTCGAAACAGCGACCCTTTTTACTGCTAGGTGAGAGTGCTACCCACTACACCACTGTGCCGCCCATCTGTACCATGTACTTGTATGAGAAAGTATCCTGTTCTCTTTGTATTGCTTCCTTTGTGTGAAATCCCTGGTGCTCCTGACAGTCCCTCTGCTTTCCTATTTATAACTGACCACACCATAGTCCGTTCTCTAGCTGTGCTGGGAACTCAGGCTGCTCTCCTCCAATGAACAGACTTTTCCTGACAACCTCCCCCGCCCCACCCCCCTCCGAACAGCCTTTCACTGGGAAAATCAGTGTGCTATTGCTTTTCCTTCCCCAGCTCTTATGCAGCTGAGAACAGAGGGAGTGTGATCACTTAAAAAAAGTATTGATAATGTTTTTTTTTTTTTTTCATATCTATATAATGTCTTTCTTAATGTCTTTTTTTATATCTATATGTCTTTCATTTCTTTCAGTTTAATCTGAATGGGTTGTTTTACAAGGTGATAGTTTATAATCACTTTAAGAGGACCCATGAGAGACATGAGAGATCTATGGCTTCTGAATCTCTGGGGGATATGACAGACGTATTCTAGTTAACTTGAGACCTCAAGTATTTGCTAATAATTTGGAGAGTACAGGGAAGATTGTGGGGCAGCCAGGTAAACTGGTTAATCATTTGCATATAAAGAAATGCATTCTTTTAAGTTCCCTTTGTGGAGATCAAATATAATTTGCAACGAACTAAGAAGTCAGTGGTTCTATTAGCAATGCATTTAGGGTAGGGTGACCAGACATCCTCGGTTTCAGGGGACAGTCCCCGGATTGAGGACACTGTCCCCGGACCAAGTCTGTCCCCAGTTTTGTCCCCGGATTGGATTTGAACAGGGGCTGGGGCAATTTCAAAGACAGTCAGTGCAGAATAAAAAAAAAAAAATCTGAATTACACACCCCCGCTCCACCGCTCCTACTAGCTTAGGGGGGTCTATTTCTTTCCATTATCTGTGCCCCTTTCTGATGATCATGTGCTGGTCGGAGCCGAGGGAATATTTCTTAAGTTTCGGGTGCATGCCCATTCAGCTCCGCTCGCATGTTCTTAAGTCCCGGCCAGCTGCCTGCTTATCTCCTTGCCTTCCCTGGCGGAGTGATCTTCCTCCGTTTCCCACCCAGTAGTAGCCGGGGCCCGGAGAGTGAGACTTGACTGATTGCCGCCATTACAAGTAAAAAAAAATGTCCCCGGATTTCATTTTAAAAATCTGGTCACCTTAATTTAGGAGGGGTGAGAGAGGATAGTCCTGATGGATACCCCATGAGATAGGCAAAGATTTTGTAACAAAATTACTGACCCTCATTCTTACAGTGGATTAGGAATTCAGTAGCTAATTAAAGCTTTTTTTTTTTTTTGCTTGGCTACATTGGTTTAAGCTTGGACCAATTTATGTATGTATGTGCCCTACAGTATTCTCTGATTGAACAAGGTGGAGATCATGGCATCACCACCCCACATCTTCACCTCACCCAATCAGATAAAGCTTTGCATTCTCTGAATGACGCCTGTGCCAACTATGCAGCAGAGCAGTCGCTTGGCATAGGAACCAAAAGATAGCAGCCATCAAGGCAAATGCATACATAAATTGGTCCAAGCTGGACCAATGGAAATATGAGCTTGGACCAATGGAAATATGTACGAAAAAAAAAAGAAGCCATACCTGAACTTTAGCTTTAAGCTAACATTGAATTAAATCCTTATCTATGCAGAATCTCTCTCATAAATTGCATTTTTACATAGCCAAGCACTTTGTGCCTGTCTAGTGATAATAATACATTACGTTAATGAAGGGGATCTACAGATTCAGAAATAACTGTCTAACAATTATAAAAATGGAACTTTAGTGAGTAAAGCCTTATTATGATAACTCTGTATAAAGAATGTTATGTAAGCGCAGGAAAGATGTTTTTAAACTGCAATTCTTATAGAAACTAACAAATATGTTAAAAGTGTGACAGTGCTGCCACCTAGTGTTAGATTTCGATATGGCATCTGTTTTAAGTTCTGCATCCATAAATACATTTTTCATGCTAGATTTCATTGCTGATTTTGAATTTCCGAAAACAAAACCGTGTTTTTTTTCCCGACGGATGTTGGCTCAAACTTGTCTTGCATACACACGGTCGCACAAATGTTGCTCGGAAATTCCGAACGTCAAGAATGCGGAGACGTACAATAATACGACGAGCCGAGAAAAATGAAGTACAATGATTCCGAGCAAGCGTTCAATTGATTCCGAGCATGCGTAGGATTTTTGTGCGTCGGAATTGTATACACACGATCGGAATTTCCGACAAGAACTTTTGTTGTCGGAAAAATTGAGAACCTGCTCTCAAACATTTGTTGTCGGAAATTCCGACAGCAGATGTCCGACGGAGCATACACACGGTCGGAATATCCGACCAAAAGCTCACATCGAACATTTGTTGTCGTAAATTCCGATCGTGTACACGCGGCATAACACTTCATGCATCTGTTGTATGTTCTAATTTGCCCATAATGTAATTTTATTTATATAGTTTTAAATCTAAAAGAACAGTTTTTACATGGTTGGTGTTGGCTCTAACATTCTAAATTGCACAATTGTCTATAAAAAGCATAGCTTTCAGCATTACAAGAAACCGCATTTTCTGAGACAACCTCAACCCAGACACAACAGAACAACATATCACTGTGGTTTGCTTGTTCCTTCTAAATTTCAGATTAAAATATCTGAATACTGCATGTTGTAACTCCAATTGTTGTATAAACATTCAGAAAGCATTTTAATCACACTAGGCTATGTATGTTTTGAAAGATATTAACATAACATTAATGCACTAACCTGATTCTCTCAAAATATGTATAGACCCTCCGGGGTTGATTTACAAAAACTGGAGAGTGCAAAATCTGCTCTGCATATGAACCAATCAGCTTCCAGGTCTTTTTTTTGTTAAAGCCTAATTAAACAAGCTTAAATTAGAAGCCGATTGGCTACCATGCACAGCTGCGCCAGATTTTTAATTTTCCTGTTTTAGTAAAATAATCCCTTTTAGTTATTTGGGTGGTGAACAGTGAATGCCCCCCGTCAATGCGTCGGCCCCCTAATCCAGGGTTTCTCTACTCCAGTCCTCAAGGCGCCCCAACAGGTCATGTTTTCAGGCTTTCCATTATTTTGCACTGGTGAATTGATCAGTTTCACTGCCTTAGTAATTACCACAGCCGTATCATCTGAGGGAAATCCTGAAAACATGACCCGTTGGGGCGCCTTGAGGACTGGAGTTGAGAAACACTGCCCTAATCTACATGCCAGGCACTGGATGCATAGATTTCAAAGGTTTTTTTTTTTTTGTTTTGAAGCACATGATTAGAGCCAGATGCTCTAATAGGCTTCAAAAAAGGGTGCGCTCGGGGGACAGAGCACTGCTCCCTGATCTGACCCAGTTGTGAGACAATAACGAATGAATATTCCTGATTGGCCGAAATGAGAAGCGATCCTATTGGCCTATGTGGAGGAGGGAAGAGACGCACGGCCGCAGAGAGGAGACGCAGGAGAAGCCACCACCTGGAGGGAAGCGCTGACCGCGCCAAAGATGGGGAAAGTGCGGGCCGACCGACCAAACGACGGACCCACGAGTGGGTGGGATGGGGGGTGGAAGGTGGCTGTGGGTGGGTTGTTTGTTTGCCCCCCCCCCCAAAAAAAAAAAAACAGCTGCCACTGGTGGTGAAGTACTTAAAATACACATTTTATGAGCAGCAAGTGTTGTAGAGTATACTGAAACAATGTAGAAACTGCATTCAGTTTTTAAGTTGTAAAATCTCCCCCCCCCCTCCCCCCTTCCATGCAGGGCACATGTTTCACTTTAATAATGACCCCTGCAGAAGCTTACATTAACCTTCTCTTCACCCCACTGTTCCCTGTGGGTGAGAGGAGAATAAGCTCATGACTTGGAGCTTATACAAGACTAATACAACTCACATGTGAGGAAGATGAGTGAGTCACATGCTCCTACATACCCAAAAATATGGGGTATGTCACTTATCTTCCTGGGGAACAAATGGGAGCATGTAAAAACAGCAAGCATGAGAAAGCCACAGGTTCACTCTAATGTACATTCATCGCACCTGCATGGGAATAGCACAGTATCATTCAACCCTAGGCATGGACTGCATGTAACCTGACATTTCTGACAGCTGTGTGCATTATTCAGTGTATGAGTGGTATTTGGTATAATGAAACAAGCCCACAAAAACTCCTCTCACACTTCAGTCTGTACTAGAGATGATGGAAAAAAAAATTGTTTCATTTCGAAATTCATTTGTTAAATTAATCATTTCATTTACTCATATTTGTTGTGATAGAATGAATCATTTTCAGAATTAGTTTAGTATATTTGGATTAGTTTCATATATTCGTTGTGCCAAATCGATTTGTATTTCGGCACTTATTTTGGAAGATTGACTATATTTGTTTTTAACCTGTTAATTCATTATTTCAGGTAGATTATTTATGCACTCTGTTTGGGTTGAATGGAGGTGGATCCATCAGAATCTCTGAATCATAATATAACTAATTGATCAAAATTAGCTTCAGATTAATTTGTTATATTATGATTCGAAGATTCCGATGGATCCACCTCCATCAAACCCAAATACAATAAGGTAGGAATCATCTTTTTTCACTTTTATACCTTACTGTATTTATTGCAATATATTTCCATTTCATATGTAGTGCATAGTTTATAATAAAGAAGAATGTTAATGCAACAAAAAAAGCAATGGATCCAAAACAATTCAGATCATTCGTTATGTCGTTACAATATTTCGGATGCTTCAAACATTGACAAAAGGTCTGAATGAAATAAATGAATACGAATGAATTTGTTGTTTTGCTATAATTTATTTCAGATTCGTTGAAATTCCTTACTATCGTAAATCGGAGGTTTGGATACAGCCAAAGCTCTGAATAACAAAGATTTTGCCCAAATTTTGATTCGTAATTAAATGGATCACACATAGTTACATAGTAGGTGAGGTTGAAAAAAGACACAAGTCCATCAAGTCCAACTTATGTGTGTGATTATATGTCAGTATTACATTGTATATCCCTGTATGTTGTGGTTGTTCAGGTGCTTATCTAATAGTTTTTTTAAACTATCGATGCTCCCCGCTGATACCCTCGCCTGTGGAAGGGAATTCCACATCCTTGCTGCTCTTACAGTAAAGAACCCTCTATGTAGTTTAAGGTTAAACCTCTTTTGTTCTCATTTTAATGAGTGGCCACATGTCTTGTTAGACTCCCTTCTGCGAAAAAGTTTTATCCCTATTGTGGGGTCACCAATACGGGATTTGTAAGTTGAAATCATTTCCCCTCTCAAGCGTGTCTTCTCCAGAGAGAATAAGTTCAGTGCTCGCAACCTTCCCTTATAACTAATAGCCTCCAGACCCTTTATTAGCATTGTTGCCCTTCTTTGTACTCGCTCCATTTCCAGTACATTTTTCCTGAGGACTGGTGCCCAGAAATGGACAGCATACTCCAGGTGCGGCTGGACCAGAGTCTTGTAGAGCGGGAGAATTATCGTTTTACCTCTGAAGTTAATCCCTTTTTAATACATGCCAATATTCTGTTTACTTTGTTAGTAGCAGCTTGACATTGCATGCCATTGCTGAGCCTATCATCTACTAGGACCCCCAGGTATTTTCCTTCCTAGATTCCCCCAGAGGTTCTCCCCGCAGTGTATAGATTGCATTCATTTTTTGCCACCCAAATGCATTATTTTAAATTTTTCTACATTACACCTCATTTGCCACGTAGTTGCCCACCCCATTAATTTGTTCAGATCTTCTTGCAAGGTTTCCACATCCTGCGGAGAAGTTATTGTCCTGCTTAGCTTAGTATCGTCCACAAATACAGAGACTGAACTGTTTACCCCATCCTCCAGGTTGTTTATGAATAAATTAAATAAGATTGGTCCCAGCACAAAACCCTGGGGGACCCAACTACTCACCCCTGATTATTCAGAGTACTCCCCATTTATCACTACCCTCTGAACTCGCCCTTGTAGCCAGTTTTCAATCCATGTACAACACCCTATGGTCCATGCCAACGGACCTTAATTTGTAAAGTAAACATTTATGGGGAACTTTGACAAATGCTTTTGCAAAATCCAGATACACCACGTCTACAGGCCTTCCTTTATCTAGATGGCAACTCACCCCCTCATAGAAGGTAATAGATTGGTTTGCAGGAACGATTCTTCAGGAATCCATGCTGATTACTGCTAATGATACCGTTCTCATTACTAAAATCTTGTATATAGTCCCTTATCATCCCCTCCAAGAGCTTGCATACTATTGATGTTAGGCTAACTGGTCTGTTATTCCCAGGGATGTATTTTGGGCCCTTTTAAATATTGGTGCTATATTGGCTTTTCTCCATTTAGCTGGTACCATTCCAGTCAGTAGACTGTCAGTAAAAATTAGGAACAATGGTCTGGCAATTACTTGACTGAGTTGCGTAAGTACCCTTGGGTGCCAGCCGTCTGGTCCCGGTGATTTATTAATGTTACGTTTCCCAAGTCTAATTTTAATTCTGTCCTCTGTTAACCATGGAGGTGCTTCCTGTGATGTGTCATGAGGATAAACACTGCAGTTTTGGTTACTGAAGCCCCCGATTCCCTCGTGAAGACTGAGGGGAAGATAAAATTCAATACCTTTGCCATCCTCCCATCCTTTGTAACCCGATGTCCTTCCTCATTCTTTATGGGGCCAATATGGTCTGTCCTGTTTACATACTTAAAGAATTTCTTAGGACTTTTTTTGCTCTCCTCCGCTATGTGTCTTTCGTGTTCTATCTTAGCTGCCCTAACTGCACCCTTAAATTCATTGTTGCATTCTTTAGAAAGTCTGAATGCTGATGATGATCCCTCAACCTTGTATTTTTTGAAGGCCTTCTCTTTTGCTTTTATATGCATTTTTATATTGGAGTTAAGCCACCCCGGACTTTTGTTCGCTCTTTTAAATTTATTACCCAGTGGGATGCATTGGCTAATACACTTATTTAATATGCTTTTAAAGCAAACCCATCTCTCCTCCATGTTCTTTGTTCCTAAGATTTTATCCCAATTTATGCCTTCTAGCAAGGTCCGTAGTTTAGGGAAGTTGGCTCTTTTGAAATTCAGTGTCTTTGTATTCCCCTTATGTTTCTTATTTGTGTGATTTATACTAAAGCCAATTGACCTGTGATCGCCTTTTCCTAAATTTCCCCATATTTCCATATCCGTGATCAGGTCTGTATTGTTGGTAATCTGTAGATCCAGTAATGCTTAATTTCTAGTGGGTGCGTCTACATCTGACCCATGAAATTATCCTGCAAGACATTTAGGAACTGGCGAGCCTTGGACGAATGCGTGGTTCCCTCAGCCCAGTCTATGTCTGAATAATTAAAATCCCCCATTATAACACTTCCCATCCTTGCTGCTAATTCAAAATTGTGATAGGAGGTCCGTCTCCCCATCCTTCCTCAGGTTAGGGGGCGTATAGCATACTCCCAGTATTATTTTCCGCTTAGCTTCATCCCTTTGGAGCTCTACCCATAAGGATTCCACCTCCTCCCTAGCTCCCTTAGTGATGTCATCTCTCACAGTCACTTGTACATTATTCTTGATATATAGGCATACCCTTCCCCCTTTTTTACCCTATCTATCCCTGCAAGAAAAGGTATACCCCTGAATGGCTGCCAGCCAATCATGAGAGCTGTCGAAACAGCTCTCTGAAATCCCCACAAAATCCAGACCCTCCTCGTACAACAGTATCTCTAGTTTACCCATCTTGTCTGCCAGGATCCTGGCATTGGTGAACATGCCACGTAGTTTAGATCGGTGGCATACTATCCTCTTATTGGGTGTTCCAAAATTGCAACTAGGACTTGTTACTATACTTACCTTGGGTTTAGTCAACCTACCACTAATGCTTCCAATACTACCCTCTGGAATATGTTCCGAGCTGACTATCTCTACTTTTGGACTTTCCCAATGTCTAGTCTTTACTACTACTACTACCAGAGTTTCCTAATGGCTAGTACAGGTTTCTGTTTTATGAGCAAATTACAATGGATTCAGATTGACAAGATCAGAGATTGATGTCCTGTATATATGACCCGAATGTTAAAGTATGTATTATAGAACTTAGAATTTTAAACCTTTTATGCGGTATGTATGTTTATTTTATACCTACCATCCTGATGAAGTGACCATCCAGAGTCTCAAAATATTTTGTATATTTAACAGTGTGAAAACCTTGCCTATCTATATATATATAAAAAAATTTTTTTTATCTGTACTAGGGTCATTGGTTCAAATCCCAACGACATCTCTACCTTCATGGAGTTTGTATGTTCTCTCCATGTTTGCATGGGTTTTCTCTGGATACACTGGTTTTCTCCCACACTTTAAAGACTTTCTGGTGGGGGTTAATTGGCCCATATCTAAAATGTCCCTAGTAGGTGTATGTATGCATATGAGATAGGGTCCTTATATTGTAAGCTGCTTGAGGGCAGGGACTGATGTGAATGTACAATATATGAAAAGTACTGAGTAAATTCTTTGTGGTAAATAAATAATAAATTAAATTAAAAAATATAAATACATGTCCTTTGTGTGGATCTTTACAACTAAGGACTGTCACCCTCACTACCAATAGTGCTGCAACGGATCGGTGGTGATCCGTGATCCGAACGGGTCACCGTGTTCGGATCGGATCACCACGTGATCCGCGGAGCGATCCACGGCCTCGGCCTTAGGAAAGGCTGTGGCTTCGGCCTAGCTCCGGAGCCGTGGCCATCTTGGTACACCTGGCGGCAGCTGCCTTATGCGCGCTGAGCGCCGCTGACGTCATCACCCCTCACCCTCGCTGCTCGTGGATCTGGCGGTGGGAGAGATTAAAGTAAGTGGGGGGAGATGCCTGACCTATTACAGAGATTGGGGGAGATGCCTGATATCTATGCCTGAGTGGGAGAGATTGTGGATATTATTACAGTGGGGGAGATGCCTATTACCGTGGGAGAGATTGTGGATATTATTACAGTGGGGGAGATGCCTATTACCGTGGGAGAGATTGTGGATATTACAGTGAGTGGGGGAGATTGTGGATATTACAGTGGGGGGGTGACGTGGATATTACAGTGGGGGGGTGACGTGGATATTACAGTGGGGGGGGGGGGGGGTGACGTGGATACTACAGTGGGGGAGATTGTGGATATTACAGTGGGGGGGGGGGTGACGTGGATATTACAATGGGGGTCTGGGGGAGATTGTGCATATTACAGTGGGGGATGACGTGGATATTACAGTGGGGGAGATTGTGGATATTACAGTAAGTGGGGGAGATTGTGGATATTACAGTGGGGGAAGATTGTGGATATTACAGTGGGGGGGATGACGTGGATATTACAGTGTGGGGGATGACGTGGATATTAGTAATTTTTTTTGCCGATCCGAAAATGATCCGATCCGTGGCTCTGATCCGAGGATCGATCCGATCCATGAGTTTTTTGATTCGTTGCACCCCTAACTACCAAGCACCTAAGCTACATCCCCTATTGAAATGCACTGTTTTAGTACAGGCTTTTATTTATTACAGGTTGACTAATGCTCTGAACAATTCACTGGAATGCCAGAGCCCACCAAAATCTTCTCTCTGCTTCTGCAACTCTACAGCACCTACTGTTGTCTATCCTAAACAAATTTGTGGGAATTCCAGCCACCTTCAACTAACTTTTCTTAGCAAAAACAGTCAAGGCAACCGATCACCAACAGTTTATTAAAGCCATCAAATTATCTAAACACTTGGTTGAGGTTTTGATTGAAAGATGGTTGACAGGATTGGAAACTGCCTCCAAGCTTAGCTTAGGGTACCTATAAACATGGGCTGATGGTCATCCACTACTCTCCAATGAAAATATTAGCTTGAGAATATGATCCTACGTGTTAAAGTATATCTAAAGTCAATACTGTTTCCTTGGTGGTTTTGAATAGTCCATGAGACATAACAGAATGTGAGGGGAAATTTTCAAAGTGAGTCCTCATTTGGGCAACTGTTACCATTTTCTGTCCTTTTCCATCATTGTGACAATGGTCATCAGCAAAAATAGAAAGGGTCTACCTATACGCACGCAGTGATAATAACCTGACAGGGGTTTCAACACTTCAAAAATGCTTTGGATTTAGATATACAGTGATAAAGCACTCTGCAGTCTTTGCTTAGAGCTTGTGCCTGCACAATACACTGTCTTCTATGGTAGTGTTTTTCAACCACTTGACATCAGCCTACGTCCTGCCAGGCAGCGACTTTATTCCATATCACTCTATTTGTACATCTCCTAGCGTGAGTTTTATATTGTTTTCAGCGACTTAATGGCTGTCACACTGTTTTTTTAAAGTCTTTGAAGAGCCAGTTTTTTTTTGTTTCTATGTGCCTGCACCAACTGCTTTCCCCCTTGCTGGACTGCAGGTTGACAGCTCCTGCTGTCACAGCCTCTGCAGAGTCTCTCCCACTAGCTCTGTGCACAGTTTCTCTATCCAGCACTTTGTTTACCTTCAGTGCCTGCCTTGTAGGTGGGCAGCACCTAGTTTACATACTACAGAGCAGGGTGCTGCTTGAGAGGAGCTACAACGTGTGAGTGGAACACTGCCCCTTCTCACAGCAGCATTCTGCACAGAAGCAGAACAGGAGCAGCAGCTAGCAAGTTATATAGGGCTGGATCACTGAAACAAGGAGGGTGGGTTCTGCTGTTAAGACTAGGGGTTAAATTCATGATGCTGATATGGAGGATGGGATTTACTGCAAAGTTCAAATGTAATAACTTAACTAGTGCCAGTCAAAGTTATACTGTGAGCATGTTAACAGAAACTCAATGTCATCTAAAGGCCTGTCCTTACCATAAGTGCCAGACAGGCATTAGACTGACCCAGCTTGCGCTTGAGGGCATAGCCCATTGAGACAACATTAACCGCTGGCAAGGTCAAACTGCCAATAAAACTGTAACAATTATCCTTACACAGTGCAGGTGGGCGAACAGCTCTTCCCGAAGCTGGTTCAGGATCTACCCCATCACCCCATGACTTTGTAGTCAACCACCTAAGAGCTACTTCATTTTGCTGCTTACCACCTAAGAGCTACTTCATTTTGCTGCTTATGACCACATTGACTTATAAAAAACCATGTTCCCATCAGTCAAGGCCTCCTTTCCTTATGGTCTCAAGGGGCCTTCATTAGTGATAAAGGACTTGTGAGCCTGTCCAGTCATTTTTTGCATGCTTCCTGGCCACATCAATGGGTTTGTAGCAGAGATGGATCCTTTGCCTGCATTCTGTAGAAGGGTGACTCTCTTTCACATCTTAGAGAGTTGGAAGGTATGCAACTAGCATTTGTATAATGTGAGATCAACAACAGAAGCCTTCATGGTTCTCTCGTGACAGATTTTCTTTAGTCAGTGAAAGAAATCCCCCAGTTGATTTCACCTGTGATGGCGGAAATGATGCAGAATGTATGCACTCTGATGCTTAAGCGTGATTTGATAGTTAATCAGCTGGACCCATGACTGCAAATCTTTTGGTTAACAATTCGTATGAATCATCTTTGCTATTTACATATTACAAACACGTATAGTGATACTGTATTGGTGTAAACACCTGCTTTAACAGCTCTGTTGCACTTCCAGCACATGCATTAAGCTGGCATCCTTGCAACTTACTTATTAATAGCTTCCTCGGTGCTTATGTTATGCATTTATTCAGCAACAGCGAAAATGGCAAAGAAGAGCGTGTTAAAAGTGGAAATGTTAAATGAAACACTCTTGGATGGAAATCTGCTTCAAGGGAGGAATATAAAGAGATTCTTTATACAAACCTTCAAAACATCCCTCCTCCCCCCCCCCCCCTTTTAAGCCCATCTCAACTTCAGAGCAACCTGAAGGCTGGCATTCAGAGAACAAAATCCTGCTACCAGACTGTACCATGTAAACATCCCACAGGGGGAAAGTAGTTGCTTGGGAGACAGACTTAAAGTTTATAGAGGAATATATTTAACAATGAATAGATTAAGACGTTGACTGGATTGTAACAGTGTTTAACGTGTGGCAACGGTAATATAGTCTGTTGTTTATCCCTGACTGAAAGACGCACAAGTACTGAAGCAGAATTAGTAATTTGCTTTCCAAAACTTCTTGCTTTCGCTCCTTTGTCTGCATCACCCACTCCCCTCTCCTCCCTCATGTTGCCTCTATCTTTCCATCCTCCTCCAAAGCAAAGGGCACAGAACTTGGAAAAAACAGGCAACCAGCTGAGAAAACCAAAAGCATGAGAGGACTGCGGACTGGATGAGAAAATACTATAGTCAGGTAAACTTTTTCATTTCAGAAATTGTTCTCTTTTCAACGGTGCTGCTGGAGCCATTCTGGTTCAATGTGTTTAAATTTGGGATCAACCTGCTATAGGTATGTTAAGAAAATGCCAACACAGCAAGAGACACAGTCATTGCTACCTCTCCCGTTTCGAGTTTCTAAATACGGGCAATGTTAGACCAAATTTTTACAGCACAGTGACTACATCTTCATCATTTTTAAAATAATCATTTACAGGGGGGTTTTGGATAGGAATCACATCCCTATTCTCTTGGGCTTCAAGCAAATCATTGCTTTGTTCATGTATTAATTGAGAAGTTGGATAAAAAGTTTAATGTAGTATATCTGGTTCCCCTTGCCCTCCCCAGCAACATATACTGTACATATTCTTTCACTTCTTTACTGCTCCATTCAGCCACAAGGAGTGAAGGAAAATCCTGTGTGGGCTCAAAGTTGCCAGAGTCACAGCACACTAAGGGTTATGGACGTCCATGTGATAGCAGTGACTGGTCAAGGACTGTCAGATGGAGTGAGTCACATGCTCCTCCATACTGGTTGATTGGCTCAGCGCTGCTAGATGGAGTGAGTCACATGCTCCTCCATACTGGTTGATTGGCTCAGCGCTGCTAGATGGAGTGAGTCACATGCTCCTCCATACTGGTTGATTGGCTCAGTGCTGCTAGATGGAGTGAGTCACATGCTCCTCCATACTGGTTGATTGGCTCAGCGCTGCTAGATGGAGCGAGTCACATGCTCCTCCATACTGGTTGATTGGCTCAGTGCTGCTAGATGGAGTGAGTCACATGCTCTTCCATACTGGTCGATTGGCTCAGTGCTGCTAGATGGAGTAAGTCACATGCTCTTCCATACTGGTCGATTGGCTCAGTGCTGCTAGATGGAGTGAGTCACATGCTCTTCCATACTGGTCGATTGGCTCAGTGCTGCTAGATGGAGTAAGTCACATGCTCTTCCATACTGGTCGATTGGCTCAGTGCTGCTAGATGGAGTGAGTCACATGCTCCTCCATACTGGTTGATTGGCTCAGTGCTGCTAGATGGAGTGAGTCACATGCTCCTCCATACTGGTTGATTGGCTCAGTGCTGCTAGATGGAGCGAGTCACATGCTCCTCCATACTGGTTGATTGGCTCAGTGCTGCTAGATGGAGTGAGTCACATGCTCTTCCATACTGGTTGATTGGCTCAGTCCTGCTAGATGGAGCGAGTCACATGCTCTTCCATACTGGTTGATTGGCTCAGTGCTGCTAGATGGAGCGAGTCACATGCTCCTCCATACTGGTTGATTGGCTCAGTCCTGCTAGATGGAGTGAGTCACATGCTCCTCCATACTGGTTGATTGGCTCAGTCCTGCTAGATGGAGCGAGTCACATGCTCTTCCATACTGGTTGATTGGCTCAGTGCTGCTAGATGGAGCGAGTCACATGCTCCTCCATACTGGTTGATTGGCTCAGTCCTGCTAGATGGAGTGAGTCACATGCTCCTCCATACTGGTTGATTGGCTCAGTGCTGCTAGATGGAGTGAGCCACATGTTCCTCCATACTATGCATTTCCTTCAGCTTCCAGCACTGAAAAGAACAGTCAGTGGGGGAGTGAAGGAAATATAAACATGCAATCGAGGAGAGGGGGATCATGAATTGGCACTGCAGGTCTGCTTTTAAATATATTTTTTATTTAGAATTAGTAGCCAACATTTTAAAGGTATCTGTAAACTTTGTACTTCTTAGAACACGTGTATATAACAAGTCAAGTGTGATCCTGCCTTTTGAGGACTTCAAAGCAAGGGTCCTATAAAATTACCTTAAAAGGAAAATTGCCCATATCGCACACAGTAGCAATCAGATCATTCCATGTATTTTCTTATGAGACTTTAAATGCTATAATTGCTTATCACACCAGACATATTGTCATGCTTTTTTCTATATTTCCAAATACATGAAAACTGCACAGATATGTATGTGTTGGGGTTCATTTATCAAAACTGGAGCCGTTGCACATGGCAACCAATCAGCTTCATCTTCAGATTGTTCAGTTAAACTTTGAAAATTAAAGATAAAAGCTGTTTGGCTGCTATGCACAGCAGCTGCTCTAGATTTTGGCTGCTCCACTTTAATAAATCCCCCTCATTGTATTCTTTAGTACTGATTTACATCAAAAAACATCAAAATCAAACATTGCAGATGGGTCTTTAGTAGTCTGTATTTCTGCATGCTACTATTCAGTATTGATACACCTAAAAAAAAAAAAAAAAAGCCCTCACCAAAACTTTAGTTAGGCCAGAGTGTAATCGTCAGCTCTGTTAGTCAATCAGGGAAATAATACACAGGAAACCTGTAAATGACTGTACTTGCTCTGATGGAGAGAGGACATATTGGAGAAGTTCTGGCAACCGCCCGCTTAGGGTTTGTTTAGATGATTGTAGTCCTTTCTGATACAAGTCAATGAGAGTGAAATAGCAGCTTAAGGCATTTTAGAAACAATGTAAAGTAGCTTGAAGCAACTCATACACTAATCAAAGGCAAGTCAAAAGCAGATAAATGCAACACAAATGGGAGTCAAAGCAACACAAAAGCATATTGCATCCTTGTTAGGGTGATAATGTTATCCCACCATTTATGAATTCAGGGCAGCATTGATAGCCTAATGTATGTGTCATGGTCAAGGTCAGGTACAAAGGCCAGTAGCTTTAGCAGTTGGTAGGCTCCCACCAACCAGCTAAATAAGTGCAGCAGCAGGGCACCTGGTGGATGATGCAGGCTCACCTGAGGTGTGGAGTCTAAGCACTGTTTCGCTACATGTTAGTACCAGGTTGCAGTCCTCAGGATTGCCCCACCAGGAGGTGAGCAAGCCGGGGGTCCAGTAGAATATATTACAGGTAGGGATCAATCAGAAGCGTAGTCAGTAAACAAGCCAAAGGTCAGTAACAAGTGGTCATAGGTTGGAATTAGGTTGAAGTGTAGCCATGGAATAAGCCAAAAGTCGGTAACGAACAGTAACAGAGGTGGATGGCAGTAGGAGTGACAAAACCATGCAAAGCCATGGCTTAAATAGGAAGTTCATTGGAGGAGCAAGGAGCTCAAGGTTTAGCAGAAGTCAACGCACAAGGCAGGATTGTGTAATGGATCAGACAGGGTTGCAGGTTCAGACCCAGGTCCTGACAGTAAGCTGTAGCACAGAATAACAGCAGGGTACACTGACATATCAGAAGTGACTTACATACACACCTTAATAATTAGCATGCTGCCCAAAGGGTCAGGAGAGTTAAAGTCCGTTCAGTAGCCTTCAAAATTGCATTCTCTAATAGCATGAACATGAAGCACAATATTACTGGGCCATTTATAATGGTTTGCATTGTCACATAAAAACAGTATGGCACTTTTTAAAAATTAAAAATATGTAAAGTAGACTATAGATGTTGTTAAAAGTAGATCTATACCTTCGATAACATTATAGTTCTAGTATAATAACTCTTTTGTTGAGTTTACCATTACCTCTAGTTGGGGAGTGTACTTTTTTTTGTGGCACCCATGTGCCAGAACATTGTAATGTGCATCTAGCAGTAAAACTACACGTCCCAAAATCCCTGCATGTTCTGCCAGCAGTAGAGGTATAATATGCATATTATAAAATAAAATGAAATAGAGTACTTTACATTTAGAACATACTATTGTTGCACAGGCACAGATTGTGGCCAGACGGGTGACAAGACTGTTTCCCATTTTATTGGCAGATTGTAAGCATTGTCACTCCATTAGAACAAATGTTTTTTTGACTTTTTTGTATGGTTCTGTAGAAATAGGTCAGAAAAATCACAGTACACATTGTTATTCTGTGTAACACTTTTTTTTTCATTTTTGCCAGTAGATACACTTGATATTAAGAACCCAATAGAACTGTAGAGTAATGTGACCAGATTTTTAAAAATGAAATCTGGGGACATCTTTTTTTTTACTAGTAATGGCGGCAATCAGTGACTCTCTGCCAGTCGCCACCGCCGCCTGCCTCACAGCCTCTCAAGTCTCACTGTTCGGGCCCCGGATACTACTGGGTGGGGAGCGGAGGAAGATCACTCCACCAGGGAAGGCAAGGAGTTAAGCAGGCAGGCGGCTGGCCGGGACTTGAGCCAAGGCAGAAGAACATGCAAGCAGAGCTGAATGGGCATGCACCCGAAACTAAAGAAATGGTCCCTCCGCTCTGACCAGCACATGATCATCAGAAAGGGGCACAGATAATGGGAAAAAAAATACACCCCCCTAAGCTATTAGGAGCGGCAGAGAAAGGGTGTGCAATTCAGATATTTTTTTTTTTTATTCTGCACTGACTGTCTTTGAAATTTCCCCAGCCCCTGTTCAAATCCAATCCAGGGACAAAACCGGGGACAGACTTGGTCCGGGGACAGTGTCCTCAATTCGGGGACTGTCCCCTGAAACCGGGGATGTCTGGTCACCCTACTGTAGAGAGGACATTAGTATGTGGAGAAGGAGCACTGATTTTTTTCTTCTTTCAGCATTTACCATTTAGAGACTGAGAGCCCTGATCACAGGCTTGCCATTGCTTGCTATGCAGGACTCACTTCACTCACCATTCCAGGCTCACAATCACAGACACTCAATACCCTGAAATTGAGGCCTTGAACATTTAAATGTTCTTTTGCATTCAGCCTGTCCACCCGCCGCAGATTCTCATTATAAATAACGCAAATCTGCAGAGCACACGCTGGTGAGTCTAGGCAGACAACTGTGCCCAGAATCGCTAAATTACAACAACACCTATATGCATAATAAGAAATCTTGTAGAAAATGATCAATTTTACTGTGAAGTAGGTAAACACAAAAAAACGGAGGCTTCCAGAGATTTCTGTTGTGAGTGGAAAACAGGGACAGTCCATAACTATGGCATTATAAGTATTTGGTAGAAAGAAAGAAACTGTCTCAATAGCAAACCTACAAAGAGATTTATAAATGAATGCTACTCCTCATCAATCACTCATGAAGATAAAAGACTCCAGCCTTGTCTGTGATGCTGTGTTTATACCCAGTTTGAAGCTAAGTCTAGTAGACTTTAAAGAGGAGCTAGCTATCAAAATACTTCATAGTTTATGCTGGCCAGGCAGTGATCACTTTCTGCTGATGCCAACATGACATGATACTTATTTGTATGAACTACTGTATTCTGGCTAAGAGTCTACCATTCCTACATAAGCAGATAACAGTAGCCAAAAGCAAACAGTACAATATGCATGCCGATTGGGGAAAATTGACACAAGAACGGACAGCTGCCAGACCGCTTTACCTCTCCAGCAGTTGTCCGGGCAGTCTGGTGCGTGATTCGGAGCATCACACTCAGATTTTTTTTTTATTGTACTGTACAGTGACATGAATAAAGTGTACTTTTGTACACTTTAAATAAGGTTTGTACAACAAACAGCTCTGCTGTACAGTGCCATTTGATTCTGTATAAGTCGCTGCGATAAGATGCAGCATGTCTGCATTTTATTGCAGCATGGTGCAGCGCAGCTCCCGGCTGCATCGCAGTGTGAATAGGACACATAGAAAACAATTGTTATACTTATAATAACAACCAAAACTGCACCCGCTGCTAAAAAAAGAGCACTCTTTGCACCTGGAGAAGAGGTTTAACCCTTATATACAGAAAGGGTTCTTTACAATAAGGGCAACTTTCACATCAGGTGCACTGATTTTTCTGTAAAGGTGAACTTTAAATATATTATTTATATCACCACTTACCGTATATACTCGAGTATAAGCCGACCGGAATATAAGCCAAGGCACCTAATTTTACCACAAAAAAATGGGAAAACGTATTGACTCGAGTATAAGCCCAGGGTGTCCATCTGCATGCCTCACTGTGCCTCACTTTGCCTCACTGTGTCCATGTCCATGCCTCACTGTGCCCATGCCTCACTGTGTCCATGACTAGACTGGCGTTTAACATGGGAGTCTATGGAAGGGGTGCCCGGCTTTGAAAAATCGGTGCTTCCCGGCCGTAGGTCCCTTAGACAAAAAACTTTGCACACTTATAGAGAAGAAATGGGGGTATATGTGTGCTGGGTCCAGGGGACCTACGACCGGCCGGTACCGGGTCCTTAAAGTCACCAGAGAAATTACCGTTTAACATGGGAGTCTATGGAAGGGGTTCCCGGCTTTGAAAAATCGGTGCTCTCCGGCCGTAGGTCCCCCGGACAACAAACTTTGCACACTTGTAGAGGAAGAGTGGGGCTACATGTGTGCCAAGTGTGGGGTCCAGGGGACCTAAGGCTGGTCGGTACCGGGTCCCCAAAATTCGGGAGATCAGGCACAAAAAGGTGACTCGAGTATAAGCCGAGGGGGGCATTTTCAGCACAAAAAAATGTGTTGAAAAACTCAGTTTATACTCGAGTATATACGGTATATGTTCTTTTTCCAAACAGACCAAAGCAAATTTCTCTAATCTTTCACTGTAAGATTTTCCATTCCTTTTACCAATATATTATTTTATTCATTTAGTTGCACCCCCTTATCTTTCCCCAAACCCTCTTCAAAACTCACATGCCCTTTTTACAATTTGGTGCCAAAAACGGACCCCATATTCTAGAAGTGGCCTTTTTACATAAAATATGTTTAAATTTTTTTTTTTTACATTGCAGGTATTTTGTTTGCTTTTGAAAGTTGCTAATTAGCATTGCGAAGTGCTGTTAAATATATTGATATCCAGTTTTTCCAAGTTTTTCTCCAGCTCTAATTTGCCCAGCTATATTCAACTTATTGTATAATGTTGTTGTTTTAGCCTGGAACTCATAGGCCCACATTTATCGATATTACATTAAATTTTTTGTTTAGGTCAGGGATATGCAATTAGCAGACCTCCAGCTGTTGCAAAACTACAAGTCCCATCATGCCTCTGCCTTTGGGTGTCATGCTTGTCGCTGTCAGTGTCTTGCTATGCCTCATGGGACTTGTAGTTCTGCAACAGCTGGAGGTCTGCTAATTGCTTATCCCTGGTTTAGGTGCTCATTACCAACCTATTGAAAATCGTAAACATGGTGATCATTACAAGCAATGCTTGGAATTGAGGGCTTTGCTTTCTGTTATCAGGTAGTTTATGCCCATTTTTCTCTAAGGCATACATTCCACATACCTGAAGCTTACTAAACTCTCCAAGTATTTGCACTTAGAGTGTGACATATTCAGGGAAAGGTTAACAGTGGTGGCCGAGCCAGACAGCAGAATGCATTCAGAGCAATGGGGTATAATGTAGTGTTGGACAAGCTTCCAATACATTTCAGAGGAGATCCGTACTGCTAGAGGGCCATTTGATGGTAATGAGATACACTGAACATTGTGTTGCTTTTCTAGTTGAATCTATGCTGCCGCAGAACACAGCAGACACTACACAGGGCAAGCTGAAAGGAAGATGAAACTTTATTAATGGACTTAGAATACTGCTTTGAAAGCATTAGTGTGAATTAGTGGGAATTCACATATCATAGCAGTAATAGTCCAGCTGCAGAGACTTAAAGTGTAAATTTTTATAGGGGAATGGAGGGCATGCTCCCTGCCTGTACATAGCATTTTATACAATATAGTACTAAAATATCTGTATTTGCCCAATAGGTAACTAACTAAACTGTTAATGATACACTTATAAATGACAAAAATCTAATATACTAGTAGTATTCCTTTAGTTAGCAGATTTTTTTAGCACCATTGGAGTGGGTGTATTTACTTTTGCAACTATAACATATACAAAGAGCCAATTTATGAAAGGTCATACTACTAAATTATTCATTGTTTATTTTCTAATGGAAATATTCACATTTCATGGCATTCAACAATTTACTAATGTGTTCAGTACAGTTTACTCAGTATGTTTTAACATTTCAACACTGTAAAAAACAATCCAGCAACATACATTTTGTGTATAATGTGTAGCAACAATTAATGACTTTGTGCACATATAGTTCACTAAATATTTTGCAAAGGATTTTAACCGCCCTAAATAAAAATATAGTGTAAACCAACATTTTAAATGTTGGGAAGGAATCATTGCTTTTGATAAATTTTACCCAATAGTTATCGTAAATTCTCAGCTACCTAAATAGTTATTGTGACAGTGTGAGGCCCTTCCACTGTGTAAATGGTTGTTAAACTGACACAGGGTTCGCATGTATGCAGAGTGCGGGACTTTGGATTATTGATTATAAGTGGAAAAGTCTGTTTTTACTGCTTTCTCCAAATTTTGATATGCCTGGATTGGGCTCCGAAATTTGGAGATTTCAAATTGTGTTTGAAGGGAAGAGCATTCCAATCTAGTTTTCAGGCCTTGTTGAAGACCAGCAGGGTGTGTGTCAAGGTGCACACAGCCCTTAAAATGAAGGCTTGGGAATAGCTCAGGGCTCCAGCCAGGAGGGAGGTGTGCTCTAGTTGGAAGACAGGTGTGTGATCCTGTCTGGAGACAGAGGTGCTTTACACGAGAGACTGCATTCCATGTTGGAGGGATTTGATGTCCATTGGACTGAGAGAGTTGGGGAGGTTAAATGAGTTGGGGAGAACGCGAGAGAGCTGGGACAACTAGAGTCCAGAGAACAGAGGGAATCTTTAAGTTTCAGAGGAGTGAGAGAGCCTGGGGTGTCAGGAGAACCCTTATCTAGAGGCAAGAAGTGGGCCTGGGCAGCACGGTGCTGTAATCAAGGCTGAGTGAGCCAGGAGAGCTGGTGAAGGTCTGAGAGACCAGAGACATTTGCAGCAGTGCTGCTCAAGGGGGAGCCACATGGCTTGGCATTTTCTGTTAGCTATGGTTTGAAATTAAAACCCCTGAGTGGAAAAACCTGATGTAAAGGACTTTGCTTTGACTTTTCACAGTTCAGTCTAGAGTGGGCTCACTAAAAACACACCTACCACTGAGCTAATCACCTCAGATCACACTACTAGTAGGTTGTAGGTTTGCATCATCAATTTAAATGTCAATATTATATTTGTGGTTTAACAAAACAACACAATAAGATATTGCGCAAAGATTCCAGAGTTATACAGTAAATAGACACCCAGGTAGTATTTTTTTTTACCCCAATTCATGCCTTCAACATTGGGGGAGTACCTTGCGGTGTGGGGGGGATAGGTTGGCATTCAAGCCTCCCCCCTGCATGGCAACTGTCCCCAATGTTGAAGGGACAAGGGTCTCACCCCCACATCTGGTCCCCCAAAAGGTATGTGGCGGTCTGCAGGGAAGACACTTATCAAATTGTGGAAGTTCCTTTAGTGAAATGGGAGTCCGAGATATCTAATCTACTCCTTATAGTATGACTAAGGCCTCTGTATGAACACTTTTTGCATCTAGACCAGAGATCCTTAAAACATTTTTAACAAAAAGGACAATTCACCGTCTCTGAGACTGATTGGTGGCAGGTGGCAGAGGTCAGTGGGAGCAAAAAAAATACAGTGGCATTTAAGATTTCTGGGAGTAAAAAATACCCTTATATTGGAGGTTAGTAGGAGTAAAAAAAATACCCTGCATTAGTGGGAGCAATATATGCCCCTGCAGTTGGAGTAATAATTGCTCTTGTGTCAGTGGGAGAAAAAATCCCCTGCTGTTCGTGGTCAGTAAGAGTAATGAATGCCCCTGCGCTAGTAGTTGTAAAAAAAATGCCCCTGAACCAGTCTTCAGTGGAAGTAATATATGCCCCTGCATCATTGGTCAGTGAAGTAAAAATCCCCCTGCCATCCTAGGTCAGTAAGATTAATAATAGCCCCTACTGTAGTGAATTTATGATTGGGAGTATAGCCGTGTACACGCGATAGGTTTTACCGATGAAAACAGTCCGAAGGACTTTTTTCATCGGACAAACCGATCGTGTATGGGCCCCATTGGTCCTTTTTCCATAAAAAAGAACATGTTTTAAATTTATCCGATGGTAAAAAAAATATATAGCAAATTACTATCGTCTGTGAGGAACTCCATCGGATAAAAAACCCACGCATGCTCAGAATCAAGTGGACGCATGCTCAGAAGCATTGAACTTCATTTTTCTCGGCTCATCGGAGTGTTTTACGTCACCGCGTTTGGAACGGTCGTTTTTTTGACTGATGGTGTGTAGACAAGACTGATGGAAGTCAGCTTCATCGGTTTTCCAATGGAAAAATCCATCGGTTTAAAAACCATAGGAAATCCGATCGTGTGTACAGGGCTTTAGAGTTTTCCCCGTAGCAGTGGTCAGTGGGAGGAATACATGTCATTGCATCAGCGGTCAATGTGAGGAATGGTACCCCTTCATTGATGTCAGTGGTATTTGTAAACTCCCCCAGCATTGGTGCTAGTAGGAGTAAGAAAAACATTTTCCCCTCAGCATAGGTGTCAATGGGAATAAAAAAACACTG
Source organism: Rana muscosa (assembly GCA_029206835.1). Classification (NCBI taxonomy): domain Eukaryota; kingdom Metazoa; phylum Chordata; class Amphibia; order Anura; family Ranidae; genus Rana; species Rana muscosa. The sequence goes on along the minus strand of CM055123.1, from coordinate 102,311,865 downwards.
CCAACATTGGTGTCAGTGGGAATGAAACGAAACATCTCTGTATAGTTGTGTGGATTTAGGTTCAGTGAAGCATTGGGACAATTATCTATATTCAGGCTGCCTACATCCACGACTCTCTTAGTTTGTGGGAAATCTGAGATTAGCCCTCTATTATCACAGTATGGTACCATATTGAGGTTTATTTTAACCACTTCAATACTGGGCACATTCACCCCCTTCCTGCCCAAGCCAATTTTCGGCTTTAAGGGCTGTCGCACTTTGAATACCAATTGCGCGGTCATGCAACATTGTACCCATATGAAATTTTTATTATTTTTTTCACATAAATACAGCTTTCTTTTGGTGGTATTTAATCACCACTGGGATTTTTTATTTTTGGCTAAGCAACGAAAAAATGGCAAACATTTTGCAAAAAAAAACACATTTTGCAAAAAAGTTATTTTTCCCCTGCACTGATGTGCGCTGATGAGGCTGCACTGATGGGCACTGATAAGGCGGAACTGATGGGGCTGCACTGATGATCATTGCCCTAATTATCTGTGTACATGTCTGCTGTCACACTTGCTGGTTATCGGCTTGGCTTTCCTCACGCTGTGACAGCGGGTGAGGAAAGTACTGCCAATAACCGGCAAATCTGTTTGTTTACATTGTGATCAGCTGTGATTGGACACAGCTGATCACATGGCAAAGGGCCGCTGTGATTAGCCCTTTACCGTGATCACAGAGTGCAATAGAGGCCCGCCCCATGGGGCACTTGGGGAGCATGGTCTTGGGAGGACATTTATGGATGCCCTCCCGGAACAACAAAGCCTCACTTTCGGCTATAACGTGGTTATGAAGTGGTTAATACAATATTTGAGCACAGTATATGCAATTGGATCAGATTCGTTTTCATTTTAGCAGGCCATTATTGTGTATATTGCTGTCTAGTTACTTTTGACACTTAGGGGGGACTTTTTAGGTGGTGATTCACATGGTGGCTTTTCAATATATTATAGGGGTTAGGGTATAGGATGGGGGAAGGGGATCATGGGGAGGTAGGAGATGCCTTGATTTTTTAGTGTGGTAATTTTTTTATACTTCTGTATATTTTAATCTTTATCAATAAATATTCAGTGTCCCAAGTTGGTGTTGTATTTACCATGGTTTCTCTATTTTATTTATATTTAGGTTTAGTTTTTGGTGACACCCACCTGAGGTTAGGGAACCTGTAATCAATTAGTAGACTCCCACAACCATTTCATATACACTATATTACCAAAAGTATTGGGACACCTGCCTTTTCACGCACATTAACTTAAATGGCATCCCAGTCTTAGTCTGTAAGGTTCAATATTAAGTTGACCCACCATTTGCAGCTATAACAGCTTTAGCTATTCTGGGAAGGCTGTCCACAAAAGTTTAGGAATGTGTCTATGGGAATGTTTGACCATTCTTCCAGAAGCGCATTTGTGAGGTCACGCACTGATGTGGACGAGAAGGTCTGGCTTGCAATCTCCACTCTAATTCATCCCAAAGGTGTTCTATCGGGTTGAGGTCAGAACGCTGTGCAGGCCAGTCAAGTTCCTCCACCCAAAACTCGCTCATTCATATCTTTATGGACCTTGTTTGTCCTAGCATTGGTGTTCAGTGGTTTCTTACTCCTGTGTAGGCTGCATGTTCGGCACCTCTTCTTGTTATGATGACATGCCTGGGACTAAACCGGCATCATTGGACAGGAGATTGTGCCACCTAGCAGTGTCTGTGAGACTGCTAAGTGCTGGAATGCTTTGTTTTCTAGTGCCTGACACCTGTTGACACATACATATAGCAACTCCCTCCAGCATACAATGGGAAAGCCCTTCATGTAGGGCCCTCTCAGTTAGGGCTTTAAAGTAATTTTTTTTATGACTTTCACATGCTTGGTCTTCTACAGTACTGTAATGCCGCGTACACACGTTCGGAATTTCCGCCAGCAAAAGTCCGATGTGAGCTTTTGGTCGGAAATTCCGACCGTGTGTATGCTCCATCGGACTTTTGCTGTCGGAATTTCCACCAGCAAAAGATTGAGAGCAGGTTCTCTATTTTTCCGACGGAAAAAATTCCAATCGGACTTTCCGATCGTATGTACCAATTCCGACACGCAAAATTACTACGCATGCTCAGAAACAATTTGACGCATGCTCGGAAGCATTGAACATCATTTTCTTGGTTCATCGTAGTGTTGTACGTCACCGCGTTCTTGACGGTCGAACGTTCAGAGAACTTTTGTGTGACCGTGTGTATGCAAGCCAAGCTTGGAGCGGAATTCCGTTGGAAAAACCATCCAAGTTTTTTCCGGCGGAAAATCCGATCGTGTGTACAGGGCATTACTGTATTGAAAATGTTGATTTTTCAATTTTCTACTAGAGGGAGCCCTCAGTGGCCCAGTGCAATTACACTTTCTCTGTAATAACAGTTGTTCAAAAAAAAAATATCAGCCACATGAGGATTAGTACAGCCGGCTCATATGCTTTTCACTGAGAGAAGGCGCAGTAATGCATAGCTTTTGCATGCATATCACTTTAAACCTGGAAGCAAACCTTGCATAAGTAAGTGAGCAAATATGAGAAAATGCTGTAGATATACTTGAAGACCTTAGCAGAAAGGGTAGGTCGCCTACATCTCGAATACTCACTTGGAATTTTTATAGAACTCAGGGTACCATTTGGAGCCACCAGCAACATGCAACTATTTCTGAGAGGAAACAAGACTAGAATGCTAAAGGACTACGAAACAGAAGCATGTGCATTGCTAATGGCATATAATACATGATGTTCCTTTGCTTGTGGAATGTATTATATGATAGTACAATACTCTTCACAGCTTGGCCAAAGGGAAATAAAAGTTGTAGATCAATTGCAAAATGCTTTAGTGATGAGCATTGCCAGGATAGAAATAGGTTTTAGTTTGTCATTCTTGTCCTACCCCAACCTTCTATTGATTTTTCTACATTTTGCTTCCTGAAAACACATTGTTCTGTTTATTCATGGAGAAATCAATGTTTTGATTTGTGTCCGCATAAGGCAGGTCCTCCGGTTAGGCAACCGGCCGCTCTGAGAGAGCTATTACAAAGAATTCAAAATGACAGATGTCAGCCGCTTTCCGTGACATAAAGTATAGCACAATTCACACTTCATATCACTGGAACTGTGAAGCAATGATAATGTAGTGTAGTAAAACATTTAGTGTACAGACACTAACATTTTATATTATTAACAAGTCATTTGCTTGTTGCATCTTTCAATATAAGAAGAATCCATCCAAGAGTTTTTATCTGTAATTATATTCATGAGTTACATGCCCATGTGTTATGGAGGAGAATGGGATTGCTGTTGGGTGGTAGCTGGTAGTAGCACACATGCTGTACATATCCAATAAGAAGCAAGTTTAGGAATGCAAATGTGACTTCATTTTTGGAGTAAGCACGGATAAAAAGACCAATAGTTCACATAATTCATTCTATTCCTAATGATTCTGATAACGTTGATCCACAGAAAAACAAGCTTTTATACATTACTGTAGTCTCTAGAATCAGATTTGTCTACTTTGCGGGGGGGGGGGGGGGGGATACTAGGTGGAGCCCTTTAAAAAAAAAAAAAAAGACGGCATGAAGAACACAGTATGTCCCAGTAGTATTGCTTTGCCATTCTTCACATCTCCCCCCCACGGTAGTGTCCTCTGCCCCCCGCATAGCAGTGTCCTCTATCCCCTTCACATCACCCCCGCCCCTGTTGTAGTGTCCTCTGCCCCCTTCTCCCCCAGTAGTGTCCTGCCCCCCTTCACCCCAACTTTAGTATCCTCTACCCCCTCTTTTTTACATCTACATGTGCTGGATAGATCCAAAAACAAAAGAGCCTAAATAAGTAATGAAGGTATTAAATAAATAAAATAATATAAATCAAAAAATAAAGTTTATTGTGATAAGTGCAAATTTTTCATCATAAAATTGATTGGTGTATAGATCAATTACATCCTCTAATGATCGATGCCAGTGCTCTTAAAGTGACAGTGCAGTGCTATTCCACTTTAATTCACTCCATGTGCGCTGTGCCCCAACCTCAATGAGTCCAGACTCACCAGATGTAGTTGACCTCTTATGGCTTATGCCAAAAAGGATAAAAATTAAGCTTTCCACAGCTCGTCTGGGCGTGGCTAGGTATTCCTAATGCTGTTTCTTTTTACACAGACCAGTTGGATCTCAACATGTGTAGAAAGCAGAGAGGGATATCATCGCACAAAACCATCTTTATTAAAACACATCAACACGAAATAAAAAGCTACTCACATTGTTAAGTGCCTCCCCTACACCCAGGGATCATCTGCCTGCAATTATTGAAACTGCCGCTGGCTGCCACTCTGAAGGCGAAAGCCCATGCTATCCGTGTATGGTCTCTGAGAGCCCAGAGAACCGCTTGCCCCCCTCTGCCCCCTTGTAGCAGTGTCCTCTGCCCCCACAGAGTGTCCTGTGCCTCCCTATATCCCAAAGAAGCGTCCTCTGTCCCTTTCCAATCACAACCTTCCCCCCCACATACAGCAGAGCAAAGATCAGGAGACAGCATAGTGCTGGGTGGAAGGTGGGAGCGGGAGCTGCTGGAGTTCATAATAACAAGCTGTTGATTGGTTGCTAGGACCGCCTAGCAACCAATCACTGAGGCAGCTCCTGCCCCCGCCCTCCATCCAGCACTATACTGCTCTCCACTCTGCAGTTAAAGCGGAAGTAAACCCATCGATTTAACAGTTTCAAAAAGCAGTTACATTCCCGGCATGCCAGGAATGCCAACTGTCACATTGGTTGTGCTCTCAAACAAACTGTCAAACCATCCAATGGCTGGTGTCATAACTGATCACATGTGCAGCATCATGGCAGTTGAAGATTAAACAGAGGCCAAGATGGCAGCTTCCTTGCCTGAAAATGATAGGAGGGTTGACTTCCAGTTTAACATGAGAACGGCGGAGGCTGGGGGTGGCAGAGCCATGGTCACGATCTATCTGTCGGTTCCCTGCAGTTGGCTAGCCGATTGCGATCAACAGCTTGCCCACCCCCCGCCCTATATGATACTGCATGTGGGGCGAGCTACAATCAAATAAAGAGAACATACAATAAGGTAAATCGCATGGACTTTTTGATTTTAGAAGAGGTGCAGTGTTTGCCTCCGAGCATTTTACCTTACTGATTTTATCGATCGTTGCCTGGAACTGCTCTTTAAAGTGGCCCTGTAACAGAAGAAAAGTCATGTACAAATAGAGCTATAGAAAATGAGAGAACAATGCCCCTGATTAAGGCGAAAAGAGGAGACCACCTTATGGAGAAAAGAGGCCCTAGGCCTTAATACAAACCTTGCCTTTGTGCAAGACAAGAAAAGGTTCTCTACAGGAGAGAACTGCTAATTCAGAAACGTAATATGTATAAAAACCCTCCGGGGTTATCGGTTGTGATGCAAGTACCGCTCTGAGTGGAACGGGCGCTTGCTCCAGGAGTCTTGCAGAGCAGCGGTGCTCCCCCTATAGTTTACCAGAGACTAGTCATCCTGAGTGCCAGGTTTAGGCACTATGTCATAGTCATATGAATTTAACCATTTCACTTCTTTTATCGGATTTTAAATAAATGTTGGTAAACGATGAGTCTTCTCCAGACTGTGCTTTTTCTGTGGATGTGATGGAGTGACATAGAGGTTGATTAAAGTATTTACTTTTGAAACCTTTCCCGCTGGTTGATGTGGAAGATACTCTGATGTGACCAAAAAGATAAAGTGGGAAAAACATTCTGACCTTCTTATCACTAAGAAGTCAATATATTATAGTGAGTAGGCCATTCTGAGAGGCACAAGCATTGGAGCACAAGAGTGTTTTTATTGGACACGGAGAACTTGAATTGTGGACTTTGTACTTTTTTGGGGCGTTTTGTATAGACTCATAAATAATTGAGTATTTGTTTGCACCAACAGAGGGAGGGATTCTTGCACTTGATTATTGTAATGGTTCTATTTGTATAGTGATCAATTTGTGCATATTCATTTGTATTTATTTAATGATATCCTGGTTTTACTCTTTACATTGCACAGTGTAGTGATCAGTTTACCTATATTTTTTCATTTAATGATGTCACGGTTATACTGTTTACATTTCACAGTGGTTTTTACAGTGTCTGGAAGAAGTATTCATACCCTTTGAAATTTTCCACTTTTTTTCATGTTACAACCATAAATGTACCGGTAATTGTATTTTATTGGGATTTTACATGATAGACCAGGGGTGTCCAAACTTTTTTCAAAGAGGGCCAGATTTGATGAAGTGAACATGCGTGAGGGCCGACCATTTGGCCTGACATTCTGTGAACCATTAAAATTCGGTCTAAGTGTGTTTGTTCGAGCACTAATACACTGCCCAACAAAAATTATCTTGCCTTTTTGGCTGTGTGTGAGTAAAGAGATAAGCTCAGGCGTATTATTTGGATATACCATATTTATTGGCGTATAACACGCACCTTAACTTTAAGAGGGACGTTTCAGGAAAAAAACTTAAAAATTTAAATAAAGATTTGTGAAGCAAAATAAAAGGTCAGTGCCCATCTGCAGACCCCCAATTGCCATGAATGCAGCACCCACCATTGCTAGGAATGCAGCACCCATCATTGCCAGGAATGCACTCACCATTGCCAGGAATGCACTCACCCATCATTGCCAGGAATGCACTCACCCATCATTGCCAGGAATGCAGCACCCATCATTGCCAGGAATGCAGCACCCATCATTGCCAGGAATGCAGCACCCATCATTGCCAGGAATGCACTCACCCTTCATTGCCAGGAATGCACTCACCCTTCATTGCCAGGAATGCAGCACCCATCATTGCCAGAAATGCAGCACCCATCATTGCCAGAAATGCAGCACCCATCATTGCCAGAAATGCAGCACCCAACATTGCCAGGAATGCACTCACCCATCATTGCCAGGAATGCAGCACCCATCATTGCCAGGAATGCAGCACCCATCATTGCCAGGAATGCACTCACCCATCATTGCCAAGAATGCACTCACCCATCATTGCCAGGAATGCAGCACCCATCATTGCTAGGAATGCAGCACCCATCATTGCCAGGAATGCACTCACCCATCATTGCCAGAAATGCAGCACCCATCATTGCCAGAAATGCAGCACCCATCATTGCCAGAAATGCAGCACCCAACATTGCCAGAAATGCAGCACCCAACATTGCCAGAAATGCTGCACCCAACATTGCCAGAAATGCCGCACCCAACATTGCCATGAATGCAGCACCCATCATTGCCAGAAATGCAGCACCCATCATTGCCAGAAATGCAGCACCCATCATTGCCAGAAATGCAGCACCCATCATTGTCAGAAATGCAGCACCCATCATTGTCAGAAATGCAGCACCCATCATTGCCAGGAAAGCACTCACCATTGCCAGGAAAGCACTCACCATTGCCATGAGTGCAGCCTTGGAGGAGATATGGAAGAGGCAGGACGAGCGCCAAAGATATCCAGGAGAATGTCCTGTTTACACAGCAGCCTCTTTAAGAGAAAGTCCTGCCTCCTTTGATGGACAGAACAGTCGTCCAATGGCAGCGCCGGAGACGGGACTTCCTATTAGCAGAGGCTGCAGTGTAAACAGGAAATAATCCTCCTGTGTGTGTGCACGGCACTCGTCCCTCCTCCTCCCTCCGAGGCAGCCAGCCTAATACCTATATATCTTTTGTGGCCCCGGCGCTGGCAGATTGTCGGGGGCCACAAAAGATATATATGTTTAGATAACCTGGGGGGCTGTTCAAAACCGGGCTGCGATTGGCCCGTGGCCGGACTTTGGACATGCATGTGATAGACCAACACTGAAGCCCTATACACGCGTACGGTTTTCCTGGCAGGAAAAAAAACGTCGGTTTTCCCAACGGGATTCCTGCCAAGCTTGATGGGTTTCCTGCCAAGCTTGTCTTGCGTACAGACTGTCATACAAAATCCCGCCGGTCCAAAGCACGGTGACGTACAACAGGTACGACGGCACTATAAAGGGGAAGTTCCATTCCAATGGCGCCACCCTTTGGGCTGCTTTTGCAGATCTCGTGTTATCGCGTGTTAGTAAAAGTTTGGTGAGAGACGATTCACCCTTTTCAGTCTTCATGCTTTCAGATCGTTTTCTGCTGTTGAGAATGCTGCCGAATGTGCTATCTTCATTACGAACGCTAGTTTTACCAGAACGAGCGCTCCCGTCTCATACTTGATTCTGAGCATGCGCGTTTTTTTTTGCCCTCGGAAAAGCATACACACGACCGGTTTTCACGACGGGAAAAAGTCCACCGGGAATACCGGCGGGAAAATAGAGAACCAGCTCTTTTTTCCCGCCGCGATTCGCGGCAGTTTTCCTGTCGGGAAAACTGCGATGGAGCATACACACGGCCGGTTTTCCCGGCAAAACGCTCTCATGGCAGTTTTCCTGCCGGGAAAACTGGTCGTGTGTACGAGGCCTTAGTGGCACATAATTGTGAAGTGGAAGGAAAACGATAAATGGTTTTTACATTCTTTTACAAATAAATATCTGAAAAGCGTGGCATACATTTGTATTCAGCCCCCTTTACTCAGATACCCCTAACTAAAATCTAGTGGTACCAATTGTCTTCAGAAGCCACCCAATTAATATATAGAGTGCACCTGTGTGTAATTTAATATTAGTATTAATACAGCTGTTCTGTGAAGCCATCAGAGGTTTGTTAGAGAACCTTAGTGAACAAACATCATCATGAAGGCCAATGAACACACCAGACAGGTCAGGGATAAAGTTATGGAGAAGTTTAAAGCAGAGTTAGGTTAAAAAAAAAATATCCCAAGCTTTGAACATCTTACAGAGCATTGTTCAATCCATCATCCAAAAATGGAAAGAGTATGGCACATCTGCAAACCTACCAAGTCATGGCTGTCCACCTAAACTGACAGGCCAGGCAAGGAGAGTATTAATCAGAGAAGCAGCCAAGAGGCCCATGGTAACTCTGGAGAAGCTGCAGAGATCCACAACTCAGGTAGGAGAATCTGTCCTCAGGACAACTATTAGTTGTGCGCTCCACAAATCTGGCCTTTATGGAAGAGTGGCAAGAAGAAAGCCATTGTTGAAAAAAAGCCATGAAAAGTCCTGTTTGCAGTTTGTGAGAAACCATGTGGGGGACACAGCAAACATGTGGAAGAAGGTGCTCTGGTCAGATGAGACCAAAATTTTACTTTTTTGCCTAAAAGCAAAACACTATGTGTGGCGGGAAACTAACACTGCACATCACCCTGAACACACCATCTCCACCGTGAAACATGGTGGTGGTAGAATATTGTTGTAGGGATGCTTTTCTTCAGCAGGGACAGGGAAGCTGGTCAGAGTTGATGGGAAGATGGATGGAGCCAAATACAGGGCAATCTTAGAAGAAAACCTGTTAGAGTCTGCAAAAGACTTGAGACTGGGGAGGAGGTTCATCTTCCACTGGACAAAGACCCTAAACATACAGCCAGAGCTACAATGGAATGGTTTAGATCAAAGTACATTCATGTGTTAGAATAGCCCAGTCAAAGTCCAGACCTAAATCCAATTGAGAATCTGGGCAAAGACTTGAAAATTGCTGTTCACAGACGCTCTCCGTCCAATCTGACAGAGCTTGAGCTATTTTGCAAAGAAGAATGGCCAAAAATGTCACTCCTAGATGTGCAAAGCTGGTAGAGACATCCCCAAAAAGACTTGCAGCTGTAATTGCAGTGAAAGGTGGTCCTACAAAGTATTGACTCAGGGGGGCTGAATACAAATGCACGCCACACTTCAGATATTTATTTGTTTAAAAATTTTGAAAACCATCTATAATTTTCCTTCCACTTCTCAATCATGTGCCACTTTGTGTTGGTCCATCACCAAAAATTCCAATAAAATACATTGGCGTTTTTGGTTGTTACATGACAAAATGTGGAAAATTTCAAGGCATTTTCTATGGTGTATCTCCCACAGGCTTTAGAATGTTAGTTATTATTTGCTAGGAATTAGTGCTGCTTCTTTTTGTTAATATAATTCAGAAGCTTACGGAGGTGATTACAAGGAAAACAACCTTGTGGATAACAGTGGACAGGAGAAGATCAACGAGACAGGGGAGAAAGAGCACATGTGAGAGGGTTTGAATCCTAGCAATTTTTTTTCCCTCAAAATAACTCACAGGTATCCTTAATACAACTCACAGAGCCACATTCTCCATTGTGTACTATGTCAATGAAAAAAATAATTTTGCAATGCAAATTTATAATATAATGCCTTAGTTTTATAGCTCTGGCCAGCTGTGTTAATGCAAAATAAACGACTTCCGGGTAAAATGAATAATTCCACTTCCGCTTGTGTTTTATCACAGGGGACTTTCTCAAGAGATAGCAAAAACAGGGAAGTGTTGTGAGCCCACCACAAGTTGCAGGGAGTGCTGATGTGCCAGGAAAATGCAGGGGACATGCAGGTAGGCATCCTTGATGTTCACAGAGGACAGAAAATCTCAGAGAGGGAAAGCAATGATCGAACTGGAACATTCCACGTGGAATTTTTGCACACAGATAAAGACAATAATGCCCTCATATCCAGTATGGGACATTTGACCCACTTTGGTTTGGGAACTGCATACAGAATTGCTTAGAGAGATCGCCCCTCAACCCGATCCAGTTGTCATGAATCTGCAGTAATGTTTTATGCTCCGACTGTCTGCTTACCTCTCAGGTCTGTGTCTTAGCTTGCCCTCACACCTGAGCGTTTAAGTATGAGCTCTCAGCATGGCTCCACCCCAGCCTCTCAACAGGAAACACTATTTAACCCTGTGCACTGCAAGCCAGCTTTACCAAGCAAAGTTTGTGTTTAGGCTTCTGGTGTGGAGTCCTGCTATATGTTTACCTCTGACTTCCGTGTACCGACCTTGGTGTGTCCTGACCATTGCTGTCTGCTAGCGGCCCTGATCTTGGCGTGGCTTCCTGACAATCCCTGTCCGCTAATTGCCCCAACCTTGGCTTGTTCTCCTGACTGTGTTTAACCCTGTACTGCTGATTCCGCTCTATCCACCAGAGCCAGTTCGTGAGCCGGAGCTGGGAGACCCCGGGGCCGCAACCTGGAGTCAGCTGCAGCCAAATCCATCCTCACCACTAGAGGTTCTGGTGAAAACCTGCTGGCTCTTAGATTCCACACCCTGGGGAATCTTAGGCTCTAGCTTCCTGTATGGTCTGTGTCAGTGTTCAGGTGGAGCTGCTTTCCTGAACCACCCATAGCTTCATCCGTGGCAATCAGCCAAAGTATCCACAACCATAGCGGTGTGCTCCTAACCCCAGTGGTGTGTATCTGTCACCTGGCCTCAGGTGACCTGACACCAGTCTACATGGTAATTGTGTGTAAGATGATCTCAGCGTTGCCCCACTCCACAAGCCATACCCTCTGACATGTTTCGCCCCATCCTCCGGGGCTTAGTCATAGAGGTAAAGGGCAGAGGCAGGACGGAAGAACTTGTGCATCACTGGCCGTGAAGATGAGAAGATAAGCATGTGCAAGTCATTAAAGCGATGAAGTGTGTGGATAAGAAATGGGAAACGAAAGTTTGAAACTGAAGGAAAACTGACAGTATATGTAGGGAAAGTAAAGAAAAAAATGAATGTTAAGGGATGCGAGAAACCATGCTGAAATGTAGTGCAAAGTGAAATATTTAAACGAGGATCAGGCTCCATCTATCAATTGGAGATCTTTCTCATTTGTATTATTTGGTGTTCCCTTTATTGGACCCTCCATATATAGGGAACTGTCTGATCTATGTGCAGACTCTCTGCATATCTAAATAGATCACTCTCAATATTACCCTCCTGGAACCTTTACTGCCTTTATACTTTCTCTGATATTCGGATGGGCGTTTACCTATTCCAGGTTCTGTTCTCCTAAGATAGTGAGATTTGTTCCTTGTTTTTTGTACTCTCTTGCTGTCTGTCCTGACGAAGCCTCACAGCGTAACGCGTAGACGACGCATAAGGGACTCAACTCATACCGTTTTATCTTGTATGGTTTTTAATTCTTTGAGCATTGTGTTAATGTGTCTGTTTTTTGTAATACATATATTTTTTTGACATTTCCATTAAAAAATATACACTTATGCTTCATCTCTAAGCTCCCTGGCTAAATGAAACCACCCACTTCCCTCACAGATTCATACTTACCTTAATACCAAGTGTCCTACCAACAAAACATCTTCTTAGCACCGGCAGCACTAGTGCACCCACTGTACATAGACTTGCACAAGTCCATCAAATCAATACATGTCTTTAATTCTACAACAAATTTCAGTAGTCTCACTATACTACTGCATTAGCCATTATACAAAAATACCAACTAAAATAATAGTTAAATGATGGTTGAGATTGCATATAAATTGATGTCAGGTGACCTGCAATGGTCCTTTGAAGGGTGGTTTAGGAAGAATAACAGAAAATGTATGTTGTATTCATTGAAAAATTTGACATATTAGCACTATTTAGGACTAGATGCTGAAAAAGTTTTGTTTTTGTTTTGTTAGCTTGGACTTTTTAGGGTATACTCACACTCGGGTCGATTTAACTGAAACGTACTCGAGTTCATCCACCTCCCCACTCTCCTTTGCACTTACACTGGTTTGTAAGGCAGTGTTCCCGGGCACACTCCCCCGCTAACAAGACCAGTGATCTCTGTTTCACAGTCACTATACAGTCACTATACAGTCACTATACAGTTCTCTATGCAGAGAACTGTGTTCTGGCATGGTTTAACCAACACTGCAACAAACCTTACTGAACCCGGTACCATCTGTTCCAAGTGGTCCTGGGCACAGTACATTTAACCACTTGTGGGTGTGGTTTGGAGCACTTACACTACACAAAAAAACGGTCCCAAGGGGCTGAACCACGCCTGCGACTATTTAAAAGTGCTAGTATATTAAATATTGAATTTTTTGCATGACTTCTGCTTAGCTTTTAGTGGAAGACACAGCTCCTGAAACAACAGAAAATGATTGTGTGCCTAGATAAGGTTGCTATTTTCCCTATTTATTACTAGTGTGATTTTTAATAGGAATTTAGGTAATATTGCTACTAAATGAGTTAGGACCCACAAGTCATTCAAACTTCCTAAAATGTGCTAAATAGCTTGATGCAGCTTGATGAATCAGGGTCATCAAATTATTAGTAGTATATTATTATACAGGATTTATATAGCGCCAGGGCTTAAAAAAATGAAGGCAGACATTACAGTTACATTACAATCTGGTACAAGAGGAATCAGAATTTTCTATTCATATTGTTATCATGTTGCAGTCATGACAACAGTTAACCAACACAAACAATGCACCATAATTCATCGGAAAACTTTACCATTCATATCCGCATCAGCAATCTGTTTTAAATAGGAACAAGCACTCAGCTATGAAGAAACATAAGGGTTCGTTCACAGCATGGTGGCGTGGTGTGTTTAATGCGTGTATGTTAACTTGTGATATTTTGTGCAGCTCATTTATGTAAATGGACTGCTAACACTCTAGGGGACAGAAAATCCGAGGTATAGCATGTATGGTCAGGTGCAGTGAGCTGTAATACAGGCACGTCGAGAGGGTGCGTTGGGGTTTCATTTGCAATGACCACCACTGCAGCACCTCAATGCAAGTAATGTGCACTACTGTGAGTTACTGCAGCACAATACTTTGAATGGACCCTTAGGGCCGGTTCACACAGGGGCGGCACGACTTTGGGGGCGACTCGGCAAGGCGATCTGAAGACGACTTCAGAGGCGACTTGCAAAATGACTTCTGTATAAAAGTCAATGCAAGTCGCCCCCAAAGTCGTACAAGAACCTTTTTTTAAGTCGCTCCTATTAGAACGGTTCTATTGAACAGAGCGGGACGCTACTTGTCAGGCGGCTGAGTCGCCTGATGAGTCGCTTCTGTGTGAATGGGCTCTGAATTAAATTACCGTTTAGATTACAAAAAAAACAGAAAGAGAAGAAAACTTGAGATTGTTTACTTTCTTTTTTAAATGATTCTTTATTCCTGACTGGAGTTCTCCTTTAATTACAATTGTTTTGGGAGCAATTTATTGCAATGTTGGCACTGGCTTTCTGTTATGTAAGAGAACACGGCATTCCGCTGAATGTATAAACAATGAACTGCTGAATAATAAAATATTTCTTCTAAACATAGTGGATGATTCACACAACAAAATTTCCCGAGACACAAAGTGCAGTAAAGTAATGTAAGTTATTAATATTTAGAAATATCTCCTCTAAATGGAGCGCGGAAGATAAGAGCTGCAAAGTCTCTGTATACTTGTTTAAGTATAATTTTATTGGACATTTGCATGTGTTTATTTCTAATAAACTCCTAGCTGTTGTGGGAACCTAGCTGTATTTCAAAGTAAAGTGAAACCACAGAGGGGAAAACAGGATCAACATTTTGGAAGAATATAAAAGAACAAAGATGAAACAATGAACCAACCAAGAGATTGCCCTGCAGCCAGTCACTCTTTGTCTCAAAAAACAATCAAGGGGTGATTCTTGTTTTTTATTTTTGGAGTAACTGAGATAAGGTTGAGGGAATTGAGTAGGATAAAAAAAAAAAAAAACAACTACTGTATGTACGGGTTGAGGACAGTAAACTCCTTTCTGAAAAGCAGAAGTCTTTGCACAAGCACTGTGGACTTGGTTTTGTAGTAGAAGAAGTTAAAAGTAGGCTTCTTTCTTTATGCCGCGTACACACGACCGGACTTTGCCACGGGCAAAACTCCGTCGGAATTTCCGATGGAAAAATGGAGAACCTGCTCTCTATTCAAGTCCGTCGGAAATTCCGACGGGAAAAGTCCCATCGCACTTTTTCCATCGGAAATTCCGACCGTGTGTACGCGGCATTAGAGCAACCAAAGCAAAGTCCCTTCACAAAGAACTAGATAGACTAAAGCCCTGTACACATGATCGGATATCCTATGGATTTTCGTCCGATGGATGCTTTTCATCAGACAAACCGATCGTGTATGGGACCCATCGGTCTTTTTTCCATCGGTTTAAAAAAATAGAACATGTTTTAAATTTTTCCGATGGATCAAAAACCGATAGCAAATTCCGATCGTCTATGGGCAAGTCCATCGGATAAAAAACCCACGCATGCTCAGAAGCATTGAACTTAATTTTTCTCGGCTCATCGGAGTGTTTTACGTCACCGCGTTTGGAACGGTCGGTTTTTTGACTGATGGTGTGTAGGCAAGACTGATGGAAGTCAGCTTCATCGGATTTCCGATGGACAAAACCATCGGATCAGAATCCATAGGATATCCGATCGTGTGTACAGGGCTTAAGCTTTTCAAAATTTTCAGTTAAAGCTTTAAGACAAACCATTTAACACTGAAAGTGAAAATTGGTGATTACAATTGTTAGCTTGTATTCATATATGTAAAACCTTTATCCCAAAAGGAAAAATGACTGTTGGTGTAACTGCTTAACCACTTAAGGACCAAGCCTCTTTCTGAGATTTGGTGTTTACAAGTTAAAAACATTATTTTTTTCTGCTAGAAAATTACTTAGAAAAAAAAAATAATGTTTGGGGGTTCTAACACCCTAGAGCAGGGGTCTCCAAACTATGGCCCTCCAGTTGTTCAGGAACTACAATTCCCATCATGCCTAGTCATGTCTGTGAATGTCAGAGTTTTACAATGCCTCATGGGATGTGTAGTTCCACAACAGCTGGAGGGCCGTAGTTTGGAGATCCCTGCCCTAGAGAATAAAATGGTAGTCGTTGCAATACTTTTTGTCACACCGTATTTCCGCAGTGGTCTTACAAGCGCACTTTTTTGGGGGAAAAATCCCTTTTTTTAATTAAAAAATAAGACAACAGTAAAGTTAGCCCAATTTTTTTTTATAATTTGAAAGATAATGTTACGCAGAGTAAATTGATACCCAACATGTCACGCTTCATATTTGCGCCCGCTCGTGGAATGGCGACAAACTTTTACCCTTAAAAATCTTCATAGGTGACGATTAAAAAATTCTACAGGTTGCATGTCTTGAGTTACAGAGGAGGTCTAGGGCTAGAATTATTGCTCTCACTCTAACAATCGTGGCGATACCTCATATGTGTGGTTTGAACACCGTTTTCATATGAGGGTGCTGCTCACATTTGTGTTCGCTTCTACACGCGAGCTCGTCAGGACGGGGAGTATTTACATATTTTTTTTATTATTTATTTGTCTTTAAAATTTTTACACTGTTCTTTAAAAAAAAAAAATTGGGTCACTTTTATTCCTATTACAAGAAATGTAAACATCCCTTGTAAAAGAAAAAAAGCATGACAGGACCTTTTAAATATGAGATCTGGGGACAAAAAGGCCCCAGATCTCATATTTACACTAAAATGCAATAATAAAAAAAATATATAATCTCATTTAAAAAAATAAAAAAATGTCCCTTTAAGAGCATTTTGATGTCGCTTCTGCCCTGCAGTGGTATGGAGACTGGTGGGGGACATCTTTCCCTCACTCAACTCCATACCTAACAAGGGACAGCATCCGATCGCCTCCGCCGCTACCGACGGTTTCGGTAAGCGGCAGAGGGCACCAGAGAGCAGCGGGAGGGGGGCCCGCCCGCTCTTGAAGAGGATACCGGGTTTATGGTAGCTAGCTGCTACCATAACAACGGTATTCCTCTTCAAAATAGCGACGTAAAACGACATTGGGCGGTCCGGAAGTGGTTAAAACATGTTGGCCGCAGTTCTGCTTTATTTTGCTAGTCAAGTTCATCTACAGTAAATCTGCTGGTGCATCTAACACTACCCTCTACCCAGATTTAAGCTTAAATGCTGCTGTTCAAGGGTGGTTCCGATGCTCCTCCACAAAGTGGAGCCACCCTAAGTGCGGGTTCACAGAGGGGCAACCCGACTTACAGTGCGACTTTGCAAGATGATTTGGAGGCGACTTTAGTTTGACTTTGAGCAACTTACAACGCGAAATAAAGTTGCCTCAAGCACAGGCGACTTTGGCTGTGGCCAATCACAGAATAATCAGCTCTGTGGGAGGGAGGGGGTTGCCTGGGTAATCTATTTTCTTTTTCCTGTAAAGTCGCTTTAATATAGATGGAGATCCGACTTGGAGGCAACTTCCATTGAAATCTATGGGTACAAGTTGCCTAGAAGTCACCTTGAAGTAGTACAGGAACCTTTTCTGAAGTCGAAGCAACTTCAGTAGAGTACATTAAAGAGGAAGTAAACCCTCCACAACTTTTTAAGTTAAACATACCCCTGCAAGAGAAAGGCATAATGAGCTAGTATGCTCATTATGTGGCACTTACCTGAAATCAAAGCCCCCAAAGTCCTCCTCGTTCTCCGCCGCCGCCATGTCCGCTCGGAGCTTCTTCCTGTTATCGGCGCTGACGTCACACGCATGCACGCTCGGGCCGGCAAGATCCCATTCAGAAAACCGGCAATGATGCCAGCCCGCTAGTGCGCATGCGTGTGAAGTCATCGGTGCTGTGTTTTCAGCAAATATCTCCTTAACCGTGTAGGTTAAGGAGATATTTCATGCACCTACAGGTAAGCCTTAATCTAGGCTTACCAGTAGGTGCATGTTGTCAAAGTGGGTTTACAACCACTTTAAGATGGCTCTCATTTACTTCTATGGCATTTCTTATGTCCAGCAACTTAGGGCGACTGGAGGACTTACAAGTCGGATCCCAAATTGCTGTAGTTTGAACCGGCACTAAGACCCCTTTCACACTGGAGCGGTTTGCAGGCGCTATTGTACTAAAAATAGCGCCTGCAAACCGACCCTAAACAGCCGCTGCTGTGTCGCTGCTGTGTCTCCAGTGTGAAAGCCTCGGGGCTTTCACACTGGAGCGCTGCGCTAGCAGGACAGTAAAAAAGTTTGGAGTGGTGTGTATACCGCTCCTCCACTGCTCCTGCCCATTGAAATCAATGGGACACCGCGGCTATACCGCCGGCAAAACGCCACTGTAGCGGCGCATTGCGGGCGGTTTCAACCCTTTCTCGGCCGCAAGCGGGGGTTAAAAGCGCCCCGCGAGCGGCCGAAATGCGCGCAAATCCGACGGTAAAATAGTGGCGTTTTACCGCTATTTTACCGCCGACGCCATGGGTGACACCAGTGTGAAAGGGGTCTAAGACAGGTGGTGTGTTATTGACCAGATCACAATGTGAAAATAAAAGAGAAATGCCTCAAAAAAAAACACTGATGCAGCCATCACATGTAAGGTTTGGTAAACTGCAATACTGTATATCTTTGTTTTTGGGTTTAGATATGCTTTAACTGAGCAGTACACATGGCAGTTCTGAAGCTGCACTGAATTTCTGCAGGTGTAGCATGTTCTAGTGAGATGTGATGGAACTGCAGACAAGCATTTATTTGCATTCAAATAGCAAATGCAATGTTTGAGAAGAAAAGCTTTAAGGGGCACTTTACCACTGACCTTTGCTGAATGTTTTAGCTGTTACCATAGACTTAAGGGGGCACATCTCCACCGACCACCAATGTAACAGGACAAAACAATGAAAACCATTAAAGGGGGCACTTTTCCATTGACCCCCTGTGTAAAAATCCCTTAACCACCGACCACCAGTGTAAAGGGGCACTAAACTGACCTCCAACGTAAGGGAGCAATTCCCTGATCACCAATATAACAGTGGTGATCAAGGTAAGGAGCCACAAAAGGGTTGAAGGGTTCCGTAAATGCAAGACATTTGGACTTTTTCACATAAAAAATATTGATACTTGTGTAGCGGGGGTCCCAAATTTAGGGATTGCTATGCCAAATTTAAGGGTGATTCGAGTGGTAGTTGGCTTGAATCTTTCAATTTTGCTGGGCTCTGCCTTGCTGCTGTTTTGCTTGGTGTGCAGTTCCCCTTAGAAGTATGGGTGGCACTGTCACTTATACTCGGGGTTGAACCACAGGTAATGGGGCAGCGATTTGGTGTCCTCTCTCGGCAACTGTGCAGTGGGTGTGGTTGGCCTGCTGTGCATGCCAGGAGAGGGTACATAAGGGGCAGACGCCGCCCGGGAAGGGTCGGTTCTTTTTGGTTCCAGAGTCTGAGTCCTGGTGCGTGGCGCGTGGCCCTCCAGGCCATGGGGCCATGTGCACTTCAGTCCCAGGCACCATTAGTCCTGGGACTGCAACTTCAGCCCTGGGCCCAGCACCTTTAGCTGTAGCCCACTTTGGGAGGAGGAATCCCAGGGTGCCGCCTGTAGAAGAGGAGGCTGGGGAAGGACGTTCCGAAGGACTGGTGAGAGATCACAGTGAAGCAAGGGGCCCAGTAACTCTCTGGAGGGATGTCATCCATCCGGGAAACAGGGATCTAAACAACAGGACCAGTAGGAGGTTTGGGACACTATAGATTCTGTGGCAGAGGATCTCCCGAATGCATCCATAAGGGAATCTAATAGACTGTTCGAGTTACACGCCGGCTGCTAGTGCCTTCGGGTGACTATCCGGGTGAGCTATACCCACTCGGGATCGAGTGGCGAAGAAACAAGAGTGCCTGAACTGATCTGTCTTCCTAACACCTTTCTCTTCTCCTCATTTGTGGATGTTCATGCATAAAGAAATAAACTCTATGTTGGAGTTGATGCTGGTGTGGACCTTGGAGTTACTTGGGGCATAGAGACTTTTGTCCTTACACTATAGGGACCGAAACCAAGTCTGAAGGGGGTCCCGCTGCAAAGACCCGTAAGTGAAAACAAGTGTGCTTAACCTCTGCAACCCAGGGGGTACGGGCATGGTGGGGACCGTGTGCGCCTTAGTCTCCTGTGAACGAGCCAAAGAGTGGAGAAAGAGGGCGGCAGGGTTGCTACATTAAATATATTCAGAGTCAACAGGTGTAGACAGATTTACTAACATGGAGTACTGATAAGGTTTTACTTTGTGTACATTGGCCTTCATAAAAAGTTAAAAGTCAACAAAACATTACATTTATATGAATTCAATCTAATATGCAATAAAAGAGGAGTCATATGGTGGAAATGGGCAGTTTTGAACACCAGGATCAACAGTTTCAATTGTCGGTTCCTTAATACTTAGGAATGTTCTTAAAACCCAGGACAGTTGACACTAATGTGCTAAAAATAACTCTCAAAATAAAAATATGTTACTAAATTATACAACTTTTTTAATGTACCAGAGCAGGTTCATATTTTGTTAATCCACCTGGTAATGGGCCTTGGCAACTGGTATTTTTATGTTGAAAGCTCATCAAAAGAATCATACGGAAGAAATATATCCCCCTAATCGATGTTACTGCATCTTCCATCAGCTGTATCTCACTTATGCCCCATGTGGTCCTGTAATAACACCAAGTATCCCTAAACATTCACGGGAAATCCTCACTAAACTCACCAGAGGTGTCTTTTTAGGAACCGGGGCACATATGACACATTTACATATTAAGTAGATTCTGAGTTCTACTTCTAATGGCTGCAGCACTAAAAGATTCACAGAGTGATAACCGGAAACTATCACATTAATTCTCAAGCAGGTGCTGCTTATCAAGCACTACAGTCAGTCACCCAGATGACGCAGTTACAAACTATCATTCACCATGCTGTATATGAACGATTCGACTCCTATATGTTTACTCTGTTTTGAGCTAATTGGTCCGCACAATACACATAATTAACTAATAAACATGTACAAGAAAAAGCTGTTTTACTTTCCCTGGCTTTTGTTTTTTGTATGCATCTCTCGAAAATGATTTTAATAATATTAAGTTTAGGGTCCTTTAACACATATGGGCTATTGCCACGCTAGAAGGCACATTTCTAGTGTGAAAAAGCACATCAAAATGATTCCTCTTGAAATCCCATGTTACTTTTCACATTGCTGCGCTATGTTTGCACTGCGGTTGGAAAAGTCTTGCATTCACAGCACTAAAGATGTACCTTCCTTTTAGGTGCACCCAGGTGTGGTTTTTAAGTGCGTTTTTTGGGGCCATGTGAGACAAAGATGCTTGTTGTTAAAGAGCGGGCACCCACCGACATCCTTAACAACCAGTAATTATCTGATTGTTAAGGAGCCGGAACATGCCATCTTCCTTAATCAGTGGATATGTAAACAATGCGCGTGGGAGTTCTGCAGCCATCCAGCTCCTCCGGTTCCCCTCCTCTCCTCCCCTCACAGACCCGGTGTTAGCATCGCTTCTGCACAAGAGGGGCTGGAGCATGCTGACTACAAAGGAGGTACTGGGGAGGCATTGTCACTGGTTGTTAAGGATGCCGGCGGATTCCAGCTCCTTAACAACCACCCGACAGTGTCCTTAACAACCAGCTATTCACACATCTGCGTAGTAATGCAATGCATTTAAAACACATAGTGCATTTTAAAAGTGCTGCAGAGTGCAAGCAGCTGTACTGTTGTATGAAAGCAGCCTTAGACTTTCCAATATTTCAGTGCCTTGAAAAAGTTTTCATACCCCTTGAAATGTTCCACATTTTGTCATGTTACAACCAAAAACTTAAATATATTTTATTGGGATTTTATGTGATAGACCAACACAAAGTGGCACATCATTGTGAAGTGGAAGAAAATTGATAAATGGTTTTCAATTTTTTTTTACAAAAAAATATCTGAAAAGTGTAGCGTTCATTTGTACAGTATTCAGCCCCCTTTACTCTGATACCACTAACTAAAATCTAGTAGAAGCAATTACCTTCTGAAGTCACCTAATCAGTAAATAGAGTCCATCTGTCTGTAATTTAATCTTAGTGTAAATACAGCTGTTCTGTGAAGCCATCAGAGGTTTGTTAGAGAACCTTAGTGAATATACAGCATCACGAAGGCTAAGGAACACACCAGACAGGTCAGGAATAAAGAAGTTTAAAACAGGGTAAGGTTAATAAAAAATATCCCAAGCTTTGAACATCTCACGGAGCACTGTTCAATCCATCATCCAAGAATGGAATGAGTATTGCACGGCTGTAAACCTACCAAGACATAGCGGTCCACCTAAACTGACAGGCCAGGCAAGTAGAGCATCAGAGAAGCAGACAGGAGGCCCATGGTAACTCTGGAGGAGCTGCAGAGATCCACAGCTCAGGTGGGAGAATCTGTCTACAGGACAACTATTAGTTGTGCACTCCACAAATCTGGCCTTTATGGGAGAGTGGCAAGAAGAAAGCCATTGTGGAAAGAAAGCCATAAGCAGTCATGTGGAAGAAGGTGCTCTGGTCAGATGAGACCAAAATTTAACTTTTTGGCCTAAAAGCAAAACGCTATGTGTGGTGGAAAACTAACACTGCACATCACCATAAACACACCACCCCCATAATGAAACATGGTTGTGGCAGCATCATGTTGTGGGAATTCTTTTCTTCAGCAGGGACAGGGAAGCTGGTCAGAGTTGATGGGAAGATGGATGGAGCCAAATACAGGGCAATCTTAGAAGAAAACCTGTTATGCCGTGTACACACGATCGGTTTTACAGATGAAAACAGTCCGATGGACTTTTCTCATCGGACAAACCGATCGTGTATGGGCCCCATCAGTCTTTTTTCCATCGGTGAGAAAAAATAGAACATGTTTTAAATTTATCCGATGGGAAAAAAACTGATAGCAAATTCCGATCGTCTGTGTGGAACTCCATCGGACAAAAAACCCACGCATGCTCAGAATCAAGTTGACACACGCTCAGAAGCATTGAACTTAATTTTTCTCGGCTTGTTGGAGTGTTTTACGTCACAGCGTTTGGAACGGTCGGATTTTTGACTGATGGTGTGTAGGCAAGACTGATGGAAGTCAGCTTCATCGGACTTCTGATGGAAAAATTCATCGGATTAGAATCCATAGGAAATCCGATCGTGTGTACAGGGCTTTAGAGTCTGTAAAAGACTTAAGACTGGAGCGGAGGTTCACCTTACAGCAGGACAAAGACCCTAAACTTACAGCCAGAGCTACAATAGAATGGTTTAGATTAAAGCATATTCATGTGTTAGAATGGCCCAGTCAAAGTCCAGACCTAAATCCAATTGAGAACCTGTGGCAAGACTTGAAAATTGCTGTTCACAGATGCTCTCCATCCAATCTGACAGAGCTTGAGCTATTTTGCAAAGAAAAATGGGTAACACTCTCTAGATGTGCAAAGCTGGTCGAGACATACCCAAAAAGACTTGCAGCTGTAATTGCAGTGAAAGATTTACAAAGTATTGACTCAAATATAATACAAATGCACGCCACACTTTTCAGATATTTATTTGCAAAACATTTTGAAACCATTTATCATTTTCCTTCCACTTCACAATTATGTGCCACTTTGTGTTGGTCTAGCACATAAAATCCCAATAAAATAAAATTACGTTTTTAGTTGTAACATGAGAAAATTTGGAAAATTTCAAGGGGTATGAATACTTTTTCAAGGCACTGTATGCTTTTATGTTGTTTTGGCTGGTGAGGGAAGAGCCTCTAAATAACTAAAAACTATGAGCAAATTAAATACCAATAAGGAGACAAACTGTAGGCAAGAATGATCAGAAATACTAATTAGAATAGCCCAGAGGCAGAAAGAACACACAAAATGGAGAAAACCTCTAAATGGAGTACCGTATATACTTGAGTATAAGCCGACCCGAGTATAAACCGAGGTACCTAATGTTACCACAAAAAACTGGGAAACTTACTGACTCGAGTATAAGCCAAGGGTCAACAATGCCCATTTGCACGCCTCACTGTGCCCATTGCAACTTCACTAAGCCACTGTTCCCATCCTCACTGTTCCTCACTGTTCCCATCCTAACTGTTCCTCACTGTTCCCCTAAAATTTAAATTGAACATTGTGAATTGTACCTGAAAAAAAATTGAGAGGCTGCGGCGTCCATCGTTTAAAACTCGCGGTCTCTTCCTCTTCCCTTCCGTGATAGGCGTTTTCTAAGCAGACACAGTTACGCCTATCACGAACGTTCTCTCATCCTCAGTTTCCCAGCAGACATCTGTGATTGGCGGAACACAGTGTCTGCTGGGATGGGTGAGGATGAGAGAACGTTTGTGATAGGCGATTCTCAGCAGACACAGTTCCGCCTATCACGGAAGGGACCAGGAAGAGACCGCGAGATTTAAACGATGGACGCCGCAGCCTCTGAATTTTTTTTCAGGTACAATTTACAATGTTCAATTTCGCTGACTCGAGTATAAGCCGAGGGGGGGACTTTCAGCCCAAAAAAAGGGCTGAAAATCTCAGCTTATACTCGAGTATATACGGTAATCAGACAAGGACCCACAGACTTTTCAGACAATAACCCTTTTCTTATGATATGCATCATGCAATTAAATAATAATAATAATTTGATTCAAAACTGAGTTGTTGGGAAGTGACTAGTAAAAACCAGTGCAGGTACTACTGTAGTACACCCCCCCCCCCCAAATTACAGAAATTGTCCATAATACAACATTATTAGCTATATATACTGTTATATTGGAGTAAATGCTACAGTATTTGTAATATTTATTTGGACTGTTGTTCTCATATACAAGTTCACTTCCCATGCTTTCAAGAAAAGTACAACCTTCTGCATTTTTTCGTCTGGAAGGCATCAACATATGTGTAAACACACTGGACTGCACCAAAATCCACATTGTCCAAATGAAAATAAAGTGTCAAAATAAAAACGTGGAAAAAAGCACACTGGACCCCTTTGAAAATATGGCAAAAACACAAAAAATATGCGGAAATGCACACGGTCATCGGTTCGAATTCCAACCATGGCCTACCTGCCTGGGGTTTGCATGTTCTCCCTGTGCGGGTTTTCTCGAGGTACTCTGGTTTCCTACCATACTCCAAAGACATGCTGTTAGGTTAATTGGCTCCTCTTTAAATTGGCCCTAGTAGGTGTATGTATGAATGGAAGTTAGGGACCTTAGATTGTAAGCTCCTTGAAGGCAGGGACTAATACGAATGTCCAATATACTGTAAATGTAAAGTGTTGTGCAAATGGACAGCGCTATATAATCACCTGAAAGAAATAAATAAAATTAATAAATATGCAAAAACGCATCTGAAATGCTAAAATTGTGAAGTGAACAAGCCCTAAAGACCTTTGACATCAACATATCCTAACTGATAGCTATGCACAAAAACCATGACAGCGATTGGTCCAATAAAGTAGGCTCTGTGGCACAGGTAAAACCCCATGTCCCACAAATCACATGGTGATTACTGCTAAACACAAATACAAAATGACCACTGATGTTGGTTGTTAACAGGGGTATGCTGCAATTAGGCAAAGTAAGGCGGCACTTGGTGGGGAGGAACGGCATTGAGGCTGAAATGTCCATACCGCATTTTATTTCCTCACTGCAGCACAGTAACATTCCTTGTATACAAAGGGCAGCATTACTAAAGTGGTTACTAGAATGCTAGCTGCTGGGTTGCACAGCATCACTGGTTGTTATGGCTCGATATGGCCAAGTCCAATGATTTCTAATGACCCGTACACACGATCCGAATATCGTACGAAAAATGTCGTCCGAGGAAGAATCGTACGATAATCGGATCGCTAGTACAGGGCTTTCAAGAGCTGATCATGACAGTTCATTCGATATTATTTTATCGGACATGCATGAAAATTTTCCTCGTATGATACCAGATCGTACGATTTTCGTTTAGTCAGTACAGTTGTCGTCCGAAAATACAAAACAAATACATTAAAAAGTCTAAAATACTAAAGCGCTATTATGAGTACAAATTCAGGTAAAAATATATAAAGGATGAATAAATGGTAGCAGCTGCAAACATTCAGTGGTGTTCTGGTGACCAAAGAAAATTGTAAAAAATTTAATGATGCGCTAAAACGAACCCTCTATAGATGCACAATCCAGTGAAAAAGGTGAACCATAAAATGCGTGCTAATGTGAATAAAGCCATATAGTAAAAGCAGCCTGTGAATAGAATAATCCGTGCACCAATATGTAATAACCTGCAATTCTAAAAATCGCAATATGGATTTTTAACCACAGATTGCGATTTTTAGAATTGTAGGTTATTGCATATTGGTGCATGGATTATTCTATTCACAGGCTGCTTTTACTATATGGCTTTATTCACATTAGCACGCATTTTATGTATAGCGCTACCCCCAGTTAAGAGAGCCGCTGGATTTGTTTTTTTTTCGGGCCCTGTGTACAGCACCACCAACTCCCGGCAATCTGCTCGACCCACTCTGGCACAGCTAGTCTAGGGGTTATATTTTTTTATCATAATCAATGGGTATGGTAAAGGCACCTTCTTTACAGTAAGACAACACACCAATGTTAAAGATTAAGTATAACAGTTTACTTTGATTGTAGAAGAAAAGGTTCAAACAGGATATAACACACACAACTGACTTGCAGAGCCCTGCAGCAATCAATACAGCACACAATAATGGCGCTGCACGGTAATCCACCACGCGTAGCTATTATGGTATACACGCCCTGTGGCGCACTAAACAATATCCTATATCCCCACCCTGGCCAGGCCTGACCCAGAATAAATCTCAGTCCTTTCTATAGGGGTTTCTTCGCATGCAAACTTTCGGTGGTGCACTTGATGAATGGTATTTGTAATCCACAACTGGCAATCGCTAAGAACACTATGATGGGGGGAACACTTCAACTCTGTCCTGCTACCGGTCCCCCAGTGGAACAACAAGCAAACAATCAGTGAGCCACGGCAGTCTATAGGCCTAATATCAGTAAAGTCTATTGGATTGAGCAAGTGCTCGCTCACCACTCCGGGCGCGATCCCAGCCCGGGACTTCCACCTGCTGTGTCTCCGCACACAGCGTCTGCAACGATCAGGTCCCCGATCCAACTGATGTCCTCACTCGACAAGTCAGATGCCACCCAGGCTCCGCAGTGGGGTGGAAGGCTCTTTGGAAGTTGCGCAAGGCCCAGGCTTCAGGCCTTGCACTGCAGCAGATCCGCACAGGAAGAAACTCTTGCTTGCAGCGCGGTGTCCAAAGAGGCCGAGCTCCGCCTCGCCTCCTCCTTAAATAATCCCTCCCATGAGTCTCTGCGGTGGCTAACTGCACTCTGGGTGCCGAACGGGGTTCTGGGTAATGTAGTCCCGGGGCCTTAAAGGAGACCCCGCTACATATGCTTAACCTTTTTCACTGTATTGTGCATCTATAGAGGGTTGACATCACTTCCGATTTTTTTTTTTTGCCGTACGAGAATTTTCGTGACTTTAACAACCTATTTAATTTTACTTGCGACTATTAAGCGAAAAAAGTCGTACGATCTGTCGTACGATATTCCGATCGTGTGTACGGGGCATAAGACACTGGTTGCTGGGCCAGTGCTTCATTGGATGCTGTGCCTGCTTCCTAGAGGTTAGGAGGCAAAAGTGAGGTGGCATCAGGGGGGTTGGGGTGGTGTTAACCTGGGAGGGAGGGGACAAATACGACTACGTCAGGCTGCAACTAGCCTAGGCATTTTGCTGACCGTTAAGCTACCAATATACATACAATTACAGTCAAGCATTAAAATGCAATTCAATTGTTTAGCACACAAAGAGGATGGAGCCTGATCTGACTATGGGTAGAAGTCAATGTCTCACTAACAATTTTAGCCTAAGGTCAATGGGACTGTGCGAGAACACAGGGGTCATTGTAAAGACTTGATTGTTAGATGCTTATAACTGTATCTGTAATTACTGTGTATGTTGTATTATTTAAAATTCAATATGATCATCTTCCTGTAATGCTGCCCGAATGTCAAAACATGCGTTATCTAACTTACAATATAAATTTCTTTTGCATCATCTGGGTGATTGGATTTGCTCTAAGCTTGGATGGTAGTGGTCTCAGCTGACTTGCAATCCTATGCAAATTTACATTTGCCTGGTGAGGTCTTCGTTTTTATTATGTTGTTCTGTGTGCAGGTCCAGATAATTGGGATAGTTAAATCAATACCATAATTCTAACCTGACAATAATATGCCCACTAGGAAAAAGAGAATATGGTAAAATAAGAATAAAATAATGTAAAGCAGTTCAGTTGGGCAGCCGTCATGTTCTGAGATTGGGGAGGATGTCCACATAGGTCAATTATATGTGTAGTTAGTTTATATTTATGCTGCAAAATGTACAATCATTTATTTATTGCATATCTTTTACATGCTTCTCCCACTGATATAGCAATATTCACTTTGTTATTGTTGCTTAAACAAAAGCGTGCAAGCATCATAAAATGACATTGAGAAAACCAATGTTTTATAGCTTGCCGCTATAAGAAAAACATAGGCCAAATATCTCAGGATGTCAGGTCCAAATTTCTCACACTTCTATTATTTAAGGAACTCCTCACTTTGACTCTTGGGTATATCTCCATAATGTATGCAAATCCTCTGACGCTCCCTGCTGAAGACTCCCTGCTGAGATTATCTGCACTTACGGATATATATACACATCCTGATACTTGAGCTGCCATAGAACACAGGGACTATGATTTAGAGAGCTCCTAGCTCCATTTATATGAAACTGACATGCCTTTTCACTGAATGCTGCCAGCTTCCTTTCCTTTAAATCAATTGGCAGAATAAAACACTTGACACATCCATACAAGTCGGTTGCTACTAACAGATGCTGGTAAGTTTTGCCACATTTAAGCTGCTTGCATGATGACAGTTCAATAATGGCTGAATGGATGACTGATACAATCAATGACTTTTAATCTGCAAGTCCCAAGTAACATAAAGAAGACGTAAAGAAAAGAAAAGCGTTAAAGCATTAATGTCACTTTACAACACTGCTGATAATCGTAGGATAATTTTTTTTTCCATCTGTAAAATTCATTGCTACTGATCAATGTGCCTTACCATTTTACATTTAGTTCTGTTCACACGGTTGCGCTGCCTTAAAGCAGATTATGCCACATATTTAGGCGCATTGAGTTAAGACAGCCCATTTATTTGAAAGGATGCATGCAGCAATTAACTGCAACGCACTTTAGTCAACAATAAATGGCACTGCATTGCACCAACACAGCACAGCATCGTGAACAAAATACTATTTGCCACACCTTTGCACTGTTGTGTTTTGTGGTAACAGGCGTTAGAGCAACATGGGGTAATGCACAATATGTGTATTTGTGTGTTGTGGTGTCATTCAATGTAACTATGATATAAGAACCATAGCTGGAGTTCAGCTTTAACCTTGTATGGGACATAGATCATATAGCTTCTTTAATATTAATAATGTTGAGGCTCGTGTTAGGGTCATGTTATAGTCATAGTTGGAGTTAAAGTGATATTAACGACTTCTGCCCCGGAAGAATTGGCTGCCCAATTGACCGGGCCATTTTTTGTGATTCAGCACTGCGTTGCTTTAACTGACAATTACGCGGTCATGCGACGTTGCACCCAAACAAAGCTGACGTCCTTTTTTTCACACAAATAGAGCTTTCTTTTGGTGGTATTTGATCACCTCTGCGGTTTTTATTTTTTGCACTATAAACAAAAAAGGAGCGACAATTTTGAAAAAAAAAGCTATATTTTTTTACTTTTTGCTATAATAAATATCCCCCAAAAATATATAAAAAAACAAAAATTTTCCTCAGTTTAGGCCGATATGTATTCTTCTACATCTATGTATTTTTGGTAAACAAAAATCGCAATACACGTATATTGATTGGTTTGCGCAAATCTTATCTTGTCTACAAAATAGGGGATAGTTTTATGGCATTTTTATTATAATTTTTTTTTTTACTAGTAATGGCGGCGATCAGCGATTTTTATCATGACTGCGATATTGCGGCGGACATATCAGACACTTTTGACACTATTTTGGGACCACTGTCATTTATACAGTGATCAGTGCTATAAAAATGCACTCATTACTGTGTAAATGACACTGGCAGGGAAGGGGTTAACCACTAGGGGGCGAGGAAGGGGTTAAGTGTGTCCTAGGGAGTGATTCTAACTGTGGGGGGGCTGGGCTGCGAGTGACATGACCGTGATCACTGCTGCTGATGACAGGGAGCAGTAGATCACTGTCCTTTCACTAGGCAGAACAGGGAAATGCCTTGTTTACATCTCCCCGTTCTGCCGCACCGTGACACGCGCTAGGCGGCAGTTTCAAAGCAATTTACAGGTACGTTGCTTTGCCTGCCTTTGCCATTCTGCCGACGTAAATGTACGTTAGGTAGTCAGCAAGTGGTTAAAGCTTTGTTTTTTTTAAAAATAACAAACATGTTATACTTACCTGCTTTGTGCAGTGGTTTTGCACAGAGCAGTTCTGATCCTCTTATTTTTGGGTCCCCCGCCAGTGCTCCTGGTTCCTCCCCCTCGAGCTGTGCCCCCCCAAAGAAAGCCGCTTGCCCTGGGGGTACCACTGCGTGTGCCCTCCCGAGCCGCTGCTCTATGTGTCCAGTGCATGTGACAGAGGAAAGGTTCATACTGTCTTGTCCACAGCAAAACTGGTGTGGTGAAAGTCCCCCTCTCAACAGGTCTTTAACCACTTGCTTACTGGGCACTTAAACCCCCTTCCTGCCCAGGCCAATTTCCAGCTTTTAGCACTGCGTCGCTTTAACTGACGATTGCGCGGTCGTGCGACGTGGCTCCCAAACAAAATTGACGTCCTTTTTTTCCCACAAATAGAGCTTTCTTTTGGTGGTATTTGATCCCCTCTGCGGTTTTTATTTTTTGCGCTATAAACAAAAATAGAGCGACAATTTTGAAAAAAAAAACATTATTTTTTACTTTTTGCTATAATAAATATCCCAATTTATTTATTTATTTTTTAAATTTTTCTCAGTTTAGACCGATACATATTCTTCTACATATTTTTGGTAAAAAAAAATTGCAATAAGCGTTTATTGATTGGTTTGCGCAAAAGTTAAAGCGTCTACAAAATAGGGGATAGTTTTATAGCATTTTTATTAATATTTTTTTTTACTAGTAATGGCGGCGATCAGCGATTTTTATTGTGACTGCGACATTATGGCGGATACATCGGACACTTTTGACACCATTTTGGGACCATTGTCATTTTTACAGCGATCAGTGCTATAAAAATGCACTGGTTACTGTAAAAATGACACTGGCAGTAAAGGGGTTAACCTGTAGGGGCGCTGAAGGGGTTAAGTATGCCTAAGTGAGTTATTACTACTGTGGGGGGAGGGGACTGACTGGGGGAGGTGACCGATCTGTGTCCCTATGTACAAGGGACACAGCATCGGTCTCCTCTCCCTGACAGGACGTGGATCTCTGTGTTTACACACAGAGATCCACGTCCTTGTCTGTGTACCTGGCGATCGCGGGTGCCTGGCGGACATCGCGGCCGCCAGGCACGCGCATCGGCATCTCAGTGAAACGCCGGGCATGCGCGCGCGCCCCCCAGTAGCCGCAGGGAACGAAGCAAGAGGCGGACGTCAATTGACGTCCTCCCGGCATTCTAGGTCCGCGCTGTAGCCGTCATTCGGCTATAGCGCGGGCCTGTAGTGGTTAATTAGATTTTAGATTCAAGATGCAGTATGAATGCTTTCTAAAGCCTGATACACATTAGTAGTCTTTTTTTTTTGCGTTCAACCCGGTGGGGCTGAACTAATATATAAATTTAGTTAAGTGTGTAATGTAAATTACAAGAAGCAGCAGCTCTACTATGAGATATTTGTTACAGTAAATTTAAAGTTTCAATATATAAAGCTGCGCTAAGAAACATCATCAAATTCCAAGTGTATTCATATACCAATAAACAAATGTGCATAATATACCAATTCAAATACAAATGTGTACAACATACATAAAAACAACAAAATTATGACAATAACTTAAAATGTAAAAAATCTGCATGAAATAAAGTCCTCTTCTTAGGTGCTAATATTAAAATCAGACTATCAAGGTGAGTGTTCATCACCAAAATTGGAGAGTTGGTGCACAAAACCACCACCTCAATGGTAGAAATGCAAGCTTACCAGCTGAGAGTGACCTTCTACTTAAAAACAGGCCATAAAGGGCACATAGGTAACAACTGGATTGAAGATCACCACATGGCTATAGGTACTCTCCAAAGGAGGCAATAATCTTTATGATGGTCCTCCGCCTGTTATCATTCTACAAGCGCTCACATAAAAGTATGGAAACAGACACTCCAATAGTGTAAAACAAATTAGAGTGTACATTGTTTATTATTTTTTTACGTATGTACATTTTTAATCTATAAGTATTGCGCAATACAACACACCCCACGCCGGGGAATACAGGAAACCACCCACACTCCCGGGAATGTGATGACACCAGCACGTAGCTCTGCCCTGTGCGTTTCTTCATACGTGACGTCAGACAACCAGTTGGTCTAGCAACTTGGGTACAATCAGCCTGCCCATACATGGTTCACACTCGGATGATCCCTGCTGAACCGGCCCGAGATTCGAACCACTTAACAATATGCATTTTAAGGATCTCTGGCTTTCAGTGTGATTATCTAAGTGCTGATAACATTCTGCAAATTGCAGCTAAAAGCCTTAATGACACTTTAAAAGTCATCTGAAGCTTAAATAAGATCTCTGATGAAAATTATGTGTATTCAATGTGTATTCATTAAAAGAGAAGTTCAGGATTTATTTTTTCTTTAAGAATCATACTTGCCTAGGTGGCTAACCTTGGCCTGCTGGGTTCTCAGAGCTCCTTGAGTAGAGAGCTGGTGATTGTCAGTCACCACTGTCTGCTCTGCCCCCCCCCCCCATGCTCACTGGGGTGTTGGACTGTGGAGGGGCGGGAGAAGCTGGCTCAACCTCTTAGCATCCTGCTGAGAGGTTGAGCTAGGCGCCGTTCCAGGATTGTGGGCACATTCTGACCATATTGTCATGATCTTTCCCCAGCCTGGACTGGCTCTGTGATGTCAGTTGACAGTGGGCTTCAGCCTGCTGTCTGCTGAAAATGGGTCATAGGAGTGCAAAATGAACTGCACTTCTGTGATCCACAGGAGAAGTAGAGCCAAACGAGCTTTGGCTGTACTTCTCCTTTAATGTGTATTGTGTACTGGGGTGGGATTGGGTCAGAGATAAAAATTCCTCTGTCTGGGCTTGCAAATTTCAGAACAATAAGGTTGCCCTGTGTTCTTTACTCAATTTTGAGGTTCCTCAGCTCTCATTATTATCACCTGTACCTTAAAAGGATTAGGTCCTTCAGCCTACAAGGATATAGACTGTGCCATCAACAGGTTGATTGGCATAGTGCCTACCTGTGTCATGCCTGTGGAGTGTTCTTCAGAGCAAATCTCTTCCCAGTGTCATGTGCAGGGCTTTTTTGCTCAAACAATAGGTGCTGGAACTCCAAATTATATCAAATAGTGGGTGTGTTCAGTCAAATTTCACGAAAACAGTAGGAGGGTCTTAAAGGGGCATTAAATACCAGGATTGCATTACATACAGAGTGCAGAGCTGTCACTTGTAAACACAGAAACCCGACTTCTGTGTTTACAAGTGATTGTGGTGAGCAGGCACCAAAGAATCTGAGCCAGAGGTGGTGGAACTGAGTTCCACCAAGTTCCCCCTGAAAAAAAGCCCTGATCATGTGACTAAATGTCATATTACCAGTTCAGAGATCGCTCCTCCTATGTTGGAAATTTTGAAATTAAGACACCCAGACTATTTGACCAGATTTTATGACCTGATTTTAAAAAATGGCTTTATAGTACTTTTACTATTAATTTTTACGTGAAGGTTTTTAGAGCATGGGGGTTTGTTTAGCTAGCAATGTTTTTGTTCCACTGACTTAACTTCCACTTTAGGCATTGTATGCGTCTGGTGTTCATCTCTTGACTCAAGCCACTGACCTGAAACAATGTTTCTCCTGCAAAAGCTGTTATTACAAAAAACAAAGGCCCGTTAGAATGCCATAACATACAGTATTATATATATTGTACACACACATATGCAGTATATAAATACTGTATATCCTCAAGTAGCCCTTTTGCTCCAAGCAGCTATTTGTTGTACCAAGTCCCATTAGGAAAACATCCAGAAACAATGTGCCATATCTTTATACTGTGTATTTGGTGATGGCAGTAATTGACTGTGGTTAGAAAAGAATGAACACTCTATAACTTGATTATCAGCACTTAAGCATGGAAATGCATTGCTGGGGGTATTAGAAAATGGTATATTCTATGTATGTTATAATAT
The DNA here is from genome assembly GCA_029206835.1 of Rana muscosa. Taxonomy (NCBI): domain Eukaryota; kingdom Metazoa; phylum Chordata; class Amphibia; order Anura; family Ranidae; genus Rana; species Rana muscosa. Next base: position 102,277,701 of record CM055123.1, on the reverse strand, counting down.
AGACAACAAACATAAAGAAGGAACATGTTGGAGCTGTAATATTATAATGACTTCCCTTTTTTTAACAGGAAAGATGACTGCTGAAACTGAAGATATATTCAACAATGAAACACTAGGGGGCACTACTTTCTTTCAACAGTTTAACACCACCACAGAGAGTATTTCCACAAATACCACCAGCATCCCTTTGGATTTTACAGATCCCTTGCCTATTATCATATCACTTGCATGCATTTTCCTGTTGCTGGCAACCTGCCTCATATTTGTGACACTCTGTAAGCCAGCAGCCTTAGACCAGTCGCTATATGGACCACGGGAAATCATGCCTTATCATGTGGAAGATGCCAATGAGCCACAGCTCAGACTGTGGAAGAGGCTTGGCTCACTCAGGCAATCAATCAACAGCTTCAGACGCAGTCGGCCAATATCTCAGTGCCAAAGGACTAATCCAAGACGAGCACAAGCCAACCAAGATTGGTCTTTCATGGAGTCCACCAAAATGTGACTTGCCATTTTAACAGTGCACTTTTATTTGTTTGAACTAAAATAGAGCAAAGGATTTTTGGTATTTACTACCTAATACAATGAGACATATTCACAAATTAATCTTAGTTTTCTGCTTATGTAGTGCTTACAGGTTGTTGAGGTCAAAACATTTTTCCAGTGTAACATGACTAGCACTGCCGATTGGTGCTGTCAATAAAGAAGAGCACAGTTATTTTTAATGACTCCTCCTTAGCTAGATATGTGCTCCAGGCCAAAATGGGGGTCATAGGTGTGCCCAACCTATTGCATTAGGGTGTGCACCTTAAAACTCAAACACATGCATGACGGTGTCAGAAGGGCAGAGATTGGTGTCATCAGTTTTTATTTTTATTATTCTATTTTTTATTACAATTTTATTTTTTTATAATTTTTTTTACAATTTGTCTATGAGCCCCAATTAGGGGGCTTTGCTAAAATGTCAGCGGTTTAAACAGGGGGAATCTGTGCCACACAGGGTGTGCCCAGGCCCAACTGGCACACCCTGTGTGCATGCCTTTGATGGGGGTAGTATGTGAAAGCTTTAGAATCATTTAATAATTTTTTATTTATTCTGCAAATGTAGTGACAGGCTAAGCACATTGATCCTAACATGATAAAGATTTAAAGTATATCTATTGCAACTTGTTTGAGGTGATTGTAGTCTATATTTAGGTTTGCAAGTTATTGCAACTTGGAACATTCTTTAAAGTAAAGGGAAATCTCCTCTTAGTTGTCACCAGACCAAGTGTTCCCACTCAAAAATGTCCTCACATCTCCTGTTTCAGTGGCAACTGTAACATTTGTAAGTTGCGATCACGTTTTTCCTTAAGACAAATTGAATTAAGGCAAACAGCAATAAAAACCTGATAGAGGTTCAAACCACTTCCTACTCTGACCTTTTTTTTTGGACAAAACTGGGAGGGGTTGGAACCTCTGTCAGGTTTTTATTGCTGTGTCCCTGTTAGAGAGCTTCATTCTATTTGTCCCGTGACCATTACAAATAATGGAAAATTTTACATTTTGAGTTTTTGCCATAACAGAAATCGAGGAAGATCTTCTGATGGGGACATTTATTTCAGAGACAATTATCTAACTGGAGATTTCACTCAGTTTATAGACTTTTGCTGCTGTGTCTACAGGACAGTAAGAGAAGAAAAATGTCTCCAATATAACATTCACCATTCTCTACTTTATCACAAATTAGGAAAAAATTGTCTTTAGATATACTTTAACTTTTTCTCACAGCAGCTTGGTAGTGCGTGATTAAGAATAATATTTATATCTGTCCAAGAAAAGGGAATGCTCCTTTCATGATACATGTGACTGAGGAAAGGTTCCTACTGTCTTGTCCACGGCAACACTGGTGTGGGGAAAAGCCCCCTCTCAACATGTCTTTAATTAGATTTTATGTTCAAGATGCAGTATGCATACTTTCCAAAGCCTAGTACACACTAGTATTTTTTTTTGGCGTCCAACCCAGTAGGGCGGAACGAAAAATAACTGACAGCTCAGGAGGAGCCGCTGTACCAACTATCCAACGTAAGTACAGGGATCTCCCCTGCTGTGCTATTGTCTTCTGAAAAAAGGATGCCCCCCCCCACCAGAACACTCTGGTCAGCGCTCTCAGCCATTGGCTGAGAGCACTGATCGGAAGCCAATCGGCAGACCTTTTTTCGGTCATGCTCCCTCGACAGGACTGACGGCAATACACACGGGCCAAATGTTGGCCGGTTTCTATTGACCGGCTGATGCCACCCGACATTTGGCCTGTGTGTACTATGCTTAAGGCTAACCATACACTTATAGAATTTCAAATGAATGTTCACACAAACATTTTTTCCAAATATTCTCATCAATACATGTGATGATTTAACAAAGGTATTTTGAAAGCACATCAAAATTTCATTTGCTCTTAGCATTCAAATTTAGAATGAATGTAAATTTCCCAACAAAAAAAACACAATAATTGTTAGAAATTTGTTCCTAGAAAATGTTTCTATCCTCTTTTGCATTTTCACGCTTATGTCCTGTACACATGATCGGTTTTTCCGATGAAAAAAGTCTGATGGACTTTTTTCATCGGAAAAAACGATCGTGTGTGGGCCCCATCTGTTTTTTGGGGCCCACATTTCGGTGTAAAAAAATAGAACATGTTTTACATTTTTATGATGGAAAAAAAATTGATAGGAAATTCCGATCGTCTGTGTGGAACTTCAACGGAGAAAAAACCCACGCATGCTCAGAATCATGTCGACGCATGCTCAGAAGCATTGAACTTCATTTTTCTCGGCTTGTCGGAGTGTTTTACGTCACTGCGTTTTGGACGGTCGGAATTTTGTCTGATGGTGTGTATGCAAGACTGATGGAAGTCAGCTTCATCGGAATTCTGACGGAAAATTCCATTGAATTTAATTCCATCGAAAATCTGATCGTGTGTACGGGGCATAACAGTGCGGATGGACATTTCTCCCTGTTGGACCATTGTATCCTGACAGTGCCAGAATACCCAAACAGGGCCTGCATCTTATTAGATCTGCAGACAGACTCCTTCCACAATCGTCTTTTGTTGAATGGAGGAGTGCGGGCAGGGCCACACACTGACTAAAATTATTAATGCTGGATCCGCGCAATAACTATTTAAATGTTATCACAATATGTAGAAAGCTGCTGCCTCCACTAAAAAGTCCATCAGTAACTGATAAAGTGACAGGTGCTCTTTAAAAGTGCTTCAACAGCTGTATATACTAAATTCATGCGTTGTGCTGGTGCTCCAACTCTTGCTCCCCCTTTTTTTACCGTACTCCCCAGAGAACTTTCCCCTCTAGGGGGTACACAGCATTCACAGCACACACTGACTGAAACAGCAGACCTCAGATCCACAATTGGTTTATTGTTCATCTTTCCTTTAGCTTTTCTGCCAAATCCAAAATGCACTTACATGTAAAAAGCGTTTGGACAGTGTGACAGCAGGAAGGTAAAGTCACCTGGTTGCATCCAGGGGGGTAGATATATTTCGCCCAGATTCAGGCTTTACGCCGACTTATACAACTAGGTGGAGAGTTGTATAAGCCCAGCTGGGGCTAGTGGGCTCATGGATGACTCATACCTCTAGGGAGAGTGTGGGGCGTCGTGCAGACAGGGAGTTGATGAGACCAGCTGAAGCTTGTCAGCTCATTTAGGCCTCTATAAGAACTCCCAGCTTCATTAGATGTTAGCTCATGCCTGGAACCAGACCTGTGTGGACTGTCTAGGGAGAGTGAACCCCTGTGCGGTGAGACAAAGCCTGTGTGGCTATTTGCTTGGACATTTAAAACCAGGGACTTAGGGACTTGGACAGCACTAGGCTGATCCCAGTTGTTAGTTAGGAAACCTGTATGTTTAGTCAGAGGTCAACTTGACCAGGATTTATTTTGTTTATGTTTCTTTTGCTTTGCTGTGTTTTGTCACTGTAAATAGAAAATAAACCGCACCTTTTTGATTTTGAAAACCACAACCTCCGTTTGCTGGGCCTGTTTTGTGTGGGGAGCCCATCCCGGGGGGTCACACACACCCGCTGCCGAGCTAACCCCCTCACAGTTGGTGGAGAACCAGTGGCAGTTTTTTTTTAAGCCAGCATGGAGGAGATACTGAAGCAGCTGGCTCTAGCAAATGCCAATCAACAGCAGACAAATGCAGGTTTGCAAAAGAGCCTTGCAGCTCATCAACAGAGCCTTGCAGCTCAACAACAGAACTTCGCAGCCCAGCAGCAAGCTCATCAACAGAGCCTTGCAGCCCAGCAGCAGACAAACGCAACTTTGCAACAGAGTCTGGAGGCTCAGCAACGAGCCCAGCAGCAATCTGAGGCCTGCTTCATAGACCTGTTGCAGAAGCAAGAGCAGAGACTACAACAACAGATGGAAGCAGTAATGCAGCAACGTCCGCAGACCAGTGAGGAAAGCCGTCCCACTAATACCGCGTCCTTTGGGGTGAGTCGTTTATTGACAAAAATGACTGGAGAGGATGATCCAGAGGTATTTTTGACCACATTTGAAAGGACCGCTGAAAGAGAAAAGTGGCCTGAGGAGCAGTGGGCTGGACTGGTGGCTCCTCTGTTAACTGGTGAATCGCAGAAAGCTTACTATGACCTAGAGCCTAACCAAGCAAAAGACTATGTGATGCTAAAAGCTGAAATATTGGCAAGGCTGGGTGTCACCCAGGCTGTCCGGGCTCAGCGTGTGCATAACTGGACTTTCCAGCTTGGAAAACCCCCCAGGTCTCAAATGTATGATCTCATTCACCTGAGCAGAAAGTGGCTACAGCCAGAGACTTTGTCCGCACCAAAGATTGTGGAACGTGTTGTAATGGATCGGTTTTTGAGAGCTCTTCCTACTGCCATCCAAAAGTGGGTAAGCCATGGAGACCCAGAGACGGCCGATGGTCTTGTGGATCGTGTGGAGAAATACTTGGCTACAGAGAACCTGACGGCCTCTTCCAGAGACACTCGGACTTTCCACCCTAAGACCAGACCATCCCCAGGGGCGGATAAGAGGATTCCAAGGGGTGAGGGTGGAGAGAGTGAGAGGGTGGGAGCTCTACCCCAAGTTTGGCGAGAACAGCCTGGGAAATCAGCGGCTCAAGAGGCGGCAAGAAGGATCGTTTGCTACCGCTGCCGGCAAGCGGGACATATTGCAGCCAATTGCCCGGTTGTGGAGGAACCCATGCAGTGTGACTTTCTGACGGGCAGACGTCAGTCGCTGTGTGCGACAGTCGCATGCACTGCCATTCGAGGAACTGAGAAACATTTATGCAAAATGTGTGTTAATGGTAGAAATGTTGTGGTATTGCTGGATTCAGGTAGCCTTGTGACCCTGATAAAGGCTGAGTTAGTTAAAACAGAGGTCTCTGGGAATAGCAAGGTAGCTGTTATTTGTGTGCATGGGGACACCCGAGAGTATCCAGTGACTACAGTGTGTTTCGAGACCCCCAAAGGTACCCTCTCTCATCCAGTGGGCTTAGTATCTCAGTTACCGCATGACGCCATTGTGGGAAGGGATTTTCCGAAGTTCTGGGAACTGTGGGATGATCCTGAGCCCCTCACTGGTGCCCCTATGTACCAGGAATGTGATAGCCAGAACTCCCCTGAGAGTGGTGAGGACTCTCCGGAATTTCCCTTATCAGTATTGGCAGGGGAGACTCAAGAAACTGGAGAGGAGCCCACCTCCTCAGACGAAAACCTACCGTCTGTGGAGTTTTCTGATCTTGAGGTTCACAGGGAAAACTTTGCCACAGAACAGTTGAAAGACCCCGCCCTAATAAAGGCACGGGAAAACGTAGTGAAAATAGATGGCGAGTTAGTGAACCCAGATAATACCTGCACTTACCCATACTTCAGCGTAGAGAAGGACCTACTGTATCGGGTGGAAAAAAGGGCAGAAGAAACTGTTGAGCAGCTTGTGGTGCCCAAACCTTACAGGAAGTTGGTGTTGGAGTTGGCCCATGGGCACATTCTTGGAGGTCATCTGGGGACAGAGAAAACCCGAGAGAGGGTATTACAGAGATTCTATTGGCCGGGGGTGATGAAGGACGTAGAAAATAAATGTTCCTCCTGCCCTGTGTGTCAGAGGTCGGCCCCGATGCCACATTTCCGTAGCCCGCTGGTCCCTCTACCCATCATTGAGGTCCCGTTTGAGAGGATCGCCATGGATTTGGTAGGTCCTATAATCAAGTCCGCTAGGGGGCACCAGTACATATTAGTTATAATGGACTATGCCACCCGTTATCCAGAAGCGATCCCTCTCCGAAATACCTCGGCCAAAACCATAGCCAAAGAGCTATCTCTTGTGTTTAGCCGGGTGGGTATTTGTAAAGAACTGCTTACGGACCAAGGTACACCCTTTATGTCCCGGGTTATGAAGGAGCTGTGTAAATTATTCAAAGTGACGCAATTACGTACATCTGTGTATCACCCCCAAACCGATGGGCTGGTTGAAAGATTCAACAAAACCCTAAAACAAATGTTGAAGAAAGTGGTGGATAGAGATGGAAAGGATTGGGACTGTCTACTTCCTTATCTGATGTTTGCTATTAGGGAGGTGCCCCAATCCTCTACGGGATTCTCCCCCTTTGAGTTACTGTATGGGAGACACCCAAGAGGGCTGTTGGATATTGCCAAGGAAACTTGGGAAAGTGAGAGTTCTCCCCACAGGAGTGTGATTGAGCATGTCGCCCTGATGCAAGACCGAATTGCACAGGTAATGCCCATCGTGAAGGAACATTTGGCCCAAGCGCAGTTAGCACAGCAGAGAGTGTACAACCGTGGAGCCAAGACCCGTACCTTTTCCCCGGGGGATAGGATACTGGTACTTGTCCCTACGGTTGAAAGTAAATTCCTTGCCAAATGGCAAGGCCCCTACGAGATAATGGAAAAAGTGAGCGAAGTGAATTACAAGGTCAGACAACCAGGAAGGCGAAAGCCCGAACAGATCTATCACGTTAATCTGTTGAAAGCCTGGAGGGATAGAGAGTCCCTAGTCGCAGACACTTGGTCACCAGCTCAAACTGGTTGCGTGATTCCTGAGGTTGGAATAGCAGCCACCTTGTCACAACCCCAACAACAGGAGGTTAAGGAGTTTGTGCTTCGCAACAAGGAGGTATTCTCTGAGCTGCCGGGACAAACATCTGGGGTAGAGCATGACATCATTACCCCGCCCGGTGAAAGGGTGAAGTTAAAACCCTATCGGATCCCAGAGGCCCGACGGGAGGCAATACGGGAGGAAGTACAGAAAATGCTGAACTTAGGGGTGATAGAGGAGTCCCAAAGTGATTGGTCTAGTCCCATCGTGTTGGTGCCTAAACCGGATGGGAGCTGGCGATTTTGTAACGATTTTCGTCAGTTGAACAAAGTTACAAAATTTGACACCTACCCCATGCCACGTATAGATGAGTTGATCGACCGGCTGGGAACAGCCCGATACATGACGACTCTTGACCTCACAAAAGGGTATTGGCAAATCCCCCTGGCCAAGTCGGCCAAAGAGAAAACCGCATTTGTAACCCCAGACGGGGCGTTCCAATATAAAAGAATGCCGTTCGGGTTACAGAATGCGCCGGCCACATTCCAGCGGAAAATGGACCAGATGCTGAGGCCCCATCGGAAGTATGCTGCGGCTTACCTGGATGACGTAATTGTCCATAGCACAGATTGGGCCTCACATCTGCCAAAAGTGCAAGCAGTCCTGGACTCTGTTCGGGAAGCGGGGTTTACGGCTAACCCCAAGAAGTGTACCATTGGGCAGGAGGAGGCCAAATATCTTGGGTACACCATTGGGAGGGGAGTAATAAAACCCCAACTCAACAAAGTCGAGGCCATCCAGAGTTGGCCACGTCCCAACAGCAAGAAGCAGGTACGAGCCTTTCTGGGAATCGCTGGGTATTATCGGCGATTCATTCCCCACTTTGCTTCTAAGGCTGTGCCCCTAACCAACCTGACGAAGGGGAAAGGGTCGGTCATGATTAAATGGACCCCCGAGGCTGAGGCAGCATTCCAATTCTTGAAACAAGCCTTATGTAGCCAGCCAGTGTTGTACTCACCCGACTTCTCTAAAGACTTTGTCGTACAAAGTGATGCGTCAGATGTGGGGTTAGGAGCAGTATTGTCCCATGTCTGGAACGGGGAAGAGCACCCAGTCATTTACCTCAGCAGGAAGTTGAAGTCCCATGAGGTAAATTACGCCACCGTTGAAAAGGAGTGTTTAGCGGTGAAGTGGGCTCTAGATTCCCTTCGGTACTACCTGCTAGGTAGGCACTTTGACATGGTTACGGATCACGCTCCGTTAAAGTGGATGGCTCAAAACAAGGAAACAAATAGAAGAGTGAATAGGTGGTTCCTGGCCCTCCAGGAATTCAACTTCACAGTAAAGCATCGCCCTGGCGTTCAAATGGGGAATGTGGATGCTTTGTCTCGAGTACATGAATGCCTGATTGCTGGTGTTCCAACCCCGAGGTTAAAACAAGAGGGGGGGGTATGTGACAGCAGGAAGGTAAAGTCACCTGGTTGCATCCAGGGGGGTAGATATATTTCGCCCAGATTCAGGCTTTACGCCGACTTATACAACTAGGTGGAGAGTTGTATAAGCCCAGCTGGGGCTAGTGGGCTCATGGATGACTCATACCTCTAGGGAGAGTGTGGGGCGTCGTGCAGACAGGGAGTTGATGAGACCAGCTGAAGCTTGTCAGCTCATTTAGGCCTCTATAAGAACTCCCAGCTTCATTAGATGTTAGCTCATGCCTGGAACCAGACCTGTGTGGACTGTCTAGGGAGAGTGAACCCCTGTGCGGTGAGACAAAGCCTGTGTGGCTATTTGCTTGGACATTTAAAACCAGGGACTTAGGGACTAGGACAGCACTAGGCTGATCCCAGTTGTTAGTTAGGAAACCTGTATGTTTAGTCAGAGGTCAACTTGACCAGGATTTATTTTGTTTATGTTTCTTTTGCTTTGCTGTGTTTTGTCACTGTAAATAGAAAATAAACCGCACCTTTTTGATTTTGAAAACCACAACCTCCGTTTGCTGGGCCTGTTTTGTGTGGGGAGCCCATCCCGGGGGGTCACACACACCCGCTGCCGAGCTAACCCCCTCACAACAGTATAAAAATGAAGGATGTCCAGGCCGCGATACGTTTCACAGACCCTAACCAGAAGTGACGCAATGACGCTGGTAGCTCTTCCCTACGCGTTTTATCAGAATTACATCATCAGGAGCGGCTAACTTCATATTTTGAAGCACTTTTAAAGAGCATTAGTCACTTTATTTTTAATTTTTTTAATCAAACATCGATAGACTTTTTTGTCAATTTTGGGGATATTTTTGCACATGGTTATAAACCTATATCATATGTATTGTTTTATTAGTAATATTTAGCGGTTGCATATATACCAATAAAAAATGTGTTTCTAACACTGACATATGATTTACAACACCTGACACTTATATAGTGTGAATTTCAAATACACAGGAATATATTGAGTTTATTTTTATTTCTATTTATTTGCACATTATCCCACAGAGCAGTGCCACGACCACTACTTAAAAAGTGTAGGTCCACCCTAAAACTAAAATCCCTGCATATACAGACATCCACGATCGAACAATAACCTATCTAACCCTGTAAAGAAGAAATCAGTATACATACCTTTTTTGAAGCCGATCCTATGCAGTCTCCAGCAGCGGAAGCTCTGCAGAGGACACGGCCGACAACAGCTGTGGGGAGTGACGTCACCTATAAAGTTACTATGGGCCTTCTGTTGTCGGCTGTGTCCTCTGCACCCGCCTCCACAGCGAAGACGCAGATGACAGCTTGGCCTGGGATTGGGTCAGAGCGGCTTCAAAAAAGGTGCGTATACCGATTTCTTCTTTACAGGGCTAGATAGGTTAGTGTTATGTCGTGGATGCCTGTAGAGGCAGGGATTTGAGTGTTAGCATGGACTTCTACTTTATCTTTAGGGCCACACACTGCTCAAACTTTGGTCGAGCCAGCAGGAATCAGACAAAATTTAAGCAGTGTATGGTCAGTTTATGACATCTACCCTTCTCTGCACTTTGCAAGAAGTTACAGTTATTGCTCCACACTGCAGATGCATTCTGGTTTTCATTCTTAAAATGTAGAGTGCTATGTGGAGCCTCTAATGTCCTGTGATACATTCTCTGCAGAGAAAGTTTCCGGATAGAGGGAAAGCCCTGCTATGTGACCTGTCCCCTTTTTCCCCGGTGAGGCCTTTACTTTAGAGTTCCGAAGTAAGTTTGTAAAGCACAATACTGTGCTTTATTAATATTCTGGTGCCCACAGTTAAACCATAATGCCTTTAAACTGACCTCAAGTGTACCTCACCATCACAACCCTGCTGTATGCACAAACTCCATGCTAAGCAGTGTGTATTACTCCTAGTGCATATTCAGGAAAAGTGTATCCATGTGAACACAGACTTTTGTTTTAAATAGAAAAGGGAGAAATGACAGAGACTATAAAAGCTAGTCAGTTTGGTATTTTTGTTTTTAATCAACTAAAGGTAAAGATTTGCCTGACAGCATTAGCTGTCGAGATATTTTTCTGCCCCAGTGCCTAGAGATGCATTGATTCATAATCTAACTCTGCCTTAAAGCTGTACTATGGAAATGTGAAGAGTTAGAACACTTTAGAGAGCTGCACTGAAAACATATATTGCACATAGGAAACAAGGCAGCTGTATATAAAGCTATATTAAAGCTCATATTTTTAATTTGTAGGTTTGCAGTAGTTACAAGATTTTTTTTAAATACAAGATAAAACCTTAGTATGAATATGCAAGAAACCGCTTTAGCTAAAGATGTAATGAATGAGTGCTGTTAGGTCACTTCTAAGTGGATAATTACCATGGCCATATACTCGCACTGTAAACTAATAATTACAATGGCAAAGGGCCACCATCAGTAACAGCTTCTTAATTACCTGCATATATAAAATGTAGCCTTACCGCAGCTGATAAATTTACTGATGGCTGAGCATTCCTGGATTTTGTTTTTACATAATATTTCACACTTGCAGACACCAGAATGCAGACTTAAAGTGGAATTCCATGCAAAATCTAAAATCCCTGCATCTAGAGACACCAGGGATCTAACACTAACCTCTCTATCCCTGTAAAGAAAAAACTAGTATATATACCTTTTTGGAAGCTGATCTGACCTGCTCCGACCGGATCCCACGCTGAGCTGTCAGCCATGACTTCTCTGTGTGGGCGGGTGCAGAGGACAACAGAATCCCCATAGTAACTCTAACTTCCCTGTCATTTCACAGCCGTTGTCCTTCGTGTCTTCTGCAGAGCTTTCAGTGCTGGAGATCGGGTCGGAGCCGGTCAGATCGGCTTTCAAAAAGGTATGTATACTTATCTTTTCTTTACAGGGATAGAGAGGTTAGTGTTAGATCCCTGGTGTCAATAGATGCAGGGATTTTAGATTTTGCATGGACTTCCACTTTAACTCACCATGAGAGGGCTAATGCAGGCCATACATGGGTTGAATTCTGAATGAACCTTCTTTCGAAAATCTGAAATTTTGTGTGTTTTGTATCCCGATGATTAGGAAATTCGACCAACCAAGCCTTCAATTTGCTACAGAAAATACATTTTGTGGCTGAGAATTTCCTTTTCTTTCCAGGTCACAGCACATTATATTTTCGATTATATTTCACGCAGGATTCTCCCATCATTGTTTTTTTTTTTAATTTCTAACATGCTCTATCACTCAAATTTGATGGCTGCAAAAAAATCGGCCGTTGCTGTGACCCACTAATGGTGCGAAAATTAAAACGAAAACTCTTAGTTACGATTTTCAAAAGAAAATTCTTTCGGAATTCCACCCATGTATGGCCAGCTTTATACTATCCTAGCTTCAAACACAGTACACTGGATGTAGCAACCAGAACATCAGGAGGTATGCCAGCCAATACTGATCACTTTAGTAACTACAGCTGTCAACACACAGACACCACTTCATACACCATTTTTGGGACACTGATTCTGCATTCAGATACATTTTAATCAGAAGTGTACAATGTGGCCTTACAGTGTGTAATGGAATAACAATTTTTGCAGAAAATCATAATTAAATTTTCATTCCCCACGTGCAGTGAGGAAAAATTAAAGGCAGAATCGAACTAACTGCTCTAGGCCACATATATATATATATATATATATATATACCACATGGGGTGCATTTGACTGGTTCTACCTTTTAAAGTAAGATCGCAATATCAATCTGATATTTTGATAAATAAAAAAATCACATTTAAACCAGTGTATATATTATTACTTTTAATAGAAAATAACAGGCATTGTTTGGAGACCATATACAGAGATAAGGGGGTACAGGCAATAAATACACATATGGGACATGGTTCTGTAGGTACAAAAACATTCCTTTCCTGAGATACATTCATATGTAAGGGCTGTTGATAAAGAGGTACAGGCTATGTGGGAATATTTGCTTCATCATTTTTTTTTTTTCTTTCAATAAATTTTTATTTTTCAATTCAAGACATGTACAGAAAATCTTAAAAAAATGTTATTTAAACATGACAAAGGGTTATTTCCAATTGTTTATGTCACAATGTTCTCATCAAGAGATTAAAAAAAAAAAGACGAAAAATAGGCATTCAGGGAAGTCACACCCCACCTGGACGCCCCTAACGGGATCATCCTGCGCCCAGGTCAGGCCCCCCCCCAGCCTGCCATCCTCATATGAAACCAATAAAAAGGAACTCGGAATCTTAATGAAGAACAGTACTATACTCATATACAATAACGCCCATCAAATTTAAGACTCGGAAATACCGCAATAAGAACACAGTAAATAATGATATCAAATCTTTGAATCATGTTTAAGTATCGAAACAAAAATAAAAGAAAAATAAATAAAACAAAAGATAAAAGAACCAAGAAAAGATAGAATAGAAGAAGAAAGAAATAAGAAGAAATCACATGCCGAACATGAGGCCCTTTAGGAATTAGAGCGGTCAGGGTCATGCCTGACCTTCAAAGAAACGCCACAGAAAACTGCCCAAGGTTCCCATATTGCCTCAAATTTAGGGATTAAATTAGTTGATATGCTAACCATCTTCTCTTGAGCCATAATCCAAGAGATCTTATTGTGTATAGCCTTAATGGATACCCTGGGCTTCCTCCAAGATCTAGCAATAATAATTTTAGTCCCCAGAAGTATAAAGTGAATCAGTTTTCTAGTTGGTTTAGAAACGTTGGGAATATTGTCATTGAGGAGAGCAACAGAAGCTGACCTAGGTACTGAACACGAAGTGACCTTAAATATGAGATTAAAAATTTTCTTCCAGATCGGCCTGATCCTAGGACATTCCCACCAGATATGCACCATCGAGCCCAATAAATGGCAGCCTCTAAAGCAGTTGGGATCCGATTCTGGGTAGATGGATGCAAGCCTGATGGGAGTCATATACCATCTCATGACAACTTTTAAGTTAGCTTCCATGAGGGAGGTGTTCAAAATACTGTGGAATGAGCGAAAGTTGGCCTTTTGCCAGGATCCTAGATCCCAATTTAGCTGGAGGTCATCTTCCCATGCTTTCATGTATGAAGTTTTAGTAGCTGTACAAGTAAGTGAAGAGTAGATGACAGAAATGCCCCCCCTTTGTCCCACGGCCAATCCGCACCAGATCTCATAGTCCGTAAATTTGGGAGGAAGAGGTTTCTCCGTCCAAATATCATTCAAGAATTGTGAAATCTGTTCAAATCTAAATTTTTCAGAGTCAGGGAGGTCAAATTTATTTAGACAATGGGGCATGGTAATAGGACCCCGATTTGTAAAGTGTTGTCCTATCCTATATAGACCTTTGTTTGTCCACCAACTGAAGGCCTCGGTATCCATACCGGGAAAGAATTTTGGATTATTAAAAATGTGTGCTAGTGGTTGTGCTACAGACACTAGAGTGGGAAGAGGACGGAGTCTGTCCCAAAGGGCAAATGATTGAGATAAGGAAGGGGATAAAATAGGTGGTCTCTGTCTTTGTGGGCACCAAAGCAGGTACTCTAAGGATAATTGTGGTACCGCTTGTTCTTCTATCAGCACCCAGTCCGGTTTTTCATTCTTGGAATAAAATATAGATAATTGTGCTAGTCTGGCAGCTAAAAAATAATTATATAAGTTAGGCAAACCCACCCCTCCCTTCTTCCTATTTAAATATAGGGTGTTTTGGGGAACTCTGTAACTAGATTTGCCCCATACGAATGTGAGAATTTTACTTTGTAAGGAATTTATCTGATCTTTCCTGATGGGAATGGGGAGGGAACGAAATAGATATAAAATTCTAGGGAGTAATGTCATTTTCACTGAATTAATCCTGCCCAACCAAGATAGTTCGAATTTGTCCCAATTTTTAAGATCTGTAATAATTTTATGGAATACGGGAGGATAGTTACTTGTGTAAAGAGATTCTGTTTGAGCAGTCAGAAAGATTCCCAGATATTTAATATGAGAAGAATTCCATTCAAATTTGAAAGACTGTTTGATGAGGGAAACTATGGGTAATGGGAGGGAAATATTTAGTGCCTGTGACTTGGCAAAATTGACCCTGAGTCCTGAAATATTAGAAAAATCAGAAATTACTTTATAAAGATTCGGGAGGGAGGTAATGGGAGAGGTAAGAGAGAGAAGCAAATCATCTGTGAAAAGTCCGCATTTATGCATCTGATTCCCACAGGTTACGCCTTTAATGTCAGAATTTTGTCTAATGGCTATGGCCAAGCTTTCAATGGCCATAGCAAAGACAATAGGGGATAGTGGACAACCTTGTCTTGTACCCCTGGCTATATTTATCGGAGAGGAATAATATCCCTGTATACGAATTTGAGCTTTAGGTTGAGAATACAGAGCTCTAATAACTCCCATAAAACGTGGGCCAAAACCCCATCGTTCTAATAGGGGAAAAAAGTATTGCCAGGATACAGAGTCGAAGGCCTTCTCCAGATCAAGTGCTAACAGGAAACCCTGTTGTTTTTGACCTCCGTCTTAGTTGGACTGCAAAAGGGAGATAATATCAATCGCTCTTCTCACTTGATCTTAGCCTTGTCTTCCTGGCATAAATCCTACCTGATCCTTGTGGATATATTTAGTAATAAAAGAGGAGAGGCGATTCGCTAAAATTTTAGTGAGAATTTTCAAATCATTATTTATCAAAGAAATAGGGCGATAATTGGAAACTTCTTTCTGGGTTTTTATCCGGTTTGGGTATAACAGTAATGTAGGCTGTATTAAGTTGTGTACCTAATTGGGAACCCCTTGTAGTAAAATAAAAAAAAATTGTTAAATATGGGGTAAGGGTGTCCTTGAAGGCTTTGTAGTAGGGAGCTGATAATCCATCAGGTCCCGGGGCTGATCCCGCCCTGAGATCTTGAATTACTGCTGTAACCTCTTCAACAGAGAAGGGAGCTTCTAGGATATCTCTATGTTCCATATTCAAGGATGGAATAGGGAGGCCATCTAGGTATGAGCATACAGAGTTCATGGGTATATTTGAAGGGTCGCTATAGAGTTCGGAATAAAATGTCTGAAAAGCCTTTAGTATCTTTTCAGGGTTAGCCGTGGGGTCCTGTCCAGCAATGCGGATCTTAGGTATGGAATAAACTCTCGTTTTAGGAGACAATTTGGATGCTTCATCATTTTTTTATTACCTGAGGCTAGTCATTCTAGTGGGCTTATGTAAGGGTTTACTATCACTTTGACCATGTACTGTCCAGCCACTGGACTTACAGTCACTCTATGCAGCTAAGCGCTGAAAAAGTCTCACGCATGTATTATCCCTATACCAAGGAAGAGTAGCAGAATATTATTTTGCAGTGTAATTCTGCTTATGCTGTGTGTGAAATGTACCTTACTGACAACTTTCTATAAAAAAAAAAAATACATTTTTATTTTCTTTCTATATTTTCTAAAAACTTGTGGGAAAAGAAAATTAAATCTTCAAAAAACACATGGCTCTTAAAAAATACCTCAGGGTGTCAGTTTTCCAAAATGTGGCAATTTTGTGGTTGTTTTTACTGTCCTAGCACTCCAGGCTTCCAAAATATAATAGTTAATCAGTAACTTAGAAGCATATTGTATGCCCCTTGAAAGCCTTAATGTGCTCCTTAGTAGTGATGAGCCGAACACCCCCGGGTTCGGTTCGCACCAGAACCCGCGAACGGACCGAAAGTTCGAACGAACATTAGAACCCTATTAAATACAATGGATGCGAACGTTCGAATTCTAAAGTGCTAATTATAACAACTATTATGCATGTTATTGTCCTAAAAAGGGTTTGGGAACCCGGGTTCTGCACCAGGGGACATGTATCAATGCAAAAATAAGTTTTAAAAACGGTCGTTTTCCGGGAGCAGTCATTTTAATGATGCATAAAGTGAAAAAAAAAAAGTCAAATATTCCTTTAAATATCGTACCTGGGGGGTGTCTAAAGTATGCCTGTGAAGTGCCACGTGTTTCCCGTGTTTAGAACTGTCCCTGCACAAAATGACACTTCTAAAGGAAAAAAAAGCCATTTAAAACTGCTTGCGGCTTTAATGTAATGTCTGGTCCCGGTAATATGGATGAAAATCTTTAAGAAAAATGGCATAGCTACCCCATGACCCCCCCCCCTACCCCAGCCCATTACCAGCCCCTTTGGGTCTTGTATGGATATTAAGGGGAACCCCGCACATAAAATAAAAAAGGCCCTATATACTCTGAACAGCCGTATACAGGCGGTGCATACAAGACAGGGACTGTAGGTTTGTTCTTATGTAGAATCTGTTTGTAATTTTGAACAGGTACATTGTTGAAGTGTAGCTCCAGACCAAAAATCTATTTTTAAACTTTTTGGAAAACATAGGTAAGGGTTATCACCCCTGTAACATTTGTTTTGCTGTCTGTGCCCCTGTTCAGAACATTTCACCTCACTTTCCGTCCTAATGACAACTGTTTTTGAAATGTGGTGTTTTTCTTGAAACAAGGATTGCTGATAAAGCATCAGTACAGAGGAGACACCTTTCTCCCATATTTATTCTTACAGGAGAGAATTTTCCTTCCTAGTGGTAGATTTCCTCTCACTTCCTGTTGTCTTCTTGCGTTTGCAAGTAGGAGTCGTTTGTAAGTTGGATGTTTGAAAGTAGGGACCTGCCGTATATACTCTGCAGAAATAGGCCCCTTAGTTGTTGGTGTTGGCACAACACTGTAAGCACTCACAGTTACTCTTGGTTGGTGCTGGAACGCCCTGCTGTCAACTATTATATCAGGAATTTTAATTACATATAATTGTTGAACAGTGGTAGTAAAAATTGGGCCTTTGATGGTGGTGCTGGTGCCACAACACTGTAAGCCCTGACAGTTACTCTTGGTGGGTGCAGCAATGGGCCCTGCTGTGAATTATTAGATCAAGAATTGTAATTACATGCCCCTGTTGAACAGGGGCTGAAAAATTGGGCCTTAGGCACTGGTGGCACAACACTGCAACCCTTCACAGATACTGTACTTGGAGCACAGCAATGAGCCCTGTTGCAAAGTATTGCTTCAAAAATTGTAATGACACGCCCCTGTTAAACAGGGGCTGAAAAATTGGGCCTTAGGCACTGGTGGCACAACACTGCAACTCCTCACAGATACTGTACTTGGAGCACAGCAATGAGCCCTGTTGCAAAGTATTGCTTCAAAAATTGTAATTACACGCCACTGTTAAACAGGGGCTGAAAAATTGGGCGTTAGGCACTGGTGGCGGCACCCATAAACAAAAATGATCTTCCAAGCTATCATCATCAATCGTATCATTGAGGACTCGGAGGAGGAGGATAGCCAGTCAACATAACAGCACAGGCACTCAGCATCAGCATCAGTCTTGAAGGGATGTGACATTTTAAAATCAATTAGTCTGTTATATCAGCATCAGGTGTGTGGTAGCTGGTGGTGATCCAAGACTGGTTCATCTTGATGAAAGTCAGTCGATCAACCGAGTCGGTGGACAGGCGCACCCTGTGATCCGTGACAAATCCTCCAGCAGCACTGAATGTGCGTTCCGAAAGAACGCTGGATGCAGGACAGGCCAGTAGCTCAATTGCATACTGTGCAAGCTCTGGCCAGTGATCCATCCTCAAGACCCAGTAAGCCAGAGGATTTTCGGTGGGGAAGGTGTCCAAGTCTGACCTTGCCCCTAGATATTCCTGCACCATGTTTATCAGACGCTGGCGATGGTTGCTGGAACCGATCATACTTTGGGGCTGCGGACTAAAGAATTGTCTGAACGCATCGGTCAGACGGCCACCTTCCCCACCGCTCCTTCTTTGACTGGCCGAAGCCTCAGCAACTCGTTGTCCAGGACCAGGAGTTTGCAACCTCCCAGTCTCTGGGAACGCGTTGCACAGACCTTTCTGCAAGGCCTCCCGGAGTTGTCTCATCCTCTGCTCCCTCTGCGACGGTAACATAAGGTCCGCAACCTTACCCTTGTACCGTGGATCAAGGAGAGTGGCCAGCCAGTAATGGTCCCTCTCCTTGATCCGAAGAATACGAGGATCCTTCCGCAGACTTTGCAGGATCAGGGAGGCCATGCAGCGTAGGTTTGCTGAGGCATTCGCTCCGGAGTCCTCTGGGTCACTAAGGACGACATGATCCGCAGCCACCTCCTCCCAGCCACGTACAAGTCCACTGGTTTCTTGGGACTGTAAATCATCCCTAAAAGACTGCTGCTGATGATGCTGAGTGCCAGCCTCCACCTCCATGCTGACACAATCCTCCTCCTCCTCCTCCTCCTCCTCCTCTTCCTGTGCGATGGGTGGGACAGAAGGAACACTGTCTGGGTAAAGGGGGCCTTGAGAGGCAAGGAAGTCCTCCTCTTCCTGCCTCTGTTCTGCCTCAAGTGCCCTGTCCATTATTCCACGCAGCGTGTGCTCCAACAGGTGGACAAGAGGTACAGTGTCACTGATGCATGCACTGTCACTGCTCACCATCCTCGTGGCCTCCTCAAATGGTGCCAGGACAGTGCATGCATCCCTGATCATGCCCCACTGGCGTGGAGAAAAAAAACCAAGCTCCCCTGACCCTGTCCTGGTGCCGTAGTCGCACAGGTACTCATTGATGGCCCTCTGCTGCGTGTGCAGCCGCTGCAGCATGGCCAACGTTGAGTTCCACCTGGTGGGCATGTCACATATAAGGCGGTTCTTGGGCAGGTTCAACTCCTTTTGCAGCTCAGCCAGGCGAGCACTGGCATTATAAGATCTGCGGAAATGCACACAGACTTTCCTGGCCTGCCTCAGGACATCCTGTAAGCCCGGGTACCTGCCCAAGAACCGCTGCACCACCAGGTTAAGGACGTGAGCCACACAGGGCACATGGGTCAGTTGTCCCTGTCGGAGGGCGGAGAGGAGGTTGGTGCCATTGTCGCAAACCACCATTCCTGGCTTAAGCTGGCGTGGCGTCAACCACCTCTCGGCCTGGCCCTGCAGAGCAGACAGGACCTCTGCCCCAGTGTGGCTTCTGTCCCCCAAACACACCAGCGCAAGCACGGCATGGCATCTTTTTGCCTGCGTACTTGCGTAGCCCCGTGAACGGCTACGGAGCACCGCTGGTTCATAGGACAAACCACAGGAAGAGGCCATGGAGGAAGAAGAAGAGGAGGGGGTGGAGGAGAGAGGTGTGTCACAACCAGTAGTAGCATTTTGGAGGCGTGGCGGTGGGACAACCTCCAACACTACTGCACCTTGTCCTGAATCCTTCCCAGCTGCCAAAAGAGTGACCCAATGGGCCGTGAAAGAAAGGTAACGTCCCTGTCCATGCCTGCTGGACCATGAGTCAGCGGTAATATGCACCTTACCGCTGACCGCCCTGTCCAGCGAGGCCAAGACATTGCCTTCCACATGCCGGTAGAGAGCCGGAATAGCCTTCCGTGAGAAAAAGTGGCGTTTGGGAACCTGCCACTGAGGAACCGCACATTGCACAAACTCACGGAAGGGGGCCGAGTCTACCAACTGAAAAGGCAGCAGTTGAAGCGCTAGCAATTTAGCCAAGCTAGCATTCAACCGCTGGGCATGTGGATGGCTGGGAGTGAACTTCTTTCGACGGTCCAGCAGCTGGGGCAGGGAAATTTGCCTGCTAGAATCGGACGTCGGTGTACTGCTAGCAGAGTGGGCGCAAGTACTTGGCTGTGACACACCTAATTCTACACCTTCATTCCTCTCAGTGCATGTTTCAGAGAGGACTGAAGTTATAGTGGGGTTGGAGATCCCAGCTGATGCGGTGCAAGGAGAGGTCCGCTTTGTTCTTTGGTGTGGGTCTTTGAGGTAGGCTTGCCAACGAGCTGCATGGCAGGTCAACATATGTCTGGTCAGGCATGTGGTACCCAAGCGGCTGATGTTTTGGCCACGCGATATACGCTTGAGACATATGTTGCAAACAGCAGCTGTGCGATCTGATGCACTAGCCTCAAAAAAGGCCCACACCAAAGAACTTTTTGAATGACGGGCAGAGGCAGCGCCCTGCACAGGCGGAGCTCTGCGGTGTGATTCCGTCGGTGTACTGCCCTTACGCTGGCCACCAAAGGGCATCCTGCCTCGTTGGAGATGTGCCTCCTCCTCATCCTCCTCCTCCTCCTCTCTCCTATTAGGCACCCACGTGGAGTCATTGACCTCATCATCCCCTCCCTCCTCATCACTGGAGCCAATCTGGCAGTATGCTGCAGCTGCTGGAACATGACTGCCAGATTGGTGTCCTTCTTGAGCATCCCCTCTGTCTGCTCTCACGCTACTGCCTTCCTCTAGCTGGGTTTCATCATCAGACCCTTCGAAACGCTGGGCATCCTCCTGGAGCATGTACCCAACACTGTGCTGAAACAGTTCGGGGGACTCCTCAGGAGGAGGACATGGTGGGTCTAGGGAAGGAGTGACTGATGATTTGTCTGACATTGATACCAGGGAAGACGACGCTTTGGCAGCTGCTTTTCCAGTACCCTGAGCCTGGGTGAGAGAGGATGAGGAGGAGGAGGAGGGCTTGGTCATCCACTCTACCAAGTCTTCGGCATGATGTGGCTCAACATGTCCAGCTGCCGAAAAGAAGGACAAGCGTGTCCCATGGCCATGTGCTGATGACAATGCACCGCGTCCACGACCAGCACTGTTGCCCCCAGACACAGAGCCTGCTTGCCCTCTTTTATTGCCTCCTGACTGTCTGCCTCTCCTTGTTTGCCTTCCAGACATTCTAATAGATGGCCTGCAGGGAGATGGGAAAAAAGCAATAAGGGCTACCTTCAGGTGTCCTTCTCTGTCCCTTGAAACAAGGACTTTCACAGTGAAAGAAACTGACACTGTCCCTACCTAGAGTTTTCTATCCCTAGAATAAATGTTTTTTTTAATCACAATATAGCACAAGGACAATTCACTCAATGTCTCTCCAGGTCCCTGGAAACAAGGACTTGCAGAGTGAAAGAAACTGACACTGTCCCTACCTAGAGTTTTCTGTCCCTAGAATAAATGTTTTTTTTAAGCACAATATAGCACAAGGAAAATTAACTCACTGTCCTTACAGGTCCCTGGAAACAAGGACTTGCAGAGTGAAAGAAACTGACACTGTCCCTACCTAGAGTTTTCTGTCCCTAGAATAAATGTTTTTTTTAAGCACAATATAGCACAAGGACAATTAACTCACTGTCCTTACAGGTCCCTGGAAACAAGGACTTGCAGAGTGAAAAAAAAAAAACACTCTCCCTACCTAGAGTTTTCTGTCCCTAGAAAAAATGTTTTTTTTAAGCACAATATAGCACAAGGACAATTAACTCACTGTCCTTACAGGTCCCTGGAAACAAGGACTTGCAGAGTGAAAGAAAAAAAACACTCTCCCTACCTACAGTTTTCTGTCCCTAGAAAAAATGTTTTTTTTAATCACAATATAGCACAAGGAAAATTAACTCACTGTCCTTACAGGTCCCTGGAAACAAGGACTTGCAGAGTGAAAGAAAAAAAACACTCTCCCTACCTACAGTTTTCTGTCCCTAGAAAAAATGTTTTTTTTAATCACAATATAGCACAAGGAAAATTAACTCACTGTCCTTACAGGTCCCTGGAAACAAGGACTTGCAGAGTGAAAGAAACTGACACTGTCCCTACCTAGAGTTTTCTGTCCCTAGAATAAATGTTTTTTTTAATCACAATATAGCACAAGGACAATTCACTCAATGTCTCTCCAGGTCCCTGGAAACAAGGACTTGCAGAGTGAAAGAAACTGACACTGTCCCTACCTAGAGTTTTCTGTCCCTAGAATAAATGTTTTTTTTAAGCACAATATAGCACAAGGACAATTAACTCACTGTCCTTACAGGTCCCTGGAAACAAGGACTTGCAGAGTGAAAAAAAAAAAAAACTCTCCCTACCTAGAGTTTTCTGTCCCTAGAAAAAATGTTTTTTTTAATCACAATATAGCACAAGGACAATTAACTCACTGTCCTTACAGGTCCCTGGAAACAAGGACTTGCAGAGTGAAAGAAAAAAAACACTCTCCCTACCTACAGTTTTCTGTCCCTAGAAAAAATGTTTTTTTTAATCACAATATAGCACAAGGAAAATTAACTCACTGTCCTTACAGGTCCCTGGAAACAAGGACTTGCAGAGTGAAAGAAACTGACACTGTCCCTACCTAGAGTTTTCTGTCCCTAGAATAAATGTTTTTTTTAATCACAATATAGCACAAGGACAATTCACTCAATGTCTCTCCAGGTCCCTGGAAACAAGGACTTGCAGAGTGAAAGAAACTGACACTGTCCCTACCTAGAGTTTTCTGTCCCTAGAATAAATGTTTTTTTTAAGCACAATATAGCACAAGGACAATTAACTCACTGTCCTTACAGGTCCCTGGAAACAAGGACTTGCAGAGTGAAAGAAAAAAAACACTCTCCCTACCTAGAGTTTTCTGTCCCTAGAAAAAATGTTTTTTTTAATCACAATATAGCACAAGGACAATTAACTCACTGTCCTTACAGGTCCCTGGAAACAAGGACTTGCAGAGTGAAAGAAAAAAAACACTCTCCCTACCTACAGTTTTCTGTCCCTAGAAAAAATGTTTTTTTTAATCACAATATAGCACAAGGAAAATTAACTCACTGTCCTTACAGGTCCCTGGAAACAAGGACTTGCAGAGTGAAAGAAACTGACACTGTCCCTACCTAGAGTTTTCTGTCCCTAGAATAAATGTTTTTTTTAATCACAATATAGCACAAGGAAAATTAACTCACTGTCCTTACAGGTCCCTGGAAACAAGGACTTGCAGAGTGAAAGAAACTGACACTGTCCCTACCTAGAGTTTTCTGTCCCTAGAATAAATGTTTTTTTTAATCACAATATAGCACAAGGAAAATTAACTCACTGTCCTTACAGGTCCCTGGAAACAAGGACTTGCAGAGTGAAAGAAAAAAAACACTCTCCCTACCTACAGTTTTCTGTCCCTAGAAAAAATGTTTTTTTTAATCACAATATAGCACAAGGAAAATTAACTCACTGTCCTTACAGGTCCCTGGAAACAAGGACTTGCAGAGTGAAAGAAACTGACACTGTCCCTACCTAGAGTTTTCTGTCCCTAGAATAAATGTTTTTTTTAATCACAATATAGCACAAGGAAAATTAACTCACTGTCCTTACAGGTCCCTGGAAACAAGGACTTGCAGAGTGAAAGAAACTGACACTGTCCCTACCTAGAGTTTTCTGTCCCTAGAATAAATGTTTTTTTTAAGCACAATATAGCACAAGGACAATTAACTCACTGTCCTTACAGGTCCCTGGAAACAAGGACTTGCAGAGTGAAAGAAACTGACACTGTCCCTACCTAGAGTTTTCTGTCCCTAGAATAAATGTTTTTTTTAATCACAATATAGCACAAGGACAATTAACTCACTGTCCTTACAGGTCCCTGGAAACAAGGACTTGCAGAGTGAAAGAAACTGACACTGTCCCTACCTAGAGTTTTCTGTCCCTAGAATAAATGTTTTTTTTAAGCACAATATAGCACAAGGACAATTAACTCACTGTCCTTACAGGTCCCTGGAAACAAGGACTTGCAGAGTGAAAGAAACTGACACTGTCCCTACCTAGAGTTTTCTGTCCCTAGAATAAATGTTTTTTTTAATCACAATATAGCACAAGGAAAATTAACTCACTGTCCTTACAGGTCCCTGGAAACAAGGACTTGCAGAGTGAAAGAAACTGACACTGTCCCTACCTAGAGTTTTCTGTCCCTAGAATAAATGTTTTTTTTAATCACAATATAGCACAAGGACAATTAACTCACTGTCCTTACAGGTCCCTGGAAACAAGGACTTGCAGAGTGAAAGAAACTGACACTGTCCCTACCTAGAGTTTTCTGTCCCTAGAATAAATGTTTTTTTTAAGCACAATATAGCACAAGGACAATTAACTCACTGTCCTTACAGGTCCCTGGAAACAAGGACTTGCAGAGTGAAAGAAACTGACACTGTCCCTACCTAGAGTTTTCTGTCCCTAGAATAAATGTTTTTTTTAAGCACACTATAGCAGAAGCACAAAACACACTGACACTCTCCCTACCTATCCTTCTCTTTCCCTAAACTAAAGGAATCCAGGTTAAGCAAGAAAGAAATAACAGTCACTGTCCCTGCCTATGCTACTCTATCCCTGCTCCGGAACACACTACACTAGGCCGCCGTGCTGGCGGCCTTTTATAGTGTGGGGCGTGTACTAAACACCCTCAGCAATAATTGGCCACAGGCATCCTGCCTGTGGCCAATCATTGCTCTCCTCGCTGCCGGCGCTGTGATTGGCCAAGCATGCGGGGTCACAGTGCATGCTTGGCCAATCACAGCGCCTGGATGACACTGCGATGGCGTAGTGCATTGTGGGCCGTTCGCGTCACTCGAATTTGGCGCGAACGGCCCAAATCGTTCGATCTTCGTCGAACGATCGAACAGCCAATGTTCGAGTCGAACGTATGTTCGACTCGAACACGAAGCTCATCCCTACTCCTTAGCTACAAAAAGTCTCATACATGTGGTATCCCCAGAAAAATGTGTCTTAGGGTCTAATTGTAAGTATGCCTATTCCCAAAAAAAAGTGGCAACATTACTTAAATTGTTTAAAAGCAAACTCACCATGCATCTTAATAAATACCTTGGAGAGTCTACTTTCCTAAAAGGGTTAATTTTTGCAGTATATGTACTGACCTGGCATGTTTGGGCCTCAAGACATGAAATAGGCAGTCAGAACAGCACGATTGATACATTTCATATATGTGCATTGTATATATGTGGCTCTACCTCCGTAGGAGGTGCTGTTATTAGCTAGTTCTTCCCCAACAGTATAGAGGCTGTCAGATACCCAAGCAACAGTTCACACACTCCAGCACCAATAAAACAGTCCAGGGGATGTCTTTTTGTGATTTATTGCTTGAAGAACTTCAACAGTGAGAGGGGTTAGGGCATGGGATACTCCAAAATAATTAGCACACAGCAGTTAGAGGACAATCTTATCCTTAGGTAAACATGATTAAAGAACAGTCTATTTCCTCACAGCTGGGGATCATAGGGCAAGTACCTTGGCAGTCTAAGGCCTCACAGCTGGGGATCATGAGGCAGGTTTCTTTGGCATCTAGTTACTTTGTGCTGATGCACAACTGCTTGTATCAATTGCAGCTTCCAAAACACTACACAGTAACGGAGATCAGTTTGGGGTCTTTACTCAAAAGTCCTCTGGACAGCTGCCACCTTCCAGCTTTCTCAGGACCCCCTGAGGACAGGAGTTGAGAACCATTGCTTTAGACACAGTCCAGTGAGTGAGATGGCAGCTCTCCAGACCAGATCCTCCGTGGTGAGATACCTTAATCAGCTTCTAGCAAAGTCTATCCAGGCCCTCAGCCCTGACACACCTGAGGCCTCTAGAACAGCTACAATGTCCATAAGCTGCAAGAAGGTAGCAGCCCCTCAGGTTCTGGAACCCTCCTAGGGAGAAGGAACCCTGCTTCCTAGTGTGTCATACTATTTATCACCATTCCAGCCGCCTCCTGGACACTCCTTTCCAGGCATTGGAAACCCCTAAGCAGATCAGGCCAAGCAATGCCAAGCAAATACTGTTCCCTTGATTACAGAAGGAGCAAAAGCTACATTTTAATAGGATCCTCCTGTAGCACCCTCTACTGTAGGTAGGTGCTAGAGTAGGATTGTTTTGCAAAGGGAACTGTCAGTGCAGGTAAATTTAGGCAGGCCTATGCTTCAGGCTAGGCCTGCTTGTTTTGATCTGGGGGCAGGGAGTGGTTAGTGTAGCAGTGGGTGTGACCACCTGTGCTCGAGTTCTGGGGCACCTCCCCTGCTTCCAGGGAGAAATATCAGGAAGAGGGACAGGGCACAGGATTGGAGTGTCAGGGAGCTCATGTGAGGAGCCCTGACCAATCCCCAATAAGAATTGGCAGGGGGCAGGCCTCCCATATAAGCTCAGGTCTCAGATCACTGGGGAGGAGTCGTCAACCGGGAGACTTGGAGAATGGAGCACTAGGCAGCAGCAGGGGCCCCACCCCCATCTGAGGGGGGGTGCGAGGCCTAGCGGAGGAGCCCGGGAGAGCTGGGAGGGAGCTACATCCTCACACGGTCATGGATGGAGTATCCTGGAACAGAGGAGCTGGAGAAGCTGTCGGAACGTGTGTCCAGATAAAGTTCTTCATCATGGACTCGGGGCAGGAAAAGGTCGGTGAGTGGACCACAGTGGATTACTGGATGAGGCATGCCAGAGGAGCTGGGTGCGAGGCCAGATGAGAGACTGTGGGGAAAGTGTCAAATCGATGCAGCCTGAGGGCGCAGGATTTTCAAGCCGGACTAGCTGGGAACAGTAGTCCACCAAGCAAAACATGCTACTAAATTACTAGGCCGCCAGTAAGAGGTACTGCAGACCTTTGGCCTAGTAACAGCATCTATAATAGCCAGCCATTGAGACTGTTCAGAGCGGCCTCTTTTGCTCATAGAGGAGTAAAGTTTGTGCAGGAGGATAGAAGTCCTGGGAGCAACAGTCTGCAGGAGTTACGCAGAGGAGGAGAAATAGTCTGCATTGTGATGCAGGGGAAGTGACTGTAGATATTATCTGTACTTCAAGGCTCAACCAAATTTCAAATTCCCTAATATGATGACAAAGCAACATGTTCTATGAGCATCCCATATCCCCTTTCCCCCAACCAAGTTATATCCCCCCAATAAACAAAAACAAAACAATGCAAATGACTGTTCATTGTCTCTGAGGTGATAGATGGAGTTCTGGCAGCAGGGTGATATGTTGGATGTTAGTTACTAGTAGCAACCAAGCTCTACACTCCTCTTTAATAATTGCCAATTTTTGGGGAAGTAGGGGAAGCAGGTACCCGGTTCATCCCCCCTCCCTTCCCCCTGCAGCCTTCTGGGACACATCACAGGTCCCAGAAGACCGTGGGACCATTCAAAAAGTACAGTGCAGCTCACACATGTACAGTGGGAAACAGGCTATGAAGCCGCAAGGCTTCGATGCCAGTTTCCCTATGTTAAGATGCCGGCATCTGGACCCTAAGGCAATTGAAAAATAGGCTCGGGTGAGGACAGCACTGGATCCATGGACAGGTGAATATCCTTATATATAAAGTTAGCAGCTACAGTATTTGTAACTGCTGACTTTTATTGTTAGGGGGAGACTGAAGCTCCTCTTTAAGCCATAGAAACCGTATCTTCTGTAAAAGGTTTGGGGTACTAGTATTGCGAAAAAATTACCTGGAAAACTTGGGCAACAAACATGTCAGCATTGTTTGTATATGTGGACAATTCATAGATGACTACAAGCAATTAGAAATTTGGTAGACATTTAAAAAAAAAAAAAATACAGTGGAATCATTTATTTGAAAAACTGGCTCTTATTAAAGGCCTTAATTTCTCTGTGAAGACGTTATAAAAACAACACATGGTCTCAAATCTCTATAAAACCATATGATAAAATATAATTCTAAAATTCATAACAGTTTCTACAGGGTGCACAAAATGGTTTGTAGTGGCAGATATTAGATCCTTTGTTAGATTAGTTATAATGCGCCCTGATTTTGGAACAAAATAATATATTTGGAAAAATGCAGGTATATTTCTTTACACTCTAACATTCTTAGAAAGATATACATTATGATTTTAAGATA
Source organism: Rana muscosa (assembly GCA_029206835.1). Taxonomy (NCBI): domain Eukaryota; kingdom Metazoa; phylum Chordata; class Amphibia; order Anura; family Ranidae; genus Rana; species Rana muscosa. Next base: position 102,249,474 of record CM055123.1, on the reverse strand, counting down.
GATCCTCATTGTATGTTACACCTCACCTCAATTGACATTTGGTAAAGAAAGTGCTACAAATTTACAGACAAAAATTGTAAGTACCCCTAAATTGTAGATGGTAATTGCCATAAAAATGTACAACTTTGAGCAAACAAAATATGTGTATTATTGAACCTTTGTCAATCTCTAAAACAGAAAATTCCGATTTTAATAGAGCTGTTACACATAGAACACAAACCTGCTGGTAAGAGGGCTCACAAATTATAGAGGACAGGAGTGACAACTTGGAGTACAAACATTTGTGGCTGCTATTGTTCTATTACCTACTATATTACCCTGAACGTCAGAAATAGTAGCAAAAAATTATTGGCTCACTATACCAAATGGCAAAGCCCTTTCATTTTTGATAAACACATATTTCAACAGATTTTGAAACTACTGGTTCATCATTAAGGAAAATATGTCAGGCGCGATATATATAACTTCAAAGTAGCGCAGAGGCACTCACATGTCTTGAAATAGAGATGGTAAAAAACTGAAACAATATACTGTGTCAATGTTTCAATGGATCCCTACTTATCTTCCTCAAGACCTGTGAGTGCCTCTTAACTACTTTTGAGTTGTGTGAAGAATACCTTGGTGAAACGCACCCGGGAATATACCCTAAAAATAGATTCCGGTGGCTACACTTGGTACTATACATATATAACCACCACACATTCTGTTTAAGGCCCTTCAAAGTAACCACTTACTATAATTCCACACCTACCTTCACAATGCTGCTGGATTCTGGAATATTTTCAGGAACAGTTGCCTCATAGCTGCTCTTCAAGAATATTGGTTTGTTATCATTAATGTCCAATACTGTCACCAGGACAGTGGCTGTTCCCGTTTTCCTATTTCCCGCTGGTCCATTGTCTGTGAAACACATGAATCGAATCAAAGTCATGAATGCAAATGTAACATACACCTTTACAGTAATATCGGCATGGAAATTGCCTTAAAAATGTAAAGTGAGACATGTACCTTGACTTACTGCTAATGGTTAAAAGATTTACTCTTTTTCCACTGACTTGCATATTTTCGTTAAAACAATTTTTACATGTATTTTAGTTGAGGTGGACCTTTAACTAAAGTGTACAAGAGAATCTATGACGTGTATTTGAACTTCCTTACCAATAGCTTCCATCACTAGGCTGTAGGAAGCCATAGTCTCCCTATCAAGCCCCACAACTGTTCTCAGGACACCATCACGATAACCAACCATAAACTTCCCATCTTGGTTCCCACCTAGAAGAAAACAAATAATTTTTTCTTACAAATGTATATACAGTAAATGACACATATATTTAAAGTTTCATTTGCCTAAGGAGGAAAAAATTGTTCACATTTGACATCCTTTTTATACATTATAATGTAGGAGCTGCTCTCAAAGTCACTCATAGCGTGACAAAAAACCTAAGCCATAGTGCCAGATTGACAGCAAAGTGTTAATAGACTTCATACAAGTCATAGGGATATATAGTGTTTAGAAAAAAACCTGTGACAAGATAAATAGGGGGCTGCCATTACTGACTTTCCTCTAAAAATGCTAATTGCTTCGCAGTCATTCTTGATCCTCCAACTTCAATATTTTCTGAGTCACCGACCTGGAACATGCATGCAGCCAATGAACTGTGAGTAAATTCAGAACTCCATTTTTGCATACTGTACGTGTTTCAGGTCAAGGACTCTGAATATATCAAAAGCTGAACTCCAGTCAGCTTAAATAAAGAAATGTGGGTCACTCCTACCAATATAAGCATAATATAATGCTAATGTAGACTAGGGAAGCTCTAATAGTCACGATTACTTACTTTACTTCATGGTCCCACAGACTTTCCCCCACCAGTTCATGTAGTATCAATGGGCCCCGTGAAGCCGCTCTTCTCTGGTTGAGTCACCTCCCTTTTCGTGAATGTTATCATGTACAATACAGTACCAGTGATTACCACTTGACCACCGTATTGTTGAGAGTCTGTCTACATTCCAGGGCAGGAGAGAAGAAGACTAGAGTGTGCCTGCCACATGACCTAGCAATAAGTATTCCTATCTATTAGATCACTGAAAGTCTATGGGAGGGATAAGGGGGCACCCACATTTCATTTTTTTCTAAGCTGACCAGAGTTTAGCTTTGGGCAAGCTCAGCACGACAGCCAGGCAACTAGTTTTCAGAAAGAGCGGCACCCTTCATACAGCCGTGGCCAAAAGTTTTGAGAATGACACAAATATTTATTTTTACAAAGTCTGCTGCTTCAGTGTTTTTAGATCTTTTTGTCAGATGTTACTATGGTAAACTGAAGTATAATTACAAGCATTTCATAAGTGTCAAAGGCTTTTATTGACAATTACAATTTGCCCTGGCATGCTGTCAATCAACTTCTGGGCCACATCCTGACTGATGGCAGCCCATTCTTGCATAATACTTTGAGTTTGCCGAAATTTGTGGTTTTTTTTTTGTTCACCCGCCTCTTGAGGATTGACCACAAGTTCTCAATGGGATTAATGTCTGGGGAGTTTCCTGGCCATGGACCCAAAATTTTGATGGTTTGTTCCCAAAGTCACTCAGTTATCCCTTTTGCCATATGGCAAGGTGCTCCATCATGCTGGAAAAGGCATTGAAGTTGCTCTCAGAGGATGTTTTTGTACCATTCTATGTTTATGGCTGTGTTCTTAGGCAAAATTGTGAGTAAGCCCACTCCCTTGGCTGAGAAACAACCCCATAAATGAATGGTCTCAGGATGCTTTACTGTTGGCCTGAAATAGGACTGATGATAGCGCTCACCTTTTCTTCTCCGGACAAGGTTTTTTCCGAATGCCCCAAACAATTGGAAAGGGGATTCATCGGAAAAATGACTTTACCCCAGTCCTCAGCAGTCCAATACCTGTACCTTTTGCAGAATATCAGTCTGTCCCCGATGTTTTTCCTGGAGAAAATTGGCTTCTTTGCTGCCCTTCTTAACACCAGACCACCCTCCAAAGGCTTTGCCTCACTGTGCATGCAAATGCACTCACACTTGCCTGCTACCATTCCTGAGCAAGATGTTCCTGGCCCTTGCTGGACTTACTCTTTCGTTCATGGACTGACACAGCTTCCTATTGACAAGCAGGTATTATCTGTTATTTAGGAGTGACTAGGCAGAAAAAAATTGTAAAAAGTGTTGCATCACACCTTCTACAGTACCGCCCAGGGGGCGGACCCTCTGGCTATATCCCCTCTCTCTGCATCTCGCAGATCAGTTTTTTTTTGTCTAGCAAGGAGAAGGACATGGCTCCCGGGGGGATTTTTTTTCTACATTTTGTTTTTTGTTTCCTGCGATCTTTGATCAACTGGCGACTGGGTGACAGGCTGGATCCTCGATCCTTGTAGTCCCCCCAGTTTCAGCCATCGAGCATGTGCCAACTCTAGCTACGCGCTGGGTTTTCCACGACATGCCGTCACTCTACGGGTGGCCGGTGAGCCTACGCTCCAGGGCTTGCATCGGACCGCTCAGCTTCGGCTGACCTTACGGCCGAGTCGCAGTAGCCTGTCCAGTGAGCTCACGCTCCAGGGCATGCATACGATCGTTCCCTAGGGTTCAATCACAGCATGCCTGGCCGACAGTCACCTCCGTGCGCGGATGATGAGCTGTCCGGAATGTCTTCCAGCATGATCCACGCAGGAAAGGTAAGTAGCTCCCCTGCTTCGGCAGGGTGACTTGGCTGGACATTCCTGGAGAGATCAAGTAAGTGGTTGTGGAAAATTACGGTAAGTATTTGATAACATTTTCCATTTTAACACGATTGGAGTGTATTCTGACAGTGCAGAGTCACTTGTGTGAATGGAGGAATTCACAGCTTATTTTTTTTCCAGATCAGCCTCCTTCTGGCCCGCTTTAAACTTAGGACAGAGTGGGCGAGGGTTGGAACCTCTATCAGGCTTTTCTTGGTGTCAAACTTGGGGAGATTTCACATACCTAAAGTATAACTGAAAGCCAGTGGCCGCTGATGTGTTTTTTTTGGGGGTGGAGGGAAACAACCCTCCCCCGGGCCGCCGGTGGAGCGTCACTAGCACAACTGCCCTTCCCCCCCAGGGCACAGCACTAAGACCCAAAGCAAACCCCTCCTACCACCATCCACTGTCCTTACCCTGGATGCGGGCAGTGAGAGCAGCGGTCAGAGCTGAAGCGGCCATCTTCCAGTCCTGTCTTTAAGCATGGCGGCTTGAGGAAAATCTGCTCCGGTGTCCTCTCCTGGAGCAGCTTCCGTGGTGCTGCTCCTCCCTGCGCTAGGCATCCAATAGGATCGCCTGACGTTTTGGCCAATCGGGAAACAGGTTTCATACCTGCTTATCGATTGGCCGGGAGGAGGATCAGTGTTGCAACAGCAAATATTCATTCGCTATTGCAACACCCCTGGGTGGGCTCCGGTCGCATTCTCTGCGACCAGAGCCCACCCTATTTTGAAGCCTATTCGAGCCTCTGGCTGCAATGAGGTGCGTCAAAAAAACAAAAACTGGCTGCCGTAATACATAATTCATGCTTCCGGTGCACTGAAAGGGGCTGGACGCATGAATAGGGATGGCCGTGGATTGATTCATGCTATGCATGAATCTATTCACTGCATATAGGGGGTGGTGAGGAGGGCGGCGGCAATAATGGACGGGCCCTGCCACTGTTAAAAGCAAAACTTTCCTTTTTGGATAGAATGGAGAGGTATTAGAACCCATCTGTTTATATTGCTGCTTGTGCCCCATTAAGGATATTCACCCTTTCTATTTGTCCTGTTTACCATTATCATTGAAAGTGAAAGTAAAAGAAAATCCCAAATTTTGGGTTGTCCCCAGAATTGTAAGAGGGGAAACATTCTACTTGGAACACAAGTTCTGGTGACCTGGGGGTCCCCTTAATTTGCAGAGATTTCCTCCCACTTCCTGTTATAGTAGAAAAAATCTGACAGGGGTCATAAACCTCCCTTGCTCTATATCCAAAATGAAAAAAATAAATACATTTGCCTATAGTTCTATTTTAAGCGGGAAACCACTTCAATGGTTGGTCTCAATGTCAGGTTTTAGAACTATCTGTGTCTGCACTGAAAGATTTGCACATATTTCCTGTACTGGTAACACTTGATAATCGAGGCAAATATTTTTTTTAAATCTCTGCAATAAAATTACAGACAGCAATAAAGTCTAACCATTTTCTACCCAATTCAAATCTACTGTATTTCCACCCAATTCAAAATGAAACAAAAGTTTTGGTTCAAGTTCCACGTTAAAAATGTGTTTCAAGACCCAAAACTTTTTTTCTAGTTTTGGATAGAGTGGGGAAGGACTAAACCCCTGTTGCGGTATTTACTGCTATCTGTAGCTTCTTTAGAGAGATTTTATCTAATTTCCTGTTTTGCTGACAGCGGTTTTACTAGGAAACAACACCACATACCCAAATATAAAAGTAGACAGGTGGTTCTGGTCTTGTCCTATTCAACTAAAGAAAGGACTTTGTAATTCTGTCCTTGTTGCTGTTGTGGGGTTCCTCATTTGTCTGGTAAAACATTGTCAGCAGGACAGGGAATGTGAATAAATCTCTGACAAAGCTTTGGATAGCAGAAAAAACATGGCAGGGGTTCTAATCCTTCCCCACTCTATCCTAAACTCAAAAAAAATTGACTGAGCACAAACGTTAAAGTTGCTCATTAATTGCTGTCAATTATTAAACATGACTGTTTTTAACACTAGTATATTAAATAAAACTGTGATAGTTCCAATTAAATTCAACGTCAAAGTAATGCAGGAACCCTGTGCTTAGATATTCTGTGCATCATGCAGACAAACAAATCTCTACTAGTAGTAGGTGTGAGCTGGCAATAACTCAGTATATAGAACACAGCAAGACACAAATACAGGAAGAATGCAAAATACAGCAAGACTACGGATTTAATATAAGCACAAACTGCATTATGGATATGGACATGGTTACAATTAGATTGAGGATTAGCTAAATACATATTAACATAAGTATCTGATTAAACTGAACCTTTTTCCTATAACAATTAAAGTGATTAGGGGCATGTCACTGAGAGAAAATGTGTGTATTGTAGTTGAAATAATAGTTTAATTGAAGTAGTGTTTCTGCATACTGATAATTATGTGTCATTCACCTTAAAAGCATTTCAATAAGCATATTCAATCAAACTTAATTGGGCAAAAAGTAGAGGTGTGTTGGCAAGTCAATTACTAGTGAATATATGAAATAAAAGAATCTTCTTTCAGAAGATATTTTAGCCTAGCAGCTTTGGAGAATCAACTTCTCCTCTTATTTAAAAGAGAAGTTTGAGAATAAAAAAAATAATTATATCTAAACTCACCTAGGTGGATGCAGTATCGGTCCAATGCTGCATCTGTCCCCCTCCGCTTCTAAGACTGAGAACTGAACAATCAAAGACCATTGATCACTCGGTTCTCGGTAATTAGTGAGCAGAGAGCGGTGACTGTGAGTCAGCGGCTCTCTTCTCTGTCCCTCCAGTGCTCACTGGAGCGCTGGGCTGTGCAGGGGTGGGAGTGGCTGGCTCAGCAGCACACTGAAAGGCTAAGCTAGCTGCCCGTCCAGGCATCTGAGTGGATCCCGACATTAAACTCCAGATCTCTACAGAGCCTAGACAGGGTAAAGCCTGCTGTCAGCTGAAAACAGGTCAAAGGAGTGCAGAACGAAGTGTAGCCAAAGCATTGTGAAGCAAATCAAAGCAAAAACATGCAATGCATGTAAGACGCACAACAATTCATTACAGTACGTAACAAAAAACACAAGTCACCAGCCCCCGCAATGCGCATACAGGGGTCTCAAATTGGTGGCCCTCCAGCTCTTGCGAAACTACAAGTCCCATCATGCCTCGCCCTGTGGGAGTCATGCTTGTAACTATCAGCCTTGCAATGCCTCATGGGACTTGTAGTTTCGCAATAGCTGAAGGGCCACCAGTTTGAGACCCCTGCCTTAAAGTTTTTGTGCAGTTGGAGATTTTGTAGTCAACATGCAGTAAATAGAATAGGATGAAAAAGGTTCATATTTGGCCTGTGTTTTCATTGTTTCAGTAACAGTTTGTTCACACTAGAAGCGGTGGCACTGTGCTGGGCGGGTGGTGTGCTCTTGAAAAGGGTACGGATGGCCATACTTTTTTCCAGTGCAGAGCAGTGCGAGGCAATACACCGATAGAACCTAATGAAATGTCACTGTGTGATATTTCAATAAAAGTAAAAAAAGTGAATGGTGCAATACGCCGCGATCAGTGTATTGGCACTGCAGTCATTTCACTGCATTGCTCTGCAAACCAGACACTGCATTGTAACTGGCGTGAAGATACCCTAGCCGCTTTCTGACTGCCTGACCCACATATACGTCGGCAGAATGGCACGGGCAGGCAAAGCAACGTATATATACGTTGCTTTGAATCTGCTGCCGAGCGGGCTCCGTGACCGTGCTCGCAGACTCGATGTCCGCCGGTGTCCCACGATCGGATCACAGAACGGCAGAACAGGGGGATGCCTTTGTAAACAAGGCATCTCCCTGTTCTGCCTAGTAACATAACACTGATCGTCTGCTCCCTCTCATCGGGAGCAGCGATCAGTGACGTGTCACAGTAAGCCACGCCCCCTAAAAGTTAGAATCACTCCCTAGGACACACTTAACCCTTTCATCGCCCCCTAGTGGTTAGCCCCTTCACTGCCAGTCACATTTATACAGTAATCAGTGCATTTTTATAGCACTGATCGCTGTATAAATGTGAATGGCCCCAAAAAAGCATCAAAAGTGTCCGATGTGTCCGCCATAATGTCGCAGTCACAATAAAAATCACAGATCGCTGGCATTACTAGTAAAAAAAAAAAAATATAATAAAAATGCCATAAAACTATCCCCTATTTTGTAGACGCTATAACTTTTGCGCAAACCAATCAATATACGCTTTTACCAAAAATATGTAGAAGAATACGTATCGGCCTAAACGGAGAAAAAATTAGCTTTTTTTAAAAAAAAATTGGGGATATTTATTATAGCAAAAAGTACAAAATTTTGCTTTTTTTTCAAAATTTACGCTCTATTTTTGTTTTTAGCGCAAAAAAAAAAACAACACATGGGTGATCAAATATTTGTGGGGAAAAAAAGAACATCAATTTTGATTGGGAGCCACATCTCACGACTGCGCAATTGTCAGTTAAATCGGTGCAGTGCCGAATCGCAAAAAGTGCTCTGGTCTTTGGGCAGCCAAATGGTCCGGGGCTGAAGTGGCTAGGGACTATAAAGGACTTGTGCACAATCTCCGCTTTTGCCTATTTGTATGGGGGCAGCTAAACTGTAGAGTGGGTGCTCATTTATCTTTAGTGGAGATGTAAATTATTATCAATAGTGCAACCACCAAAATTTCATTTTTTCATTATTGTGAACAGTTTTTATACTTTCTCTCTTTCTGATGCTTGATGATTCAAGCCAAAGTATAGCAAAAATGTTGCCTCCAAAGGAATGTACCATACCATGGCAATCTTTATGTCACTGAACTGCTTATTGAAGTTCCAGGGGAGCAAACTCCTTTTGGGGATCTGCGTCCCCTTAATCAGAGCCAATAATAAAAAATGTTTTTAATAATCATTAAACTGTAAGCATATAATTCCATAAATTGCATATAAAAAATATGCAAGTTACATAATCATAAATACATTCATAGAAATTTGTATATAAATATATCTACTTATTGATTTTGAGTGGTTATAAAGTCAAATCATTTTTTAATTTAATGCATTCTCTGCATTAGGGTAAATAATGTCCCACTACCTGTTACCCCCCCATAAATACAATACTTATCTGAGATCCAGCGATGTGCCCGTCTGCAGCAGCGATGGCCTCTGTTCCTCTCCTCACAGAACAGATTGAGAGCAGCAGGAGCCTCCAACTGCTGTCAGTCAAATCCTGTAATTGGGGAATGGGGGGCAGTGTGGTGCCCACTGTGTGTGAGCGTCTATAGACACACACAGCCTGCCTCTATAGCACACAACTTTCTATGGGGACACACACAGAGCAGGTAAGGGGCAGTATAAACTATTTTTTTATTTTAGAAAAATAAATAGTCTTCACAACCACTGTAAATAATATGTTACCCCCAACATTTCATATTCTTGATATGGGTCTGTTGTGCCATGACTTTTTGCTAAAAAGTATCCTGTTCTACATCTATTGTTTACTTTGTGTGAAATACCTGGTGATCCTGTCAGTCCCTATGCTTGCCTATTTCAAACTAACCACACTGGGGCATGAGAGCACATCTATCCCAGCATGGTCAGTTTTCTGTCTGCCCTAGAAGAACAGCCTGGCTGTCCTCCAATGCAGGGATAGGCAACCTCGGCTCTCCAGCTGTTTTGAAACTACAAGTCCCATGAGACATTGCAAAACCCTGGATCACAGGCATGACTCATAGAGGCAGAGGCATTGTGGGATTTGTAGTTTCACCACAGCTGGAGGCCCGAGGTTGCCTACCCCTGCTCCAATGGACAGACTTGTGATTAACCACTTGAAGACCAGGCCTTTTCTAAAACTTTTGGTTTAAAAGTTTAAATTAGTTTTTTTTTTGCTAGAAAATTACTTAGAACATCAAACATTATATATATATATATATATATATATATATTTAGCAGAGACCCTAGAGAATAAAAAGGCAATCGTTGCACTATTTTTTCAAGCAGTATTTGCGCGGCGGTCTTTCAAACGCAATTTTTGGGGGGAAAATACACTTTAACCACTTCAGCCCCGGAAGGATTTGCCCCATTCCTGACCAGGCCATTTTTTGCGATACAGCACTGCATCGTTTTAACTGACGTGGTATCCAAACAAAATTGACATACTTTTTTTCCCACAAATAGAGCTTTCTTTTGGTGGTATTTGATGAACTCTGCAGTTTTTATTTTTTGCGCTATAAACAAAAAAAGAGGGACGATTTTGAAAAATTTTTTTTTTTTTTTTACTTTTTGCTTTAATAAATATCCCCAATTAAACAAAAATAAAAAATCGTCATCAGTTTAGACCGATATATATTCTTCTACATATTTTTGGTAAAAAAAAAACGCTACTAAAAAACGCTACTATCCTACTACTAACTGATTTAACTAGACTGAGGCAATATTCCATATTTCGATACCCCACATGTGTGGTTTGAACACCGTTTACATATGCTTGTCTGACTTACCTTACGTTCGCTTCTGCGTGCAAGCTTCTTATTTATTTAACTTTTTATTTTTACACTGTCCCTTTATTTATGTATTTTTTTATCACTTTTATTCCAATTACAAGGAATGTACACATCCCTTGTAATATAAATAAGGATGACAGGTCTTCTTTATTGAGATATCTGGGGTCACCTTTAAAAGCAAAAGAAAAAATTTTTTTTTTTACTTTTACTTTGAAAAAAAAATTGTTGACTATGGCCCGGGAACCAGAAGTGACGTTAGACGTCATTCTGGTCCTCCAAGGGCATAGAGACAAATGGTTACCATCTCGGCCTCACTTGTCTTCCTGCCCAAAAAATGGCCGCATCAGATTGGGCCAGATGGGTCAGGTAAGCCTGGGAACAACCGGGAAGCAGCGGGGCATCACTTTTATCTGAGAGAACCGGCCATAGTAAAAAATTATACTAGGTTATGGCAGCTATCAAGTAGTGACATATTTTTACTATGGGCCAGTTGTCAAGTGGTTAAATTCCAACTGCCTTTTAGGATTTTCCTCCATTGTATGTGTAGGGATCTTCTGCCCTCTACTGTCTGAATTTGTAAATGCCTCTAAATATATTATGTATGCACTTCCTGTCCCTGGGTTGTTGGCTTTAAAACCCTGGAAGGAGGAAGTGGAGAGCAAGAGAGAGAAAGTTGCAGCCACATGGCCTGTTCAGGCTGCTAAACCCCAAGCCAGAAGGGACTTGTTCCTATGATCTAACAGTTGGACTGCAGCTGCTGGGTGTATATTGTGACAGACAGAATATCTCTGCCCTGCCCTTGATATTATTTCACATGTACAGTGCCAGATAGCTAGGTCAGTGATACTGTATGTGTAGTGTTCAACTTCCAGTATATTGTTAGGTGAATCTGTTTATTGCAATATAGTTTATAAGCAGCTCCTGGTATTTTAGTAAAACCTGACCCTTCTGGTCTGGGATTCTATAGATAGTTTTAGCTTAGGGCCCGATAGGCGGCTGAGGCTAGAGCATTGTTAGGCTTCTGATGGCCACTTCAGGATCATTAGCTTAGAGGTCTGGTTGCATGTCAGATTAGAAGCTATTAGGAGGGACTAATGTATTGAGTAGATAGGCTGACCCTGAGTTCCAGCAGTGCCACACCACAGCTCCTGCAGGTGAGAAGCTACATTCCAAGCTGGTTGGACAACAGTTGGAGGAAACCCCCATGATCGCAGATCTTGCCTTTCGGTCCCTGACACAAAGACAGACACTGCCATTATCCTCAGGGACCCCTGCGACTGGACTTTTCTGCAATATTCATCTGGCGGTATCCCTATGAATAACTATATATACTTGGGTAAATGTGCACAATTCCACCAGGACCCCTTTTGTGCCCTTTGCTGATAATACCTGTTTGTACATTGGTTGTATGTACCAATATTAATCTTTTATTATATAAAGCTTGTATTATTTCCATAGTGGTGTGCATCTATATGCTTATGGTAAAGCATATATGGTTATGCTGGTTGCAGTAGTTTCTCTGCTCCCAATTACTTTGAAATCCCCTCTGTTCACAGAGGCCCTGTCCTGGGTCGAGACACTGCCAGCTTTAAAATCAAACCCACTCTTCCACTTAGTAATGGTTCTGGTTCTCTTATTTACCTACAGGTTTAACGCAACATCCAGTTTGGTGAGGGCCATTTCTTATAACCCCCTCATCTGCAAAAGAGAGCTACATCTGTCGTTGTGGTTTATTAAAAATACAGGATTGTCATAGCTGCAACTTTTTTATTTCAAGAGGTTTATCTCACAAAGAGTGGGAAAACATGTGACGCACTCTTGAATGACAGCCTTGTCAACAGCTCACAATATTGTACAGGCTTTTATAGCAAAGAAATATCTCACCCTATGTTTGTATGTTTCTGTCACCTTTCACAGAATCAGCCATATTTTCAGAAATTTGTTATTTTGCACATTTAAAGTAGAGTATGCAGTTACAATGTGCAATAGATGTCATATTGCTGGTATCACACTGAATTTTTAAATTCTGAATATCATTACCCTACCAGGATCTGATATTGTCCGCTGTATATTTTATGAACACATGTTTTTCCCCAATAAAAATGCATCTGACAGCTTGAAGTATGCATACACATATAATATGATACTTATAGGAAATGATCTAATAAATTACTCATTCATCCATGCACTAGCATAGGTGTCTTTACCAAGTACAGTATGTTTATCCTTTGAATTTAAATTTTCTTCCATTAATCTGATGTTCTGTTCACTATTCATTTTTAAAGCAATGCTTAAGTGCAAGCTCAATTTACTATTTTATTGCATGCTCTGATGTTTGCATCCAAAGTAGAAAAAGGGGCTTAAAACAGCAGGACATGACAAAAGGACACAAGGATAGTGATCTACAACCTGTGTGAACGTGCTGAAAGGCTACTATTTCTGGAAACTATTCTTTTTACAACCTCTAGAGGGAACACTACTACCACTGGTTTAGACAATTCCACAATAAAGGAGCAATCAGTATTTTAGTCTGGCACAATAGCTGCCTGAAAATCCTTGACATAAATAAAGTGATAAGAAGCAATAATGGCATCGTAGTCTGCTGAAAAGGGGAAACTAATATGAGATGTTATATGCTGTACACTCTTTACTAAGAAAATGCACAATTTTTTCCCTTTCCTCTCTTCTTATTCCTAGTTGCTTAGCTGTTTGTCTTTTTATTGATATCACTGCAATCTTAAAACAAAACATCACTGATACATAACTCAAACTACTAATTAAAAGGAAAGTGAGGCAATTGTGTTAATATTATTGAGGTTGGTGTGCTTGTGGTCATGAACCACCACTGTTGAATCCTTATAGCGGAGGACCACACAAAAATGGAACCTCCGCTTTTCGGAACCCTCCCCACCTCTGGTGTCACATTTGGCACCTTTCAGTGGGGAGGGGGGTGCAGATACCTGTATAATACAGGTATTTGCACCCACTTCCGGGCAAAGACTCCCGCGGGAGTTACGCCACTTTCCGCCCCCCCGCTGTCTTCTGGGAGACACACGGGACCCAGAAGACAGGAGGGACCATTTTGATTGCGCAGCGTGACTCGCGCATGCGCAGTAGGGAACCGGGAAGTGAAGCCGCAAGGCTTCATTTCCTGATTCCCTTTCCGAAGATGGCGGCGGCAGCATCCGAGGACCGACATCGTGGGCGCGCTGGACAGGTAAGTGTCCATATTTTAAAAGTCAGCAGCTGCAGTATTTGTAGCTGCTGACTTTTAAAAAAAAAAATCGGCGGACCTCCGCTTTAACTCTCCTCCTTTCTGTACATGCTTATTTGGTATGGAAAAAGAAAGATCTTATGGGAACTTTACCAATACAGTCAGCATGGACTTGGGACATAAATGCCCAGAGCGAGGCACAGTGGTAATTCATAATAATATATAGACAGATCAAATTTATTTGCTCCAACAGTCTCAAAATTGCCTTTCTAGGAGCTGAGAACAGATGATCTGTATGGGTATGAGAACGATAAGCCCTACTATTTCTCATTAAGCCACAAGTGGCAGGCAGTTCTGCTATATTGCTGAAAGTGGAGATGCTTTGTTACTAAAATGCATAGCAGAAAGTAGTAGTAAAGAGAATGCCTAGACTTCAAGCTTGCCTTTGTTACGAAAGACAGAAAACCCATTTAACTGAAGTCAAAAAACTAAAAGTGCATACATGCTTTAAGGCGCTAATCTCAATCATTTAATCCTATTCCTTTAAAATTATGTGTACATACAGTTCCTATAAATACCTTAGAATCATTCCAGAGATCCTCATGTGCGTTCGTTTTCTTAATGCACATGTCTACAATTTGTAATGCTTTCTCAGTATCTCACTTTGTAGCCACTCATTTAAATGCATTGACTTTGATGTAAGTGATGATGAGTAATGAACCTGAGTGAAAGAACACGCCCCTGGCATAGAGAAGCATGGCCAATGGATAGTGCAGAATTTAGCTGTACTCTGCTAATCAGTTGTTTGCTTAAGCCTCGTACACACGGTCGGACTTCCATCTGACTTTTCCGTGGATTTTTGTCCGAACGGAGTTGGCCGGACACACCCATAGCATACACACCACAGGACTTTTCTGCAAACTTTCCCAAAACTTTTTGCAACATCACATGGTTTTTCTGCTCTTTACTGCCACCCTTTGGTCAACTTCTGCTATTGTTGGTTGATTTTAACATTAGTTGTTTTGTCCATCGGACAAAAGTCCTATGGTTTTCTGTACACACGGTAGGACTTTGCTCCATCGGACTTTTGTTGGGCAAAAGTTTGTCCATATGCAGACACAACTTTTGTCCGATGAAAACAAAACCAAACGAAAAAAAGTTTGTCCGATGGAGTGTACACACGGTCGGATTGTTGGTCCAACTTGCTTAAAACAAAGTTTGTTGGGCAAAAGTCCAACCGTGTGTACGAGGCTTTACTGTTTCAAAAGCAAGTCTGATAGAATGCAATCAAGTGATTGAAGGTCAGGCTGCATAGCTAAAGTCTATACCATTCAGTGGCCAGCTTCCTCCCTGGAACATGTGTGTCTAAAAGGTGCCTGGGATGTGTTCTTTTACTTTTGCAATTAGCACTTTAGCAGGAAGTTGATGCATCACCTCGCCCCTCTGGTTGCTATGTAGAGCTGTAAATAATAATAAAAAAAAACAAAAACAAACAGCAGCTCCATCTTCAGGGATGGGTAAAGAATATTGCACACATTTTCAAAGTAAGAAATAGTACTTAAATTTTTCTAATACAGTTCAGTAAATAATGCTTTTAGTGACAGCTCAATGTAACAAATGTGACTTTAGCACTCCTTTAAATTTCCAGGGTAGTCCTGATTTCAAAATCAATTTTTCACATCTACTTATCAATCCACTGATTCCACAATTACCTGCTTGCCCAAGAACATAAGGAGAGCTTTTCCATTTCTGCAACAGAGGTAAATGATTGAAGTATAACTAAGGGCAAAACATATTTTTTCGTTTTCTATAGAGCAGAGAGGGATTAGAACACTTGTCAGTTTTTATTGCTGCCTATGCCCCTGTTAGAGAGATTTACCCTCTATTTGTCCTGTTTACCATTATCATTGAAAGTGAAAGTAAAAGAAAATCCCACATTTTAGGTTGTCCCCAGAAAAGTAATAGAGAAAAAATCTACCAATGGAGACAATAGTCCTGTTGACCTGGAGGTCCCCAAGGTATTCCCTTAATTTTCAGGGATTTCCTGTCACTTCCTGTTTGGCTATGGGACAGGAAGTGAAGGGAAATCTATATAATGGAACGCAGGTGGCAAAAAAAAAATTAACAGGGTTTATAACCCTCACTTGTTCTACCCAAAATGAAAAAAAAAAATATTGCCTATAGTTCTACTTTATTATATTGGTAAAGCTGTACTTTACAAATGAAGGTAAACCTACTGTAGTCTTTAAAGCAGGGGTGCCCAACCTTTTCAAAAGAGAGGGCTACTTAAGCGACTTGGTAATCAGTCACGAGCCACAATATGGGCCCTCCGATCCGCCCATATAGAAGGGGGCAGATACCCTTCTGTTTTTTTTTAGTGCATCGGATTGGAGGTAGGCATGTGTAAACGAACACAAGTCTGTTTACATCTGCTGCTCCATAGAGGTGAATGGAGGGTCCAATTGGGTCGAGCCGATTGTGTGAAAGGGCCCTAAGGCTGCTTTCACACTGATGCGCTGTGGTTTATCCACACCGCGGATGCAGCGCAGTACACCTGTGGCTTTCCAGCGGGTTAGCTGCACTTTGCAATAGACCTGCAGGTTAAATCAGAGTGCATTTGGAATCACTCCGCTTGTGACAGGAGCCGGCACTATACAGGAAGCATCAGCTTATGTGGCTCTGCTGCGCAGCCGTTTGTTTCCTCTATGACTGTCTTCATTCACAACACTGATGCTCTGGGATGGCAGGTTGGCAAACCTGTGATCTGGGATTGCCAACCCACCATCCCAGAGAAGAAGGTCGCGGGCCACATCAGAAGGCTCTGCGGGCCACATGTGGGCCCCGGGCCACTGGTTGGGCACCCCTGCTTTAAAGCAACTATGGTCTACCACAAAAACTACATGCTGCAGCATCTGCACTTTGAGTTTTAGTGCCCCTGTAAAGTCCCACAATATCTGTTCATCCTGCCAGTGAAGTCTACCTAATACTTAATTAACAGCAGATTTGTCACTCTTATGTAGGTTTTGCCTGCTGACACTACAGTGGATGAATAATTATTGCTGGGA
This sequence comes from Rana muscosa, assembly GCA_029206835.1. Taxonomy (NCBI): domain Eukaryota; kingdom Metazoa; phylum Chordata; class Amphibia; order Anura; family Ranidae; genus Rana; species Rana muscosa. Next base: position 102,232,968 of record CM055123.1, on the reverse strand, counting down.
ACGTGGTCATATTAGCATTGTAACTGCTGATTCACAGGCTTGTCAATCAACAGGTGGCCACACCTAGTCCTGGAGCGCACTGTTTTCTGGAGTGACAGTGCTGCCTCTGTTGCGGAGATCCTCCTATTGTGAGCTGCAGTGTCTGGGGAGATTGTGAGGCACAAATGAAGGAGGATGATTAGTGAATCACGTGTTCAAAAAAACACCCCACCATTGGAATTCATGCATCCGAAAATCCTGCAAGGGGCCGGACGCATGGATGGGGGGACGTTGCCCGTGATTATTGGACGAACGATCTTCCGATTTTCTTTGCATGCTAGTCGCATATCGAAATAGAAGAGTTTACTAAAGTGACGAAAATTCTCGTACGACAGAATAAAAATTCGGAAGTGATGTAATGTGTTGTAATGTATTTGTATTGTATTTTTCGAATGATAACTGTACTGATTAAACAAAAATCGGCATCGTACGACAAACATTTTTGTGTTTGTCCCATCGGATAATATCAAAAGAACTGTCGTGATTGGCTATCAAAAGCTGTGTACTAACAATCAGATTATCGTACAATCTTTTCAAAAGCATTATTTTTCGTACGATTTTCTGATCGTCTGTACGGGGCCATAAAGCCGGCCATACATGGGTCGAATTTTGAAAGAATTTTCTCTCAAAATTCGTAGCTAAGAATTTTTGTTTGAATTTCGCACCATTAGTGGGCAGCAGCAACGGCCGATTTTTGTGCAGCCATCGAATTTAAGTAAACGGGCATGTTGGAAATTTTTTGAAAAACAAACAAATTTCTAATCGATGATGGGAGAATTGTGAGATAATCAAAAAATAAATGCGCAAGAGCTGTGAGCTGGAGATAAAAGAAGATTCCCGGGCCACAATTTTTTTTTTCTGTAGCAACATGAGGTGAAATTGAAAGCTTGGTTGGTTGATTTTCTAAATCAATGGTGGCACCGTCACACATGAAATTTCAGATTTTCGAAAGAAAATTTGTTTGGAATTCGATCCATGTATGGTATGCATAAGTCAGAAACTGTCTACCAAACCTGCATACTTTCTATAGTTTGTAAAAGTAAAACAGTGTAAACTGTTCCTGTCTAAGTCTGACAGGTCCTTTGATTGCCTACTACTTCCTACCTACCTTATCTGTCTCTGCCCATGATACCTGTTGCTTTATTTGACATGCTTATCACTATACCAAGGTGTTCTGGTAAAGATCCATATTTGCCTCTACCTAGGATGCCAATCAATGACTCTGCAAATCAAATTATCGGTCTCTTAAGATAGTCATACTCGGTTTGATTTTCTCTTGTTCAGCTCACGGGTTGAATTAGAGAAAATCAATTAATTCTCTCATCCATGCTATATACGACGGACAAAGGAATTCCCACTGCTGGCTATTGTATTTAGCAGCCAAGGCACCCACGGCTACCTGAATACAATGGCGTTGCTGAACAGCGACTTCTTCTGATAGGATGCAGTCACTGTTCAGCCGATAAATTTCCACCTGTCTTAGTAGATTTTTAAATCAATTGTTTGTTGTTTTTCAAAGTTACAGAGCCATTTTAATGTGACCTCGCCAAGTAAAGACTATTTCAATACATGTGGAGTACAAAACCAACTTACCGCACAACAAAATTACATATTTCTGGTGGTCAGTATTGTTGCTGATTCTGAATGTGTGTGGATAGACTTCTGGTTATGTCAGTATTGTACTTTTTGCATAGCTCCCAACTGTCCCTGATTTCGAAGGACTGCCCCTGATGTGGAGCAATGTGCTTCTGTCCCTCATTCACCCTCATTAGTCCCTCGTTTTGGTCTGATCTATATAGTTGTATATAAAATGCACTTTTTATCTATCAAAAAGTGTTTTCCAGCGCTAAACCTTTCATCTGATTTCTAAATGGCTGGATTTGTAAATTCCAAAAGCCAATGTAGCGGCCTCACCCTCTCTCTCTCTTCTTTAGCGGTTACTTTGGCTTCGGTTTAGGGGCACCTTGAAAGGGAGAGCGAGGTGCGCCACGGCCAATGTCCTCTAGATTACTGCATGTAGAGGTGAAGGCCAGAATCAGATTACCTTCAGGCTGTGTATACGCTCAGAGCCGAGTCTGTTCTGCTGATAACCCCCCTTTGCTCCCAGTAATTGGAGTACCACACACTGAAAAGGTCCAACACTTATTTATTCCATAACGGCAAACAAATAGTCCTTTGCGAGCAGACAGTTTGAGACCCATAGAACAGTTCAGTATTGGTGGGGAGTAGGTCAAGGCACAATCCTCAAAGAAAACTAAACCGTTGAGGTTTCACCAACGGTTGCTAAGCACAGTGGCTGTAAAACTGACTTTTCTGGCTTCAGAGTCTCTTCCAGCAACTCTAGTGAACAGGAACTGGAGTTACCTTCGCTACGTTGCAGCCCCTGTCAGGGGGAAGACATCCCTCCAAGAGAGTCACCAGAGGCCCCGCCGTCACCAGATTAATGCTGTACCGGACTATTCGGAAGGGTTACACTCCCCGGCCTCCTCACCTCAGATACGGGTCCCAACACCTTAGGGCCCCTCGGACTCCTCCACCCTTGCGGAACCCAGTCAAAGTTACTGGGCCCCAGGCCTTGGTCATAGTACCTCACCCGAGGCTTAAGGTGCCTGGGATGGACTCCATCCCTCGCTCCGGCCAGGTCAAGGGCACCTGGGCCCGGAACTCCGGAACGCCAGCACCCAGGCTGAGGGTGCCTGGGCGCGGCTGCGTCCTCCAGCTCTGAACCCCCGAGGTCAGGGCGTCCACCCCTTTTATCTCCTCTCCCTTTGCGTCACAGCGGGTTCCCCGCCCCGCTGTACCGGCGCCAGAAAAGGAACAGTCTTGCGGTGCAGGTTCAGCTCCGGCCCAGGGCGACAACGCCACCTGCAGGCCGCAGGGAACCTTGTACCACCAGAGTCCTCCAAGAACCACAAAAGGGATTCTCAGATTCCCTAACAATTAGTACATCTGGGTTGAATAACCCAGATGCTCCCCCCCAAATTTAAATGCCCGCTACTCCAATATAAAGGAATAGTAGTGGTAAAAAAAGCACTTGTGGGTTTAACCAATCTTGTTTTTTTAAGGGGCATGGCAAGGGGTGTGTCCTATGCCTGCATACTTTTGCTGATAGGTGTCCCTCATTCCCATCTCAAAAAGTTGGGAGGTATGCTTATTGTATCGCTGAGGACATGGTTTTGAGTCTGTCACTATGGTCCAAATTGTGACTCTGTTTCTAGTTGTGTTGGTACAGTGCTGATTGTGTTGCTGTGGACATGTTTCTGCTTGTGTCAGGAGGGTACTGAGTCTGACTGCATATCTGCTGACATGTTTCTGCTTGTCATTATGGTACCATTTGTATCTCTGTGGATACATTTCTGGTTATGTCAGTGATTTATTTTTTGAGGGAAGGCACAATGTAGCTCACCTTGGGGAGAAGAAACATAAATATGGCCCTGCTCATACAATGCATATTTGTTACCAAGGAAGCTGGACTGAGACACCTGTACACCTGTTGATTGTGTATACAAGCCGTGTAGGTATAGTGGTTCTTTATTTTTCCTGCTCTTCTCTATTTCATTTGTAAAAACCAGAAGCAAAGAAACTCATAAAGACATCAATGATCACTGTTTAGGGAGGTTGATACAGCACACAAGGCGTTTGGCCCTTTTGGGAGAAAGCAGCACATGTAATTTCTCAAACTTCGAATGAGACACCATCCTAATGCCGCGTACACACGTTCGGAAATTCCGACAATAAAAACATGGATTTTTTTCCGATGGAATGTTGGCTCAAACTTGTGTTGCATACACACGGTCACACAAAATTCCGACCGTCAAGAATGCGGTGACGTACAACACTACAACGAGCCGAGAAAAATTAAGTTCAATGATTCCGAGCATGCGTCAAATTGATTCAAAGCATGCGTGTTTTTTTGTGCGTCGGAATTTCCGACAAGAACTCTTCTTGTCAGAAAAATTGAGAACCAGCTCTCAAACTTTTGCTGTCGGAAATTCCAACAGAAAAAGTCCGATGGAGCCTACATATGGTCAGAATTTATGACCAAAAGCTCACATCGAACTTTTCTTGTCGGAATTTCCGATCGTGTGTACGCGACATTACTCTTCACCTGTCCAAATCAAATGATTCGTGAATATGAAATCGGTTTTAGTTTTCAGTACCGGTTATGAAATAGCTCAGCTCTGCATTGAGTCCAGAATCAGCATCTGAGCAGTTCAGGCGTGCCACAATGTAATCTCGCGGTACATTCTCAGCCAGTGAGATGTTGTACAGAGTTGGATAAAAAGTTGGACTCTCATCATTGATATCCAGCACTAAAGAGAGAACAAACAGAAATACATGATTATACTCTATTATTAACACAGTGGAGTTAACAATTCTCAAACAAACTTTATACACATAGGACAAGAAAGGAAACGGGTATTGAAAAATAGCAAGGCAACAAATAATCAATACCTTAATTCACAGGGAGATAGAACAAACTGATTTGTGTACAAATCTCACCTTGAGAGCCCATTCACACAGAGGCGACTCAGCCGCCTGACAAGTCGCGTCCCGCTCTGTTCAATAGAACTGTTCTAATAGGAGCGACGCAAGTCGCTCCGACTTAGAAAAAAGTTATTGTACTACTTTGGGGGCGACTCGGAGCAACTTGCAATGACTTCTATACAGAAGTCATTTTGCAAGTCGTCTCTGAAGTCGTCTTCAGATCGCCTTGCCGAGTCGCCCCCAAAGTCGTGCCACCCCTGTGTGAATGGGCTCCAACCATGCACTTTATAATAAGTATGATTTAGAATAGTAAATACACTGGGGCTCAGTTAAGGAAGGAGAAAGGAAGGAAGGATTTTTTTTTTCATTTTCAAATCTGTACTACAAAATGAAAACCAGAATCTTCTTGTTGCCCTGAGCCCCGACCCCCCCCCCCCCTCCTCCAATTTTTTTTTTCCATAGCATTGATTTGAATTTGAATTGAAGAATTTAGTTCCATCTGCTGGACAAAGCATCATGACTCCTTGCTACCAACCATAAATGAATGTAAAGCTTAAGGAAACTTGTCTGTTGAATGTTTTACAGCACACATTACATCATGTTACAGTGGGCGTCGTCCAATGTCTATGTTCATTAAGGGCCAGTTCACACCACATGCAGTCCAGTGTGTTTTTTTTCTGCATCAAAAATGCATGGAAAGTAGGTTATATGGTTTTCAATGGCATAGTTCACACCAGTGCTTGCAGTTCCAATGCGTTCCAGTTCCAGAAAAAAAAGTAGAACATGCTGCATTTTACCTGTACTGGAACGCTGTAAAACGCATCAAAGACACACCGGAACGCACCTAAATGCACCAAAAACGCACTGGAACACACTTGTCCTTATCTTTGGTCAATAAAAAAGAGGGGTGAAAAAAAGCACTAGACTGCATTAAAAACGTACAAAAAACACACTGGAACGCATCAAAACGCTTCAAAAACACATCCGGATTGTGTTTCTATGGTGTGAACTGGCCCTCAGGAGAAAAAAAACACACAGATTTTTCAGGCAAATTCTGAGATTAACATAATGTTGAGTTCAAGGCCACCCCTTACTACATATGCCAGATAAAGTGTAGGCAACCTAACAAAAGGTGCTGTGTTATAATACTGTATGTGAATGTGGTGGTGGTGCTGCTGGTGCTGGTTGTGATAGTGGTGAGGGGTGCAATCCTTGACATTCTTAAAAGTCAAAACTTACATAAAAATTCAGGGTTGTTCAGGATCAACAGAGGCATTTGCACATTTCCTGGTACCACGTACATGCATTAGAATGGCAATGCTGATATATAGTTATTGTATAAGAAGATTATTAATATTGTTTAAATCCAGCAACCTGTGTAACAGAATTACATTAAAGTAGTGGAGAGATACAGGGGATACAACTGACAAACATGGAGTGTATTGTGTGGTACATTTTTTCTTGATTTTATGGGAAGAATTACATATGGAAACCATGATAAAGTTAACTGGGAATTACCACGAACTGTAAGAGTGCTGGTAGAGCTCTTGGATGGTGATCCAGCATCACTGGCCACTACTCTCAGGTAATACTCGCTGATCCTTTCTCGATCTAGTACGACTGTAGCGGTAACCAGTCCAGTTGTGTTATTTATGACAAAGTCCATACGTGGCATTCCAACACGCATCTGATATGTTACTTTCCCATTTAGACCTTCATCAAGATCTATAGCCACCACCTACAGGTAAAAAGGCAAAATTTAATTTTAAGACACAGTAGCTGTGTAATCGGTATTGTGTTTAAGGCCAATTAGGAAAGGTGAGATATAGAAAAATATCAACTCCAGGCAACCGCACTCCAGTAGCCACCTTTATTATGCACAAAATCCTTAAAAAAACATCAGTCACAGTGGAAGTAGGGGAAAAAGCTGTTGACGTGTTTCACGCTGAACTAGCACTCATAACACATTTTCTTTTCCTGTCAGCTCTGCAAGAGGATCATGATATTACACAGCTGAATAGAATTAGCAGATTAAAGGATGATTGCTGCGTTTTTGAGGACTTTTTGCATAATAAAGATTGCTGTCTGGATTTTTTTTCTTTTTTTACACTGCACAGCTACAAGGCGGCACCCAATGAATGTGAGTGGCAGACTGGTGTGGACTGAACTGGAACAGTGTTTACTTTCTTGCTAGGAAAGGTGATAATTTAGAATAAGGTGACATAGTATGAGGTACTTACCTTGTCAGTATGAACTGTGGAAATGGCACATGAGTGAATACTCTGCATCCCTGTTCTGTGACTCTACTGTCTACTCAAAAACAACTGTCTGTGACAGAAGCAGTGGTGCTATTTGACACAGTGTAGCTTTCAACCAGCAGGATGAAGCAGGATTGTTGTAGCTGTTAAGCCGTGTACACACGATCGGTTTTACCGATGAAAACAGTCCGATGGACTGTTTTCATCGGACAAACCGATCGTGTATGGGCCCCATCGTTTTTTTTTCCATCAGTGTAAAAAAAAACATGTTTTAAATTTATCCGATGGAAAAAAAAAACGATAGCAAATTACTATTGTCTGTGGTGAACTCCATCGGATAAAAAACCCACGCATGCTTAGAATCAAGTCGACGCATGCTCAGAAGCATTGAACTTAATTTTTCTCGGCTTGTCGGAGTGTTTTACGTCACAGCGCTTGGAACGGTCGGTTTTTTGACTGATGGTGTGTAGGCAAGACTGATGGAAGTCAGCTTCATCGGATTTCCAATGGAAAAATCCATCGGTTAAAAATCCGTAGGAAATCCAATCGTGTGTACAGGGCTTTACAGAAACCTAGAAGTGCTCCCAGTATTTTTCTATTGGATGCAAAATTGCTCAATTACATTACTTTCAAATGTATTATGCTAAAACACAACAGGCATTACCTGGAATACAGAAGCGCCAACAGATGTGCCTTCCAGAACCTCAGCAATGAATGGCTGATTTTGAAATGTTGGATCATTATCATTTAGATCCAGCAAATTTACAAAAACTGTTGCACTGCTTGTGGCTCGGAGAGGTGGTGTTCCTCCTATAAAATTTTAAGACAAATTACAATCATTTAATAATGTAAAACACTACTAGATGTAGTCAACCATTGTACATTTGTTTATATTCAATGCATTTTACTTTACCTTCCAGTATATGACAGTATACTTAATGTAGGCCTTTTTCACACCGGTGCTAGATGCATAAGACTTTAAAAAAAAAAAAGAACTTGCCTAACTTAGGGTTGCATTCTGCTTAACAGCAGTGGCGGCCCATCCATTAGGGGCACCCGAGCACCGCCCCCTCTATCCACGGCTGCCACCCCCTCCACCTTCTAGCAATGCGGCGATGCAATGCTCTATCTATCGCTGCTGCCGCCCCTTTCAGGACTCTGGGTGCCTGAATTACAGCGGCAGGTTTTTTTTTAAAGCACCTGATTAGAGCCAGAGCTCTAATAGGCTATAAAATAGGGTGGGCTCGTGGCGCTGAGCATTGCGCTACGAGCCCACCCAGGTGTTACTATAGTGAATGAATATTCGCTGTTGCAACACTGATCCTCCTCCTGACCAATCAGGAAGCAGGTCTGATACCCATCACCCGATTGGCTGAAAGGACAGGCGATCCTATCCCAGTATAAATACACATGTACACAGGGCTTTTTTTCAGCGGGAATGCAGAGGAACGCAGTCCTGGACTTTGTAATGGCAAGGGGTGCTGGAGGGTCTATTGATGATGGCTGCTGGGGGATCTATTGTCACTGGTGGGAATCTATTTCTGCATGGGGGTCTGAGTCCATTGTTGCTGGGGGGTGTCTTATGTAGCTGGGGGCTCAGTTGTTGCTGTAAGGGATCTACGGTTGAGGGAGGGGTCTGGGTGCTAGAGGGTCTATTACTGCTGGTTGCTGGGAGATCTGTTGCTGCTGCTGGACATCTATGGTTGCTGCGGTGCATCCATTGTTGCTGGGGGGGGTCTATTTTTGTGTGGTGGATCTACTGTTGCTGGCTTCAGGGGATCTATTTTACTGCTTTTCTTGTTATCATTAACACATGCCATACTAATTACTTAGCATCACAAAATGATACTTGGTTCTGTATTCTCTAAAAGGGGTGGTACTGGGGAGGTGGATAGGGGGTGGAACCAAGGGATGGAACTGAGGGGTGGGTAGGGGCAGAGACAAGGATTGACTCAAAAGGTGGGGAGTTCCTGCACCTATTCGTTGAGGAAAAAAAAGGCCTGCATGTACAGTAAATCGACATGTAATTTGTCATAAGTGCAGTTCTTATCTGTTTGCTGTAAGAGAAGATTCCTAGAAGAGAAATTATAAGTAATATAAATATAATTCTAGATTTCCCTTAATAGATTTACCAGCTACCATTAATTGGGTATAAAACAGCTTTTCCCATAATAAGGCATCTAGAGAAGGCCTAGAAAATGGTAAGGGCAGTAATGCACATCTAGAGGCTAGGGCGAGGTCAAAGCGGACCCTAAACAGGACATGGGCAATGTACCTACTTTTATGGCATCCAATATGATCATAATTCTGTTATAAGCTAAATTATACACAGGATTAATAAGGTGGCCCAGAAAGGAAACATGAACTGGAAATGTTCTACCTACTGTCTATGTAGATAATTCATCTTAAATTAATCTAGCAGCCATTAGCAGGTTTGCAGGCTTTATTGCTTGACTTACAGACCTACAGCCAACAGAGGTAGTATCTATAATCTGAATTTGAGATTCTTTAAAAAAAAGGACAGTAATTATGTAAAACTATAAAAGCCACAACAAATTTTTTTTTCTGATCATTAGAATAATGCCTCAAAATACAATATAGTTTTCCTTTTACCCAGACATAACAAGGCAAATATTTATGCCCAAAGCGCAGGAACTCTTATCTGAAATAGAGAGCACCTGTTCTTTTGTTACCAATCACTTTACCCAAAGGAGTACTGTACTTCAAGCAGAGATTTCTGCTAAGTAGCGGCAAAGCAATAACTGAACATTTTACTGTTCCTTTATTCCATTACAAGGCTAAGACCATACATTTGTCATGGAACAGTTATAAACCATTTTGAAGACAACAAACGGCATCAGAATCTACTATTAATATTTTTTTTAAATAAGTAATTGCTAAAGAACAGATTGACCAATGTGGTGAATTAGGGACAATTTACTTTGTGTATTTTTCTCAGCAGTAAGTACCTAAGTTCGGAAACATTTAGGGCTCGATTACACCAGCAGCTGGTATTGCCCAACGCAATCCCTACGCAAGAATATGGCAATTTGCCATATGTCCTATGGCTTCAGTTGACACTAATGTGCTGATTCTGATTATTATTTTATTTTACATTCAGAATACTATTAAGTGAAATGCTGCTGATAATGCACACGTCATTGTATTTACAATGTTTGTACTATAAAGTAAGAAGAAATCCTTTGTGTAGAAGTGATATCGTAATTATAGTACTTACGGTCAGTTACTGAGATAACAATCTTTCTCATCAGTTCAGCTTCTTGTGTGTCTGGGTTCTCCCTGTCGAGTACCACACCTGTTGTTCGGATCTTCCCTGTGGTACTATTCAAGACATAGAACTTATTGGGAGGGTTGATGGTGTATACTACAGTACCATTCTCAGCAAGGTCAGGATCTAAGGCAACCACCTGTTGTACAGAGGATAAGATGAGAAAAAAAAAAACATAACGAATCAGAGAGAACACATTTTAATTCAATTGTAGGAAAATTCTTAGTCTTACTAATGATTTAACAAACGTTGACATGAATTCTGTGGAACACAATAATGGCACAATAGGAAAGAAATCAGTGCAAAGATAGAGTGGCATATATCTGACCTGAAACAATCAATTAGATGCCAGCTCAGGATAGAAAATATGTATCCAATCAGTTAAAGGAACTTATGCCGCATACACATGATCGGATTTTCCGTCGGAAAAACCTTGGTTGTTTTTTCCGACGGAATTCCACTCAAGCTTGGCTTGCATACACACAATCACACAAAAGTTCTCTAAACTTTCGACCATCAAGAATGCGGTGACGTACAACACTACGACAAGCCGACAAAATGAAGTTCAATGCTTCCGAGCATGCGTCAAATTGTTTCCGAGCATGCGTCGGAATTTTGCGCGTCGGAATTGTGAATTGGAATTCTTTCCGTTGGGAAATTTGAGAACCAGCTCTCAAATTTTCTCTGGTGGAAATTCCGACAGGAAAAGTCAGATGGAGCCTACACAAGGTCGGAATTTCCGACCAAAAGCTCACATCGGCCTTTTCTTGTCGGAATTTCCGATCGTGTGTACGCGGCATAAGAGCTTTACCTTTAATGCTTTCCTCCAGATTCTAGAAAAATTTACTCTGATAATAATGTTTGATGTCTCATTGTTTTCCTTTTCTTGGAATGATTACAGACTTTAATGGGGAAATGCACTAGATTACAATATAACTAATAATTATTCTACAGACATTGATCTCCAGTCTCCACATACATACGGTACTTACCAATACTATGGTCCCCCAGGACACTGTTAATCCTGCTCACATTTCCACCCACCCACTTTCTGTGTGGGCATGCCCACTTAATGGGTTGACCCTACCTGTACCCCACCTATAAATATGCAGGGATCACCCCCTTGTGGCCCTGATCCCTACAATGAATGTCTTTTTGAGCAACTGTGCATGTTACAGTACATAGGTTTAAAAAAAGGCAAGTCCATCTAGTTCAACCAATAAAAAAAATGAATAAATATCATAAATAAATAGAAAACCTCCATTTACAGAACCCTATACCCAAAGTTTATCCTGAGGAAGGCAAATAAAATCCCATAAGTGCCCGTTTGCACTGCCTGCACACAAAACCATAGCAGTTTAGTGTGCGGGCAGCTCACCCTTCCACCTGCAGTTACTGTAGCTGGCAGTAGGGGGCAGTGTGATGCACATCACACAGTTCCTTTATTTTTGTCTTAGCAGTGAGTCCTAGCAGTGACCCGAACAAAATATTACAGCGCACACATACAAAAATGACATTTAACTCCCTATTTAAAACACCTGAACATTTTCAAAAAATAAGGGGATTTAGTCACACCATATGGCTATACGGTGCTTAAGCCCACTTACTGCGTCAAAGTACCCCATTGTCAGTGGGTCCTACGCTATTCATAGAATCAAAGATCCAGCTATTACCTCTTATTAGTGCCCACCTGTGATTTAGGAGGAGTCCTTTATTTCTCGCATATAGAGGAGTGTATTTCTCCCATGGATCAGAGAAGCAGGATCTTTCATTCTAAGAAAAGCGTAGGACCCACAGCATAGGTGTGCGCAGCCTACTGCATTAGGGTGTGCACCCCAAAGCTCAAAAACACGTGCACAGATAAATATATATGTTTGGCAGAACAAATCAGAGATTCTTCCCATCTTCCCACCAGCAAATTAAAAGAGAATTGTGGAAGAACTTCTCTTATGGCAGAGCCAGTCAGAGGGAGATGTTTCCCCATCTCACTGCCAGCACAGAGCGATAATGCTAACGCACACGGGGTGATTAGGGTGTGCCCAGGCACACCCAGCACACCCTGTGCGCACACCTATGACCCACAGACAATAGGGTACTTTGACGCAGTAAGCCATATGGTGTGACTAAATCCCCATATTGTTTGAAAATGTTCAGGTGTTTTAAATAGCCTTGCGGGAGGTAAATGTCATTTTTGTATGTGTGCGCTGTAATATTTTGTTCTGTTTGTATGGTCTTATGGCTGCACCATCTTTAATGCATTTTTTAGGGTGTACCCCCCAAGTATTTGTTTGTCTAGAAGTGACCTGAGTTCATTACAGGTCACTGCACTATATGTGAATAGGGTAGTTGTCCTCTGCACTTTCTCCAGTTCCCCAATATTATTTTTGTGAACTGCTGCTCAAAACTGAACTACATATTTTAGATGCAGTCTTACTAATGCTTCTCTCTGGAGTCTACACCTCTTTTAATACAAGAAAGTATTTTTCCTGCTTTAGATGCTGCAGCTTGGCATTGCATGTTATTATTAGGTCTTTGATCTACCAGAACACCCAGATTCTTCTCAACAATAGCCTCCCCCAGTTGTAGTCCTCCTAGAATGAATGATACAAGCATGTTCTTAGCCCCCAAGTGCAAAACTTTACATTTATCAACATTAAACCCCATTTGCCACATAGCTGCCCAATCACACAGTGCATGGAGGTCAGCTTGTAAGTTGGAAACATCTTGTAAGGACATTATTCCATTACACAGCTTGGTGTATTATTCAAACACAGATATTGTCAGTGGTGGCTGGTGCTCAAAAATTTGGGGGGCGCAAACAAAATGAAAAAATAAATAAATCATCAATTGCCGCCACTGTGCCCATTAAACACAGCCACTGTGCCCAAACGCCACCAGTTTGCCCCCTCAAATGCAGCCAGTTCCCCCCCAAATGCAGCCAGTTTGTCCCCAAATGCAGCCATTTTCCCCCCAAATGTAGCCAGTTTGTCCCCAAATGCAGCCAGTTTCCCCCTAAATGCAGCCAGTTTGTCCCCAAATGAAGCCAGTTTCCCCCCAAATACAGCCAGTTTCCCCATCAAATGCAGCCAGTTTCCCCCCAGCCCTGCACTTACCTTCCTCGGGTCAGCACCGTCCTCCTCCACGCTCCCTCATGTCTTCTTCTGTCCTCAATGTCTTCTCCTGCCCTTGATGTCGCTTCAGCCAATCAGGTAACCGGTAACCAGACCCAGTGAACCTGATTGGCTGAGACGCGTGTCAGTGTTAACCAAGGAACGCACAGCCCGTGCGTCCACTGGTTAACTATTTGGAAGCCGATTAGAGTCCACAGGCTGTAATCGGGAAGCCCATCAGAGCCGCTGGCTCTGATAGACACTTCCAAAAACCAACCAACTGCTGTTATTCAGATGGCCGGCGCTCGCCAGGGGGCCGGCCATCTGAATAATGGGCATCAGCGGCGCCGGCGTAAATACATACATTCATGCAATGCATGAATGTATGTATTGTTGACGGTGCAGGGGAGAGAGGGGCGGCGCTCCTGCGCCCACTATGGATGCACCGCCACTGGATATTGTACTTTTAATCCCAAACTCTACCTCATTTATAAACAGGTTTAAAAGTAAAGGTTTCGGCATTAAACCTTGGGGTACAATGCTAATAACTTCAGACCTTTCAGATTATGAATCATTAATCACTTCTCTCTGAATATGGTCTTTTATCCCGTTTTCTATCCATTTATAAACTGAATATTCCAAGCCTATGCACTTTAACTTACCCACTAGCTGTGTGGGGTGAACTGTGTTAAACACTTTTACAAAGTCCAAGTATACTATATCAACAGCCACTCCTTTGTCTAAGCCTTAGCTTGCTTCCTGTTTTGTCAATCTATGCTGACTATTGGTTGTAAAATAGTTTTCTATCAAAAATTCTTCTATGTGTTTTTTTTTTTTATCAAACTCTAGTATGTTCCTGATTATAGAAGTTAAACTAACCAGCTTGTAGTTAGTTTGTAAAGACTTTGCTCCCTTTTTTAAATATAAGCACCATATTGGCTTCGAGCCAGTCATTAAAGAGTGAAAAACTAGAAATAATGGCTTTGAAATATCAGAGCTCAACTCTTTGGGACATATGGGTCTACGCCATCTGTCTGAGGTGCTTTGTTTACCTTTACTTTGTGTTTTAAATGTTTATGGAAGCATATCAATTTTGAGCCATTGTAGCTCTTTTGTCAATATTATCTCCATTATTGACTTGAGCGCCGCCAATTTACTTTGTATGCATAAATCTGAAAAAGTATTGTCCCCTTTATCCCAAGTCACCAACACTACATGTGCAGTGACAGAATAGTGCTTGTTCACACTTGCTTTGATCTCTGAATAGTGACCCAACTTGGGATTGTTCATCAGAAAAAAATGTGACTGGCGGTGGGGTAGCGCTTTATTGCCTCCTACCAACATTTGTTAAGTTGGGTGATGCCATCAGGGCAACCTGTGGCTTGAACTTCAGCCGATTCCTGCTAAAATTTGAACCACGTATCGCTAGATTTACTTAGACATCAAATATTTAGGGTTTGGTGTTTAATGTGCTATTGGCTTGTGTGGCATTATCATACAAAGAGCTCTTTGAGACCCTCTGAGGGAAGGGTGTGTATGCCTATGCGTCTGGTAAAGAAGAAGTTTTACAGCTTTCAAATAACTAATTTGTCTAGGACTGGCCAGCACAGAAAATTCAGCCTGAGCGTTTGATCCTTAAAAAAAAAGTCAAAGTTCTACAATCAAAAAGTGATTGAATCAGTTTAAAATACACGAGAGGTGTGCTAGAAAAAAAGGCCATTGCTGTCCAGCAAGAACAAGAGCATAACTACAATTTGCCTATAAATATATAAGCAAAGTCAGGGTCCCTCTGAAACAATCTTTCGTAGATCAATGAATCAATGAATGAGTTTTTTGTCCTTGTTTTAGTACCAGGAGTCCAAGCCTTGTTGCTAGAATACTTTGTGTATTTGATTAAAAAAGCTGGCATCCTTTTTCCACAATCTTTTTTAAAAGCTTCATTTTTGAGAGTGTGCATTAAATTGCAGATCTCAATAATGACTTAAATTATACTGAGGTAGACTGTCTCCAATTTACAAGCCAACCTCAATGCTCTGTCTAATTGGGTGACTATGTGGCAGATGAGGTTTAATGTTGATAAATGTAAAGTTATGCACCTGGGGGCTAAGAATATGCATGCATCATACATACTAGGGGGAGTACAACTGGGGGGATTTGTAGTGGAGAAGGATCAGGGGGTTTTGGTAGATCATAAGCTCAATAATGGCATGCAGTGCCAAGCTGCGGTTTCCAAAGCGAGCAAAGTCCTTTCTTGTATTAAGAGAGGTATGGACTCCAGAGAGAGACATATAATTTTGCCCCTGTACAAATCATTAGTAAGACCTCATCTGGAATATGCAGTTCAGTTTTGGGCACCAGTTCTCAAAAAGGATATTGGGGAACTGGAAAAAGTGCAGGGAAGGGCAACCACTGATAATAGACATGGAGGAGCTCAGCTATGAGGAAAGATTAGAGGAACTGAATGTATTCACTCTTGAGAAGAGGAGATTAAGGGGGGGATATGATTAACATGTACAAATATATAAGGGGTCCATATAGTGAACTTGGTGTTGAGTTATTCGCTTTACGGTCAACACAAAGGACAAGGGGGCACTCTTTACGTCTAGAGGAAAAGAGATTTCATCTCCAAATACGGAAAGGTTTCTTCACAGTAAGAGCTGTGAAAATGTGGAATAGACTCCCTGCAGAGGTGGTTCTGGCCAGTTCAGTAGATTGCTTTAAGAAAGGCCTGGATTCTTTCCTAAATGTACATAATATAACTGGGTACTAACATTTATAGGTAAAATTGATCCAGGGGAAAATCCAATTGCCTCTCGGGGGATCAGAAAGGAATTTTTTCCCCTGCTGTAGCAAATTGGATCATGCTCTGCTGGGGTTTTTCGCCTTCCTCTGGAACAACTGTGGGTATAGAATTGGGTATATGGGATTGTATGATATTTTATATATATATATATATATATATATATATATATATATATATATATATATATATATACAGTATATTTTTTTATGGTTGAACTGGATGTGTCTTTTTTCAACCTGACTAACTATGTAACTGTGCCCTAGAATGCAAGTCTCACTGGTGACACGGATGCTTGGGAGTAAGCTTTGTATGCTGGTGTACAGATCTCACTGATGACATGTATACAGGAGAATGAAGTGAAGACTCACAGTGTAGATTTATTGATGCCGTGGAAATGGGAAGTGAGCTTAGAGGTGGCATGCATTCTGGTAAGGGAGATGTGTGTACTGGGTTGACATGGGTACATAGGGCAGGACAGATGATATGGCTACTCTGCTTCATGTTAGGTAACTAGGGGATGTGCCAATGATAGGGATACATAGACTTCAGGATTTACATTTATACCACCTCCATACAACTGATGCCATAGGACCAGATGCAAACCACTCCTCCAACTAGCCACTGCATTTCTTCATGAATAAAATGTCAAATATTAAAATTACCTATGTAGATTATCCCTTAGGATATGTCAAAGGGTTAAGCTTTTGCAGTTTTATGATGTTAGCTATTAGGAGTCATAAAATACTTAGAAACTAAAATGGTTTGTTTATTTTACAGCAGCCAAAAGAAAAACTTTAATTAATTTTTGTCTACAGCATTATAAATCCAGAGCAAATGGTTTAGGCTGGTGCGAGTTTTCAGGCTTTTAAAATGGCTCATTTATTTTACAAGGATGGAAAGCCATGTGTTTTAAATGGGTAGTTTCACATAGGAACTGATTCATATTACCCAGAACATGATTACATAACAGATGTTCCAGTGTACTGCTAGGAAATCAAGACAAATCAATACAGTAAAAAAGATTCATTTTCAGCTGAATAAAAAGTTTTCACCAACCAAAATAATCTTTTTATATATAGTATAGTAACTAGGCTTAAGCGTCTGTAAAGCCCAATGTTCTGTTAATTTGTCATACATGTTGCTTAGTCAGGTATGCAAGATCAACGTTTGATTACCTTACTGAAATGTGCAGCAAAATTGTTAAAATGGTTACACGTGTAGCGCCTGGTCCCCTCACTCTCCCTCTCGGTTTCTTCTTGTTTAAGTGGCTGGTGTCTAGGGGTACCTGGGAGACGAGAGTACAGGAACACTACGCCAAACTCTCCCCTCGTATGTGTATGAGGGTTGAGCAAGGTAGTTCGATTACCTCCGGGTCTGTTCACTGCATACGAAGCCTCAGTTGTTCCATGGAGATGTGTCTGCCAATAATAGAGTCCCACACCAATCAAAAGTCCAACACTCTTTTATTTCTCTGTTTTCAGGTTAAACACAATCAGTTGAACTTTTAGTAGCAGACAAACAGGGGTGTGGGTACGAGTAGGTCCAGGCACAAATGAACTCTCCTATTCCTTTGCTAGCGAATAGGCCTGGCGCACGGTCTCTGCCACCGACCGTGAGTTTTGGTCGCTGCCATTGACCGGATGAACTGTTGAGGCCCCTGCCACAGGCCTAATAGCAGGTCTCTGCCACTGACCTGAGTTGAATAGTTGTACCGCTGCCACCGGTCATAGAATGTAAACTACCTTCCTCTCTGAACTTGGCCCCTGTTCGGGAAAGATATCCCTCTGGGCGGTCTCCAGAGGTTCACCCGGCACTGGCAATATGCTGCACCAGATCTTCGGAGGAGTCCCTCCTCCAGTACCTTACGCCTCTGGATTCGGGTGCCCCACTCCCAGGGCCCCCTAGGACAATCCCTCCCTCGCGGGACCCAGCGGAAGGTGCTGGGCCCCAGGCCTCCGGCTGAGCACCTCACCCCAGACTGAAGGTGTCTGGGATGGAACATGAACTCCAAGTGTCCAGGCCTAGGCCGCCTGGACACCGACCGCGGACAGCAGCCCTCAGGCTGAAGGTGCCTGGGACTCGAACCTCGTGGCGAAGATGTCCGCCCCCTTTATACCCTCCCCCAGCAAGCACAGCGGGTTCCCCGCCCCGCCGTACAACTGCTGCGAGAGGTCACAAAGGGTACGGCACTGCAGCGATGGTTCAACCCCGGCCCAAAGTGACAGCGCCACCTGCTGGGCCGCAGGGAACTATACATCACTGATGTCTTCACCAGATTTAAAAGTATATGCCCGCTACACACGGATATCAAAGTGCCTTGGTACCAAAGGGGTCTGTAGCTATGAAATATAGGGAACTATAGTGCAGGATAAAAGGGATTAACACATTTTCACAGCTCCAAACCTGAGCCTAAGTAGTTATCATGCAGTCAGGCTAAGAAAACAACTTTACCCAAAATGGATTTTACAATTTTTTTTTTTTGCAATATAGCAATGCTATTTTCCTTGTCAAAAATATTTTATTAAGTACAGTCAAAATAAAAGGCAATCAGCGCACAAACAGTCTAATGGTAATCGATTGCAGCTGGACACCAAATAGGTAAATCACAAAAACAAAACAAAAAAAAAGCAATATTAAAAATGAAAGTGCAGCGCAATAACAACGTCCATGTGAAGAGAAAAACAAACAGAGATGACACCCCGTGATGCAGCAAATCTTCAAACGAACAGTGACGAATCCTCCACCATCAAAAGAAATGCTTGCTTACCAGATGAGGTGGGCCATTTGCATAACAAGTGGTCAAATGAGCTTGTTCCCACCATGGGAGAGATAGTAGTGTTGAACGGAATCCAGCAGCGTGGTAAACGTACATCAGATCATATGGGTCATGGATGGAATAAAAAGTGGAAACGATCTCAGTGCAGAGTGATTTTTATTCCAAAGTAGGTAAAACAGATAAAAGCAGATACACCAACCAAAGCCACAGTCCAATGGGGGTGAAATCCAATGGGGGGTGTGGTGCCAAAGCGGATAAAAGAATGGGATGTGGATCGCGGTCTGGAGCCGCGAGCAGCGATAGAAAGGACGCGGGTGACATCACGGAAAGCAGCTCCTCCCCCATATGCACGTTACGTCCGGTATGGACTTCGTCAGCGATGGGTGGAGCTGAATACATCACCCAGCGTATAGATATACAAGCCCGGTAACCATGGGACGCGTCAAAGAGGCAGGGCAGGCCACAGCCGGAAATCCTGAAAGCTCGGCACAGGAGGAACTTAAGCAGGAGGAGAGTGATCACAGAATCAATAGTTTTGTTGTGGTAGAAAATATTAGCATGTGGCCTCCATTTACATGCACAGAAAATAAAAGGAAATTAAAACATTTTTGCTTGCACATGATTGGATAATGAAACTCAGCAGAGCTTTGCCACATTCACCAAGCTAGGGGAAGTTTGCCTTGAAAAGTAAACAGCCTATTTGCTTTTAGTAAATCAACCATAGTATGTTCAGTAAAGAGTCATATCAGCTTGAGTGTTTTTAGTTCAAACAGATAGTGTTTCTCTAATATTGCAACAGAGCTGAAGTTACACATGTTAGGAGCCATTCATGAAAAAAGATGTAAAATCAGGTTACACACAATCATTGTCATTTTATCTTCTAAGGTGGCCTCAAGCTCATATAGCATCACCGTCAAGTGCCTGCTTGCACCATTAACATCTGAGTATCTTAAAAGCCCAGGTGCTCTATTTTGCAAATATAGATCACAGCTTTTGCAATTGATCCCTGGCCAGACTCCTTTAGCACCCTGCACTTTCCTATTTGCTACCAAATGCCACAAGCTACCTCTTAGGATAGGGTGACCAGACATCTCCGGTTTCAGTGTCTGTGATTGTGAGCCTGGAATGGTGAGTGAAGTGAGTCCTGCATAGCAAGCAATGGCAAGCCTGTGATCAGGGCTCTCTAAATGGTAAATGCTGAAAGAAGAAAAAATCAGTGCTCCTTCTCCACATACTAATGTCCTCTCTACAGTAGGGTGACCAGACATCCCCGGTTTCAGGGGACAGTCCCCGGATTGAGGACACTGTCCCCGGACCAAGTCTGTCCCCAGTTTTGTCCCCGGATTGGACTTGAACAGGGGCTGGGGCAATTTCAAAGACAGTCAGAGCAGAATAAAAAAAAAAAGATCTGAATTACACACCCCCGCTCCGCCACTCCTACTAGCTTAGGGGGGTGTATTTTTTTCCATTATCTGTGCCCCTGTCTGATGATCATGTGCTGGTTGAAGCGGAGGGAATATTTCTGTAGTTTCGGGTGCCCATTCAGCTCCGCTCCCATGTTCTTCTGCCTTGGCTCAAGTCCTGGCCAGCCGCCTGCCTGCTTATCTCCTTGCCTTCCCTGGCAGAGTGATCTTCCTCCGCACCCCACCCAGTAGTAGCCGGGGCCGGAGAGTAAGACTTGACAGGCTGTGAGGCGGGCGGCGACGGCCGCCATTACTAGTGAAAAAAAAATATGTTCCCGAATTTCATATTAAAAATCTGGTCACCTTATCTTAGGACAAAAGAAAGAAATGTGGGGGAGGAAGTGGGCCAGGGATAGACCACATGACCGATGGTTAATATTTGTTTTCAGAACACCTAGATACTATAAAGGCAAATCAAGGATGTGAACGGGTCCTTGGAGCTACCTGCTTTACCTAAAAGGTGAACTTTCAGGCTGTATACCTAAAGAAGTAGTTTATTTGCTGATTAGTTTACACATTTAACAACACTCGGGGCTTTCTTAACCACTTCAGCCCCGGACCATTTGGCTGGCCAAAGACCAGGCCACTTTTTGCGATTCAGCACTGCGTCGCTTTAACTGACAATTGTGTGATCGTGCGACGTGGCTCCCAAACAAAATTTATGTCCTTTTTTTTCCCACAAATAGAACTTTCTTTTGGTGGTATTTGATCACCTCTGTGGTTTTTATTTTTTGCACTATAAACAAAAATAGAGCGACAATTTTGAAAAAAATGCAATATTTTTTACTTTTTGCTGTAATAAATACGTATTCTTCTACATATTTTTGGTAAAAAAAAAATCGCAATAAGCGTTTATTGATTGGTTTGTGCAAAAGTTATAGCTTCCATAAAATAGGGAATTGTTTTATGGCATTTTTATCAATATTTTTTTTTTACTAGTAATGGCGGTTATCAGAAATTTTTATCATGACTGCGACATTGTGGCGGACACATCGGACACTTTTGACACCATTTTGGGACCATTGTCATTTTTACAGCGATCAGTGTTATAAAAATGCACTGATTACTTAAAAATGACACTGGCAGTGAACGGGTTAACCTGTATGGGCGCTGAAGGGGTTAAGTGCGACCTAGGGAGTGCTTCTAACTGTTAGGGGGCGTGGCTTGCCGTGACACACCACTGATCGCTGTTCCTGATGACAGGGAACAGACGATCAGTGACATGTGACTAGGAAGAACGGGGAGATGTTGTGCTTACACTAACATCTCCCCGTTCTTCAGCTCTGTGACCCGATCGCGGGACACCGGTGGACATCGAGTCCGCGGGTCCGCGGGTCCCGCGGGCATGGTCAAGGAGCTCGCGACCACATGGCCCGCAAATTAAAGGGGACTTATATACACGCCCATTTGCGCCATTCTGTCGACGTATAAACTCTTGCGGCGGTCGGCAAGCGGTTAAAAATGCAAAATTGAAGAAAATTAAGCTGGTAGACACCTCTTAAATTTCAATTGTTACGGTTTCTGTACAAATTAGAACATGAAAATTCTTTAGCTGTCTTGGCGATTAGCCCAATTTCCTTTTGCTCTTGATTTTATGATTTTATAAATTAGTGTCACTGTGTACTCTAAATGTCACATTAAACCTAATTAGATTAGGAAAATTCTGGATCTTGCTCAATATCAGAATCTACATGTAGTCTTTGACAGTGAGGTTTTCAATTCATTAGAGGAGACTTGAAAACTGACTACTAGCTGAAACGTACTATGTTTTGAAAGAGTGGAGACAGGTTAAAGCCTCTATCATGCTTTTATTACTGTCCATGTCCCTTTTGAAAAGATTCTTTCTCACTTGCTGTCTGATAGGAAAACTCTCTAATTGGACCACAGGCAAAACACATTTTCAGAAGAGTAGGGAAGGGTTAGGACTTTAAATAATTTAATTTCTGTTGTCTGTGCCTTCCAGTATCATGACAACCAAAGCTCCCATTTCTTGTATAGGCATCACTAAAACATGAAATGAGGATATGTAAGTGAACTAAAGTATCCGCGCTTAGGATGTAAATAAGCTGCTGCCTCCCCTCAAGATCCCTGTTCCCAGGGTCTAATATATGAGTAGCTGTTTAGATGGGGTGAGTGGCGCTGCCAATCACTTGGGGTAGTGCAAGTGAAAATTTGGAGACACCGCACAAATTTTTCACTTGCACTACCCCAACTGATTGGCAGCGCCACTCACCCCATCTAAACAGCTACTCATGAAATGAGGAGAAATCTTCCCAATGACACAAATAGAAATAAAACCCCAACAGAAATGTTCATTGTTCCTTCTTTAATCTGAAGCAAAAAAAAATAATTATGATAATAAAGGCGGAAATACGTTTTTTATATATGCTTCAACGCAAAGGCATATCTGGAGCAGTGTTGGGCAAACTGCAGGAAACGAAAGACATCATATATGCAAAAAAAACAACAAATTATCATGTACAATTCTGCCTATTTCCTTAATTTGTGACCAAGTAAGAAGTGAAATGCTGCCACTCACATGAATACCCAAGGGATTCCCTTGTGGCAAACCAGATAGGATATAGTAAAGCTGGTCATACACTGATATTTTTTGTGCAACCTGATGAACGAAAATAAATAAACAGATTCCTCCATCCATGCTATATAGTAAGGCCAGTCAATCTGTTATTGCTAGAACTGTACTTAACAGACAGCCCCCGCTGGCTGTCAAAATACCTGAATAGCTGTATCCAATCATGTTGGGAGGCCGACAATGCTCCGCCTGGCTCCTTTAATTTTTAAAATGAGGATGTCGGTGGGAAATGACTGACAGGGCCACCCACTGAGCAACTTTCTGAAATTCAAACAGTGTATGACCAGCTTTATGCTTACCAGACATGACCCATATTATGAATTAGTGTTATCAGCCTCAGCCATCTTGCAAATATCAGGGTCATTATCACCTAGAAAGATTTTTAAACAATTGTGTTTTTGTTATGTGGCTTTAAAGAGGAAGTAAACACTACGTTCAAAAACGAAAAAAAAAAAAATCCTGCAAGACAAAGGCCTAAACAGCTAGTATGCAAAGCATACTAGCTGATTATGTTTTACTTACCTCCGATCGAAGCCCCCTCAGCGGTCCACGTCTCCCCCTCCGGCCGCCGACATGTTGTCCCGGAGTGACTTCTGGGTCTCACGGCTCTGGCGCTGTGATTGGCCGGAGCCGCGATGACGTCACTCCTGCTCATGCGCGCGATAACGGCACAGTACAACTGAAGCAACGGCACATAGTGCCATTGCTTCAGTTGGCTTAAGTGCGCATGTCCTGCATGACATCGGCACATGCAAATACAGAGGGATGTCTCCTAAACCGTGCAGGTTTAGGAGATATCCTTGTTAGCTACAGGTAAGCCTTAATATAGGCTTACCTGTAACATTAAGTTGTAAACGAGGGTTTACAACTGATTTAAAGCTGAAATCCAGGCTAAATAATGCAGTCTAAATACAAAAGCAAAGTTTATTCTAATTTGAATCTTGGTGTCATTTGTGTATTTCTTTCAGATTTGTGCAGAAATCCAACATAAAACAACTCTTGTATATTACCTCTGAGTTTCCTAGGATAAAGACTAATGAATACTGCTCTCTCTCCATGTGTAGGATAACTGGTCATGTATGGGACCTGCTGGGATCCACCCCCAGCTCTGCTTTCTGTATAGCCTTTATTCACCACAATAATATTGGGGTTGATTTAATAAAGGCAAATCCACTTTGCACTACAAGTGCACTGCAAGTGCACTTGGAAGTGCAGTCGCTGTAGATCCGAGGAGGACATGCAAGGAAAAAAAAACCTGTATTTTTGCTTGTACATGATTGGATGATATAATCAGCAGAGCTTCCCCTCATTTCAGAACTTCCCCTCAGATTTACAGTGACTGCACTTCCAAGTGCACTTGCAGTGCAAAGTGAATTTCCCTTTAAATCAACCCCATTGTCACTGCTACTTTTACAAGGTAATATCAGGAACTAGAAAAGCATCTGGTGCACACAAAATGGATTTATATCCATTGTAGCAATTGAGAAATATATTTAATAAAAAGGTATGTAAAGGTAAAGTTCAACTTTTTTTTATGTCATCTAATCTGGCTTAAAGATAAAAGTCACAGCAGGCTACCTAAAACATGCAGTTTAAACATAGAAATGTAGGTATTTTAGTGAGATCTTTATCTCAGTGAGTGATCTGCTTGTGTTTGGCAGCCCAACACAAACTTTACAACACAAACTCTATACCAAGTTCCAGTGTTTCGTAAATTATAATTGTTAAAGTGGTAAACCCTCTGGGGGAAGTTACACCTACAGGTAAACCTAGATTAAGACTTACCTGTAGGTGCTTGCAATATCACTGAGACCTACACGGTCTCGGAGATATTTGCAATTTCCCCGAGCGACGCCTTCTTTTGCACATGCGCCATCTTGAAAGGGCACGCTGTGCCGTTTCAAGCTGGGGTCATGCTGTTAAAGGCGGCTCCCACGCGTATGCGCGGAAGTGACGTCACGCGACTCCGGCCAGTCACAGAGCAGGAGTTTGCGACCCCTGGAAGAAGAGGGGTGAAGATGGAGCTGGAGCTCTTCTTTATTGGGAAGGACATCCATGCCAGGAATTTTACTAAGCCTACGGCGGGTAATTCATTTCTTAATTATAAAAGTTGCCATCACCCTCAGTGGCTTAACAATATACCTAAAAGCCAGTATTGCAGATTGAAAAAGAACTGCACTAGAGATACCGATTATGAGACTCAAAGTAAGATCTTGGAGGGAAAATATCTTGATAAAGAATTCCCTGCCGATATTGTAAAAACAGCCTATTCCTTTTATAAAGATACGTCGATTTCATCACGTCCTAAGATCCAAGCCGACACTAACACTAACAATAAAAATGATATACGGTTTATCACTCAATTTCACTCCCGCCACAGACAGATGGAGGGCATCGTGCGGAAACATTGTCCCTTATTGTTGCAGGATGAACACCTTGTCCCTGCTTTACCAAAAAAGCCAAAATTTGCCTATAGAAAGGCCCCTAACATAAAAGGTAAAGTGGCACCAAGTAAGTTAAAAGAAAAACCCTTACCGCCAGGGTATTCTATCCCTACATTTTTAGCTATTTCAGGCATGTATCAGTGCCGAAAACCCCTTTGTAAGACCTGTAGGTTTGTCAAGCATGGCCAGAAGGACTTCTGTGTAAAAGGAAAAACTTACCCCATCAAAGGTTTCCAGGCTTGTTCCTCTGACCATGTAGTATATTGCTTGACATGTCCTTGTGGTTTGTTCTATGTAGGGCGAACCATTACACCACTGCGCAAACGGTTTGGTGAACACCGCCGTTTTATTACCGATGGTCTAGACAATCATAGTGTCCCTAGGCACTACCTTGAACATCACCAAAAATCTACTGAAGGTCTTTCGGTTTGGGTGATTGAGGCGATGCCCAGAGACCTACCATCAGCTGAGCGCTTTCGCAAGCTTTGTCGTAGGGAAATGTTTTGGATTTTTTCTCTAAGTGTTTTGGCCCCTGGTGGGTTAAATGAGGATTTTGAAATTAATGCCATTGTATAAAGCAATCCTCTATATTGTTCATCCTCTTCTATGTCTGGTGTACTATGCGTTTCTCATGCGTTTTTTTTTTCCATTATATATATATATATATATGCACACATATGCATATGTGTATACATATTCTTATCTTCCTGATAATAATTCACCCGTTTTTAACTCGCTTTATGTCTATGTGTTTTTCATGCGTTTTTTATGTATACATACATATGTGTATGCATATCCTTATTCTCCCTGATAATAATTCCCCTGTTTTAACTGTAATTTATATGGATTTTAATATCGTCAAAAATAGATTATGTTGTATGTTTAAATATAAATGTTTAAATATTTATGTCATACATCATTTTTTTCCCGCAACAAAAAATTAGTATGCAAACTGAGCAATAAGTAGTATGCAGATTTTGTCCTATTATGCTGTCCAGCTATGGTCCTCCTCCTATTGTTGTTTTTATTTTTATTTTTATTATTATTTTATTATTATTTTTATTTGTGTGTGTAAACAGTGTATAGTCATTTGGCAGCATTCTGCTGCTAAAACACTGTGTTGCTTTTTATTTGATTGACGTCCACTAGTCCCGCCCCCATTACAACACATAGACTATAAGAAGTCTAGCCCTTATGGAACCATCGTCACTGGCTGAAGAAGGAACCAATGAGCTGTTCCGAAACGCGTCCCGCCTCCATGACACACTTCCTGTCCACTTCCTGTTCGTGTTCCATGCTGGTTTCTGTCTCGCTTCCTCTGACATCATCCCCAGGCTCCAGCGTTACTGTGTCCTCTGAACATTCACAGCACAATCAGCTGTTATCTCGTGGACTTTCCTGGAAGCTTTAACATCAGAGACTGGGACTGCCCTGCCACTGGAACATCTCCTGGATGCACTTACCTACTACATGCCTGTTTCATCCACTATCTTGTAAGTGTTTTTAACCCTTTTAGGGGATATTAAAAGTTTTATACTTCTGCACTTAGAGGCGCCTTGTTTGTTTTTCTGTTTCCATTAGAGATTGCTTGTCTCCCTGAGTGCTGCCTAAAGTGTGTGAAGATTTGCTACCCTCTCCAACACAGACCTTATCTGTCAGGATTCAAATGCTTGGAGCGCCCTGGATATACACATTTTTCTGGATCTATTGTTTTAAGCAAACTTTTTAGGCTGCTGCACCTTATATTTGGACTGTCCCCTGGCAGATTGTGTCATTTGAACAATTAATCTTTTGACTGAGATTGGCCCCATTCCTTCCTTAATATTTATTGTGTTTGATCCTTTTTTTTTTTTTTTTTATCCTCCCTTGTTCCCTTGTATTTCTTGCTGATATTATGGAACTTTTATCAGAGATTGACTCACTTAAACATACTAGAGTCCAGGAACTTCTTGCCATTTTTCCGAATGATTTTTTTTAAACCGCTCCCCCAATTTAGTCACGCACAATATGGTGCTTTATGCCATTCGTTTCAAAGATTGGAGAAATTGCTCACCTCTGCCAATCAACAATGGTGGGATGAATTTTTTCTTCAAAAATATATATCTGCTCATATTACTCCTAGAGGCCTTAGGATTTTAAAAACATGTTCCTTTTTAGATACGGCACAACAGAAAGAATGGTCCTCTATCTCTGAATTTTGTACTAATAAGTGGATCAGTATTATTATAATACAGAGACACATTAAATATGAACAAGTGGTACACCAGATACAGATCCTGATCTCTCAAATCATGGAATTGACCTTTCACTTACCTACCTATTGGCTATCTACCATCACTAAAAAAATCAATAAGAGAGAAGACCTCCTCACTAAATTTAAACTTGGAAAATTCCGGAGAGATTTGGGTGATTATAATAAAAACAATATATTCTCATGGAAACGTACATCTAATTGTAATATTCCATCTCTTATGGATATTAACCCATATGCCCCTATAGTTAATCAGCATCCGAAAACTATAGCACACGATAGAGTGCCCCTCAAGTCTCCTACATCTCTATCACTACCTAACCTACAGAGAAAGGACACCAAAAAGGTACCCCCAGTATTACATTCATCCATACCTGGTGTTGACCTACCACCTAGCCATACACAGGTAATTTCTAGTTCCAATCACAGGATATCTTCTCCTCCCTCTTTTCATACAGATGAAATTAATATGAGTACCACGATGCCTATTCATATAAATGACACTAACATTATCACTTCAATGCCTACTTTATCTGTTGACCAAACATCATCTAACTTACCTATAACCTTTGGTCCAAATTCCTTATATGTACCCACTACCCAATCTTTTGAATCCCCTCCGGTCTCTTTTTTAGTATTAGACCTCCCCCGGACCAAACCTTTAAAAAGAAAGCACGAAGCAGAGGATGCCGGGGTAGAGGAAGTAGATCCAAGTCCAGACCACAGGAAAAAGAGAGTACAGTAAAAATCTTCAATCTCTCGACACACCAGCTGTCTAGTGACGAAATCTCTTTACTCAGTCGGGGCCTTAATTTTGCACCTTCTGCTCAACCAAACCCCTTTCTTTTATTTACTGATTTAAATAAGTTTATACGTCGTCTTACTTTAAAACAATTTTTTAATATAAAGTCTACCCACCACATGCCTAATCAATCTGAGGTTTACCCTATTCCAGCCAGCCCCCTGTGTAATGACAATATGACTCATGATGATCATGTCTGTTTAGCTCTCTTAGAAGACCTTTATTGTCCTAATACTGAACCTGACTATGAGCATTCTGCCAGGGCCTCTTTGTTTGATAGTTCAGTGAATGACCAAATACAGTATACCCAGTATCTTATGACCTCGCCACCAATTCAGAATACCAAATTCAGACCTGTCTCCGTCTTTTATCCCACGAAGTCTAAAGGTTCCTGTATTGATGCCTTTTACCGTATAGTACACACAGAGATTCAAGAGATGTGTATCTCAGGTAAAAATAAGACTGCCCATAATCTCACTCAGTCTGAAAAGAAGGCTCTTGAGGCCCTTACCAAAAATTTTAATTTAACGATTAAATCTGCTGACAAGGGAGGGGGTATAGTCATCCAGAATAGATTAGATTATGTCACAGAGGCAAATAGACTCTTGTCAGACAGTAATACATACATGAAATTGCAGACTGACCCCTTGCCTCGTTTTACTATAGAAGCTGCTTCCCTTGTCAAGGATGCACTCCGCGGTGCTGTTATTACTAAATATGAAGCTTCTTTTTTAGTTGGGACCGTTCATTTTACCCCATATTTTTATCACCTACCCAAGGTGCATAAAAATCAAACTAATCCCCCCGGACGACCTATAGTGGCAGCAATGGGAAGTATTACCAGTGGCTTCTCACAATATGTTGACCAGTTCCTCCAGCCACTTGCTCAATCAATGCAGTCTTATATTAGAGATGGTACTCACTTGTTACAACTCCTCTCTCCTTATTCTTGGGAGCCCACTTACCTGTGGGTTTCACTTGATGTCCAGTCTCTGTACACCTCCATACCACACGATGTGGGATTGCGTGCTGTCCAATCCTTTTTATGTCAGGATCCCTTATTGAATTCCAGGCAAGCATCCTTTATTTTAGAGGCAACTGCTTTTTGCCTCACTCATAATTACTTTCAATTTGAAAAAGACTTCTTTCTGCAGGTAAACGGGACTGCGATGGGAGCTAATTTTGCGCCATCATATGCAAATATTACTATGGGATACTGGGAATCTTCCTACATTTGGCATAACAACCCCTTTTCATCTCACATCGTGTTTTATGGAAGATATATAGATGACGTGATCATTATCTGGGATGGCAGTGTATCCTCAGTCTCTGATTTTGTTGCTCACTGTAACAACAATAATATGGGTCTCAATTTCACTTCAGTCATAGACGAACATCAGTTGGCCTTTCTTGATCTGGAGCTCTTCTTTATTGGGAAGGACATCCATGCCAGGAATTTTACTAAGCCTACGGCGGGTAATTCATTTCTTAATTATAAAAGTTGCCATCACCCTCAGTGGCTTAACAATATACCTAAAAGCCAGTATTGCAGATTGAAAAAGAACTGCACTAGGGATACCGATTATGAGACTCAAAGTAAGATCTTGGAGGGAAAATTTCTTGATAAAGAATTCCCTGCCGATATTGTAAAAACAGCCTATTCCTTTTATAAAGATACGTCGATTTCATCACGTCCTAAGATCCAAGCCGACACTAACACTAACAATAAAAATGATATACGGTTTATCACTCAATTTCACTCCCGCCACAGACAGATGGAGGGCATCGTGCGGAAACATTGGCCCTTATTGTTGCAGGATGAACAGCTTGTCCCTGCTTTACCAAAAAAGCCAAAATTTGCCTATAGAAAGGCACCTAACATAAAAGGTAAAGTGGCACCAAGTAAGTTAAAAGAAAAACCCTTACCGCCACGGTATTCTATCCCTACATTTTTAGCTATTTCAGGCATGTATCAGTGCCGAAAACCCCTTTGTAAAACCTGTAGGTTTGTCAAGCATGGCCAGAAGGACTTCTGTGTAAAAGGAAAAACTTACCCCATCAAAGGTTTCCAGACTTGTTCCTCTGACCATGTAGTATATTGCTTGACATGTCCTTGTGGTTTGTTCTATGTAGGGCGAACCATTAGACCACTGCGCAAACGGTTTGGTGAACACCGCCGTTTTATTACCGATGGTCTAGACAATCATAGTGTCCCTAGGCACTACCTTGAACATCACCAAAAATCTACTGAAGGTCTTTCGGTTTGGGTGATTGAGGCGATGCCCAGAGACCTACCATCAGCTGAGCGCTTTCGCAAGCTTTGTCGTAGGGAAATGTTTTGGATTTTTTCTCTAAGTGTTTTGGCCCCTGGTGGGTTAAATGAGGATTTTGAAATTAATGCCATTGTATAAAGCAATCCTCTATATTGTTCATCCTCTTCTATGTCTGGTGTACTATGCGTTTCTCATGCGTTTTTTTTCCTTATATATATATATATATGCACACATATGCATATGTGTATACATATTCTTATCTCCCTGATAATAATTCACCCATTTTTAACTCCCTTTATGTCTGGTGTATTATGCGTTTTTCATGCGTTTTTTATGTATACATACATATGTGTATGCATATCCTTATTCTCCCTGATAATTCCCCTGTTTTAACTGTAATTTATATGGATTTTAATATCGTCAAAAATAGATTATGTTGTATGTTTAAATATAAATGTTTAAATATTTATGTCATACATCATTTTTTTTCCCGCAACAAAAAATTAGTATGCAAACTGAGCAATAAGTAGTATGCAGATTTTGTCCTATTATGCTGTCCAGCTATGGTCCTCCTCCTATTGTTGTTTTTATTTTTATTTTTATTATTATTTTATTATTATTTTTATTTGTGTGTGTGTAAACAGTGTATAGTCATTTGGCAGCATTCTGCTGCTAAAACACTGTGTTGCTTTTTATTTGATTGACGTCCACTAGTCCCGCCCCCATTACAACACATAGACTATAAGAAGTCTAGCCCTTATGGAACCATCGTCACTGGCTGAAGAAGGAACCAATGAGCTGTTCCGAAACGCGTCCCGCCTCCATGACTCACTTCCTGTCCACTTCCTGTTCGTGTTCCATGCTGGTTTCTGTCTCGCTTCCTCTGACATCATCCCCAGGCTCCAGCGTTACTGTGTCCTCTGAACATTCACAGCACAATCAGCTGTTATCTCGTGGACTTTCCTGGAAGCTTTAACATCAGAGACTGGGACTGCCCTGCCACTGGAACATCTCCTGGACGCACTTACCTACTACATGCCTGTTTCATCCACTATCTTGTAAGTGTTTTTAACCCTTTTAGGGGATATTAAAAGTTTTATACTTCTGCACTTAGAGGCGCCTTGTTTGTTTTTCTGTTTCCATTAGAGATTGCTTGTCTCCCTGAGTGCTGCCTAAAGTGTGTGAAGATTTGCTACCCTCTCCAACACAGACCTTATCTGTCAGGATTCAAATGCTTGGAGCGCCCTGGATATACACATTTTTCGTGAAGATGGACGCTCGCTGCCATGGAGGAAGACAGCGACATTGCGGGCTTCTACTGCAGGCAAGTGTCACATAATGGGCTACTATGCGATGCATAGTAGCCCATTATGCTTTACCTTTGCAGGGAGACATAGAGGAAGTAAACCCCATCAGGGTTTACTTCCTCTTTAACTTAGGATATGTATGGGTTACTTACTGCTTGTGTCAGCTATTATAATAATGTAGCGCCCTGCTCCCAATGTGTGGGGGCTATATGTTAAAATTTAGTTGTCTGGGCATTAGTTAAGCCCAGAGAGATTGTTTATTCAAGTTGTGGCACTGTTTCAGTTTGGTTAGTTGCATGATTTTCCCTACACCGGTGGGTGTCGCTGTCACCGCTGGTCAGGGTTGGAAAGGCAACAGGCTGGACATATTGGGTACCTCTTTCCCAGCAGAGGCCCAGGGGGCGTGGTAAACCCACTGTGCATGCTGGGAGAGGGTACTTAAGTGACAGACGCCATTAGGGTGGAGGAGAGTTGGGGGTCGTCTTCTTCGATCCTCACCTGAGGGCCCTCCTGGCCTCAGGGATGTGTTGGCAGTTCCCACCTCAGGGCCACCTTGGCCCGAGGCCTCGCAACTGAGATGTAGGCCCAGGAGTTGCTGGGACCTACTGATCCAGGGATGATCCTGTGTCACCTTGCCTGATGGAAGGGATCAAGCAATTGAGGACTCAATTGGAGGATGCACCTGGATCCCAAAATCTACCTCACAGTGCTGCTGGAGTGGCTGAAAGATCCTGGCACTGAGAGCTGTGTTCTTTCTGAGGG
Source organism: Rana muscosa (assembly GCA_029206835.1). Taxonomy (NCBI): domain Eukaryota; kingdom Metazoa; phylum Chordata; class Amphibia; order Anura; family Ranidae; genus Rana; species Rana muscosa. The sequence continues at coordinate 102,200,310 of CM055123.1, read as the reverse complement.
AGCTAACCCAGTGAGGGGTTATACAGGTCTGTGGCAGAGACTATTCTATTGAACAAATTCCAATACCAAGTCTGTGGCAGAGACCATTCTATCGATCGAGCTTCGCAGCGGCTGCTAGGCCAGTGAGATTGGGTCTATCCGATGGTGAGAGTCACTCCTCTGGACCTAGGAAGATTCCGTGATTGACAAGTAAGATATCCGAGTCCTCCCCATTCCTCTACCCCCCTCTGTTGGAACGTTTTATTCAAATAAAACTCTTAAAAGAGACTTTGTGTCTGCACCGACACAAAGTCTCTTAAAAGAGACTTTGTGTCGGTGCAGACATTTCTTATGGATAGACTCAAGGAGGACCTCTGAGCCGAAGATTTGGAACAGTAAGGTAACGTGCAAAGACCCACAACTAAACCAGCAGCTCCTACGGGGGTACCACTACAATAATAATAACATTAAACTTTATTTTAAATAGCGCCTTTAAAAGGTAGCTTCTCAAAGCACTTTATAAGGAAAACACAAGAAATACACAGGATAACAAAGGAAAAATGGGATCTTTAAGTGAAAGCTTGTGTAAAGAAAACATTTTTAGATTTGATTTGAATGAGTTTAAAGAGGATGACTCTCTGATGTTCTTTGGAAGTGAATTCTAGAGTTTTGGTACATAACAGGAGAAGGCTTTGTCCCCCATTGAGTGTAGGTGAGAGGGGGGACACACAGAGGACTAGAATTTGAGGAGCAGAGGTTATGAGGAGGGGAGTAAGTTGATAAACATTCAGAGAGATAATAGGGTGCCAAGCCACGAAGAGCCTTATAGGTGAGCAAGAGGATCTTAAAGTCTATGTGAAACCTGACAGGTAGTCAGTGCTAGGACTCCAGTATAGGGTAATATGATTACTTGTACTAGACCTAGTCAGGATTCTGGCTGCAGAATTTTTTACATATTAAAGTTGATTAATAGTGGATTTAGGTACACTAGCGAGTAGAGCATTGCAGTAGTCAAGTCAGGAAAACACAAATGTATGGATCAGCTTTTCAGCTGCAGTGTATAATAGCATAGGACGCATCCGAGCAATGTTTCTCAAGTAGAAAAAATATGTTCTGACAACATTTTGTGCATGCGGGTCAAAGAATTAACTAGCATCAAACATCACCCCTGGGTTTTTCAATTTAGACTGAAGCTCAAGTACAGTGCCATCTATAGATAAGCTATTAAGATTGGCCTTACATAATTGACGGGGGGTGCCAATAAACATGACTTCAGTTTTGTCACAGTTTAATTAAAGGAAATTGTGGGCCATCCAAGTTTTTATATCACAAATACAGTTAGATAGGAGAGAAGCAGACAAAGTAGAATCTGGTTTAGTATGGATGTATATCTGAGTGTCATCATCATAGAAGTGATAATTGAGCCCATGTGATCTAAGCACTTTGGCCAAGTAGAAACGTCTAAATGCTAAAAAGTAAGGGACCCAAGATTGAGCCCTAAGGAACACTGAGGAACTATTATGAGTCTTCTAAATAAGTGTTTTCATCCTAAAGATTTATGAAGATATAAGAGCAAAGGCATTATCAACTCACAAAATTCTACTAAACTAAAGTACCAATTATGCAGTAAACTTACTGGTACCTAAGTGTTTCTGCTTTATTTAACTCAGCCAGCAGTAGAGATAAACAATGAATATTGAATGATACCTGCTACACTGAAACGTCTACTTTAACAGTCTCTAACTAATCTGACTTACAATGTTTGCAAACATATTCTTATTGAGAACTGTTTATGCATCCAAAAATACAATTACCAAAAATTCCCAAGTGTTATAAATAACACATGCTAGTGCTGATAACAATTGGACAAAATAACAAAAACGCAAACAATGAAAACACGAAGATGGTTGGTAAAAATATGAATTCCGCAGAACAATTGTTGTGGGCTAATGCTGTTTTTTTTATAATAAACTATTATGCCTTGGATACTGTCAATGGAAGTCTGTTGAATTCATTAATATAAACCTCATACACAAATAAATGCACAAAATGATAATGTCAATATATTACATATAATTGCTGTTTACTGGTCACAAATGAAAATAAAACGGTGAACAGATAAGAATGTTTAAAAGTCTATGCATGCGGTGAAAAGAGTGCTGGATTCTACAATAAACAATGCTATTGTGCAAATATAACTACAATAAAACAGCTATAATACATTGTGTTCCAAACAATTTCATTGCCTTAAAATAGAAAACCAAATAAAAAAATAAGACTTGCTCAGTTAATGTCGACTGCTGTGAAAACATAATTAGAATGAAAACAAATGATGTTTGATCTGGACAAAAATAAAAATTAATTTAATGCATTATTAGGCTTCTATTAAGTCTATTTAGCAAGAACAAGGTAAAAAAATATTCAATTAGTTTGATAAGTGTGAGGAACTGGAGGGAGGAAATACATTGAAATCCTTATTATGTGAATTAACTTTAATCTTGCCTAGAAATATTTATTTTAGTGCAGGTTTAGACTAGCAAAAAATAAGTTCTTGGGAAAACACAAGAACTTAAGACACTAGTGTATTATTCAGGGAAGTTGTGTGTACTGGGTATCCTCAATAAAATTTTCGAAAAACACTGTTTTTGGATTTTCAAGTGGAAGGAAACTCCCACGTAAAGCAGAACTAAACCCAGCGATCTAATGGTTTCCCAAAATAGTTACATTCTAGGTATGCCATGAAAGAGAACTGTCACAAGTGCTTGTACTCTGAACTGAACTGTCAAGCCTTCAAATTGTTGGTGTCTTCAAATTAGCTGGTTACATGCAACACCATGGCAACTGCAGATCAAACAGAAGCTAAGAGGGCAGCTTCCTTGGCTGTAAAGAAGAGGAGGGTTTAGTTCCGCTTTAAGGTCAACAGCATGATTGATGTAAAATTAGGGGGCACTGCAAGTTCTGAAGCTCAAAGAGCACCTAGAGCCCTAAGTGAAAGTCATGAAGGTATAGATCAGTGATTTAAAGATGTATGGTTTGAGATGCTGTTAGACTTTAAAATTTTCCATGTGTCTAGACTTTACATCTTCACATGTGGCCACATTTAGAAATCTCCTTGTAGCAGCTGGCTAATTACTTCGCCTTACCTGGAACCTGTATGTGTTTTAGGCAGTTTTTTAAAATCTAAATGACCGTTTAACCGGTTCCCGATATACGTTGGCAGAATGGCACGGGTGCGCAAAACCACGTTCCCTTACGTCGCTCGCGCGGCGATCGGATTTGTTGCAGAACCAATTAGTCTTCAGAAATCATTGGCCTGGACCTGCTGATCAGTTCTGACCAATGAAATGCCTCCTCTACTTGTGTAATGTAAACACAGGCAGAGGAAGTGATGTCACCCCCCATCCTGGAATTCTTTTTGGTTCCGGAGAGCAGAGAGAGGACATCTAAAAGTGAGTTGCACCAACACTACACTGACACAGTACTTGTAGGCACACATTTCACCCCTGATCATCCCCCAGTTAACCCCTTCACTCCCTGTCACTGTGTCACCAATTGCAGTTTTCAGATTTTTCACTAATCACTGCGTTGGTGTCACTTGTGACACTAATCAGCATTAGGGCAGCTAGTTGTAGGCCCAGGTAGGTCTAGGGTACCCCCTAATAAAGGTTTAGCCCATTGATCACCCCCCAGTTAACCGTTTCACCCCCTGTCACCAGTAGATCTATTTTTTGATCGCCGTATTAGTGTCACAGGTGACACTAGTTAGTCAGTTAGATGATTAGTTTAACCGTTAGGTTTTTATAGCATCAGGCTACCCCCATATATTACCTAATAAAGGTTTTAACCCCCTGATTGCCCCTTAGTTAACCTTTTCACCCCCTGTCACCAGTGATCACTGTATTAGTGTCACGGGTGAGGCTAGTTAGTTAGTTATTCTTTTAAAGCGTCAGGGTACCCGCTGTATATTACCTAATAAAGGTTCAACCCCCTGATCAGCCGGCAGGTGACATCAGGTTTTAGAGTCAGTTAGGGTCAGCGTCAATCCCAGGCAGTGGCAGATTAGTGCCAGTAGCGCTAACACCCATGCACGCACCATACACCTCCCATCGTAGCACAGTGTCTGAACGGATCAATATCTTTGATCTGATCAGATCTATACTAGCATCCCCAGTAGTTTAGGGTTCCCAAAAACGCAGCGTTAGCGGGGATAAGCCTAGATACCTGCTAGCACCTCCGCCCAGCCCAGCCCACCCAAATTCAGTATCAATCGATCACTGTCACTTACAAAACACAACAAACATAACTGCAGCATTCCCAGAGTCAGGCCTGATCTCTGCGAACGCTAACAGTTTTTTTGGTAGCGATTGAAGCAGTTGCTGACAACCAGTTGCTCTTTTTGCCTGTGAGTTGCACTAGTTGTACCTGTAAATTTAGAGGTCAAAATGTCCAAACAGAGGTACACTAGTGAAGAGGCTTTCATGTTTCTGAGCATGACAGATGAGAGTGAAGAGGAAGTCACCCATCTGTCAGATTCAGGCTCAGAATACGAACCGGTAGACAACAGTGGCACCCTGACAGATAGCTCTGATGATGGAGTAGTGGTCCCTGCTAAGGTCAAGCGTACCCGTACCTCATCTGTTGAGGTGCAAGAACCGCAGGGCTCCCGTATGGAGCAGAGAGCCAGTACTAGTGCCCATCATCCTTCTGGTGAACTGGCAAGCACAAGCGACCTAGTACACCCTGTTCATACATTCAGAACTGCAGTATCACGTGGTGACGTGGCAAATCCCAAAAGTGCAGTCCAAGCTGGTGCGGTGGCTAGTACAAGTAATGTCCCGCAGCCACCAAGAAGACAAACACAGGCCCGTCGAGCCTATAGTGCCCTTACTGCAGAATATGCCTATCCTAATTGGGAGGTCACCACTTCTGCAGCACCTGTACTTCCCCCATTCATTGGCCAACCCAGAATTCAGGTGGAAACGCCACTTGATTTTTATTTGCGGTTCTTCACGAAATATCTCTTTAGATCTATTTTGGACCAAAGCAATTTGTATGCTGGTCAATTCATCGCCGCTAATCCCCAGTTGACCCTTGCCAGAGATTGGAAACCTATTATGTTTTCTGAATTTAAGACCTTTCTGGGCCTAACAAAAAAAAGTGAGTTGTGGTCATATGCCAGTGTTTCTCTGCATCCATGACCAGGGCTAGATATGAGTAGATTTTGCGGTTCATGCATTTTAATGACAATGAACTCTGTCGTCCTCGGGGTGACCCTGAATACGATCGGCTCGACAAAATTCGGAACTGCCCAGACTACATATAGAGCGCTGGCAGGATTGTTTGGGACTTGGTGTCACCCTTATTCGGAAAAGGGGTACCACTTGTACGTGGACAAATATTACACAAACGTGCCACTTTTTAGTCACTTGTTTGATCATGGAACTGGCGCATGTGGCACAGTGTGATCTAATCGCTGGGGCTTACCCCAGCGGCTTGTAGAGTCACGATTTAGACTGGAGGAGAGAGCCTGCTTGAGAAGTAATAATTTGCTTGCAGTGAAGTGGAGGGATAATCGGAATGTTTTCATTCTGTCCTCCCTTCACGCAGATACGTCGGTCCAAATTCCAACGATGACTGGTGTTGTGGAGAAAACCCTCTGTGTCCACGAATACAACCTTAATATGGGAGGGGTGGACCTCAACGACCAGTTGATGGTGCGGTACTTAATTACCCGTAAGGCCAGACGCTGGTACAAAAAAGTGTCTGTATACTTATTCCAATTGGCTCTACTGAAAGCTTATGTGCTATACAAAGCGTCAGGATGAACTGGATCCTTCCTTAAATTCCAGGAAGAGATCATCAAAGCCCTTCTTTTTCCAGAAGGTGCTGTGGCCCAATTTCCCAATCCAAATGCAGTGAGCCGGCTGCTTGAGAGGCATTTTCCGTATTTCCTTCCTGGTACCCCTACCCAAATATCACCCCAAAGAAAATGTTGTGTCTGTAGCATATAGGTGTGACACCCGCTATTATTGTCCCTCCTGTCCTGGCCAACCTGGTCTTTGCATCAGTGAATGTTTCGAACGCTACCACACACTAGTGAAGTATTAGCGTAGGGTACAGCACGGAACAGTCTAGGGTACACTTTTACAGGGTCTCCAAAGATGCCATCGCATTTTGAGAGACTCGAATCTGGAACAGTTACAGTTACAAATAAAAGTGTAAAAAAATATTTTTTATATATGTAGTGCAGGAGTTTTTGCCACCTAAGTTATACTGTATATATGTGATGTAGTTAAATTACAGTTTGGCTCCTTCTGGTGTCTGTTTATGTTGTGCCATTGAAGTTTGTTCAGTTCAGTTGCATTATGAAACAAAGCAAGGTGAGAGGTGAGTCGTGAGGAAGTGACTCTATTGCTGTGGGTTGGCTTGAGACTACAATACCCACGGTGCCATTGTGCTACCAGAATGCAGGGCACCACCGCACAGCCTGCTGGGGGATGTGATATAAGGACAAGCAAGGCCCCAGCCCTCTCTCACTGAATGCCATCTTTCAACAGGCAGGAGGCCTGCTGTTAGCGTGCTTAGGCCGTAGAAGCCTGGGCCTAAAGTTGGAGAGAGGATCGCCGATGGAGGGGATCCTTGTGGACAGCTTGTGTCTCTGACTGAGACAGGGAGGGGACCGTCCTATGCTTCACCGCATCTGATGCCATCCATCCACCTGCACCTTGTAAGCGGCCGTGGGGTGGACCGGCGACATCTTGCCTGACGGTGATACCAGTGAGGAGAGGACTCTGGGTGGTGAGAAGGTACTACCAGCATAATTAACTGAGTTATAGAAGAGTGGTTCCTATAGTCCCACTTATACTTGCTAACTAGGGTTGAGCGAACCCGAACTGTAAAACTGTAAAATTTACTGTATGTTCGGGTTCGGTGTTCGGCAATGTAATGGTGCATTTTAAAAAGCTGCAGGGCAGCCAATCAACATTTGTTTAACTTGTGTGCCCTTAGAAGCCATCACAGCCATGCCTATCAATGGCATGGCTGTGATTGGCCAGTGCAGCATGTGACTCAGCCTCTATATAAGCTAGAGGCACATAGCACAGCACGTCACTCTGCTTTAGTGTAGGGAAAGGTTGCTGCTGCTGCTGCTTTGAGGGAGAGAATTAGATAGGAGTCCTGATTCAGAAATCAAATTGCTCAGCGATCTACCTTGCTTTTGTTGTGTGGGTGCAGTGTACAATCTTTTTATCCTGCCCTGAACCCAGTGCCAGAGAAAAGATAACTTTTATCCGTCTGATAGTTAGGTTGGCGTCGGCGGGCATTTTATGCAAGCTCAGTGCACCAGCACTGCATATGTTACTGTGAGATACACACTTTAGATACTGTTCTCCTATTCTGCTATTCCCCAAAAAAAAATTAGGGCAAAAAAAAATATTTTGGTGCGTTTTCTGCATATCTGTACGTGTGCGATACACACTTTAGATACTGTTCTCCTATTCTGGTATTCAAAAAAATAATAATTTAGGGCAAAAAAAAAATGTTTGGTGCGTTTTCTGCCCCCAAATTTTTTCTTGGTGCATTTTCTGCATATCTGTATGTGTGAGATGCACACTTTAGATACTGTTCTCCTATTCTGCTATTCAAAAAAAAGAAACAATTTAGAGCAAAAAAAAAATGTTTGGGTGCGTTTTCTGCATATCTGTACCTGTGAGATACACCCTTTAGATACTGTTGCTCTATTCTGCTATTCAAAAAACACCCATTTAGGGCAAGATCCTAAATTTCAGAAATATGAGGAGAACGTCAAATAAGGGACGTGGCCCCTGTCGTGGTGCTGCTGGTGGAGCTCCTGTTGCAGGGAGAGGACGTGGTCGATCTGTGCCAGCTACACGCACAAGTGAAACACCTTCCTCAGGTGCGAGTAGGCAATAGAGCCTGCAGCGGTATTTGATCGGACCTAATGCAACTCTACGAATGTTGAGGTCAGGACAAGTACAGGCGATAGTAGATTGGGTTGCTGACAGTGCCTCCAGTTCCTTCACATTGTCTCCCACCCAGTCTACTGCTGAAAGATCAGAGTTGGCACCTGCAGCCGATGTCCATCAGTCTTTCACCTCACCCCCTTGCAAATCAGCCAAGCAGTCTAAACCACAAGTCATGCAGCAGTCCCTTCTGCTTTTTGATGACTCTGTTAGCAGGGTTTCCCAGGGCCATCCACCTAGCCCTGCCCCAGAAGTGGAAGAGATTGAGTGCACCGATGCCCAACCACTTATGTTTCAAGATGAGTACATGGGAGGACCATTGCAGCACGTCTCGGATGATGAAGAAACACAGATGCCAACTGCTGCTGCTTTCGCAATTGTGCAGACCGACAAGGAGGGCAGGGGTGAAGACTGGGTGGAAGATGATGTGGAGGACGATGAGGTCCTCGACCCCACATGGAATCAACGTGATGCAGGTGACCTGTGTAGTTCGGAGGAAGAGGCGGTGGTCGCACAGAGCCACCAGCACAGCAGAAGAGGGAGCAGGGTGCAAAAGCGGAGCGTCCGTCCCCTAGACAGCACGCCTGCTACTGCCCAACGCAGCAAGGGACCGAGCACATGAAAGCCAGGTCCAAGGAGTTCCCTAGCATGGCAGTTCTTCAGACAATGTGCTGATGACAAGACACGAGTGGTTTGCACGCTGTGCAATCAGAGCCTGAAGCGAGACAAACGTTCTCAACCTGAGCACAACCTGCATGACCAGGCATCGAAGTGCAAAGCACGAGCTGCAGTGGAGTAGACACCTCAAAAACCAAGAAAGGTCTCTGGCTCCTCCTGCTTCCTCTTCTGCTGCAGTCTCAGCCTCTTCATCCACCTCTGTAGTGACAGTGGCACCTGCCACCCCACAAACAGAGGATCTGCCAGCAACACTATCACCTGGGTCACCAACCATCTCCACAATGTCCCATGGAAGCGTTCAGCTCTCTATCTCCCAAACACTGGAGCGGAAGAGGAAGTACCCCCCTACCCACCCACGATCCCTGGCCCTGAATGCCAGCATTTCAAAATTCATGGCCTTTGAAATGCTGTCATTCTGTCTGGTGGAGACGCAGAGTTTTAAAAGCCTGATGGCATTGGCTGTCCCACAGTACGTCGTGCCCAGCCGCCACTACTTTTCCAGGCGAGCCATCCCTTCCCTGCACAACCAAGTGGGGGAGAAATTCAGGTGTGCACTGCGCAACGCCATCTGTGGCAAGGTCCACCTAACTACGAATACGTGGACCAGTAAGCACGGTCAGGGACGTTATATCTCCAAAACAGCAAACTGGGTAAATGCAGTGGCGGCTGGGCCTGAGGCGGATAGCAGTTTTTGCGCATGTCCTTCCACCACCGAGGATTGCAGGGCGCTTCAGTTTGCCTCCTGTTGCTAACTCCTCCTACTCCGCTTCCTCATCCTCTACCGCCTCCTCATCCGGTCAGCGTAACACCTTCACCACCAACTTCAGCACAGCCAGGGGTAAATAACAGCAGGCAGTTTTAAAACTTTCCTGTTTGGGGAAAAACGCCACACCGCGCAGGAGTTGTGGAGGGACATGGAACAACAGACCGATGAGTGGTGGCAGTGAGCCTCAAGCCCGGCCTGGTGGTGTGCGATAATGGGCAAAATCTCGTAGCAGCTCTAGGCCTAGCCGGTTTGACGCACATCCCTTGCCTGGCGCATGTGCTGAATTTGGTGGTGCAGAGGTTCCTTAAAATTTACCCCGATATGCCAGAGCTGCTGCAGAAAGTGCGGGCCGTCTGTGCACACTTTCGGCGTTCTCACCCTGCTGCTGCTCGCCTGTCAGCGCTGCAGCGTAACTTCCGCCTTCCCTCTCACCGCCTCATATGTGACGTGCCCACAAGGTGGAACTCCACCTTGCACATGCTGGCCAGACTGTGCGAGCAGCAGCAGGCGATAGTGGAGTTTCAGCTGCAGCACGCACGCGTGAGTCACTCTGCAGAACAGCACCACTTCACCACCAATAACTGGGCCTCCATGCGAGACCCGTGTGCCTTGTTGCGCTGTTTCGAGTACTCCACCAACATGGCCAGTGCCGATGACGCTGTTCTCAGCGTTACTATCCCAGTTCTATGACTCCTTGAAAAAACGCTTCGGACGATGATGGAAAAGGATGTGGCACAGGAGGAGGAGGAGGAAGAGGGATAATTTCCAAGGCTTTCAGGGCAGTCATTCACAAGTGGCTCCGAGGGTGGGTTCCTGCACCAACAAACGCCAGGTACACAATTGTTCAGCAAGGGCACAGTTCTGGAGGATGACGAGGTAGAGGATGAGGAGGAGGAGATGGAGGAGGAGGAACCATGTTCACAGCAGGGTGGCACCCAGACCATCTCATGGCCGTCACTGGTGCGTGGCTGGGGGGATACAGAGGACACAGACTATACACTTCCCACAGAGGACAGCTTTTCGTTGCCTCTGGGCAGCCTGGCACACATAAGCGATTACATGCTGCAGTGTCTCTGCAACGACCGCCGAGTTGCCCACATTCTAACTGGTGCTGATTACTGGGTGGCCACGCTGCTGGATCCCCGTTACAAGGACAACGTACCATCCTTAATTCCCTCACTGGAGCATGATCGTAAGATGCGCGAGTACAAGCGCACGCTGGTAGATGCGCTGCTGGTGGCATTCCCACCTGACAGCGGGGGCACAGTGGAAGCACAAGGCGAAGGCAGAGGAGGAGGAAGAGGTCGCCAACGCAGCCGGGGCACCGCCAGCACCTCAGAAGGCAGGGTTAGCATGGCCGAAATGTGGAAAAGCTTTGTCAGCACGCCACAACAACCAGCACCACCAGCTGATATGGAACGTCTTAGCAGGAGGCAACATTTCACCAACATGGTGAAGCAGTATGTGTGCACACGCCTACACAAACTGAATAACGGGTCTGCCCCCTTCAACTTTTGGGTCTCCAAATTGGGCACATGGCCTGAGCTTGCCCTTTATGCCTTGGAGGTGCTGGCCTGCCCTGCAGCCAGTGTATTATGTGAACGTGTATTTAGCACGGCAGGGGGCGTTATCACAGACAAGCGCAGCCGCCTGTCCAGAGCCAATGTGGACAAGCTCACGTTCATTAAAATGAACAAGGCATGGATCCCACAGGACTTCTCCGTACCTTGTGCAGAATAGACATGTATACCGGCCTTACCCAGCCATTGTTGTATTTTTGATCTTTCTCACTCTTTTGAGGTGTACCCTAATTAAAAAAAAAAAAAATTAAAAACAAAAACCAGTGTTGGCTACCTCGTCCTCCTCCACTGCCGCTTCCACCTATACCGCCACCTCAACCTCCTACTCCATATGGACCTCGTCCTCCTAGGTCAAGATTATTATTTTTTATTTTTATGTATTTTATGTTATTTTAAGTTATTTCCCTATCCACATTTGCCATGCTCAACAACATTTTGCTGCCATTTGCAGCCCTCTAGCCCTTTCCATTACTTTTTTAGAGCCATTTTAGTCCTCAAAAGTTCGGGTCCCCGTTGACTTCAATGAGGTTCGGGTTCGGGGTCAAGTTCCGGTCAAGTTCGGGTCCCGAACTCGAACTTTTTTGCGAAGTTCGGCCGAACCCGTCGAACCCGAACATCCAGGTGTCCGCTCAACTCTATTGCTGACACTTGCAGTGCCACATATAGGGATCCTTTGCACCCGAGAGTGGGACAGCGGATTGGGAGAACTAGCGCTTCCTTTATTTCTACTCTACATTCACGGAGTGATTAGTTTCCCTCTTCACATACTGTTTGGAATACAATTTAAGTGCACCAACAGAGCTAGCAGAAGACACGTGAACTTAAAGGAACAGTCATCACTTTATTTCTCTGCAACATTTACAGTGAAGGGATAGGCACCAGTTAGAACTGTCCACTAGAGGGAGTCATATAGCCATAAGAAATCTTATGTTTGATATAACTGTATATATTGCCTCTGTTGTGCTGCTGTTATAGTAAGTTTGTGTGAGAATAGGTGGGGAAGTGTCCCAGTGTCGGTGTCATAGCATTGGGAGGTTCTTCCATCATACACGTACTCACATTTGACCCAGGTTATAGTAATTGGGTCTTGTAATATAGAAACCTTGAACCAGTTGTATTTCATTGACTTTGCAGGAATCTGTGTACAGTCAATTATATCTGTATATTGTTCTACTTTCTCCAAGTAAACACTTTACAACTGGTTAAGTTATTTCTTGTGTGGAACTCTATCTGTTGCAGCTGACAGTCAGGTGACCAGTGCCAAGGTAACGGTAACTATACATATTACAGTGTGGTGTTGTTGTGGTCCTCTTTGCCATTGAGTCCCACATACGTATTGTTGTCCAGTTGTGCCAAGGGGGGTTTGAGCCAAGTTTCTGGGGTTGACAGGCAGAGTGCAGACCCAAACTAATAACCAGCAGCTCCTACGGGGGTAGTGCTACATATATATATATATATATATATATATATATAAAATAAAAAAGCCAAAAATAGTTATTGTTTTATTGTCTCTCTCTAATCTCTCTCTATTGTTCTCTCTCTATTGTTCTGCTCTTTTTACTGTATTTTTTAACTGCAATGTTTTATTGTTACTATGTTTTATCACATTTTCTTTTTAGGTATGTAATTAGTTTATACTTTACTGTTTACTGTGTTTTACTGCCATTCAGCTGCAGCACTGATTTATTTATCTTGACAGCAATAGCATTTGCTCTCACGATATGGAGAACATCAAATCCAGTGCTGTAGGAGGTGATTTCACCACCACAGTTAAAAAAAAAAGAGCATATATGCCAAAGCATGGGGGCAGGGGTGGAGGGGCGATTTGCCCCTAACACTAGGGGCGGATTGCCCCTATGCTTCGGCATATTTTTTTACTCTTTTTTGGCACAGATTGTTGTTTCATTGAGTTAATGTTTTATTGTTACCATTGTTTGCTTTTCAGGTACACCATTCACCTGCAGCACTGATTTATTTATCTTAACAGCAACAGCATTTGCTCTCACGATACGTAAATCAGTGTCTCCAGTGCTGTAGGAGGAGATTTCACCATCACAATTAAAAAAAGGTGCATGTATGCCCAATATTAGAAGTCGGTGAATGCAGGGTGGTATTCTAATAGTGGGCATACTAACCGATCAATCTCTTTTTTCATTCAGCCCACAGGCTGCATGAAAAAAAAAGAACATTACAATATATGCCCAACAAGGACCAGCAACGTACTGGCATGTTGCTGGACTTTGAGTGGTTATACCAGAATGATGCCTGCAGGTTTAGGTATCATCTTGGTATCATTCTTTTCAGCCAGCGGGTGGATTTTATGTAAAAGCAACCCTAGTGGCTGATTAGATGCTAGACTGCTTTTACAAGTAGTGGGAGGGAACGTCCCCCCCTCCTGCCATCTTCAATGGTTTTCTCAGGCTCTCCTGTCCCACCGGGAACCTGAAAATGCAGCTGGTGGTTCCGTCAGCGGACCATAGAGCTGATTGAAGACCAGAATGGCTCCAATCACTGGAAGCTACAAACATTTCATGACTTTGGTTTCGCCGGATATAAATAGCGCCATTGGGAAATTGGGAAAGAATCTTATCACACTGATCTTGGTGTGGTCAGATGCTTTAAGGGTAGAGGAGAGATCTAGAGTCTAATAGACCCCAATTTAAAAAAAAGAGTACCTGTCACTTCCTATTGCTATCATAGGAGATATTTACATTCCCTGTGATAACAATAAAAATTATAAAAAAAAGATATCCCTTGGTAGGTGAGATAGTGATCCTGATTTTGTTGAATGTGAAGGTTGCAACCTTATTGCTTGAAATACACGTGTAATGTCTTACATGTATATCTGTTAAAAAAAAATCGAAATAAAACTGTTATTGAAAAAAAAAAATGATAAAAGAAAACAAACAAAAAGGAACAGTGTAAAAATAAAATAAAAAAGCAAAAATCAATAATAAAAAAAAGCACCTCTGTCCCCACATGCTGGCGCGCAAAGGTGAACGCAAGCATCGGGCTCGTGTCATATGTAAACAGCAATTGCACCATGCATGTGAGGTATCACCACAAACGTCAGATCAATGGCAGTAATTTTAGCAAGACAAGAACAAGAGTAAACATCAAATGAGACCTAATGTGCTGCCGACATCCCTGGAGTAAATCGAAAGAGGAAGAACCCCCGAGGTGGCACTTTAAGGGCAACAACAGAGTATGTATATATAAAGGTTTTATTAACAAATTATACAAAATATACAAAATTGCAAAGTTAAAAACATAGATGATACGAAAATACGTGGGTCCCAGGAAGAGGTCCAGAAAGCCTGACGAGTTTCGGGACACCGTTGGTCCCTTCGTCAGGGGCTAGTATCCAGACGGGATCACACTGTACAATACAAATAAAATCTTTTTTAACAAAACATAAATTTCAGCATTAATTGTCTGTACAAAATGGTTCACAGAAGCATAGTAATCACATGGCACAGGAATCATACCCAAACATATCATCATGTAAATTCATGGTCGGACCGGCGAGCCCCCAGAGGTAGCAGCACGGAGGTACCTCCTGCGCCAAAAGGCATACAAGCGAGGTGGATCCCCACACTTCCCAACAGATCCAAACGCACCACCAAAACATAGAAACAGCAGCCACGATGGTAAGGTCCTTAAGTTCTAAATAAAGAACATTAACATGTAAGCTTCAATTGTATAAACCACATCCATTACCAATTGTATGTCCCTTTAAGGATGGGGCAGAGTGACAAAAAGGGGCATTGTACCTAGTTACTATGGCATCCATCTGACCCTCAGGATTGCACAGAGAAACACAAAACTTGGCCAACATCTTCCCCAGTTCCTCCAGACATGTTTGTCTTATGATCTGTATGTAAATATAAAGGTCTAAGGTAAGTATAGATCACCCACAAGGCGTCCAGTCATGTACCACACATGCGGTGGACACGACTTGGGCCTAAGAGAAAGGGAGACACCCCCCTCCCCTACCTCTTGGTGTTAACCTACCTTGACAATAAAACAAGTAAGCTTAATGCTGGCGTGGTGCGTCTCCGCCATCCAAGATAATGACGGATCCGCCATGTACAGCGCCAGCTTTTAAAATGGAGGAAGGGGGGGGGGAGAGGGAGCACGTGACGTTGTGACGCACTGCCGCCACGCGTCACGTGATCCAAGGTCCTATTCGGCTCAGCCCAGCCGCAATTATAAGGGATAGATGATGGTGACAGACTGTGTCTGTGCAATCCAAAATGCGCACGCACGGACAGTGCATCCTACATCATGTGATCCAGCGGACCTTTAGTAATGGGATCCTGTCGCCATCCTAAGATGTAGATAGATACAAATGTATATGGCCCCACCCCAAAGGTGTGCCTATTTGAGTACTAGGCCGGAATGCATGTCTCATTGCATAGTAACGGACAAGCTGGTCAACAATCCTGGAATAGCACAGCTGGCCATAATAACGGTTACATGGAAAAGGAGGGAAGGGTAATAATTTAAATATGCAGACAAGGCATAGCAGCATACTGCGATCCATATCTGGACAGTGTATAGGATCCCGAGCGCCGGATGCAAGGGCGCCCCCCGCACCAAACCCATCCAAAGGGAGGGCATAGTGATGAAGGCATCCCGCAACCCGCGCCCACCGGCGCACACAAGATTAAAAGGCAGGCTTTGATCCAAGGGAGATTTCCCGAGGCCGGGCCCGCCATTTCATAAACAGGCCACGCCCAGACAGGGGTGGCCTACGTGCGCCGGGTGGGAGAATTGAAAACCCAGCCTTTGCATACATCCATAGCAGCCAACCCTGAGCAGTCCGCCAGTCAGAGCACGAATAACCACAGGATAAAATAGGAACAGGAGAAATTGTAAATTGATATTTAACAGACAAATACGAATAAATAATTCAAAATACCGAGAGGTAATTGAAACATGCAAATAGTTGGGTAGGATTACAAATACACAATTACACAAAGGTAAATAGGTCATACACATAAGGGGGTATTGATCATTCTTTTTCACATCCACCTGAGGCAAAGCATTCTAAGAAGGGTCTAAAGCTAATTTGTTAGTTAAGTCCAGGGGGTATGGTGGCCCCAAGGTCCGCAATCCAGCGGGTTTCCCACTGGAGCAGCACCTTGTTCCAATCTCCCCCCCTTAGAAACTGGATTCTAGGAAATTTTCCCTTGTGTTGTTGGATCACATGTCTACCCAACGGAAGCTCTGGGTTTGCCATCTTCATAGAGCTAATGTGCCTAGAGGCCCTCTTATAAAATTGCAGTTTGGTTTTCCCCACATAGAATCTAGAACATTGGCATGTCAAAAGATATATACAGGTCCTTCTCAAAAAATTAGCATATTGTGATAAAGTTCATTATTTTCTGTAATGTACTGATAAACATTAGACTTTCATATATTTTAGATTCATTACACACAACTGAAGTAGTTCAAGCCTTTTCTTGTTTTAATATTGATGATTTTGGCATACAGCTCATGAAAACCCCAAAATCCTATCTCAAAAAATTAGCATATTTCATCCGACCAATAAAAGAAAACTGTTTTTAATACAAAAAAAGTCAACCTTCAAATAATTATGTTCAGTTATGCACTCAATACTTGGTCGGGAATCCTTTTGCAGAAATGACTGCTTCAATGCGGCGTGGCATGGAGGCAACCAGCCTGTGGCACTGCTGAGGTGTTATGGAGGCCCAGGATGCTTCGATAGCGGCCTTAAGCTCATCCAGAGTGTTGGGTCTTGCGTCTCTCAACTTTCTCTTCCCAATATCCCACAGATTCTCTATGGGGTTCAGGTCAGGAGAGTTGGCAGGCCAATTGAGCACAGTAATACCATGGTCAGTAAACCATTTACCAGTGGTTTTGGCACTGTGAGCAGGTGCCAGGTCGTGCTGAAAAATGAAATCTTCATCTCCATAAAGCTTTTCAGCAGATGGAAGCATGAAGTGCTCCAAAATCTCCTGATAGCTAGCTGCATTGACCCTGCCCTTAATAAAACACAGTGGACCAACACCAGCAGCTGACATGGCACCCCAGACCATCACTGACTGTGGGTACTTGACACTGGACTTCAGGCATTTTGGCATTTCCCTCTCCCCAGTCTTCCTCCAGACTCTGGCACCTTGATTTCCGAATGTACTTTGGACCACTGAGCAACAGTCCAGTGCTGCTTCTCTGTAGCCCAGGTCAGGCGCTTCTGCCGCTGTTTCTGGTTCAAAAGTGGCTTGACCTGGGGAATGCGGCACCTGTAGCCCATTTCCTGCACACGCCTGTTCACGGTGGCTCTGGATGTTTCTACTCCAGACTCAGTCCACTGCTTCCGCAGGTCCTCCAAGGTCTGGAATCGGTCCTTCTCCACAATCTTCTTCAGGGTCCGGTCACCTCTTCTCGTTGTGCAGCGTTTTCTGCCACACTTTTTCCTTCCCACAGACTTCCCACTGAGGTGCCTTGATACAGCACTCTGGGAACAGCCTATTCGTTCAGAAATTTCTTTCTGTGTCTTACCCTCTTGCTTGAGGGTGTCAATGATGGCCTTCTAGACAGCAGTCAGGTCGGCAGTCTTACCCATGATTGCGGTTCTGAGTAATGAACCAGGCTGGGAGTTTTTAAAAGCCTCAGGAATCTTTTGCAGGTGTTTAGAGTTAATTAGTTGATTCAGATGATTAGGTTAATAGCTCGTTTAGAGAACCTTTTCATGATATGCTAATTTTTTGAGATAGGATTTTTGGGTTTTCATGAGCTGTATGCCAAAATCATCAATATTAAAACAAGAAAAGGCTTGAACTACTTCAGTTGTGTGTAATGAATCTAAAATATATGAAAGTCTAATGTTTATCAGTACATTACAGAAAATAATGAACTTTATCACAATATGCTAATTTTTTGAGAAGGACCTGTAACTCCCTATGTCTTACAGTTAAAGAAATGGCGGGGTCTGTATGGGCATCAATTGGGTAAAATATTGCCCTGTCGAGTGTTCATATACTGACAGACTGGACAGCTCCCACAGGTAAATGTGCCCATTCTTTTGCATGGGTCTTTGCGGAACTCACCCCTAAATTCACTCTGGACCAAATGGTCCCTGAGTGATGGGGCGCGCCGATATGTGATTGCAGGCGCCTCAGTGACAAATGGACTAAGCAATGGGGTCTATGCATAGCAAATGCCAAAACTTGGTGATAATATTTTTAACAGCTTTATGCTGATTATGATATTTAGTGATGATCCTCACAATTTGGGTGTCAATTAAAAATATTATCACCAAGTTTTGGCATTTGCTATGCATAGACCCCATTGCTTAGTCCATTTGTCACTGAGGCACCTGCAATCACATATTGGCGCGCCCCATAACTCAGGGACCATTTGGTCCAGAGTGAATTTAGGGGTGAGTTCCGCAAAGACCCATGCAAAAGAATGGGCACATTTACCTGTGGGAGCTGTCCAGTCTGTCAGTATATGAACACTCGACAGGGCAATATTTTACCCAATTGATGCCCATACAGACCCCGCCATTTCTTTAACTGTAAGACCGAGGGAGTTATATATCTTTTGACATGCCAATGTTCTAGATTCTATGTGGGGAAAACCAAACTGCAATTTTATAAGAGGGCCTCTAGGCACATTAGCTCTATGAAGATGGCAAACCCAGAGCTTCCGTTGGGGAGACATGTGATCCAACAACACAAGGGAAAATTTCCTAGGATCCAGTTTCTAATTCTGGATAGGATTCACCCCAACTCCAGGGGGGGAGATTGGAACAAGGTGCTGCTCCAGCGGGAAACCCGCTGGATTGCGGACCTTGGGGCCACCATACCGCCTATACTTAACAAATAAATTAGCTTTAGACCCTTCTTAGAAGGCTTTGCCTCAGGTGGATGTGAAAAAGAATGATCATACCCCCTTATGTGTATGACCTATCTACCTTTGTGTAATTGTGTATTTGTGATCATACCCGACTATTTGCATGTTCCAATTACCTCTGTATTTTGAATTATTTATTTGTATTTGTCTGTTAAATATCAATTTACAATTTCTCCTGTTCCTATTTTATCCTGTGGTTATTCGTGCTCTGACTGGCGGACTGCTCGGGGTTGGCTGCTGTGGATGTATGCAAAGGGTGAGTTTTCAATTCTCCCACTCGGCGCACGTAGCCACCCCTGTCTGGGCGTGGCCTGTTTATGACCTGGCGGGCCCGGCCTCTGGAAATCTCCCTTTGATCGGAGCCTGCCTTTGGTCTTGCGTGCGCCGGTGGGCGCGGGTTGTGGGACGCCTTCATCACTATGCCCTCCCTTTGGATGGGTTTGGTGCGGGTGGCGCCCTCACATCCGGAGCTCAGGATCCTATACATTGTACGGATATGGATCGCAGTATGCTGCTATGCCTTGTCTGCATATTTAAATTATTACCCTTCCCTCCTTTTCCATGTAACCAGTATTATGGCCAGCTGTGCTATTCCCGCATTGTTGACCAGCTTGTCCGTTACTATGCAACGAGACATACATGCCGGCCTAGTACTCAAATAGGCACACCTTTGGGGTGGGGCCATATACATTTGGTCCGTCCCTTCTATCTACATCTTAGAATGGCGACAGTATCCCATTACTAAAGGATCTGCTGGAACACATGATGTAGGACACACTGTCCGCGCGTGCGCATTTTGGATTGCACAGACACAGTCTGTCCCCATCATCTATCCCTTATGATTGTGGCTGGGCTGAGCTGAATAGGACCTTGGACCATGTGACGCGCGGCGGCAGTGCGTCACGTGCTCCCTCTCCTCCCCCTTCCTCCATTTTAAAAGCTGGCGCTGTACATGACGGATCCGTCATTATCTTGGACGGCGGAGAGGCACCACGCCAGCAGTAAGCTTACTTGTTTTATTGTCAAGGTAGGTTAGCACCAAGAGGCAGGGGAGGGGGGTGTCTCCCTTTCTCTTAGGCCCAAGTCGTGTCCACTGCATGTGTGGTACATGACTGGATGCCTTGTGGGTGATCTATACTTACCTTAGTCCTTTATATTTACATACAGATCATAAGACAAACATGTCTGGAGGAACTGGGGAAGATGTTGGCCAAGTTTTGTGTTTCTCTGTGCAATCCTGAGGGTCAGATGGATGCCATAGTAACTAGGTACAATGCCCCTTTTTGTCACTCTGCCCCGTCCTTAAAGGGACAAATAATTGGTAATGGATGTGGTTTATACAATTGAAGATTACATGTTAATTAGAACTTAAAGTGGGGTTCCAATCACATTTCTCATTTTTTTAAAGTATGTTATTTCACCATTCAATACAGTCGTACAATTAAGACTTAAAAAAAACTCTTTCCTGAAGTTGTCATTTTGCTTGTGGGAATGTGAAGCCCACAAGCACTTACTTCCTGGACTGTGTTTACGAGTGACCATCTCGGACTGCCCGGCGATTCTAGCCATAGGGGAAGCGCACTGCATCCTGGGAAATGATGACACACATTTCCCAGGAGCAGTAGCGAGCTGAGGAGCCATGGGAGATGACGTCAGAAACCGAGGTGATTCAGAAGGCAGATTTTGTGGGACCACATAGCAACAGGTACTTCCAGGTGAGTAAAAAAAATGTTTTTCATTTTTTTTTGGGGTATTATATGCACAATAATGCTATTTTGTATTTTTGGTGGAAACTCCACTTTAAGGACCTTACCATCGTGGCTGCTGTGTCTATGTTCTGGTGGTGCGTTTGGATCTGTTGGGAGGTGTGGTGATCCGCCTCGCTCGTTTGCCTTTTGGCGCAGGAGGTACCTCCGCGCTGCTACCTCTGGGGGCTCGCCGGTCTGACCATGAATTTCCATGATGATATGTTTGATTCCTATGCCATGTGATTACTATGCTTCTGTGAACCATTTCGTAGCAGACAATTAATGCTGAAATGTATGTTTTGTTAAAAATGATTTTATTTGTATTGTACAGTGTGATCCCGTCTGGATACTAGACCCTGACTAAGGGACCAACGGTGTCCCGAAACGCGTCAGCCTTTCTGGACCTCTTCTTGGGACCCACAAATTTTCGTATCATCTATGTTTTTAACTTTGTAATTTTGTATATTTTGTATAATTTGTTAATAAAACCTTTATATATACATATTCTGTTGTTGCCCTTAAAGTCCCACCTGGGGGGTTCTTCCTCTTTTAATTTTAGCAGTAGACCTCCTCTGTAAATCTAAAGTGGTAACCTGTAAAGACTTTTAAAAGCTTTTAAAAATGTATGTAGTTTGTCACCGCTGCACGGTTGTGCGCAATATTAAAGCTTGTCGTGTTTGGTATCTATGTACTCAGCATAAGATCATCTTTTACATTTTACCAAACATTTGGGCAATATAGTGTGTTTTAGTGCATTAAAATTCAAAAAAGTACTCTGTTGGTTGAGAAGGAGCAGGAATCTCCTTGTAATTCATTAACCCCTTGCCGACTGCGCCATGTACATTTACGTTGGCAGAATGGCACGGATGCGCAAAGTAACGTATATTTATGTTACTTTGAATTTTGCGCACGCGCGCCCCTGCCACGAGCTCCGTGACCATGACCGTGGGACCCGCGGACCCTATGTCCGCCGGTGTCCTGTGACCGTGTCACGGAGCTGCAGAACGGGGAGAGGCCAGTGTAAACAAGGCATCTCCCTGTTCTGCCTAGTGACAGGACACTGATCATCTGCTCCCTCTCATCGGGAGCAGTGATCAGTGAGTGTCGTGTCACAGTAAGCCCCACCCCCACACAGTTATAATCACTTCCTACGACAAACTTAACCCCTTCCTAGCCCCCTAGTGGTTTACCCCTTACCCTGCCAGTCACATTTATACAGTAATCAGTGCATTTTTATAGCACTGATCGCTGTATAAATGTGAATGGTCTCAAAATAGCATCAAAAGTGTCCGATGTGTCCGCCATAATGTCTCAGTCATGATAAAAATCGCTGATCGCCGCCATTACTAGTAAAACATTTTTTTTTATAAAAAGCCATAAAATTATCCCCTATTTTGTAGACGCTTTAACTTTTGCACAAACCAATCAATAAATGCTTATTGCGATTTTTTTTTACCAAAAATATGTAGAAGAATACATATCGGCCTAAACTAAAACTAAAAAAAAAAATTGGGGATATTTATTATAACAAAAATTACAAAATATTGCTTTTTTTTCAAAATTGTTGCTCTATTTTTGTTTATAGTGCAAAAAATAAAAACTGCAGAGGTGATCAAATACCACCAAAAGAAATCTCTATTTCTGGGAAAAAAAGGACGTCAATTTTGTTTGGGAGCCACGCCGCACGACCGTGCAATTGTCAGTTAAAGTGACGCAGTGCCTAATCGCAAAAAGTGGCCCTGTCATTTGGCAGCCAAATCCTCTGGGGCTGAAGTGGTTAATCCTTGAAACAAATATTAGAAAGGCCGAGCGCAATGTATGGAATGTTTGGTTCTTTGTATTTGAGAAGTTGTATTATTTAGCAGTTCTGTACTTATACAAATCATCTTCAATAAAAAAAAAAAATATAGGATTTTTTACTCACCGTAAAATCCGTTTCTCTGAGTTCATGGACCGACACAGCGTCTCTATTGTCAAAGTGGGTATTATCCGTTAATTAGGAGTGACTAGGCAGAAAACTTGTAAGAAGTAATGCATCACACCTTCTACAGTACCGCCCAGGGGGCGGACCCTCTGGGTATATCCCCTCAGTCTGCATCTCGCAGATCAGTTCTTTAAAAAGCAGTACAAACTTAAAAGGAGGGGTGGGTGCTGTGTCGGTCCATGGACTCAGAGAAAAGGATTTTACGGTGAGTAAAAAATCCTATTTACTCTTTCGTCCATGGACCGACACAGCTTCTCTATTGACAAAGTGGGACATCCCAAAGCAGTGTCAGAGAAAAAACGAGGGGTGGTAACAGCAGAAAAATAAACTTCACCACAAACACAAAACAGCACTCCTCCAACGGAGGAGTTGCAACTCTAAACAGCCGCCTCCCAAACTTTGCGGCCGAAAGAGGCATCCGAAGATGCACCTACATTGCCGCTTTACATAAAGTCGCCGCTTTACATAATTGGGAAACAGACGCTTGATGTCGAAAAGCCCAAGAGGCACCTATTGCCCTGGTCGAATGCGCCGTGACCGGGAAGGGGGGCGCTTGACCCTTTAAGGCGTAAGCCTGGATTACTATCTGTCGGATGCACCTAGAGATGGTGGCCGACGAGACTGCTTTGCCCTTCTTGGGACCAGCCACCGAAACAAACAGTGAGTCTGACTTCCGGAACAGGGAAGTAGCAGATAGGTATACTCTCAAAGCTCGGACAACGTCCAAGGAATGCAACGCCGACTCCTTAGGATTCGACGGATGAGGACACAAGGATGGAAGTACAAAGTACAATGTCTCCGTTGAGATGAAAAGCCGAAACGACTTTCGGAAGAAAGGAAGGCTGCGGCCGCAGCACCACCTTATCCTTGTGGAAAATCAAATAGGGAGCCTTGCAGGACAAGGCTGCCAGCTCAGAGACTCGTCTAACTGACGTAACAGCCACCAAATAGACCACTTTCTGAGAAAGTGTCAACAGGGGAATATCTCGAATATTCTCAAACGGTGCCTTCTGAAGCACCGAGAGGACCAGGTTCACGTCCCACGGAGGTAGCGGGGGACGGACTGGAGGGGCCACATGTCGAACCCCCTGCACAAATGTACTCATCAGAGAGTGAGTCGCCAGGGGTCGCTGAAAAAAGACAGCCAGGGCAGATATCTGTCCCTTAATCGTACTTAGGGCAAGCCTTTGGTCCACCCCATGTTGTAAAAACAGCAGGATTCTGGAAGCCAAATAAGTAAGTGGATGCCATTTCATTTCCTCACACATGGAGATGTAGGCCTTCCAAGTGCGGTGATAAACCTTCCTAGAGGACGGTTTCCGAGCACTTCTCATAGTAGAGATTACTGAATCTGATAGGCCCCGGTCTCTCAGTATCTGGTTCTCAACAGCCATGCCGTTAAAGCCAGTGACCGTAAAGCAGGATGGAGTATGGGACCTTGCGATAGCAGGTCCTTCCATAGTGGTAGGCGCCAGGGGACGTCTGCTACCAGACGTACTAGATCCGCGTACCAAGGACGCTGAGGCCAATCTGGAGCAATTAGGATCATTGGAATTCCCTCTGCCTCCACTCTGCGGAGCAGAAGAGGAAGAAGCCTTAAGGGAGGGAAGGCGTAGATTAGCCGATACTGACCCCACAATGCCACCAACGCGTCCATTGCGTCTGCCCATGGGTCCCTTGACCGGGCCACAAACCTCAATACCTTCCGATTGAGTCGGGAAGCCAGAAGATCTACGTCGGGTGTGCCCCATCTTTGGCAGAGGAGCTGGAACACCTCCGGGTGTAAGGACCATTCTCCCTGGTCCAGCATTTGGCGACTCAGGTAGTCCGCCTGACAGTTTTCCACACCCGGAATTTACACGGCCGATAGTGCCGGTACGCTCCTCTCTGCCCATTTCAGGATGCGAGCGACCTCCAATGCTGCAGCTGAGCTTCTTGTTTCTCCTTTATGATTGACATATGCCACTGCTGTGGCGTTGTCTGACTGGATCCTGACTGGACGCCCTTGCAGCCTCTGAGACCATTTGAAGAGGCACAGCCTGATCGGCCGAACCTGATCGGCCGAATTTCCAGGACATTTGATCGGCAGGCGGGATTCCTCTGGGGTCCAGCGACCTTGCGCCGACTGAACACCCCAGACTCACCCCCAACCTGTAAGGTTGGCGTCTGTTGTGATCACTATCCAGTAAACTGGAACAAATTACTTCCCGGCCTCCAGAGTCGGTGCTGTCAGCCACCATACCAGGGATCTCATGACTAGGTGGCTTACTCGGATTTGATAATCCAGAGATGATGGACATCTGTTTCATCTGGACAGAACTTCCTTCTGTAACACTCGAGTGTGGTATTGAGAATATGGGACCGCCTCGAAGGAGGCTACCATGAGGCCTAACACTCGCATGCAAAAACGGAGTGACGACCAATTCCTGGAAGTCAGCTGCCGTACTGCACTCCGAAGGGTCTGCAACTTCTCCACAGGGAGGAATACCTTTGCCTCTGAGGAATCCAGAATCAACCCCAGGTACATTAGGCGTTGAGTGGGCACCAATACTGACTTTTGCGTGTTTAGTATCCAACCACAGTCTCGAAGAGTCTGACAGGTAATGGACACGCTTACCTCTAATTCTGAGCTAGGGGCCTTCAAAAGAAGGTCGTCCAAGTAGCCCATGATATCGATACCCCGCTGTCTTAGAAGTGCCAGAATCGGAATGAGCACCTTGGTGAACGTCCTGGGTGCTGAGGCAAGGCCAAACGGGAGGGCCACAAACTGGTAGTGGCTCTTCCCGATAGCAAATCGCAGAAACCTCTGGTGTTTGGAGTATATGGGGACATGCAGGTATGCGTCCTTGATGTCCAAGGAGGCCAGAAAGTCCCCCGGATGGAGAGCCATGACTACAGATCGAACCGACTCCATCCAAAATCTTTGTACCTTCACAAAGCAATTGAGGGCTCTGAGATCCAAGATTGGACAAACCCCCTCCTTCTTCGGCACAATGAACAGATTTGAGTAAAAACCCTGACCCCGTTCCTGTTCTGGAACTGGAATAACTACCCCGCGTTCCAGTAGACCCTGGACCGCTCCATACAGGGCCTCCCGACGGGTCGGTAGTAGCTGGAGATTGAAGGTGACGAATCTGTCCGGTGGACAAGAGAGAAATTCTATCTTGTAGCCTGAGGAGATTACTTCGCAAACCCACCTGTCAGGGACTAGAGCTGTCCACTGAGTCGCGAATTTGCGAAGACGTCCCCCCACCCGAGAGCTGGGTGGGGGCGGACCTTCATGCGGATATAGATTTGTCCGCAGGCTTGTTGGGTCTGCGGGACCAAGGATGCTTTTGTCCTTGGGCAGGCACCTTGTCGGCCTGGGGTCTTTTCCCTGTCGCCCTAGGGGGATGAAAAAAATGCTTGCGTGGCCCCTTACCCTTGCTAGTTTGGGGAAGCAAAGTGCTTTTACCTCCTGTGGTATCCTTGATGTCGTCATCCAGAGAAGCCCCAAAAAGTCTGTCGCCCTTAAAAGGCAGATCCAACATGGCTTTCTTGGAAGTCTGGCCCCCTTTAGCCAGATCAGGCGGCGTATTGCTACTGCATAAACTGAAGCTTTTGACAGCAGGGGAATAGTATCCATGTCTGACTCGCAGACAAACTTAAGACCCTGGACCAACTGGTCGGCCAAAGTTATCTCATCAGGAGGATCATCTCGCTCCTTTAACCCCTGGAGTAGCAATTTTGCCCATTCAGTAAGCGTCTGAGACACTAGGGCCCCCGCCAATGCCGGGCATACTGCCGAGCCTACCACTGAGTATAGGTAGCGAGTGAGTGCTTCAGCCTTCTTATCCACAGGGTCCTTGAAAACAGGAGCCCCTTCTACTGGAATAGTGGTAGCTCTATTCAGTCTTGACACTGGAAAGTGGTCCACTATAGGGGGAGAGGTCCATTTCTTCAGAAAACTCTCCTCAAAGGAGTACCGTACCGCAAACCTCTTTGGGGCGTGTAAAGACCCTCAGTGGGTTCTCCCATTCCTTGTATAGGAGTTTATCAAAATAAGACACACAAGGGAACACCTTAGCAGTGCGGCCAGGTTTACGAAACCCAAAGGGGACCGGAGTCTCTGCTGCTTCTGCAGTATTTTCCAACTTTAGCGCATCCCGCACTGTAGTTATAAGGTCAGATACCAAAGCCGTCTCACGTACTGACCTGGACTTGGAGTCATCCTCACTGTCCGATTGGTCACGGTCTTTAGTCTCTGATGCGTCAGAATCTGGGCCATGAGCCGTAGCTGGACCTGGTTCTGTCTCAGAAATATCCCCAGAGGATTGCAGGGGACGGGGGCGTTTACTACCTCCTGTATTCCCGTGTGCTGCTTCCACCCTGGCAGCAAACGCCTCTAGGATTGCCAACATAGCGTCCATAGACACCTCAGGGGCACCAGCTGCTAAATCTGGTGTTTCAGGGGAGAAGACATCTGGCTCAGATGCCATGCTGACCACACGCTGACACCCACAGGGCTCCAGGCAAGATATCAATAGGCCACCCTCCTGCGCTGCAGAGATGCTGGGTCACCCAGAGGACTCACCACCCTGGACCACTACCGCTGTGCTGCCGTGTGTTGCGCCTGTGATGCTGTCCCACCGCTGCTGTGTCAATCTGCTTCTTTTATCAGCGCTTCCTGTGTGAATTTTTCGTGCCAGTGTAATGCACCCTAGAGGCCGGAGACTCTCGCAAAATGGCCGCCAAAACGTCTGTATGGAAGATAATGTGGGCTCTAAGAAAATGGCCGCCGAGCCGAAGATAGAAGCCAAAGCAGCCGTAGACCACAGAAAGATGGCCGCCAAACGGCAATATATACATACAGAGTTAATCATTACAAACATGGCTGCTTTGGGGACATGTATCAATGCAAAAAAAAGTTTTAAAAACTGCCGTTTTTTTAGGAGCAGTGATTTTAATAATGCTTAAAATGAAAAAATAAAAGTGAAATATTCCTTTAAATTTCGTACCTGGGGGGTGTATATGATATGCATGTAAAGTCGCGCTTGTTTCCCGTGCTTAGAACTGTCCCTGCACAAAGTGTCATTTTTGAAGGAAAAAAAGTGATTTAAAACTCACTCGCGGCTATAATGAATTGTCGGCTTTTATCAATACATAGAAAAGTCATTGATAAAAAAAAAAAAAAAAGCGTGGGGGTTCTCCCAAATTCAATTACCAGGCCCTTTAGGTCTGGAATGGATATTAAGGGGAACCCCGACGCAAATTTAAAAAAAAAATGGCGTGGGGTTCCCCCTAAATATCCATACCAGGCCCTTGAGATCTGGCATGGATTTTAAGGGGAACTCCACCCCAAATTAAAAAAAAATGGCGTGGAGTCCCCCCAAAAATCCATACCAGACCCTTATCCGAGCACGCAACCTGGCCGGCCGCAGGGGAAGAGGGGGGGACAAGAGAGCGCCCCCCCCTCCCTCCTAAACCGTACCAGGCCACATGCCCTCAACATGGGGAGGATGTCCCCATGTTGATGGGGACAAGGGCCTCATCCCCACAACCCTTGCCCGGTGGTTGTGGGGGTCTGCGGGCAGGGGGCTTATCGGAATCTGGAAGACC
Source organism: Rana muscosa (assembly GCA_029206835.1). Classification (NCBI taxonomy): domain Eukaryota; kingdom Metazoa; phylum Chordata; class Amphibia; order Anura; family Ranidae; genus Rana; species Rana muscosa. The sequence goes on along the minus strand of CM055123.1, from coordinate 102,172,111 downwards.
CCTTTAACAATGTATCCCTTACCAATTCACATGGGGGGGGCCGGGATCTGGGGGTCCCCTTTGTTAAAGGGGTCTTCCAGATTCCGATAAGCCCCCCGCCCGCAGACCCCCACAACCACCGGGCAAGGGTTGTGGGGATGAGGCCCTTGTCCCCATCAACATGGGGACATCCTTCCCATGTTGAGGGCATGTGGCCTGGTACGGTTCAGGAGGGAGGGGGGCCGCTCTCTCATCCCCCCCTCTTCCCCTGCGGCCGGCCAGGTTGCGTGCTCGGATAAGGGTCTGGTATGGATTTTTGGGGGGACTCCACGCCATTTTTTTTTTACATTTGGGGTGGAGTTCCCCTTAAAATCCATGCCAGATCTCAAGGGCCTGGTATGGATATTTAGGGGGAACCCCACGCCATTTTTTTTTTAAATTTGCGGCGGGGTTCCCCTTAATATCCATTCCAGACCTAAAGGGCCTGGTAATTGAATTTGGGGGAACCCCCACGCTTTTTTTTTTTATCAATGACTTTTCTATGTATTGATAAAAGCCGACAATTCATTAATAGCCGCGAGTGAGTTTTAAATGACTTTTTTTCCTTCAAAAATGACACTTTGTGCAGGGACAGTTCTAAGCACGGGAAACATGCGCCACTTTACATGTATATCATACACACCCCCCAGGTACGAAATTTAAAGGAATATTTCACTTTTATTTTTTCATTTTAAGCATTATTAAAATCACCGCTCCTGTAAAAACGTCTATTTTTTAAACTTTTTTTCGCATTGATACATGTCCCCTGGGGCAGGACCCGGGTCCCCAAACCCTTTTTAGGACAATAAATTGCATATTAGCCTGTATAATTAGCACTTTAGGTTTCGAACGTTCGAGTCCATTGTATTTAATAGGGTTCTAAAGTTCACACAAACATTCTGTCTGTTCGCAGGTTCTGGTGCGAACTGAACAGGGGGGTGTTCGGCTCATCCCTGCTTGCTAGACAGAAAAAAACTGATCTGCGAGATGCAGACTGAGGGGATATACCCAGAGTGTCCGCCCCCTGGGCGGTACTTTAGAAGGTGTGATGCAACACTTTTTACAAGTTTTCTGCCTAGTCACTCCTAATTAACGGATAATACCCTCTTTGTCGATAGAGAAGCTGTGTCGGTCCATGGACGAAAGAGTAAAGTGTTTTTTTTCCCCAAAAAATTGCGTTTGAAAAATCGCTCCACAAATACTGTGTGAAATGAAAAAATAACAAAACCCCCCATTTTAATCTGTAGGGCCTTTCCTTTGAAAAAATATATAATGTTTGTGGGTAATTTTTTAGCAAAAAAAACCTATTTTTTTCATGTAAACAAAGTGTCAGAAAGGGCTTTGTCTTCAAGTGGTTGGAAGAGTGGGTGATGTGTAGCATAAGCTTCTAATGTTGCATAGAATACCAGGACAGTTCAAACCCCCCCCCCCCCCCAAATGACCCCATTTTGGAAAGTACACACCCCAAAAAAAAAAATTTTTCACAAATTTGTGACTAAATGACATATTGCTCACACATGACATGTGTATATGTGGAATTACACCCCAAAATAATTTTTTCTGCTTCTCCTAAATACAGGGATGCCTCACGTGTGGGGCTTTTTGGGAGGCTAGCCACACACAGGACCCTGAAAACCAATCACCACCTTCAGGATTTCTAAGGGCGTAAAATTGTGATTTTACTCCTCACTAAATATCACAGTTTCGGAGGCCCTGAAATGTAAAGATAGCATAACCCCCCTCCCCCAAATGATCCCATTTTGGAAAGTAGACACCCCAAGGTATTTTCTAAGAGGCATGGTGAGTATTTTGCAACTCTCATTTGTTTTTGAAAATGAAGAAAGAAAAGGATTTATTTTTTATTTTTTCAAATTTCAAAACTTTGTGACAAAAAGCGAGATCTGCAAAATACTCAACATGCCTCTCAGCATTTTTTGTCATTTTCCCGAGGCGGTAATTGGTTTTCGGGGTCCTGTACACGGCTAGACTGCCAAAAAGTCCCACACATGTGGTATCCCTGTACTCAGGAGAAGAAGCAGGGTGTAATTTCACATATGCCCATTGCCCAGAGCAATATATCATTGTGACAACTTTGTGAAAAAAAAATATATGTATATTTTTTTACATTTTCCCGAAACTTATGGCTAAATATAAAATATTCCATGGACTCAACATGCCTCTCAGCAAATAGCTTGGGGTGTCTACTTTCAAAAATGGGGTAATTTGGGGGGGGGGGGTTTGTGCTATCTTGGCATATCATGGCCTCCAAAACATGTGATCGATAGTGAGGAGGGAAATCACCATGTTATGCTCTTAGAAAGCCTGAAGGCGGTAATTGGTTTTCGGGTGCCTTTACGCGGCTTGGCTGCAAAAAGGTCTCACACATGTGGTATCCCTGTACTCAGGAGAAGCAGCAGAATGTATTTTGGGGGGTAATTTCACATATCCCCATGGCATGTGTGAGCAATATATCATTTAAGTGACAACTTTGTGTAATTTTTAAAAAAAAATTAAATTTTCAATCACTTGTGACAAAAAAGATTAATATCCAATGTGCTCAACATGCTTCTCGGCAAATTCCCTGGGGTGGCTTCTTTACAAAATGGGGTCATATGGGGGGGGGGGGGGTTGTACTACCCTGTTATTATAGCACCTTTAAGAAATGAGACAGGCAGTCAAACTAAAAGCTGCGTAAATTCCAGAAAATGTACCCTAGTTTGAAGACGCTATAATTTTTGCGTAAACCAATAAATATACGCTTATTGAATTTTAATTTACCCGAGACATGTAGCTGAATGCTTTTTGGCCTAAATGTATGACTAAAATTGAGTTTATTAATTTTTTTTATAACAAAAAGTAGAAAATATAATTTTTCTTCAGAAAGCGGAGGGGATCAAATACCACCAAATGAAAGCTCTATTTGTGGTAAAAAAAAGGATGCAAATTCCGTTTTGGTACAGCATTGCATGACCGCGCAATTACCAGTTAAAGAGATGCAGTGCCAAATTGTAAAAAGTGCTCTTGTCAGGAAGGGGGTAAAATCTTCCGGGGCTGAAGTGGTTACAAATTTTTTTTTACAGGTGAAGCAATTCAAATTAAGTATTTGACACAAAGCATTGCATAAGTACAGGTTATATTTTGAAAACTGAAGGTCAAAAAGGTCATATCCAAAAGACATGAGCACCTGAAGTTAGGTACAGATCTAGGTTTTTGGTTCAATATTATTTTATTAGTTTATATAAATATTACAGGGATTTACCCTAAACAAAATATATATATGGAGACCATCTACATATACTTTCAGAATACAGTATATATTCTTACAAATCTTCAGTACAAATCTTCCCTATCTACGAGAGAAAAAAAAAAAGGAAAGGGAGGGAGAAAAAAATAAAAAAAAATAAGGGGGGTGCTCCCCTATTAGCTTATAGAGCGGATCGGATATTATTCCACTAGAGAGGGGAAAAAACAGTTATGTTCACTCCAACAGAGCTAAACAGTGGTAGAACTTCCCTTAACCCAATTTGGAAACTCAGATGAATGTCGAAACTTGGACCAAACGGACCAAGTATGAGAGAACTGTACTTCTCTTCCCATTTCCCGCGCCAACAGACCTTCCAGATCTCTAATATAATCCATTTCAATTGCCCATTCCCCCAGGGAGGGTACTCTCGTTGATTTCCAATGTCGTGGAATGACTGCTCTGGCTGCAGCGAGGAAGTGTCTAAGCACATCCTCCTTCGCTTTCTTTAAAGATCCTGGAATCATAGTTAAGAGAGCCACTCTGGGTGATGCGTGGATAGTTGTATCCACTAATTTTCCATATAGGTCAAAGATATATTTCCAAAACCTTCTCACTGGGGGACAATCCCACCAGATATGGAGCATATTTCCCTTTGACTCATGACAACGCCAACAGATATCAGATATATCCTGGTTAAATCGATGGAGGGTAGAGGGGCACCTATACCATCTACTCACCAGTTTATATCCCTTCTCTTGAGTTTTTGTAGCTATTGACATTTTATGAGTCAAAATAAAACTTTTTTGCCAATCCGATATAGTTAAAGTCTGTTGGAGGTCTTTTTCCCATTTCCGTGTGTATGGGGGAAGATCTGAATGTATTGATAACAGCAAGATAGAGTATAATACAGAGACCGAGTGTAATATTGGCTCCTCTTGCAAAAGCAGAGATTCAAAGGCAGTTGGTTTGGCATAGATATCTTGTTTTAATGGAATAGATCATATATAACATAAGGCTTGATGCCTCTGTAGCCAATGCGTAGGATTATAAGCGGGTATCGTAGATGAAGAGGCTACCGTTAATAATGGGTCCGACTGTAGGACTTGAGCAATTCTTCTATGTTCCTGTTTATTCCAAGGGCCAAATACAGCTGGGTGTAAGGCTGGAAAAAAATCGGGTGTTCCAAAGAAGGGGGTCATGGGGCTCAATTGTTTTGATATTTTATAGATGGTATCATGTGGTCCCATATATGTAGTGTTTGCCTAGTAAGATATGCTGGAATTGAGAGGCCTTTTCGTAGAATAGACGAAGTCCATGGAAGGGCACAGAGATCTATAGGGTTTATGTGTCCTTCTAATTGTACCCATAGCTTAGATGAGGAGTGGTGGAACCAATCAATAATACGTGTTAATATGGTCGCTTTATGGTAGATAGAAACATCTGGTACCCCCACCCCACCTTGATTTTTCGGAAGGGATAATGTCCCAAAGCTAATTCTAGGTTGAGCTGAATTCCATATAAACTTCGAAAATAGCCGATGGATTTTACGGAAAAACAAGGCCGGAAGATGGATTGGGATAGTTTGAAACAAATATAGAAGGCGAGGGAGTATATCCATCTTAAGGGTATTAATTCTACCAAACCATGAAAGTCTCTTAAAGGCATAAGATGTCAAAGCCATTTGAACTTTATGGAGCATCGGGAGAAAATTTAAGGAATATAATTGTGATGTTGAAGCTGGTATATTAATCCCTAAATATCGAACCGACACTGGACAGGTCCTGAAAGAAAAGTTCTTCGATATTCGCTTGATGTTTGTTTGCGATAAAGATATATTAAGAAGTTCTGATTTACTATAGTTGACTTTAAAATGACTGACTTCACTAAATCTCTGAAATTCTAAGAGTATAGAAGGAAAAGAGGTATGGGGTTTTGTTACAAATAAAAGCAAATCATCTGCAAAAAGAGCCAATTTTGCATGTAGAGGACCTACCTGAATGCCTGTAATATTTTGGTTTTGTCGCAATGCATTTGCCAGATGTTCCATCGTAATAACATACAACAGAGGCGACAATGGACAACCCTGACGTGTTCCATTGGAAATAGGGAAGGCAGGAGACAAAAATCCATTCACCCTAATTCTAGCTGATGGTGATATATATAAGGACATAATCCGTGCTATCATATAGGGACCAATGCCAATCTGTTGAAGAGAAGATCTTAAAAACTTCCAACTAACACGGTCAAACGCCTTTTCGGCATCAACCGTTAGTAGGCAAAGAGGAATACCTTGGGTACGGGCATAATCCGTCAGCAGGAGGGCTTTAAGCGTTTTATCTCTAGCCTCTCGACCACTGACGAAGCCAACCTGGTCCAGATGTATTAGTTGGGGCAATAATGGCTGTAGGCGGCTAGCTAAGATCTTAGCAAAAGTTTTTTACATCGACCCCAATTAAAGATATGGGTCTGTAATTTGCACATAGAGAAAGATCCTTTTCTGGTTTCGGGATAAGTGAAATATGTGCTTCCATCGTTTGTGTAGGAAAAGTAGACCCATTCGCTATGGAATTAAATACCCGAGTCAGAAAAAGGAGTGAGAAAGGGTGCAAAGTGCTTATAAAATTTAGGCGTAAAGCCATCAGGGCCTGGACTTTTACCCACTGGAGTGTTAGCAATAGCCTTAGCGACCTCTTCCTCAGTAATTGGGGTTTCTAGTTCTTCTATCGTATCTTCATCCAAGAAAAGTAATGAAGTATCTGCTATATAAGATGCCACGTTATCCTCTTCAGTGACAGATGGGCTTAGTAGTTGATGCGGGGATATATTGTAGAGAGACTGATAGAAATCGCTGAATGTTTTCATAATTAAGGAGGGTGAAGATATAATTTCTCCATTTGGTCCCTGAAGCTGTGAAATAAAGGTAGGAGTCTGTTGTGGATTTAAGGATCGAGCCAATGACTTCCCACATTTATCGCTAAATTTGTACTGATATAGTGCCAATTTACCCGCATATGAACGGGCCGAAGATTCATATAAGTTGCGCAAACATGTCCGAGCGGAGGCAACCTCCAGTAGTGTTTCAGTCGTATTTGAGCACTTATGTTCTATTTCTAAAGTTCTAAGCTTTTGGACAGCCATTGTAATATCTGCTAATCGCTTTTTTTTCAGTCGGGCACCCAATTGAATAAAAGACCCTCTCAAAACTGCTTTTAGGGCCTCCCATTGAATGGGAAGTGCGGTAGGGTCTAAGGCATGGTCAGCCAGGAAGTTTGAGATCGTTTCCGTAATATAAGTAGAACATTCTGAATCTGCCAGTAATGCATCATTCAGACGCCACGTCCATTCTCTAAATGAAATCGAAGGAATTTTAAATGTCAGAAAAAGAGGTGCATGGTCTGACCAAACCATAGTGCCAATATCACATGTTGGTGACCAGTCAAGAAAGTTATGGTCCACAAAAAAGTAGTCAATTCGACTATAGGATTGATGGACCGGAGAGAAATAAGTGTAATCTCTTGATTTAGGGTGCAATATCCTCCAGACATCTATTAAATGGTGGTCGTATAGGATACACTTCAACATCTTCAACCTAGATAGTGGAACCGCAGTTCTTGATGAAGAGGTATCCAACTGCGGGTCCATTGGAAGATTAAAATCACCACCCATAATGAGTCTCCCTTCCATGAAACCAAACAATGTTTCCAGATATCCCATCGCTGTTTGACTTTGGTTAGTGTTTGGCAGATATACATTTGCCGCTGTAAATTTAATTCCCCAAAGGGAGAACTTAACAAAGACGTACCGTCCCTGAGGATCTACTAAATAGTCCATTAAGTCAATAGGCAAGGTTTTGTGAAAAGCAATAGAAACTCCTTTAGCCTTCTGAACAGGATTAGTACCATGAAACCACCGATTAAAGTATCTGGTGGAGCAGGTGGGAAGAGAATCAGTCTGAAAGTGAGTTTCTTGTAGGAAAAGTAAATTAACTTTATATTTATGCATTTGGTACAAGATTTGCCCTCTCTTAGAAGCAATATTTAAACCTTTAACATTGTAAGAGCATATATTCAAGAGTGGTTGAGTCACCATTGTAACAGCCATGGTGGAGAGAGGAGCCGGAGCCAAAGGAAAAAAAAAAAAAAGGGGAGAAAATATAAAAATTTAATTAATCCTCCCGAAAAAGGGGACACTCCAGGGAAAAAAAAAAGGGGGGAAAAAAAAGGGGGGGAAAGGGGGGTAGGAGTGTCACAGGGAGACCCTAGTGTGCCTGCAAAATGCAGTGCACTGTGTGATGCACCACACAGTAGGCACTAACTGTGCCTGTCCTATGTAGGGGGTAAACAAAGATCTAGGTTTTTCATGCACAAGTCTGCAAGGTTTTTTGAACAAACTCTCTAGTTAAAATTGATAATGAAGATTAGGGATGGGCTGAACGACTCCCTGTTCGGTTCCCACCAGAGAGAGACTGGAAGTGTTTTTTACCAGACTTGGCGACCAGTTAGAATTTGTAATGGAAGTGCCATTCCGTTGCCGCCATCTTGCTACACCCCTCACTCCTCCACAGTAAGGATACACTGAGAAGGGTGCAAGGGCATATCTTGTTACACCCACCGGAGTTTTGCATTTCACACTTATTTTTAACAGTAAACAGAGCTTATATCGTGAAATACAGTATTTAGAAATCTGTCTGACTGTTTACATGTTGAATTATAAAATCAGAGGTGTTCTGTCAGATTAGCAAACTTGTGAGATCAGCAGGTTTGCCGCTGCTTTCACAATTCAACATCTAAACAGTCCATCGGATTTCTAAATACTTCTAAATATTTCACCTTATAAGCTCCGTTTACTGTTAAAAATAAGTGTGAAATGCAAAACTCCGGTGGGTGTAACAAGATGTCCGCTTGCCCCCTTCTCAGCGTATCCTTACTGTGGAGTAGTGCGGGGTGTAGCAAGACAGCGGCAATGGAATGTCACTTCCATTACAAATTCTGACGGGTCGCCGAATCTGACGAAACACTGGAAACAGCTTTGTTCCAGTCTCCTATGTGTAAACACGGAAGCGACGTCAGAATGTCACTTCCGGTTTACTCGGCTGCCAACGGCGGAGATTTAAAAAAAAAATTACAGTATTCGCCATTTTTGGCGATCTGAATACTTTGAAAAAAAAAACAGAATTATGAAACAAGAAGCACCCTGTGATTCTGGTAAGGGGCATTTTTGGGGGGAATTACATATGCTACCCTGCTTCATGTTACACCCTAAATATGGGTGTAACATGACACATAGTTCATAAGGTGAATTGTGCCTTGAACCTCATAGGAATTATCATCTTTTTCTGCAGCAAAGTAACACATGTTCATTCTTTTGGACAATCAATTTGTATCTTGAATTAAAAAACAGAGAATGGATTCTTTAAACGCCACTATAGAAGAAGTATCACTACAAAATGTAAATTCCTATGGAATCCTATAGGGGACCTAGTGTATTGAGAGCTTAGTCCCATTCTGATTTGTGCCTTGGTTGCTAAGCAGCCCCCTCCCTCTCCACTGTCTAACCTACTGCTAACAAGAATACATTTTTTATTGGTATTGAGTGAGAGGTACACAAAAGAGAGGATGGATAGGCACACAAAGAAGAGGGGGCAGTGACAGTGGATCAGGGCTGGACTGGATTTGCTCTCCCCTCTTCTTCGCACTAGATGTTGCTGGCTGTATAGAGGAGCAGCCACTGAGCTCATCATAGGTGATAGATGAGAGTACACACTGCACATGTGTGGCCTGAAGGAACAGGATAATGCTCCCTCCAGTGCCACTACTGGTCGATGTCCCAACAGCTACTTTGTTCCTACAATAACTTAAAATTGAGCCACCACAAGCTGTAGAAGATTTTAAAAAGGCTTCCTTTTAATGAGGTTTTGGCCTGCATTCTTTGAGCTGAAAGGGAGTTCTGGCTGAAAGGTAGGTGTAGAACACTATGCTGCTATACCCCTAGAGGACAACACAATGTGCTTTTTGGTATAGGTGAAATATCCCTTTACACAATCATCTTTTATTAAAGTTGTTTTACATTTGTATTTCTACAGAATACTAAAGAGTACACAGTGACTAAAATAAATGTACCATCAATGTAAATAAAATGCTTAGATACTATGCAGAGATGTAACTGTATGTACCCACTAGCCAGGGGCTGAGCTACAGCAATATGGAAAAGGAGACATTGCCTTTTCTTCTTCTCTCCCTCTACTTAGATACTGATGTTGTGCTGCACCATCCTCTGGCCAGCAGGAGGAGAGATAAAACCAAGCAAGCCTATAGACTTCTATGCAGAGCACTGAGAAACCTGGATGTTGTAGTTTGAGATGGCAGCCATTTAATGGGACAAATTGACTCCTTACAATACAGATCCCAATATATACTGTGCAGTAGGAGGAGTGGAAAGATGATTTTTTTGAACTGCCTGGGAAAGTTTTTCCTCTTAGCACATAGGGAGTTAGATAGAGATATTTCCCTGCCAGACCATACCAGCTGAGATACAAGCCTGAGACTGGGAGTGACGACCCCCGGGGGCAGCGCAGGACTGCCCACATCCCACTGCTGACTACCAGAGGCTTTTGGGGAGAGACCAAGGAGACCCCACTTCTACAATGAGAAGCTATTTAAGCATCCCAGTGACTGGTGAGAGGGCTATTCACCCATTGATGATACTGCTAGCAGAGACTGAACTACTGAGAGCAGGACGCCAAGTGTACCAAACTCATACTGCACTTATTCCAAACCTAGACTGCATCTATACCAACCCTATACCGCATTATATTGAAAATGTACTGCATCTGAACCACATCTACCTTGCACCTGTACTAAGACTATTTGATACCTATACTGCATGTGGGTTAACTGGGAATGTTGTTAAGTGCACCAAAGCTCTTAAGGGCCCCAATGATATTCGGCAGAAGAACATCTCAAAGGACTACTCCTCCCGTAAAAATGATTCTGCAAGTCCCCTTTGCTACCATCGTCCCTTTCTTTTAGGTGCATACCGAGTCATTCTAGAACTAGCATTTCTGTCATAAATGTGCTCTGGCAGTTTAGTTCCAGTAGTTTAAACTTTACTTCTCAGTAGTTTAAACTTTACTTCTGCTCACTGCCACACTTGAGGTGGCCTTGTTACTGTTTATGCTGATCTGGGTGATAAATGTCACCTTATGCCTAGTACTTACTGTTAATCATTTTGTATGCTAAACTGTGTTATTACTATTGTTAATCCATTCCTGCTTGCCTCGTTACAAACTGTATTGGGTGACAATATGTTAAGTTTGCCTTTACTACCTGATTTAATGCCTGTTTTCTTTCATATAGCACTACTAAGTATTACATTCAGGGATTTCCTGTGATATTGTGTGTTTGTACACTCAACCTGATGTGTCAGAGGGGCTGAGGTTCTTGAGAAGGTTGAGGTAAAGAACAGAGGATTCATCCTATCCAGCTTCAACAGGGGTAAATCTATATGTACAGTATCTCACAAAAGTGTGTACACCCCTTACAAGTTTGTAAATATTTTATTATATCTTTTCATGTGACAACACTGAAGAGATGACAGTTTGTTACAATGTAAAGTAGTGAGTGTACAGCTTGTATAACAGTGTATATTTGCTGTCCCCTCAAAATAACTCACACAGTCATTATTGTCTAAACCGCTGGCAAGTTAAAATGTCCAAATTGGGCCCAATTAGCCATTTTCTCACCCTGCTGTCATGTCACTCATTATGCCGCGACACACACAATCGGATTTTCTGTCAGAAAAACCTTGGGTGGTTTTTCAGACGGAATTCCGCTCAAGCTTGGCTTGCATACACATGGTCACACAAAAGTTCTCTGAACTTTCGACCGTCAAGAACGTGGTGACGTACAACACTATGACGAGCCAAGGAAATAAAGTTCAATGCTTCCGAGCATGTGTCGAATTGTTTCCGAGCATGCGTCTGAATTTTGCGCGTCAGAATTGCTACAAACGATCGGAATTTCCGATTGGAATTTTTACGTCGGAAAATTTCAGAACCAGCTCTCAAACTTTTGCTGGCGGAAATTCCAACAGGAAAAGTCAGATGGAGTCTACACACGGTCGGAATTTCCGACCAAAAGCTCACATTGGACTTTTCTTGTCGGAATTTCCAATCGTGTGTACGCGACATTAGTGTTACAAGATCACAGGTGTGAATGGGGAGCAGGTGTGTTATATTGAGAGATGAGCTTCGAGTTCGAGTCTAACCCATGTTTGACTCGAACATCGTCTGTTCGGCCGTTCGCTGAATTTCGAACATTATGGGCCGTTCATGCCAAATTCGAGTGGCGCGTCACGGCCCATAATTCACTGCGGCATCGCAGTGCATTGCTGGCTGGCTGATGATTGGCCAAGCATACACTATGACCAGCATGCTTGGCCAATCACAGCGCCGTAAGTACAGAAAGCCGTAATTGGCCAAAGCCAGGGTGGCTTTGGTCAATCATGGCTCAGAGGAGTAGGTACACACCCCACACTATATAAGGCCACTGGCTTGGCGGCCTTGTGTAGTGTGTTGCGGCGATTGTTAAAAGAAAGAGAGAGAGAGAGAGAGAGACAGTGTAATTTGATTTGAGTTAGATAGAGCAGGCAGGCGAGTCAGTTAGCTGCAGTTACAGTGTGTAGAGGATTTATATGCATCCTAGGTGTTGTATATATATTTACACACTGTATTCAGTTTAGCTAGATCCGTTCCTGTTATTCTCTATACTGACAGGCAGGTGATTGTGCTAGCTGCAGTGTTTCACTTAGTGTACTCTGTCCTTTGCACAGTGTGCACCAAAAGCTTACTTGAATACAATTGCTGGTGTTCTGATACAAATACAGGCAGGGAGCTGCAGTATTTTGCTTTAGTGTCCTTTGCACAGTGTGCACCAAAAGCTTACCTCAATACAATTGCTGGTGTTCTGATACAAATACAGGCAGGGAGCTGCAGTACTTTGCTTTAGTGTCCTTTGCACGGTGTGCACCTAAAGCTTACCTCAATACAATTGCTGGTGTTCTGATACAAATACACGCAGGGAGCTGCAGTATTTTGCTTTAGTGTCCTTTGCACAGTGTGCACCTAAAGCTTACCTCAATACAATTGCTGGTGTTCTGATACAAATACAGGCAGGGAGCTGCAGTATTTTGCTTTAGTGTCCTTTGCACAGTGTGCACCTAAAGCTTACCTCAATACAATTGCTGGTGTTCTGATACAAATACAGGCAGGGAGCTGCAGAATTTTGCTGTAGTGTCCTTTGCACAGTGTGCACCTAAAGCTTACCTCAATACATTTGCTGGTGTTCTCATACAAATACCACAGGCAGGGAGCTGCAAGAATTTTCAGTTAGTGTACTGTGTCCTCTGCACAGTGTGCACCTAAAACTAACTGAAGACAATTGCTGGTGTTCTCATACTAATTCCACAGCAGGCAGTTGATTCTGCTAGCTGCAGTATAATCAGTATATATATATATTTTCTTGGTAGAGTGGATGACCAAGCCGTCCTCATCCTCCTCATCCTCTCTCACCCAGGCTCAGGCTACTTTGTCTGGCAAAGCAGCTGCCAAAGCGGCCTCTTTCCTCGGCTCAATGGCATCAGTCACTCCTTCCCTAGCCCCACCATGTCCTCCTGAGGAGTCCCCCGAACTGTTTGACCACAGTTTTGGGTACATGCTCCAGGAGGATGCCCAGTGTTTTGAAGGCTCCGATGATGGTACCCAGCTAGAGGAAGGCAGTAACGTGAGACAAGAGATGAGGGGTTGCCCAAGAAGTACAGCAATCTGGCAGTCATGTTCCCCCAGCTGCAGCATACTGCCAGATTTGCTACAGTGATGAGGAGGGAGGAGATGATGAGGTCACTGACTCTACGTGGGTGCCTGATAGGAGAGAGGAGGAGGCGGCACATTTCCAAAAAGGCAGGATGCCCTCCAGGTGCCAGCTTAAGGGCAGCACACCGACAGCATCACACCGCAGAGCTCCGCATGTGCAGGCCGCTGGTGTCTCTGCGCGTTATTTCAAAAGTTCTTGAGACGAGTGCAACATATGTCTCAGGCGTATCTCGCGTGGCCAAAACATCACCCGCTTGGGCACCACATGCTTGATCAGGCATATGTTGACCTGCCATGCAGTTTGTTGGCAGGCACACCTAAAAGACCCACACCAAAGAACAAAGCGGACCTCTCCTTGCTCCTCATCAGCTCGGATCTCCAACCCCACTATACCTTCAGTCCTCTCTAAAACCTGCACTGAGAGGAATGAAGGTGTAGAATTAGGTGTGTCACAGCCAAGTACTTGCGGGCAATCTGCTATCGGTACACCGACGTCAGATTGTACCAGGCAAATTTCCCTGCCCCAGATGCTGCACCGCCGAAAGAAGTTCGCTCCCAGCCATCCACATGCCCAGCGGTTAAATGCTAGCTTGGCAAAATTGCTAGCACTTCAACTGCTGCCTTTTCAGTTGGTAGACTCTGCCCCCTTCCGTGAGTTTGTGGAATGTGCGGTTCCTCAGTGGCAGGTTCCCAAACGCCACTTTTTCTCACGGAAGGCGATTCCGCTCTCTACCGGCATGTGGAAGGCAATGTCTTGGCCTCGCTGGACAGGGCGGTCAGCAGTAAGATGCATATTACCGCTGACTCATGGTCCAGCAGGCATGGAAAGGGACATTACCTATCTTTCATGGCGCATTGGTGCTGGCAGCTGGGAAGAATGGAGGACAAGGTGCAGTAGTATTGGAGGTTGTTCCGCCACCACGCCTCCAAAATGCTACTACTGGTGATTCTGACACACCTCTCTCCTCCACCCCCTCATCTTCTTCTTCCTCCATGGTCTCTTCCTGTGCTTTGTCCTCGGAACCAGCGGTGCTCCGTAGGCGTTCAAGGGGCTATGCAAGCACGCAGGCAAAGAGATGCCATGCGGTGCTTGAGCTGGTGTGCTTGGGGGATAGGAGCCACACTGGGGCAGAGATTCTGTCAGCTCTGCAGGGGCAGGCTCAGAGGTGGTTGACGCCACACCAGCTTAAGCCAGGAATGGTGGTTTCTGACAATGGTACCAACCTCGTCTCCGCCCTCCGACAGGGACACCTGACCCATGTGCCCTGTTTGGCTCACGTCCTTAACTGGGTGGTGCAGTGGTTCTTAGGCAGGTACCCAGGCTTACAGGATGTCCTGAGGCAAGCCAGGAAAGTCTGTGGGCATTTGCGCCGGCCATATAATGCCAGTGCTCGGCTGGCTGACCTGCAAAAGCAATTTAACCTGCCCAAGAACCGCCTAATCTGTGACACGCCCACCAGGTGGAACTCAATGTTGGCCATGCTGCAGCGGCTGCACAAACAGCAGAGGGCCATTAATGAGTATCTGTGCCAATATGGCACCAGGACAGGGTCAGGGGAGCTTGTTTTTTTTGACACGCCAGTGGGTTATGATCAGGGATGCACACACTGTTCTGGCACCATTTGAGGAGGCTACGAGGATGGTGAGCAGTGACAGTGCATGCATCAGTGACACTGTCCCTCTTGTCCACCTGTTGGAGCACACGCTGCGTGGAATAATGGACAGGGCACTTGAGGCAGAACAGAGGCAGGAAGAGGAGGACTTCCTTACCTCTCAAGGCCCTCTTTATTCAGACAGTGTTCCTGCTGGCCCGGCTATCACACAGGAAGAGGACGAGGAGGATGAGGAGGAGGAGGATTGTGTCAGCATGGAGGTGGAGCCTAGCACTCAGCATCAGCAGCAGTCTTTAAGGGATCAATTACAGTCCCAAGACACCCATGGACTTGTACGTGGCTGGGAGGAGGTGGTTGCGGATCATGTCGTCCTGAGTGACCCAGAGGACTCTGGACCGAATGCCTCAGCAAACCTACGCTGCATGGCCTCCCTGATCCTGCAAAGCCTGCGGAAGGATCCTCGTATTCGTGCTATCAAGGAGAGGGATCATTACTGGCTGGCAACCCTCCTTGATCCACGTTACAAGGGTAAGGTTGCGGACCTTATCTTGCCGTCGCAGAGGGAGCAGAGGATGAAGCATCTTCGGGAGGCCTTGCAGAAAGGTCTGTGTAATGCATTCCCAGAGACTGGGAGGTTACAAATTCCTGTTCCTGGACAACGTGTTGCTGAGGCTTCGGTCAGTCAAAGAAGGAGCGGTGGAGAAGGTGGCCATCTGACCGATGCGTTCAGACAATTTTTTAGTACGCAGCCCCAAGGTTTGATCGGTTCCAGCAGCCATCGCCAGTGTCTGATTTACATGGTGCAGGAATACCTAGGGGCAAGATCAGACTTGGACACCTTTCCCACCGAAAATCCTCTGGGTTATTGGGTCTTGAGGATGCATCACTGGCCAGAGCTTACAAAGTATGCAATTGAGCTACTGGCCTGTCCTGCATCCAGCGTTCTTTCGGAACGCACATTCAGTGCTGCTGGAGGCTTTGTAACCGATCTCGGACTCGGTCGATCGACTGACCTTCATAAAAATGAATCAGGCTTGGATCGCCACCAGCTACCAAGCACCTGATGCTGATGTAACCGAATATTTTTTGGGGAAATGTCAGATCCCTTCAAGACTGCCTATGCTGATGCTGAGTGACTATCCTGTTATGCTGAGTGACTATCCTCTTCCTCCTCAATGATCATGCTGATAAGAACATTTTTGGTTCTGGGCACCACCACCAGTGGCTAAGGCTCAATTTTTCAGCCCCTGTTCAACAGGGGTGTAAAATTACAATTTTTGATGCAATACTTTGCAGCAGGGCTTATTCCTGCGCTCCAACTAGAGTATCTGTGAGGGGTTGCAGTGTTGTGGCCCCAGCACCAGTGCCTAAGGCCCAATTTTTCAGCCCCTGTTCAACAGGGGCATGTAATTACAATTCTTGATCTAATATTTCACAGCAGGGCCCATTCCTGCGCCCACCAAGAGTAACTGTGAGGACTTACAGTGTTGTGGCACCATCACAACCACCACCACGACCAAAGGCCCAACTTTTCCTACCACTGTTCAACAATGACATGTAATTATTGATATAATAGTTCACAACAGGGCGTTCCAGCACCCACTAAGCGTAACTGTGAAGGCTTACAGTGTTGTGGCAACACCAACACCTAAGGGACAAATTTCTGCAGAGTATATACGGCAGACCTCTACTTTCAAACATCCAACTTACAAACGACTCCTACTTGCAAACGGAAGGAGGCAACAGGAAGTGAGAGGAAATCTAACACTAGGAAGGGAAATTCTCTCGTGTAAGAGTTAATATGGGAAAAAGGTGTCTTCTCTCCACTTATGCTTTATCACCAATCCTTGTTTCACTAAAAACACCAAATTTTCAAAAAACAATTGTCATTGGGACGGAAAGTGAGGTGAAATGTTCTTAACAGGTGCACAGACAGCAAAACAAATGTTACAGGGGGGATAACCCTTCCCTATGTTTTCCAAAAAGCTTAAAAATAGATTTTTTGGCTGGAGCTACACTTTAAAAATGTACCAGTTCAAAATTACAAACAGATTCTACGTAACAACAAACCTACAGTCCTTGTCTTGTTTGTATACTGCTGTTCAGACCTGGGGGCCCCACTCCTTTCCTTTTTTTAATTTGGGTGGGGGATTCCCCTTAATATCCATACAAGACCCAAAGGGGCTGGTAATGGGCTGGGGGGGGGGTCCCTTGCCATTTTTCTCAATGATTTTCATCCATATTGCCGGGACCAGACATTACATTAAAGCCGCAAGCAGTTTTAAATTACTTTTTTTCCTTCATAAATGTCATTTTGTGCAGGGACAGTTCTAAACATGGGAAACACTTGCCACTTCACAGGTATACTATAGACACCCCCCAGGTACGATATTTAAAGGAATATTTCACTTTTTTTTTCACTTTATGCATCATTAAAATCACTGCTCCCGAAAAAACTGACGTTTTTAAAACTAATTTTTGCATTGATACATGTCCCCTGGGGCAGGACCCGGGTTCCCCAACCTTTTTTAGGACAATAACTTGCATATTACCCTTTAAAATGAGCACTTTTGATTTTGAATGTTCGAGTCCATTGTATTTAATAGGGTTCTAAAGTTCGCGCGAACTTTCGGTCCGTTCACAGGTTCTGGTGCGAACCAAACGGGGGGGTCTTCGGCTCATCCCTAGTTATATTTGGTGTTATTGCTCTCACTCTCTCATACTGGTCACTGGAAGTTCAACATGGCACCTCATGGCAAAGAACTCTGAAGCCCTGTACACACGGCCGAGAATCTCATCAGGAAAAAACCCATAGTTTTTCCTGACGAGATTCTTGACAAGAATCTTGTCCCGGCCGAGTGTACACACGTACCTTTCAAAAGAACCGCCGTTCTTTTGAATGGCACAAATGCGGTGACGTCATCGACTACGATGAGCGTGCGCTCGTTACATTCAATGCCGTTGCCGCCATCATGCTACACCCTACCTATGGCTAGGAAGCTACCGCGCATGCGTCAAAGTAATTTCGAGCATGCGCGGGTTTCCACGGCGACAGGTAAGTGTACACACACTCGGGTTTTTCGTTGGGAAACAGGCCGACGAGAATCCCGACGAGAAAAAGGAAAGCAGGTCTTCTTTTTTTCTCATCGAGATTCTGGTCAGTTTTCCTGACGAGAAACCTGAAAGCCTTGTACACACGGCCGGTTTTCTCAGCAAGAAAGCTCTGCAAGCAGTTTTCTTGTCGGTTCTTACCGAGAAAACCGGACGTGTGTATGAGGCTTCAGGATCTGAAAAAATAATTGTTGCTCTACATAAAGATGGAATAGGCTATAAGAAGATTGTCAAGACTCTGAAAACTGAGCTGCAGCATGGTGGCCAAGACCATACAGCGGTTTAACAGGACAAGTTCCATTCATGGTCAACAAAAGAAGTTGAGTGCACGTGCTCAGCGTCATATCCAGAGGTTGTCTTTGGGAAACAGACGTATGAGTGCTGCCAGCATTGCTACAGAGGTTGAAGAGGTGGGGGGTCAGCCTATCAGTTCTTAGACCATACACCGCACACTGCATCAAAATGGTTTGGATGGCTGTCATCCCAGAAGGAAGCCTTTTCTAAAGAAAATGCAAACAGTTTGTTGAAGACAAACAGACTAAGGACATGGATTACTGGAACCATGTCCTTTGTGAGATACTGTATATGGAAGTGCTTCAAAGCAAATACATAATAGAACCTTTAAGAAAGCAGTCACTCACACAGTCTACTTTAGCTATAGCTAAAACCTTGTAATTTAGGTTCACTAACAGTATGTATATACAGTCAGGTCCATAAATATTGGGACATCAACACAATTCTAATCCTTTTGGCTCTATACACCACCACATCGGATTTGAAATGAAACAAATAAGATGTGCTTTAACTGCCGACTTTCAGCTTTAATTTGAGGGTATTTACATCCAAATCAGGTGAACGGTGTAGGAATTACAACAGTTTGTATATGTGCCTCCCACCTTTTAAGGGACCAAAGTAATGGGACAGATTAACAATCATAAATCAAACTTTCACTTTTTAATACTTGGTTGCAAATCCTTTGCAGTCAATTACAGCCTGAAGTCTGGAATGCATAGACATCACCAGACGCTGGGTTTCATCCCTGGTGATGCTCTGCCAGGCCTCTACTGCAACTGTCTTCAGTTCCTGCTTGTTCTTGGGGCATTTTCCCTTCAGTTTTGTCTTTAGCAAGTGAAATGCATGCTCAATCGGATTCAGGTCAGGTGTATGACTTGGCCATTGCATAACATTCCACTTCTTTCCCTTAAAAAACTCTTTGGTTGCTTTCGCAGTATGCTTCGGGTCATTGTCCATCTGCACTGTGAAGCACCGTCCAATGAGTTCTGAAGCATTTGGCTGAATATGAGCAGATAATATTGCCTGAAACACTTCAGAATTCATCTTGCTGCATTTGTCAGCAGTCACATCATCAATAAATACAAGAGAACCAGTTCCATTGGCAGCCATACATGCCCACGCCATGACACTACCACGACCATGCTTCACTGATGAGGTGGTATGCTTTGGATCATGAGCAGTTCCATTCCTTCTCCATACTCTTCTCTTCCCATCACTCTGGTACAAGTTGATCTTGGTCTCATCTGTCCATAGGATGTAGTTCCAGAACTGTGAAGGCTTTTTTAGATGTTGTTTGGCAAACTCTAATCTGGCCTTCCTGTTTTTGAGACTCACCAATGGTTTACATGTTGTGGTGAACCCTCTGTATTCAGTCTGGTGAAGTCTTATCTTGATTGTTGACTTTGACACACATACACCGACCTCCTGGAGAGTGTTCTTGATCTGGCCAACTGTTGTGAAGGGTGTTTTCTTCACCAGGGAAAGAATTCTTCGGTCATCCACCACAGTTGTTTTCAGTGGTCTTCTGGGTCTTTTGGTGTTGCTGAGCTCACCGGTGCGTTCTTTCTTTTTAAGGATGTTCCAAACAGTTGATTTGGCCACACCTAATGTTTTTGCTATCTCTCTGATGGGTTTGTTTTGTTTTTTCAGCCTAATGATGGCTTGCTTCACTGATAGTGACAGCTTTTTGGATCTCATATTAAGAGTTGACAGCAACAGATTCCAAATAGCACACTTGAAATGAACTCTGGACCTTTTATCTGCTCCTTGTAAATGGGATAATGAGGGAATAACACACACCTGGCCATGGAACAGCTGAGCAGCCAATTGTCCCATTACTTTTGGTCCCTTAAAAAGTGGGAGGCGCATATACAAACTGTTGTAATTCCTACACGTTCACCTGATTTGGATGTAAATACCCTCCAATTAAAGCTGAAAGTCTGCAGTTAAAGCACATCTTGTTAGTTTCATTTCAAATCCATTGTGGTGGTGTATAGAGCTAAAAAGATTAGAATTGTGTCGGTGTCCCAATATTTATGGACCTGACTGTATGTCCTCCCTAGGTGTAAGATTGAAAAGCAACTAGGATAAAGGGTATATGAACTTACAAGATAACTTTTACTACCCAATTAAATAAAATCCTCTAGACAGGTATATATATCCATTATTATTATTCCACGAAGGCCTAGAATGTAATTTATTGGTAGCATTTTCTGGTCTGCCATACACAGATTTTACTAGACATTAGACATGATCATATGCACTGTCTTCCATTTTATGTAATTTGTCATCTTTGAAGGGAATAAGAATTATTCTGTGTTACTTTCCATTACTCATTGAAGGGTGGTAAATCAATTCTTTCTCTGAGAGGTCCTTGAAAGACAGTATTAGAATTCAGCAAAAAGCAAAGTAAAATGTAATATAAAATACATTTCTTTAGTGAAGTTTGTGACATGTTTCATCTTACCCTTTTAGATGCATTAAAACTCAACAAGTTTAATTATATATATATATTATATATATATATATATATATATGTTAGTAATTTTGCTTATGTGTAAAGAGTTTAAAGGTAACAAGCCTTGATATTAAGGGACATGTGATGTAAAATAGGGAACAGACAGAGAACGGTAAAAATCAGTTTGCAAGTACCAATTCAAAAAGAACGGCAGCCAGTTGTAAAGGAGAAAGGCTGCCAGAGCACATTTGCTTGTTGAAAATGTAATCCTTTGGCTATGCACAGCATGTACAGGTGTTTGTCTAGTGTTGGGGTGCTTTGATGACAGACTGTGTTCAGTGAAATTCTTCACATGATAACCCAAAAAAGTTGAGAAACAATAATAAACAATGGCACTGTATTAAGAAATCTTTAAAACCAACACGATGCAAGATGCAAGTAAAGTAACCCCTTTACTCCAAAGCTGATGCAGTTACACTAGTGGACAACAGTGTTTTGAGGAGAAACAGACCCCATTTCTCAAGGTGACAAGAACCAAATACCAAGTGCAGTACAATGAACCAAAAGTGAATACCCAATCACAGGAGAGACCATGATGTAATGATGATGATGTCACACTCTTATGCAATTCAAAGTAAACAAATATCTGTGTTACATATATAAAAACTTAGATAACAAAAACCCACTATTAACCAAAGTAAAGATAAATTATAAAAAATTAGAGCAACAGCCAATAAAAATGATTTTATAAGACAAAAGCTAGCCATAGATGGATCGAGTTAGCAGGGATCAGACACATTTCAATCCATCCACGACCGTCACTGTTTGAGAGGAGTCAATGTAATGATCAACTTCTCTTGAGTGAAAATGTTGGTATATTTTCTTTCGATTGGCGGCTGCAGTGCTGATCAGTGTATTTTGACAGCAGAGGAGTCCTGCTGTCAGAGAACAATAGAGCAGCGGATTCCTTCACCCACCTCAAATGGGAGAAATCTGTTCTATTTCCTTTGATCAGCCATCTGGCAGATCAAAAACAAAACAAAAATAAACAAACATCAATCTATGGCTAACTAAAATGTTTCCAAGTTTAGATGGCTTATACAGCATAGAAGCCCCTTCATTGCTGCATTGATGTAGCTGAACTGCTAAAACCCATTCCTGTAACCCAAAGTTCTGTATCCTAAAGAAATGATTATAAATCACAACTGCCAACCTTGTCAATCAGGAGAGAATTCTATGTCTGACCACCCCATGAAACCCACTAACCAGACCAAGCAGTTTAGTGTGAAGGGAAGTCCTTACTTGGTGGGGGTCATGTGACTGAAGAGATAAGGACAGCCTCCCTTTCTCTGATATGACAGGCAGCAGGAGGTTTGTGTGCCCTGAAGCTGTCAGCAATAGCTTCTGCACCATGGAAACTCTGGTGGGGAGTTTGGACCTCTTTGTCTATGCCTCTGCAGGATTAAGAAAATAGCAGTATATTATGAAGGTCATCTATTAAGCACACCACTGAAAATTTTATATTTTTGTTAAGCATCCCTAGTAGAATCAAAAAATATAAGTTTGAGTAAAAAATTAACTTTACTCGTATTATGGACTACTGGCATACTTGACTTTTTGTTATGAGTACAGAGCACCCTCCATAGCGAGTCCAGTTGTCTTTAGGAATTTAAAGATTGTTGCCACTAAAACACATTTGCACTTTAAAACTGTTATACAATGATGCAAAGAAGAGATAAAATCTACAATGTCAAGAAACAACGAAATACAGAAAACATAAGATGGGCAAATAAAACAGTCCACAATACCGTAGTGACATCTGAATCAGGTGGTGTCATTTCTACCAGGTTAATAAGGTAAGGTTCATCCTTCCATTGAGGAGCATTGTCATTTATATCCAACAAAGTGATATTTACCTAAAAATAAAAAAGTGGGGTTAGCCTTTTCCATGTATTGTATATTCTATAATACGGCAATGTGAAATTATAGATGTTATCTATAGATACTGTAGATATTAAAAATATTTTTCATTAGACACACAAAAGTGTCGCTTAACCTAAACATTATTTGTTGCAATCAAGGAGTGCAAGGCTAAGAAATATATAGATTCACAACTATTGATACTGAGCGTATAACAATAAGCAACAGAATTTATTCAAAGAAAGGAATGATCTCTGTTCGCCTTCCATGACAGCACCACCTTAATCGAAATGCCTCATAAAAATCTCAATGGGATACAGATTTTTCTATAACCTAACACGTGATAGCTGGTAGCAACAATCACACAGCCTAGGGCAAGTTAGAAGCAAACCCAAAACAGAGCAGAGGCTATAGCTAAATGCAGCAATGTCAATCATTTTTTGGTGTTTAAAGAGAACCTGTCACTAAACCATTAGCTCATATGCACATTTATTGTAAAATATGCATGCTACCTATCTGTAAAATCATGCCTTGTGTAGACATCTAAAAGCCCAGAGACTGCTGCTGGGTGCAGCTATCTTGGATAGCAACCCCAGTGGACTCAGAGCTACCACTCAAGTGACACTCTATATTATCCCTCTTTAATTCTCCCCCTGGACCTACATAAAAGGTTATGTAGGGAGTTGAAGGGAGGAGCGGAGGAGCTGACAGCTCCGATAGCAATTAGACACTCCCAGAAGAGGAGAGGGCTATAAGATACAAGGAAGGAGGAGGTTGTGCTAGAGAATTGGCTAGTCAAATTTTCTAACAAGTTCAAAAGCACATTGAAAAATTAATATAAATACATTTTGGAAAAGAGAAACACTGTGGGATTGATTTACTAAAACTGGAGAGTGCAAAATCTGACACAGCACTGCATAGAAACCAATCAGCTTCCAGGTTTTTTGTCAAAACTTAAATGAGCAATCTGAAGTTAGAAGTCGATTGGCTACCCTGCACAGTGCCACAGTTCTTGCCCTCATTCGTTTTAGTAAATCCACCCTTGTAAAGCCTCGTACACACGGTCGGACTTCCATCTGACTTTTCCGTGGATTTTTGTCCGAACTGAGTTGTCCGGGCACACCCATAGCATACACACCACAGGACTTTTCTGCAAACTTTCCCAAAACTTTTTCCAACATCACGTGGTTTTTCTGCTCTTTTCTGCTCTTTACCGCCACCCTTTGGTCAACTTCTGCTATTGTTGGTTGATTTTAACATTATTTGTTTTGTCCGTCGGACAAAAGTCCGATGGATTTCTGTACACACGGTCAGACTTTGCTCCATCGGACTTTTGTTGGCCAAAAGTTTGTCCGTTTGCAGACCGAACTTTTGTTCCGAAGAAAACAAAACAAAAAAAAAAAGTTTGTACGATGGAGCGTACACACGGTCGGATTGTTGGTCCAACTTGCTCAAAATTAAGTTTGTTGGCCAAAAGTCCGACCGTGTGTACGGGGCTTAAGTAGGCATGTAAAGTACACGATTTTCATGTGCTTTTACCTGTAATTTTTTTAAGTTGTTGACCAGGTCTTTTAAATATGATATAATGATTCTGTTGTAAACACAAAAGGGTACAACTAAATTTTTATGTGCCATGTATAAATCCGAAATAGCAGCCTTTCCTAAAGAATATATTATACAGGATTTATATAGCACAAACAGTTTGTGCAGTGCTTTACAAAAACAATTGAGTATGGTCTGCGATACTTTAATTTAAACCAACATCCACATTTTCAGGACAAACTTTCAGGGTGTACCCCTTTCTTCAAAGTCCAAGCAGTACTAATACACAGTCTTAGCTAAATGTAAATAAGACCATCTCTGAGAAAAAAAAAAAACATACACAGCAATGGTAATTTAACTAGGATAGTTCATCTCTGTTAAAAAAAAAAAAACTTGGATTGTTAATGAGATAAGAGTCACAGAGGCGAGACAGGTCCTAAAACTGTCGGATAGTGATTTAGAAAAGAGGTCCACATTTAGTCCATTATCTTTTGTCTCAAATAGAATTATCATTCTTAGTTTAAAAGGCTTCCTTTCCTGAGTAGTTTTGAATAGGGTTGAGCGAACCCGAACTGTAAAGTTCGGGTCCGTACTGAACTTTAGCTTTTCCCGAACCCGAACACGGACTTTGCGTGAAAGTCCGTGTTCGAGTTCGGGTTCGGCAATCTAATGGCGCAGTTAGAAATGCTTCAGGGGCCAGCCAATCACCTTTTGATTAGCTGGTGTGCCCTTAGAAGCCATCATAGCCATGCCTACTAATGGCATGGCTGTGATTGGTCAGTGCAACATGTGACCCAGCTTCTATATAAGCTAGAGGCACACAGCACACATGTCACTCTGCTTCAGAATAGATAGGGAGAGGATCTTGTCTGCTGCTGTTGCTTATTGGGAGAGATTGAAAATACATGAGTTAGTCCTGATTCTGGAATCTGAGGGAAAAGATAGAGAGACAGTGTAGTGTAGGGCCAGGTTCCTGTTGGTGCTTTCAGGGAGAGAGATATATTATATAGGAATAGGAGTCCAGATTCAGAGATATAACTCAGCGATCTGCATAGGTTTACCTGTTTGTGTTGCAGTGCACAGTCTTTTTACACTGCCATGAGCCCAGTGTCAGAGAAAATCTAACTTTTATCTGCAAGCTCAGTGCACCAGCACTGCATATATTACATTGAGAGATACACCGTTTCCATATTGTGGGCAAAAAAAAAAAGGCACTTTATTGTGCTCTTTTCCAAAAGACCCATTTAGGGCAAAAAAAAAAAAAAATTGCATTTTATTTTGCTCGTGCAAAAAAAGACCCATTTAGGGCAAAAAAATAAATAAAAATTTGCACTTTAATGTACTCTTGCAAAAAGACCCATTTTAGGGCCACAAAAAATATTTTGCAGTGTGTTATACATATGTGGAGGCGTGTGAAATAAACCATTTCTATATATTTGTCTTCTACTGTGCTATGCTAAAAAAACAATTTTTTTTTTGAATAGCATTTTCTGCAGTTCTGCAGCTGTGCGATTCAGCGGTTACGTACTGTGGGTGTGTTGTGGTCTTCCAAAAAACGCCATTTAGGGCCACAAAAAATATTTTGCAGTGTGTTATACATATGTGGAGGTGTGTGAAATAAACAATTTCTATATATTTGTCTTCTACTGTGCTATACTAAAAAAACAACATTTTTTTTAATAGCATTTTCTGCAGTTCTGTAGTTTGCGATTCAGCGGTTACGTACTGTGGGTGTGTTGTGGTCTTCCAAAAAACGCCATTTAGGGCCACAAAAATATTTTGCAGTGTGTTATACATATGTGGAGGTGTGTGAAATAAACAATTTCTATATATTTGTCTTCTACTGTGCTATACTAAAAAAACAAATTTTTTTTTGAATAGCATTTTCTGCAGTTCTGTAGCTCTGCGATTCAGTGGTTACATACTGTGGGTGTGTTGTGGTCTTCCAAAAAACGCCATTTAGGGCCACAAAAAATATTTGAGCAGTATGTGTCTACACATACTGGATGACGGGTCTGCCCCCTTTAACTTCTGGGTCTCCAAATTGGGCACATGGCCTGAGCTTGCCCTTTATGCCTTGGAGGTGCTGGCCCGCCCTGCAGCCAGTGTATTATCTGAACGTGTATTTAGCACGGCAGGGGGCGTTATCACAGACAAGCGCAGCCGCCTGTCCAGAGCCAATGTGGACAAGCTCACGTTCATTAAAATGAACCAGGCATGGATCCCACAGGACTTGTCCGTACCTTCTGCAGAATAGACATGTATACCGGTGTTGTGACAAAAACTGTCCGGCCATCGGATTGTGTCCGGCCCGTACTGCGAAGGTGCAGTGCTTGCGCAGTACAGAGGACAAGGAGATTCACAAAATCTCCGAAGATGAACGGTGCCTGCGCCGTGAGTGCAGGTTCAAGCCCCACCATCCAAGTGGACATACGGTAGCACATAGTAACAGGGCCCCTCACGGGCTCGCTTCGATCGCCACGCTTCGGGCACGGCCTCACTTGGCTCGGCTTGAACCACGGATGGTGTGGCCTTCCCCTGAACTCACCACGCAGGCGCCGTTCGTCTTGGGAGATTTTCGAAATCCCCTTGTCCTACATACTGAGCAAGCACAGTACAGGGTGGACACTATTCGACGGGGGACAGAATTCGACACATCACCGGCCTTACCCAACCATTGTTGTATTTTTGAACCAGTGTTGGCTACCTCGTCCTCCTCCACTGCCGCTTCCACCTACACAGCCACATCCACCACCACCTCAACCTCCTACTCCATATGGACCTCGTCCTCCTAGGTCAAGATTATAATTTTTATTTTATTTTTTTGTAGTGCACAGATCCTTTCCCCCTTACCTGCCTTTATGTTGTTGGCTCCTCGCAGGAGGGAGAAAGGCACACGCACTACCAGCCCGTACCCTCCTATATAAAGAGGTTGAGTGGTGTACTTGACGGGACGTGTCCACAGCCGGAGTCAAAACTCCTCCAGAGGATGATTCTCACCTCTACTGTAGGTAGAGGCAAGTCCTTTAATTCCCAGTAAAGTCAATGTCCACACCAGCTGAAACTACAACTCTTATTCTCTCATGGCAAAATAAACTCTACTCGGATAGAAAATGTTAGAGCAAGGAAACAGGACAGCTTAAGGTGTGGAGGAGGTCCAGGCACAAACGTAGCACATTCACTTCACTGCTTAGGTTTCTCAAACAGTTTTAGGTGCACGGTCTCTGCCACAGACCTTGAGGTTGGTCTCTGCCACAGACCGGGTGTACAAGGCCCCTGCCACGGACCTGGAGAACTTTGGTCTCTGCCACAGACCAGGGTGTATAAGGCCCCTGCCACGGGCCAGGTAAATAAGGCCTCTGATACAGTCAAGATGACCTTGAGCTTCTCCTTCTACGAACCTAGCCCATATCAAGGGGAAGACATCTCTCCAGGGAGTCAACAGACCCTTCCTTCACCGTGAATCCCGCA
This sequence comes from Rana muscosa, assembly GCA_029206835.1. Classification (NCBI taxonomy): domain Eukaryota; kingdom Metazoa; phylum Chordata; class Amphibia; order Anura; family Ranidae; genus Rana; species Rana muscosa. The sequence continues at coordinate 102,144,572 of CM055123.1, read as the reverse complement.
TCGGTCCATTAGAATGATCCTCCCTTCCCTGGAACAGGGTCCCCTACACGAGGCGGCACCCTAAGACTCCTCGACCCTTAGCGGACTCCAGACGAAGGCTCTGGACTCCAGACTTTACTCCCGCCCCTAGGCCTCCATACCCAGGGCAGCAGGAACTCCAGGATAGTACCTCACCCCAGGCTAAAGGTGCCCGAGATGGAACAGGAACACATGCACCCAGGCCGAAGGCACCTGGGCGCGGACCCCACTGGACATTAGCCCCCAGGCCAAAGGTCTGCCCCTTTTATATGCTCTCCTGGCATGCACAGCAGGTTCCCCGCCCCGCTATACTACTGCCAAGAGGGGACACAAAAGGCACAGCACTGTATCGGCGGTTCAAACCTAGCCTACCATGGCAGCGCCACCTGTAGGCCGCAGGGAACTGCACACCAATACTGTCCCCTGAGGACAAAATGGTCCATGAATCCTACAGAATTAGGGTGTTTGAGCCTATTTACCACTCAAACACTTCCCTTAAATTTAGCACCCCGCTACATTTTTATTTCAAAGTATTTTATTTTCCCACTAGCTTATCCATTAAATTGAATAATTTATTCCAGAAATGGCGTATTCTGGGGCATTCCCACCATATGTGTGGCATTGTGCCGTTGAGTTTCTGAGGTTCTTAATGACTTCCTGTACCTCTTCTGCTGAAAAGGGGGCCTCCAGCATATTTTTTTATATGTTATTTTAAGTTATTTCCCTATCCACATTTGTTTGCAGAGCACTTGCCATGCTCTTAACAACATTTTGCTGCCATTTGCAGCCCTCTAGCCCTTTCCATTACTTTTTTAGAGCCTTTTTAGTCCTTAGAAGTCCGGGTCCCCATTGACTTTAATGGGGTTCGGGTTCGGGTTAAAGTTTGGTCCCGAACCCGAACTTTTTTCCGAAGTTCGGCCGAACCCGTCGAACCCGAACATCCAGGTGTCCGCTCAACTCTAGTTTTGAAGTTTCCTTTAAAAACCAAAACATTCATGTCTTCCATAGTGTGGGTCATCCACTAAAGCCAGAAAACTCCCCAGAATAAGGTAGGTAATAACTGACTTTGCTTTTTCCGCATTGTACTATTGAGACTGCAGAAACAAGTTGAGAGTTTTTAGATCCAAAATAAGACTAACTCCTTCAGAATCAGAAGAATATAATGTCACTCCCCTCTACTTGGTCCTCCATGCCACTGCAAAACAAGCATATCACCACTCTGCTGTACAGTGATGAGAAAGTATCACTTTGTACACACCATATAAAGTTTTGAGGCTTAGAATTTGAGTATTTTTAGGTTAGGAAAAGTACTTTGTGACCTCTATGATTTAAGATCCACCTAGTCTGGTATGTTTACCCAGTGACGTTGTGCACATCTACATTGTTGTATCATACCAGGGAGGATATTGGAGTTGATCCCTGGTTGCAATTTGTTATCACAGTAGGACATTTACACAATATTATGAACTGTATTTAATTACCACAGATGGATTCTTTATGCATTTTATACAAAGTGATTTGTTTCTCCCTGGGACTTTTAGGTAGCAAAGAATAAATCGAAAAATACAATGATATAAAAAATATTAGTAGCTTTATTCATACAAAGGTAAAATCCAAACAACGCTTAAAATATGCGCTCTGGTGTATTTTGTCCCCATTTTAATGCAATGATAACCCTAATAACGGCAGGCATACTGTGCAAAGAATTTCTACACAATTGTGTAGAAATTCTTTGTATAGTAAGGCCGGCCATAGACGTTCGAATCTCGGCCGGTTCAGCAGGGACCAGAGATTCAAACTGTGTGTGGGCAGGCTGAATGTACCCAGTTGATTGATCAACTTGGGTACAACCAGCCTGCCGTATTCACTTGCGATTATTGCTAGTGGCTGCTATAGCTGCTACCAATAGTCACTGTCTTCTCCGAGTGGGGACAGCTTCCACTGCCAGGAGCATCACATACTAGCACATTATGAAATACTTACCTTAGAACAAAGCCCTCCAGCCCAGAAGTGGGCTGTCACCGTTGACAGGGATTCCAACTTCCCCGGATTTCCTTCCGGGTTCGCGGGCTCCGGCTGTATGAGTGGCCGGGGCTGTGATGATGTCACTCCCGCATATGCGCGTGGGAGCCCTCGGCTATTGCACAGAGACTGAAGGTACCAGGAAGGTATGACGGATCTTCACAGCGCACGCGTGGTGATGTCTCCAGCTGCATGCAGTGTGAATATTTCCTAAACACCGCAAGTTTCGAAGATATTCACTGTACCAACAGGTAAGCCTTATTATAGGTACAACTTAAAAAAAATGACTTTACTACCACTTTAAGATGACAAAGCGATATATACGTATAGAGTTTTTTTTTTCAGTCCAAAAAAGGCTTTCTCATGGTAATATGGTCTTGAGAAGAATGATTTTATTTTCTATGCAAATTACAGGTGAAAAGTATAAGAACATTTTTTTTTTCAAGTTTTATCAGTGTTAGTGGTAAAAGATGTGTTCCTATTGATAAAAAGTGTGCATTTTTCATAATTTCTCTTGTGTATCATAACACAAAAATTGTTGTTCTACTACAAAGCATTGCAGAGTTATGTACAAATGAAATAGATTTGGCATTTTATAGGATTTTTTTTTTTTTAAATGCATCAAATTAAAGTACAGGCAAGCAAAAAAAAACAAAAAAAAAAAACAATACATTTGGATAAAAAAATCAGCAGCATCTTCTTATTGACAGGTGAGGAGAAGAACAAGCAGTCAATTATGGCATACAACACGTCCAAAGTTATTTTGGAGCATGTGTAGCACACCCATTGTACTGTTATTTTAGAAGGAAACTATATGACATTTATTCAATTTTAGTTTATTTATAATTTTAGTTTACGTTATATTCTAAATCTGCAAGTTAACCAAGCTGGGTATAATGGAATAAAAATAAAGTGCACCACTAAACTTCAAATAAGCAGAGATGCAGAATCCCATATTTCTGATTTTTTTTTTTAAGTATTCAGGTGTTTTGTGTTTTTTAACCCATGTTTGTAAACCCGGAGTACACCTCTAATACAATGCAACTGCTCTCCTTAAAAACACTTTGAAATCACTAGGAATATGCCCTTCTTATGTGGTAATGCTGGCTAAAGAGCTTACAACATTTTCTATGCACAAACTCTGTTAGATGGGGTTACAAAAAGAATGGCATGGGGCAGTTTAATAAGGTATCATGTAAGTTATTGCTTCAGAATCCTCCCCTACTTCCACTGTCCCTAATCCATCTCCTGATAGAACAGAGCCCTAGGAGGCACTCTGCACATGCTCAGTTTGCTGTATGTTGCCAGAGAGTTTTTTTGGGGAGGGTGCATGTGATCAGTACAGGGCCAATCAGCACTGTCCAGACAGAAAGTCAGCAGTCATGCAGCCTCATAGGACAGTCAGAGGAGAATGACAACTTCTCCTACAAGCTTTAACCAGTCCTCGGCCGGACATTGATGGGAGTCACAAGATTGCTATATACTGCTGATGAGAAAAGGTATTTAGCAGTTTATATTTATTAAAAGAATTGCATTTCCATGTTCTGTGTACTGTAAGAGACCAGATTTAGTGATTGCAGGGTCCTGGGTTTAGTAACACTAACTTTTGCAACAAACTGTTTTTATGTTATTATTTACACTATTTTTTTTTTAAGTGTTTAACCTCTTCCCAATTCAATTCTATGGCCCAAGCAGTGTGGTCTTCCTTTCCCTCCCTGAGTGAATGGATGAGTAAGTAAGTCACTTTTTAATTATGTTTAAATAGCTGATCTTAGGCCCCTTTTACACTGAGGAGTTTTTCAGGCGTTTTGCGCTAAAAATAGCGCCTAAAAAACGCCTGAAAAACTCCTGCCCCTGCAGTCTCAATGTGAAAGCCAGAGTGCGTTCACACTAAGGGATGCGCTGGCAGGACGAGAAAAAAAGTCCTGCAAGCAGCATCTTTGGAGCGGTGTGTATACCGCTCCTTTACCGCTGCTGCCCATTGAAATCAAGGGGGCAGCACGGCTATACTGCCCCCAAAGCCTGCAGGGGTTTTTAACCCCTTCTCGGCCGCTAGCGGGGGTTAAATCCGCACCGCTAGCGGCCGAAAAGCGCCGCAAAAACTACGGTATAGCGGTGCTAAAAATAGCGCCGCTATACCCGCAGCGCACCTCTTGCCCCAGGGTGAAAGCTGCCTTAATGTTGGACCCCGCCAATTAATGAAGTAAATGTCTTTATTTCAACTTTACCAGGCCACCCATTCTGACAAGATATGGGATACGAAAGTGCAAAATGCTTTCTAAGGAGAAATAAATAGTTTTGACCCCCTTTTTTTTTCAGTTGCTGTGGTTAAGGCTGATTTGCTGCAACTCCAGATTCAGTTTAACTCAGCACTACCTATGTGGGTTTCCTCTAGTGCTCTAGATTTTAAAAAGTGCTATGTTTACTTGAATATACTTAAACAGGTCACATTTAAGCAATGATTGATGCTAAACCTTTGTTAAAAAGGAGTTCCAGCATGTATTAAAAATAAATAGATAAAAATTAAACCGCTACAAATACTGTAGCTGCTGACTTTTAATATAAGGACACACACCTGTCCAGGTTTCCTACGATGTTGGCACCCCTAGCCGATTTTGTCCATCCGCTTTGGATGCAGGTGCCAGCATTCCTACTAAGGGGAACAGGAAGTGAAGCCCTACGGCTTCACAGCCTGTTTCCTACTGCGCAGGCATGAGTCGCGCTTTCTGAATGGTCCCCTGTCTTCTGAGACCTGTGTATCTCCCAGAAGGCAGCAGGGGGACAACAGGGGGAAGGAGGAGGGACCGGAAATTTTGTAGATCGCCGCATCATTGCACAGCGATCTTACTCAGAAGTGGGAGCAGGTACCTGGTTTTGACAGGTATCCGTAACCCCCCAAAAAGTGTCACATGAGGAAGAGGGTGCGAACAAGCGGAGCTTCCACTTTTGGGTGGAGCTTCGCTTTAAAAAAACCTTTAATGTGTACAAGAGGTGGGCATTAAATCTTTCTGCCAGGTTGCTTTGGTGTGCAATAGTCTCAGAGTACAGCTATTGCTCCAACCTAAACTAACTATTGTTTTCCTTTGGGTCTCCAAACAAAGCTGACCCAGGACCATTCACCTCCCCAAAAAATAGTTTAAGCCATGACAAGGCAGAGGGAAGTCAGAGCAGGCATGTTTAGCCTACTAATCACAAGACCTCCACCTGGATGAGCAGATTGAAAGCCTTAATGAAAATATTCAGTGTAACATATAGTGAGGACTGGTAAGGAGACAGGAATTAAATTGCCTTTTTCATCATCTCCTTCTGTCAAGAAAAGGCCCATTGAGGTTTGGGCAGAGCGTTTCATGAAAATTTTGACATCTAATAAAGAAAGCTGTCTTTGGAGCAGCAGTCCAAGTAGTCTTGAGATTTTAAGATTGTGTGTTGCTGACACACCAGTCAGCTACTGATGAGTCCTTGGCAAGTATTGCTGCTGGTGTGCAACATCTTGTGCATAGCATCATTTTATGAAGACCTCTAGAACTTAATCAAGTAGATGAAATGCTATGTTTTCAATCACATTTTCAGAATAGCAGTGATGTACACTTCCTTGTAGACAACATTTTCCACTAAGATTGAGCGGTTTTGGTGAGACAATGAAATTATACAGATTAACAGGACCATTAACACTTTTCAAAGTCTACAAATAGATACTTTAGAGGTAAGTCATGTATTTACTCCCCATTGCATGTAGGCAAGGGATTTATACTAGTGTAGCGGAGCCTCACTCTCCCTCTCGGTTTTCTCGTTTAAGTGGCTTGTGTCTAGGGGTACCTGGGAGACGAGAGTGCAGGAACACTACGCCAAGCTCTCCCCTCATATGTGTATGAGGGTTGAGCAAAGTCACTTGAATTACCTCCGGGTCTGTTCACTGCATACGAAGCCTCTCCTTGTACCGTGGAGATGTGTCTGCCAATAATAGAGCCCCACACCAAAAGTCCAACACTCTTTTATTTCTCTGCTTTCAGGGTGAACACAATTAGTTTAACTTTTAGTAACAGACAGACAGGGGTGTGGATACGAGTAGGCCCAGGCACAAAAGAACCCTCCTATTCCTTTGCTAGCGAATAGGCCTGGCGCACGGTCTCTGCCACCGACCGTGAGTTGTGGTCGCTGCCACCGACCGGATGAACTGTTGAGGCCCCTGCCACAGGCCTAATAGCAGGTCCCTGCCACTGACCTGAGTTGAATAGTTGGACCGCTGCCACCGGTCATAGAACATGAACCACCTTCCTCTATGAACTTGGCCCCTGTTCGGGAAAGATATCCCTCCGGGCGGTCTCCAGAGGTTCACCCGGCACTGGCAATATGCTGCACCAGATCTTCGGATAAATCCCTCCTCCGGTCCCTTACGTCTCTGGATTCGGGTGCCCAACTCCCGGGGCACCCTAGGACAATCCCTCCCTGGTGGGACCCAGCGGAAGGTACTGGGCCCCAGGCCTCCGGCTGAGTACCTCACCCCAGACTGAAGGTGTCTGGGATGGAACACGAACTCCAAGTGTCCAGGCCTAGGCCGCCTGGACACCGACCGCGAACAGCAGCCCTCAGGCTGAAGGTGCCCGGGACTCGAACCTCGTGGCGAAGATGTCCGCCCCTTTTATACCCTCTCCCAGCAAGCACAGCGGGTATCTCCGTCCCGCCGTACAACTGCCGCAAGAGGTCACAAAGGGTACGGCACTGCATCGATGGTTCAACCCCGGCCCAAAGTGACAGCGCCACCTGCTGGGCCGCAGGGAACTAGACATCACTGATGTCTTCACCAGATTTAAAAGTACATATTCGCTACACTAGGATAATAGCATTGGAAGCACTCACTTAAACAGGGCAAAATCTAAACCTATAGCAAGCAATCAACATATACTTTAGAAGAGTGAACAAAAAAGGATTTATTATTAGTTGCTATTGGAGTAAACTTTGCACATTACCACAACACTAAAGAATAATTATCCTGTCAATACACATGTGAAAATCAAATTTTAGAAATAAATGAAACTACTTTAAAATGACAATCAAATTTTTTGAGAGATTGCATTCAAATTTTTCTAAGAATTTTCATATGAATTTGTCTTTGAAATTCTTGTAGTGTATAATCAGCTTAAGGAGGACTTCTTTCTTTTTTTTCTTAATCATTCAAAATTTCTATGGTAACGTGCCAGAAGCGCAGGTAGCAAAAACTCAAAAAAGTTCTGGTGTCACCTGTGGAAGGGTTGTGTATTACGATACTGTAAACCATTGGGGAAAAATGCCCCAATCAATGTAGTTGTGATTTTTATTTATTTCAATTACTTATGTATAATCATTAATTTACACTGTGCTATATATATATATATATATATATATATATATATATAGTGACATTATAAAACGCAAGGTGATTCATGGACATTATATTTCACCTCGCATGCGTTAATTTGCAGATTACTAAGGTGGAATCCGCCTTGGCAGGGTCTGCTCCGGACCAGATTTTGCAGTCCACTTGTGTCCACCAACAGGTGTTATAAATAAAGCAGGACTGCAGCAAAGAGTTGCTCTTGGTCTGGGACTCAGGAAGCCAAAACCTGATAGAGCTGCTTATGTGAAGTTTTGCTTTGTGAGAGAAAAGATTTGCATTATCTTTATTTTGTGGGTGACTGGGAGAAGCCCTTCACCTGTGAGTTAGGAACCTGCAATGTTTAGTTAGTGCCTGGATGGCAAGGATTTATTTTCTGTTTTTGTTTGTTTTATTTTAATGCAACCTTTTAAAATAAAACTGGCTACAAATCTGATTTTAAGAAAACCTGCCATTTGGACTACCTTTTCCCCAGGGAAGGTGATCCCTACTGAGCTAGCCACTGACAATATATATATATATATATATATATATATATATATATACACACACACACACATACACATACACACACACACACACACACACACACACACACAGACACACAGTATCTCACAAAAGTGAGTACACCCCTCACATTTCTGTAAATATTTTATTATATCTTTTCATGTGACAGCACTTTGCTACTATGTAAAGTAGTGAGTGTACAGCTTGTATAACAGTGTCAATTTGTTGTCCCCTCAAAATAACAACACACAGCCATTCATGTCTAAACCACTGGCAACAAAAGTGAGTACACCCCTAAGTGAAAATGTCCAAATTGGGCCCAATTAGCCATTTTCCCTCCCTGGTGTCATGTGACTCATTAGTGTTACAAGGTCTCAGGTGGGAAGGGGGAGCAGGTGTCAAAATTTTGTATGGCCACAATTATTTACCAGCACTGCCTTAACCCTCCTGGGCATGGAGTTCACCAAAGCTTCACAGATTGCCACTGGAGTCCTCTTCCAGATCAGATTTAAGCGGTAGGTGCGTTTTCAATGAGTGCGTAGTCATGGTAGCCCACTTTTATTTAAAAGAATGGAAAAATTCACAAAATACATCAGTAACCCATGCAGGGGATTCCACCATTACTGTAACTTGCACAATCAGAATACTTCAGCTCCCTGGCTTACTCTCTTGCCACACGGCTACTTCAAGCCTCCAGCCTAGGCCTAAGGTCTGCTCCTCAGACAAAAAGGGTTCCTTGGAGTCAAGCTCTCTCATAGCTTACTCATGATGAGCTCCTTGCTGCGCTGTCACAGACTAAATCTGCCTCCCGCAGACATGCCCGCTCTAGCTGCCCCCATGCAGTCTATCTAACTCCTACAGATGTGCGACCTGATTCCCATGCATCCTGTCTGTTGGGTGGAGCCCAGAACCAGAGCCATAGTCAGGTCACAATTAATAGCCTAGCACACAGTTGTGCAATCAGCGTGCCTGCCACTCCAAAAATCTGGCGTAAACCAGCAATCTGAGTAGCACGGGGTCTCACTGCTACAATGTATATATTGTAGAGAGTCAGCCTGGGGCAGGGTTAAAAAAAAAAAAAAAAGAAAAGAAAAACCCTGTAAGACAAAACCTCATTATACAATACTTACCTTAGAACACAGCTGTTGCAGCGGCGTCTGCACATCGCTAAGACGGCAGACATTTTCCCCAGAGTTTCTTCCCGGGTTTGCGGGCTCCGGCGTTGTGATTGGCTGAAACTGCCTGTGCACAGGAGCCGCCGTTCACGGCATTGGGCTCGGAAGGAACGGCACCTGTGGCCATTTCTTTAGAGCTCATGCGCCAGTGATGTCACTGGCTGCTTTCAATGTAAATATCTCCTAAATGGTACATGTTTAGGAGATATTTTCACTACCTATAGGTAAGCCTTATTATAGACTTACCTATAGGTTGTCAGGTCACCTGTGGCCAGATGAGAGATGCACACCGTAGGAGGTCAGGAGTGCACCACAAGGTAGTGAACCCTATGGCTGACTGCTGCGGGTGGTTGTGGAAAGCGGGACCAGTGGAGCACAACAGGGATCCACAGGGAGCTAGAGCCCAAGATTCCCCAGGGCGCGGAGTCTAATACCAAGCAGGTTTTCACCAGAGCCTCTAGTGGTGAGGATGGCCTACGCTGCAGCTGGGTCCAGGTCACGGCCCCCAGAGTCCCCTAGCTCACGCTCCATAGGGTAAGGAGGATAGAGGGGAAGCAGCAGCACAGGATACAAGAATAGTGAGGGGAAAAGCCAAGGTCAGGGCAACAAGCAGACACGGATAAACGAAGGACAAGCCGAAGGTCAAGGTCACTAGCAGACAGGGATAGTCGGGAACAAGCCAATATCGTTAACACGGAGACAGACGTAGCACACGGCAAGCAGGAACCCAAACACACAATACTTAACAAACCACATTGATGAGCACGGCTGGCTTGCAGTGCACAGGTTAATATAGTGTTCCCTGATAGGGCTTGGGGTGGAGCATACTGGGAGGAGAGATTATAAAAGCAGCCAGGAGAGAGAGTCTGGCCTCTAAGGTGAACACATGAAGAGGAAGGTAAGATGGCAGACAAACATTACTGCATATCCATGACATAGGTAAATGTCAGCGGGGGAAGTTTACTTCTTCTTTAAGAGAGGGTTAACCGAAGAGGGCAGGTACTTTCCCTTCAGACCTGGTTATTAGTCAGCTGGTCTGAGAGTGTGAGTGGAGTTTGCTATCAGTGAGAAAGACATCAGCGTGCTGTGTGGAAGTCTCCACTTATGGACTGTGACCTGCTGGGTGAGCCAAACTGTATAAAGGACTGTAGCTCTGGCTAGAGCTGTGAAGTTTCGCATACAAGCCTGTCAGCTGCAGAAATTGAAGTTTTTTTTTTTTTTTTTATTATATATCTTTATTAAACCATTTTCCAATTTACAATACATTCAATCCCCTTTCCCCTCCCCTCCCAAATTCCCATACAAAACAGATAATAAATAATAATAATATCATCTTAAAACCAACACGTCTTCCCCTTCCCCTAGACCTCGAACCACTCCTTTCGTACGCCATCCCCCATCCCTCCTAACTCCCCCACTCTCGCTTGTTCCTTCCTTACCTCCTCCCATTCATCCAACCCTATCTTCGACATCTTTACTTATATTGAATTACTATTTTTTCTCCTGCCAAAGTTTCCAAATTTTTTCAAATCTTTTTAGGGCTCCTTGTCTAATATATGTTGTCCTTTCTTTTAGTATTGTTAGGTTCATATTTTGCTCCCAGTCATTGCTAGACGGTGGAGAGACTGATTGCCATTTCTGCGCTATCAGCCTCCTAGCTTGAAATAGGCATCTTGTTATTGCTAACTTGGTATTGTCATTTGTCCCCTCACCCTCCTGCCAGCCCAGTACGCATTGTAGGGGTTCCAACTCCATCTGTATCTCAAAAGTCTGCTCTATCATTCTCACTAACTCCCTCCAATACCGGTGTAACTTCGGACATCGCCAAAACATATGTATCATGTTCCCCCTTTCTCTTCCACACCTAGGACAGCTATCGTCTGCTCTGCGCCCAAAACAAAAAAGTTTATACAGAGTGTAATATGCTCGATTTAACAAAAAGAGGTGGGACATCCTCTGAGAGGGAGACAGTGAGACCATCGGAGCGAGCTCCAAGATTGTACCCCACTGTTCGTTAGATAGATTACCTATGTCTTTTTCCCATTTCTTCCTATGTGCCTGACCATGGGTTCCCCTTTGTCTCCCCTCATGTAAAAGTTGATAAATCTTTGATATTGAACCCTTAGATGTTTTGGTGTTAATTATTTCCTTTAAGAGAGGGATCTTACTCCAGGTCATTACTATTCCTTTATATTGTTTTGCTAATGCATGCCTTATCTGTAGGTATTTATAGAAAGATGCATTTGGGAGTTTATATTGTTCTTTCAATGTCTGAAAAGTTTTTAGTATGCCATCATGATACAACTGGGAAATATATTTTATGCCCTGTCTTTCCCATTCCTTAATTGTGAAATTGAACTTTACCCGCGTGTGGGACTGTATTTAAAGACAAGCCTGTCGTTTCTTCCGTTTGTTTTGCCTTTATGCTGAATAAAGCACCTTTTACTTTTAGTGAACTGTATCTGAGCAAGCTCTTCACCCCTCTGAGCCCTTACAAAATATATAATATATTGCAGGACTCAAAATTTCAAATCCTGAGCTACTAGCCAGGCCTTAAAGGTTACTTGCCACCAGTTGCCCCAACCGATCCCTACCCTGCTCTGTCCTCCTTCCCCCCCAACACGCCCTCATAAATTATCTCATGAAATGACGCTTAAATGTTTTATGCAAAATTAAGTTACAAAAATGAATATTAACAACAACTTTATCAGTGCAGCCTCACCAGTGCCCAACATTGCAGCCTCACCTGCGCCCACCATTGCAAACTCACCTGTGCCCACCATTGCAGCCTGACCAGTGCCCACCATTGCATCCTCACCTGTGCCCACCATTGCAGCCCCACCTGTGCCCGCCATTGCAGCCTCAGCTCACCTGTGCCCGCCATTGCAGCCTCAGCTCACCTGTGCCCGCCATTGCAGCCTCAGCTCACCTCTGCCCGCCATTGCAGCCTCAGCTCACCTGTGCCCACCATTGCAGCCTCAGCTCACCTGTGCCCACCATTGCAGCCTCAGCTCACCTGTGCCCGCCATTGCAGCCTCAGCTCACCTATGCCAATTTTAGACAGGATCCAATTAACCTACCAGCGTGTCTTTGGAGTGTGGGTACCCAGAGGAAACCCACGCAGACACAGGTAGAACATGCAAATTCCTGGCAGATAGTGCCATGGTTGGGATTTGAACCAACAACCTTAGTGCTGCTAGGCGGACATGCTAATCACTTAGCTACTGTGCTGACGATTAGAAATATTTTTTTAATAACAATGACACGTTTTGAGACAGCCTGTCACTTTTTCAGTTAAAAAGTGTGTAATACAGATTAGCTTGTAGACTGGATGCAGACAGATTACTCAGAGTGCTCTGCATCCAGTTTACAAGCTAATCTGTGTTAACACCTTTTGTCTAAGTAACATGTTGTCACGAAACACATCATTATCAATAAATATTTTTTCCTCACGACAGTGGTCAAAATCTGCAAAATCATATTAAACAATCCTTTCACAGAATACACAATCCTTTTTTTACACTTTACTACCCAGATGTCCCTCAAGAGGATTTAGGACTGGGCTCCTCTGAGCATTTCTACACCTGCATGGAGATGGATTTTCCCCAAGTGCATACTACAGATTTAATTTGCTATTAGATCATGGTCACTTGCAAATTTGACAGATGTAAGTTATACTATACCTATAATTACACATTTTTACCCAATTATCTTAAGTTCCATACTTGAATGAATACTACATTATAAGGATTCTCTGGCCTACCTTTTTTTTTTTCTTGTGGTTATCCCAGAAAAACATTTTTTTCCCCATTCTGAAAATCACATAGCCAAGATTTGAATACATTTTTCTATGCTGTTTTTACTTCTCTAAGCTCTGTTTTAACCATTCCATAAAACACATTTTTCCAGCACTTTATAGCATTGCAATGTCCCACATAATTGAGGTTTACAGATTAATATGTTTGATTTCAAAATCTAGTCTATGACAACACCTTCAACTTAAATTCAAGGAGACCAATTCAAGGGCTATACTTCAGAGATTACTTCTATGTGTATGCCCTGCTGGGGTGTTTTGTCGTTTATATGTTGACCTAAACTTTATGTAAAGCCATAACCTTTTTTTCCACTTTGGAAAGAAAAATGAAGTATTAAAACCCCTGTCAGGTTTTTATTACTAGAAACTGTAGTGATCTAAGTGGTAGTGTAGTCAAAATGTTAAAACCTGCTAACAGGCAGATTTCTTATATAAAACAGAAGAGACCCTAGCCTAGAGGTCTTTTCTGTCATAAATGTCCACCTTGCCTGTAAGTGATACCGTTATCGGAGTGTGCGCATGTGCAGCTCAGACCACATTTAGGCTGGATTCACACCTATGCATTTTTAGTGCTTTTTGCAGATTTGCGCTACAGAACGTGTTCCATAGGAAACCATGGTAAATGGATGGTAGTGAAAATCTGCAAAATGCAAAAAGCACAAAAAATGCATAGGTGTGAATGCAGCCTTATGACCCGCTCTGTGTGCTATGGTGATGTGACTCCTGTGCGCATGCACGGGAGTGATGTCACCGCGGCCCAGCCATTGAAGCAATCAAAGATACAAAACCCAGAAAGAAGACCAGTGAATATGGAAGTGCCGGAAGAGCTATAGAAGCACTGCGCTGGAGGGCTACATTTGCAGGTAATGCTTTATATACCATTGTATGTTGTACAATGTATGCTTTGCATACCATTGCATTGTCAGAAAATTGTGCTTAATGATTAATTATGCAGGGCCTATCCTTATTCTTTATATAAATAACTACCGCTGTAGCTTCCCTGGGGGTATGATTATGTCAGATTTTTGCGTCTCAAAGCGGTACAATTGTTTTGCATAGAAATTTGGCGTTTTATAATTTAGGCCTGTAATTCTTAGTAATAATACACTTAAATCTGTCGAAACAAGAGTCTAGTAGACATCCCGGGTATGATAAAGTTTGAAACACAAAATCATAAATTATAATCGAATAACTATAAATAATTATAAAAAATAATAATATACCAATTATAATAAAATGAATTTCCCCAATATTCACTATCGCTCAATTCTGCAAGTGTTCTTATTTACTATCGCAGTTTTTTTTATGTCTCAAACCACTTTTGACATAAAGGGACACTTTTTGGTTGCTATGGACAATCTCAAGTTTCCAGGCAGAAAAAACAATATATATAAAACTGCATGCAGGACACTGGACAAAACACTAGGGACAAATGGGAAATGAAATAATTTCATACAGTAATGTAATCTGTAAGATTACAGTATACTGTATTATGAATTTTGACATTTTTTAATTTGCCGCCAGGCTCCGCCCCTGTGCGTCACAACGCTCGCAGGGAACTGAGCCTGGCACACAGAGCTTCGGGCGGAGGACACAGCCCGCAGACACAGTGGGGGGACATTGCAGGATCCTGGGGACAAGGTAAGTAACCTGCATCAGGATCCTGCAATGCAATCCCGTGTGGCTCAAGGTTACCGCTAATGGTAATCAAATTTAACCCCCGAACCTTGTCAGGCACCAAAACATTAGCAGTTTTTTTTACATGTAACAACTCTTTCACAATATAACACTGAAAAGAACAGTGCTGGTGACTTTCTTCATTTCTATTTGGAATGAAAAAGCATGGTCAGCTGTTGTCACTTTGAGCACCCAAAATTTCCACTGGTTGAGAGCTGTATGAAGTATAGGTTTTTCACAATCTTTATTAGTCTGTGTCCCCACTGGGGAGATTCATCCTAGTTGTCATGGTGGCCTTTGTTTGTGGAAAAGAATGTGATGGAAAAGTCAAAATTTTCCTCACAAGAACAGAAAGTGAGGCAACATCTTTGAATGGGGACACTTTTTTTGGTGACACCTAAAAGGAAATTTCCTAAGCGTTGCAGAAATTTCCTCTGACACAACTCGAATGCACAACTTAAATTATTTAATTCTCTGAGAAATTTCAGCTTAGTCCATGTAAAAAATTCTGCTAACAGTGTTGTAAAATGTTTTTTTTAAACTTTATGAAGAATTTTTCAGTAATTAAAAATGTACTTACTGTAGCTATGCCTGTTTTTTGATTGGGGCCTACACCACCATCCATTGCACGGATAATTATGATATACTCTGATTTTACTTCACGATCCAACAGGGTTGTTGTAGTGATTTCTCCTGTTAGAAGAAGGTATAAAAGATCAATATTGTATTGTCAGAAAATTGTGCTTAATGAATACTGTAATTATTCATGGGCCTATCCTTATCCTTTAGAGAGACTGCTCAATCAAGGCATTCTAAAGAAAGAACCTACAATCAACTCAATAGCTTGGCAAACTCTAACATATATTATCTGACAAATGTGTTGATGCAATGGGGCAGAAAATCGACAAACTGCTATAAGTATCATATTCTAAATGTAACAGTTGAACAAAAAATAAAAATGTGAAAATATGTCAAAAAATTTAAAGAGAAGCTATAGCAGACCAACAAAGTAACTACAGGATGATAGTTAAAAGTAAATCTTGATTCACAAAATATTCCAAATAATGTAACACAGGGGTGTCCAACCTGTGGACCAAGATGGCTATGAATGCGGTCCAACACAAAATCATAAACTTACCTAAAAATTATGATTTTTTTTTGCAATTTTTTGTAAAAATGCATTTACACTTAGCAAACACATGCTGTCGAAGAAAAATTTGACAGGGTCTCTACAAATTTTATCTTCCCAAAGTAGATGAGACAAAGTAGATAAGCATCTTGAGAATTCATTTAAAATAATGGTTACTCATCCATCCAACCAGTGTTAGTTTATCAAAAATAGTGTCAAATATTGCATTAGTTTTAGGTTGCCCTCTTTTTTACTTTTTTAATAATATATATTACAAAAAAAATAGTTTTATTACTCAGATAGGTACATTATCTTTATCAGTGATCGTTAATTTGTAATCTGCCAGACATTTTCTGCTCATCAGCTATTCTTGTTGATAGTGTATTTTATGTGTGGCCCAAGACGATTCCTCTTCTTCGAATGTGACACAGGAAAGTCAAAAGGTTGGACACCCCTGATAAATGGAAATATATATGAAAACTGAAACAAATTTGGAGCTATTGTCCAGATTAAACTATTAGTATGAATCTTCTATTCTAAGAAGCAACATCACTAGAAAACTGATATAACAAAAATAATAATTACAGCAACTTTTTTTTTTTTTTTATATATCACTTAGGGGTTTATATTTACTTATAGCAGCTGGTTATTGGTAGAAGAATAAGTATCTGGTTCACAGTTTTGTCCCGGGATTTTTCTGTTTTGTGGAAAAGCAGTGCTAAGAGCATAATCATAGACACATAAGGGTGGGACCTGTGTACCCTAATGCCAAGAAATTAAGTTTAGAACAAGTACAAAACTCCCATTTCCTTCCCCATTCATTGAGGCACAGAGGAATTTAAAGACTGTCGGTATGTCCAAAAGCGGTTCAACTGAGGGGTGGGCAACAGCAAAAAAAAAACAGGTCCACAACGAAAGAAAAAAAAAGACTGCAGCTCCAAGCGCTACCTGAAAAATTCTAAGGCCAAAGCTGACATTACATGAGACCAGAACATCCACCTGGAAAAATTAAGATAATGTGTGAACAAGGTGGCAGCCTTGCAAGTCTGAGGCCTGGTTCACACTGGTCCGACAAACGCTCCGACATTAGGAGCTCATGTCGCATGACGTGTGAAAATCAATGTTTCCCTATGGGAGCTGTCTTAACTGGTCCGACACAGGTCGGTCCGACTTTGAAAATGCTCCCTGTACTACTTTGGTCTGACTTTGATCCTACTTCAGCCCATTGAATATCATTGAAGTCGGATCAAAGTAGGATCCTTGTCCTAACCATCCGACATTTGACATCCGACATGGTGATTACAGCAGTAGTAAAAGGAATTTATCTCACCCTGGGATTGTTTTGATTGGTCAAAGGACAAGTCAGACTAGCACAAAGTCGGATCAAAGTAGTATCCTGTTCATGAATGTCGGATGGATGTCGGACCAATGTAGGATCAATGTAGGACTGATGTCGCAGAGCAAAGTAGGATGAAAGTCGGATGAATGTCGTGTCGTATCAGTGTGAACCCAGCCTGAGGCCTGGTTCACACTGGGGTGACAAACGCTCCGACATTGGGAGCTCATGTCGCATGACGTGTGAAAATCAATGTTTCCCTATGGGAGCCGTCTTAACTGGTCCGACACATGTCGGTCCGACTTTGAGAATGCTCCCTGTACTACTTTGGTCCGACTTTGATCCGACTTCAGCCCATTGACTATCATTGAAGTCGGATCAAAGTCGGACCGCAGTCTTGTATGATCCGACTTTGGCATGCGACTTGTGCTGTACTGCTCTTGAGGGGGAACTCCAGGCCAAATTTTAAATAAAAAACCGGCATGGGTTCCCCCTCCAGAGGCATACCAGGCCCCTGGGTCTGGTCTGGATTTGAAGGGCGCCCCTACGCCAAAAAAACGGCGTGGGGGTCCCCCCCAAAATCCAAACCAGACCCTTATCCGAGCACACAACCTGGCCGGCCGCAGGGGAAGAGGGGGGGACGAGAGTGCGGCCCCCCTCCCTCCTGAACCGTACCAGGCCGCATGCCCTCATCATGGGGGGTTTGGTGCTCTGGGGCAGGGGGGCGACCTGCGGCCCCCCCACCCCAGAGCACCCTGCCCCCATGTTGATGGGGACAAGGGCCTCTTCCCGACAACCCTGGCCGTTGGTTGCCGGGGTCTGCGGGCAGGGGGCTTATCGGAATCCGGGAGCCCCCTTCAATAAGGGGGCCCCCGGATCCCGGCCCCCCACCCTATGTGAATGAGTATGGGGTACATCGTACCCCTACCCATTCACCTGGTGGAAAAAAATTGCAATAAAAAAACCGCACAGCTTTTTAAAGTATTTTATTGCACAGCTCCGGGGGTCTTCTTCTGACTTCGGGGGTCTCTGGTGTCGTCACCGCGCTCTCCGATTCTTTCTTCCACCGGGCCTCCGCTAACTTCTTTTTAGCTCTTTTGCTAGCGGAGGCCCGGTCTTCTCCGTCGTCTCGTCCGGCTCTCCGTTGTCCTTCTGCCCCTCCACTAACTTCTTTAGCTCTTTTGCTAGTGGAGGAGCCGGTCTTCCCGTCGTCGCCGTCAGCGTCTTCTTCCCTCTTCTCCTCGATGTTGACGCGTCGCTTCCTCCAGCTGTAATACTGGCTCTCCGCTCCGCTCCGCATTAATATAGGCTTCCCATGACGTCACAGTCACATGTTCCCATGACGTCACAGTCACATGCTCCGGTGCCATGTGCCCCGGAACATGTGACTGACGTCATGAGAAGCCTATATTAATGCGGAGCGGAGCGGAGAGCCAGTATTACAGCAGGAGGAAGCGACGCGTCAACATCGAGGAGAAGAGGGAAGAAGACGCCGACGGCGACGACGGAGAAGACCGGCTCCTCCACTAGCAAAAGAGCTACCAAGAAGTTAGTGGAGGGGCCGGCAGAAGGACAACGGAGAGCCGGACGAGACAACGGGAAGACCGGGCCTCCATTAGCAAAAGAGCTAAAAAGAAGTTAGCGGAGGCCCGGTGGAAGAAAGAACCGGAGAGCGCGGCGACGACACCGGAGACCCCCGAAGTCGGAAGAAGACCCCCGGAGCTGTGCAATAAAATACTTTAAAAAGCTGTGCGGTTTTTTTATTGCAATTTTTTTCCACCAGGTGAATGGGTAGATGTACGATGTACCCCATACTCATTCACATAGGGTGGGGGGGCCGGGATCCGGGGGCCCCCTTATTGAAGGGGCTCCCGGATTCCGATAAGCCACCCGCCCGCAGACCCTGACAACCAACGGCCAGGGTTGTCGGGAAGAGGCCCTGTCCTCATTAACATGGGGGCAGGGTGCTTTAGGGTGGGGGGGCCCGCAGGTCGCCCCCCTGCCCTAGAGCACCAAACCCCCCATGTTGAGGGCATGCGGCCTGGTACGGTTCAGGAGGGAGGGGGGCCGCTCTCTCGTCCCCCCCCTCTTCCCCTGCGGCCGGCCAGGTTGTGTGCTCGGATAAGGGTCTGGTTTGGATTTTGGGGGGGACCCCCACGCCGTTTTTTCGGCGTAGGGGCGCCCCTTCAAATCCAGACCAGACCCAAGGGCCTGGTATGCCTCTGGAGGGGAACCCATGCTGGTTTTTTATTTAAAATTTGTCCTGGAGTTCCCCCTCAAGATTCATACCAAACACAGTGCCTGATATCGGCGGGGATCCAAGTCGGATCCCCGTTCATTGAAAGTCGGACATATGTCGGCTTCATGTCGCAGGGCAAAGTCGGATCCAAAGTAGGACAGATGTCGTGTCGCACTAGTGTGAACCCAGCCTGAGGCCTCGTACACATGACCGATCCACTTGGCAAGAAACCAGCAAGAAAACTGCTGGCAGAGCTTTTGACAAGAAAACCGTTCGTGTGTATGTTTTTTTTTGTCGAGAAAACTGCCAGGAATCTCAACGAGAAAAATAGAGATCCTGCTCTCTATTTTCTCGTTGGGATTCTCATTTTTCCGGTCGTGTGTATGCTTTTCCGTGTCTAAAAAAAACACGCATACTCAGAATCAAGTATGAGACGGGAGCGCTCCTTCTGGTAAAACTAACGCTCGTAATGGAGATAGCACATTCCTCATGATGTAACGAACTGAAAGCATGAGGCTGAAAAGCGCAAATCGTCTCTCCCCAAACTTTTACTAACACGCGGTAACACGAGATCAGCAAAAGCAGCCCAAGGGGTGGCGCTATTGGAATCAAACTTCCCCTTTACACTGCCGTCGTACGTGTTGTACGTCACCGCACTTTACAACGACAAGATTTTGGATTGACAGTGTGTATGCAAGGAAAGCTTGACAAAAATTCCGTCAAGCTTGACAAGAATCCCGTCGAGAAAAACTACGTTTTTTTCCTGACGAGATTCCCGGTCGTGTGTACTAGGCTTCAGAAACTGTAGCATAATGTTGAAAAGCTCAAGAAGTACTCATGCACCTAGTAGATTGTTCCTTGACAGTTAAGGGTGGAAACTAATCTATTATGCCGCGTACACACGGCCGTTTTTCTCATCGGAAAAAAATTAATTTTTCCCATTCGACGAGAAAAACGATAGTCTGTGGGCTTTCTGTCGTTTTTTTCGATGAGAAAAACTGCATTAAAAACGACGAGAAAAATTAGAACATGTTCTAATTTTTCTCGTCGTTTTTTTCGACATGTTTTCCGCGGCAGTGTTTCCCATAGGGAAACACTGCCGCGGAGCCCACAGACGGTCGTTTTTCTCGTCAAGAGAAAAAATGACGTGAAAAACGACCGTGTGTGGGGAACAAGCTGTTCCCCCGTTTTAAATGACATTATTCATGGCATTTTTTTAACCGCCGTGAATAATGATTGTGTGTACGCGGCATTAGACCATAAGCTTGAATGATGATCTGCCTGAGCCACTGAGAAATGGGAGAATGAGATGCAGGTCCCCCTTTACAAGACCATCAACGACGTCAGAGAGTTAGTTCTTCTAATGCCCTGTACACACGAGTGGAATTCCCGACAGAAAAAGTCAGATGGGAGCTTTTCGTCGGAAATTCCGACCGTGTGTATGCTCCATCGGACTTTTGCTGTCGGAATTCCCACCAGCAAAAGATTGAGAGCAGGTTCTCAATTTTCCAGATGAAAAAAATTCCTATCGACAAATCCGATCGTCTGTATGCTTTTCCAACGTGCAAAAAACAACGTATGCTCGGAAACAATTCGACGCATGCTCGGAAGCATTGAACTTCTTTTTCTCACCTCGTTGTAGTGTTGTACGTCACCGCGTTCTTAACGCTCTAAAGTTCAGAGAACTTTTGTGTGACCGTGTGTATGCAAGCCAAGCTTGAGCGGAATTCCGTCGGAAAAACCATCCAACTTTTTTCCGACGGGAATTCCGCTCGTGTGTACAGGGCATAATGAAAGCAGTGACTGTGAGGTTGAGGTGAAAAGCTGAAACTACCTTAGGAGGGAAGCTCTAGGCCCCAACAACACCTTGCCTCTGTGTAAGACCAAAAAGGGTTCTTTACAAAATGAGGCCACCATCTCAGACACTTACCTCACAGAAGTGATTGCAACAAGAAACATAACCATGTAGATGAGAGAGGGAAGGGAAATAATTATGTAGCGGGTATGTACTTTCTCGGGTGTAAATTTGAACTTGGCAGAGATATTGGTGATGTGAAATTCCCTGCAGCCCAGTAGGTGGCGCTGTTGCCCTGGGCTGGGGTTGAATCATTGCTGTGTGCTGTGCCTCCTTTTTGTCCTCCCTCGGCAGCGGTATGGTGGGGCGGGGAACCCGCCGTGCTTGCTGGGAGAGGGTATAAAGGGCCGGCCATCTTTGTCACGGGGTGGAAGTCCCAAGAACCTTCAGCTTGCGGACGGTGGTTCGTGTTGGTCCTCTGGGTGGCCTAGGCCTAGAGGACAATCGGAGGTCGTGTTCCATCCCAGGCACCTTTAGCCTGGGGTGAGGTACTCGGATGGAGGTCTGGAGCTCAGTGCCCAACACTGAGTTCCGCGAGGGAAGGAGATCCTAGGGAACCCCGGGAGTGGGTACCCGAATCCATGAAGGCGCAATGGACCGGGGGGGAGCTCCTCACTTGAAGACCCGGTGCAGCATATTGCCGGTGACAGGTGAGCCTCTCGCCGGAGACCGCCTGGAAGGAAATCCCCCCTCGTGCGGAGACCGTAACCCACTTTCAGGAAGGAAAGTGGAGAACTACATTGTGTCTGGGCCTATTCGCATCCACACCTCCTTTCCTGTTCTGTTCCTACTAAGGGAGTTCAACTGAATGTGTTCATTCAAGAAGAATAAAGGAGTGTTGAACTTTAATGGTGTGGGGCTCATTTCCTGACAGACATTGTTCAAGGTGACTCTTGGAGGGAGGATCCAGGTGCACAACACTGACCCGAAGGTAATACAAGAACGTTGCTTTTACCGCACTGACATATGTGGTGGAGGCCAGGCGTGGTGTCCCCGCTCCCTCCCCTCTAAGATACCCCTAGACAAGAGAGACACGAGACGAGAGAAAGAGGGGAGTGAGGAGGGTGCTACAATTATGATTTGTTTAAATGGTGGTCTCTGGAGTGCTAAAAAACTAAATTAAGATTTCAGGAGGTCATGGAGATGCCCACGGGGAGTCACATAGGCAACACCCTGTACAAAGGTCTTAATCAGAGTGGAAAGCTGAATAAAATTGTTTTGAATTATTCCAAAAGTCTTTGGAATAAAATTGCAAGTTCCAAAATCTGACTCTTGATGGTGCTGAGGAACAAATTGTTGGGCTAGGCCCATTTTCAGAAAGGCTAGAATACATCCCACAGAGAATTGTCTAAGAAAAAGTAAAAAGTGTCTTCCATGTGTGGTGATAGACCCAGCAGGAAGTAGACTTCCTAGCTTCTAGCATAGTGGGGATCATCAATTCAAGGATGCCTCTGTCTCTCAGAAACTGGGCTTGAACATCCATGCTGCTAAAGCCAGTGGTCTTGAAATAGGGTGGTAAACCATTCCTAGGGACAGAAGATCCATATAAAAGAGTACATGGATCGTCTGCCAGGAGTCTGATTAGGTCAGAGTACCACATCTACCCGAGCCAATCCAGAGCTACGAGGACCACTGGAATGCCCTCCATCTCGATTCTGTGGGGCAGACAAAGCAAGAGTTTCAAGGTAGAAAAGGCATTAATCAGGTTGAACTGATCCTATGGAGCCAACAGAGCACTTAGTGTTTCTACCAGTGCATCCCTGTACCTGGAGACAAACCTGCCAGTTGTTGAACCTGGAGGCCAGGAGGGCCACATTCTGGCATCCCTCACTTGTGAAACAGGTCCTGGAACACCATCCGAGTATACCATTTACACCAGGTCCAGGTGCTGCAGACTGAGGTAACCTGCTTGCCAATTTTCCATGCCTGAATTTAAAATGGCAGACAAAATTGTAACATGAAGTTCTGCTTAGGACAGGAGACCTTATGGTTCCTCCTTGACAATTGATATACGCCAATGCTGTGACGTTGTCCAACTAATTCCTGATTAGATGGTCCTCCAGTCAAGGACAGTCAGATTACCCAGTTGCGGGATGTTGATTGAGGAATAAGATTCATTGGATGGGTGTCTAGGACTCCTCCCAAGGGGTTTCCAGGACTCCTCCCCAGCAGAACAGGCCAGCATCCATTTTCCATAAAATTAAAGGATTTCCCAGACTCCAATTCAGGATTCCTGAGCCACCAGACCAGAAACAATCTGTTCTTTGGTGCCACACTAATTGGTCTGCCCAAAGATTAGACTGACTTGTACCAGAATGACAGAATGTTGTGTTGTGTGAGTCTGGAGTGTTACTAGTTAAAAGAGGCTACCACCAGTCCCAGAACTCACACGCAGAAGCAAAAAGCAAAAATGGTCTGTAGTTTGTAGTTAATGGCAGAGGTCTTTGACTCCTCAGGTGTAGCAACATTCATTAAGGATGAAGACACTCACCATCAGACAGAGCCATGGGCAGATCAGTTAGGGATTATGCAGGGTAGGAAGTGGAAGAGTGCTTAGACAATCAATGATGCTTTTTGGCCCATTAAAATCCTGCATGACTGCAGTGAAACCTTCCAGGAATAGAGTCGAGAAGAGGACAATTCCCAATAAAGCTATAAGAGACTCGAGGGATGGCCTAGATCCAAGTAGAGGTCAAATTCCAGGGGATCAGTGTCAGGCCCATTAGGTTGCACATTGCAGGCAGCATTGTAACTGTTAGTGGATCGTGAGCTGAAGGCACCCAGGACAGCAAAACTGTGTGCTAGGTGTTTTCAATCCAACATGTTGCACCATAAATCAGTTCAATCCACCCAGCACCATACCCTTCTTACCCTTTGTGGGGGTGCATGGGCAGGGGTGATACCGTATCATAGCTCATTCACATTTAATGCTAGCACACGGAATGGGTGGACCTAGAAAAATTTGATTTGTGTAATTTGCATTCGGGAGCAGCAGTGGGAAGGTGTTTCCTCAATGCTGAATGTCAGTAAAGAGAGCATGGACAGTGCATGTGTGATACTTCAGCACTCTGTTCCTCAGTGTTAACCCCTACTGTGATAAACCAATAAAGTCAGCATTTTTTATTGCTACCTAGTGGTCTTAGTAATGAGGTAACTCCCGATGCTCCTTTCAAGATAAATCTTCAAAGGCAGGGATCTAGACCTGGAGAGTGCTCTACAGCTAACAATGTACAGGTCTGAAATGCACCACAATGCAGAGCTCAGTGCTTGAAGGTCCCATTCCAGGCCAGCCCTGCCATATTCAGTCCAGTGGGGGGATCTGAAGATGTTCTGCAAAGCTAGTGCTGAGGAATCACTAATCCAGATAGCTACAATACATATAGAGACCAGCTCAAGAAGAAATGTAGTAATCCTGGTTAAAGGAATAAAAAACAAAAAAGAATAGTTAGCAAGAATAGACTTTTCTCCACAGCACAAAAAAAAAATCCCCTAGGACACCAGCAAAAAAATAAAGCATGCTGGGAATAAAAATAGTTATACTTAGTAGACATGTGCACATTGAAATATTTCGTTTTGGAATTTCGTTTTCGTCCGAAAAATAAATTTATTTAGTTACTCCCGAAATTCGTTTTTATTTATTTTGTTTTTCGTTAGAAATTGCATTCGTCCGAAAATCTGAATTAATTAAGGTTGAATCTGTCATTGAAGGCTTATGGTGTCTGTCGAATGTTCAAAGAAGATTCGACGGAGCAGTGAAACTGTACGACGCTGCAATTATACATTTCCGGTCGAATGTTCCGCCCACAAGCTATAGAAGAATTCTAATGTTGTATGACTAGTAATAATTATATTTATTCATTACTATTACCAGTCAACCAACATTAGAATTCTTCTATAGCCTATGGGCGGATGCATTTGACCGGAAATGTACGATTGCAGCGTCGTACAGTTTTGCTGCACCGTCGAATCTTCTAACTTTCGATGCTTTGTCGAATCTTCGTCATTCTAGCTATTTTACTGCTCCTCCTCTTTGGTTACAATCAGCCAATAACATTCATCATCAACTTTATTTTTATTTTACTTCCCCCACCCAATTCCAGCAGTGATCTTTTCTCTCTATGTCGAATCTTTTCTCTCCTATGTCGAATCTTTTCTCTCCTATGTCGAATCTTTTCTCTCTATAATGTCGAATCTTTTCTCTCCTATGTCGAATCTTTTCTCTCTATAATGTCGAATCTTTTCTCTCTATAATGTCGAATCTTTTCTCTCCTATGTAGAATAATCTTGGACTAATAGAGTTAAGGTTAGGCACATTCGACCACAGGTTCGATAGACACAGATTGTTATTGTCAGCGTCACGTCGAATCTCCTATCTATATCGAACTGTTGTAGCAACGAAAACGAAAATAAAGCATTTGTTTATGTCGGATCTTTCGGTTTTCGGATTCTGTGCTTTCGTTTTCGTTTGTTAAAACGATAACGAAAATAGCTGAAATTCGGACGAAAATGCATTTGGACGAAAACGAATGCATGTAACGCCGAGTGCTCCGGGTGTCCCATCCAGCCCGGAGCACTAACGGCGTCGTCCCCTCTGCGGCGCTCCGGCCAGCCCCCCTGGCCGTGGGCGCTGCTCCGCTCTCCTCTCCACTTACCTTCCTCTTCCTGCTTCCTCCCGATGCGCGCGGCCCCGCTGTGTTCTAGGGCGCGCGCGCGCCGGCCTTCTAAAATTTAAAGGGCTAGTGCACCATTGATTGGTGCCCGGTCCAATTACGGTTCCACTACCCAAAACCTATTTAAACCCACTTCCCCTTCCTGTCCTTGCCGGATCTTGTTGTCCTAGTACCTTGTGGAAGTATTTTGAGTTTACCTTGCCTGTGTACCTGACCTTCTGCCTTTGTCTCTGACCACGAACCATTGCCGCCTGCCCTGACCTTTGCTACGTCTGACCTTGCCTCTGCCTAGTCCTTTTGTACTGCACCAGCCTCAGCCGCCAGAGAGGTGGAGTCGCTACTGGGGGACACGACCTGGTTGCTACCGCCGCAGCAAGTCCATCCTGCCTTGCGGCGGGCTCTGGTGAAAACCGGTAGCTGCTTAGAACCGGTCCCTCGGTGCGATTCGTACCATCCCCTCTCTGGTACAGTGGATCCACCTCCTGCCTCCTCTATAGTCGCCTGCCCGGCCCGTGACAGTAGATCCGGCCATGGATGCTGCTGAGGTGCCGCTGCCCAATCTCGCTGATCTCACTACCGTGGTTGCCCAGCAGTCACAATCGATTGCCCAACAAGGACAGCAGCTGGCGCAGTTGACCGCCATGGTCCAGCAGCGCCTGCCGCGACAAGCTCCAGCATCTCCTCCTCTCCAAGCAGCCGCGTCTAGTTCAAAGATCCGCTTGTCTCTTCCGGAGAAATTTGACGGGGATTCTAAGATGTGCCAGGGATTCTTGTCTCAATGTGCCCTGCATCTTGAAATGATGTCGGACCAGTTTTCCACAGAACGCTCTAAGGTGGCATTTGTGGTCTGTCTATTGTCTGGGAAGGCCTTGGCCTGAGCCACGCCACTCTGGGACCGCAATGACCCTGCTACGGCCACCGTTCAGTCCTTCTTTGCTGAGGTTCGTAGCGTTTTTGAGGAACCAGCCCGAGCATCATCCGCTGAAACCGCCTTGCTTAACCTGGTCCAAGGAAACTCCTCTGTGGGCAAATATGCCATACAGTTCCGCACACTGGCCTCAGAGCTAGCCTGGAATAATGAGGCTCTCTGCGCAACCTTCAAGAAAGGCTTATCCAGCCACATCAAGGACTCTCTGGCCACACGAGACATACCCTCCACCCTGACAGAGCTTATCCACTTAGCTACCCGCATTGACATCCGCTACGTTGAAAGACGCCAAGAGCTTCGCCTGGAGAAAGATCTTGTTCGTACCAGGCGTTATCCGCGCCTGGCTCCTCTCTTCCTGAATCCTACGCATCCTGATACCATGCCTCCTGTCGAGGAGGCCATGCAAGTCGACCGATCTCGTCTGACCCTGCAAGAAAGATCTCGCCGTAGGAATGAGAACTTATGCCTCTATTGTGCGAGCTCTGAACATTTCCTAAAGGACTGCCCTATTCGTCCTCCACGTCTGGGAAACGCTCGCACCTAGTGAGCGTGGGAGAGGCGTTACTAGGTGTGAATTCTTCCTCTCCACGTCTGACTATTCCTGTGCGGATCTCTCCTCCTGCCGGCTCCCCCTTCTCTGCGGTGGCCTTCCTGGACTCCGGTTCTGCAAGAAACTTTATTGAAGCCTCCTTCATCAACAGGTTCAACATTCCTGTTATCCATCTCATCAGACCCTTCTTCATTTCCTCCGTGAATGG
Source organism: Rana muscosa (assembly GCA_029206835.1). Classification (NCBI taxonomy): domain Eukaryota; kingdom Metazoa; phylum Chordata; class Amphibia; order Anura; family Ranidae; genus Rana; species Rana muscosa. The sequence goes on along the minus strand of CM055123.1, from coordinate 102,117,073 downwards.
AGAGAATCTGGATTGTACCGTGCGTTACCGCACCGAACCCCTGCTCATGTCCGTTGGGGTCCTTCACCAAGAAAAGATTGAATTCTTTGTTTTGCCGAACTGTACTTCTGACATCCTTCTTGGCCTACCCTGGCTCCAGCGTCATTCTCCTACCCTCGACTGGACCACGGGGGACATCAAATCCTGGGGCTATTCCTGCCACAAGCATTGTCTTAAGTCTATACCCACCAGTCGAATTCCCATTTCTACTCCTTTGCCTGGCCTTCCCAAGGCCTATCAGGACTTTTCCGATGTTTTTTGCAAAAAACAGGCGGAGGTCTTACCTCCACATAGACCCTACGACTGCCCCATTGACTTTCTCCCAGGTACTACACCACCCCGTGGCAGAATTTACCCTCTCTCCTCTCCCGAAACCAAGGCCATGTCCGATTACATACAGGAGAACCTCAAGAGAGGGTTTATTAGGAAATCATCCTCTCCAGCCGGAGCGGGGTTCTTCTTCGTTACCAAGAAGGACGGTTCACTACGCCCTTGCATAGACTATCGTGGTCTTAATAAGATCACTGTTAAAAATCGCTACCCTCTGCCTCTCATCTCGGAGCTCTTTGACCGTCTGCGCAGAGCAAAGGTTTTTTCAAAATTAGACCTCAGGGGCGCTTATAACCTCATCAGAATCCGTAAAGGAGATGAATGGAAAACCGCATTTAACACCAGAGACGGCCACTTCGAATATCTCGTCATGCCTTTTGGACTTTGCAACGCCCCTGCAGTCTTTCAGGATTTTGTCAATGAAATCTTTCGGGACATACTGTATACCTGTGTGGTTGTCTATCTTGACGACATCCTAATTTTCTCTACCAACCTTGAGGAACATCGGCTCCATGTCCGTCAAGTACTCCAGCGCCTCCGTGTAAATCATCTTTACGCTAAATTTGAAAAATGCCTTTTTGAGTGTAGCAGCCTTCCTTTCCTAGGTTATCTGGTTTCAGGACAAGGTCTTCAAATGGATCCTGACAAGCTTTCCGCATTCTTAGATTGGCCACGTCCCTCTGGACTCCGTGCTATCCAGCGCTTCCTTGGATTCGCCAACTACTATCGCCAGTTCATACCCCACTTCTCCACCATCGTTGCACCGATAGTGGCGTTAACTAAGAAGAACGCGAATCCAAGGTCCTGGCCACCTCAGGCGGAAGAAGCCTTTACTGACCTAAAAACCGCCTTCTCTTCGGCACCTGTTCTATCTCGACCAGACCCCACTAAGCCGTTCTTCCTTGAAGTTGACGCCTCCTCGGTAGGAGCCGGAGCCGTTCTTCTTCAAAGAAATGCTAAAGGAGGAAAAGTCACGTGTGTTTTTTTCTCTAAAACCTTCTCCCCTCCTGAAAAGAACTATTCCATAGGTGACCGTGAACTGTTGGCCATCAAGTTGGCATTAGAAGAGTGGAGACATCTCCTGGAAGGTTCTCTTCACCCCATCTCCATCTACACTGACCATAAAAATTTGTCCTACCTTCAGTCCGCTCAGCGCTTGAATCCTCGCCAGGCCAGGTGGTCATTGTTCTTTGCCCGGTTCAATTTTCAGATCCATTTTCGTCCCGCAGACAAGAATGTCAGGGCGGATGCCTTGTCCCGTTCCTCTGATGCCTCCGAAACCGGGAACCCCCCACAACACATCGTACCCCCTGAGTGCCTGATTTCCTCTGCTCCCGCTGCTCTGATGCCAGTCCCTCCAGGAAAAACTTTCGTTCCTCCAGGCCTTCGTCTCCAGATACTTAGGTGGGGCCATTCCTCCCATCTAGCCGGCCATGCTGGGATCAAAAAATCCTTACAATTGTTGGCCAGACACTATTGGTGGCCTACCCAGGAAAGAGATATGACTGACTTCGTACGGGCCTGCACTATCTGTGCACGTGACAAAACTCCACGCCAGAAGCCTGCAGGTCTTCTCCTTCCTCTACCGGTGCCTGAACTACCATGGTTCCACATTGCCATGGATTTCATCACGGACCTTCCGTTGTCTCATGGTAACACTGTCATCTGGGTGGTCGTTGACCGCTTTTCGAAAATGGCTCATTTTGTCCCTCTTCCTGGTCTGCCTACTGCACCTCAGTTGGCGAAGCACTTTTTTCTTCAAATTTTCCGTCTCCATGGCCTTCCCTCACATATCGTCTCGGATAGAGGCGTTCAATTTATCTCAACATTTTGGAGAGCTCTCTGTACTCAAATTAAGATTAAATTGAATTTTTCTTCCGCTTATCACCCGCAATCCAATGGACAGGTGGAGAGAGTTAACCAGGTCCTTGGTGACTACTTACGACATTTTGTCTCCGCCCGTCAAGACGATTGGGTCGACCTATTGCCCTGGGCGGAATTCTCATACAATTTCAAGAACTCTGAATCGTCCTCCAAATCACCTTTCATTGTGGTCTACGGCCGCCACCCTTTGCCCCCCCTCCCCATTCCCACTTCTTCTGGAGTTCCTGCCGTGGATGAATTAACCCGGGACTTTTCCTCTATCTGGAAAGAGACTCAAAACTCGCTATCACTGGCCTCTGCCCGCATGAAGAGACATGCAGATAAAAAGAGAAGAAGTCCCCCTGTCTATCTCCCTGGTGACAAAGTGTGGCTCTTCTCCAAATATGTTCGGTTTCGGGTACCTAGCTACAAGCTGGGCCCTCGTTACCTCGGACCTTATAAAATCAAAAACCAAATCAATTCTGTCTCTTACAAACTCCATCTTCCTCCTTCTCTTCGCATCCCCAACTCTTTTCACGTGTCTCTTCTTAAACCCCTCATTCTTAACTGATTTTCCCCCAAGGTCACCGCTCCTGCTCCTGTCTCTGGTTCCTCCGATGTCTTTTCGGTGAAAGATATCCTCGCCTCCAAGGTCATCCGAGGTAAAAAATTATTTTTAATTGATTGGGAGAACTGTGGTCCTGAGGAGAGATCCTGGGAGCCTGAGACCAACATTTTAGACAAAGAGCTCATCCGTAGATTCTTGGGTTCCAAGAAAAGGGGGAGACCTAAGGGGGGGTACTGTAACGCCGAGTGCTCTGGGTGTCCCATCCAGCCCGGAGCACTCACGGTGTCGTCCCCTCTGCGGCGCTCCGGCCAGCCCCCCTGGCCGTGGGCGCTGCTCCGCTCTCCTCTCCACTTACCTTCCTCTTCCTGCTTCCTCCCGGCGCGCGCGGCCCTGCTGTGTTCTAGGGCGCGCGCGCGCGCCGGCCTTCTAAAATTTAAAGGGCCAGTGCACCATTGATTGGTGCCCGGTCCAATTACGGTTCCACTACCCAAAACCTATTTAAACCCACTTCCCCTTCCTGTCCTTGCCGGATCTTGTTGTCCTAGTACCTTGTGGAAGTATTTTGAGTTTACCTTGCCTGTGTACCTGACCTTCTGCCTTTGTCTCTGACCACGAACCATTGCCGCCTGCCCTGACCTTTGCTACGTCTGACCTTGCCTCTGCCTAGTCCTTTTGTACCGCACCAGCCTCAGCCGCCAGAGAGGTGGAGTCGCTACTGGGGGACACGACCTGGTTGCTACTGCCGCAGCAAGTCCATCCTGCCTTGCGGCGGGCTCTGGTGAAAACCGGTAGCTGCTTAGAACCGGTCCCTCGGTGCGATTCGTACCATCCCCTCTCTGGTACAGTGGATCCACCTCCTGCCTCCTCTATAGTCGCCTGCCCAGCCCGTGACAATGCACATGTCTAATACTTAGTGGACCTACAATTTTTTTGTTTGTCAGTGTCCAAGACCTACATTTCTGTATCCAACAAGTAACAAGAAAGAAATGTAAATACAAGTAAGAAACCAGGAGTGAGATCTCTGAATTTATGTTATTGGTTCCACCTATGTGCAATGACCATTACACATGCTGTATTCTCCAGTGTAAAGTAGACAGAGTGAGACTCATTTGTAATGGATACAGTGGGGTGCCATATTTGTGTTTCCCAGAGGAGCATCTTAACAATGCAGTTGTAAGACTCCATTCACACAGGGGCAACACGACTTCCAGCACGACTTTGGGAGGCAACTTGGATATGACTTGAGTATGAATCACAGCGCGACCTGGAGCTACTTACAAGGCAACTTCAAGTTGCCTCCAGGACAGGAGACATTCCAGTGGCCAATCAAACAAGAATCAGCTCTGTGGGAGGGAGGGGGGAGGGAGGGGTTTGCCTGAGAAATGTATGTTTTCTTCCTGGAAAGTTGCTTCTGTTAACACAGGGAATCCGACTTCTGAGCGACTTCCATTGGAATCAATGGGTACAGGTCGCCTAGCAGTTGCCTAGAAGTCGGATTGAAGTAGTACAGGAACCTTTTTTGAAGTCGGAGCGACTGCAGTAGTGTGCATTAAGACGGCTTCATTCACTTACATTGATTTTCTCATGCAGCCCGACTTGAGGCGACTAGGGGCGACCTGGGGCGACTTGAAGTCGGATCCAAAGTTGCCCCTGTGTGAATGGGCTCTAAAAGTCAGTGTTTATAAAACAAAAACCAAATACCTGGTTTTGGGTGGGGTCTTCCATTAAGAGGGGAATTACTAATTCAAAAAGGTTATAAATATAGTAGCATGCTTTAGAAGAAGAGAAACCTGACATTGTTTTGAAAATGTTGAAAGCGTATGTTGTTAGTAATAATTTCCTCTACCACAAGTTATCTTTTATATTTTAAATGGTTTTGCAAAACATTTATATCTTCCTATGGGCTTCCAAGTGTTTTTTTTTTTTTTTGTTTATTTGCAGCCTTTTAAAAAATGTTTGATATATTTTGGTTGTACAACCAAAAGACTGCAAATAATTAGCCTTGAATCTCGCTGCCATTGTTTTTCACTAAAGCCTCATCTCTTTAATAGTGTTTCTCTTTCCCATACTCCAGAGCTTCTTCATTGATGGACAGAATCAATAGACAAATAAAAATTGGAGCATTTCAGGTGTAGGAAGCTATGGCAGTCTAAGTACAGCATGGTCTACTATAATTTACAAGCACTATTTTTATTTCAGCTATATAACTTTTACAGAGGCTTTTCAAACAAAATAACGGATGACATGGATAATGAAACAGGCACGCCAAGTTTCCATTACTCAGGATATGACTTATCCTTTTCTTAGACAGGTTCCATTGGGTTTTGCCCATCCGTGCTTGCTTTACTGAATATAATGACCTTTACCTGTCACTGGTACAACCATCAAGTAGAAAACTGCATCAGAATAAAAAAAACACAAATCCTTGCAAACTACCCAAACCATGGTTAGCTTAGGGTGTTTTTTTTTTTTTCTTCAGAGGCAGTTTATTAGGGATATATGGATACATGTGACACTGGCAAAGAAAGTCTCATGCATGAGTACTTTGTAGGAGGAAAGTAGGAGTATCTAGTTTTTTTTTTCAGCTTTGAATTGCAGGTCTTGAGGTCCCAGGATTACCACCATACATAGAGTATATGTTATTAGGACCAACAGAGGTCTCTGTATGATGAGACACCAGTTCTCAAGCAGCACTAATAGCAGGAGAGCAGCTTTGCAGTAGACAGCCATAAGTCCAATAAAGATAATTCCTAATTAGTTTATTTGGCAGCAACGTGGCTAAGCATTAGCACTCTTGCTTTACAGCATTAGGACAGAACTAAATTCCCACCAAGAATGGAAACAGGTTAATGCAGCGCTAGCGGAACAAATTACACACCAGAATATACAACACATGGATGTGTCCACCCCGCAGTGTTGAACTGTGCAAAGAAAATATATATAGTGCAAAAATGATATACCAATGTTGCAAAATCAATTGACATATGGATGTGACCACCAATAATAATGAATTGTGGAAATACTTAAAATGAAGGTTGATAAAAATTAAATAAAACCCTTAGCACTTAATAATAATGTCAAATGGTGAAACTGAATATATCCAAAAAACGGTATCCGGTTTAGTGGTTACCCCTCTTGTGGCCCCACTCACTAAACGAAGAAATACAAGAGTCACCAAATGGGTCATAGATCCTAAGTCCAGAGAGAAACTTGGGGTTCAAAAAAATGTCTCGATGGGTTCAATGAAGAGACCAATCATGATATGGGAGAGAGAGAGAACATACATGTGAAGTACCGCCTGGGAACATATTAGATAGCGCTGTTAACTGAGAGACTCACGAGACTGCAGTAAAGACAAGCTTCAGTGTGTTCCGGGTTCGCAGGCGTGCGTTCCACGAGAACCGGAAGCAACGTCACTGGTTCTAGTTTGGCCGGAAATTGCGTCAACGTGTTTCGCCCCTCCTCCAGGGCATCATCAAGGACCACTAAACCGGATACCATTTTTTGGATATATTCAGTTTCACCATTTGACATTATTATTAAGTGCTAAGGGTTTTATTTTATTTTTATCAACCTTCATTTTAAGTATTTCCACAATTCATTATTATTGGTGGTCAAATCCATATGTCAATTGATTTTGCAACATTGGTATATAATTTTTGCACTATATATATTTTCTTTGCACAGTTTAACACTGCGGGGTGGACACATCCATGTGTTTTATATTCTGGTGTGTAATTTGTTCCGCTAGCGCTGCATTAACCTGTTTCCATCCTATTTTAAGGTGCTAGTACCTTATGTTGCAGCAGCTGCGGTCTTATTAATTTAATTTAATTTACTCCAATTCACTGCTTGATTCTAAAGCGCGTGTTTTAGTTTTGTTTATACATCAATTCCCACCAAGGACTTCTTTGTGAGGTCCACTTTCTCCTACAATTATAAGACATATATGCCCTGCCTGCGGCACATACATTGGACAGTAAGGCTGGATTCACACCACTTCCACTGCATTTAGTGCACGCTAAATGAACATACATTGACATGCTTTTTTTAACGCGTTACATTAATATGCACTTTTATAATATGCTGCATCGATGTGTGAATTTTTTTTACAAACTACAGGAGCCAAAATACATTATTTTTCTTTCCTTACCATGCCTTGTAGCATCTTGTATTTAAATGCAGCATGTTCCATTTTGAATGTGTTTGTGTGTTTTGGGCCATTTGGAAATAAAAGATTTCTGCTTGTCATTGTGTTGGGCCTGCATTGAGTAAAGCAGCCCAATGCAGATCAATGGATGTGGTGTGGGTGACTGTGTCCATAAGCTCCTCCAGAAGCACAAACTGCTCTGAATGGTGCAGGATTGATTGTAAAAGCACTACAGAAAAGCTATATCAATAATATAAATATGTAAAATTGAATGATTTATTAGACTGCTTAGGGGATTACTAAGGGGACTTCTGTCCAGGCCTAGGATTTGGCTGCTAGCAATGGCAGCATCAGTTTTTTTTTTTCTTTACTCTGACCTGCCTCCATACTGTCAATATATTACAGTAAGGCCTCATTCGCATGAGGCGTTTTAAGGCTCATTCACATGACAGAAAAAAATTATGCGTACAGCAAATCGTTTTGTATGCATCTAAATGCAGCACTACAATAATCAATGAGCCCAAACACACTGCTGTAGGACACAGCTGCAGTATTTACGCACATTTTTTGCATGTAGATCTGCAGATTGTACATGTATACGCATATAGACTTGTATAAATGTAAGTACTGTAGGCACATATTTTACTCAGGATTTTCTAGCTCCACCAGCAAGAGCAAAAGCCTTTCTTTCATTTAGAAAATATGCATATACCCCTGTGAATGACCCCTTATCCACTTCAGCCCCGGACCATTTTGGCTGGTTAAAGACCAGGCCCCTTTTTGCGATTCGGCACTGCGTCGCTTTAACTGACAATTGCGCGGTCGTGCGACATGGCTCCCACACAAAATTAATTTCCTTCTTTCCCCTCAAATAGAGCTTTCTTTTGGTGCCATTTGATCACCTCTGTGGTTTTTATTTTTTACGCTATAAACAAAAATAGAGCGACAATTTTGAAAAAAATTAATTTTTTTACTATAATAAATATCCCCAAAAAATATATATTAAAAAAAAAAAAAATTCCTCACTTTAGGCCGATATGTATTCCTATACATATTTTTGGTAAAAAAAAAAATCATAATAAGCGTTTATTGATTGGTTTGCGCAAAAGTTATAGTGTCTACAAAATAGAGGGTAGTTACTAGTAATGGTGGCGATCAGAGATTTTTATCATGACTACGACATTATGGCGGACACATCGGACACTTTTGACACATTTTTGGGACCATTGTCATTTTTACAGCGATCAGTGCTATAAATATGCACTGATTACTGTGAAAATGACACTGGCAGTGAAGGGTTTAACCTCTAGGTGGCGCTGTAGGGGTTAAGTGTGACCTAATGAGTGATTCTTACTGTAGGGGGGCGTGGCTTGGCGTGTGACATCACTGATCGTCGTTCCCTATGACAGGGAACAGACGATCACTGACATGCCACTAGGAAGAACAGGGAAAGGTTTGTTTACACTTAACTCTCCCCGTTCTTCAGCTCTGTGACCCGATCACGGGACACCGGCGACGATCGGGTCTGTGGGCGCGGCCATGGAGCTTCGGACCGGGCCGGCGGAGCACGCGCGACCCACGGACGGGTTCTTAAGGGGACATACCTGTACGCCTTTGTGCCTGTCCGTGCCATTCTGTCGACGTACATAGTCGTGTGGCAATCCTTAAGTGGTTAATCCATGGCCCGCACAGGGCTGTGTTTTACCTGCACGGGAACGCACAGGTGTTGTGTGCATTCCTGTGCTGGCAGTCCTGTAGTTGTCAATTTAGAGGCATCGGCTATACAGACACAGTTGATACTCCCAATGTTACATCCTTGTGGATGAAAGTTCATAGGCATGGATGTCACATTACCCTAAAATGAACTGTGCACTGCATGGGGCACATATTAAAATGCCCCTGTGAACAGGGCCTAGGGCTTACACTGCTTATATGTTATTATTTGCCAGTTCTTACAATGCAGTCTACATGAAAATGTACAGTTTTGGAATGGCCCAGCCAGAGCCCAGACCTGAATCCCATTGAAAATATGTGGGGTGATCTGAAGAGGGCTGTGCACAGGAGATGCCCTCGCAATCTGACAGATATGGAGCGTTTTTGAAAAGAACATTGGGCAAATATTGCCAAGTCAAGATGTGCCATGCTGATAGACTCATACCTAAAGAGTGTTGTAATAAAATCAAAAGTTGCATCAACAAAGTACCGTATTTTTCGGACTATAAGACGCACTTTTTTCCCCCAGAAATATGGGGGAAAATGTCCCTGCGTCTTATAGTCCGAATACATGACAGGCCCCGCCCCCCGCCGTCGCTGGCACCGCCCCTGCCATCTGCTCTCATTGCTCCTGTAGCCGCTGGAATCCCCTGACCACCGCCACTGGCTCCGCCCCCCCGCCGCCGCTGGCACCGCCCGTCATCCGCTCTCATTGTTCCCGTAGCCGCTGGAATCCCCTGACCACCGCCACTGGCTCCGCCCCCCGCCGCCGGTGGCACCGCCCCTTACACTGCTTGCATTGCGGCGAATCCAATTAGAGCCGCTCTCTCTTTCTTTTCTCCCTTCGGGTTACAGAAAGGGAAGGGGGGCGGCGGGGATGTACAGACAGCCCGCAGCTCTCCTCTCCCTGTCACAGCGCCGCTGCCAAGTTCTCTGGCAAATAGAGCAGCGGCGCTGTGACAGGGAGAGGAGAGCTGCGGGCTGTCTGTACATCCCCCGCCGCCCCCTTCCCTTTCTGTAAGCCGAAGAGAAAGAGAGAGCCGCTCTAATTGGATTTGCTGGCCGCCACCCAGCTTACTGCCCACTGTTTCCCTCCCCATGATTGGCCACAGCAGAGGGCCAATCAGAAGACACTGGGGGCATCATGGGAAATAAAGTCCCTGCAGAGTTCTGGCACCAGTTCCTCCAGCATGCAAACACTCTGCTGGAGGGGGAGGGGTGTTAGAAGAGAAGCAAAAGAGTATACTCTGCTGGGGGACACGCTGTACCCCGCACCATCAGAGAGCCACGCTGTACCCCGCACCACCAGAGAGCCACGCTGTACCCGCACTGCCAGAGAGCCACGCTGTACCCTGCACCACCAGGGAGCCACGCTGTACCCCACACCGCCAGAGAGCCACGCTGTACCCCGCACCGCCAGAGAGCCACGCTGTACCCCGCACCGCCAGAGAGCCACGCTGTACCCCGCACCGCCAGAGAGCCATGCTGTACCCCGCACCGCCAGAGAGCCACGCTGTACCCGCACCACCAGAGAGGGAGCCACACTGTTCCCGCACCACCAGAGAGGGAGCCACATTGTACCCGCATCACCAGAGAGGGAGAAAGACCGAGCCGCTGCCAGGATACAGACATGCTACACTACTGACTAGAGTCACCCCGGGCAACCCAGAGTGAGCGAACGTCCAGCCAGAGGGATCACTGTTGCGATTTCGCTGGGTCTGGTAAGAGGGCCTGTTGGCCATTATCCATTACTATTCCCAGGGTCTGAGCCATTAGGAAGTGCCTAACCTGATATCCTCTAGGCCTTATTGACTGCCACAACGTCCCTCTCTGTCCTCTTCCCACAACGTCCCTCTCTGTCCTCTTCCCACGGCGTCCCCTCTCTCCTCTTCCCACGGCGTCCCCTCTCTCCTCTTCCCACGGCGTCCCCTCTCTCCTCTTCCCACGGCGTCCCCTCTCTCCTCTTCCCACGGCGTCCCCTCTCTCCTCTTCCCAGGGTGTCCCACCACTGATGGCATGGTCACTCTACGTTTACTATGACAATGGTCACTCTGCGTTTACTATGGCAATGGTCAGGCTGCATTTCATGGGCACTGGAAAATATTTTAGTACACCATTTGGTTCAGAATATATTTTTTCTTGTTTTCCTCCTCTAAAACCTAGGTGCGTCTTATGGTCAGGTGCGTCTTATGGTGCGAAAAATACGGTATTAGTTTAAGGGTATGCACACTTATGCAACCATATTATTTTAGTTTTTTTGTTTTTTTTCCTCCAACTAAAAGATCTCAGTTTGCTTTCCAACTGAGTTATACAGTTTATAGGTCACATTAAAGGTGGAAAAAGTTCTGAAATGATTTACCTGTGTCTCATTTTTTTTATATCACAAAAACCTGACATTTCAACAGGGATGTGTAGACTTTTTATACCCACTGTAGGTACAGCTAACTGTAAGTTAACATTATTAAAAGGATAATCTTTAAAAGAAAATAAATATTTGAAATTAGTCAGGATGGATGGTTATTTTCCAATTGTTTCACATGGTTCCTGGGCAGTGCAGATTTGGCCAGTTTGCAGCTCCTGCAAGTACTTAACATCTTTAACCATTTGCCTACAGGGCATTTTCACCCCCTTCCTGCCCAAGCTATTTTTCAGCTTTCAGCGCTGTCACACTTTGAATAACAATTGCGCAGTCATGCAACACTGTACCTAAATGAAATTTTTATAATTTTTTTTCCCACAAATAGAGCTTTCTTTTAGAGGTATTTGATCACCTCTGCGATTTTTATTTCTTGTGCTATAAACAAAAGAAGAGGGACAAGTTTGAAAAAAAACAATATTTTTTACTTTTTGCTATAATAAATATCCATTTTTTTTTTTTAAACAAATGTTTTCCTCAGTTTAGGCCGATACGTATTCTTCTACATATTTTTGGTAAAAAAAAATCGCAATAAGCGTATATTGATTGGTTTGCGCAAAAGTTATAGCATCTACAAAATAGAGGATAGATTTATAGCATTTTTATTAATTATTTTTTCTTTACTAGTAATGGCGGCGATCTGCGATTTTTATCGTGACTGCGATATTGCGGCGGATACATCGGACACTTTTGACACATTTTTGGGACCATTCACATTTATACAGCGATCCGTGCTATAAAAATGCATTGATTACTGTATAAATGTGACTGGCAGGGAAGGGGTTAACACTAGGGGCGAGGAAGGGGTTAAATGTGCTGCCTGGGAGTGATTCTTACTGTGGGGGGAGGGGACTGACTGGGGGAGGTGACCAATGGTTGTCCCTATGTACAAGGGACTCACCATCGGTCTCCTCTCCCTGACAGGATGTGGATCTCTGTGTTTACACAGAGATCCACGGTCCTGCTCAGTTACTGGTCAATCGCGGGTGCCCAGCGGCCATTGCGGCCGCCGGGCACGCGCATTGGGTCCCCAGCGACGCGGCGGGCGCGCCCCCCTAGTGGCTTCTGAAGGCGAGACGTCATATGATGTCCGATCAGAACAATAGAGTCTTCCGCCCGCTGTCATTTGATGGTGGGCGGTGGACATGCAGTTAAATAGCAGCAATTGGACATGTATGGTTCATAGAATACATAACAATTTAGCTTTTTAAATTGGTGAATTTATGTAAACAAGTGTAGTCAGAATCAGCTGCTGCTTGTTCTGATGCATTCACATTTTTGCCAACAATATCTTTTGGTTCAAAGGATTGCTTCAAAAATAACTTTCATGCTTGCATTCTCCAACAGGAATTGTTTGCAACAATACACAGGTATACTTACAAAAAATGTTCGTGTACATGTACTATATGCAGGGCTGTCTTTAAGGCAGGGCAAATGGGGAAGCTGCCCTGGGCCCTGTCATTGTTGTGGGGCCCAAAGCAGCTGCCTCATACTTGTCAACTATCCTAGTTTAAATTCCTTTGTCCCTTGAGGTATTAGTCCCATGCTGTGTCCTAATATCTCTGTGTGAAGGTCTGGTACTAATGCTGCCCAGCACCTTCCTATTGTTGTGTACAGATGACTCACCTGCAGACCCTGTGTTTACATGTAAATGCCAGCACTGATATGTAAATAGCAGCAGCATTCATATGTAAATAGAGGCAGTATTCATATGCCCCCTGAGGTCATATCCACCATCACCTACAGTAGGTGCCGCCGATATTGTGTCAATCTCGCCGCTTCTAGTGGCGAGATTGACACCCTATGAGCTCCGTCGCGAGAGCCAGCGCCGACCTGTCTCGTCATTGGGAAAGGAAAAATGTTACTTTCACGATGAGCGACACGCATTGCCGGTAGACGGAGATCCGACGTGGATTCCCGCCAATACCAGGCACTGTTTGGTATGAATCCTGAGCGGGAACTCCACGCCAATTTTTAAAGAAAAAACCGGCATGGGTTCCCCCTCTAGGAGCATACCAGGCCCTTGGGTCTGGTCTGGATTTGAAGGGGAAACCCTACGCCGAAAAAACGGCGTGGGGGTCCCCCTCAAAATCCAAACCAGACCCTTATCCGAGCACGCAACCTGGTAGGCCGCAGGGGAAGAGGACAGGACAAGAGAGCGCCCCCCCTCCCTCCTGAACTGTACCAGGCCGCATGCCCTCAACATGGGGGGTTTGGTGCTCTGGGGCAGGGGGGCGACCTGCGGCCCCCCAACCCCAGAGCACCCTGCCCCCATGTTGATGAGGACAGGGCCTCTTCCCGACAACCCTGGCCAATGGTTTCGGGGTCTGCGGGCGACAGGCTTATCGGAATCCGGGAGCCCCCTTTAATAAGGGGGCCCCCAGATCCCGGCCCCCCCGCCCTATGTGAATGAGTATGGGGTACATCGTACACCTACCCATTCACCTGGTGGAAAAAAAGTCAATAAAAAAACACACACAGCTTTTTAAAGTAATTTATTGCACAGCTCTGGGGGTCTTCTTCCGACTTCGGGGGTCTCCGGTGTCGTCTCCGCGCTCTCCGGTTCTTTCTTCTGCCAGGCCACCGCTATCTTCTTCCAGCTCTTTTGCTAGCGGGGCCCAGTCTTCTCCGTCACCTTCTTCCCCTCTCCGGTTCTTTCTTCCGCCGGGCCTCCGCTATCTTCTTCCAGCTCTTTTGCTAGCGGAGAGGCCCGGTCTTCCCCGCCGTCTCATCCAGCTCTCCGTTGTCCTTCTGCCGGCCCCTCCACTATCTTCTTTCAGCTCTTTTGCTAGTGGAGGGGCCGGTCTTCCCGTCGTCTGCGTCTTCTTCCCTCTTCTCCTCCTCGATGTTGACTCGTCGCTTCCTCTCGCAGTAATGCTAAATCTTCGGTCCGCAGAGATTTATATAGGCTTCTCATGACGTCACAGTCACATGAGAAAGAAAAGTTACCGCTCAGGTGTACTCGATTGATCTTTTCACTTCTATCCCAAGCCACAGGTGCAGGCGATGCATATAATAATGCGGAAAATGGAAAGAAACTTTTGGACAGCCGCACTTCAAAAACTGTTCCTTTATTGGAAAATCACAAAAATCCAAGCCACAGCAAAAATGAATAAGAGCAGACAAGCTGACGCGTTTCACACTGTAGTTTCAGTGCTTGCTCATAGGTTGTAGCTAGTCACATGTTCCCATGACGTCACAGTCACATGCTCCGGGGAGCTCAATGACCAGTACTGATTTCTTTAAATTGTGTATAAAATTACATTCCCTTTTTGTTATATTCTATACAGGAAGCAATGGACCTTGCTAAAATCCATGCTCAGCATGAGTCTTATTATTGTACAGAAGGCAAAGAGAAGGTACAAAAATGCATACCAGGTGTCTAAGGCTACTTTCACACTTAAAGCATCGGGTGTCGTTTTAGCGGCGCTTTCGGCCTCTAGCGGGGCACTTTTAACCCCCGCTAGCGGCCGAAGAAAGGGTTAAAAGCGCCCATGTTGTGGTGCTGCCCAATCGCTTTGCAGACGCTTCGGCAGCACTGCCCATTCATTTCAATGGGCAGGGCATTTTGGGAGCGGTGTATATACTGAAATGAATGAGGAGACGGTTTTCAGGCGTTAGTTAGAGGCTATTTCTAGCGCTAAAATGCATGAAAACCGCCTTAGTGTGAAAGCAGCCTAAGGCAGCATTCACAGCATATATTGTTTAAAGCCTGGTACACACAAGTAGTTTTTTTTTTTTCCCATTTAACTCAGCGAGCTGAACTAAGTATGTGATGTTAGTAAAGCAACCTCCTCGCTGAGCTATGGTCTTTTGACTGGGTGATTGCACCCTGTCAGAACAAACTTGTCGGCGCTTGTCAACAGCTTGTTATAACTTATAAATTTGCTGTCCCCTCAAAATAACTAAACACACAGCCATTAATGTCTAACTAAACTGCTGGCAACTAAAGTGAGTACACCCCTAAGTAAAATGTCCAAATTGGGCCCAATTAGCTATTTTCCCTCCCCGATGTCATGTGACTCGTTAGTGTTACAAGGTCTCAGGTGTGAATGGGGAGCAGGTGTGTTAAATTTGGTGTTATCACTCTCACTCTCATACTGGTCACTGGAAGTTCAGCATGGCACCTTATGGCAAAGAACTCTCTGAGGATCTGAAAAAAAGAATTGTTGCTCTACATAAAGGTGGCCTATGCTATAAGAAGATTGCCACCCTGAAACTGAGCTGCAGCACAGTGGTCAAGACTGTACAGCGATTTAACAGGACAGGTTCCACTCACGACAGGCCTCGCTATGGTCGACCAAAGCAGTTGAGTGCACATGCTCAGCGTCATATCTAGAGGTTGGAGGTTTGGGAAATAGATGAGTATGAGTGCTGCCAGCATTGCTGCAGAGGTTAAAGGGGTAGGGGGTCAGCCTTTCAGTGCTCAGACCATACGCTGCACACTGCATCAAATTGGTCTGCATGGCTGTCATCCCAGAATGAAGCCTCTTCTAAAGATGATGCACAAGAAAGCCTGCCAATAGTTTGCTGAAGACAAGCAGACTAAGGACATGGATTACTGGAATTATGTCCTGTGGTCTGATGAGACCAAGATAAACTTATTTGGTTCAGGTGGTGTCAAGCGTTCAGATGGTGACAAGTGTGTCTTGCCTAAAGTCAAGCATGGTGGCGGGAGTGTCATGGTCTGCGGCTGCATGAGTGCCTGTGGCACTGGGAAGCTACAGTTCATTGAGGGAACCATGAATACCAACATGTACTGTGACATACTGAAGCAGAGCATGATCCCCTCCCTTCGGAGACTGGGCCGCAGGGCAGTATTCCAACATGATAATGACATCAAACACACCTTAAAGATGACCACTGCCTTGCTGAAGAAGCTGAGGGTAAAGGTGATGGACTGGCCAAGCATGTCTCCAGACCTAAACCCTATTGAGCATCTGTGGGGCCTCCTCAAATGGAAGGTGGAGGAGCGCAAGGTCTCCAACATCGACCAACTCCGTGATGTCATCATGGAGGAGTGGAAGAGGACTCCAGTGGCAACCTGTGAAGCTCTTGTGAACTCCATGCCCAAGAGGGTTAAGGCAGTGCTGCAAAATAATGGTGGCCACACAAAATATTGACACTTTGGGCCCAATTTGGACGTTTTCACATAGGGGTGTACTCACTTTTGTTGCCAGTGGTTTAGACATTAATGGCTGTGTGTTCAGTTATTTTGAGGGGGCAAGCTGTACACTCACTACTTTACATTGTAGCAAAGTGTCATTTCTTCAGTGTTGTCACATGAAAAGATTTACAAAAATGTGAGGGGTGTACTCACTTTTATGAGATACTGTATATGATTTAAATATTGTCCCTCCCCTCAATAAAGCACTTCATAGACACATAAATTAGCAGTGGCAAAATCCACTTTTGAATTAACCTATCATTTCTGACCCTAATTTGGTAGTTATTCATAGTGAAGGCAGCAGTTACATATACACATATTATTCTCTATTGTCCATAGCGTGGAATCATATAATACACTATCAGGCTCTGCAGGAATCTGCAATATTATCTTCAATAATGTCAGAATCTGCCTAGATGCCTGACCGGCAGCTGGCTCAGCCTCTCAGCATGCCGCCTCCACTGCCTGGTGCTGCAGAGAGCGCCGGAGTGGCAGAGCAAAGAGCGGTGACTGACAGTCACTGTGCTCTGCTCACTGAAGACTGAGAACTGAGCGATCAACAGGGGACAGATGCAGCATCAGACTGATACTGCATCCACCTACGTGAGCATAATTGTTCTTTTTGAAAACCTGCACTTCTCTTTTAATTCTCATCTCTTCTCTGCTGTCTATGTTGCTAATCTCTACTGTATTCTAAAGAAACTGCTGTTTAAAAAAAACTTCAAAATCTGACACCTCTGGAAGCGACATACTCTTGATTCCATGCTGGATTTAATGGTTCCTCCTGCTGGGCCTATGTCACTACATGACACAGTAGTGATGTAGGAGATGGAAGGAGCTACCACTGAGTGCAGCAGGAGACCAGTAATATGACAATGCCAAAACTGTCAGATACTAAACATCCTTCGAGTAGCGGTTTCTCCTAAATACACCAGAGACTAGCAACGTGAGCAGCAGGAGAGGTGAGTATTATGTATCTTCTTTTGCAGGGAGAACCTTAATCACATTTTACTTATGTGACAGCCTCTTTAACCATCATAATATAAAATAAACGATCTAAATCCTTTATCTAAGTGTAGCGCTACCCCCAGTTAAGAGAGCCGCTGGATTTGTTTTCGGGCCCTGTGTACAGCACCGGCAATCTGCTCGACCCACTCTGGCACACCTAGTCTAGGGGTTATGTTGTTTTATCACAATCAATTGGTATTGTAAGGGCGCCCTCTTTACAGTGAGACAACACACAAATGTTAAAGATTAAGTATAACAGTTTTACTTTGGTTGTAAAAGGGCATAAGCAGAATATAATACCACAATTGGCTTGCAGAGCCCTGCAGCAATCAATATAGCACACAATAATGGCGCTGCGCGGTAATCCACCACGCGTAGCTATTATGGTATACACGCCCCGTGGCGCATTTAAACAATATCCTATCTCCCCACCCTGGTCAGGCCTGACATAGTGTAAATCTCAGTCTTTCCTATAGGGATTTCTTCGCATGCAAACTTTCGGTGGTGCACTTGATGAATAGTATTTGTAATCCACAAATTGGCAATTTACTGGGAACGCTATACTGGGGGACACTTCAACTCTGTCCTGCTACCGGTCCCCAGTAGAACAACAAACAAACGATCGGTGGGCCAAGGCAGTCCATAGGCCGGAACACGGTACAGTCTATTGGTCTGGGCAAGTGCCCGCTCACCACTCCGGACGCGATCCCAGTCCGGGACTTCCACCTGCTGTGTCCTTGCACACAGCGTCTGCAACGATCAGGTCCCCGACCCAACTGATGTCCTCACTCGACAAGTCCGGTGCCACCCAGGCTCCGCAGTGGGGTGGAAGGCTCTCTGGAAGTTGCGCAAGGCCCCAGGCTTCAGGCCTTGCACTGCTGCCGATCCGCACAGGAAGAACCTGTTGCTTCAGCGCGGTATCCAAAGAGGCCGAGCTCCGCCTCGCCTCCTTCTTAAATAATCCCTCCCATGAGTCTCTGCGGTGGCAATTTGCACTCTGGGTGCCGAACGGGGTTCTGGGTAACGTAGTCTCGGGGCCTTAAAGAGACCCCGCTACACACTCCCCCCACTTAAACTCTTTGGTCCCCAAAGATAACATAACACTACATTACAGAACGTACAACATCAATCAAAGTTTCGTATGATGTTGGCAGAGGAAATTCCCACCAAAAAAGAGGTAGTGAACTTCCCTGCCCACAGGTCACACTATCATCAGTGTCCTGCCTAACTGTGCCAGAGAATGAGCTGGGGTTGCCCCCCACCAAATGAACAGTGGGAGGATCAGGGTCTTCCACACTCCTCCTAGCAGTAACCACAGTGTCTTCCGCACTCCTCCCTATCTGTGGATAAGTTAATCTTCTGGGAGGCTTTATGGCTCTTCGCTTCCTCTGTCCTCTTGGGCTTTCTATCAGAATGGGCTCTTCTTCTGGAACTGACTTAGGAATTTCCTCTGATTCAGGAGCACTGGCCTCCGAAGCAGGGAGGTATAGGGACTCCCTTGGATCTTCTTCTGGGAGTAAGTCACAGGCAATTTCCCAAGAATCTGACCAAGGATTGGACGGAATGAACTCAGTAGCTTCTGCATTCAGCGTCTGATCTATGGTGTCTTCTTCAGGTGGAAGATCAATAGCAGAAGTTTCTGGAACCTGTGAAGGCCAAAGCCAATCAAGTTCTTCTCTTATCTCCGAGGTCTCCGTATCCCCATTCTGAGGGGTCTGGGACCGAGTGTTTGGTCTGGGAGTATCCAGGATGGAAGTTGGCTCAGGGGAATCCATCACAGGGGGTATCCGAACCGCCTCAGCTAGTGGGAGTAGGTGGTTCCGATGCCAGGTCTTCAAAGGTCCCACCTTCCCTTCTGGTTTAAGTCTGTAAACGGACAGGCCCGGTAGCCTTTTGCAAATAACATAAGGTTCAGGTCTCCATCTGTCTGCAAGCTTGTGTTTTCCAGGGATCCCCAAGTTCCGTAGCAACACTCTATCTCCTGGTTGTAAGTCCTGAATCCTAACTTTCAGGTCCAAATTTTTCTTGTTGCGGGCCCCCCTTTGCTCCAAGGCCACCTGAGCCTGTTCATAGGCCAATTTCAAATTGCGTCTGAGTCTATCGACATATCCCTTATGGGAAGCAGCAGAACAATGGTCGATAGAAGTGCCAAAGGCCAGATCTACTGGTAGTCTTGCTTCTCTCCCGAACATAAGTCAATAGGGTGAGTACCCTGTAGCGTCACTGGTGGTGCTGTTGTATGCATGTACAACTGCCGCTATGTGGCTGCTCCAATGCGGTTTCGTTTCACTGCTTAAGGTCCCCAGCATGTTGAGCAAGGTTCGGTTGAACCTCTCCAGCTGAGCATCACCTTGTGGATGATAGGGGGTAGTTCTTGTCTTCTTGATCCCCAAGGAATCCAGGAGCTTCCGGATCAGCCGACTTTCAAAGTCCCTTCCCTGATCTGAATGAAGCCGTTGTGGTAGCCCATAGTGTACAAAGTATTTCTCCATAAGCACTTTGGCCACAGTCGAGGCCTTCTGGTCTTTGATTGGGAAGGCCTGGGCATACCGGGTGAAATGGTCGGTTACTACCAGAACATTTCCTAGTCCACTCAGGTCAGGTTCAAGGCAGAGAAAATCAATGCATACCAGATCAAGTGGGCTTTGACTCTGCAGATGGCCCATTGGGGCAGCTTGATGGGGTAAAGTCTTTCTCTGGATGCATCGTGCGCATGAGTGGCAGTATTCTTCAACTTCAGCCCTCATGCAGGGCCAATAGAAACGGTTTCTAACGAGTTGGAAGGTCCTTTCCGCCCGCAGGTGGCCATGGTTGTCGTGCAGAGCAACCAGGACAGTCTCTCTGTGTTTCTCGGGCAGGAACAATTGCCATTTGTCTTCTAGGTCATCAGAGGGGCCCCTTCGGTAGACCACTCCCTGATGCACCTGCAACCTGTCCCACTCTTTCCTCAACAGGCGAGCTTCCTTTGAATGGTGGCGTAAGAGTCTATTCGGGTCCTGATTCTCCAGGGCCTCTAGGACCAATCTCCCCATGGGGTCTTCCAATTGGTCGGATCTCAACTCCTTCTTGGACAGTTTTGGCAAGTTATCTTCCCCCAGTTGGGTTACTCCACAGTATTGCTTGGGAACTCCTACTATGGTAACCCCTATCTCTTCTGCTCTTGAGCCGCCATTGGCTTGGAGTTCAGCCCCTTGACAGAGGGCCCGCACCCCATCGGGTGCCACTTGGGTCCAGTCTTCTGTACTGCAGGTGGGGACATGAGATCTTCTAGACAAGGCGTCTGCATCTCGGTTTCCAGCCCCAGGTCTGTACTTCAGGCTGAAATTGAAGGAAGACAGCGCCGCCAGCCATCTATGTCCTGTGGCATCCAGTTTAGCTGTGGTAAAAAGATAGGTGAGGGGGTTGTTCGTTTTCACAGTGAAATCTGCCCCATACACATAATCTCGGAGTTTGTCAACTACGGCCCACTTGAGGGCCAGGAACTCCAACTTATGAGTAGGATAGTTCTTTTCGGAGGGGGTCAGGCTTCTGCTCACATACGCAACAGGTCTCAGTTGCCCTTCATGCTCCTGATAGAGCACTCCTCCTAGACCATCATGGCTGGCATCTACATGGAGTTCGTAAGGCTTCTTTGGGTCTGCATAGGCCAGGACAGGGGCAGTGGATAAGTTCTTTTTCAACATTTGGAAGGCATCTTTGCACTTCTCATTCCACTGGTCCTTGATTGACTCCCCTGGCTTCCTAGGGCCCGAGTCATCCTCTTCCCCCTCCGTCTTGAGCAGCTCATTCAGAGGCCTGGCTATCCGAGCAAACCCCTCCACGAACCTCCTATAATAGGAACAGAATCCCAGGAAGGACCTGAGTTCTGTCACAGTAGTGGGCCTTGGCCAGGAGGTGACTGCCTCCAACTTTTCGGGGTCTGTGGCCACCCCATCTTCAGACACTATGTGTCCCAGATAGTTGACTGATGACTGATAGAATTGGCATTTTTCAGGTGAGAGCTTGAGTCCTTCCTCACTCAGTCTCTTCAAAACTTTCTCCAGCCTCTCTTCATGTTCTTCCAAGGTTCTTCTGAAGACAATGATGTCATCCAAGTATACAAGGACTTCGATGAGGTTCATATCTCCCACAGTCTTCTCCATGAGACGTTATAAGGTTGCTGGAGCTCCAGACAGACCTTGAGGCATCCGGTCGAATTCGAAGAACCCTACCGGGCTTATGAAAGCCGTCTTCTCTTTGTCTTCTGGATGCATCGGGATCTGATAGTACCCGCTCTTGAGGTCCATAACACTGAACCACTTGGCTCCAGACAAGCTCTGTAGGGCATCCTCTATCCTCGGAGTGGTATAGTGGTCCGGTATGGTTCTCCTGTTGAGGGTCCTATAGTCTATGCACAGCCTCAATGACCCATTCTTCTTCCGGACCACCACTATAGGGGAGGCATAGGGACTTCTAGATTCTCGAATCACCCCTGTTCGCTTGAGCTCGGCGAGCTGCTCCCTCAAGTCTTCGAGGTCTGCCAACGGAACCCGCCTAACCCTCTCCCTAAAGGGCTTGTCTTCCTGGAGGCGGATTTGATGGGTGGCACTCCTAGCACACCCCACATCGAATTCATCTTGGGAAAAGATCCTTTCCCACCTGGTCAACTGGGCCTTGGCTCTCTCTTTCCAAGCCCTGGGCAGGTTTGGATTCTCCATGGAAAGTTTCTCCCACACAGTACTTTCTCCATCTGTCTTCTCCACATCTGATGAAGCAACTGGGGTAGCTGGGCACACCCGGCCCAGCAACAGCCTGGCTGGGATTTCCATGGGACCATCCGTGGTATTTCTGACGCTCACAGGCATTTTACAGTGAGCCTTCTTCAGGGCCCTCACCGGGACCACTTCTGGGACTACTTCTAAGCCCGAATGTTCTTCCCTTGGGTCGGGTTCCAACATGACAAAAGGGCCAGGCTGCTCCCAAGTGAGTTTCACTGTGGCTTTCAAGCAGGCTACTTCACCGGGCTGCAGCACTATTCCCCTTCTTCCCAGCCTCCAGACCTTCCCTACCCCCTCTTCCGGGGCCTTCTGTTCCAAGATCAGCCGTTGGTAGGCTGTCTTCAACATTGGGTGGATCTCAGTGACTGTGGGGTCTTTCCTTCTTGTCAGAGGGGCCAGAAGTCTTCGGACCAGATCCGTGTTGGTACCTATTATTAGGGAACTCTAGCTAGCTCCAGGCGGTCGGGGGGCACACCACAGCTAAGGTGTCAAACACTTCAGCCTTTCCGGCTATGGACAGGTCGAAAGTCAGTTTTATAGGCAGATAGTCATCATAAGGGAAACTCTCTGTCCCAATTCCCCATATCTCCAGCTCTTCAATCTTCTGGATGGGTAGGTGACTTAAATGCTTGTCATAAAAGTCCCGGTACAACAGGGTCACTTGCGCCCCAGTATCCAATATGGCTCTTGTGTAGACTCCCTCCACTTGAACAGGTACTATCGGGGAGGGACCCACCAGCTTCTCTGGATATCGCTTCGAAGGGGTCTCTTTCTTTTGATCTTTGCATTTTCCTTTTGGACTTTCTTTCTCCAATTCTCTTTGGACTTAAGTCTCTCCTGGGCCTGATATGCATTGATTTCCCTCCTTTTGATGGGTGTAACTACCCGCTGAGGGACACTACTTTCTTTCTTTGGGGTGCGTTCCCTCTGAGGAACCTTGTGTTTCTTCTGAGGGGTCTTGTCCACTCTTTTCATGTGCTTCTCATTCAGTTTGGAGCTCACTGGAGATGATGGGCACCTGGTTGACTCCTTCACCGGGGCCCGCTGAAGTTTTCTGGCGGCTTGCGGTTATTCATCTTTTTTTTCTTTAGACTGGAACACACTTTGGCGAAATGGCCAGCTCCTCCACAATTGAAGCAAATCACATCCCCCCAATCTTCCAGGGATGCGGGCGCTGAGGTGTTGGGAAACAGCTCCTTCCTCGGACTTTCCCTCTCTGGTTCCCTTGACTTCTTTTCCATCAGGGAGGTCAACATTCATACTTGGGACATCTGCGACTTCAAGGTATTCACCTCTGAGTCTCTTTCCAGGGT
The DNA here is from genome assembly GCA_029206835.1 of Rana muscosa. Classification (NCBI taxonomy): domain Eukaryota; kingdom Metazoa; phylum Chordata; class Amphibia; order Anura; family Ranidae; genus Rana; species Rana muscosa. Next base: position 102,093,749 of record CM055123.1, on the reverse strand, counting down.
CATGGCCGTCCTGACCATCACCGGAGGAGGATTTACAGACTCAACTGGTAGGCTCCTCTTCTTCTCCTCCAGCATAGCTTCTTCCTCTCTGACCACTCGGATCAAGTCAGGGTACTCCAGGCTCTTCCCGTCCTGTCTTGTGCGTAGCGCCAATGCGATGGGGTCCAGGGGCTGAGATCCTCTCATCACCTGTTGAACACGGGCCTCATCCACCTTCCGCGGGTCAATCCCCTTCTTAAAAATCTTCTTATGCACGATCTTATCCAGGCGCCTCATGAACTCTGACAGTTTCTCTCCTGTCTTTTGGTAGCAGTGCTCCAGCTGATAAGTGAGCTCAGTGATTTTCTCTGTTCCACCGAACACATTCTGCAGAATGTCCAGATAGTCCTGTGCATCACAGTCTGTCTTACTCATCTTGAGGTTGCGTATAGCCTCTAGCGCAGGCCCCTTCAGGCTTTCAGCAATTCTCTGCTTTTTTCTATGATCTGGGACTTCCCATTCTTCTAGGGCCTGAGTGGTACCGTCTAACCACTCCTCAAACCCCTCTTCACCCGAAGGTACAGGTTTCCTTCCTGAGAATATTCAGAGTTTTCTGTATCCTGACATTTGGTAATCTGTAGGATCTTTCTTACACTGGGCTACAATCTCCCCTAGGACCGCGCACAACTCTGCGCAGAGGGTGGCAGATGGCGACCCGGGACTTTCCCTTTTCTGCTGTTTTTCTGCTTTTGGGGTGGGTGATGGAGATAGTTTCGGTGTCTGAAACCGTCCTCCTGGCTTGAGCGGCAGCGCGTGTATTAGGCTATAAGTCTGATCATCTATTGCTTCTACACTTGGATTCTTGAAATGCTCTGGTACTCCGTCCTTCCACTTTATTAGTGCGTGGGTCAGTGAGGAATTCGTCCTGACATCCACCACCCATGCCTTCTGATACGGGGACAGTGACATCACTAGCTGCTTCACCGCTTCTTCTTGCCAGATCCCTGGGAGTTCTATGACTACTACCCCGGCTGGATCTGTGCCGACCACTTTGCACCACTGTCCTACTTCTAGTGGGTCCATGCTGGTACTTTTGGCACGTTACTTGCTGCAACAGGATCCTGGACTCGAGAGCCCCCACGTGTAGCGCTACCCCCGGTTAAGAGAGCCGCTGGATTTGTTTTCGGACCCTGTGTACAGCACCGCCAACCCCCGGCAATCTGCTCGACCCACTCTGGCACAGCTAGTCTAGGGGTTATGTTTTATCACAATCAATTGGTATTGTAAGGGCGCCCTCTTTACAGTGAGACAACACACAAATGTTAAAGATTAGGTATACCAGTTTTACTTTGGTTGTAAAAGGGCATAAGCAGAATATAATACACACAACTGGCTTGCAGAGCCCTGCAGCAATCAATATAGCACACAATAATGGCGCTGCGCGGTAATCCACCACGCGTAGCTATTATGGTATACACGCCCTGTGGCGCATTTAAACAATATCCTATCTCCCCACCCTGGTCAGGCCTGACATAGTGTAAATCTCAGTCTATCCTATAGGGATTTCTTCGCATGCAAACTTTTGGTGGTGCACTTAATGAATAGTATTTGTAATCCACAAATTGGCAATCACTGGGAACGCTATACTGGGGGACACTTCAACTCTGTCCTGCTACCGGTCCCCAGTAGAACAACAAACAAACGATCGGTGGGCCAAGGCAGTCCATAGGCCGGAACACGGTACAGTCTATTGGTCTGGGCAAGTGCCCGCTCACCACTCCGGACGCGATCCCAGTCCGGGACTTCCACCTGCTGTGTCCTCGCACACAGCGTCTGCAACGATCAGGTCCCCGATCCAACTGATGTCCTCACTCGACAAGTCCGGTGCCACCCAGGCACCGCAGTGGGGTGGAAGGCTCTCTGGAAGTTGCGCAAGGCCCCAGGCTTCAGGCCTTGCACTGCTGCCGATCCGCACAGGAAGAACCTGTTGCTTCAGCGCGGTGTCCAAAGAGGCCGAGCTCCGCCTCGCCTCCTTCTTAAATAATCCCTCCCATGAGTCTCTGCGGTGGCAATTTGCACTCTGGGTGCCGAACGGGGTTCTGGGTAACGTAGTCTCGGGGCCTTAAAGAGAACCCGCTACACAAGTTAATAGGGTTCAAGTGAGTGGCAATCCCCTTGCAGTTATTTTCTCTCCATACTTTTTTTGATTGTCACGTAAGTATCACAAAATAGTTCTGAATGCGCAACAATTTTACTGTGCATCTTTAGGGCCTATACAGAATGTGTCCATACTGCACACATACCTGTCATTTAAATGACTGTGGGTGCAACACTAGCTGTGACACTGCCAATAGCAATAATCTAAGTAATAGCCCATTCACACTGGTCTACTTGGGTGCACTGCACTAATGTGAGTTATGTTATGTGTCAATGTGGGTTGTATTAAGGCACCCCTTCAACTGAGTGGGCTTCTAACACACCTTAACAGTCCACAAACGTATCTGAATTTTTTTTTCTGATGCAGCACACCACAATGCATAGTAGTACATCGACTTTTGTTGCAGTGTGCTGCAATAAAGATGTGTTGGTGTGCATCGAGGCCCATGGGTAAGACTGCGTTTACAAGCACTTTTTAATAATAATAATAATAATATTGCATTGCATTACCACAACGTGACTGGACCCTAAAGACTCCTTCATAATGGCCAGGTTACTGTGCTTATTACAATGCAGGAAAAATGTAGGGTAATGCAGAAACCAATGCATTTACATGCAACACATTTTCATTTACATGCAGCATTGCAGCATGTTGTGACAAGATCCAGCTTGAATGTGTTGCACTGTGGGTCCCATTTGTTTTAACTGAATGGGATGTTGTCAAAGTGCAGCACATTTCAAAGCTCATGGCAACGTATGATGCTGCATGTGTTGTAGTGCAAATCCTAACAAAATTTAGGGAGAAGTCATTTTCGTTTTTGCAGTGCCAGCAGAAAGATATTTAAAACTGTCTTGCATTCAAAGTGACCCACGATAAGTGCTTAGGGGCCCCGCTCCGGTTAACAAGGTCCAATGAGCTGGATGCCGCTGACTAGTGAGGGTGAAGGCTGGGGAAAGGTTCGTCCAGACCCAAAGCAAGCTGTAGAAGTAAGAAGAGATAGCCTGGCCTCCACACACCTCACCAGGCTCAACTGGTTAGCAGGTAAAAAAAAACTCAGCTTGATTCATCCAGGTCATGGCCCAACATGTATCGCCCTGCTTTAATCATTGAGGTGGTGGGGCCAAAAAAGTTGGGGGTGTGGCCTGGATAAATCAAGCTGAGACTGCTTTTACCTGCTAACCACTTGGGCCAGGTGAGGCGTGCTGCTTATGATCAAAAATACTGATAAAATTGTCCTGTCACATGGTGTGTGGTCTTTGTCTACAGAATATTTCTAGTAACTAACAGGTTTTACATTATGTTTTTTTGGCTCATCTCCACTGCTGGTGCTAACCTTTTGAACAGAAATAAATAAGGGAAAGTCTGGACTAGTGTTGTAACCCTGGATGGGTCATTCCAGTATAGAAGAATGCCTTTTGGGTTACAGAATGTGCCGGCAACATTTCAGCGGAAAATGGACAAGATTCTGCGGCCCCATCAGAAGTATGCTGCAGCCTACCTGGATGAAGTTATTGTCCATAGTACAGATTGGGCCTCACATCTGCCAAAAGTACAAGCCGTTTTAGATTCCATACGGGAAGCTGGGTTTACAGCCAATCAAAAGAAGTGTACTATTGGACAGGAAGAGGCCAACTATCTTGGGTACACTATTGGGAGGGGAGTAAAAACCCAAATCAACAAGGTTGAAGCTATAGATAGCAAGAAGCAGGCTATTATCGGCAAGTCATTCCTCACTTTGCTTCTCAGACTGTGCCAATAACCAACTTGACAAAAGGGAAGGAGTCTGTCCTGTTTAAATGGTTCCCTGAAGCCTGAAGCAGCATTTCAGTCTTTAAAAAAAAGCCTTATATAGCCAGCCAGTGCTGCACTCACCTAACTTCTCTAATGAATTAGTTGTACAGACAGATGCATCAGATGTTGGGTTAGGAGCAGTGTTGTCCCAAGTTTGGAAGGGGGAAGTGCACCCAGTAATTTACCTCAGCATAAAAATGAAATCCCACGAGGGGAATTACGCCACGATTGAGAAGGAGTGTTTAGCTGTGAAGTGGGCTCTAAGTTCCCTTTGGTACTATCTGCTAGGTAGACATTTTGACCTGGATACTGATCATGCTCCCTTAAAGTGGATGGCTCAAAACAAGAAGACCAATAGAAGGGTAAATAGGTTGTCCCTGGCCCTACAGGAATTCAACTCTACTGTAAAGCATCGCCCTGGTGTTCAAATGGGGAATGTGGATGCTTTATCCCGGGTTCATTCATGCTTGACTGCTTGGGTTTTAACCTCAAGGTTGAAACATGAGGGGGGAGGGGGGTGGCACGTGACAGCAGGCAGGTAAAATCGCCTGGTTGCGTCCATGGTGGCAGGTATGTATGTCGTAGATTCAGGCTTTATACAGATTGTTTCCACTAGGGGGAAGTGCTGAGAGTCCTGCAGTGGTGAGGTAATGAGCCCAGCTGAAGTAAGTTGGCTCATTAGGGCCTCTAAAAAATTCCCAGCATGCTAAGAGAGGGTGCTCCATCCTGGAACCAGTTTTGTGTCTGTATAGAATGGGGAGCTTGATACTTGCGTGGGTTGTGAGACGAGTCTTACGTCTTGTACGGTGGGACAAAGCCTGTGTGGTAAGCCTCTTAAACAGGGAGATAGGTGCTGGGTGCAGCACAAAGCTGCGCCTAGTCAATAGATAGGAGAACCTGCGTGTGTAGTAAGTGGCCAAGTAGGCAAGGATTTATTTTCATGTTTCTTTTTGTTTTGCTGTTCTTGTTTTTTATTTTTCCATTGTATATAGTGTAAATAAACCACACCTTTTGTTTTTTGCTGCAATGCTGTTTGCTGTGTCTAATTTTGTGCAGTGAACTCATACATGGGGGGTAAAAACATGCATGTATCATACATTCTAGGAGGAAAACAGCTGGGAGAGTCAAAGGGGGTTTATTTACTAAAGGCAAATCCACTTTGCACTACAAGTGCACTTGGAAGTGCAGTCGCTATAGATCTGAGGGGGACATGTAAGGAAAATAAAAAACTGCAGAGCTTCCCCTCATTTCAGATCTTCCCCTCAGATTTACAGCGACTGCACTTCCAAGTGAACTTTCAAGTGCAGAGTGGATTTGCTTTTAGTAAATCAACCCCAATGTGTCAGAAAAGGTGCATTGGTGCACAGAAGATTGGTTCGCGGCCAAATCACAGGTACACGTGCACGGCAGCGCACACAAGCGTGAACAGGTGCACAAGCAAGCACAAACACCAGGCAGGCTATTTAAACTGCACTAGTTCCTGGTGTCAGTGCTGTTTGGTCTATTGCGTTTCTGAAGTATCTGAATATGTGTACCTGTATTGCTTATGTGTTGCTGACCTGATCCTGCACTGTTATACTTACCTCCTCTGTGAAAGGGTTTTGCACAATCCTCCTTTTCTGGGGTCCACCCATGGTGCTCCTGGCTCCTCCTTCTCATTGAGTGCCCCCACGGAGAGCCACTTTCCATGGGGGAACTCATGCGGGCACGCTCCTGAGTCCTGCTGCTGCGTCCATTGACACAGACATGAGGGCACTCATGTGGACGCGCTCCCGAGATCTCAGACTCTATTAAACGACACCCCTTTAACTCATGTCCAATATTTAGTGCAATTTAAGCCACATCCACATTTCGCTGCGGCACACCACTTTTTTTTTTTAATCAATGTCTAGGGCCCACCTTTTATCTTGCACAAGGGCCCACTTATTTCATGATATGCCCCTGGAGTATATTATACGTATATATTGCAATACTGACAACGAAGAATAAGTTTACACTTGTATGCACTTACAGTGGGTGCCCGCTAGATTGTATTTCCAGCGCAATGGGATCGCGCTGGAAATCGGCACTGCGAGGCTGTACTTCTCACGCTCGCCGCCCCCACGAGATGCAGCGTATCCATAGGAATCTCTTGGGGGCGGCGAGCTGGAGGAGCGCCAGAGCTTGGCGCTGGCTCCCGCGACGGGGGTCGCGCAAGGTCAATATGGCCGATGCCGAGCCGCATTTACACACAATCTCGCGGTCACCTACTGTACACGCCTTTACGCTCCTTTACGCAAGGTCTTTATGAAACATTTTACTCAGGATCTTTTTGTCAACCAGATCCTGAGTATCAACATCAGTAAATTCCAAACTGATAAGAGGCATGGAGAAGCTCAGCTATGAGGAATGATTAGCTGAACTGAATGTATTCTTTCTTGAGAATAGGCGATAAAGGAGGGATATGTTCACCACATATAAATACATAGGTGATCCATATAGTGAACATGGTGGAGAGTTATTCACTTTCAGTTCATTACAGAGGACAAGGGGCTCTTTACATATGGAAGAAAAGTGTTGTAACCTCTACATACAGAAAGGCATCTTTACGGTAAGAGCTGTAAGAACTATGTAACTATGACATCTGGAAGTACATTTTTATTGAAAATCAATACTAATAGTGCTAAACATCTAATTAAAGGCAGATGACGTTTGCAGTCTTGCTTAAAACGTAACTAGTTAATGTCCATCACTGCAAGGCAATTTTAGTTTTATAAAAACGTAGAACGTTAAGTGTCCATATACACAAAAACAATGCTTCTACTGAAGTTTTGCATTTTATCTGTAGAAGCAGCTCAAGGTTATCCTATGTGTCTATGCACATTAGGACGTTTAGTGGCAGAAAAAAAAAACGCTAAACACTCCTAAACGTGCCTAAACACTTGTATAAAAACGCTCTGTGTGACCGTTTTTTTCTGTCAAGGGAACTGACTTTTTTTAAGCCAGTGTGCATGGACCCTAATGCCGCGTACACACGATCGGAAATTCCAACAGCAAAAGTCTGATGTGATCTTTTCATCGGAAATTCCGAACATTTGTATGCTACATCAGACTTTTGCTGGTGGAATTTCTCAATTTTTCTGTCTGAAAAAATTCCGATCGTCTGTAGCAATTCTCGACGCGCAAAATTCCGACACATGCTCGGAAACAATTCGATGCATGCTCAGAAGCATTGAACTTCATTTTCTCGGCTTGTCATAGTGTTGTACATTACCACGTTCTTGATGGTCGAAAGTTCAGAGAACTTTTGTGTGACCGTGTGTATGCAAGCCATGCTTCAGCGGAATTCCGTTGGAAAAACCATCCAAGATTTTTACGACGGAAAATCCGTTTGTGTGTACGCGGCATTAGAGTGTTCTATTTAAAAAGATACGATTATTACCTGATCGGGCGTTAATACGAAATTGAGGTGAGCCTTGCAAAGTATAGATAATAGATTCTTGGCCATATTCTCTAGATCGATCCAAATCTGTTGCATTCAGCAGAAGTACAGTTGCGCCTGAAAGAAACATGTAAAGTAAAAAAAAAAATATTAAGTACACTATGCTGTACTTGGTATAGACTATTGTAAACTGTAGTGGCTATTGGAAGCTGATATGCACTAAATCACCTGCTATGATGTTTTCCAACACAGTGATGATGTAAGATGAGCGACTGAATGTGGGAGGATTGTCATTTTCATCCTGCAAAACAAAGCATATATACTAACTGTGAAGCATTAAAGATGAAGAATAATGGAAAATCCAGTAGAGTAAACTAAATTCCACAACCCACATTACAACAATTTACCTGTTTGTGAATTTGTCAACCAAAAAACCTCTTTCTATGGGTGGCATTTTTATTGCTTCATTATGCATGTCTTCACATTCTCTTGTGTACCTCTCTCTCTCCTTTCCCACAGCCAATTAGATAAAGTTTTTCTGTTACTGTATATACTATACAACCTCCATATTAAAACATTGCAGGAGCACTGTACCATTTTCTGCTTGCACGTATGTCATACACCTTCCCATCGATACTCAATGCCTTCATTTGTCATAGAGTCCCCATCATATTTCTATGGGGGCTGCTCTAAACATCATAATGTCATTAAAGTGGAAGTAAACCCTCCTATCACTTTCAGGCAAGGAAGCTGCCATCTTGGCCTCTGTTTAATCTTCAACTGCCATGGTGCTGCACATGTGATCAGTTATGACACCAGCCATTGGATGATTTGACAGTTTGGTTGAGAGCACAACCAATTTGATAGTTGGCATTCCCGGCATTTTTGAAACTGTTAAATCGATGGGTTTACTTCCACTTTAAACATTCATCACAGTCACAAAGTGCAATTATTAATCACCTATGTTCACTTCTATTTGTCAGTGACTCTTCTTTTTCAGTATGCTATAACTGTTGTCACACTATTTCACAAAACGAAGAAACCTACAGCGGTTAGATAAGGTTAATTTCAGAGTCAAATTCAGGTGAGGAAACTGAAAATGGTAAAGACCGAGAAAGGAGATTTGAGGGCTAGTTGCTACTTGCTTTCTGTCAAACACAGTTCTGGTCAGTGTAGAATTTAGCGTTAAAATATGTTCTTTAACCACTTGTCCCCCGCCCACTGTCAATTGACGGCGGGCGGAGGATACTCTCGTTCTGGGAGGACGTCATATGACGTCCTCCCTTTAAAACGAGCTAGGAGGCGCGCGCTCGCCGCCAGCGGCGCGCGCCCGCCGCGTTCACAAGGCCCCGATGCGCGTGCCCGGCGTCCGCGATTGCCGCCGGGCACCCGCGATTGCCCGGGAAACGAGCAGGAAAGTGTAAACACAGAGATCCACGTCCTGTGAGGGAGAGGGGACCGATGGTGTGTCCCTTGTACATAGGGACAACCATCGGTCACCTCCCCCAGTCAGTCACCTCCCCCCACAGTAAGAACACATTGAGGGAACATATTTAACCCCTTCCCGCCCCCTAGTGGTTAACCCCTTCCCTGCCAATCACATTTATACAGTAATCAATGCATTTTTATAGCAGGGATCGCTGTATAAACGTGAATGGTCCCAAAAATGTGTCAAAAGTGTCCGATGTGTCTGCCGCAATATCGCAGTCACAATAAAAAATCGCAGATCGCCGCCATTACTAATAAAGAAATAAAAATGCTATAAATCTATCCCCTATTTTGTACACGCTATAACTTTTGCGCAAACCAATCAATAAGCGCTTATTGCGATTTTTTTTTTTTACCAAAAATATGTAGAAGAATACGTATCGGCCTAAACTGAGGAAAATTTTATAAAAAAAAAAAAATGGGTATTTATTATAGCAAAAAGTAAAAAATAGTGTTTTTTTTTCCAAACTGGATGCTCTTCTTTTGTTTATAGCGCAAAAAATAAAAACCGCAGAGGTGATCAAATACCACCAAAAGAAAGCTCTATTTGTGGGAAAAAAAGGACACAAATTTCGTTTGGGAGCCACGTCGCACGACCGCGCAATTGTCATTCAAAGTGTGACAGCGCTGAAAGCTGAAAAATGGCTTGGGCAGGAAGGGGGTTTTCGTGCACAGTAGAGAAGTGGTTAAAGTGACTGGCCCGGAAACATTTTGCCATTTCATCTGAGCAACAAATATGAGATTTATTGTGTGTATATTTTTGAGTGATACAGCCACTATTGAATTATCCTTTTACCAATCAATCACTCCCGAATAATGGGGAAAAAAAAACACATCATACAAATGCTAATAAATCAAAAGAGCACCACTGGAAATAATAATTACCAGTAGGGTTGCTACCTGTTGTACATAAGAACTAGAGATGTGCACAATGGACAATTGTTTCAGATTTGTTTATTAAGTAAAGCCTCTTACACACGATTGGATTTTCCGGGGACAAAGCCTCGGACTTTTGTCCAAACTTGCATACAAACGGCACACAATTGTCGGCCAACAAACATGAACTATGTGATTTTTCAGCTCTTTAGCGCCACACTTTGGGCACCTTCTGCTAATGTCGTGTTTGGGTAGCATAGATTCCGAGCGTTTGTATATTTGACTTTTGTCCGACGGACTTGTGTACACACGTTCGGAAAATCTGACCACAGACCATTGTCCACGGAAAATTTTAAAGCCTGTCACCCAACATTTGTCCACGGAAAATCTGACAACAATTGTCCGATAGAGCGTACAAGCGGTCGGTTTTTCCACCAACAGCCTGTCATCACGCACTTCCCGGTGGAAAAATCCAATCGTGTGTACGAGGCTTAAATCATTTTTTTCATTATGTTACAATGAACCGTTTTTGGGAATTCATTTTGTATAGTTGGATTTGTTTTGTATATTCGTTAATCCAAATCGATTTGAATTTTTGGAAGTTATTTTGGAAGATTGCCTATATTAATTTTAAGGTGTTAATTTGTTATTTTGAGAGATTACTTATGCACTCTGTTTGGGTTGGATGAAGGTGGAACCATCAGAATCTCCAACTCTTCACTGTTTCTCTTTGCAGATATGATACTATGCCAGTTTATTACACATAGGCAAAATTGCTTTCCTTCCCACATCCCTTCCCTTTTATTTCTCCTTTTCTCTCTCCCCCCTCTCCCCACCTTTGACCCGGTTTGGGTCCCCATATCTAATAACCGCCTGCATTGTAACTTGGGTTTATAACTTTGGGTCTTCTGGCCCCATACCATGCATCTGTCTCTGATATTTTGTAACTTGGAAAACCTAATAAAGATAAAAAAAGAATCTCTGAATCATAACGTAACGAATGTAACAAAATTAATTTCGGATTCATTTGTTATGTTATGATTCGGAGATTCTGATGCATCCATTTCCATCCAACACAACCACAGTAAGTAGGAATCCCCATATTTCACATTTATACCTTAGTGTATTTTTTGCAATATATTATGTAGTGCATTTTTTATAATAAGAACAAATATTAATGCAACATAAAAACAAAATGGAACCTGAATCAGTTAGGGTGATTCGGTATTTATGTTATTTTGGATCCGAATGAAACAAATTCATTTAGTTGTGATTTGTAATTCGGATACCTCCGAATAACGACAATTGCACCCGAATTTTGATTTGTAATGAAACCAATCTCTAATAAGGACTCACAGCTTGCAAAATACTGCGGCCACCTAACTAGAGACAAAGGGGGTGGGCCACTTCAAAAGAGTATCAGGCTTTAAAAAAATAGGGACTGTAGTCTATTCTAAAACTGCACAGTGGTGTAAGTGCTCTGAAAACTTACACTGTTTAGGTCGCAGCCCTACTGCCCAACCCCTACTGGTAAATGCCTATCCTCCTGCCTTTAAAAGCTTACACTGTCTTTGTGGTGTATAGCTTGTGATTTTGAACTTTTGGGTCTAGTAAAGTACAAACGTACAAGTACACACGTCTGGAGTTTCTTCCGAGTGGGAATGTAAACCTAATCCTATGACCCACTTAGGGAGAAAAAAGCTTTCCTTTCTACAAAATCCAGTAATAAAAAAATAAAAAAAAAGACACATAACGTGTCTCACAAATGAAATAGAAGAAGTAAAGCTGGATACACACTATACAATTTTCTGTAGATTTTTTCCTTCAGATTTGCCAAAACCATATAATATGAGGGCAAACCTTAAAGCGTTTGTTAACCCAAAAAAAAGGTCCTGCTCCCTTAAAGCATGTTATATAACAGAGTGCTTGTCCTGTGTCATTTCGCCCCTGTAAAACCTAAAAAACCTGTCTGATCCTGCCAGTTTCTCCCCACCCCTCTGTAAACTGACCACGGTGTATCTTGGCAGTGTCCCCTTCTGTGAACGATTTATAAATATAAATGCTGTAAATACCTAACTTAAGAGCTGAGATTGCGATCACATGACCAGCCAGCTCTCCTCCTCTCCTCCCCTCCAGACTGACATCAGCAGAGGAATCTCAGCCCCGCCTGCTGCATCTCTCAGAGGAAAGGAGAATGCTGCCTGGTCATGTGATCACAATCTCAGCTGTGAAATTAGGTATTTGCAGCATTTATTTTTATAAATCACACACAGAGGGGGATACTACAATAGGAGGCAGTGCTGATGGTGTATACAGGTTAAAGTGGCTTAACAACCACTTTAAGAGTTTCAATTTGTATGTAATCAGGCATGCCCTTGCACTACATGGTTTTGGTAAATCTAAAGGAAATCAGACAACAAAAGTTTTACAGTGTGTATGGGCCGTGTACACACGGTCGGAATTTCCGAGGAAAAAAAGTCAGACGGAATTTATTAATCAGATATCCTGACCATGTGTATGCCCCATCTGACTTTTTCCGTCGGAAATTCCGACGGAGTTAGAAAGAGAACATGTTCTAATTTTTTCAGACGGAAAAAATTTCTATCGGAAATTCCGTTCGTCTGTATGGAACTCCGATGGAGAAAAAACCATGCATGCTCAGAATCAAGTCGACGCATGCTCGGAAGCATTGAACTTAATTTTTCTCGGCTTGTCGTAGTGTTGTACGTCACCACGGTCGGAACTTGGTGTGACAGTGTGTATGCAAGATAGCTTGAACGGAATCCCGTCGGAAAAATCAGTCAGAGTTTATCCGACGGAAAATCCGATCGTGTGTACAAGGCATAAGACTCCCCGGTTTACCTAACAAAAGCTTTGAAGGACAGATAGTCCTGAATTTTCTTAAAGTGGTTAAACACCCTGTACAACCACTTTAACCTACAGGTAAGCCTAGATTAAGGCTTACCTGTAGGTGTTGGAAATATCTCCTAAACCTACATGGTTTAGGAGATATTTACAATTCCCCGTACAATGATTTCTTCTGCGCATGCGCCGGGAGTGATGTCACGCAACTCCGGCCAGTCACAGAGCCGGAGTCCGCGGCCCCGGAAGGAACAGGGCTGAAGATGGATGCTTCCAGCCAGCATGGACATCAGGAACATCGCAGGCTTCAGTTTCAGGTAAGTGACACATAATGGGCTACTATGCGATGCATAGTAGCCCATTATGCTTTACCTTTGCAGGTAAACAAGGAGGAAGTAAAACCCATCAGGGTTTACTTCCTCTTTAAGAAAACAAAAAACTCCTATAGGATTTAACATGCTACTGTAATTTGAAAAGTCGTTTAAAATATTTTGAAATCTGGAGATTTAATTAAAATATGATCCGGTAATCCTGCCAAAATTTCTTGTGCAGGCGCTTCCTGTTATAGGGTGACAATGCCCTGTCACATTCTTCCAATTGTTTTCTTGCGCAGCCATAAATGTTCACAATGGAGACTACAAGTGGTCTTGCCATATTGCATTGCTCCACAAAACCATCTCATTTTCAACTTGCTCTCCATCTTTTTTGCTAATATTTTTAATTAGAAATCGTATCTATGCCAAGATGATCCTTGAAGTTGAGAGAGGAAATTTCATCACTCGTCTTAGGTTTCAGTCCCTATTAGCTGCAAATCTAGCCAGTGTGTGTGTATTTTATTATGGTGTGACAAACTGCATCCTCCAGCTGACAAAAAGACATCAGTGATAATCTGTTAGAGAGAAAAATGTGTCACTGATTTTCTATGCAAATAAATTAAAGATGCTAAACTGCAGTGATTAAAGACTGGAAATAAAGCGAAAAAAAGGGAGTGCTTGAGTCGTTTCTCCAGATAAAAATAGTAATATGGTCTCTTTCACAGTTTTATTTGATTATGACAGATTAGGACTTGTACTGACAAGCTTCATGTAGATGTGCTAATCCTATGAATCATTAATGTGAGGGTACAGCAATCCAAGATTAGAACTGAAGCTTATTTTTCCATTCAAGATTGCAGTATCACAGCATAGAAACATACCAAAATGGCCCTGTCATTCCAGGTTTGTAATACACTGCAAAATACGTACATACCCAGGGTGCTTGTTTACTGGCAAGAGAGCATAAACCTGCTTTAGGATAGCTGTAACAATATTTTTCATTTTAAATATTTTTAGTAAACAATTGCTACAATTTAAAGTGTATGTTACTCCAAGATTTCATTTTTCTGATACGTGTCTGTTGTACCATGTACTTTCTTTTAAAAATGTATTCATTGCATTGCAACCTCTGTGTGAAATACTTGGCGATCCTGCCGGTCCGTCTGCTTTCCTATTTCAAACTGACCACACCAGGTCATGGAAGCACATCCATCCTAGTGTGGTCAGTTTTCTTTGCATTCTATTTGGGAGCTATGCCTGTCTGTACTCCAATGGTGTGCTGACATGCCCCCCCCCCCTGCTAAGCTCTTCACTAGAAAGATTAGTGTGCTGCTGTTTCTCTGCCTCCTGCTGACACACCGGCAGTGTGGAGTGTGTATAAACGGGGACACACACACTTTGGTTAGGGAGATGTTCCCTGGGGAGGAGGAATAGATTGGGGATTTTCCTGCAGACCCACCTGGAGACTAACTGGCACTGGGTAAGGATCTTGGTTACTCAATCTCCTATCTGAATAGGCACAATCTGCTCCCCTTCCGAAAGGCTACATTCAGCAGCCTCAATTATTTGTTTAAAGAAGCAATCCTCAAGTACCCCACTATAAATATATCTTGTATTATTGTGGTGGATGTGTATACAAGCCTTAAGCCCTGTACACACGATCGTATTTCCGATGGATTTTAGTCTGATGGATTTGTCCATCAGAAATCCGATGAAACGGTTTTTCATCAGTCTTGGCCACACACCATCAGTCCAAAAACCGACCGTCCCAAACGCGGTGACGTAAAACACTCTGATGAGCCGAGAAAAATGAAGTTCAATGCTTCTGAGTATGCGTCGACTTGATTCTGAGCATGCATGGGTTTTTTATCCGATGGAGTTCCCCACAGACGATCGGTATTTTCTATCGGTTTTTGATCCATCGGAAAAATTTAAAACATGTTCTATTTTTTAAAACCGATGGAAAAAAGACCGATGGGTCCCATATCGGTTTGTCTGATGAAAACAATCCATCGGACGGTTTTCATCGGTTAAACCGATCGTGTGTACGGGGCTTTACTGTTCATAGTTCAAATTTGGGAAAGCAAGCACATTGTTGTAGGCTAATGATCATTCCTCATATAAATAAGAACATTTAAATAGTAAATCCACTTTTGTTGAGAAAAAAACATTTCCCTCTGGGTGATCTATGTGCAAGAATTTTAACAAACTTTGTTGCAGATTCCTACCTTTTGTTATTTTTGTAGAAATCCCTGTGTATTTGTGTCCATGTGAAAAGTGAATCTAATGGGAGTGGTTTTATCATTATCAAATAGCTGCTGCACTTGCAGGGCGCTAATGAGGAAAATTGCAGGGTCTGCATCCCTTTAGACGTGACTTTCTATTGGGGATATCTCAACAAAAATTACATTTTTGTTGCAGGGGAGGCCTGATATCTAACTTGTATCTTAGTGCAGACTTCAGTAAATATCAGGGAATATCAGTAAACCAACCACACAAGCAGGAAAATAGGATTTTTTACTCACCGTAAAATCCTTTTCTCTGAGTCCATGGACCGACACAGCTTCTCTATTGACAAAGTGGGTATTATCCGTTAATTAGGAGTGACTAGGCAGAAAAACTTGTAAAAAGTGTTGCATCACACCTTCTACAGTACCGCCCAGGGGGCGGACCCACTGGGTATACCCTCTCAGTCTGCATCTTCGCAGATCAGTTCGTCAAAAAGCAGTACAAACTTAAAAGGAGGGGTGGGTGCTGTGTCGGTCCATGGACTCAGAGAAAAGGAGTTTACGGTGAGTAAAAAATCCTATTTACTCTTTCGTCCATGGACCGACACAGCTTCTCTATTGACAAAGTGGGACGTCCCAAAGCAGTGTCAGAGAAAAAACGAGGGGTGGTAACAGCATAAAAATAAACTTCACCCCAAACACAAAACAGCACTCCTCCAACGGAGGAGTTGCAACTCTAAACAGCCGCTTGCAAAACCTTGCGGCCAAAAGAGGCATCCGAAGATGCACCTACATCAATTTTGTAGAATTTTGTGAAAGTGTGAGCGGACGACCAAGTCGCCGCTTTACATAATTGGGAAACAGACGCTTGATGTCGGAAAGCCCAAGAGGCACCTATTGCCCTGGTCGAATGCGCCGTGACAGGAAAGGGGGGCGCCTGACCCTTTAAGGCGTAAGCCTGGATTACTATCTGTCGGATCCACCTAGAGATGGTGGCCGATGAGACTGCTTGGCCCTTCTTGGGACCAGCCACCGAAACAAACAGTGAGTCTGACTTCAGGAACAGGGAAGTAGCAGATAGGTATACTCTCAAAGCTCGGACAACGTCCAAGGAATGCAACGCCGACTCCTTAGGATTCGACGGCTGAGGACACAAGGATGGAAGTACAATGTCTTCGTTGAGATGAAAAGCCGAAACGACTTTCGGAAGAAAGGAAGGCTGCGGCCGCAGCACCACCTTATCCTTATGGAAAATCAAATAGGGAGCCTTGCAGGACAAGGCTGCCAGCTCAGAGACTCGTCTAACTGACGTAACAGCCACCAAAAAGACCACTTTCTGAGAAAGTGTCAACAGGGGAATATCTCTAATATTCTCAAACGGTGCCTTCTGAAGCACCGAGAGGACCAGGTTCAAGTCCCATGGAGGTAACGGGGGACGGACCGGAGGGGCCACCTGTCGGACCCCCTGCACAAATGTACTCACGAGAAAGTGAGTCGCCAGGGGTCGCTGAAAAAAGACAGCCAGGGCAGATATCTGTCCCTTAAATCGTACTTAGGGCAAGCCCTTGGTCCACCCCATGCTGTAAAAACAGCAGGATTCTGGAAACCAAATAGGTACGCGGATGCCATTTCATTTCCTCACACCTGGAGATGTAGGCCCTCCAAGTGCAGTGATAGACCTTCCTAGAGGACGGTTTTCGAGCACTTCTCATAGTAGAGATTACTGAGTCTGACAGGCCCCGGTCTCTCAGTACCCGGTTCTCAACAGCCATGCCGTTAAAGCCAATGACTGTAAAGCAGGATGGAATATGGGACCTTGCGATAGCAGGTCCTTCCGTAGTGGTAGGCGCCAGGGGACGTCTGCTACCAGACGTACTAGATCGTCGTACCAAGGGCGCTGAGGCCAATCTGGAGCGATTAGGATCATTGGAATTCCCCCTGCCTCCACTCTGCGGAGCAGAAGAGGAAGAAGCCTTAAGGGAGGGAAGGCATAGATTAGCCGATACTGACCCCACGATGCTACCAACGCGTCCGTTGCGTCTGCCCATGGGTCTCTTGACCGGGCCACAAATCTCAATACCTTCCGATTGAGTCGGGAAGCCAGAAGATCTACGTCTGGTGTGCCCCATCTTTGGCAGAGGAGTTGGAACACCTCCGGGTGTAAGGACCATTCTCCCTGGTCCAGCATCTGGCGGCTCAGGTAGTCCGCCTGCCAGTTTTCCACACCCGGAATGTACACGGCCGACAGTGCTGGTACGCTCCTCTCTGCCCACTTCAGGATGCGAGCGATCTCCGATGCTGCAGCTGAGCTTCTTGTTCCTCCTAGATGATTGACATATACCACTGCTGTGGCGTTGTCTGACTGGATCCTGACTGGACGCCCTTGCAGTCTCTGAGACCATTTGAAGAGGCACAGCTTGATCGCCCGGATCTCCAGGACATTGATCGGCAGGAGGGCTTCCTCTGGGGTCCAGCGACCCTGTGCCGACTGGACACCCCAGACTCCCCCCCAACCTGTAAGGCTGGCGTCCGTCGTGAACAGGAAGAAATGACTTCCCGGCCATTACAGCCGGTGCTGTCAGCCACCATACCAGGGATCTCCTGACTAGGTGGCTCACTCGGATTTGATAATCCAGAGATGAAGGGCATCTGTTCCATCTGGACAGAACTTCCTTCTGTAACACTCGAGTGTGGTATTGAACATATGGGACCGCCTCGAAGGAGGCTACCATGAGGCCCAACACTCGCATGCAAAAACGGAGTGACGACCAATTCCTGGAAGTCAGCTGCCGTACTGCAGCCCGGAGGGTCTGCAACTTCTCCACAGGGAGGAATACCTTTGCCTCTGAGGAATCCAGAATCAACCCTAGGTACACTAGGCGTTGAGTGGGCACCAATACTGACTTTTGCGTGTTTAGTATCCAACCACAGTCTCGAATAGTCTGACAGGTAATGGACACGCTTACCTCTAATTCTGAGCTTGAAGGGGCCTTCAGCAGAAGGTCGTATAAGTAGCCTGTGATAGCGATACCCCGCTGTCTTAGAAGTGCCAGAATCGGAGCGAACACCTTGGTGAACGTCCTGGGTGCTGAGGCAAGGCCCAACGGGAGGGCCACAAACTGGTAGTGGTCCTTCCCGATAGCAAATCGCAGAAACCTCTGGTGTCTGGAGTATATGGGGACATGCAGGTATGCGTCCTTGATGTCCAAGGAGGCCAGAAAGTCCCCCGGATGGAGAGCCGTGACTACAGATCGAACCGACTCCATCCGAAAACTTTGTACCTTCACAAAGCAATTGAGGGCTCTGAGATCCAAGCTTGGACGAACCCCCTCCTTCTTCGGCACAATGAACAGATTTGAGTAAAAACCCCGTTCCAGTTCTGGAACTGGAATAACTACCCCGCGTTCCAGTAGACCCTGGACCGCCCCATACAGGGCCTCCCGACGGGTCGGTAGTATCTGGAGATTGGAGGTGTTGAATCTGTCCGGTGGACAAGAGAGAAACTCTATCTTGTAGCCTGAGGAGATTACTTCGCAAACCCACCTGTCGGAGATTAGTGCTGTCCACTGAGTCGCGAATTTGCGAAGACGTCTCCCCACCCGAGAGCTGGGTGGGGGTGGACCTTCATGCGGACGCAAATTTGTCCGCAGGCTTATTGGGTATGCGGGACCAGGGACGCTTTTGTCCTTGGGCAGGCGCTTTATCGGCCTGGGGTCTTTTCCCTGTCGCCCTAGGGGGACGAAAAAACCACTTGTGTGCAGTAAAGGAGGGCCCTTGCCCTTGGCGTGGCCCCTTACCCTTGCTAATTTGGGGAAGCAAAGTGCTTTTACCTCCTGTGGCATCCTTGATGATGTCATCCAGAGAAGCCCCAAAAAGTCTGTCGCCCTTAAAAGGCAGATCCAACAGGGCTTTCTTGGAAGTCTGGTCCGCAGACCAGCCTTTTAGCCAGATCAGGCGGCGTATTGCTACTGCATAAACCAAAGTTTTAGATAGCAGGGGAATAGTATTCATGTCTGACTCGCAGACAAACCTAAGGCCCTGGACCAACAGGTCGGCCAATGTTATCTCATCAGGAGGAGCATCTCGCTCCTTAACCCCTGGAGTAGCAATCTTGCCCATTCAGTAAGTGTGTGAGACACTAGGGCCCCCGCCAATGCCGGGCGTACTGCCGAGCCTACCACTGAGTATAGGTAGCAAGCGAGTGCTTCAGCCTTCTTATCCACAGGGTCCTAGAAAACAGGAGCCCCTTCTACAGGAATTGTGGTGGCTCTATTAAGTCTGGACACCGGAGGGTCCACTATAGGGGGGAGAGGTCCATTTCTTCAGAAAACTCTCCTCAAAAGGGGTACCGTACCGCAAACCTCTTTGGGGCTGTAAAGACCCTCAGTGGGTTCTCCCATTCCTTGTATAAGAGTTTATCAAAAGACACACAAGGGAACACCTTAGCAGTGCAGGCAGGTCTATGAAACCCAAGTGGACCGGAGTCTCTGCTGCTTCTGCAGTATTTTCCAATTTTAGCATATCCCGCACTGCAGTAATAAGGTCAGATACCAAAGCCGTCTCGCGTACTGACCTGGACTTTGAGTCATTCTCACTGTCCGGTCACGGTCTGCAGTCTCTGATGCGTCAGAATCTGGGCCCGAGCCATAGCTGGACCTGGTTCTGCACCAAAATTATCCCCAGAAGCTTGCAGGGGATGGGGCGTTTACTACCCCCTGTATTCCCGTGTGCTGCTTCCACCCTGGCAGCAAACGCCTCTAGGATTGCAGTCATAGCGTTCATAGACACCTCAGGGGCACCAGCTGCTAAATCTGGTGTTTCAGGGGAGAAGACATCTGGCTCAGATGCCATGCTGACCACACACTGACACTCACAGGGCTCCAGGCAAGATATCAATAGGCCACCCTCCTGTGCTGCAGAGAGGCCGGGTCACCCAGAGGACTCACCACCCTGGATAGGTACTGCTATGCTGCGCCTGTGATGCTGTACCCCTGCTGCTGTGTCAGTCTGCTTCTTTTATCAGCACTTCCTGTGTGAATTTTCGCGCCAGTGTAATGCACCCTAGAGGCCGGAGGCTCTCGAAAAATGGTTGCCAAAAACGTCTGTATGGAAGATAATGTGGGCTCTAAGAAAATGGCCGCCGACAGAAGATAGAGGTCAAGCAGCCATAGCCCACAAAAAGATGGCCGCCGAATGGCAATATCTGCATACAGGGTGGACAAACATGGCCGCCGATCAGCTGATAGGGGCCAGTGGGTGTGGCCGAACCACAGGAAGATGGCCGCCGGGCAGTCACAAGAGGCCAAACTTGGCATGGACCACCTCAAAATGGCCGCCGACAGCATGGAGGAGGAAGGACACAAACACAGGTAAGAAAAAATGACATTTCTTTTAAATGTTAGTTACAGCCAGCCCCGCTCCAGTGGGACCCCCTAGGTGACCCCCAGCACCCAGCAACCTTTAGCTAGAAGCCCAGGGAGGAGGGAAAGGCAGGGAGAGAGGGAAGAAAGGGCCACAACCACTTACTTGATCTCTCCAGGAATGTCCAGCTAAATCACCCAGCCGAGGCAGGGGAGTTTTACTTACCTATCCTGCATGTATTCTGCTGGAAGACATTCCAAACAGATCATCGTCCGCGCACGGAAGGTGACTGTTGGCCAGGCATGCTGTGATTGGACCCAGAAGGGACGATCATATGTATGCCCTGGAGCATGACGCTCACCGGACAAGCTGCTGCGACTCGGCCGTAAGGTCAGCCGAAGCTGAGCGGTCCGATGCAAGCCTTGGAACGTAAGCTCACCGGCCAGGCTGCTGCGACTCGGCCGTAAGGTCAGCCGAAGCTGAGCGGTCCGATGCAGGCCCTGGAGCGTAGGCTCACCGGCCACCCGTGGAGCGACGGGCATGTCGTGGAAAACCCAGCGCGTAGCTAGGGTCGGCACACGCTCGATGGCCGAAACTGGGGAGACTACAAGGATCGAGGATCCAGCCTGTCACCCAGTCGGCAGTTGATCGAAGATCGCAGGAAACAACAAATGTAGCAAAAAATAAATAAAAAAATATATATATCTTTTTTCCCCGGACCAATGGGCCCGAAGGGAGCCATGTCCTACTCCTTGCTAGACAGAAAAAAACTGATCTGCGAAGATGCAGACTGAGAGGGTATACCCAGAGGGTCCGCCCCCTGGGTGGTACTGTAGAAGGTGTGATGCAACACTTTTTACAAGTTTTTCTGCCTAGTCACTCCTAATTAACGGATAATACCCACTTTGTCAATAGAGAAGCTGTGTCGGTCCATGGACGAAAGAGTAATTATGTTTCCTGGGTACAGAACACCTCCAGGTAGCCATATTGCATTGCATTTTACAGAAAATTACAAAGTTGCAGATTGAAAAGGAAAAGTATTTTTAATAACATTCAATTACAATATGACCTGAGTTGCAATTGTATACGCTATATCATTTTTTTTTATTTGCAACTTTTTTCCCCATGAAAGTGGAGTTACCCTTTAAAGGAGACACTGCATAAAAGAAAGTTATTTTGTTGTAGCCAGTGGGACCTAAAGTTCAGAAAATGTTTGAAGCCCACTAGGGAAGATTTAAATTATGACTCAGCTATACAAAGGGTAAGTGAGCCAAAGAAGCATATTCCTTTTTATAGGAATATGTTTGGGCAAGCTGATCAAGAAGTTCGAGAAACCATTATGTGACCAGGTAAAAATGTCCAGCAATGTTTTGTGATTTAGACAAACTAAAAGATAAAATAATTGAGATTAAGTTTCTACAAAAATGCATATCAGTTATTGAGAAATGCAACACGTGATCGGAAATTCCAATAAGAAAACCGTGGATTTTTTTCCAACGGAATGTTGGCTCAAACTTGTGTTGCATACACACGGTCACACAAAATTTCGACCGTCAAGAACGGTGACGTACAACAAGCTGAGAAAAATGAAGTTTAATGATTCCGAGCATGCGTCAAATTAATTCAGAGCATGCGTGTTTTTTTGCGCGTTGGAATTGCATACAGATTAACTGAATTTCCGACAAGAACTTTTCTTGTCGGAAAAATTGAGAACCAGCTCTCAAATTTTTGCTGTCGGAAATTCCGACAGAAAAAGTCAGATGGAGCCTACACACGGTTGGAATTTCCGACCAAAAGCTCACATCAAACTTTTGTCGGAATTTCCGATCGTGTGTACGCGGCATAATGCTTAGTAGTTCTAAAAGGTTGATGAGCACAGAAAGGTTTGTGGCAAGCAATGTGCAAACCAAAATGGCCATTGCCTGGCTAACAACAAGGAGATAAAGTATAGCTCCACATGGGTTATAATATCAAATTGGGTTGCAAATTAAGAATGTACATTTGGGAGGCAAAAGGATGATTTATGGAGGTTTTGTATTGGTGCACGGGACTTTCAGTGGCTCCTGTTGTTTACAGAAGTTGCTTTTAACTATCCTGCACCTGCCAATAAAATGCACTTCATTAGCCTCAATATTTATTTTTAATTTTTTCACAAAAAACGAAGCCAATGAAAAAACAGTAGTAAAAAATAAACACACAAAAAGGAAAAAAACACAAAAAACATTAAATTAAATCAACTGTCTTCTTGTAAAAAAAAAAAAATATATATTAAATCAACTGAACTAGCCTTACCCCCGCGGGCAAAAAAACACACCCTTATCACAACAGTGTTAATTTCATTGACTAAAACATTTTCATCAAAATTTTCATCAGCTGCCTTTTTACAGTGAGGAAAACGAAATGAAAACTATACCACATTTTCGAAAAACTGACGAAAATCAATTCTGTTTTAAGAACGAAACAAAAATTTGAGAGAGGGACTGTCAGGTCACCTGAAGCCAGGTGACAGATGCACACCGTTGGGGTCAGGATTGCACCTCTAAGGTAGTGGACCCTATGGCTGACTGCTGCGGATGGAACTCTGGGTGATTAAGGAAGGCAGGTCCACTGGAGCACTAACAGGGATCCAACAGGGAGCTAGAGCCTAAGATTCCCCAGAGCGCAGAGTCCAAGATCCAGCAGGTGTTCACCAGAGCCCCTAGTGGTGAGGATGGCCCGGGCTGCAACTAGATCCAGGTCGCTGCCCCCAGAGTCCCCCAGCTAACGCTCACAGTAGGCTATAAAGGATCGAGGGGAAGCAGCAGCTCAGGATACAAGAGATAGTGAGGGGATAAGCCAAAGGTCGGGGCGACTAGCAGACAAGGATAAACAAAGGACACGCCAAAGGTCAAGGTCACAAGCAGACAGGGATAGTCGAGAACAAGCCAAGATTGGTAAAACAGAGACAGACATAGCACATGGCAAGCAGAAACCCAAACACACAATAGCTTAACAAACAACGTTGATCAGCACGGCGGGCTTGCAGTGCACAGGTTAATATAGTGTTCCCTGATAGGGCCTGGGGTGGAGCCATGCTTGGAAGAGAGTAGTGATGAGCCGAACACCCCCGGGTTCGGTTCGCACCAGAACCCGTGAACGGACCGAAAGTTCGTACGAACATTAGAACCCTATTAAATACAATGGATGCGAACGTTCGAATTCTAAAGTGCTAATTATAACAACTATTATGCATGTTATTGTCCTAAAAAGGGTTTGGGAACCCGGGTTCTGCACCAGGGGACATGTATCAATGCAAAAAGAAGTTTTAAAAACGGTCGTTTTTCGGGAGCAGTCATTTTAATGATGCATAAAGTGAAAAAAAAAAAAGTCAAATATTCCTTTAAATATTTCTAAAGGAAAAAAAAGCCATTTAAAACTGCTTGCGGCTTTAATGTAATGTCTGGTCCCGGTAATATGGATGAAAATCTTTAAGAAAAATGGCATAGCTACCCCATGACCCCCCCCCCCACCCCAGCCCATTACCAGCCCCTTTGGGTCTTGTATGGATATTAAGGGGAACCCCGCACATAAAATAAAAAAGGCCCTATATACTCTGAACAGCCGTATACAGGCGGTGCATACAAGACAGGGACTGTAGGTTTGTTCTTATGTAGAATCTGTTTGTAATTTTGAACAGGTACATTGTTGAAGTGTAGCTCCAGCCCAAAAATCTATTTTTAAACTTTTTGGAAAACATAGGTAAGGGTTATCACCCCTGTAACATTTGTTTTGCTGTCTGTGCCCCTGTTCAGAACATTTCACCTCACTTTCCGTCCCAATGACAACTGTTTTTGAAATGTGGTGTTTTTCTTGAAACAAGGATTGCTGATAAAGCATCAGTACAGAGGAGACACCTTTCTCCCATATTTATTCTTACAGGAGAGAATTTTCCTTCCTAGTGGTAGATTTCCTCTCACTTCCTGTTGTCTTCTTGCGTTTGCAAGTAGGAGTCGTTTGTAAGTTGGATGTTTGAAAGTAGGGACCTGCCGTATATACTCTGCAGAAATAGGCCCCTTAGTTGTTGGTGTTGGCACAACACTGTAAGCACTCACAGTTACTCTTGGTTGGTGCTGGAACGCCCTGCTGTCAACTATTATATCAGGAATTTTAATTACATATAATTGTTGAACAGTGGTAGTAAAAATTGGGGCTTTGATGGTGGTGCTGGTGCCACAACACTGTAAGCCCTGACAGTTACTCTTGGTGGGTGCAGCAATGGGCCCTGCTGTGAATTATTAGATCAAGAATTGTAATTGCATGCCCCTGTTGAACAGGGGCTGAAAAATTGGGCCTTAGGCACTGGTGGCACAACACTACAACCCCTCACAGATACGTTACTTGGAGCACAGCAATGAGCCCTGTTGCAAAGTATTGCTTCAAAAATTGTAATGACACGCCCCTGTTAAACAGGGGCTGAAAAATTGGGCCTTAGGCACTGGTGCCACAACACTCCAACCCCTCACAGATACTGTACTTGGAGCACAGCAATGAGCCCTATGGCAAATTATTGCTAAAAAAATTGTAATTACACGCCCCTGTAAAACAGGGGCTGAAAAATTGGGCCTTAGCCACTGGTGGCGGCATCCATAAACAAAAATGATCTTCCAAGCTATCATCATCAATCGTATCATTGAGGACTCGGAGGAGGAGGATAGCCAGTCAACATAACAGCACAGGCACTCAGCATCAGCATCAGTCTTGAAGGGATGTGACATGTTAAAATCAATTAGTCTGTTATATCAGCATCAGGTGTGTGGTAGCTGGTGGTGATCCAAGACTGGTTCATCTTGATGAAAGTCAGTCGATCAACCGAGTCGGTGGACAGGCGCACCCTGTGATCCGTGACAAATCCTCCAGCAGCACTGAATGTGCGTTCCGAAAGAACGCTGGATGCAGGACAGGCCAGTAGCTCAATTGCATACTGTGCAAGCTCTGGCCAGTGATCCATCCTCAAGACCCAGTAAGCCAGAGGATTTTCGGTGGGGAAGGTGTCCAAGTCTGACCTTGCCCCTAGATATTCCTGCACCATGTTTATCAGACGCTGGCGATGGTTGCTGGAACCGATCATACTTTGGGGCTGCGGACTAAAGAATTGTCTGAACGCATCGGTCAGACGGCCACCTTCCCCACCGCTCCTTCTTTGACTGGCCGAAGCCTCAGCAACTCGTTGTCCAGGACAAGGAGTTTGTAACCTCCCAGTCTCTGGGAACGCGTTGCACAGACCTTTCTGCAAGGCCTCCCGGAGTTGTCTCATCCTCTGCTCCCTCTGCGAAGGTAACATAAGGTCCGCAACCTTACCCTTGTACCGTGGATCAAGGAGAGTGGCCAGCCAGTAATGGTCCCTCTCCTTGATCCGAAGAATACGAGGATCCTTCCGCAGACTTTGCAGGATCAGGGAGGCCATGCAGCGTAGGTTTGCTGAGGCATTCGCTCCGGAGTCCTCTGGGTCACTAAGGACGACATGATCCGCAGCCACCTCCTCCCAGCCACGTACAAGTCCACTGGTTTCTTGGGACTGTAAATCATCCCTAAAAGACTGCTGCTGATGATGCTGAGTGCCAGCCTCCACCTCCATGCTGACACAATCCTCCTCCTCCTCCTCCTCCTCCTCCTCTTCCTCTTCCTGTGCGATGGGTGGAACAGAAGGAACACTGTCTGGGTAAAGGGGGCCTTGAGAGGCAAGGAAGTCCTCCTCTTCCTGCCTCTGTTCTGCCTCAAGTGCCCTGTCCATTATTCCACGCAGCGTGTGCTCCAACAGGTGGACAAGAGGTACAGTGTCACTGATGCATGCACTGTCACTGCTCACCATCCTCGTGGCCTCCTCAAATGGTGCCAGGACAGTGCATGCATCCCTGATCATGCCCCATTGGCGTGGAGAAAAAAAACCAAGCTCCCCTGACCCTGTCCTGGTGCCGTAGTCGCACAGGTACTCATTGATGGCCCTCTGCTGCGTGTGCAGCCGCTGCAGCATGGCCAACGTTGAGTTCCACCTGGTGGGCATGTCACATATAAGGCGGTTCTTGGGCAGGTTCAACTCCTTTTGCAGCTCAGCCAGGCGAGCACTGGCATTATAAGATCTGCGGATATGCACACAGACTTTCCTGGCCTGCCTCAGGACATCCTGTAAGCCCGGGTACCTGCCCAAGAACCGCTGCACCACCAGGTTAAGGACGTGAGCCACACAGGGCACATGGGTCAGTTGTCCCTGTCGGAGGGCGGAGAGGAGGTTGGTGCCATTGTCACAAACCACCATTCCTGGCTTAAGCTGGCGTGGCGTCAACCACCTCTCGGCCTGGCCCTGCAGAGCAGACAGGACCTCTGCCCCAGTGTGGCTTCTGTCCCCCAAACACACCAGCGCAAGCACGGCATGGCATCTTTTTGCCTGCGTACTTGCGTAGCCCCGTGAACGGCTACGGAGCACCGCTGGTTCATAGGACAAACCACAGGAAGAGGCCATGGAGGAAGAAGAAGAGGAGGGGGTGGAGGAGAGAGGTGTGTCACAACCAGTAGTAGCATTTTGGAGGCGTGGCGGTGGAACAACCTCCAACACTACTGCACCTTGTCCTGCATCCTTCCCAGCTGCCAAAAGAGTGACCCAATGGGCCGTGAAAGAAAGGTAACGTCCCTGTCCATGCCTGCTGGACCATGAGTCAGCGGTAATATGCACCTTACCGCTGACCGCCCTGTCCAGCGAGGCCAAGACATTGCCTTCCACATGCCGGTAGAGAGCCGGAATAGCCTTCGGTGAGAAAAAGTGGCGTTTGGGAACCTGCCACTGAGGAACCGCACATTGCACAAACTCACGGAAGGGGGCCGAGTCTACCAACTGAAAAGGCAGCAGTTGAAGCGCTAGCAATTTAGCCAAGCTAGCATTCAACCGCTGGGCATGTGGATGGCTGGGAGTGAACTTCTTTTGACGGTCCAGCAGCTGGGGCAGGGAAATTTGCCTGCTAGAATCGGACGTCGGTGTACTGCTAGCAGAGTGGCCGCAAGTACTTGGCTGTGACACACCTAATTCTACACCTTCATTCCTCTCAGTGCATGTTTCAGAGAGGACTGAAGTTATAGTGGGGTTGGAGATCCCAGCTGATGCGGTGCAAGGAGAGGTCCGCTTTGTTCTTTGGTGTGGGTCTTTGAGGTAGGCTTGCCAACGAGCTGCATGGCAGGTCAACATATGTCTGGTCAGGCATGTGGTACCCAAGCGGCTGATGTTTTGGCCACGCGATATACGCTTGAGACATATGTTGCAAACAGCAGCTGTGCGATCTGATGCACTAGCCTCAAAAAAGGCCCACACCAAGGAACTTTTTGAATGACGGGCAGAGGCTGCGCCCTGCACAGGCGGAGCTCTGCGGTGTGATTCCGTCGGTGTACTGCCCTTACGCTGGCCACCAAAGGGCATCCTGCCTCGTTGGAGATGTGCCTCCTCCTCATCCTCCTCCTCCTCCTCTCTCCTATTAGGCACCCACGTGGAGTCAGTGACCTCATCATCCCCTCCCTCCTCATCACT
The DNA here is from genome assembly GCA_029206835.1 of Rana muscosa. Taxonomy (NCBI): domain Eukaryota; kingdom Metazoa; phylum Chordata; class Amphibia; order Anura; family Ranidae; genus Rana; species Rana muscosa. The sequence goes on along the minus strand of CM055123.1, from coordinate 102,065,722 downwards.
GGAGCCAATCTGGCAGTATGCTGCAGCTGCTGGAACATGACTGCCAGATTGGTGTCCTTCTTGAGCATCCCCTCTGTCTGCTCTCACGCTACTGCCTTCCTGTAGCTGGGTTTCATCATCAGACCCTTCGAAACGCTGGGCATCCTCCTGGAGCATGTACCCAACACTGTGCTCAAACAGTTCGGGGGACTCCTCAGGAGGAGGACATGGTGGGTCTAGGGAAGGAGTGACTGATGATGAGTCTGACATTGATACCAGGGAAGAGGACGCTTTGGCAGCTGCTTTGCCAGTACCCTGAGCCTGGGTGAGAGAGGATGAGGAGGAGGAGGAGGGCTTGGTCATCCACTCTACCAAGTCTTCGGCATGATGTGGCTCAACATGTCCAGCTGCCGAAAAGAAGGACAAGCGTGTCCCATGGCCATGTGCTGATGACAATGCACCGCGTCCACGACCAGCACTGTTGCCCCCAGACACAGAGCCTGCTTGCCCTCTTTTATTGCCTCCTGACTGTCTGCCTCTCCTTGTTTGCCTTCCAGACATTCTAATAGATGGCCTGCAGGGAGATGGGAAAAAAGCAATAAGGGCTACCTTCAGGTGTCCTTCTCTGTCCCTTTACTTAAGGATTTCTAAATATGGTTGAGGATTATTGCTTTTGCACAGAATAGCACAACGACAATTTCCCTGACTGTCCAAAAAACAAGGATTTCAAAGATGGTTGATGAGGAATGCTTTGGCACACTATAGCACAAGGAGAATTCCCCTCACTTTCCTTCTTTGTCCCTAGAAACAAGGACTGGCACAGTGAAAGAAACTGACACTCTCCCTACCTAGAGTTTTCTGTCCCTAGAAAAAATGTTTTTTTAAAGCACACTATAGCACAAGGAGAATTCCCCTCACTTTCCTTCTTTGTCCCTAGAAACAAGGACTGGCACAGTGAAAGAAACTGACACTCTCCCTACCTACAGTTTTCTGTCCCTAGAAAAAATGTTTTTTTAAAGCACACTATAGCACAAGGAGAATTCCCCTCACTTTCCTTCTTTGTCCCTAGAAACAAGGACTGGCACAGTGAAAGAAACTGACACTCTCCCTACCTACAGTTTTCTGTCCCTAGAAAAAATGTTTTTTTAAAGCACACTATAGCACAAGGAGAATTCCCCTCACTTTCCTTCTTTGTCCCTAGAAACAAGGACTGGCACGGTGAAAGAAACTGACACTCTCCCTACCTAGAGTTTTCTGTCCCTAGAAATTTTTTTTTTTAAAGCACACTATAGCACAAGGAGAATTCCCCTCACTTTCCTTCTTTGTCCCTAGAAACAAGGACTGGCACAGTGAAAGAAACTGACACTCTCCCTACCTAGAGTTTTCTGTCCCTAGAAAAAATGTTTTTTTAAAGCACACTATAGCACAAGGAGAATTCCCCTCACTTTCCTTCTTTGTCCCTAGAAACAAGGACTGGCACAGTGAAAGAAACTGACACTCTCCCTACCTAGAGTTTTCTGTCCCTAGAAAAAATGTTTTTTTAAAGCACACTATAGCACAAGGAGAATTCCCCTCACTTTCCTTCTTTGTCCCTAGAAACAAGGACTGGCACAGTGAAAGAAACTGACACTCTCCCTACCTACAGTTTTCTGTCCCTAGAAAAAATGTTTTTTTAAAGCACACTATAGCACAAGGAGAATTCCCCTCACTTTCCTTCTTTGTCCCTAGAAACAAGGACTGGCACAGTGAAAGAAACTGACACTCTCCCTACCTACAGTTTTCTGTCCCTAGAAAAAATGTTTTTTTAAAGCACACTATAGCACAAGGAGAATTCCCCTCACTTTCCTTCTTTGTCCCTAGAAACAAGAACTGGCACAGTGAAAGAAACTGACACTCTCCCTACCTACAGTTTTCTGTCCCTAGAAAAAATGTTTTTTTAAAGCACACTATAGCACAAGGAGAAATCCCCTCACTTTCCTTCTTTGTCCCTAGAAACAAGGACTGGCACAGTGAAAGAAACTGACACTCTCCCTACCTACAGTTTTCTGTCCCTAGAAAAAATGTTTTTTTAAAGCACACTATAGCACAAGGAGAATTCCCCTCACTTTCCTTCTTTGTCCCTAGAAACAAGGACTGGCACAGTGAAAGAAACTGACACTCTCCCTACCTACAGTTTTCTGTCCCTAGAAAAAATGTTTTTTTAAAGCACACTATAGCACAAGGAGAATTCCCCTCACTTTCCTTCTTTGTCCCTAGAAACAAGGACTGGCACAGTGAAAGAAACTGACACTCTCCCTACCTACAGTTTTCTGTCCCTAGAAAAAATGTTTTTTTAAAGCACACTATAGCACAAGGAGAATTCCCCTCACTTTCCTTCTTTGTCCCTAGAAACAAGAACTGGCACAGTGAAAGAAACTGACACTCTCCCTACCTACAGTTTTCTGTCCCTAGAAAAAATGTTTTTTTAAAGCACACTATAGCACAAGGAGAAATCCCCTCACTTTCCTTCTTTGTCCCTAGAAACAAGGACTCGCACAGTAAAATAGGATTTTTATAACAGCTTACCTGTAAAATCCTTTTCTTGGAGTACACCACGGGACACAGAGCTAGTCATTACATAATGGGTTAAGGGTCACCAGCGGTGATTGGACACTGGCACAACCAATGGAAGACAGTTCCCCTCCATATAACCCCTCCCATCAGGGAAGTACCTCAGTTTTGTAGCAAAGCAGTAAGGTTCCCATAAGAAGGGTGGGACCTCTGTGTCCCGTGGTGTACTCCAAGAAAAGGATTTTACAGGTAAACTGTTATAAAAATCCTATTTTCTTTATCGTACACCACGGGACACAGAGCTAGTCATTACATAATGGGACATCCCAGAGCAATGCTCATATGAAGGGGGGGAGACACAGATCAAACCGACCGCTTGCGGACCAGAAGCCCTATACTGCTGCCTGCAGCACACTTCGCCCGAAGGCGGAATCCTCATGTCCTTTCACATCTATTTGATAGAATTTGGAAAATGTATGGACTGAGGACCAAGTTGCAGCCTTACAGATCTGAGCCATCGAAGCCTGGTGGTGCACTGCCCATGAAGCACCTATCGCCCTGGTAGAGTGCGCCTTAACAGGAAAAGGAGGAGTCCTGTTCTTTAAACCATAAGCTTGAACAATTACTTGTCTAATCCACCTGGAAATGGTGGATTTTGATACCGCTTGGCCCTTCTTGGGACCATCTGGTAAAATAAACAAAACATCTGTTTTACGTATCTGAGCGGTTGCTTGCAGATACACCCTTACCGCTCTTACTAGATCTAGAGAGTGTAATAATTTTTCCCCCGCCGTCCGCGGGTTTGGAAAAAAGGAAGGCAGAACAATGTCTTGATTCAAGTGAAAAGCCGACACCACCTTAGGCAGAAAAGCCGGATGGGGTCGTAGTACGATCTTGTCCTTGTGACAAATTAGATAAGGCTCTTTACAAGAAAGAGCTGCTAGCTCTGATACTCTCCTAGCAGAAGCTATAGCAATCAGAAAGGCCAATTTCCTACTTAATATAATTAAAGGAATATGGCGAATAGGTTCAAAAGGTTGCTTTTGCAACACTGACAATACCAAATTCAAATCCCATGGACACAAGGGAGACCTGACTGGAGGATTTATCCTCAGTACCCCCTGAATGAATGTCCGAACTAGGGAGTGAGATGCCAATGGTCTCTGAAAGAAGACTGATAGAGCCGATATTTGCCCTTTGATGGTGCTAAGGGCTAATTTCATATCCACTCCTAACTGGCAAAAAGCAAGAATCCTACTTATTTCATATTTCAGAGGATTCCAACTTCTGGATTCACACCAGGAAACGTATGCTTTCCAGACTCTATGATAGATGAGTCTGGAGGCTGGCTTTCTAGCATTAATGAGCGTAGAAAGAACCAGGCCAGAGACCCCTCTCTTTTTCAAAATGTGGGTCTCAGCAGCCAGGCCGTCAAATTTAGCCTTTGTAAGGAAGGGTGGAATACTGGACCCTGTGACAACAGGTCGTGTCGAAGTGGAAGCTTCCAGGGCCTTCCTATCGCCATTTTTACGATCTCGGCATACCAAGGCCTCCTGGGCCAGTTTGGGGCCACTAGGATTACTGGTATTCCCTCCTCCTTGATCCTGCGAAGCAGTCTTTGTAGAAGAGGGATCGGAGGGAATGCATAGATCAGTGAGAACTGATTCCATGGAGTTATTAGAGCGTCTGTCCCGTAGGCTAGAGGATCTCTCGTTCTGGACACAAAGTTGTCCAATTTCTTGTTGAACCTGGAAGCTAGCAGGTCTACATCTGGGTTTCCCCATCTCAGACATATGGCCTGAAAGATCTCTGGGTGAAGAGACCACTCTCCTGGTAGCAGCTGCTGACGACTCAGGTAGTCTGCTTGCCAGTTTTCTATCCCTGGAATGAAGATTGCAGAGATGCAAGGTACATGCTCTTCTGCCCATGCCAAGATCCGGTTCACCTCTCTTTGGGCTGCCCGACTGTGGGTGCCTCCTTGGTGATTGATGTAAGCTACTGCCGTAGCATTGTCGGATTGAACCCGAACTGGGTAGCCCTGTAACCTGTATGTCCAGGTTTTGAGGGCTAGATATACCGCCCGGATCTCTAGCACATTGATGGGCAGGATCCCCTGAGTCTTGGCCCAGGTTCCCTGGGTAGAAGCCTCCTCGAATACTGCACCCCAGCCCGATAGGCTGGCATCCGTAGATACCACCTTCCAGGCCACTGGGAGGAAGGACTTTCCTTTCCGTAAATTCCTGGCTTCTAGCCACCAATTGAAGCTGTGGCGTACTTGTGAGGACAGGCGCATGGGTATATCCAGAGCTTGGCTCTTCCTGTTCCAGGAGGCTAAAATATTGCCTTGAAGTAGTCTCGAATGAAACTGGGCGTAAGGGACCGCCTCGAAGGAGGCTACCATCTTTCCCAATAGTCTCATGCAAAGGCGAATAGACGGCCTCTTGTTTGCTTTGACCTTGTGGATCAGGTCTTTCAGAGACTGTATCTTTGGCTCTGGCAGGTATACCCTGTTTTGGGCTGTATCTATGATCATGCCCAGGTACACTATCCTTCTTTGGGCCTGGAGAGAGGATTTTTGTAAGTTTATAATCCATCCTAAATGCTCCAGGTATCCTACTGTAGTGTCTACAGCGTGATCCAATCCCTCCTTTGACTGATCTATTAATAGTAGATCGTCTAGATAGGCTGTTACCGCAATGCCCCGTGTTCTTAGGTTTGCTAACAGAGGAGCTAGCACCTTTGTGAATACTCTGGGCGCGGTGGCTACACCAAATGGCAGGGCCACAAATTGAAAGTGGCGATCTTCTACCGCAAACCTTAGGAATCTTTGGTGAGCGGGGAGGATTGGTATGTGTAGATATGCGTCTTTGATATCTATGGACGCAATGAATTCTCCGCCTTTTAAAGTAGCGACCACGGATCGAATCGTTTCCATTCGAAAATGGCGAACGTTCAGAAACTGGTTTAGATTTTTTAGATCCAGGATGGGTCTGACTTCTCCGTTCGGTTTTGGAATCACAAAGAGGTTTGAGTAAAAACCTGAACCTTGCTCCTTTTGGGGTACCTCTGTAACCACACCTTGAGCTATTAAGTGATTCAAACCTTGAAGAAGGATCCTCTTTTTTGTGGATCCTTGGAGAGTCTTGAACTTCGGAATTGAGAAGATGGGATCTCTCGAAATTCCAGTCTGTACCCTGAGGATATTGTGGATACCACCCATTTGTCCTGGGTTTCTGTCCGCCAAGTCGCTGAGAACTGACGAAGCCTTCCCCCCACTCGGCCGAGCGGGGGGGCCCCTTCAATGAGAGGTTTTGGGGGCTTGCTTATTAGCTCTTGAACCCCACGGCTTCTTGTTCTTCTGAGCCTGTTCTTTGGCTTTTTTAGGCGGCTGAAAAGGCCGTCGCCACTGGCTGGAGTCAGATTTCCCGGGAGCTGGGGAGAGAGTGTGTTTAAAACAAGGTCTCTTGTTTTTCTTTCTCTCAGGTAAAAGTGTCGTTTTACCACTTGATATCTTTTGGATATATCTTTCTAAATCTTCCCCAAAAAGGCGTTCGCCATGGAACGGGAAACTTGCCAACAACTTTTTGCATGGGGCTTCCGCTGACCAATGCTTAAGCCAAAGTACTCTGCGCATCTGTACCAGCTGGAGTGTAAGGCGTGATGCCTGTATGATAGAATCTCTCATGGCATCCACTGTGAAGCATAAGGCTTTAGGCAAATTCTCCCAATTTTTAGCCTGCTCTGAAGGCAGCTCCTTCAGCCCCTGCTTTACCTGTTGGCTGACGACCTGACACATACCGACTGCTGCTACTGCAGGTTGGGTAATTGAGCCGGCCAAAAGGAAGGAGGATTTCAGTAAGGATTCCAACTTCTTCTCAGAAGGATCTTTAAACACTTGTACATTATCCACTGGACATGTCAGGTTTTTATTTACACAAGAAATAGCCGCATCTACCGTAGGCAGGCTCCATTTCTTTAAAAAATTTTCCTCCATAGGATAAAGAATGTTAAACTTTTTTGGAGGTGAAAAACGCTTATCTGGATGTTGCCAGTCTGCGTACAATAGATCCTCTAGTAACGGATGAACCGGGAAGGAGCATGCACCTTGCAGGGATCTCAATGATCCTAGGGAGGAGACAGGTGATTCTGTTACCTCCAAAGAGGGTAACCTAAATGCAGCTCGCACGGCTCCTGCATAGCATTGCACCTGTGACTTTAAAATCTGGGATACCGAAAAAGGCTCATCCGATATCCCTGATCCGTCTGACTCCTCATCCTCTGCTGATGTAGCCTCCTCCTCATCCTCCTCCTCCTCAGGTACTTCTGAAGGGAGGTCCAATACTGGAGGAGATCTGCTTCGCTTATTGTCCTTTTTAGAGGATTTAGCGATTAAAGTAGAAATTTTCTCCTCCAGATTATTTAGGGCAGCTGATAAAGTGTCCTCAGTGACATATGCAGGCCCAGGCTTCACTGGGGAAGCCGCCATACCTGACAGAGGTAATGGCTCATCCTGTACAGGTGCTTTTGGCAACACAGGAGAGGAAGGTACCGAGTCAGCACAGCTAGAGCCCCCTGTCTCAGGCGGCGGTGCTCTTTTATCTCTTTTTGTCCGCATTACTTCCCCTGGAAGGCTTACTGTTTAGACAAAATACAAGGTACCTAAATGCATATACTACCGTGTTCAGTTTAGCAAATACATTAAGTATGCAACTTTTAACACATAACTATGCATAACATGGATGTCTTCTAGGAAGTACCCAATCCAACCACATGGAGTCTTACGTCCCTGTATAGCTGCTGTGTTTCTCTGCCAGGAACAAGAGAACTAACGAGCTTGCTTGCTGCTGCAGTGCTTTTTACACTGACAGTCTTTTAAATTTGGCGCCGTTTCTGTGCCTGCGCGCGCCACGTGCCCGCGCACGCCTCGGCCCCCCCCCCTCCGATAAAGCGCGCTCCCGCGCGCAGCTGCGCGCGGCCTTTAGCGCTATGGTGGTGGCCATAGTGAGAGAGGACTCTCATCAGCCCCTGTCCCCACTTACCTGCATCTGCAGGTGTCTGTATCGGCCACCGGAAGGAGGAGCGGGGTGCTCAAGCAAGCTCAGCAGCGGAGGTGACGAGCAGTGTACTTCGCCGAAGCCGACACTGAACAGAGTGAGGTGAGTATATTCAGCTCTTTACTCCCCCCAGTGGTGGAAAAAAAGAAGACATCCACTTTTTGAAAAAGGTCCCAACCTAGTTATGGACCTTCTAATCTCACCTTATCCACGCCGCAGGTTTTTCTGCTGAAAGTTTTCAGACAGATACCAAACTTCACCCTTCACGGTGGGCTATGTGTGCCAACCTTCAGGGATATGGGTTCCTATTTAAAGGATACCTCTCCCCTGGGCCTTGTACAAGACTCTTACCAGGACTTTATAGTGAAATAGCGAAAGTGCTGGATCTTAGAGCCCAGTCCTCCGAAGAGAGACATTACAGGCGACGCCTCATGGATGAGGCCCGGATCCCATCCAGATTCAGCTCATTTGTAGGCGTCTTGGATGGATCCGAAAGCATAGCTCTTTTACCCCCAGAGGGTCTCTTTGGTAGAGCTTTCCTTTAGCACCTCCTAACGCGTCCAACACCTTTCGACACTGGCGAAAAAACTGAGGTACTTCCCTGATGGGAGGGGTTATATGGAGGGGAACTGTCTTCCATTGGTTGTGCCAGTGTCCAATCACCGCTGGTGACCCTTAACCCATTATGTAATGACTAGCTCTGTGTCCCGTGGTGTACGATAAAGAAAACACACTGACACTCTCCCTACCTATCCTTCTCTTTCCCTAAACTAAAGGAATCCAGGTTAAGCAAGAAAGAAATAAATGTCACTGTCCCTGCCTATGCTTGTCTTTCCCTGCTCCGGAACACACTACACTAGGCCGCCGTGCTGGCGGCCTTTTATAGTGTGGGGCGTGTACTAAACACCCTCAGCAATAATTGGCCACAGGCATCCTGCCTGTGGCCAATCATTGCTCTCCTCGCTGCCGGCGCTGTGATTGGCCAAGCATGCGGGGTCACAGTGCATGCTTGGCCAATCACAGCGCCTGGATGACACTGCGATGGCGTAGTGCATTGTGGGCCGTTCGCGTCACTCGAATTTGGCGCGAACGGCCCAAATCGTTCGATCTTCGTCGAACGATCGAACAGCCGATGTTCGAGTCGAACGTATGTTCGACTCGAACACGAAGCTCATCCCTAGAAGAGAGATTATTTAAGCAGCCAGGTGAGAGTGGCTGGCCTCTAAGGTGAACACATGGAGAAGGGGTAAGCTAAGAGACAAACATTACTGCATAACCATGACAGGTACATTTACCCTTGTGAACTTTCAGCTTCAATGGAGCTCTGCCTGTGTAGAGCTCGTGAGTGCTTCCGCTTTCAGCAAGCAAGCGACTTGAGTCTGTAGCGTGCTTAGCAGCAGTTAGCAGCACTGTGCAGCCTACCTTACAGGTTCTCAGATGACCGTACAGAGCAGCAGCGATTCACGACAGCGGTCCAGAGCAGAGAGCACCGTAAGTGCATACTATACAATTACAGGGCTCCCCTCAGACCACCGTCCTATGTGAATGGGTATCGGGTACATTGTACCCCTACACATTCACCAAAAAAGTGTCAAAAAAGTAAAGAATTCCAGTAGGCAGTTTGGGACAATTCCTTTATTAAAAACAAAAAAATGTCCTGCGATGTCCATTAATCTTCGATCACAGCGCAGATGACCTGAGAAAAACTGAAAAACTCTGCCTCGATGGGAGGCATCCCCGCCGACTGCAGCCTTTTTGTGCTGACAGCTCTTATATTGCTAAGGGAGACCCCACCCTCTTTTGACATCATGTGATGTCTTGTAAGATCAGAGGGGGCGGGGTCACCCTTTTATGTCACCAGGTGGCCCCGCCCTCAGCTATATAACAGCTGGCAATGCAAAAAGCCTGCAGTCGTGGGACGCCTCCCATGGAGGCAGAGTTTTCTCGGTCCATCTGCGCTGTGAACGAAGATGGATGGACATTGCAGCACATTTTTTTATTTGTTTTTTAATAAAGGACTTGTCCCAAACTGTCTCCTGCAATCTTTACTTTTTTTACACTTTTTTTGGTGAATGTGTAGGGGTACAATGTACCCGATACCCATTCACATAGGTGGGGGGGCCAGGGTCCCTGAAGGGCCTTGGGCCTTATATGAATTTTGGGGGGGCCCCCACGTAATTTTTTTTATTTTGGTGCGGGGTTCCCCTTAATATCCATACCAGACCTGAAGGGTCTGGTGTGGATTTTAGGAGGGACCCCCACGCCATTTTTTTTTATTTTGGTACAGGGTTCCTCTTAATATCCATACCAGACCCAAAGGGCCTGGTAATGGACTGGGGGGGGGGGCATGCCGTTTTTCAATTATTTTTATCTATATTGTCAGTATCCGGCAATGCATTACAATTTCCTTTAGAAATAAAATTTTGCTGCTCTCATTCATAAAACTATGTACGGCCACTATGTAAGCAGCCTAATATAGTGTGGAGCGTGGACTCAGCCCCCTGAGCCATGATTGGCCAAAGCATGCAGGTCAGGTGCATCCTTTGGCCAATCAGCAGCCATCAATGCACTGCGATCTCGCAGTGCATTGACGGTCTCACCGTTCATTATGGAGTGTTCCGCGGGCGCTCAAATTTCCTGTGAACGCCCCATAATGTTCTAAATTCGGCGAACAAGCAAACACCCAATGTTCCTTTCTTTTGGTGGTATTTGATCGCTTCTGCATTTGTACTAAAAACCAAAAAACAGACACTTTTGCAAAAAAAAAAAAAATGTTTTACTTTCTGCTATTGAACATATCCAATAATTTTATTTATTTTTTAATTTTAATTTCTTCATGAATTTAGGCCAATATGTATTATTCTACATTTTTGTTAAAAAAAAATGTGTATATTGATTGGTTTGTGCAAAAGTTATAGCGTCTATAAACTATGGGATATATACTGGAATTTTTATTTATTTAATTGTTTATAGTAGTAATGGACAGCGACTTATAGTTGGACTGCAGTATTACAGGGGACAGTCGGATACTAACTGATACTTTTGACACTTTGTGGGAACCAGTGACACTAATACAGTAATCACTGCTAAAAATATGCACTGTCACTGTACTATTGACACTGGCTGGTCAGGGGTGATCAAAGGGTTAACTGTGTGCCCAGCCAGTCTTTACTGTACTATGTGTGCTGCTTTTACTCAGGGAAGTGATGGATTTTATTCCCTGCTTTCTATTCTCTGTGTCTCTGCCAGACAGACATTCACTACCTGGAACACGCAGATCAGCTTCTACTGTGAGTAATCACAGCAAAAGTGGCCCGCCGGTGGTGCGCACCCCCCCCCCCCCCCAGGCGGGTGTGCAAAATCACGTATATTCTACACAGGAGGGCCGTCCTGTAGCAGTAACTTTATGCAACTTAGTTACATTTTATTTCTGTAGAATTTCTTACATGAAACTCAAAACTGTCATTTAAAATATTATTTCAAAAGAAACTGTCAGAAGTAGCCAATGAGGTCAGGTACCAATGGTTGAGAACTACTGGCTTGGCAGCAAGAATATCTATAATAGATGTGTACACCAGGTAGCAATTATTTACATTTTTTAAAGCAAATAAGCCGGCTCGATTCATTGTGGTTAGCAAAAACTTGTGACGCAAATTGTTGCTCATGACAGCTAGATTGTAACAGTCCTTCAGTCATGTAGCAGACTTGGATAACTGCTTTTATTTACTCCGGTTTTTATAAACCCTGCATTGCTTTTTCATGTAGAAGTGCTTATTTTTCACTGGTATTTCATCTTTCATTCTGTGCGTCATTCCTCAAGCAAAAAATAAAGTTGAACTTCTGACTAATAAATTTTCATTGAAATATATTTCTCAATAGCCACAAAGGATATAAATCCACTTTGTGCACATCAAATACCTTTGCAAACCCAAATGTTATTTTGTAAAGTAGCAATGATATCACTATGCTGTACATAAGCCTGTGCAGACAACAGAGCTGTGGGAGGGGCTCGGGGGAAAAAAACATTGGGGTGGATATAAAGTAAGACCTGTCACTCTACACCAGTGTTTCTCAACTCCAGTCCTCAAGGCGCCCCAACAGGTCATGTTTTCAGGATTCCCCTTAGATGAAATGGCTGTGGTAATTACTAAGGCGTGAAACTGATTAAATCACCTGTGCAAAATAATGGAAAATCTGAAAACATGACCTGTTGGGGCGCCTTGAGGACTGGAGTTGAGAAACACTGCTCTACACAAGGAGATAGATCAGCAATGGCCAGTCTTTATTAACCACTTGCGGGCCGCCTGCCGCAGTATATCTGCGCCGGATCAAGTACATGTGCGTGATCTGCTTCTTCCGGGTAGGGAGCGTGCACACGCTACCCCGGCTGTACTGCCATTCACTGCAGCACAAGCTGATCAGCTGGTCCAGGCAAATAATTTATGTCTGGCAGCCGCTGATCGGCTGAGCGAATGACAGAAGAGAATTCTGTGTTGGTAAACAACACAGAGCTCTCTTATGTCAGCAGCGATGTGTCATCTTTTTTTTTCTCCCTGAAAAGCAGGGTGTAAAACCTGGAACATCGCTTAATGAAAACATTACACAGCGCACACAGCAAACATTGTTAGGCACACAGGTAACCCTTTGATTGCCCCTAAATATGAACCCCTTCCCAGTTAGTGTCATTGGTATAGCGACAGTGTATATTATTAGCACTAATTACTGTTTTAGTGTCACTAGTGATTTCAGTGGCAGCTAGTCAGTTCCCCACTAGTGTCAGATTTCTGCAGCACTATCACAGACCCACTAACAGTTGCTGATCACCGCCATTAGTAGTATAAAAAAATTAAATAAAAAATACAGTATATATACACCATCATTTGTAGGCGCTATAACGTTCAATCACACCAATTAATATATGCTCATTGGGATTTTTTTACAGAAGACATGTAGCAGAATACATTTCGGACTAAATTTAGGGCAAAATTAGATTTTTTAAAACGTGTATAATTCTGCCCTAGAAAGAGTGTATCAAAAATGTCAAACAGAAAAAGATAAAAAGCTGCTAGCACAGGTTTACAGACACAAAGGAAAACCTATACAAAACATCAACAAATAAAGTATCATATAAAAGTGAAACAATGTTCAATACCATGGGGGGTTATTTACGAAAGGCAAATCCACTTTGCACTACAAGTGCAAACTACAAGTGCAAAGTGCAGTCGCTGTAGATCTGAGGGGGACATACAAGGAAAATAAAAAACAAATTTTAGCTTGCACATGATTGGATGATAAAATCAGCAGAGTTTCCTCTCGTTTCAGATCTACCCCTCAGATTTACAGCGACTGCACTTCCAAGTGAACTTTGCACTTGCAGTTTGCACTTGCAGTACAAAGTGGATTTGCCTTTCATAAATAAGCCCCCATGTGTGTAAAAAAACAAAAAGTATTTTCCAAAACATGTTAAAAAACAAAACAAAAAAACCACCCTGCAAAACAGAAGAAAAACACATAGATATCAAATAAAATCATCATACAAATATGTATTTGAACTTAAATATTTATTATTTTTGTGCAAAAACATGGTGTGGGCTATCTAGGGGGAGGTTCTGCCAATCACAGCCTGTTTTGCATCCCTTCAGCCAATTGGGTTTATTTACTAAAGCTGGAGAGTGCAAAATCATGCTCACTTCTGCATAGAAACCAATCAGTTTCCCGGTTTTATTGCTAAAGCTGAACTGAACAAGCTGAGGTTAGACGCCGATTGGTTTCTATGCAGAAGTGAGCCTGGTTTTTCACTCTCCAGCTTTAGTAAATAAACCCCTATGTCTATTGTTTGTATGTGCTTAGAATTACAGGAAGGTGATGTCTCCATCAATCAACATGTAATATTCAATCCCAATTGTGTTTAGCTGTTTAATGGGCATGGAGGAGGAGGAGGGAGTAAGTGGGCGGTCTTTTATCCAGAGTATATACACCCATATGTGTGACTCTATAGTCACATGGGCTACACAGATAAGCAAAAGGCGGAAAAGAATGGCTTAGAAGGGAACTATAACTGGAGCATGCTCAGTAGATGTGGCAATAGCTGGTCTACGCAATCTCAGGCTGCAGCAGGTACACAGGCAAGGAGGGAGGGACAGTGAACAGCAGGATCAATCAGCTTTTTTTTTTTTTTGCAGAACACCAAAAAAAAGAATCCTATAATGACTGAGTGAGAATTAATAACATGTACGGACAGTCTTTAAAGATGTCGGTCTAATGACACTTTAACCCCTTCCATACCAGGCCATTGTAAAATGACGCCGGCAGGAACCCTCTCTCCCTCCGGGTGGACGTCATATGATGTCTTGGGTTTGAGGGGGGGATATCTGAATGATGCCTGCAGCTAGAGGCATCATTCAGATATCCTTGTTTTCAGCCGGCGATCCTGCGCACCATAAAAACGATCATAGCGGCAGTTCCGCCGCTTGAACGTTCTTCTAGGCGTCGGGAGGGGACATCCCCCCCTCCCGCCACCATCCGGTGCTTCTCCGGGCTCTCCCGTGCCATCGGGGACCCGGAGAGAATCGTCCGGTGCCAGTGGTGGGTCACGTGACGAGCATAGAGATGACTGGTGATCAGATGGTCACCAGTCATCTCTATGACCATCGGAGGCCCGGGCGCGATGTGATGACATCACGCCCTGGTCCTCAAATGTAAACAAAGCCGCCATTGCGGCTGTAAGTATGAGATCAGTGATTTTTTTTTTCACGATCTCATGCTTTCCAGCCTGGAGGAGAGATGTGGGGTCTTATTGTCCCCGCATCTCTCCATAAAGAGGACCTGTCACACACACCCCTATTACAAGGGATGTTTACATTCCTTGTAATAGGAATAAAAGTGATCAAAAAAAAAAAGTGTAAAAAAAACTGTAAAAATAAAAAATAAATAAATAAAATAAAAAAATAAAATAATATATATTTTTTAAAACGCCCGTCCCCAATAGCTCGCGCTTAGAAGCGAACACACACGTAAGACCCCCCGCATATGTAAACGCCGTTCAAACCACATATGTGAGGTATCGCCGCGTGCGTTAGAGCGTGTGCAACAATTCTAGCACTACACCTCCTCTGTAACTCTAACCTGGTAACCTGTACAATTTTTCAAAGCGTCGCTTATGGAGATTTTTAAGTACCGAAGTTTGGCACCATTCCATGAGTGTGTGCAATTTTAAAGCGTGACATGTTAGGTATCTTTTTACTCGGCGTAACATAAGCTTTCATATTTTATAAAAAAATTGGGCTAACTTTACTGTTTTGTTATTTTTTAATTCATGAAACCATTTTTTCCCCAAAAAAAGGCGTTTGAAAAATTATTGCGCAAATACCATGCAAGATAAAAAGTTGCAACGACCGTCATTTTATTCCCTAGGGTGTCTGCTAAAAAAAATATATAATGTTTGGGGTTCTGAGTAATTTTCTAGCAAAAGAATGATGATTTGTACATGTAGGAGAGAAGTGCCAGAATAGGCCCGGTATGGAAGTGGTATAAAAAGCCCTGTATGGAAAGGGTTAAGCACTGTCGCATAAAGGTGGCCACATGCCCTCCTATACCCGAAAGTCCTACTCTGTTACAGAAAAAGAGTGGGGAGGCAGCAATGGAGCACAGATGGGTCAGTATTGCTTTCTGGGGGGGGGGGGGGGGGCTACGGGGCAGAAGGCCTTTCAGGAGAAACTGTCACTTTGCCCTTAATGAGCAGGTGACAGTGTCTCTTTAAATTAAGTTGAGAAACATGGTTTTAGAATTTCTTTGGTCAGAAAGGCTGAAAAAAAGTTATTTGACATCTAGAAAAAGTAGTTTTAAAAAAATGCCAGTGACCTTTTCAAGTCAGGACTTTAGAATGAAATGATTTGTTCTTCAAACAGCACTTGGGGGAGGTATTAAGACTACAACTAAATCTCCCTTGTCTACTGCATTATCTCTACCTACCTATTTAATTTAAATTTTGCACTGTTAATTTGTCTCAGTTGAAGAAGCACAAAAGAAAGTCAACAATTTCCTTGCAAATGCAAGGGCTTATTTCTGCGACAAATGTATTTTCTCCCCGAGGTCGTGCTGTGATTTTATGGCCAGTTACGCTTTCTGTTGTCGCATGAGCCAGCTTCTGAAGGTCAAATGTTTCTATTCCCCAAGCTTTTGTCAGATCAAATTAATTGCATTCACTGAATGGCTAGGAGAAGTCAAGCGATATTATCAGAAGCTGATTTAGAAATACGAGATTATTACTACCTGGATTATAAATGTATATACTGCAAAAAAAAAAAAAAATAGTTTCAAGCTGGAAAAACAATGTGCTGACAATACACTAAAGATTTATAATGGACTGCATTGACAACGGTTGTGTGTCCTCCATCCACATATAGAATGTTCACTAACATTTAAAAAAATAAAGAAAACTTATGAAACTGACATATTACTGACTCAGTAAGTTTTGAAAATATATTGCAATTAGGATCTCAGATGAAATGGTAAGCTTTCTTCTACCTAGTAGGGATGGGCCGAAGGACCCCCTGTTCGGTTCGCACCAGAACTTTCGAACATCGGGAAAGTTTGGAACCTTATTACGAACCCCATTGAAGTCTATGGGACCCGAACGTGAAAAATCAAAAGTGCCCATTTTGAAGGCTTATATGCATGTAATTGAGCATACATTGGTTATATGGGTCCGGGGACTGCCCTGGGGCACATGTATCAATGAAAAAAGCATTTGTAAAAAACATAATTTTTAAATGAGCAGTGATTTATTGATGCTTAAAGTGAAAGTATAAAAATGAAAACTTCCTTTAAATATAGTGCCTGGGGCGTCCCCTTAGTCCACCTGTAAAGTGGCACATCTGTACTGTGTATAGAAGCTGCTGCAGTAATAAATGCATTTGTAAAGCCCACAAAATGACATTTTCCCTGCAAGCTTTCTTTATTTTGTAAGCAATGGCTTGGGGAGCCAGTCTGTGTGATGAGGCCACAATGTAGTGCACGGGAAAAAAGATTAGAGATTTTTTGGATAAATTCTGGTGTCTCTACCACGGACTTTGAATTTCTACTTCTGTAACGGGTGCGGAAAAATTGTCCTTTGGGTGTCAGTGGTGCCTTCACACCGTAACCCTATAGAGGTACTCTTGATGAAAGCAAGAATTGACCTTGCTGTCAAAATTTTTAATGATATGCACCTGTCAAACAGGTGCGTAAAAATTGGTATTTGGGTGTTTATTGTGCCCATGAAACTTACACCAAAAACATTCTTCCAAATAAAATCAACACCCAGACACTAGACAGCCTAGAAGTCCTGCAGAGATTCCACATTCCAAAAATATTAAATCGGCGACATCGGCATCAGGGGCCTCATAGCTGCTGGTAATCCAGGACTGAATTATTTTGATAAAAGTAAGACGGTCCACGGAGTCTGTGGACAGACGCGTTCTATGATCAGTAACAAAACCTCCAGCAGCACTAAATGCCCAATCAGAAAGCACGCTGGATGCAGGGCAGCCCAGCAGCTCAATAGCATACTGGTTAAGTTCTAGCCAGGGGTCTATTCTCATGACCTAGTAAGCCAGTGGATCATCAACTGGAAAGCTCTCCATCTCTGTTTTTGCTGCTAATCGTTCACCATGTGATGCAGACGCTGACGATGGGATGTGGAAGCTGACAGTCCTGGGCGGCGAGGACTAAAATAATTCAGAAATGCATCACTTAGGTGGCCACCTTCTTCACCGCTCCTCTCTCCACCACCTTCTCTCACTGCTCAGCAAGCTTATATTTTCTAGACGGATGTAGAGAAGAGAAGACTGAAGATAAACATGTACAACTTATGTAGGAGAATTTGTTTCATCTCTGTGTATCACCTGAGGCCAGTTACTTCACTGGTATATGTGAGGGTTTACAGCCACTTTAACCTCTTCCCGCCCATGCTATATCTGAAAAACGGCTACAGCGCAGGCTCACATTGCTAAGAGGGCATCTATGGACGTCCTTCCGTGATTGTGCTGCCTGCCTGCCCCCTGTGGCGCGTGGATAGTGCACTCTGTGATGTCTGTGTCTTTAGGACACTGCTCATCACAGATCGGGCTAAAGGGCCAATCACAGTGGCCTTTTACCACATGATCAGCTGTGTCCAATCACAGCTGATCACGATGTAAACACAAGACAGTTATCGGCATTGCTTTCATGCTGACAGCGCAAGGAGAGGAGAGCCAATAACCAGCTTGTGTGAAAGGAACATCTACACAGATAATCAGAGCACTGATTATCAGTACAGGCCCAACAGTGCCCACCAGAGCTGCCTATCAGTGCCCACCTGTGCTGCCAATCAGTGTCACCTATAAGTACTGCCTATCAGGGACCATCAGTGCCCCCTATCTGTGCCACCTATCAGGTGAAAATTGGCCTGGGCAGGAAGGGGTAAAGGTTGTTAAGGACAGCATCTTACTGGCGGTATACAAAATAAAAATAAAAGTCAGCAGCTACAAATACTGTAGCTGCTGACTTTTAATAAGCACATTTACATGTCCAGGTTGCCCGCGATGTCGGCCCCCCAAGGCTGATCCGTCCCTCGGACCAGGTCCCGCCGCGGCCATCCTCACTAAGGGAAACAGGCAGTGAAGCCGCAAGGCTTCACTGCCCGTTTCCTACTGAGCATGCGCGAGTCGCGCGGCTCTTTGTGAATGATTATCAGTGCAGTCCCAACAGTGCCCACCAGAGCTGCCTATCAGTGCCCACCTGTGCTGCCAATCAGTGTCACCTATAAGTACTGCCTATCAGGGACCATCAGTGCCCCCTATCTGTGCCACCTATCAGGTAAAAATTGGCCTGGGCAGGAAGGGGTAAAGGTTGTTAAGGACAGCATCTTACTGGCGGTATACAAAATAAAAATAAAAGTCAGCAGCTACAAATACTGTAGCTGCTGACTTTTAATAAGCACATTTACATGTCCAGGTTGCCCGCGATGTCGGCCCCCCAAGGCTGATCCGTCCCTCGGACCAGGTCCCGCCGCGGCCATCCTCACTAAGGGAAACAGGCAGTGAAGCCGCAAGGCTTCACTGCCCGTTTCCTACTGAGCATGCGCGAGTCGTGCGGCTCTTTGTGAATGGGCACACCGTCCTGTGTGTCCCAGAAGGCAGCGCGCCTCCATTTCCCAGGAGGCAACGCGAGGAGGAGCACACAGAACCTCACCGAGGAAGAGGCAGATTAGGACGATCTGTCTAGTAACAGCCATTTCTGGTAAGTATAACATTTTTTTTTTTTTTTTTTTAGCCTATCTGGCTATTTTTTTTATTTTAGGGTGGAACTCCGCTTTAACATTACTTGTGTTCAGTACTTTGTATAGTATTATCAGTAAGGCCAGGTGTTTATTCTCTTTCCTCTTGAAATGTTGCAAGATCAATTTCAGTTGTTACTATAGTTTTCCTTTAATGAGATGCAGTTAACAGGATGTCGAATTGTGCCTGCTCATTTGCGCTGGTTTTTCTCAACACACTGACTATTAATCAATGCTACATAGACTTTTTCACTGGTTATAACATGCTATGCCTGGAAAAAGATTCAAACATTTGTTTAGACTGCAGAGCTTTCACAACCTTTGTTTGCTACTTGATTTCACAAGGCCCACCAACATAGGTCTGTGTTGACTGGCTGTTTTATGAACTGATGTAAGTTTAGTAATTATTTTATGCTGTTTAGTGATGAGCCGAACACCCCTGGGTTCGGTTCGCACCAGAACCCGCGAACGGACCGAAAGTTCGCACGAACTTTAGAACCCTATTAAATACAATGGATGCGAACGTTCGAAATCTAAAGTGCTAATTATAACGACTATTATGCATGTTATTGTCCTAAAAAGGGTTTGGGAACCCGGGTTCTGCACCAGGGGACATGTATCAATGCAAAAAGAAGTTTTAAAAACGTCCGTTTTTCTGGAGCAGTCATTTTAATGATGCATAAAGTGAAAAAAAAAAACTCAAATATTCCTTTAAATATCGTACCTGGGGGGTGTCTAAAGTATGCCTGTGAAGTGCCACGTGTTTCCCGTGTTTAGAACTGTCCCTGCACAAAATTACATTTCTAAAGGAAAAAAAGCCATTTAAAACTGCTTGCGGCTTTAATGTAATGTCTGGTCCCGGTAATATGGATGAAAATCTTTAAGAAAAATGACATAGCTACCCCATCACACCCCCCCCCCCTTACCCCAGCCCATTACCAGCCCCTTTGGGTCTTGTATGGATATTAAGGGGAACCCTGCACACAAAATAAAAAAGGCCCTATATACTCTGAACAGCCGTATACAGGCGGTGCATACAAGACAGGGACTGTAGGTTTGTTCTTATGTAGAATCTGTTTGTAATTTTGAACAGGTACATTGTTTAAGTGTAGCTCCAGCCAAAAAATCTATTTTTAAGCTTTTTGGAAAACATAGGGAAGGGTTATTACCCCTGTAACATTTGTTTTGCTGTCTGTGCAGTGTGCACCTGTTCAGAACAGTTCACCTCACTTTCCGTCCTAATGACAAATGTTTTTTGAAAATTTGGGGGTTTTTTTGAAACAAGAATTGGTGAGAGGAGACACTTTTTTTTCCCATATTAACTCTTACAGGAGAGAATTTGCCTTCCTAGGGGTAGATTTCCTCTCACTTCCTGTTGTATCCTTCCGTTTGCAAGGAGGAGTCGTTTGTAAGTTGGATGTTTGAAAGTAGGGGCCTGCCGTATATACTCAGCTGAAATTTGCCCCTTACATGTTGGTGTTGCCACAACACTGTGAGCCCTCACAGTTACTCTTGGTGGGCGCATGAATGGGCCCTGCTGTGAATTATTAGATCAAGAATTGTAATTGCATGCCCCTGTTGAACAGGGGCTGAAAAATTGGGCCTTTGGTGGTGGTGGTGGTGTTGACACAACACTGTAAGGCCTCACAGTTAGTCTTGGTGGGCGCAGGAATGGGCCCTGCTGTGAATTATTAGATCAAGAAATGTAATTACATGCCCCTGTCAAACAGGGGCAGAAAAATTGAGCCTTAGGCACTGGTGCCACAGCACTGCAACCCCTCACAGATACTGTACTTGGAGCACAGCAATGAGCCCTGTTGCAAAGTATTGCATCAAAAATTGTAATTACACGCCCCTGTTAAACAGGGGCTGAAAAATTGGGCCTTAGCCACTGGTGCTGGTGCCACGACACTGCAACCACTCCCAGATACTCTAGTTGGAGTGCAGGAATGAGCCCTGCTGCAAAGCATTGCATAAAAAATTGTAATAACACACCCCTGTTAAACAGGGGCTGAAAAATTGGGCCTTAGCCACTGGTGGCGGCACCCAGAAACAAAATTGTTCTTCCAAGCTATCATCGTCAATCGGATCATTGAGGAGGACGAGGATAGTCAGTCAACATAACAGGACAAACTCTCAGCATCAGCATCAGTCTTGAAGGGATGTGACATTTGAAAATAAATTAGTCTGTTATATCAGCTTCAGGTGTTTGGTAGCTGGTGGTGATCCAAGACTGGTTCATCTTTATGAAGGTCAGTCGATCAACAGAGTCGGTGGACAGGCGCACCCTGTGATCCGTGACAAATCCTCCAGCAGCAATGAATGTGCGTTCTGAAAGAACGCTGGATTCAGGACAGGCCAGTAGCTCAATTGCATACTGTGCAAGCTCTGGCCAGTGATCCATCCTCAAGACCCAGTAAGCCAGAGGATTTTCGGTGGGGAAGGTGTCCAAGTCTGACCTTGCCCCTAGGTATTCCTGCACCATGTATATCAGACGCTGGCGATGGTTGCTGGAACCGATCATACCTTGGGGCTGCGGACTAAAGAATTGTCTGAACGCTTCGGTCAGACAGCCACCTTCCCCACCGCTCCTTCTTTGACTGACCGAAGCCTCAGCAACTCGTTGTCCAAGACCAGGAGTTTGTAACCTCCCAGTCTCTCGGAACGCGTTGCACAGACCTTTCTGCAAGGCCTCCCGGAGTTGTCTCATCCTCTGCTCCCTCTGCGACGGTAAGATAAGGTCCGCAACCTTACCCTTGTACCGTGGATCAAGGAGAGTGGCCAGCCAGTAATGGTCCCTCTCCTTGATCCGAAGAATACGAGGATCCTTCCGCAGACTTTGCAGGATCAGGGAGGCCATGCAGCGTAGGTTAGCTGAGGCATTCAGTCCGGAGTCCTCTGGGTCACTAAGGACGACATGATCCGCAGCCACCTCCTCCCAGCCACGTACAAGTCCACTGGTTTCTTGGGACTGTAAATCATCCCTAAAAGACTGCTGCTGATGATGCTGAGTGCCAGGCTCCACCTCCATGCTGACACAATCCTCCTCCTCCTCCTCTTCTTCCTGTGCGATGGGTGGGACAGAAGGAACACTGTCTGGGTAAAGGGGGCCTTGAGAGGCAAGGAAGTCCTCCTCTTCCTGCCTCTGTTCTGCCTCAAGTGCCCTGTCCATTATTCCACGCAGCGTATGTTCCAACAGGTGGACAAGAGGTACAGTGTCACTGATGCATGCACTGTCACTGCTCACCATCCTCGTGGCCTCCTCAAATGGTGCCAGGACAGTGCATACATCCCTGATCATGCCCCACTGACGTGGTGAAAAAAACCTGAGCTCCCCTGACCCTGTCCTGGTGCCGTAGTCGCACAGGTACTCATTGATGGCCCTCTGCTGCGTGTGCAGCCGCTGCAGCATGGCCAACGTTGAGTTCCACCTGGTGGGCATGTCACATATAAGGCGGTTCTTGGGCAGGTTCAACTCCTTTTGCAGCTCAGCCAGGCGAGCACTGGCATTATAAGATCTGCGGAAATGCACACAGACTTTACTTTCCTGGCAGCTGCTTTGCCAGTACCCTGAGCCTGGGTGAGAGAGGATGAGGAGGATGAGGAGGGCTTGGTCATCCACTCTACCAAGTCATCGGCATGATGTGGCTCAACATGTCCAGCTGCCGAAAAGAAGGACAAGCGTGTCCCATGGCCATGTGCTGATGACAATGCACCGCGTCCACGACCAGCACTGTTGCCCCCAGACACAGAGCCTGCTTGCCCTCTTTTATTGGCTCCTGACTGTCTGCCTCTCCTTGTTTGCCTTCCAGACATTCTAATGGCCTGCAGGGAGATGGGAAAACCAGCAATAAGGGCTAGCTTCAGGTGTATACTGTGTAGGAGGCTTAGCAACAATGACACTGACACTGTCCCCTGCCTATCCTTCTCTCTCCCTGCACACAAGGTTTAGCAATATGGTTCAGCACACTAGGTTTAGCAAAGATTATGACACTGACACTCTCGACTGCCTATACTTGTTTGTCCCTACACACAAGGTTTAGCAATATGGTTCAGCGCACTAGGTTTAGCAAAGATTATGACACTGACACTCTCGACTGCCTATCCTTGTCTGTCCCTACACACAAGGTTTAGCAATATGTTTCAGCACACAAGGTTTAGCAAAGAATATGAAACTGACACTCTCCCTGCCTATCCTTGTCTGTCCCTACACACAAGGTTTAGCAATATGGTTCAGCACACAAGGTTTAGCAAAGAATATGACACTGACACTCTCCCTGCCTATCCTTGTCTGTCCCTACACACAAGGTTTAGCAATATGGTTCAGCACACAAGGTTTAGCAAAGAATATGAAACTGACACTCTCCCTGCCTATCCTTGTCTGTCCCTACACACAAGGTTTAGCAATATGGTTCAGCACACAAGGTTTAGCAAAGAATATGAAACTGACACTCTCCCTGCCTATCCTTGTCTGTCCCTACACACAAGGTTTAGCAAAGATTATGACACTGACACTCTCGACTGCCTATCCTTGTCTGTCCCTACACACAAGGTTTAGCAATATGGTTCAGCGCACTAGGTTTAGCAAAGATTATGACACTGACACTCTCGACTGCCTATCCTTGTCTGTCCCTACACACAAGGTTTAGCAATATGGTTCAGCGCACTAGGTTTAGCAAAGATTATGACACTGACACTCTCGACTGCCTATCCTTGTCTGTCCCTACACACAAGGTTTAGCAATATGGTTCAGCACACTAGGTTTAGCAAAGATTATGACACTGACACTCTCGACTGCCTATACTTGTCTGTCCCTACACACAAGGTTTAGCAATATGGTTCAGCGCACTAGGTTTAGCAAAGATTAAGACACTGACACTCTCGACTGCCTATCCTTGTCTGTCCCTACACACAAGGTTTAGCAATATGGTTCAGCACACTAGGTTTAGCAAAGATTATGACACTGACACTCTCGACTGCCTATCCTTGTCTGTCCCTACACACAAGGTTTAGCAATATGGTTCAGCACACTAGGTTTAGCAAAGATTATGACACCGACACTCTCGACTGCCTATCATTGTCTGTCCCTACACACAAGGTTTAGCAATATGGTTCAGCGCACTAGGTTTAGCAAAGATTATGACACTGACACTCTCGACTGCCTATCCTTGTCTGTCCCTACACACAAGGTTTAGCAATATGGTTCAGCACACAAGGTTTAGCAAAGAATATGACACTGACACTCTCCCTGCCTATCCTTGTCTGTCCCTACACACAAGGTTTAGCAATATGGTTCAGCACACAAGGTTTAGCAAAGAATATGAAACTGACACTCTCCCTGCCTATCCTTGTCTGTCCCTACACACAAGGTTTAGCAATATGGTTCAGCACACTAGGTTTAGCAAAGATTATGACACTGACACTCTCGACTGCCTATCCTTGTCTGTCCCTACACACAAGGTTTAGCAATATGGTTCAGCGCACTAGGTTTAGCAAAGATTATGCCACTGACACTCTCGACTGCCTATCCTTGTCTGTCCCTACACACAAGGTTTAGCAATATGGTTCAGCACACTAGGTTTAGCAAAGATTATGACACTGACACTCTCGACTGCCTATACTTGTCTGTCCCTACACACAAGGTTTAGCAATATGGTTCAGCGCACTAGGTTTAGCAAAGATTATGACACTGACACTCTCGACTGCCTATCCTTGTCTGTCCCTACACACAAGGTTTAGCAATATGGTTCAGCGCACTCGGTTTAGCAAAGATTATGACACTGACACTCTCGACTGCCTATCCTTGTCTGTCCCTACACACAAGGTTTAGCAATATGGTTCAGTACACTAGGTTTAGCAAAGATTATGACACTGACACTCTCGACTGCCTATCCTTGTCTGTCCCTACACACAAGGTTTAGCAATATGGTTCAGCACACAAGGTTTAGCAAAGAATATGACACTGACACTCTCCCTGCCTATCCTTCTCTGTCCCTACAAACAAGGTTTAGCAAAGAATATGACACTGACACTCTCCCTACCTATCCTTGTCTGTCCCTACACACAAGGTTTAGCAATATGGTTCAGCACACAAGTTTTAGCAAAGAATATGACACTGACACTCTCCCTGCCTATCCTTGTCTGTCCCTACACACAAGGTTTAGCAATATGGTTCAGCACACAAGGTTTAGCAAAGAATATGACACTGACACTCTCCCTACCTATCCTTCTCTGTCCCTACACACAAGGTTTAGCAAAGAAAAAATATGACACTGTCCCTGCCTATCCTTCTCTTTCCCTGCGCCGGAACACACTACACGAGGCCGCCGCGCTGGCGGCCTTTTATAGTGTGGGGCGTGTACTAAACACCCTCAGCAATAATTGGCCACAGGCATCCTGCCTGTGGCCAATCATTGCTCTCCTCGCTGCCGGCGCTGTGATTGGCCAAGCATGCAGGGTCACAGTGCATGCTTGGCCAATCACAGCGCCGGGATTACACTGCGATGGCGCAGTGTATTGTGGGCCGTTCGCGTCACTCAAATTTGGCGCGAACGGCCCAAATCGTTCGTTGTTCGCCGAACGCGCGAACAGCCGATGTTCGAGTCGAACCTATGTTCGACTCGAACACCGAGCTCATCCCTAATGCTGTTATAGTAATGCTGGCAATAAAAACGGATAAGTATCCCAGTCTTTCGGAGATCTTTTTTGTGCAGCATTATTCAGTAAAATGCCCTGACAGTATAAAAGGTCTGTGTGGGAATACAAAAAAAATAAATGTACACACTTACCTCCCTGCCGCAGCATTGGTGTAATACTGTAGCTGTCCCCTGTCGGCTCTAAGCCCGAGAACTGAGCGATCACATGACCACTGATCACTCAATTCTCGGCCAGCTCTGAACAGAGAGTGGTGACTGTCAGTCACCAGCTCTCTGCTCTGCCCCTCCAGTGCTCACTGAAGCTCAAGGCTGGTTCATGTACTCAGCGGTGCCCTGAGAGGCTGAGCTCACTGATGATCAGGTTTCTGGGTGGATCCTGACAATGTGAGCCTGGAAAGGCTCTGTGACGTCAACTGACAGCAGGCTTTAGCCCGCTGTTGGCTGATTCTGGGTCACTGGAGAGCAAAAGTAAAAGTAAATGCAATACTGTGACCTGAAAGAGAAGTATGACCAAAAGAGCTTTGGTCATATTTCTCTTTTAACCACTTCAGCCCTGGAAGATTTTACCCCCTTCCTGACCAGAGCGCTTTTTACAATTTGGCACTGCATTGATTTAACTGACAATTGCGCGGTCATGCAATGCTGTACCCAATATGAAATTTGCGTCTCCCCCCCCCCCCACAAATAGAGATTTATTTTGGTGGTATTTGATCACCTTTGCGTTTTTTATTTTTTGCGTTATGAACGAAAAAGAGTGACAATTTTGAATTTTTTTTTTTTTTTACTTTTTGCTATAATAAGTATCCCCAAATTAAAAAAACAAAAACAAATTTCTTCATCAGTTTAGGCCAATATATATTCTCATCACAATAAACGTATATTGATTGGTTTGCGCAAAAGTTATAGTGTCTACTTTAACTTTTTAAGTTAAATGGCATTTTTTTTATTACTAGTAACGGCGGTGATCTGCAATTTTTAACGGTATTGCGACGGACAGATCGGACACTTTTGACACTTTTTTGGGACCATTGACATTTAAACAGCGATCAGTGCTATAAAAATGCACTGATTACTGTGTAAATGTCACTGGCAGGAAAGGGGTTAACACTAGGGGGCGATCAAGGGGTTAATTGTGTTTCCTCAGCGTGTTCTAACTGTATGGGGATAGGATTGACTAGGAGAGGAGACATATTGTTTTTTCATACTTAGTAGGAACAAACTATATGTCTACTCTTCCCTGACAGCACAGGGATTTGTGAGTTTACACACACAAATCCCTGCGCTGGCGCTCGTGCACGTGCCCGTCGGCCATGTGCATCGGCTTGCAGCTAAAGGGAAGGACGTACCCATACGGGATATTGCCCAGGGGAGCCATTCTGCCGCAGTAAATCTGCATGAGTCGGTCAGGAACCGGTTAAGAACTGCATCAGGCAAAGTTTAAAGCTGCAACACTAGCCAATAGTTTTCTTGGTAATTTTGGATAGAGTGGGAACGAGTAAACATTTGGTCTGACTTAAGTGCAATTTCAGCCCTTGAACAAGCTCCTAAATAGCATTTCAAGTCGGATCAAGTTGGAAGGAAGTCACAGACAAAATCGTGCTATGTTGTCATCGCATCTGTGTGAACCAAGCCTAAAACCTTAAATTTACTTACTTTTTCCTCAATGGGATGCATGTCTAAAGCTCGGTTCACACCTATACATTTTTTATTGCACTACAGTCCGTTTAAGGCTTCATTCACAACTATGCATTTTTTTGTGCTTTTTTTGCTTTTTTCAGAAACGCACTCGAGTCCATTTAACATGGTTTTCCTATGGAACATGTTCACATCTGTGCTTCGTCAGATTAGGCGACCCGTCAGATTTTGTAACAGAAGGGACGTTCTGTCGCCGCCATCTTGCTACACCCCACACTCAGCCTCAGTAAGGCCCCTTTCACACTGGGGCGGGCAGGTGCGGTGGCGGTATAGCAGCGCGATTTTCAGCGCTGCTATACCGTCGTTCTTACCGCGGTATGCGGCCGCTAGGGGGGTGAATTTAACCCCCGCTAGCGGCCGAAAAAGGGTTAATACCGCCCGCAAACCGCGGCTATTACCGCGCTGTCCCATTGATTTCAATGGGCAGCCGCGGTAAAGGAGCGGTGAACACACCGCTCCTTCACCGTTGTAAAGAAGCGGCTAGCAGGACTTTTAAAACGCATGAAAAACGCCCCAGTGTGAAAGGGGCCTAAGGATACAGTGAGAAGGCGTCAAGCGGAAATCTTGTTACACCCACTGGAGTCTTGCATTTAACACTTTTTTTAACAGTAAACAGAGCTTATATGGCAAAACAAAAGAGAAAATTCTTCTGGACAGCCGCACTAGAAATAAAAATTACCTTTATTGTAAAATCCAAAACAGCACTACAAGTCACAGCACACTGGTCGATCTGACGCATTTCACACTGTACTAGTGTTTAATCAAACCAAGCTTATATACTGTAACACAGAATTTAAAAATCTGTCTAACTGTTTAGATGTTGAATTTTAAAAGCAGCAGCAAAGCCTGCTGATCTCACAGGTTTGTTAATATGACAGAATACCGCTGCTTTGAAAGATGAACATCAAAACAGTCTGACGGATTTCAAAATACAGAATTTCACTGTATAAGCTCAGTTTACTGTTAAAAATAAGTGTGAAATGCAAGACTCCGGTGGGTGTAACAAGATGTCCGCTTGATGCCTTCTCACTGTATCCTTACTGTGGAAGAGTGTGGGGTGTAGCAAGATGGCAGCAACGGAACATCACTTCCGTTACAAAATCTGACGGGTCACTGAATCTGACGAAACACTGGCAGGAGAAGTTGTGCTTAGCTGAAAAAGCCCCTTCTCCCTTACTGAAGACTCCTGGAATGTATGACATAATTTGCCTAGGCATGGAAAGCAGAAAGTAACTAAAGAAATGTAAAAAAAAAAAGGTTAAATCAAGCCAATATGATATACGTTGATATCTATTTACTAATGCTAGCAGCATACGGATTAAAAATAGTCAATGTTGATTGAGAGATTGACGTTTCGCTTTAATCACCTTCAGGCACCTTCTGAATTCTTACCCCACATACTACAGGTCCTTCTCAAAAAATTAGCATATTGTGATAAAGTTCATTATTTTCTGTAATGTACTGATAAACATTAGACTTTCATATATTTTAGATTCATTACACACAACTGAAGTAGTTCAAGCCTTTTCTTGTTTTAATATTGATGATTTTGGCATACAGCTCATGAAAACCCAAAAATCCTATCTCAAAAAATTAGCATATTTCATCCGACCAATAAAAGAAAAGTGTTTTTAATACAAAAAAAGTCAACCTTCAAATAATTATGTTCAGTTATGCACTCAATACTTGGTCGGGAATCCTTTTGCAGAAATGACTGCTTCAATGCGGCGTGGCATGGAGGCAACCAGCCTGTGGCACTGCTGAGGTGTTATGGAGGCCCAGGATGCTTCGATAGCGGCCTTAAGCTCATCCAGAGTGTTGGGTCTTGCGTCTCTCAACTTTCTCTTCCCAATATCCCACAGATTTTCTATGGGGTTCAGGTCAGGAGAGTTGGCAGGCCAATTGAGCACAGTAATACCATGGTCAGTAAACCATTTACCAGTGGTTTTGGCACTGTGAGCAGGTGCCAGGTCGTGCTGAAAAATGAAATCTTCATCTCCATAAAGCTTTTCAGCAGATGGAAGCATGGAGTGCTCCAAAATCTCCTGATAGCTAGCTGCATTGACCCTGCCCTTGATAAAACACAGTGGACCAACACCAGCAGCTGACATGGCACCCCAGACCATCACTGACTGTGGGTACTTGACACTGGACTTCAGGCATTTTGGCATTTCCCTCTCCCCAGTCTTCCTCCAGACTCTGGCACCTTGATTTTCGAATGACATGCAAAATTTGCTTTCATCCGAAAAAAGTACTTTGGACCACTGAGCAACAGTCCAGTGCTGCTTCTCTGTAGCCCAGGTCAGGCGCTTCTGCCGCTGTTTCTGGTTCAAAAGTGGCTTGACCTGAAGAATGCGGCACCTGTAGCCCATTTCCTGCACACGCCTGTTCACGGTGGCTCTGGATGTTTCTACTCCAGACTCAGTCCACTGCTTCCGCAGGTCCTCCAAGGTCTGGAATCGGTCCTTCTCCACAATCTTCTTCAGGGTCCGGTCACCTCTTCTCGTTGTGCAGCGTTTTCTGCCACACTTTTTCCTTCCCACAGACTTCCCACTGAGGTGCCTTGATACAGCACTCTGGGAACAGCCTATTCGTTCAGAAATTTCTTTCTGTGTCTTACCCTCTTGCTTGAGGGTGTCAATGATGGCCTTCTGGACAGCAGTCAGGTCGGCAGTCTTACCCATGATTGCGGTTTTGAGTAATGAACCAGGCTGGGAGTTTTTAAAAGCCTCAGGAATCTTTTGCAGGTGTTTAGAGTTAATTAGTTGATTCAGATGATTAGGTTAATAGCTCGTTTAGAGAACCTTTTCATGATATGCTAATTTTTTGAGATAGGAATTTTGGGTTGTCATGAGCTGTATGCCAAAATCATCAATATTAAAACAAGAAAAGGCTTGAACTACTTCAGTTGTGTGTAATGAATCTAAAATATATGAAAGTCTAATGTTTATCAGTACATTACAGAAAATAATGAACTTTATCACAATATGCTAATTTTTTGAGAAGGACCTGTATATGTTTCATCTATTCTCCAGCCAGATAAGCACCAATGTGCTTATTGGATCAAGATTCCTGTTCTGCCATTTGCCTAATGTTGAGAGCTCACATTTGTTAATGATAAACCCTGATCATTTTATAGTATATATGCCATATTTCGTGAATATTTTTATTCACAGCTTTGAGTCCTAATCTGTTTTAACTTGTGCTATTTTTTATATTTTACCAGTAAATACTCTGGCATTCACCACTACATTTTGATAAATATTTCCCAAAGTTTATATAGAAGAGCAGCTATAATAAAATGGCACCATGTGCTGATTGGTAGATATTTAAAGTCAATACAAAAGGTCTATGTACATACCATAGGTATTGGCAGACTGTACATAGAATATCAGCAAATACTCATAAGATTTTTTTATATTTACAGATTACTTTCAAGGTTATATGACTGTATTAAGTCTGTAACGTTTCCCCAAAAAATATTGGAGCTGTGGCTATTTCCTGGCAGTTGTGCCATTTCATGCACATCTATGGTAGGGGAAGGTACAAAGTTGAAGGGAAGGTGACAAGCCACATGGTTAGGAAGGTTGCTGGAAAGAGAGGTATTTGTGGATCATTTCAGCACCCACACCACGACCTATGAAACTAGGACTCCCATATAAATTTTTTAAAGTGTATCTGGGTACATACACATTTAGACCTCCAAACTTAAATAAGAATCCAGTCTTAAAAACAATATTTTAGATAATTCCTGTGGATAATGGATTTCATATGGGTAACATTTTGTTTCTTAAATGGTCATGTTGAATCTTAGCAGAAGCTATTAATGTTATAACTTCATTCAACTAACCAATTTTAATAATATGACTGGGTCCTAATTAATCGTAATGAATGTTCTTTAGACAGCAGATTAAAAAATAATTAGTAGATACTTACAAAGACTTCAATTGTGACAGGTACAGAGCTGTTCAGTGATGGTACCCCAGAGTCTTTAGCCATAACCGTCAAAGTAATGATACCATTTGGGATTTGTTCATAATCCAGAGGTCGAACCACAGTAATAACTGAAAGAAAGGCAAAAATTAGACAGAAATAAAAATAACTGATTCAATATAGAAATTGTGACTTTTATTAATCCAGTGTGTTTCCTTATATATGTTTTTTCTTATGTGAAAAGTAACCTCACTAAAGCTAAAATAGCATTTAAAAGAGGTGTAAAGTGCTCTGTAAAGGGCTGGAACACACACTCGCACCCCGTGCCATGCGGGCCCCGGGGCGCACACACAGGACGAACCCAGGACGAACCCAATCAAATGGCGTCTGCCCCTTATGTACCCCTTCCCAGTATGCACATCGGGTTAACCACGCCCACTGCAGGCTGCCAAGAAAGGACACCAAATGTGCTGTGTCATGCCTGTATTCCAACCCGAGTCTGTGGCGGCAGTGCCACCTACCGACCAAGGGGAATAACTGCCAGGCAATGTCACAGCCAGAGCAGAAACTGAATTTAAACGCAATTAAACAAGTCTGAGCCCAACTATGGCTCAGACATACCCCTAAATTTAACATAGCGTCCCAACTATTTGGGAGGGGTGCTACAGGAGCATATCATATGCTCTCCCATTTTGAGAAGCAAAACAGAGCAGAAGGAAGTAAGGAAAGGAGATTTTCTGGGGATTATCTGGTGGCCCTGCCTTTCATTAGCCAACCAAAGGTTTACTAGACATCATGGACTGTCTAAATGAAAGAATTAAAGAATGATAAAATGAGAAAAGAAGGGTAAGAAGAGAAAATAGATAAAGAGAATAAAAGTGAGATTAAGAGTGAGACATAAACATGGAGAGAAGGGCCTTCACTGTTTACCCTTGCCTTACAGCTATTGGCCAGAAGATTTGCCTTTTTTTTTAAAGAAAAGTATGGGGTTGGGTTTTTTATCCAATCATACTTATCTAGGTGGACGCAGCATCGGTTTCGGCTGGCTGTAACACTGAGAACCGAGCGATCTAACACCGCTGATCCCTCTGTTCTCAGAGCTCCCTGAGCAGAGAGCTGGTACCTGTCAGTCACTGCTTGCTGCTCTGCCCCCTCCTCGCTCACTGGAGTGCTGGGCTGTGGGGAGAAGGGGGGCAGGACCGGCCGGCTCAGGCTCTCAGCAGATATGTTGAGAGGCTGAGTCGGTTGCGGGTCCAGGCATGTGGGCAGATCCCTACTTCATTGTCACGATCTTGCCTCAGCCTGGACCTGCTCTGTGACATCAGCCAACAGCCCGCTGTCTGCTAAAAACGGGTCACAGGAGTGCAGAACGAACTGCATCCCTGTGATCCATAGGAGAAGTACAACCAAACAGGGTTTTTGGCTGTACTTCTCCCTTAAGTCACTCTACCTTTTGCTCAGGATAAATCTAAGGGAACTAAGCTTGAAGTTTAAGTACTACCTTTAGAACCAATACACAAATGACAGAGCAATGCTTACAGTAACATTTTCAGCAAATTATTATAAACCCTCTATGTGTATTCTGCAAATTAAACAGCCTATACATTCAGTATTGCTATTAAGAGTGCCTACAATGGTGGCTAGGCTAATTATTTTGTGACTTTGCTTATAAAAAACAGTAAACACTAATGCCCCATACACACGATCGTTTTTCATGCCGTTAAAAATGCCATTTTTTAAAATGGGCATTAAAACCGATCGTGTGTATGCTCCAGAGCATTTTTAACGGCATGAAAAACGGGCATTAAAAATTTCGAACATGCTCTATTTTTTCACGTTGTTTTTCATGTCTTTTTTTTTAACGACGTGAAAAACGATAGTGTGTATGCTTTTACGAGGGGAAAAAAAACGCGCATGCTCAGAATCAAGTATGAGACGGGAGCGCTCGTTCTGGTAAAACTAGCGTTCGTAATGGAGATAGCACATTCGTCACGCTGTAACGGACTGAAAAGCACGAGGCTGAAAAGCGCGAATCGCCGCTCAACAAAGTTTACTAACATGAAGGGTGGCGCCATTCGAATGGAACTTCCCCTTTATAGTGCCGTCGTACGTGTTGTACGTCACTGCGCTTTGCTCAAGCGTTTTTTTTAATGATCGTGTGGATGCAAGACAGGCTTGAGAGGAAACATGAAAAAAAACGACGAGAAAAACGGTTAAAAAAATGGCATGAAAAACGACCGTGTGTACACCGCATTAGCTATATGAAAATTTGTCATTTGTCATCACTCACCTCCATAGCCTTCAGAAATTGAGATGTCGAAGTAGCTGCGGAATGCTGAAGCCTCGGTAATGGTGTAGGTAAGTTGGTTGTTTGGTGGAGAGTCTTCATCAGTTGCCTTCATCAAAGCAAATACAGAAACAAATATTCAGTATGATATGTTGACAAAAATTCATATATGTTACAGAACAAATGTGCACTTTATATAAATTCCAATACTAAAGGCAAAACTTATTTTTTCCTTTTGGAAAGAATAAGAAAGGGTTAAAACCATTGTGAAGGTTTTTTGCCATCTGTGTCCCATTAACAAGATTTTCCTTCACTTCCTGCCTCACACCTAATACAGGAAGTGAGAGGAAATACCACCAAAGTTAGGGAATCTCTGGTTGTCACCAGAACTTGTGTCCCCATTGGAAGATTTCCCCTCTATTCCTGTTCTGGTCACATTCACTCTCAGGAATACTGGTAAACAGAACAAATATAAGGAGTATCTCATTAATGGGTGGGGTCACAGACAGCAATAAAAACATTTCATGTAGATGTTTTTGTATAAGGACCTGTTCAGCCGTCTGTTTCAGTGCATTATCGCACATGTGGTAATGTCATTTTGAACAGGCTGCCACTTTAGTTACCTGTCCCATTTTTTATAATGCAGCACATGGCTCATGCATTTTGGTGTGCTGCATCCTTGGTATGTTGCCAGTTACTATACATGTTTGTTGGGTTGCTCTTCTAAATTAGTTTACATCATGAAAATTCTAGGATACTGTATATTATATATGCTTACTTGTGGTTAGGTAGTATCAAAGAGCTTAAAATGGTTGTAAACCTACTTATGCAACTTGCACCTACATGTAAACCTAGATTAAGGCTTACTTGTAGGTGCAAGAAATATCTCCTAAGCCTACACGGTTTAGGAGATATTTGCAAAAAAAGACATGCACGATGTCTACGGCGCATGCGCGCCGTAAACAACGGTGCCTTCACAGGGTTGATCCCCATTCACAAATCCGGCTTCGCCGGATTTGATGGCTCCCGCGCGCATGCGCGGAGTGACGTCTTCGCCGCTCCGGCCAAACACAGCGCCGGAGTGGCGCTGTGATTGGCTGGAGCGGCGATACCCAGAAGTAACCTTCCGGGTATCTGTGAAGCGATGGCTGCGGCTGGAGGGGGAGACGAGGACGGCTTTGGGGGCCCCGATCTAAGGTAAGTGATGCATAATGAGCTAGTATGCTAGTCATACTAGCTCATTATGGCTTTGTCTTGCAGGTGTTTTTTTTTTTTTTTATTTCCGGGATTTTTTCGCTTCAAAAAAACTTTCGGGGATTTGCCATTTAATACAAAACAACAAAGGAGATGAATTTAGCAAAAATCTACTTATGTTAGTCTCTGATGTTAAAATAACCTCATTTGTAGTAAACCCCAGAGGTTCTTTGTGACTTACAATCCAGGTGTGTGATCTGTAAGATGACATAGTAAGGAATTCATCTAATTTTTAAAACAATGTCCTCAGTGACTTTTCCGAGAACAGGAGGCTCATATTGTGCCTGAAAACTATGAAACAACAGGTCACATTTGGCAGAGAATTTTTACCAATTGAACCTTTGTGTGTAGTTGATGAAAAGCAGTTTGCTCCTAACTATTATCACTATTTCTAAGGGATTAATATGCATAAAAGGTTTAACTGAGCTGTTAGATCCTGCTGTGAATAATCAACAGACTTGGCCAACTTATCAGTCTTGGCCAAAAAAAAACGAAAAACCTGATGCGAGAAGAAAGAAAAGCCAGCCAATCACACAAATAGAACAGAGAAGAATGTACTTCTCACCCTAAGTTTAATTACTGTGACCACAGACGGTTCGTTTTCTCGGATTGCTCCTAGATACAACTCTTTCTGAAACGTGGGGATGTTGTCATTGACATCCAGTACGTTGATGCGAACACGGCCAGTTGTCTCCTCACCACCACCATCCCTTGCAATCACCGTGATGGTGTAGCGCGGGGTGGTCTCAAAGTCTAGCCGGGCAATCAGTGTTATTACACCTGTGTCCTTGTCAAGTGAAAACCTGAAAAACAAAGAGATCTTGAAAGAGGCAAATTCACGTAATGTTTAAAAACCCACAACAAGTACTTTTTCATTTTCAAACGGTTTATTAAAAGAGAAGCATGGACTTTGTAAAAAAAAAAATTAGAACATTTATACTCACCTGGTTGGATGCAGCATCGATTTGATGCTGCATCTGTCCCCCTCCAGCTCTGCAATGAGAACTGAGCTATCAAACGCGGCGGATCGCTCAGTTCTCCTCCTCCGCTCTGAGTAGAGAGCCGGGACTGTCAGTCTCCAGCTCTATGCTCTGCACCTCCAGTGTTCACTCGAGCGCTGGGCTGTGGAAGGGACAGGAGGGGCTGGCTCAGGCTCTTGGCAGATTGCTGAGAAGCTGAGCCAGGTGCTGATCCAGGCTGCTGGGTGGATCCCAACCATACAGTCAGGATCCTTTCAGAGCCTGGACCGGCTCAGTGACGTCAGACGACAGCGAACTTCAGCCTGCTGTCAGCTGAAAACGGGTCACAGAAGTGCAGAACAAACTGCACTCCTGTGATCTATAGGAGAATTACAGTCAAAAAAGTTCTTGTTATACTACTCCTTTAAGTTTTCTTAGCAGTAAATGAGAAAAAATGCTCCAAAATGATAGTATCCACAGAATAAAAACTGTCACATAGATGAACTAAAGTGATCATCACAAAAAAATCTTATGCCGCGTACACACGATCGTTTTTCACGCCGTTAAAAATTCCATTTTTTAAATTGGGCATTAAAAACGATCGTGTGTATGCTCCAGAGCATTTTTTAACGACATAAAAAACGGCCATTAAAAATTTCGAACATGCTCTATTTTTTCACGTTGTTTTTCATGTCGTTTTTTTTAACGTCATGAAAAACGGTAGTGTGTATGCTTATACGAGTGGGAAAAAAACGCGCATGCTCAGAATCAAGTATGAGACGGGAGCGCTCGTTCTGGTAAAACTAGCGTTCGTAATGGAGATAGCACATTCGTCACGCTGTAACGGACTGAAAAGAACGAGGCTGAAAAGCGCGAATCATCGCTCAACAAACTTTACTAACATGAAGGGTGGCGCCATCCGAAGGGAACTTCCCCTTTATAGTGCCGTCGTACGTGTTGTACGTCACTGCGCTTTGCTCGAGCGTTTTTTTTAATGAACGTGTGTATGCAAGACAGGCTTGAGAGGAAACAAGAAAAATCACGTTGAGAAAAACGTCGTTTTTTAAAATGACATTAAAAACGGTCGTGTGTACGCGGCATTACAGTACTATATATGAGACTATGGCAAGGTCTATCGAAAGCTAAACCTATAAAGTGTTACCAAACCCACAACAGTAAAATCAGTCTGTATATGCAGTAAGCCATGATTAACCTAAGGGGTTAATCATCTACATTGTGTAAAAAGGCTGTTTGATTCTGTCTTATCTGATCCTTCTCTTCTTCCACAGTCCCCAAACCATCACCTGATAGAACAGAGCCTTGTGGGCAAGCTGCACATACTCAGTTTGGTGTGTATTGCTAGAGAGTTTTTTTTGGGGAGAGTGCATGTGATCAGCACAAGGCCAATCAAGACTGTCCAGAGGGTCAGAGGTCCTTCAGCCTCATAGGACAATCAGGGGAGCATGAAAACTTCTCCTACAAGCTTTAACCAGACACTGATAGAAGTCACAAGACTGCTCTAACCACTAATGAGAAAAGGTATTTAGCAGTTTATATTTACTAAAACTATTGCATTTTCATGTTCTGTGTACTGTGGGAGACCAGATATAGTGAATGCAGGGTCCTGGGTTTAGTAACACTTTAAAGATGTCGTAAGTGCTGTTTTTCTTGTTTGAGCTTGCATAGAGCACAAACATAATAAAAAACACCAATGTTCACTAGTAGGAGATCTAACAGAACATACGTAGAGAGAACAGAGGTCAGAAAAGAAAAGTAAAAGATAAGATTACGTTGACTAGAAGAAATGGTCCACTCCGGTCTCAGTCCGCAGGAGATATATATTTAATCCAAGGGCCCCAAGTCTTATTAAATTTAGTAATGTTATTATGGAGGGTCCGCCAGCTTTAAACACCATGCTATCACGATTCATGCTGCTAAAAGTATTTATAAAATTAGCTGTTTATGCCACTTAGTAATATACGTTTTTAATTTTCTGGAAAAGGGCTACCTCTGGAGACCTGAAATATTTATATCCGTTACTGAACAATTAAGATTAAATAGTCTTATCCAAAATCTACACAGCAGCAAGTACTTCTTATTGAAACACCATAGCAATGTATTCCTGGTTTGTGCCATCGCAGTTCCGAAATACAAAGCTATCTAGTTATTGTTTGAACGTAAGCAGACACATTATTTTGTGTTATAGTAGGCAATGGCTACTATTTTTTTTATCTCTAAAGTACTTGTGAAGTTAAGGGAAAAATCTTCATTTTATTTATTATAACACCTACCATAAGCTGTGAATTAAGGCCTCTTATTAGGCCTCATGTACACTGCTGCTGGTAAACGGACGTTTACCAGCAGCCATTTTCTTATATACAGTACTGTAAGATTACTGTACAGCATTTTTTTCAACTGCTCCTGAACTCTCCACCATGTTATCTTATCAGTACATGTACACAGGGTCATTTCTAGGCAGTTGAGTTTAGAGGTTTTTTCTGGAACCCAAAAAAATGAGTTCAGAAGCTGAGTTT
The DNA here is from genome assembly GCA_029206835.1 of Rana muscosa. Taxonomy (NCBI): domain Eukaryota; kingdom Metazoa; phylum Chordata; class Amphibia; order Anura; family Ranidae; genus Rana; species Rana muscosa. Next base: position 102,027,525 of record CM055123.1, on the reverse strand, counting down.
AGAGGCAGTTGAAATGCCAAATGCTTGTAGCTTCTTGTAAACTCATGTAAAAGCTGTAACCTGCGTTTAGCCATGTTTTAGTTTATAAGCGGTCCTATGTAAGATATGGGAGAAACACAATTTTCACCACATGCTGTTGCCTGCAAGGAAGGGGGGGGGGGGGGGGGGGTGAGACAGAGAGAGAGACAGGCAGAGAAAGAGACTGGCAGAAAGAGAGAGATACATAGGCAGAGAGAAAGACACACACACAGGCAGAGACAGAGAGACACAGGCAGAGAGAGAGATACACAGGCAGAGAGAGCGAGAGAGACACAGGCAGAAAGAGACACACACAGGCAGAGAGAGAGAGATACACAGACAGAGAGAGAGACACACAGGCAGAGAGAGAGAGACACAGGCAGAGAGAGAGAGAGAGAGAGACACAGGCAGAGAGAGAGAGAGAGACACAGGCAGAGAGAGAGACACACAGGCAGAGAGAGAGAGACACAGAGAGAGAGAGAGAGAGAGAGACACGCACAGGCAGAGTGAGAGAGACACGCACAGGCAGAGAGAGAGAGATGCACAGGCAGAGAGAGAGAGATGCACAGGCAGAGAGAGAGAGACACAGGCAGAGAGAGAGAGAGAGACACACAAGCAGAGAGAGAGAGAGACACAGGCAGAGACAGAGAGACACAGACAGAGAGAGACACACACAGGCAGAGAGAGAGACAGGCAGAGAGAGAGAGAGGCAGAGAGAGAGAGATGCAGAGAGAGAAAGAGAGAGATGCAGAGAGAGAGAGGCAGAGAGAGAGAGAGAGAGAGGCAGAGAGAGAGAGGCAGAGAGAGAGAGAGGCAGAGAGAGAGAGAGAGGCAGAGAGAGAGGGAGAGAGACAGGCAGAGAGAGAGACAGGCAGAGAGAGAAAGACAGGCAGAGAGAGAGAGACAGGCAGAGAGAGAGAGACAGGTAGAGAGAGAGACACATGCAGAGAGAGAGAGACACAAGCAGAGAGAGAGAGACACAAGCAGAGAGAGAGAGACACAAGCAGAGAGAGAGACACACAAGCAGAGAGAGAGAGAGAGACACACAGGCAGAGAGAGAGAGACACAGGCAGAGAGAGAGAGACACAGGCAGAGAGAGAGACACACAGGCAGAGAGAGAGACACTGGCAGACAGAGAGAGACACTGGCAGAGAGAGAGACACTGGCAGAGAGAGAGGGACACTGGCAGAGAGAGAGACACTGGCAGAGAGAGAGAGACACTGGCAGAGAGAGATAGAGATAGAGAGAGAGACACCGTCAGAGAGAGAGAGACACTGGCAGAGAGAGAGACACCGGGAGAGAGAGAGAGACACCGTCAGAGAGAGAGAGAGAGAGACACTGGCAGAGAGAGAGAGAGACACCGGCAGAGAGAGAGAGAGACACCAGCAGAGAGAGAGACACTGGCAGAGAGAGAGAGAGAGAGAGAGACACCAGCAGAGAGAGAGACACTGGCAGAGAGAGAGAGAGAGAGACCAGCAGAGAGAGAGACACTGGCAGAGAGTATGTAAGACAGTATGTAAAAGATGTTAAACTGAGGTTTTTCAGCTGTCAGTTCCCAGCGTTCAGAAGAGGTTTTCAACTGCCCCGTGTACATGAGGACTTACGCTGTAACACCATTTGCTGTCTGCTGCGCTTATTGCTATGCTTCTGCATACAGTGCCACAGACAATGACTTTGGTGTAATGTTTACAAGTAGTTTTCTCAGATATGTTGACGATTCTTTGCATGCCGCTATCTCAGGGAATACAGATTATACACAGGCGGGTATATCATAAATGCAAATGTCAACTATAGGTATCTCCCATTCACCCTGCTTTTTGCTTCCCACATGTTCTCTGATGAAACCAGTCTCTCACCAGAGCTCCTATCTGTAGAGTTGAATAAAACTCATGTAGCAGAGAAGTGCCAGAAACATAGCTACATGAAAGAAGAACATTTCATAGAGCATCTCAAAAGGCTGCTTAAAGTAACCAATTACATTCTGCAGGCTCAAACTGTAAGAAATATATTTGAAGAGAAGTTGTCAATTTCTTCCAGATCTTTTTTATGCTTCACTAGTTGCTGTAGCCATCATCCCTAGTTTTCATAAGTCATTCCCTTGGTTTCGGTTTTTAAAAAATTTGGGAAAATGGAATTTAAAGTAATGATTTCCATACATTTTACTTTAATACCCAGGACGAACAGGTTTAAAATGAAATATAATGAGTCTGACTTACTAAAGAAGTTGAAAATCTTCACACAATAAATTGTTTGAATACCGTATACACTTTATTTATCCAATCATGTGAAAAGCAAATTTTGACTCCTTATTCAAAGCTAAAAAGAATTGTTTTTTTCACATGACTGGATAACTAAAATGAACATTCACACAAAATGTATTGTGTAAAGATTCTGAATTCCTTAAGGGCTGCTCAACACAGTGCCAATGGACCCTCAATAAACTAGTCTTCACATGTTTTCTTGATTAGCCACGTAATTCCACAAAAACATTTCACTTTTTGCATTAACTGCACAAAATATTAAACACAGCCGATTCCCCTATTCAATTTGCCTCTCAATTTTTTTTTTTAGATTATTCTCAAAACTAGTCACGTCATTACTCTATTTTCCAGTAAAAAATTAGCTATGTTTGTTAAAATTTAAAGTACAACTAAAGACTCCTGTATGACAGTCTAAACAAGTAACAACGCCATCACATTGGACTTCACTGGCATATGGTTGCCATCTGCCCCCGTTTGCAGGGGACAGTCCCCATATTAAGGAGTTTTTCCATGGCAAACAAATGCCCTGGTAATGTACTCCTCTGGTATCTTGTTTTGCCGGTTAGCAAGGGGGTCAGTAAGAATCATAGGCACTACCCCAATATGGTGCAACAGCTGCAACCCCACCAAGCCAAACAGACAAGAAACAAGATTTCCATTTGATGGAATGCCTAGGAAAGAGAGGATACAGGGACAAACCTTTAAAAGATCATTCTGGGGAAGCAGGCGCCATTTTGATTTAGCCTCTTGATGGCGAGGACCTACCCACAGCCTAATGATTGTAATGTACTTTGGTTTATTGTAAATCCAGTTTGTTTCTTGTTTGTATTAAAGCAAAGTTCCATGTGCCATTTCATGCTCTCCCATATACTGTACATTTATTCCTTCTGAGCAAATAAATGATGCTCGCATGCAGATCTTGGTCCCTCTTTCCATATGCTATACGTGGGTCTTGGCAGGGGAACTAAAGTAAAACTGTAAGTGTAGACATAGTTACAACAAATTGTTGCGGCACACACACTACAGGTGAAACTTGAAAAATTAGAATATCGTGCAAAAGTTCATTTATTTCACTAATGCAACTTAAAAGGTGAAACTAATATATGAGATAGACTCATAACATGCAAAGCAAGATAGTTCAAGCTGTAATTTGTCATAATTGTGATGATTATGACTTACAGCTCATGAAAACCCCAAATCCACAATCTTAGAAAATTTGAATATTCTAGGTGCAATATAGGTGCAATATTCTAGCCTCAAAGTGTCCCACTCTAATCAGCTAATTAAGCCATAACACCTGCAAAGGGTTCCTGAGCATTTAAATGGTCTCTCAGTCTGGTTCAGTAGGAATCACAATCATGGGAAAGACTGCTGACCTGACAGTTGTGCAGAAAACCATCATTGACACCCTGCATAAGGAGGGAAAGCCTCAAAAGGTAATTGCAAAAGAAGTTGGATGTTCCCAAAGTGCTGTATCAAAGCACATTAATAGAAAGTTATGTGGAAGGGAAAAGTGTTGACGAAAAGGGTGCACAAGCAGCAGGGATGACCGCAGCCTGGAGAGGATTGTCAGGACAAGGCCATTCAAAAGTGTTGAGGACTTTTACAAGGAGTGGACTGAGGCTGGAGTCAGTGCATCTAGAGCCATCACACACAAACGGATCCTGGACATGGTAGGGTGACCACATTTCCAAACTGCCATTTAGGGACGCCCCCCAAAATATGATTCCAAAACCCTCGCCGACGATGGAATCTGTCACTTATTTCCCTCCTGCGTGGCTAGCTCTATCATAGAGCGCTAGGAGGAAGTGATGTCACTTTAGAACAGCGGTCCCCAACCTTTTTTGCATGGGAGACCGGTTTTGTGGAAGGGGGGTTATGTAGTCTCTGGGTTGACAGGGAATTCGGCAGCTGGTGATTTGTCTGGTGAATGGCTGATGTCAGCACTTAAATCATCCCGACACCATGCTTGATATGGTGTCAGAATGATCAAATCACATTGTTTCTATTACTACATTGTAATATACAATGAAATAGTTCAACTCACCATAATGCAGAATCAGTGGGAATCCTAAGCTTGTCACTTGCCACCAGATACAGCGTGCCACCAACGCCTGCCCCCAGATGCAGCTTGTCACTTGCCACCATCGTCTGCTGCCAGATGCAGTGTGTCACTTGTCATCCGATGCAGTTTGTCGCTTGCCACCCATACCCTTCCACCAGATGCTGTGTGCCACTTGCCACCCAAAGCCTGCCACTAGATGCAGTGTGGCACTTGCCACCCGCAGCCTGCCACCAGATGCAGTGTCACTAGCCAATAGTGAGGGTGTATAGTGAGGGGTGAAGGGTTCTGTGGAGGGGTGCAGGGTTCTATGGGTTGGGTGCAGGGTTCTGTGGAGGGGTGCAGAATTCTGTGAAAGGGGTGCAGGGTACTATGGGTTAGGGGCATGGTTCTGTGGAGGGGTGCAGGGTACTATGGGTTGGGTGCAGGGTTCTGTGGAGAGGTGCAGGATACTATGGGTTGGGTGCAGGGTTCTTTGAAGGGGTGCAGGGTTCTGTGGAGGGGTGCAGGGTACTATGGGTTGGGTGCAGGTTTCTGTGGAGAGGTGCAGGGTTCTGTGGAGGGGTGCAGGGTATTATAAGTTGGGTGCAGGGTTCTGTGGAGGGGTGCAGGGTACTATGAGTTGGGTGCAGGGTTCTATGGGTTGGGGCAGGGTTCTGTAGAGGGGTGCAGGGTTCTGTAGAGTAGAGGGGGATGGGTGCAGGGTAGATGGGAGGTAGAGAAAGACGAGAGGGCTCCCACACAGGGTTCAATGGAGGAGTAAAGGACAGTGTCAGAGGGGACCCTGGACATTGACAGCCTGGAACGGTCAGAGGGACCTGGATCAGAGCTGGGGGAGAGGGAGGGAGCAGCAGGGGGCGAGCGAGCACCGAGAAGGAGGGACCCGAGGACTGGGAAGCACGGGAGGGACTCGGGGACACAGACACAGGCAGCGCCCCGCCACCCTTTTCAGTCATGAGAGACGAGCAGCGCAACTGATCACCGTGACCAGCCTTACACTGCACATCTGGCAGGGAGCCAGCATCGCTATCCCCGACAGCTCCATCCACTTCTACTAACCCACTGCCTGCCCCCCCTCCCCCAGTCTGCAAAACCCCCCTTCCCCCAGTCTGCACAATTACCCCCCCAGGCTGCACAATTACCCCCCAGGCTGCACAACCCCCCTTCCACCAGTCTGCACAATCCCCCCTTCCACCAGTCTGCACAATTACCCCCCAGTCTGCACAATTACCCCCCCAGTCTGCACAACCCCCCTTCCCCCAGTCTGCACAATTACCCCCCCAGTCTGCACAACCCCCCCCCCCCAGTCTGCACAATCCCCCCTTCCCCCAGTCTGCACAATTACCCCCCCAGTCTGCACAATACCCCTTCCCCCCAGTCTGCACAACCCCCCTCCCACCAGTCTGCACAATTACCCCCCCTTCCCCCAGTCTGCACAATTACCCCCCAGCCTGCACAATCCCCCCTTCCCCCAGTCTGCACATTTACCCCCCCCAGTCTGCACAATTACCCCCCCCCTTCCCCCAGTCTGCATGATTACCCCCCCAGTCTGCACAATTCCCCTCCTTCCCCCAGTCTGCACAATTACCCCCCTTCCCCCAGTCTGCACAATTACCCCCCCTCCCCCAGTCTGCACAATTACCCCCCTACCCTCAGTCTGAACAATTACCCCCCTCCCCCCAGTCTGAACAATTACCCCCCTCCCCCCAGTCAGCAACCCCCCCCCAGTTTGCACGGGGGGAGTAAGAATTGAGAGAGAAAAGTAGAGGCAAAGCAAAAATAATTCAGGGGAGAGAGGGAGTTGTACAGATAACTCACGTAAAAATTAAGCTTCCCCCTCAGGCTGGTCTCCACAGAAGTGCATGCAAACGGCTGGAGTGTGGGCGGGGTTTGGGCGGAAACAAATGGGAGGAGAAATGTCGGATTGGACAGGTGGCCGAGTGGGGGAGGAGCTAGGAAGACAGTGGCGACGGGCGACAAGCAGATACAGCCGACTCGTGGGAAAACAGTGTGTTTGTTTGTGACACAAACAAGGAGAGGGAGGATGGAAGAGAGCATTCTGGCACTTCGGCACCCGCACCTCTGCAGGCGCTGGGGTGCACTGCAGTCTGCACTCCATGCACCTGCCTCGGACCGGCCCTGGCTGCATTGGTGGTAGTTAGGCTCAGACACACTATTGTTAGGGTTAATGGATCATTTCTGTGCCATGGGAGCTAGTGTTGGTATATAGTTCCCTGGGGCCTACAGGTGGCGCTGTCGCCATAGGTCCGGGTTGAACCACAATACAAGGTTGTGCCTTTTCTTGTCCCCTCTCGGCAGCAGTACGGCGGGGGGGGGGACCTGATGTGCCTGTCGGGAGAGGGTATAAAAAGGGACGGCCATCTTCCATCGGGGGTCGTTGTCCACGCCCAGGCACCTTCAGCCTGGGTGTGTGGGTGTCATCTCCGGGTGCCCTAGGCCCGGAGGCCTGGTTCCTGTTCCATCCCAGACACCTTCAGTCTGGGGTGAGGTACTAATTTGGAGGCCCAGAGCCCAGCACCTTCGGCTGGGTTCCGCTGGGGATCGAGGACTCCCAGGGTGCCGCCTTGCGAGGGGACCCGTATCTGGGATGAGGAGGCCAGGGAGGTTACCTGTACCAAAGACCCAGCGCAGAGTCGTGGTGACGGTGTGGGCCTCTGGTAACTCTCCGGAGGGATGTCTTCTCCCTCCCACGGGCCAAGTACTCTCTAGAAGGAAGTTTGCTTACAGGTCAGTGGCAGTGGCCTAACAGGGCCGTGCCCTATCCACCCAGTCAGTGGCAGTGACTCTATTCACCCGGTCAGTGGCAGTGACCTGTTCTCCAAGTCAGTGGCAGTGACTTCCTATTCACCTGGTCTGTGGCAGAGACCAACCTCACGGTCTGTGGCAGAGATCGTGCGCCAAAGCTGTTTGTGAAGCCTAAACAGTCAAAGAACCTGATTCAAGTTTGTGCCTGGACCTCCTCCCACCTAAACTGTCCTGTGTCTTGTTCCAACCTGTCTGCTGTCGAAGAGGCATATTTATTATCCGTGTGAAATAAATATGGAAGTTGGACTTTCAGTTGGTGTGGAAAGTTACATTACTGGGGGAAACATAAGGACTTGCATCTACCTAGGTAGAGGTGAGAATCGTCCTCGGGAGGATTCAACTCCAGCCGCAGGCAGGCCCGAAAACGAACACCGCTCAACCTCCTTACTCAGGAGGGTACGGGCTTGTGGTGCGGTGTGCCTCTCCCCGCGAGGAGCCGAATCACATACACAAAAAGGCAGGTAGGGGGAGAGGTTTCACCTTTTAAGTTGCATTAGTGAAATACATGAACTTTTGCACGATATTCAAATTTTTCGAGTTTCCCCTATATATTACCAAAAGTATTGGAACGCCTTCCTTTAATGGCATCCCAGTCTTAGTCTGTAGGGTTCAATATTGAGTTGGCCCACAATATAACAGCTTAAACTCTTCTGGAAAGGCAGTCCACAAGGTTTAAGAGTGTGTCTATGGGAATATTTAAACATTTTTCCAGAAGCGCATTTGTGAGGTCAGGCACTGATATTGGATGAGAAGGTCTGGCTTGCAGTCTCCGCTCTAATCTATCCCAAAGGTGTTCTATCGGGTTGAGGTCAGGACTCTGTCCAGGCTAGTCAAGTTCCACCCCCCCGAATTCACTCCTTGTTTTTGTGTACCTTGCTTTGTGCACTGGTCCGAATTATTTGGTGGAGGGGGGATTATGGTGTGGGGTTGTTTTTCAGGGGTTGGGCTTGGCTCCTTAGTTCCAGTAAAGGGAACTCTTAAGGCATCAGCATACCAAGACATTTTGGACAATTTCTTGCTCCCTACTTTATGGGAACAGTTTGGGGATGACCCCTTCCTGTTCCAACATGACTGCACACCAGTGCACAAAGCAAGGTCCATAAAGACACAGATAAACGAGTTTAGGTTGAGGAACACCTTTGGGATGAATTAGAGCGGAGACTGTGAGCCAGGCCTTCTCATTAAACATCAGTGCCTGACCACACAAATGCGCTTGGAAAAATGGTTAAACACTCCCATAGACCCACTTCTAAACCTTGACAGCCTTCCCAGAAGAGTTGAAGCTGTTATAGCTGCAAAGGTTGTGCCAATTGAATTTTGAACCCTATGGACCAAGACTGGGATGCCATCAAAGTTCATGTGTGTGTAAAGTCAGATGGCCCAATTCTTTTTGACAATATAGTGTATTTTTTTAATGGGAGACCATAGTTCTATTTTACATACATATTCTCTAAGCTAATTTTTGTGGAAGTATGGCAAATTCTAAAAATTCCCAGTGGTTAAAGTGACTGTAAACACATAAAAAAAAAAAACAACAAAAAAAACAAATAGTTTTATACTCACCTGTTCTGTAAAAAAGGCATTGCACAGAGTGGCCCAATCCTCCTCTTCTCAGGTCCCACGGCGGCGCTCCTGGCTCCCCCTCTTCTTAGTGCACTCCCATGGCATCAAGCTGCCATAGATACATACAAGGCTCAGCCGCACCGCTGCTCTCTTCTCACATTATTTGATTGACAGCAGCAGGAGCCAATGACTCCCGCTGTCTCAGCAAAACCTGTGAGAGCAAGGAAAGCCACTGCAGACCGGCACAGCGATAGATCGAGGCACGTATAATGGGGAGGAAGGAAAGGGGGAGGAAGGAGAGGGGGGAGGAAGGAGAGGGGGGGGAAGGAGAGGGGGGGGGGAAGGAGGATGGGGGAAGGAGGAGGGAGGAAGGAGGAGGGAGGAAGGAGGGGGAGGAAGGAGGGGGGGAGGGAATATACTGCTACCTAAACATTTTTTTACCTTAATGAATTTATTAGGATGTTTAGGCTTTACAACTAGTGTTGAGCGGACCCGAACTGTAAAGTTCGGGTCCGTACCGAATTTTGGCGTTTTCCCGACCCCGGACCCGGACCCGGATTTTGCGCTAAAGTCCGGGTTCGGGTTCGGATTCGGGAATTTAATGGCGCAGTTAGAAATGCTTCAGGGGCCAGCCAATCACCATTTGATTAGCTGGTGTGCCCTTAGAAGCCATCATAGCCATGCCTACTAATGGCATGGCTGTAATTGGTCAGTGCAACATGTGACCCAGCATGTGACCAGCTTCTATATAAGAAAGAGGCACACAGCACAGATCGTCACTCTGCTTTTAGACAGTGTAGGGAAAGGATCCTGGCTGCTGTTGCTGTGAGGGAGAGAATAGGAGTTAGTCCTGATTCTGCAATCTACTGATAGAAAAGATAGGGAGACAGTGTAGTGTAGTGTAGTGTAGGGGCAGGATCCTGTTTGTGCTTTCAGGGAGAGAGATTTAGATAGGAGTCCAGATTGAGAGATATAATAGCTCAGCGATCTGCATAGGTTTATCTGTTTGTGTTGCAAGCTCAGTGCACCAGCACTGCATTACGTTGAGTGATACACCTATTCCATACTGTGGCTGTATTGTGCTCTTGCTAAAAGACCTATTTTGGTCAGAAAAAAAAAAAAAAAGGCACTTTATTGTGCTTTTGCTAAAAAGACCCATTTTTGGGCCCCAAAAAAAAAAAAAGGCACTTTATTGTGCTGTTGCAAAAAAAAAAACGGCACTTTGTTGTGCGCAAAAAAGACCTATTTTTGGGCAAAAAAAATATTTTGCAGTGTATATCTGTAGTTGTGTGAAATAACCAATTTCTATATATTTTTCTTGTACTATGCTATACTAAAAAAAAAAAAAAAAAAATTTTTTTGAATAGCATTCTCTGCAGCTGTGCGATTCAGCGGTTATATACTGTGGTTGTGTTGTGCTCTTGCAAAAAACGCCATTTAGGGCCACAGAAAATATTTTGCAGTGTGAAATACACATGTGGAGGTGTGTAAAATAAACAATTTCTATATATTGTACAGTGCTATACTAAAAAAAACAACATTTTTTTTGAATAGCATTCTCTGCACTTCTATAGCTGTGCGATTCAGTGGTTAAATACTGTGGTTGTGTTGTGCTCTTTCAAAAAACGCCATTTAGGGCCACAGAAAATATTTTGCAGTGTGAAATACACATGTGGAGGTGTGTAAAATAAACAATTTCTATATATTGTACAGTGCTATACTAAAAAAAACAACATTTTTTTTGAATAGCATTCTCTGCACTTCTATAGCTGTGCGATTCAGTGGTTAAATACTGTGGTTGTGTTGTGCTCTTTCAAAAAACGCCATTTAGGGCCACAGAAAATATTTTGCAGTGTGAAATACACATGTGGAGGTGTGTAAAATAAACAATTTCTATATATTGTACAGTGCTATACTAAAAAAAACAACATTTTTTTTGAATAGCATTCTCTGCACTTCTATAGCTGTGCGATTCAGTGGTTAAATACTGTGGTTGTGTTGTGCTCTTTCAAAAAACGCCATTTAGGGCCACAGAAAATATTTTGCAGTGTGAAATACACATGTGGAGGTGTGTAAAATAAACAATTTCTATATATTGTACAGTGCTATACTAAAAAAAACAACATTTTTTTTTGAATAGCATTCTCTGCACTTCTATAGCTGTGCGATTCAGTGGTTAAATACTGTGGTTGTGTTGTGCTCTTTCAAAAAACGCCATTTAGGGCCACAGAAAATATTTTGCAGTGTGAAATACACATGTGGAGGTGTGTAAAATAAACAATTTCTATATATTTTCCTTGTACTGTGCTATACTAAAAAAAACAACCTTTTTTTTTGAATAGCATTTTCTGTAGCTGTGCGATTCAGCGGTTACGTGCTGTGGGTGTGTTGTGGTCTGGCAAAAAACGCCATTTAGGGCCACAGAAAATATTTTGCAGTGTGAAATACACATCTGGAGGTGTGTGTAAAAAAACAATTTATATATATTTTCCTTGTACTGTGCTATACTAAAAAAAAAAACCTTTTTTTTTTTAATAGCATTTTCTGCAGTTCTGTAGCTGTGCGTTTCAGCCATTACGTACTGTGGGTGTGTTGTGGTCTTCCAAAAAACGCCATTTAGGGCAAGATCCTAAATTTGGAAAATATGAGGGGAAGGTCAAAGGGACGTGGTGGCCCCGGTCGTGGTGCTGCTGGTGGAGCTCCTGTTGCAGGGAGAGGACGTGGTGGATCTGTGCCAGCTACACGCACAAGTGAAACACCTTCCTCAGGTGCGAGTAGGCGACCGAGCCTGCGACGGTATTTTGTCATGCCTAATGAGGCTGTACCAATGTTTAGGCCAGGACAAGTACAGGCGATAGTAGATTGGGTTGCTGACAGTGCCTCGGGTTCCTTCACATTGTCTCCCACCCACTCTTCTGCTGAAAGATCAGAGATGGCACCTGAAGCCCATGTCCATCAGTCTTTCACCTCACCCCCTTGCAAATCAGCCAAGCAGTCTGAGCCCCAAATCATGCAGCAGTCTCTTCTGCTTTTCGATGACTCTGTTAGCAGGGTTTCCCAGGGCCATCCACCTAGCCCTGCCCCAGAAGTGGAAGAGATTGAGTGCACCGATGCCCAACCACTTATGTTTCATGATGGGTACATGGGAGGACCATCGCAGCACGTCTCGGATGATGACGAAACACAGGTGCCAACTGCTGCTGCTTTCGCAATTGTGCAGACAGACATGGAGGGCAGGGGTGAAGACTGGGTGGAAGATGATGTGGAGGACGATGAGGTCCTCGACCCCACATGGAATCAACGTTATGCAGGTGACCAGTGTAGTTCGGAGGAAGAGGCGGTGGTCGCAGAGAGCCACCAGCACAGCAGAAGAGGGAGCAGGGTGCAAAAACGGAGCATTCGTCCCCTAGACAGTACATCTGCTACTGCCCAACGCAGCAAGGGACCGAGCACACCAAAGCCAGGTCCAAGGACTTCCCTAGCGTGGCAGTTCTTCACACAGTGTGTTGATGACAAGACACGAGTGGTTTGCACGCTGTGCAATCAGAGCCTGAAGCGAGCCATAAACGTTCTCAACCTGAGCACAAGCTGCATGACCAGGCATCTAAGTGCAAAGCACGAGCTGCAGTGGAGTAGACACCTCAGAAACCAAGAAAGGTCTCTGGCTCCTCCTGCTTCCTCTTCTGCTGCAGTCTCGGCCTCTTCATCCACCTCTGTAGTGACAGTGGCACCTGTCACCACGCAAACAGAGGATCTGCCAGCAACACTACCACCTGGGTCACCGACCATCTCCACAATGTCCCATGGAAGCGTTCAGCTCTCTATCTCCCAAACATTGGAGCGGAAGAGGAAGTACCCCCCTAGCCACCCGCGATCCCTGGCCCTGAATGCCAGCATTTCAAAATTCCTGGCCTTTGAAATGCTGTCATTCCGTCTGGTGGAGACGCAGAGTTTTAAAAGCCTGATGGCATTGGCTGTCCCGCAGTACGTCGTGCCCAGCCGCCACTACTTTTCCAGGCGAGCCATCCCTTCCCTGCACAACCAGGTGGGGGACAAAATCAGGTGTGCACTGCGCAACGCCATCTGTGGCAAGGTCCACCTAACTACGGATGCGTGGACCAGTAAGCACGGTCAGGGACGTTATATCTCCCTAACAGCACACTGGGTAAATGCAGTGGCTGCTGGGCCTGAGGCAGATAGCGGTTTGGCGCATGTCCTTCCACCACCGAGGATTGCAGGGCGCTTCAGTTTGCCTCCTGTTGCTAACTCCTCCTTCTCCGCTTCCTCATCCTCTACCGCCTCCTCATCCATTCAGCGTAACACCTTCACCACCAACTTCAGCACAGCCAGGGGTAAACGACAGCAGGCAGTTTTAAAACTTTCCTGTTTGGGGGAAAATCCCCACACCGCGCAGGAGTTGTGGAGGGACATGGAACAACAGACCGATGAGTGGTTGCTGTCAGTGAGCCTCAAGCCCGGCCTGGTGGTGTGCGATAATGGGCGAAATCTCGTAGCAGCTCTGGGTCTAGCCGGTTTGACGCACATCCCTTGCCTGGCGCATGTGCTGAACTTGGTGGTCCAGAGGTTCCTTAAAAATTACCCCAATATGCCAGAGCTGCTGCAGAAAGTGCGGGCTGTGTGTGCGCACTTTCGGCGTTCTCACCCTGCTGCTGCTCGCCTGTCAGCGCTGCAGCGTAACTTCGGCCTTCCAGCTCACCGCCTCATATGTGACGTGCCCACAAGGTGGAACTCCACCTTGCACATGCTGGCCAGACTGTGCGAGCAGCAGTAGGCAATAGTGGAGTTTCAGCTGCAGCAATCACGCGTGAGTCGCTCTGCGGAACAGCACCACTTCACCACCAATAACTGGGCCTCCATGCGAGACCTGTGTGCCTTGTTGCGCTGTTTCGAGTACTCCACCAACATGGCCAGTGCCAATGACGCCGTTCTCAGCGTTACTATCCCAGTTCTATGCCTCCTTGAAAAAACGCTTCGTGCGATGATGGAAGAGGATGTGGCACAGGAGGATGAGGAGGAGGAGGAGGAAGCGGGATCATTTCAAAGGCTTTCAGGGCAGTCTTTCACAAGTGGCTACGAGGGTGGGTTCCTGCACCAACAAACGCCAGGTACACAATTGTCCGGCAGAAAGGGCACAGTTCTGGAGGATGACGAGGTGGAGGAGGAGATGGAGGAGGAGGAGGAGGAGCCATGTTCACAGCAGGGTGGCACTCAGACCAGCTCGTGGCCATTACTGGTGCGTGGCTGGGGGGATACAGAGGACACAGACGATACACCTCCCACAGAGGACAGCTTTTCTTTGCCTCTGGGCAGCCTGGCACACATGAGCGATTACATGCTGCAGTGTTTCCGCAACGACAGCCGAGTTGCCCACATTTTAACTGGTGCTGATTACTGGGTGGCCACCCTGCTGGATCCCCGTTACAAGGACAACGTACCGTCCTTAATTCCCTCACTGGAGCGGGATCGTAAGATGCGCGAGTACAAGCGCACGCTGGTAGACGCGCTGCTGGTGGCATTCCCACCTGACAGCGGGCGTACGGTGGAAGCACAAGGCGAAGGCAGAGGAGGAGGAAGAGGTCGCCAACGCAGCCGGGGCACCGGCAGCACCTCAGAAGGCAGGGTTAGCATGGCCGAAATGTGGAAAAGCTTTGTCAGCACGCCACAACAACCAGCACCACCAGCTGAGATGGAACGTCTTAGCAGGAGGCAGCATTTCACCAACATGGTTGAGCAGTATGTGTCCACAGGCCTACACGTACTGGATGACGGGTCTGCCCCCTTTAACTTCTGGGTCTCCAAATTGGGCACATGGCCTGAGCTTGCCGTTTATGCCTTGGAGGTGCTGGCCTGCCCTGCAGCCAGTGTATTATCTGAACGTGTATTTAGCACGGCAGGGGGCGTTATCACAGACAAGCGCAGCCGCCTGTCCAGAGCCAATGTGGACAAGCTCACGTTCATTAAAATGAACCAGGCATGGATCCCACAGGACTTGTCCGTACCTTGTGCAGAATAGACATGTATACCGGTGTTGTGACAAAAACTGTCCGGCCATCGGATTGTGCCCGGCCCGTACTGCGCAGGCGCAGCGCTTGCGCAGTACAGAGGACAAGGAGATTCACAAAATCTCCGAAGATGAACGGCGCCTGCGCTGTGAGTGCAGGTTCAAGCCCCACCATCCAAGAGGACATACGGTAGCACATAGTAACAGGGCCCCTCACGGGCTCGCTTCGATCGCGGCCTTGCTTGGCTCGGCTTGAACCACGGATGGTGTGGCCTTCACCTGAACTCAACACGCAGGCGCCGTTAGTCTTGGGAGATTTTTGAAATCCCCTTGTCCTACATACTCAGCAAGCGCAGTACAGGGCGGACACTATTCGACAGGGGACAGAATTCGACACATCACCGGCCTTACCCAGCCATTGTTGTATTTTTGAACCAGTGTTGGCTACCTCGTCCTCCTCCACCGCCGCTTCCACCTACACAGCCACATCCACCGCCACCTCAACCTCCTACTCCATATGGACCTCGTCCTGCTAGGCCAAGATTAAAATTTTTATTTTATTTTTTTGTAGCGCACAGATCCTTTCCCCCTTACCTGCCTTTATGTTGTTGGCTCTTCGCAGGAGGGAGAAAGGCACACCGCACTACCAGCCCGTATCATCCTATATAAAGAGGTTGAGCGGTGTACTTGACGGGCCGTGTCCACTGCCGGAGTCAAAACTCCTCCAGAGGATGATTCTCACCTCTACTGTAGGTAGAGGCAAGTCCTTTAATTGCCAGTAAAGTCAATGTCCACACCAGCTGAAACTCCAACTCTTATTCTCTCATGGCAAAATAAACTGTACTCAGATAGAAAAGGTTAGAGCAAAGAAACAGGACAGCTTAAGGTGTGGAGGAGGTCCAGGCACAAACGTAGCACATTCACTTCACTGCTTAGGTTTCTCAAACAGTTTTTGGCGCACGGTCTCTGCCACAGACATTGAGGTTGGTCTCTGCCACAGACCGGGTGTACAAGGCCCCTGCCACGGGCCTGGAGAACTTTGGTCTCAGCCACAGACCAGGGTGTATAAGGCCCCTGCCACGGGCCGGTTGAATAAGGCCTCTGATACAGTCAAGGTGACCTTGAGCTTCTCCTTCTACGAACCTAGCCCATATCAAGAGGAAGACATCTCTCCAGGGAGTCAACAGACCATTCCTTCACCGTGACTCCCGCATCGGTCCATCAGAATGATCCTCCCTTCCCTGGAACAGGGTCCCCTACACGAGGCGGCTCTGGACTCCAGGCTTTACTCCCGCCCCTAGGCCTCCATACCCAGGGCAGCAAGAACTCCAGGATAGTACCTCACCCCGGGCTAAAGGTGCCCGAGATGGAACAGGAACACATGCACCCAGGCCGAAGGCACCTGGGCGCGGACCCCACTGGACATCAGCCCCCAGGCCAAAGGTCTGCCCCTTTTATATGCTCTCCCGGCATGCACAGCAGGTTCCCCGCCCCGCTGTACTACTGCCAAGAGGGGACACAAAAGGCGCCACCTGTAGGCCGCAGGGAACTGCACACCAATACTGTCCCCCGAGGACAAAATGGTCCATGAATCCTACAGAATTAGGGTATTTGAGCCTATTTACCACTCAAACACTTTCCTTAAATTTAGCACCCCGCTACATTTTTATTTCAAAGTATTTTATTTTCCCACTAGCTTATCCATTAAATTAAATAATTTATTCCAGAAAGGGCGTATTCTGGGGCATTCCCACCATATGTGTGGCATTGTGCCGTTGAGTTTCTGAGGTTCTTAATGACTTCCTGTACCTCTTCTGCTGAAAAGGGGGCCTCCAGCATATTTTTTTATTTTTTTATTTTTTTTATGTTATTTTAAGTTATTTCCCTATCCACATTTGTTTGCAGAGCACTTGCCATGTTCTTAACAACATTTTGCTGCCATTTGCAGCCCTCTAGCCCTTTCCATTACTTTTTTAGAGCCTTTTTAGTCGTCAGAAGTCCGGGTCCCCATTGACTTCAATGGGGTCCGGGTCCGGGTCCTGGTTCGGGTTAAAGTTCGGTCCCGAATCCGAACTTTTTTCCGAAGTTCGGCCGAACCCGCCGGACCCGAATATCCAGCTACCCGCTCAACACTATTTACAACCACTTTAACCAATGTGTCAAATTTAATTGAAAAATGCATCTGCACCCTCATTTCCACCCGTGGGGAACTATAAACAATCTTCATTCCCGGTATCTGCTAGATGCTGAAAATGAGATTTTTAGGAGGAGCAGGATAAATGTAACCTGATGTTTGCTGCATTCAAGTAGACAAGGACAACATTGACACTTGCTGGAAGCACTTCAGTTTGTGAAGCAAAAGTCTACAGTGTCGAGCGATACTACAGGCAAAAAGAAGCCTCCTTCTGTGTGATTTACGCTCATAAGTATCTCTTGTTTATAACAAACACATTTATATCCTTTTTTAATAAGTTCTGCTTTAAAAGCTTCATGCATTCTGTCAGCAAAACCTGCTACATGTTGTAATTTATCATCTTTATGACCAGGTGTTTTTTTTTTATATCCTGATCAGAGTGATTCCAGTCAGAAGACCTTTTTTTTTTAGTAAGACTACTTTCCCACTGCTCCATTGCAAAAACACATTTTTTACCACATTTTTGAAAAAAAAAAAACATGCGACTCAAAAAACCATGGGTGCGTTTTTGATGCATATTCCATTCATTTCAATAGGGAGGTGCGTTTTTTGGTGCATTTTTTTTTTTTTTTTACCGCATCAAATATACACCAAAAATGCAGCTTGCAGGACTTTGGAAAATGCAATGGGCCAGTGTGAAGAGTTCCATAGGATTTAATGGCCATGCATTTTTAATGCAAAAACTGAAGAATAACTGATCAGTGTGAAGGCAGCCTTATTCTCAGATGTCTACAAAAAAGCATAAGTACATTGTGACTGTCTCTCTCTCTCTCTCTATGTCCCTTGAAAGTAAGAGACCAAGAAGAATATTATAATAGAGTTTTCAGCTGGCCATACATTGATCAGAATTTCAGGCAGTTCAGCAAAAACCAGTCACATTTCGATCAGTGTGCAGTCATCCCTCCTCGGTTGTTTCATCGACATCTGTTAAAGCAGGGGTCTCAAATTGGCGGCCCTCCAGCTGTTGCAGAACTACAAGTCCCATGAGGCATTGCAAAGCTGACAGTTAAAAGCATGACTCCCGCAGGCAAAGGCATGATGGGACGTGTAGTTCTGCAACAGCTGGAGGGCCGCCAGTTTGAGACCCCTGTATTAAAGGGACGCGCTGGAAAATATTTGTCGATCACCTGACCGGTGTATTCTGACAGTGACGGGTCTCGCTTTTGTCTCAGCCAGGGGATTAATCAATCCATCTAATTTCTGTATATGGAGAAATCTGTTAGTTCTTTTTTTCAGTGGGCTGTATGAAAAAAATGATAATTGAAAACTACTTTTACTTGGCGATTGCTATCAACAGCAACTATCTGGGAGCTGGTGTGTATTCCTCCCACCACTTTGCTGTGACCATGACTGAACACAAGCAAATCACATTAAATGTACACTGCATATGAACTTGCCTACATCTAACTACCTTTCTGCTAGAACATACCCACTCAAGTATAGGTGTGTGCACGTGGAGACACATATGTATTTTAGGCAGTTAAAAATAATCAAAATAACCTGAAGACCTGAAGGACCTGGTAATGGAATTTGGGGGGACCCCCACGCATTTTTTTTTTTTTATCAATGACTTTCAATGACTTTTGTCTGTATTGCCGGGATCGGCAATTCATTACAGCCGCAAGTACTTTTAAATTACCTTTTTTCCTTCAGAAATTACATTTTGTGCAGAGACTGTTCTAAGCAAGGGAAACACACGCTGCTTTACAGGCATACTATACACCCCCCAGGTACGAAATTTAAAGGAATATTTCACTTTAATTGTTTCACTTTAAGCATTATTAAAATCACTGCTCCCGAAAAAACTGCAGTTTTTTAAAACTTTTTTTTGCATTGCTACATGTCCCCTGGGGCAGGACCCGGGTCCCCATACACTTTTTATCACAATAACTTGTAGACTTGTGCACAACGGAAAAATTTGTTTAGTTTTGGTTCGTTTCTTTTCGGTCCTGTTGATTCGTATTAATTTTGCTAGACAGGATTTTTCGTGTTCGGACTAATTCGTATTTTCGCAAGCGACATTTTTCATTGAATCGGAATGATTCGTATTAATGTAAGCCTTATTTTTAGTTGATTTATAATTCGTACTTTCGGTAGAGTACAATGTTTTTTGTTGATTCTGGACACAACTCCTACTTTCGTAACTTTTTTTGGGTTCGTTGATTCGTAATTTTCCGTGTCTCTCTCACAACGACGCTGTCTATTATGCCTAATGTGCTTCGAATGGATTTGTACTTTTCTAAATACATAGCGATTATTTGTAACGATTCAAAATCTCGTATTTTACTTTCGTTTTTTACATGCGGCTATAGCCTCCGCCCCTGTACACCATTTTGAGAGGGAGTTCAGCACGGTGAGGGAGAAGCAGAGAGCAGAGTGAGTGTTATTGTGCTTTGAACGGATTCGTACATGAGTAACTTTTTTCATAACAAATTATGCCGAAGACATTCGGGCATTCACTATTTGCGATATAATTTATTTTGTATTCGGTTTTATTCGTAATTGCTTTGTTCGGAAATTCGAATGCTTCCGAATGTCCGAAAGTTGCTAAATTCGGACGAATTTCGATTTGTTACGAAACTAATTGCACAAGCCTAATAACTTGCATATAAGCCTTTAAAATTAGCACTTTAGATTTCTCCCATAGACTTTTTTACAGGGTGTTCCGCGGCTTTTCGAATTTGCCGCAAACACCCCGAATTGTTCGCTGTTCACCGAACGGGCGAACAGGCAATGTTCGATTCGAACATGAGTTCGACTCGAACTTGAAGCTAATCCCTACTGATCACTGTATTAGTGTCACTGGTTCCCAAAAAGTGTCAGTTAGTGTCCGAATTTCCGCCGCAATATTGCAGTCTCGCTATAAGTCGCTGATCACCATCATTACTAGTAAAAAGTTAAATAAAAATTTCAGTATATATTCCATAGTTTGCGCAAATCAATCAATATATGCTTATTGGGATTATTATTTTTTTTTTTTACCAAAAATATGTAGCAGAATACATATTGGCCTAAATTTATTAAGAAATTCGATTTTTTTAATTTTTTATTGGATATGTTTTATAGCAGAAAGTAAAAAATATTGTCACTTTAATATATATGGTTCTTTTGGTGATCAACTACCACCTAAAGAAAGCTCTATTTGTGGGAAAAAAACTGACATACATTGTATTTGGGTACAGTGTCATACGACTGTACAACTGTCAAAGTAATGCAGTGCCGTTTAGCAAAAAATGGCCTGGTCATAAAGGGGGTAAATCTTCCAGAGGTCAAGTGGTTAAAGGCTATTGTTGTGACATCATTTTAATAAGTAATATAGACACTTTGTTTCAAGTTGAACACTTAATTGTTTATGTTTATGACTTAAGTTACACAGCGCTACCTTGTATCTAGATTATCAATTCATGTGGATATGTGATTTATAGATCTTTGTTGGTTAATAATAATTAGAAAGCCATGAGCTTTACTCATCTGCAAAAAGTGTTCTATACACAGGATGCTTAAAATATCGAATGTTGTTTTATGTCTAACTTGATTATGATTAGACTTCATGGAAGGGGCAGGAGCATAGGTGTGCACAGCCTATTGCATTGGGGTGTGCACCCCAAACTCAAAACAAACATGCTTTTCTCTGCAGCCTCAGCTCCACAGGGCAGTGAATGAATGGGAAGTGCTCTGTGCGGAGCAGCTTTCTGTTGATTCACAAATTGAAGCATAGTAAACACAGTTTACTATGCTGCTGTTATGAATGAACACAGTGAGTGAGTGTGTTCACTACTGTGTTCATTTAGAAAAGGAAGGGGCTGGTCAATGACATATTGACTAGCCCCTTCCTCTGCTCTCCATCCTTAAACATCCCCCGCAGCAGCCAGGGGGAGAGGAGGGAAGCCAGCAGCACTGCAGGTGGGCAGGGAAGGGGGAACATGGGGGTAAGCCCAGGCAGTAGGGGGAATCTGCACCACATGTAGTGATTAGGGTGTGCCCAGGTACACCTGGCACACCCCCTGCACACACCTATTGGCAGGAGCAGCTGAAAAAGGATGAAAAACATCAGTTCAGGTAGTATACTGTAAGTATGGTTGATATGGATAAACTGTGACTACATTTGCCCTATATATGGTGATCATATGCTGTCTGTTGCTGCCCCTTCATGATATTAAAGTTAAAGTGTTAGTAAACCCATCCATAAAACAGTTACCTTTCCGGCATGTGCCGGAAATGTAACACTCCCATTGGTTGTGCTCTCAACCAAACTGTCAAACCATCCAATGGCTGGTGTCCTAACTGATCACATGTGCAGCATCATGGCAGTTGTAGATTAAACAGAGGCCAAGATGGCAGCTTCCTTGGCTGAAAACGATAGGAGGGTTTACTTCCACTTTAAGCTCAGGTGTCATTGCATAGTTGGCCAAATGTATATACTGGACACAGGCAGCGAGATATCTTGCTTCGAAATGAAGGACAGGGAAATACCTGGCTCTTCCCATGTGGTATATACAGTGATGCTCACCTGATGTTAAAGGCAGTGTAAAAGCACAATCTACCTGTACAATAACTAGCATTTCCGACTGCCCAAGCACTTGTTATAGCTCTGGGAGTTCTGAAATGGTCCGATAAGTGGCACTGGAAGCTGGTAGCATCACTTGCTTTTATAAAGTGGTTTAAGACAAGCTTAAGACTGAATTAATTACAGATTAGTGTGTAGGAAGCTGCGTTGGGTTCGTATTGCCTGCTCTTATTCTTTAAGCATGTGATGTTCTTACCTGTCAGGATCATCGCTGAAGTAATAATTTACTTTTCCATATGTTCCAACATCATTGTCTGTAGCCTATAGAAAGAGAAAAACATACATTCAATGTGTTTTGTGATGCAGACTTGTACTAACTATAAAATAAAAATAAAAAATGGACATACTAGGGTAGTGGACTTTATGATTGAAATAATAACTGTCATTCAGAAAAAATACAGTAATACTTTCTGCCTGGACTCCCCTAAAAGTAGTAACTCTCCCCAGCCCCAAATGCATACCCACCTAAATCCCATGGCCTGCCATAATTCTTAAATTCCTTTGTTAAATATTCTTTCTGCTGTCCCTGCCCATGAAGTTAATCTCCATTGACTTCCATTTCAGCATCTCCTGTATTGGGATGGGCCCAAAGAAATCTATAGGGATTGACTGCACAAGGGTGGCCAGTGGAATGGTTACAGGAGGACGTAGCTGCGTTTTCTAGCTAATTATGCATCTAGCGCATGGGAGGGCTGGTTTAATTGAGTTAAAGTATATGCAAACCCTATCCTTTAGGTCAGATAAATATACATTTGAAGTGTTTTGTTATATCTGTTTGATATGTTTGCTAAAAAAAATCCTGATTCTACCAGAAATATAATGCCCTGTTAACTTCCTATGTAATCTGCTGTTATTAATCAGAAATGTTCCCAGCTCACTTAGAAAACTACAGAACAACAACCTGCTCCAACCACCATGTTATGAAGAGAAGTGGGGGAGCCAGCCCATCTAAGATCTATTAAGCTCCAAAATATTAATTTGTTACCCCAACATTTCATATTCCTAATATATTTCTGCTGTACCATGCACTTGTATGAGTAAGTATCATGTTCTCTTTGTATTGCTTCCTTTATGTGAAATCCCTGGGTGTTCCTGCCGGTCCCTCTGATTTTCTATTAAAAACTGACCACACTAAACAGGAGAGCACACTGTGGTCAGTTCTCTAACTATGCTGGGAATTCAGTATGCTTTCCTCCAATGACCAGACTTGTCCTGACATGCTCCCGCTGCACAGCCATTCACTGGGAAGCTCAGTGTATTGCTGCTTCTCCTCCCCCGGCTCTTATGCAGCTGAGAACAGAAGGAATATGATCACTTAATACAAAGGGAAAAAAGGTATTTATAACATTTTTTTTTTATATCTATACAAAAATGTTTTCGATTTTAAACTGAATGGGTTGTTTTACAAGGTGATCATTTACAATCGTTTTAACTTCAGGGGGGAGCAACAGTAGGTAGGAAGAATAAATGTATGTTATGTGAAAATACAGTTATCCTTTAATATGCAAGCAGTTTCACTAGCTTATTTCCGAAAGGCCCCAGTTACCATCTGTATGAAAAACACTAATACTTGGGAGAGTAGTTGCATGCTGCCCACCTAAGAATTATACTTGTCACATTTTTTTTTAAATGCTCCTAAGGGTTATTGGATATCACTGGTCCGTGTTACAAAAACTCTATGTATCGGGGTGCCTATTTGTAGTGTGTTATCAAGGACTATGGTTATATTAAGAATATCCTCAGCTCCCACCGGAGACTCTTTAAGAGATTGCAGCAACTGTTGTTTACTTTATTGAACAATGCATTGTGGGACTTATGGTACAGGGAGAAAGGGACTCAATTGTCATGAGGTATCTAATAGACTATGGTACCCACAGTGCAGCTGTACTCCCAAAGTGCATTGCATTCTCGCACAGCTTTCTGGGGGAGGTTACTTAAAAGGAAAAGAGGGGCTACGCTAGCTCTCTCTGGACTTCACCCTCAATCAAGCAGGAAGTCTGTGTGAGGCCTGCTGCTGAAGCGACTAGGCCTAAAGGCTGGGCCTACAGTTTTTGCGGAGGATCATCCAGCTAAAAGAGGGATCCTCTTCTGTGTGACCAGCTCGCGCTTCTCAGAGACCGGAGTCATCCTTCAACCGACATCCACTGCGGCTGTGAGAGGAACCGAAGACTGCAATTTGTGGAGGGGCCGCGGATCAAGGTACCGACAGCGGGACGTACCGGAGGGACGAGGTCTACTTTGGTGAGAGGGCACCTGCCCGAATTTCATTAACTGTTTATATAGGCCTGTGACTTCGTAAGGCCCACCATTATTAGAAGTTTGCCACACGCCAGGACATAGCGCATCTCACGGAGGCCACATGGCTTAAGGTTGGCGTTTAAACCGCTATAGAGTTTCATTCACAAACATTGTGGAAGTTTAGCTTGCTTTCCTTTAATACCCATTTGGATTACAAATGTTATGTGCACCAACGTTTGCTAGCGAAGACTCCTACCACTGAAGGAACTGGACATTGAACTTGGTCAGGCCTGACTAGGATTGATAGTGACGGGACACGGGCACGTTATTGCCCATTAGGGGGGCTCGCGAGCGTAGGCCTTTTCACTTATTTAGAAAGTGCGCATTTAGATTGTGTTATAATATTGATATATATCATTGACTCTGCAGGGCCCTACACAAGTCAACTGTACAGTTGTTTAACTCTGCTATTTCTATCACGAAGTAAACGTGATTTTTGGTTAAGCAGAATACTGTTTGGAGTTCTCTATATTATCCTGCCGGACCAGTGGCTATACAAGGTAACAATTTTATGTACCATTTTACTGTTGTATAGTGTTATTGTGTATCCCATTGCCATTGGGTTCCACAAACTAATTGCAGACCAGTTGTGCCAAGGGAGGGTTCGAGTCAGATTCTTGGGGTTGATAGCTAGGGTACAGACCCAAAACAAACCAGCAGCTCTCTTAACTGGGGGTAGTGCTACATCTACATTAGTGTTTGATGAATTTTGAACCTTTCATCCCCTGCTTCTGCACAAAGTGATCCAACTTGGCAGTAAATTTAAAGGTCTACATGGTTGTTGGCAGGCTATTTAAGGTGCAACTGAACATGCTTGTTCCTTTCCGCCATATAAGTACATTTTTAAAGAAAGAAGCAAATGAAAGAAGGCATGTATATGCTCGCTATGGGCAAGTTGTCTGTTTTTCTTTATTCCACTGGGAATAATCTAGCCCAGGGGTGCTCTATCACAGAACAGTAATATCAGGCAAAGTATTTTTCTTGGTGGTGGAGGTAAAATTCACATGTTTTAACTGAACTTCAGTCAAACAGCTACATACTCATTTTTTTTAAAAAACATTTTATATTTAATTAAACGAGAATAACACCATATCGAAAAAAGATCATGAACATCATTTACATGGAATGTTGACATGGGTCAGAGTACCATGGTTTCATACATTGGTACATAAGATACAAAGTCAATGCTCAGATAATACAGACTAAAGAAATACATCTTAACAATATGGTAAGGGATACTGGAGCAATCAAAGGTTGTAACCCACCATGTTTGGTGCAGATACTCATGGTTTTATAAAAACATTTTTTAGGTAATCAGACAATATCAGGGATTAATTCCTGAAACAAACAGTAAACAGGTATGGACGCAGAGTAAGAAAAAAAGAGAGAACATGTGAGCTCCCACCCAGGGGAGGGACCAAGGAATTTGAAGTGCATGGCTAAATTAGTAATGTGGGGTAAAGGAGGAGAAAAATAAGGTGGACCCCTACCATACCACCATCTCAGATTCATCACGTGTACATATAAATAATTGCTTTTGCCGGTATCTCCTGAATGAGGACCAACAATAGATGGCACTGGGATTGGCCTGAAATAAGGGAGACTAGGCTCTATACCATTTGCTTGTACTAAGAGGAGCATTTACATTCTTCCCAATAATGCCATTTTTTGTTTTGGTCAGAAATCTTGTCCCTGAAGGCTCCTGTAAGGTGTTCCATTTCTTAGATCCCATTCACTCGGACAAACCATTGTCTGTCTGTGGGTTGGGGCATTTCCAGGTAGTAGGGATACAAGCCCTGGCAGTGAATCCACTGATTTTTTTTGTATCTCCTTCAGGACATGGGTGTAAGGTTAAGAAATATAGCAGGTGGGTTACCAAACAGGGAGAAACCCATAAGGACTGGTTGCCAGAAGGCTTGTAATGCAGGGCACTCACAAAAAATATGCAAGAAAGATCAGGGATGTGTGTTACAACGCCCACACCGCGTACTTTGTTGAGGAAATAGTTTGATGAGTATTAACGGTGTCCTGTACAAAGAGGTTACTATTTTGTAAGAAATCTCTTGGTATTTGTTACTGATAGAGGCCTTAATGAAAAGTTCAGGTTATACAGGTCCATATAGTAGGACAGAAAGATATCAGCAATAGCCACAGTAGTATGTACTTTAGTGCTGGTAGCAGATAGGATGCAGGGAATAAAGGTCTGTGTTTTGCCTGCCTAAAGAGCATGGGCAAGGGCCCTACTACATTTATTTCCATATTCATTAAAAAAAAAGTCTGTTGTGCATAAATATATGCTTCATGTTTTAAAAGGGAGAGGTTACGCAGACGCTCGCATGTTTCAGTAATTTCGGTGTCTAAGTTAGAGGACCTTAGCGGTACTTTATTGCACAGTTCTAAATTTTGGAGTTTGAGAATAAGGCCAGAGGGAGAGGATTCCCGGTCCTTTGACATTTTTTAGGATACCCCTAATATAACAACATTAATGGGAGGCCCAAAATGTAAGAGGGTTAACTACCAAAACCTTGTTAAGCTTAAAAAAACCTTTTCAATTCCTTAATTACATCCGCACAGACTTTTGAATTTTGCAAGAATGTCTCATTGAGAAGCCAAGTTGATGCCATAGATGAAAACCTTAAAGGCTGTAAGTCCACATATAGCGGGGCATGATCTGATGTTAACAATGTTACCTGTTCCTGAGTCAGATACTATAGGCAAAGAAGCATGTCTCAGTAGGAAAAAGTCGATTCTAGTATATGATTCTTGTACAGATGAAAAGAATAAGTACTGTATTTATTGGCGTATAACACTCACTTTTTTACCCTGAAAATAGAGGGTAAACTGTGCCTGCGTGTTATACGCAGGGGGTTGTGGAAAGTTTTTTTCCTGAAACTTCCCTCTTAAAATTAGGGTGCGTGTTATACACCTGTGCGTGTTATACGCCGATAAATACGGTAATCTCTGTCTCGTGGATGGAGGCTTCACCATATGTACATAAATAGATGCGTGTATAGAGTTTTCTTAAGTCAGTTTCTAGGTCAGGGATATGCAATTAGCGGACCTCCAGCTGTTGCAGAACTACAAATCCCATGAGGCATAGCAAGACTCTGGCAGCCACGAGCATGACACCAAGAGGCAGAGGCATGATAGGACTTGTAGTTTTGCAACAGCTGGAGGTCCGCTAATTGCTTATCCCTGTTCTAGGTGCACCTGACAGTTGAGAGTGGCCTCAGGACATGTCATTTTATGGGTCTAGAGTGAAATTGAAAGCACCACCCAAAGCCAATGTCCCTTCTGCAAAATCTTCCAGTCTAGTCAAAAGAGAGTGAAGAAAGGAAATTTGGTCAGAGTTAGAGAAATATACATTTGCCAGAGTTTGCTACATTGTACAACCTTTTAAAAGCAATAATCTGCCTTCTGTATCAGAATCAGAAGCTACAAATTGCCATGGTAGTGTATTTGAAAACAAAATCCTAATTTCCTTGGATTTAGAGGACTGAGATGCGCTGTGGTACACCATAGGGAAATGCTTTTTTTGTAATTTCGGTATACTATCTGCCATGCAATGTGTATCCTGGAGGAAAGCTATATGGGTTTTCGGTGTCCGAAGATCATGCAGACACATTCATTTTACAGGCATGTTAAAAGCTTTGACTTTCCACTAAGTGATCTTGAGAGTCATGGTATGTAGAGCTACCTAATGGGAGTCACAATAACATACAAAGGACTTGAGGTCCTGGGCCAAATGGAACAACGTACTAGTGAAGCAATAAAAACTATAAAAAAACAAAACAATACAAACAGCAGGAGTATCCTGTCGAAATGCAGTCAGTTCATTCGACGACAGGGTCGTACCCAACAAGGGGTAATTCATAGGTGTGCGCACAGGGTGTGCCAGGTGTGCCTGGGCACATCCTAATCACCCTGTGTGGTGCAGATTCCTCCTGTTTAAACCCCTGATCTTTCACCAAAGCCTCCTAATGGGGCTCCTAAAAAAATTGTAAAAAAAAATTATTTAAAAAATACAAATGTGATGCCGCATACACACAATCGGACATTTGGACAACAAAACCGTGGATTTTTTTCCAATGGATGTTTGCGCAAACTTGTCTTGCATACACATGGTCACACAAATGTTGTCAGAAATTCCGATCGCCAAGAACGCGGTGACGTACAACACTACAAGTTCAACGATTCCGAGCATGCATCAAATTGATTTCGAGCATGTGTAGGATTTTTGTGCGTCGGAATTGGCTACACGCAATCAGAATTTCCGAGCAAAAAACTTTTCTTGTCGAAAAAATTGAGAACCAGCTCTCAAACATTTGTTGTCGGAAATTCCTAAAGCAAATGTCCGATGGAGCATACACACGGTCGGATTTTCCGACAACAAGCTCACATCGAACATTTGTTGTCAGAAATTCCGACCGTCTGTACGCGGCATAACAAATAAAATAATAAAAATAAAAACAACAGACATTGTCCACTGCCCTAATGACACAGTCCACCTCTCTATTGACTTGGTCGGTATATATACACATGCATACACACATATGTGTTTGAGCTTTGGGGTGTACACCCTAATGCAATAGGCTGTGCACACCTATGGGGTAATTGTTATAAAGGAGCCTAAAGGAAACTCTGAAGGAAAAAGCACTTAATCAACACATGTGCTAGGTTGCCAGCGGACACAGTAATATTCCCCTGTCTCTCAGAGTCTATGAGATCACTTTAATATGGGATTAAGTGGATTAGATCTTTCATCCGCAATCTGTACTGTGTCCAAGAGTAACCAGGAGGGAGGCCGTCCGTCCTTCTTATGGCCAACCCAGGCCACCACCAAACTAGTAAGCCGGTCAAATATGTATGGTTAGACTACTGAACAATTATAGTCCATCCCAGTGACAGAGAAGAATCAGGGGGGTCCATAAGTAATTTCTTAAGAGTGCAGCCCCACATCTGTTTGGTTTTTCCGACTCATGAGGGGGTCATAGCAGGTTGCAGGATGTGAGGAGGTGCTTCTCTGGTGTATCAAATACCTAAGTTAGAAACTGCATAGGTACAACAGAGAAGTATAGTAACTAACTTCATTAGGGATGAGCTTCGTGTTCGAGTCGAACATACGTTCGACTCGAACATCGGCTGTTCGATCGTTCGACGAAGATCGAACGATTTGGGCCGTTTTCACCAAATTCGAGTGACGCGAACGGCCCACAATGCACTACGCCATCGCAGTGTCATCCAGGCGCTGTGATTGGCCAAGCATGCACTGTGACCCCGCATGCTTGGCCAATCACAGCGCCGGCAGCGAGGAGAGCAATGATTGGCCACAGGCAGGATGCCTGTGGCCAATTATTCTTGAGGGGGTTTAGTACACGCCCCACACTATAAAAGGCCGCCAGCGCGGCGGCCTTGTGTAGTGTGTTCCGGAGCAGGGAAAGAGAAGCATAGGCAGGGACAGTGTCATTTTATTCCTTTACTAATCCTGGATTCCTTGTGTTTAGGGACAAATAAGGATAGGAAAGGGGGAGTGTCAGTGTGTTATTCTGTGCTAAACCTTGTTTGTAGGGACAGAGAGGTACAGTGAGGGAAAGTGTCAGTGTGCTATTCTGTTCTAAACCAATCTTGCTGAACCATATTTGAAATCCTTGAGTTTAGGGACAGAGAGGTACAGTGAGGGAAAGTGTCAGTGTGCTATTCTGTGCTAAATCTTGTTTGTAGGGACAGAGTAGGACAGTAAGTGAAACTGACAGTGTGCTATTCTGTTCTAAACCAATCTTGCTGAACCATATTTGAAATCCTTGAGTTTAGGGACAGAGAGGTACAGTGAGGGAAAGTGTCAGTGTGCTATTCTGTGCTAAATCTTGTTTGTAGGGACAGAGTAGGACAGTGAGTGAAACTGACAGTGTGCTATTCTGTTCTAAACCAATCTTGCTGAACCATATTTGAAATCCTTGAGTTTAGGGACAGAGAGGTACAGTGAGGGAAAGTGTCAGTGTGCTATTCTGTGCTAAATCTTGTTTGTAGGGACAGAGTAGGACAGTGAGTGAAACTGACAGTGTGCTATTCTGTTCTAAACCAATCTTGCTGAACCATATTTGAAATCCTTGAGTTTAGGGACAGAGAAGGACACTCGTGGAAACTATCAGTGTGCTATTCTGTGCTAAATCTTGTTTGTAGGGACAGAGAGGTACAGTGAGTGAAACTGACAGTGTGCTATTCTGTTCTAAACCAATCTTGCTGAACCATATTTGAAATCCTTGAGTTTAGGGACAGAGAGGTACAGTGAGGGAAAGTGTCAGTGTGCTATTCTGTTCTAAACCAATCTTGCTGAACCATATTTGAAATCCTTGAGTTTAGGGACAGAGAAGGACACTCGTGGAAACTATCAGTGTGCTTTTCTGTGCTAAATCTTGTTTGTAGGGACAGAGTAGGACAGTGAGTGAAACTGACAGTGTGCTATTCTGTTCTAAACCAATCTTGCTGAACCATATTTGAAATCCTTGAGTTTAGGGACAGAGAGGTACAGTGAGGGAAAGTGTCAGTGTGCTATTCTGTGCTAAATCTTGTTTGTAGGGACAGAGTAGGACAGTGAGTGAAACTGACAGTGTGCTATTCTGTTCTAAACCAATCTTGCTGAACCATATTTGAAATCCTTGAGTTTAGGGACAGAGAAGGACACTCGTGGAAACTATCAGTGTGCTATTCTGTGCTAAATCTTGTTTGTAGGGACAGAGTAGGACAGTGAGTGAAACTGACAGTGTGCTATTCTGTTCTAAACCAATCTTGCTGAACCATATTTGAAATCCTTGAGTTTAGGGACAGAGAAGGACACTCGTGGAAACTATCAGTGTGCTATTCTGTGCTAAATCTTGTTTGTAGGGACAGAGTAGGACAGTGAGTGAAACTGACAGTGTGCTATTCTGTTCTAAACCAATCTTGCTGAACCATATTTGAAATCCTTGAGTTTAGGGACAGAGAAGGACACTCGTGGAAACTATCAGTGTGCTATTCTGTGCTAAATCTTGTTTGTAGGGACAGAGTAGGACAGTGAGTGAAACTGACAGTGTGCTATTCTGTGCTAAACCAATCTTGCTGAAGCATATTGCAAATCCTTGTGTTTAGGGACAGAGAAGGATAGGCAGGGGACAGTGTCAGTGTCATTGTTGCTAAGCCTCCTGCACAGTATACACCTGAAGGTAGCCCTTATTGCTGTTTTTCCCATCTCCCTGCAGGCCATCCATTAAAATGTCTGGAAGGCAAACAAGGAGAGGCAGACAGTCAGGAGGCAAAAAAAGAGGGCAAGCAGGCTCTGTGTCTGGGGGCAACAGTGCTGGTCGTGGACGCGGTGCATTGTCATCAGCACATGGCCATGGGACACGCTTGTCCTTCTTTTCGGCAGCTGGACATGTTGAGCCACATCATGCCGAAGACTTGGTAGAGTGGATGACTAAGCCCACCTCATCCTCCTCATCCTCTCTCACCCAGGCTCAGGGTACTGGCAAAGCAGCTGCCAAAGCGTCCTCTTCTCTGGTATCATTATCTTCATTAGTCAATCCTTCCCTAGACCCACCATGTCCTCCTCCTGAGGAGTCCCCCGAACTGTTTGAGCACAGTGTTGGGTACATGCTCCAGGAGGATGCCCAGCGTTTCGAAGGATCTGATGATGATACCCAGATAGAGGAAGGCAGTAGCGTGAGAGCAGAGAGAGGGGATGCTCAAGAAGGACACCAATCTGGCAGTCATGCTCCAGCAGCTGCAGCATACTGCCAGATTGGCTCCAGTGATGAGGAGGGAGGGGATGATGAGGTCACTGACTCCACGTGGGTGCCTAATAGGAGAGAGGAGGAGGAGGAGGATGAGGAGGAGGCACATCTCCAACGAGGCAGGATGCCCTTGGGTGGCCAGCGTATGGGCAGCACACCGACGGAATCACACCGCAGAGCTCCGCCTGTGCAGGGCGCTGCCTCTGCCCGTCATTCAAAAAGTTCTTTGGTGTGGGCCTTTTTTGAGGCGAGTGCATCAGATCGCACAGCTGCTGTTTGCAACATATGTCTCAAGCGTATATCGCGTGGCCAAAACATCAGCCGCTTGGGCACCACATGCTTGATCAGACATATGTTGACCTGCAATGCAGCTCGTTGGCAAGCCTACCTTAAAGACCCACACCAAAGAACAAAGCTGACCTCTTCTTGCACCGCATCAGCTGGGATCTCCAACCCCACTATACCTTCAGTCCTCTCTGAAACCTGCTCTGAGAGGAATGAAGGTGTAGAATTAGGTGTGTCACAGCCAAGTACTTGCGGGCACTCTGCTAGCAGTACACCGACGTCCGATTCTAGCAGGCAAATTTCCCTGCCCCAGCTGCTGGACCGTCAAAAGAAGTTCACTCCCAGCCATCCACATGCCCAGCGGTTGAATGCTAGCTTGGCTAAATTGCTAGCGCTTCAACTGCTGCCTTTTCAGTTGGTAGACTCAGCCCCCTTCCGTGAGTTTGTGCAATGTGCGGTTCCTCAGTGGCAGGTTCCCAAACGCCACTTTTCCTCACGGAAGGCGATTCTGGCTCTCTACAGGCATGTGGAAGGCAATGTCTTGGCCTCGCTGGACAGGGCGGTCAGCGGTAAGGTGCATATTACCGCTGACTCATGGTCCAGCAGGCATGGACAGGGACGTTACCTTTCTTTCACGGCCCATTGGGTCACTCTTTTGGCAGCTGGGAAGGATGCAGGACAAGGTACAGTAGTGTTGGACGTTGTTCCACCGCCACGCCTCAAAAATGCTACTACTGGTTGTGACACACCTCTCTCCTCCACCCCCTCCTCTTCTTCCTCCATGGCCTCTTCCTGTGGTTTGTCCTCGGAACCAGCGGTGCTCCGTAGGCGTTCAAGGGGCTACGCAAGTACGCAGGCAAAAAGATGCCATGCCGTGCTTGCGCTGGTGTGTTTGGGGGACAGGTTGCCACACTGGGGCAGAGGTCCTGTCTGCTCTGCAGGGGCAGGCCGAGAGGTGGTTGACGCCACGCCAGCTTAAGCCAGGAATGGTGGTTTGCGACAATGGCACCAACCTCCTCTCCGCCCTCCGACAGGGACAACTGACCCATGTGCCCTGTATGGCTCACGTCCTTAACCTGGTGGTGCAGCGGTTCTTGGGCAGGTACCCGGGCTTACAGGATGTCCTGAGGCAGGCCAGGAAAGTCTGTGTTCATTTCCGCAGATCTTATAATGCCAGTGCTCGCCTGGCTGAACTGCAAAAGGAGTTGAACCTGCCCAAGAACCGCCTTATATGTGACATGCCCACCAGGTGGAACTCAACGTTGGCCATGCTGCAGCGGCTGCACACGCAGCAGAGGGCCATCAATGAGTACCTGTGCGACTACGGCACCAGGACAGGGCCAGGGGAGCTCGGTTTTTTTTCACCACGCCAGTGGGGCATGATCAGGGATGCATGCACTGTCCTGGCACCATTTGAGGAGGCCACAAGGATGGTGAGCAGTGACAGTGCATGCATCAGTGACACTGTACCTCTTGTCCACCTGTTGGAGCACACGCTGAGTGGAATAATGGACAGGGCACTTGAGGCAGAACAGAGGCAGGAAGAGGAGGACTTCCTTGCCTCTCAAGGCCCCCTTTACCCTGACAGTGTTCCTACTGTCCCACCCATCGCACAGGAAGAGGAGGAGGAGGAGGAGGAGGAGGATTGTGTCAGCATGGAGGTGGAGGCTGGCACTCAGCATCATCAGCAGCAGTCTTTTAGGGATGATTTACAGTCCCAAGAAACCAGTGGACTTGTACGTGGCTGGGAGGAGGTGGCTGCGGATCATGTCGTCCTTAGTGACCCAGAGGACTCCGGACTGAATGCCTCAGCTAACCTACGCTGCATGGCCTCCCTGATCCTGCAAAGTCTGCGGAAGGATCCTCGTATTCTTCGGATCAAGGAGAGGGACCATTACTGGCTGGCCACTCTCCTTGATCCACGGTACAAGGGTATGGTTGCGGACCTTATGTTACCGTCGCAGAGGGAGCAGAGGATGAGACAACTCCGGGAGGCCTTGCAGAAAGGTCTGTGCAACGCGTTCCCAGAGACTGGGAGGTTACAAACTCCTGGTCCTGGACAACGAGTTGCTGAGGCTTCGGGCAGTCAAAGAAGGAGCGGTGGGGAAGGTGGCCGTCTGACCGATGCGTTCAGACAATTCTTTAGTCCGCAGCCCCAAAGTATGATCGTTTCCAGCAACCATCGCCAGCGTCTGATATACATGGTGCAGGAATACCTAGGGGCAAGGTCAGACTTGGACACCTTCCCCACCGAAAATCCTCTGGCTTACTGGGTCTTGAGGATGGATCACTGGCCAGAGCTTGCACAGTATGCAATTGAGCTACTGGCCTGTCCTGCATCCAGCGTTCTTTCAGAACGCACATTCAGTGCTGCTGGAGGATTTGTCATGGATCACAGGGTGCGCCTGTCCACCGACTCGGTTGATCGACTGACTTTCATCAAGATGAACCAGTCTTGGATCACCACCAGCTACCACACACCTGATGCTGATATAACAGACTAATTGATTTTAAAATGTCACATCCCTTCAAGACTGATGCTGATGCTGAGTTCCTGTGCTGTTATGTTGACTAGCTATCCTCCTCCTCCTCCTCAATGATCCGATTAATGATGATTAGTGATGAGCCGAACACCCCCGGGTTCGGTTCGCACCAGAACCCGCGAACGGACCGAAAGTTCGAACGAACATTAGAACCCTATTAAATACAATGGATGCGAACGTTCGAATTCTAAAGTGCTAATTATAACAACTATTATGCATGTTATTGTCCTAAAAAGGGTTTGGGAACCCGGGTTCTGCACCAGGGGACATGTATCAATGCAAAAAGAAGTTTTAAAAACGGTCGTTTTTCGGGAGCAGTCATTTTAATGATGCATAAAGTGAAAAAAAAAAAGTCAAATATTCCTTTAAATATCGTACCTGGGGGGTGTCTAAAGTATGCCTGTGAAGTGCCACGTGTTTCCCGTGTTTAGAACTGTCCCTGCACAAAATGACACTTCTAAAGGAAAAAAAAGCCATTTAAAACTGCTTGCGGCTTTAATGTAATGTCTGGTCCCGGTAATATGGATGAAATTCTTTAAGAAAAATGGCATAGCTACCCCATGACCCCCCCCCTACCCCAGCCCATTACCAGCCCCTTTGGGTCTTGTATGGATATTAAGGGGAACCCCGCACATAAAATAAAAAAGGCCCTATATACTCTGAACAGCCCTATACAGGCGGTGCATACAAGACAGGGACTGTAGGTTTGTTCTTATGTAGAGTCTGTTTGTAATTTTGAACAGGTACATTGTTGAAGTGTAGCTCCAGACCAAAAATCTATTTTTAAACTTTTTGGAAAACATAGGTAAGGGTTATCACCCCTGTAACATTTGTTTTGCTGTCTGTGCCCCTGTTCAGAACATTTCACCTCACTTTCCGTCCCAATGACAACTGTTTTTGAAATGTGGTGTTTTTCTTGAAACAAGGATTGCTGATAAAGCATCAGTACAGAGGAGACACCTTTCTCCCATATTTATTCTTACAGGAGAGAATTTTCCTTCCTAGTGGTAGATTTCCTCTCACTTCCTGTTGTCTTCTTGCGTTTGCAAGTAGGAGTCGTTTGTAAGTTGGATGTTTGAAAGTAGGGACCTGCCGTATATACTCTGCAGAAATAGGCCCCTTAGTTGTTGGTGTTGGCACAACACTGTAAGCACTCACAGTTACTCTTGGTTGGTGCTGGAACGCCCTGCTGTCAACTATTATATCAGGAATTTTAATTACATATAATTGTTGAACAGTGGTAGTAAAAATTGGGCCTTTGATGGTGGTGCTGGTGCCACAACACTGTAAGCCCTGACAGTTACTCTTGGTGGGTGCAGCAATGGGCCCTGCTGTGAATTATTAGATCAAGAATTGTAATTACATGCCCCTGTTGAACAGGGGCTGAAAAATTGGGCCTTAGGCACTGGTGGCACAACACTGCAACCCCTCACAGCAACTGTACTTGGAGCACAGCAATGAGCCCTGTTGCAAAGTATTGCTTCAAAAATTGTAATGACACGCCCCTGTTAAACAGGGGCTGAAAAATTGGGCCTTAGGCACTGGTGGCACAACACTGCAACTCCTCACAGATACTGTACTTGGAGCACACCAATGAGCCCTGTTGCAAAGTATTGCTTCAAAAATTGTAATGACACGCCCCTGTTAAACAGGGGCTGAAAAATTGGGCCTTAGGCACTGGTGGCACAACACTGCAACTCCTCACAGATACTGTACTTGGAGCACAGCAATGAGCCCTGTTGCAAAGTATTGCTTCAAAAATTGTAATTACACGCCCCTGTTAAACAGGGGCTGAAAAATTGGGCGTTAGGCACTGGTGGCACAACACTGCAACTCCTCACAGATACTGTACTTGGAGCACAGCAATGAGCCCTGTTGCAAAGTATTGCTTCAAAAATTGTAATTACACGCCCCTGTTAAACAGGGGCTGAAAAATTGGGCGTTAGGCACTGGTGGCGGCACCCATAAACAAAAATGATCTTACAAGCTATCATCATCAATCGTATCATTGAGGACTCGGAGGAGGAGGATAGCCAGTCAACATAACAGCACAGGCACTCAGCATCAGCATCAGTCTTGAAGGGATGTGACATGTTAAAATCAATTAGTCTGTTATATCAGCATCAGGTGTGTGGTAGCTGGTGGTGATCCAAGACTGGTTCATCTTGATGAAAGTCAGTCGATCAACCGAGTCGGTGGACAGGCGCACCCTGTGATCCGTGACAAATCCTCCAGCAGCACTGAATGTGCGTTCCGAAAGAACGCTGGATGCAGGACAGGCCAGTAGCTCAATTGCATACTGTGCAAGCTCTGGCCAGTGATCCATCCTCAAGACCCAGTAAGCCAGAGGATTTTCGGTGGGGAAGGTGTCCAAGTCTGACCTTGCCCCTAGATATTCCTGCACCATGTTTATCAGACGCTGGCGATGGTTGCTGGAACCGATCATACTTTGGGGCTGCGGACTAAAGAATTGTCTGAACGCATCGGTCAGACGGCCACCTTCCCCACCGCTCCTTCTTTGACTGGCCGAAGCCTCAGCAACTCGTTGTCCAGGACCAGGAGTTTGCAACCTCCCAGTCTCTGGGAACGCGTTGCACAGACCTTTCTGCAAGGCCTCCCGGAGTTGTCTCATCCTCTGCTCCCTCTGCGACGGTAACATAAGGTCCGCAACCTTACCCTTGTACCGTGGATCAAGGAGAGTGGCCAGCCAGTAATGGTCCCTCTCCTTGATCCGAAGAATACGAGGATCCTTCCGCAGACTTTGCAGGATCAGGGAGGCCATGCAGCGTAGGTTTGCTGAGGCATTCGCTCCGGAGTCCTCTGGGTCACTAAGGACGACATGATCCGCAGCCACCTCCTCCCAGCCACGTACAAGTCCACTGGTTTCTTGGGACTGTAAATCATCCCTAAAAGACTGCTGCTGATGATGCTGAGTGCCAGCCTCCACCTCCATGCTGACACAATCCTCCTCCTCCTCCTCCTCCTCCTCCTCCTCCTCCTCTTCCTGTGCGATGGGTGGGACAGAAGGAACACTGTCTGGGTAAAGGGGGCCTTGAGAGGCAAGGAAGTCCTCCTCTTCCTGCCTCTGTTCTGCCTCAAGTGCCCTGTCCATTATTCCACGCAGCGTGTGCTCCAACAGGTGGACAAGAGGTACAGTGTCACTGATGCATGCACTGTCACTGCTCACCATCCTCGTGGCCTCCTCAAATGGTGCCAGGACAGTGCATGCATCCCTGATCATGCCCCACTGGCGTGGAGAAAAAAAACCAAGCTCCCCTGACCCTGTCCTGGTGCCGTAGTCGCACAGGTACTCATTGATGGCCCTCTGCTGCGTGTGCAGCCGCTGCAGCATGGCCAACGTTGAGTTCCACCTGGTGGGCATGTCACATATAAGGCGGTTCTTGGGCAGGTTCAACTCCTTTTGCAGCTCAGCCAGGCGAGCACTGGCATTATAAGATCTGCGGAAATGCACACAGACTTTCCTGGCCTGCCTCAGGACATCCTGTAAGCCCGGGTACCTGCCCAAGAAGCGCTGCACCACCAGGTTAAGGACGTGAGCCACACAGGGCACATGGGTCAGTTGTCCCTGTCGGAGGGCGGAGAGGAGGTTGGTGCCATTGTCGCAAACCACCATTCCTGGCTTAAGCTGGCGTGGCGTCAACCACCTCTCGGCCTGGCCCTGCAGAGCAGACAGGACCTCTGCCCCAGTGTGGCTTCTGTCCCCCAAACACACCAGCGCAAGCACGGCATGGCATCTTTTTGCCTGCGTACTTGCGTAGCCCCGTGAACGGCTACGGAGCACCGCTGGTTCATAGGACAAACCACAGGAAGAGGCCATGGAGGAAGAAGAAGAGGAGGGGGTGGAGGAGAGAGGTGTGTCACAACCAGTAGTAGCATTTTGGAGGCGTGGCGGTGGGACAACCTCCAACACTACTGCACCTTGTCCTGAATCCTTCCCAGCTGCCAAAAGAGTGACCCAATGGGCCGTGAAAGAAAGGTAACGTCCCTGTCCATGCCTGCTGGACCATGAGTCAGCGGTAATATGCACCTTACCGCTGACCGCCCTGTCCAGCGAGGCCAAGACATTGCCTTCCACATGCCGGTAGAGAGCCGGAATAGCCTTCCGTGAGAAAAAGTGGCGTTTGGGAACCTGCCACTGAGGAACTGCACATTGCACAAACTCACGGAAGGGGGCCGAGTCTACCAACTGAAAAGGCAGCAGTTGAAGCGCTAGCAATTTAGCCAAGCTAGCATTCAACCGCTGGGCATGTGGATGGCTGGGAGTGAACTTCTTTCGACGGTCCAGCAGCTGGGGCAGGGAAATTTGCCTGCTAGAATCGGACGTCGGTGTACTGCTAGCAGAGTGGGCGCAAGTACTTGGCTGTGACACACCTAATTCTACACCTTCATTCCTCTCAGTGCATGTTTCAGAGAGGACTGAAGTTATAGTGGGGTTGGAGATCCCAGCTGATGCGGTGCAAGGAGAGGTCCGCTTTGTTCTTTGGTGTGGGTCTTTGAGGTAGGCTTGCCAACGAGCTGCATGGCAGGTCAACATATGTCTGGTCAGGCATGTGGTACCCAAGCGGCTGATGTTTTGGCCACGCGATATACGCTTGAGACATATGTTGCAAACAGCAGCTGTGCGATCTGATGCACTAGCCTCAAAAAAGGCCCACACCAAAGAACTTTTTGAATGACGGGCAGAGGCAGCGCCCTGCACAGGCGGAGCTCTGCGGTGTGATTCCGTCGGTGTACTGCCCTTACGCTGGCCACCAAAGGGCATCCTGCCTCGTTGGAGATGTGCCTCCTCCTCATCCTCCTCCTCCTCCTCTCTCCTATTAGGCACCCACGTGGAGTCAGTGACCTCATCATCCCCTCCCTCCTCATCACTGGAGCCAATCTGGCAGTATGCTGCAGCTGCTGGAACATGACTGCCAGATTGGTGTCCTTCTTGAGCATCCCCTCTGTCTGCTCTCACGCTACTGCCTTCCTCTAGCTGGGTTTCATCATCAGACCCTTCGAAACGCTGGGCATCCTCCTGGAGCATGTACCCAACACTGTGCTGAAACAGTTCGGGGGACTCCTCAGGAGGAGGACATGGTGGGTCTAGGGAAGGAGTGACTGATGATTTGTCTGACATTGATACCAGGGAAGACGACGCTTTGGCAGCTGCTTTTCCAGTACCCTGAGCCTGGGTGAGAGAGGATGAGGAGGAGGAGGAGGGCTTGGTCATCCACTCTACCAAGTCTTCGGCATGATGTGGCTCAACATGTCCAGCTGCCGAAAAGAAGGACAAGCGTGTCCCATGGCCATGTGCTGATGACAATGCACCGCGTCCACGACCAGCACTGTTGCCCCCAGACACAGAGCCTGCTTGCCCTCTTTTATTGCCTCCTGACTGTCTGCCTCTCCTTGTTTGCCTTCCAGACATTCTAATAGATGGCCTGCAGGGAGATGGGAAAAAAGCAATAAGGGCTACCTTCAGGTGTCCTTCTCTGTCCCTTGAAACAAGGACTTGCAGAGTGAAATAAACTGACACTCTCCCTACCTACAGTTTTCTGTCCCTAGAATAAATGTTTTTTTTAATCACAATATAGCACAAGGACAATTCAGTCACTGTCCTTCCAGGTCCCTGGAAACAAGGACTTGCAGAGTGAAATAAACTGACACTCTCCCTACCTACAGTTTTCTGTCCCTAGAATAAATGTTTTTTTTAAGCACAATATAGCACAAGGACAATTCACTCACTGTCCTTACAGGTCCCTGGAAACAAGGACTTGCAGAGTGAAAGAAAAAAAACACTCTCCCTACCTACAGTTTTCTGTCCCTAGAAAAAATGTTTTTTTTAATCACAATATAACACAAGGACAATTCACTCACTGTCCTTCCAGGTCCCTGGAAACAAGGACTTGCAGAGTGAAATAAACTGACACTCTCCCTACCTACAGTTTTCTGTCCCTAGAATAAATGTTTTTTTTAATCACAATATAGCACAAGGACAATTCAGTCACTGTCCTTCCAGGTCCCTGGAAACAAGGACTTGCAGAGTGAAATAAACTGACACTCTCCCTACCTACAGTTTTCTGTCCCTAGAATAAATGTTTTTTTTAATCACAATATAGCACAAGGACAATTCAGTCACTGTCCTTCCAGGTCCCTGGAAACAAGGACTTGCAGAGTGAAATAAACTGACACTCTCCCTACCTACAGTTTTCTGTCCCTAGAATAAATGTTTTTTTTAATCACAATATAGCACAAGGACAATTCAGTCACTGTCCTTCCAGGTCCCTGGAAACAAGGACTTGCAGAGTGAAATAAACTGACACTCTCCCTACCTACAGTTTTCTGTCCCTAGAATAAATGTTTTTTTTAATCACAATATAGCACAAGGACAATTCAGTCACTGTCCTTCCAGGTCCCTGGAAACAAGGACTTGCAGAGTGAAATAAACTGACACTCTCCCTACCTACAGTTTTCTGTCCCTAGAATAAATGTTTTTTTTAATCACAATATAGCACAAGGACAATTCAGTCACTGTCCTTCCAGGTCCCTGGAAACAAGGACTTGCAGAGTGAAATAAACTGACACTCTCCCTACCTACAGTTTTCTGTCCC
Organism: Rana muscosa; assembly: GCA_029206835.1. Lineage (NCBI taxonomy): Eukaryota > Metazoa > Chordata > Amphibia > Anura > Ranidae > Rana > Rana muscosa. The sequence continues at coordinate 101,986,506 of CM055123.1, read as the reverse complement.
TAGAATAAATGTTTTTTTTAATCACAATATAGCACAAGGACAATTCAGTCACTGTCCTTCCAGGTCCCTGGAAACAAGGACTTGCAGAGTGAAATAAACTGACACTCTCCCTACCTACAGTTTTCTGTCCCTAGAATAAATGTTTTTTTTAATCACAATATAGCACAAGGACAATTCAGTCACTGTCCTTACAGGTCCCTGGAAACAAGGACTTGCAGAGTGAAATAAACTGACACTCTCCCTACCTACAGTTTTCTGACCCTAGAATAAATGTTTTTTTTAAGCACAATATAGCACAAGGACAATTCACTCACTGTCCTTACAGGTCCCTGGAAACAAGGACTTGCAGAGTGAAAGAAAAAAAACACTCTCCCTACCTACAGTTTTCTGTCCCTAGAATAAATGTTTTTTTTAATCACAATATAGCACAAGGACAATTCAGTCACTGTCCTTCCAGGTCCCTGGAAACAAGGACTTGCAGAGTGAAATAAACTGACACTCTCCCTACCTACAGTTTTCTGTCCCTAGAATAAATGTTTTTTTTAAGCACAATATAGCACAAGGACAATTCACTCACTGTCCTTACAGGTCCCTGGAAACAAGGACTTGCAGAGTGAAAGAAAAAAAACACTCTCCCTACCTACAGTTTTCTGTCCCTAGAATAAATGTTTTTTTTAATCACAATATAGCACAAGGACAATTCAGTCACTGTCCTTCCAGGTCCCTGGAAACAAGGACTTGCAGAGTGAAATAAACTGACACTCTCCCTACCTACAGTTTTCTGTCCCTAGAATAAATGTTTTTTTTAAGCACAATATAGCACAAGGACAATTCAGTCACTGTCCTTACAGGTCCCTGGAAACAAGGACTTGCAGAGTGAAATAAACTGACACTCTCCCTACCTACAGTTTTCTGTCCCTAGAATAAATGTTTTTTTTAAGCACAATATAGCACAAGGACAATTCACTCACTGTCCTTACAGGTCCCTGGAAACAAGGACTTGCAGAGTGAAAGAAAAAAAACACTCTCCCTACCTACAGTTTTCTGTCCCTAGAAAAAATGTTTTTTTTAATCACAATATAACACAAGGACAATTCACTCACTGTCCTTCCAGGTCCCTGGAAACAAGGACTTGCAGAGTGAAATAAACTGACACTCTCCCTACCTACAGTTTTCTGTCCCTAGAATAAATGTTTTTTTTAATCACAATATAGCACAAGGACAATTCAGTCACTGTCCTTCCAGGTCCCTGGAAACAAGGACTTGCAGAGTGAAATAAACTGACACTCTCCCTACCTACAGTTTTCTGTCCCTAGAATAAATGTTTTTTTTAATCACAATATAGCACAAGGACAATTCAGTCACTGTCCTTCCAGGTCCCTGGAAACAAGGACTTGCAGAGTGAAATAAACTGACACTCTCCCTACCTACAGTTTTCTGTCCCTAGAATAAATGTTTTTTTTAAGCACAATATAGCACAAGGACAATTCAGTCACTGTCCTTCCAGGTCCCTGGAAACAAGGACTTGCAGAGTGAAATAAACTGACACTCTCCCTACCTACAGTTTTCTGTCCCTAGAATAAATGTTTTTTTTAATCACAATATAGCACAAGGACAATTCAGTCACTGTCCTTCCAGGTCCCTGGAAACAAGGACTTGCAGAGTGAAATAAACTGACACTCTCCCTACCTACAGTTTTCTGTCCCTAGAATAAATGTTTTTTTTAATCACAATATAACACAAGGACAATTCACTCACTGTCCTTCCAGGTCCCTGGAAACAAGGACTTGCAGAGTGAAATAAACTGACACTCTCCCTACCTACAGTTTTCTGTCCCTAGAATAAATGTTTTTTTTAATCACAATATAGCACAAGGACAATTCAGTCACTGTCCTTCCAGGTCCCTGGAAACAAGGACTTGCAGAGTGAAATAAACTGACACTCTCCCTACCTACAGTTTTCTGTCCCTAGAATAAATGTTTTTTTTAAGCACAATATAGCACAAGGACAATTCACTCACTGTCCTTACAGGTCCCTGGAAACAAGGACTTGCAGAGTGAAAGAAACTGACACTCTCCCTACCTACAGTTTTCTGTCCCTAGAATAAATGTTTTTTTAAGCACAATATAGCACAAGGACAATTCACTCACTGTCCTTCCAGGTCCCTGGAAACAAGGACTTGCAGAGTGAAAGAAACTGACACTGTCCCTACCTACAGTTTTCTGTCCCTAGAATAAATGTTTTTTTTAAGCACACTATAGCACAAGCACAAAACACACTGACACTCTCCCTACCTATCCTTCTCTTTCCCTAAACTAAAGGAATCCAGGTTAAGCAAGAAAGAAATAACAGTCACTGTCCCTGCCTATGCTGCTCTATCCCTGCTCCGGAACACACTACACTAGGCCGCCGTGCTGGCGGCCTTTTATAGTGTGGGGCGTGTACTAAACACCCTCAGCAATAATTGGCCACAGGCATCCTGCCTGTGGCCAATCATTGCTCTCCTCGCTGCCGGCGCTGTGATTGGCCAAGCATGCGGGGTCACAGTGCATGCTTGGCCAATCACAGCGCCTGGATGACACTGCGATGGCGTAGTGCATTGTGGGCCGTTCGCGTCACTCGAATTTGGCGCGAACGGCCCAAATCGTTCGATCTTCGTCGAACGATCGAACAGCCGATGTTCGAGTCGAACGTATGTTCGACTCGAACACGAAGCTCATCCCTAATGATGATAGCTTGGAAGATCATTTTGGTTTATGGGTGCCGCCACCAGTGGCTAAGGCCCAATTTTTCAGCCCCTGTTTAACAGGGGCGTGTAATTACAATTTTTGATGCAATACTTTGCAACAGGCCTCATTGCTGTGCTCCAAGTACAGTATCTGTGAGGGGTTGCAGTGTTGTGCCACCAGTGCCTAAGGCCCAATTTTTCAGCCCCTGTTCAACAGGGGCATGAAATTATAATTATTGATCTAATAATTCACAGCAGGGCCCATTGCTGCGCCCACCAAGAGTAACTGTCAGGCCTTACAGTGTTGTGTCAACACCACCACCACCACCACCACCACCACCAAAGGCCCAATTTTTCAGCCCCTGTTCAACAGGGGCATGCAATTATAATTATTGATCTAATAATTCACAGCAGGGCCCATTGCTGCGCCCACCAAGAGTAACTGTCAGGCCTTACAGTGTTGTGTCAACACCACCACCACCACCACCAAAGGCCCAATTTTTCAGCCCCTGTTCAACAGGGGCATGTAATTATAATTATTGATCTAATAATTCACAGCAGGGCCCATTGCTGCGCCCACCAAGAGTAACTGTCAGGCCTTACAGTGTTGTGGCACCAGCACCACCATCAAAGGCCCAATTTTTACTACCACTGTTCAACAATTATATGTTATTACAATTCCTGATATTATAGTTGACAGCAGGGCGTTCCAGCACCCACCAAGAGTAACTGTGAGTGCTTACAGTGTTGTGCCAACACCAACACCTAAGGGGCCAATTTCTGCAGAGTATATACGGCAGGTCCCTACTTTCAAACATCCAACTTACAAACGACTACTACTTGCAAACGGAAGAAGACAACAGGAAGTGAGAGGAAATCTACCCCTTGGAAGGAAAATTCTCTCCTGTAAGAATTAATATGGGAGAAAGGTGTCTCCTCTCTACTGATGCTTTACCACCAATCCTTGTTTCAATAAAAACACCACATTTCAAAAACAGTTGTCATTGGGACGCAAAGTGAGGTGAAATGTTCTGAACAGGGGCACAGACAGCAAAAAAAATGTTACAGGGGTGATAACCCTTCCCTATGTTTTCCAAAAAGCTTAAAAATAGGTATTTGGCCTGGAGCTACACTTAAACAATGTAGCTGTTCAAAATTACAAACAGATTCTACATAAAGAACAAACCTACAGTCCCTGTCTTGTATGCACCGCCTGTATACGGGTGTTCAGAGTATATAGGGCCTTTTTTATTTTGTGTGCGGGGTTCCCCTTAATATCCATACAAGACCCAAAGGGACTGGTAATGGGCTGGGGTAGGGGGGGGGGGGGTTGATGGGGTAGCTATGCCATTTTTCTTAAAGATTTTCATCCATATTACCGGGACCAGACATTACATTAAAGCCGCAAGCAGTTTTAAATGGCTTTTTTTCCTTTAGAAATGTTATTTTGTGCAGGGACAGTTCTAAACACGGGAAACACGTGGCACTTCACAGGCATACTTTAGACACCCCCCAGGTACAATATTTAAAGGAATATTTGACTTTTTTTTTTCACTTTATGCATCATTAAAATGACTGCTCCCGGAAAACATCCGTTTTTAAAACTTCTTTTTGCATTGATACATGTCCCCTGGTGCAGAACCCGGGTTCCCAAACTCTGTTTAGGACAATAACATGGATAATAGTCGTTATAATTAGCACTTTAGAATCCGAACGTTCGCATCCATTGTATTTAATAGGGTTCTAATGTTCGTGTGAACTTTCGGTCCGTTCGCGGGTTCTGGTGCGAACCGAACCCGGGGGTGTTCGGCTCATCACTAAACTTCATATATCAGCAAGAAAATAACTCCCACTCTTATCTGTCCCTAAGGCCTCATGTACACTACTTCTGGTAAACCGACGTTTAGGAGCAGTTGGGCATTTTTTTCAACTGCTCCTGAACTCTCCTCTATGTTATGTTATCAGTACATGTAGACAGGGTAGTTTATAGTCGTTTATAGGCAGTTGAGTTTAGAGGCTTTTTTTTGGAATGCAAAAAAATGGATTCAGAAGCTGAGTAGAGTTGAGCGGACACCTAGATGTTTGGGTTCGACGGGTTCGTCCAAACTTCGGAAAAAAGGTCGAGTTCAAGACCGAACTTGACCCCGAACCCGAACCCCATTGAAGTCAATGGGGACCCGAACTTCTGAGGACTAAAAAGGCTCTAAAAAAGTAATGGAAAGGGCTAGAGGGCTGCAAATGGCAGCAAAAGTTGTTAAGAGCATGGGAAGTGCTCTGCAAACAAATGTGGATAGGGAAATAACTTAAAATAACATAAAAAATAAATAAATACAAATGATATGCTTGAGGCCCCCTTTTCAGCAGAAGAGGTACAGGAAGTCATTAAGAACCTATGAAACTCAACGGCACGATGCCACACATATGGTGGGAATGCCCCAGAATACGCCCTTTATGTAAAAAATTATTACATTTAATGGATAAGCTAGAGGGAAAATAAAATACCTTGAAATAAAAATGTAGAGGGGTGCTAAATTTAAGGAAGTGTTTGAGTGGTAAATAGGCTCAAACACCCTAATTCTGTAGGATTCATGGACCATTTTGTCCTCAGGGGACAGTATTGGTGTGCAGTTCCCTGCGGCCTACAGGTGGCGCTGCCATGGTAGGCTAGGGTTGAACCGCCAATACAATGCTGTGCCTTTTGTGTCCCCTCTTGGCAGTAGTACAGCGGGGCGGGGAACCTGCTGTGCGTGCCGGGAGGGGATATAAAAGGGGCAGACGCCTTCTGATCGGGGTCCGAGCCCCAGGCACCTTTGGCCTGGGGGCTGATGTCCAGTGGGGTCCGCACCCAGGTGCCTTTCGCCTGGGTGCACGTGTTCCTTTTCCATCTCAGGCACCTTTAGCCCGGGGTGAGGTACTATCCTGGAGTTCCTGCTGCCCTGGGTATGGGGGCCTAGGGGCGGGAGTAAGGCCTGGGGTCCACAGCCTTCGTCTGGAGTCCGCTAAGGGTCGAAGAGTCTTTGGGTGCCGCCTCGTGTAGGGGACCCTGTTCCAGGGAAGGGAGGAACCTTCCGATGGCCCGATGTTGGAGGCACGGTGAAGGAAGGGTCTGTTGACTCCCTGGAGAGATGTCTTCCCCTTGATATGGGCTAGTTCTTAGAAGGAGAAGCTCAAGGTCATCCTGACTATATCGGAGGCCTTATTCACCCGGCCCGTGGCAGGAGCCTTATACATGTGTATCTCACAGCTACAGAACTGCAAAAAATGCTATTCAAAAAAAATGTTTTTGTCCTACAATTATTTTTTTAGGATAGCACAGTAGAAGACAAATATATAAATTGTTTATTTCACACACCTCCAGATATGCAGAAAACAATGCAAAATATTTTTTGTGGCCCTAAATGGGTATTTTTGAAGAGCACAACACACCCACAGTACGTAAACGCTGTATCTCACAGCTACAGAACTGCAGAAAATGCTATTCAAAAAAAATGTTTTTGTCCTACAATTATTTTTTTAGGATAGCACAGTAGAAGAAAAATATATAAATTGTTTATTTCACACACCTCCAGATATGCAGAAAACACTGCAAAATATTTTTTGTGGCCCTAAATGGGTGTTTTTGGAAGAGCACAACACACCCACAGTATGAAAACGCTGTATCTCACACCTACAGCAATACAGAAAATGCTATTAAAAAATAATTTTTTTGCCCTAAAATTTTTTTGGGGAATAGCACAATACAAGAAAAATATATAAATTGTAAATCTCACACTTGCATATATGCAGAAAACACTGCAAATTTTTATTTATTTTTGCCCTAAATGGGTCTTTTTGCAAGAGCACAATACACCCACAGTATGTACAGGGTGTATCTCTCAACGTAACATATGCAGTGCTGGTGCACTGAGCTTGCAGATAAAAGTTTAAATTTCTCTGACACTGGGCTCATGGCAGTGTAAGAAGACGGTGCACTGCAACACAAACAGGTAAACCTATGCAGATCGCTAAGTTATTAGATCTCTGAATCTGGACTCCTATATAAATCTCTCTCCCTGAAAGCACCAACAGGAACCTTGCCCTAAACTGTCTCTCTATCTTTTCTCTCAGATTGCAGAATCAGGACTAACTCATAGTACTTCAATCTCTCCCTAAAAAGCAACAGCAGCCAGGATCCTCTCCCTATCCTGTCTAAAGCAGAGTGACGTGCTGTGCTGTGTGCCTCTAGCTTATATAGAAGCTGGGTCACATGTTGCACTGGCCAATCACAGCCATGCCATTAGTAGGCATGGCTATGATGGCTTCTAAGGGCACACCAGTTAAACAAAAGGTGATTGGCTGCCCCCTGAAGCTTTTCTAAACGCGCCATTACATCGCCGAACACCGGAACCGAACCCGAACATACACGCAATTGTTCGGGTTCGGTACCCAAAAACTCAAATGTTCGGTACGGATCCGAACTTTACAGTTCGGGTTCGCTCAACCCTAAAGCTGAGTTTAGAGGCATTTCAAGCGCTAAAGAAGGCTAAACACAGTAACTCGCATTTAGCCGTGTTTCGTTTACAGGTGTTTTTCATTTTTGGCTTTTTAAACGCTTCTAAACGCAAACGTGGCAAAACACGGCAAAACGCCGCTAAGCGCAGCATGTAAATGTGGCAAAACCGATGTTTTAAACGTGAGTTACTATCTGTCAAGTTAAATCGTTCAGGAGAGGTTGTAAAAACATCCGTGTACATGAAGCTCAATGGTGATCTGAGTAGGCACATGTGCAATACCAACATCTATAACAAAAAAGGAGGGAGGAGGTCAGTCCACAACTAAGCACCACAGTTGATCCCATGAAATATCGCTATTACCTTAATGAGGAAATAAAAAGGCCCAAGTTAGCGGTCCCACTGCATGGGAAACAGTGCATATAAACAATAAATTCATATGTTAAGCGTTAGACATTTAGTCAAGTGTGAACAAGCTCATAGTGTAACAGAGATAAAAAATAAATAAAAATTATACAGCAAAAAGCTAAGGTGGGCTGAGCTGTAGACCCACCCCTTTCTATAGACTTAGTATCAAATATCACAGTTATAATTACTTAGATGTTAACTGTAGGAGGGTAAGAACTATAGATATTAAGAGTAGAAGGGGTTCTAAGACCTCCGATATAAGGGTTTCACATCTCTGGTAGAAAAAGACAGATCTTATTACTTATACACTTACATCCCTGGTAAAAAAGACAGATCTGACTACTTATACTCTCAAGAGTACATAGTGAAGAGTAAGAAAACAACTGGCAGAACCTCAATACCCATGCAGGACAGGGAGCAGTCCAGGCTTGCTTCCTGGTGGGGTAGATGCTCTCTCCAGACGGTGTTGGATCCTTCTCGCCCAGTGTGGTCTGGTAGATGCATTTTGTGTGCCAGTTTGCATGACTGATGAGGTGTTGAGTCAGTCAGGGACTTGAAGTGGTTTAATTTCAGCAAACTCAACCAGATCTGGCAGATCAGACAGATGTTTTAGGGCAAAAGTGTAGCTGCCTTTATGTACAATGAGATGAAAAGCCTATATGACAGACCTGATCTGCATAGCTCATCCAGTAACAGTTTCAGGGACCAACACATTTGTAGGGTCTTTCAGGACACATCCGGTAGCAAGTGGATCTTAGCACGATCAAAATCCAGTGGCCCTTTGCAAGTTCATTGCAGTATTTCTTAATTTTAGAGTGTATGAATTCAGGATGTGCATCATAGCACATCCCTTTAGTGGACCAGGTCTATGGATCTGGGTCCCAGTGTTCTGTCTATGGTGATGTCAATCTGGTGTTGGCGGTCCAAGTAGGTATTAAAGATGGCCATGACTGTGGCTCACAGCTCTGCCTGTGAAGTAGCTTCTGGGATGCCTCAGAGCCTGATGTTCTGGCAAAGACTTAAATTTTCCAAGCCGTCCAATAAAAGGTGTAATTGAGTCATTTGGGAACTGAGGGTGTTTTGGGTGCCCTAAACCTCCGTAATTGCATTTCAAAGCTTTACAGTGTCCGGTGCTACATCTGTGATCTTGTTGTCTGAGCCCTTCACTACTTTTTTTTAAAAGGTGTAACTCACACTAATGGCTGTCTCTACTCTTTGCACAAGGATCTCAAAGTGGGAAGAAAAGAGGTATGATGCGATCCGTGTTGTCTCTACTGCTCCCTGTAAATGCATGCTGCTGTGGCTGCTCTGGCACCATAGGCTAACCTGGTGTGCTGGTTCCTGCTGGAGGCGCCATCTTGTCTGAATTTGATGTGGAGGCGGGCGGCTTTAGCTGCTACACATAGCAATCTATGGCAGTGGTGGAAGGAAATTGTGCGGAATTTTCCAGCTTCTTCTTATATGACATCTCCTGAGGCAGATGAAAGTGACCCAGTAGATAATTGCTGTAAGGCTGAACAGGGTAAATGGCCCAGGTGCAAAGATGTGGCTTCATGCTAAGACCCCCCCCCCGCCACCCCCCAGCTAAATGCACATTTGAATTATATGTAGCGATACCCCCAGCTAAGAGGGCCGCTGGTTTGATTTGGGCCCTGTAAAACTCACTGTCAACCCCCGGCAATTGGCTCTACCCTTCCCTGGCACAGTCAGTAGGGGATGATGGAATTGTGTAACCTGTGATTCTTGGCAGCACAATCCCACAATAAAAGCACACAACAGAATGGTGTAACTATCACTAACCGTTTCTCCTGCACAGTAAATGACACCAACAACTGATATACTTAACCCTGGTACTTTACTGAAGATAATGGTTAAGCAGGAAAACAATATACATAGACATGTGCAGAGCCCTGCGATGAAAGAGTGTTTTAGCACACAGACAGATATACAATTTTATAACAAGAAGCTAACGGACCCCGCTGCAGCTCTTCCCCCTTGTGGGCAAGATGGCGCCCAGCAATGTCACTACTACTACTAAGTCAGGCCTGACTATACTAGGTGAAAGTTCTGCAGAGAAAAATCTTCACTAGCAAACGGTGGTGCACTTCTGGAACAATTTGTAATCCACAAGAATAAAGGAAAAGTGATAACTTGGTAACCCAGTACAAATCTACTAGTGTTATTCAATGCACTGTCCCTCCGGTGTGCAACTGCAAACACTAACGTTAGTTCCGAACAACAGTTACTGGGTCTAGAGATCCTATAATTTCCTCACGAGCAAGTGATCTCTCACCCAACCGGAACAGTCCGTGTCCGTATCTTCCGTTGCTGTGTCTTGGTACACAGATTCCATGACACCCGGGTCTTCGGTCCTCCTGACAGCAACAGAACAGCAGCAGGATGCAACGTCTCTCAGGCTCCTCGGTGGGTACGGAAGGCTCTTTGGAGTAATACAGGCCTAGGCTTCAGGCCCTGTATTATCAGCAGACTCAGCACGGAGGTCCACTTGTTGGGCAGGCGGTGTCCAAAAAGAGAGTCCTCAGCCCCACCCTCTGGTTAAATACCCCGCCCCAGCAGTTCTTGCGTGGGGAAATGCATCTTGGGTATGGTAGTCTCTGGGCCTTAAAGAAAACACCCGCTACATATAAATATGTAAACTTTTCTCCGTCAAAGACATATTAACTGTATCCAGCCAGTGCTCTGGTTCAGGTACTCCTACCAGGCAGCTCACTGAGGTCCCAGTACTCTGCAGACTATATTGTCTAGGACCTATGACTACAGCACGCCAATTAGGTCATCCCTCTGTACTTCCCACTAGTAAAGATCCATTTGGTAATGTAGCACCCTACTCCTGTTGGGTAAGCGCTATTTGTTAAATTTAGTTATCTGAGCTGTAGTTTAGCTCAGAAGGATTATGCTAAATTGTTGGTTTTGTTTCAGCCTAGCTGGGTTGCGCGTTTTCCACCTGACAGTAGGTGTCACTGTCACCACAGGTCAGGGTTGGAAATACAGCAGGCTAGGTGTATTGGGTATTCCTTTCCCAGAAATGGCTCAGGGGGCATGGTCAACCCGCTGTGCATTCTGGGAGGGGGTACTTAAGAGACAGAGACCGCTCTATCGGGGTTCGTTGCTGGATCCTGACCTGAGGGCCCTTCTGGCCTCAGGGATGTGCAAGGAATTTTCGGCCTCGGGGCCTGCTGGCCTGAGGCTCTGCAACTGAGAAGTAGGCCCAGGAGTTGCTGGGGCCTACTATTCCAGGGATGGTCCTACACGGTCTTACCTGCGGGAAAAAGCGGAACAATTGGGGACTCAATTGAAGGACGCATCCTGGCCAGTTTGCCTCGCGGTGCTGCCGGCTGGCTGAAAGATTCTGGCACCGTGAGCTGTGTACTTTTGAAGGAACTTTTGCAAAGTGTCAGTGTGGTTACACAATCTTGTGGCGGAAGATTGTGGAACGACGCAACGGCACTCATCAAGTCTGTGGCAGAGACTTTGAACGAGCTTCGCACCGGTTGCTAGGTTAGTGAGAGTAGGCCTATCCGATGGTTGCTGAATCCAGCGTGGAACTGATTTGTCCTCTGGATCTAAGATTGTGCCCGTGATCCGCAAAGCAAGGTACCTGAACCTCCCCTATCCCTCTACCCCTCTGTTGGAACTGGTATAATAAAGCTCTTGAAGAAAAAGTAACCAAGCGTTGGTGTGAACATTCATGAAAGCTCTTCAAGAGGGATCCCTGACACAAGTGTGGTGAACAGAAAAGGTAACGGTAGTCCCAAAACTTTAAACCAGCAGCTCCTATGGGGGTAGTGCTACAGTAAAATAATAGCAATGTGCAAAGCAATAGAACTTCTCAGAGTTCTTCTGTCTACAATAGAACACAAGACAATGTTTATGTAAAAATCCATCTTATAATGCATAAATAATACACAGCTAAATTAAACTGTTTTTACATCTGCCTTGAGTTGGACCTTTTTTTTATCTGTTTGCCACTGTTCATTGACTAAAGCAAGCCAACAAATAATCTCTAATATAATATATACTGGACTTTTCACCACAAACGCTAAACATGATTTGAAAAACATTTAAGAGTTTAAGTGGCTGTTAGGCTTTGTTAGGTTTTGTAGTACTGTGTAGTTAGCTAATGCATGCAATCTAGAAGAACGGTAACTATAGAATCAATTACTTATTTTACTTACACAATAATCACAATTGTGCCAGGTACGGCCAAGGGAGAAAGGCTTTCGATAAGTCACTGAAGCATACTTCACCAGTAAATGAGCATGACAATGTGTTGCAGTCATGAAGCAGTAAATGGGCTATGAATACATTGTTTAATGAGGGATTTTTTTTAGCAGTCTATCCAAGAGAAGTTTGCTTTGAAGAATATAGTCATCTTTATTGTTACATGGTGTATACAGTGCCTTAAAAAAAGTTTTCATATCCCTTAAAATTTTGCACATTTTGTTATGTTACAACCAAAAATGTAAATGTATTTTATTGGGATTTTATGGGATAGATCAACACAAAGTGGCACATAATTGTGAATTGGAAGGAAAATGATAAATGGTTTTCAATTTTTTTTTACAAATAAATATGTGAAAAGAAGGGCGTGCATTTACTTTACAATACTTTGTAGAACCACCTTTCGCCGCAATTACAGCTGAAGCTCTTTTTGGGGGATGTCTCTACCAGCTTTGCACATCTACAGAGTGACATTTTTGCCCATTCTTCTTTGCAAAATAGCTCAAGCTCTGTCAAATTGGATGGAGAGCGTCTTTGAACAGCAATTTTCAAGTCTTGCCACAGATTCTCAATTGGATTTAGGTCTGGACTTTGACTGGGCCATTCTAACACATGAATGTGCTTTGATCTAAACCATTCCATTGTAGTTCTGGCTGTATGTTTAAGGTCGTTGTCCTCCTGGAATGTGAACCTCCGCCCCAGTCTCAAGTCTTTTGCAGACTAACAGGTTTTCATCTAAGATTTTCCTGTATTTTGGCTCCATCCATCTTCCCATCAACTCTGACCAGCTTCCCTGTCCCTGTTGAAGAAAAGTATCCCCACAACATGATGCTACCACCACCATGTTTCACGGTGGGGATGGTGTGTTTAGGGTGATGTGCAGTGTCAGTTTTCTGCCACACAGCGTTTTGGTTTTAGGCCAAAAAGTAAAATTTTGGTCTCATCTGATGAGAGCACCTTCTTTCACATGTTTGCTGTGTCCACCACATGGCTTCTCGCAAACTGCAAATGGGACTTCTTACGGCTTTCTTTCAACAATGGCTTTCTTCTTGCCACCCTTCCATAAATGACAGATTTGTGGAGTGCACAACTAATGCCACGTACACACGATCGGAATTTCCGACAACAAATGTTCGATGTGAGCTTTTGGTCGGATATTCCAACCGTGTGTACGCTCCATCGGACATTTGCGGTCGGAATTTCCGACAACAAATGTTTAAGAGCTGGTTCTCTATTTTTCTGACGGCAAAAGTTCCTGTCGGAAATTCTGATCGTGTGTATCCAATTCCGAAGCAGAAAAATCCTACGGATGCTCAGAATCATTGTACTTAATTTTTTTCGGCTCGTCGTTGTGTTGTATATCCCCACGTTCTTGACGTTCGGAATTTCCGAGCAACATTTGTGTGACCGTGTGTATGCAAGACAAGTTTGAGCCAACATCCGTCAGAAAAAAATTAACGGTTTTGTTGTCGGAATGTCCGATCGTGTGTACGCGGCATAATAGTTGTCCTGCGTATAGATTCTCCCACCTGAGCTGTGGATCTATGCAGCTCCTCCAGAGTTACCATGGGCCTCTTGGCTGCTTCTCTGATTAATGCTCTCCTTGCCTGGCTTGTCAGTTTAGGTGGATGGCCATGCCTTGGTAGGTTTGCAGTTGTGCCATACTCTTTCTATTTTTGGATGATGGATTGAACAGTGCTCCGTGAGATGTTTAAAGTGGTTGTAAACCCACTTTATAAACAAAGACCTACAGGTAAGCCTAGATTAAGGCTTACCTGTAGGTGCATGAAATATCTCCTTAACCTACACGGTTAAGGAGATATTTGCATTTAAATGCGGCGACGCTGACGTCACGCGCATGCGCATGGGGTTAACCCCATTCACAAATTCGACTAGGTCGCAACATTCCACGACGTAGCCAAATTCGACGGCTCACGCGCGCATGCGCGGAGTGACGTCTTCGCCGCTCCGGCCAATCACAGCGCCGGAGCGGCGCTGTGATTGGCTGGAGCGGCGATACCTGGAAGTAACCTGCGATGGATGCTAGCTGAATGATGGATGCGGCTGAAGAGGGAGACGAGGACGGCTTTGGGGGCCCCGATCTAAGGTAAGTGATGCATAATGAGCTATTATGCTAGTCATATTAGCTCATTATGCCTTTCTCTTACAGGTCGTTTGGGAAAAAAAAATAAAAAATAGTGGGTTTACAACCACTTTAAAGCTTGGGATGATTTATTTATAACCTAAACCTGCTTTAAAGTTCTCCACCACTTTATCCCTGGCCTGTTTGGTGTGTTCCTTGGCCTTCATGATGCTGTTTGTTCACTAAGGTTTTCTAACAAACCTCTGAGGGCTTCCCAGGAGAGCTGTATTTATACTGAGAATAAATTACACACAGGTGGACTCTATTTACTAATTAGGTGACTTCTGAAAGCAATTGGTTCCACTAGATTATAGTTAGGGGTATCAGAGTAAAGGGGCCTGACTACAAATGCACGCCACACTTTTCACATATTTATTTGTAAAACATTTTGAAAACCATTTATCATTTTCCTTCAACTTCACAATTATATGCCACTTTGTGTTGGTCTATCACATAAAATCCCAATAAAAATACATTTAAGTTTTTTGCTGTAATATGACAAAATGTGGAAAATTTCAAAGGGTATGAATAGTTTTTCAAGTTACTGTACATATTTTATGTACAGTATACCATATCACAGTCCCAAGGGTAGCCACTACATCCTATGTAGGTGAATGCCCAGGTGCTCATCCACAAAGAAACCTATGCAAATCCAAAACAGGTATAGAGGCACTCACATGTCTTACAGCAGAGATAAATCAAAGAAACAGCTTTTTACTATCAACATTTCGACAGAGCTCAGTCCATCTTTCTCAAGTCCATATAATTGTACAGTATGTTGCATTTTTTTTTTTTTTTTTTAAAGCCTAGTTTCTGTGTATTTTTTATGTGCTCTAAACCTTTTATTTTTTTAAAGTGGTTCGAAAGGCAGAAGTTATTTTTTTTTTACCTTAACCACTTCAACCCCGGGCTTTTTTTACCACCTCAATACTGGGCCTATTCTGGCACTTCTCTCCTACATGTACAAATCATCATTCTTTAGCTAGAAAATTACTCAGAACCCCCAAACATTATATATGTTTTTTTAGCAGACACCCTAAGGAATAAAATGTCGATCATTGCAACTTTTTTTCTTGCACGGTATTTGCGCAATAATTTTTCAAACGCCTTTTTTGGGGAAAAAAATGGTTTCATGAATTAAAAAATAACAAAACAGTAAAGTTAGCCCAATTTTTTGGGAAAATATGAAAGATAATGTTACACCGAGTAAATAGATACCTAACATGTCACGCTTTAAAATTGCGCACACATGGAAAGGCGCAAAACTTCGGTACTTGAAAATCTCCATAGGCGACACTTTACATTTTTTTACAGGTTACCAGGTTAGAGTTACAGAGGAGGTCTAGTGCTAGAATTGTTGCACACGCTCTAACGCACGTGGCGATACCTCACATATGTGGTTTGAACGGTGTTTACATATGTGGACGGGACTTACGTGTGCATTTGCTTCTGATCGCGAGCTACCGGGGACAGGGGCATTTTAATTTTTTTTATTATTATTTATTTATTTTTTTACTTCATTTTCTTTTATTTTTACACTTATTTAAAAAAAAAACAATTTTGATCACTTTTTTTCCTATTACAAGGAATGTAAACATCCCTTGTAATAGGAATGTGTGTGACAGGTCCTCTTTATTGAGAGATGCGGGGTCAATAAGACTCCACATCTCTCCTCCAGGCTGGAAAGCATGAGATTGTGAATTTTTTTTCACTGATCTCATGTTAACTAGCCACAATGGCGGCTTTGTTTACATCTGAGGACCCGGGCATGACGTCATCACATCGCGCCCGGGCCTCCGACAGTCATAGAGATGACTGGTGACCATCTGGTCACTAGTCATCTCTATGCTTCCTATTGTGCGCCGGACAATTCATTCTCCGGGCCCCCGATGGCATGGGAGAGCCCGGAGAAGCACCGGATGGCGGCGGGAGGGGGGTGATGTCCCCTCCCGCCGCCTATAAGAACGATCAAGCGGCGGAACCGCCGCTATGATCATTCTTATGGTGCACAGAATCGCCGGCAAAACAGAAGGATATATGAATGATGCCTCTAGCTGCAGGCATTATTCAGATATTCCCCCACAAAGCCCAGGACGTCATATGACGTCCACCCACGATGGGAGATCCCATCTGTGGACGTCATTTGACTATGGCTGGGTAGGGAAGTGGTTAAAGTGATTGTAAAGTCTAGATAAAAGAAAAACAAAAACAAAAAACATGTTATACTTACCTCCTCTGTGCAGTTGGTTTTGCACAGTGCAACCTGGATCCTCCTCTTCTCAGGTCCCTCTTCGCTGCTCCTGGCCCCTCCCTCCTGTCGAGAAACCCCACAGAAAGCAGCTTGCTATGGCGGCACCGGAACCAAGTCACAGCTCCGTATGTCCATTCAGTAAAAACTAATAGCCTCTGTACATTACCCTACAAACTGCTGACCCTATCTTCTGCCCTGCTGACCCCCTGTACACTGCCCTGTTGACCACCCATTCTCTGCCCCCTGACATTTTTTTTTACTGCACCCCAACATCAGAGGCTAGATCCAGCCCTGCTGCATAGTCTCTGGTTTATATTTTGAATCAGCCCTAAGGAGGTTAGTAATATCACAGCTTTCACATATAATGTCATCAGCACTAAGTAATAATAATTATAGATGAAATGTAAAAACATTTGACATTATACAATAGATGTGATGAATATTCTGTATGCATGGTGCATAGCATTTAAGATATTAAGGTATTGACACAGCTGTACAGCACTGCAGGACATGACCACCGCCTTTTGGTTGTATATGAATTAACAGACTGTAACATAGGGCACCTTTTATAGAAGAAGTGTGTTATCATGAGAAAATAAAAAAATGAGCCATTATGTGGCCACTCATATCGTGTAGATCCTGCAATGATAATTTATCCTACTATATAGCCAGGGCCATCTTAATAGCATCATGGGCCCCTGGGCAAAGTAATGTACTGGGGCCCGTACCAGCCTGCTCCAAATTACGCACCTACTCTGAAGAATTAAAGCACAAAAAGTTGATAGAATAAACATATATTTATTAGTACTTTCAAAAAAAATCACAAGAAAACATGCCATTAATCACAGATCGACAGCATGTGTAGCTCTCGGTGGCCAATGAAGGTCAGGTTGGGCCTAACAGTGGGAATGGCTTAAAGAGGGTGGTTATACTGAACCTGAGCCTGAGCCTAGTCCCTGTATACACTCTATACATATGGAAAAGCCCTTGCACCCACAAAATACTCCTAATTACTGTGCCACAAGTGAAAGTTTTACAGACCCTACATACCAATCAAGCAGGCAGAAGGAGGGGCGGAGGAGGGAGCATCCCTCCGGGCATTCCAAGCCTTTCGGTGCAAACAGTGCTGGACAGCTGGGCTCACCATGACACCATTCACAATGCTACTTCCGCAGGTGAGCTCTCAGTGCTCCCGACTCAGCTATGACTAAGCTCATAGCTATGACTAAGCACTGTTGATAGTGTGAAACCCGTCAGCTTTTTTATCCTGTACCCTGCTGTGGTGTGTACTTTTGTTATTTTGCACAATAAAGGCGTTTTTATTGGAGTGCGGCTGTCCAGACCTTCCCTCTTCTAAAGGCTTTTTATGGTACAATAGAAACAAAAATGAAATATAATGGGACTTTATGTGAGGTATGTGTGGCAACAGAAATGCTGTCAATATAAAAACACAATGTTTATTGTTAAATAATGATTACATAACATATTAGAAAAATCATTTCATAGGTTTCTGTCCATAATGACAACATATAACAAACATTGTATGTAAAAGAAAAAACTGCCAACAACAATAAATGATACATTTGTATAATATGCCTCCCTCCAACTTTTTTTTCACCTGTATCTCTAGTTTGTCCTTTGTGAAGGTTTCCATTCACTTTTATTCATGTTTTTGTACTAAAGTTACTCACTCACTGAATACATTTTTTAAACTATAGTATTGGAGCCTATACACCACCTCTGGACATTCCTTTTCTGTGGAAGTTCCTTTTATGCTCCTGTTCCAATTCTTGGGTCCCAGTACCTCAGCTGCCGTGACAGACGCCTTGAGCGACAATTTTTTTGCAATTTCACCACTTCATATTTAGCTCGTATTTTAAGTACCCAAGGGGGAGAAGCACTCTCCTCCCTTTGGTTAGTATTGAATTTTGTCAGGTACCCTGGCTAGATTTTTTTATACAATAATATTTTCTATTTTTTATGTATTTGTGTTTTTTCACAGATTTTTTTTATGCATTTGGCCCTGAAGAGTGGATTAAATCCACGAAACACATAGGGATTATTTGATGCATCTCATCTTCATTGGATGGTTTAACCGCTTCAGCCCCAGACCATTTTGCTGGTCAAAGACCAGGCCACTTTTTGCGATTCGGCACTGGGTCGCTTTAACTGACAATTGCGCGGTCGTGCGACGTGGCTCCCAAACAAAATTTCTTTGGTGGTATTTGATCACCTCTGTGGTTTTTATTTTTTGCGCTATAAACAAAAATAGAGCGACAATTTTGAAAAAAATGCAATCTTTTTTACTTTTTGTGATAATAAATATCCCCAAAATATATATAAAAAAATTGGTAAAAAAAAAAATAGCAATAAGCGTGTATTGATTGGTTTGCGCAAAAGTTATAGCATCTACAAAATAGGGGGTCGTTTTATGACATTTTTATTAATATTTTTTTTTTTTACTAGTAATGCCGGCGATTAGCGATTTTTATTGTGACTGCGACTTTATGGCGGACACATCGGACACTTTTGACACATTTCTGGGACCATTGTCATTTTTACAGCGATCAGTGCTATAAAAATGCACCGATTACTGTAAACATGACACCGACAGTGAAGGGGTTAACCACTAGGTGGCCCTGCAGGGGTTAAGTCAGTACTAGGGAGTGATTCTTACTTTTAGGGGGCGTGGCTACACGTGACACATCACTGATGACCGTTCCCAATCACGGGGAACAGCCATCAGTGACAGTGTCACTAGGCAGAATAGGGGAATGCCTTATTTACAAAGGCATCCCCCTGTTTTGCCTTTGCCGACCGCAATCGCGGGCCACCCGGGAACATCGAGTTCCCGGGACCCGCGAGCATGCTCACGAGGGCGCACGCTGGGCGGCAAATTTAAAGGGACGTACAGGTACGCCAATGTGCCTGTCCATGCCATTCTGCCGACGTACATCTGCTGTTTCTGAGGTGGCCCGTGTCATCTAGGATGGCTGTTATATATTTACCCTACAATGTATTATCTTGATGCTGTAATATATTTATTATACAATGTATAATATATTGTTGTTGCCAGTTCTTTACACACAATGTTTGTTACATGTTGTTATTATGGACACAAACCTATGAATAGATTTTTCTAATATGGTATGTAATCATTATTTAGCAATAAACATTGTTGTGTTTTTATAGATTTGTATTGATAATATTGATAAAATTGATTAATATTAAGTTGGCCCACCCTTTGCAGCTATAACAGCTTCAACTCTTCTGGGTCCATAAAGACATGGATGAGCGAGTTTGGGGTGGAGGAACTTGACTTGCCTGCATAGAGTCCTGGCATCAACCTGATGGAAGACCTTTAGGATGAATTATAGCGGAGACTGCAAGCCAGGCCTTCTTGTCCAAAATCAGTGCCTGACCTCAAAAATGCGCTTCTGGAAGAATGGTCAAACATTTCCATAGACACACTTCTAAACCTTCTGGACAGCCTTCCCAGAAGAGTTGAAGCCATTATAGCTGTTATTGAGTGGGCCAACCCAATATTGAACCCTACAGACTAAGACTGGAGTGCCATTAAAGTTCATGTGTGTGTAAAGCAGGCATCCCAATTCTTTTGACAATACAGTGTATATAAAGTGGGGAAAATAATTATTTGATCCCCTGCATATTTTGTAAGTTTTCTCACTTACAAAGAAATTAATGGTCTATAATTTGTATCATAGATGTATTTTAAATGAGGGAGACAGAGGAGTTGATTTACTTTAGCGCCTCTGTGGCGAATGCGCAAACGCATGGTCACAATTGGCTAAAGCCAGGTAGATTTAATCGAAAAAGGCATTTACTATAGAATGCGGGAAAAATGCAGAGGATTAGCCCCTTAAGTTCCACAGTGAGTATAACCAGCATGCTATGCTGCATATACAGAGAGAGTTTACTGTTGTGGGTTTAGTAACACTTTAACCACTTGCCAATCGCCCACCGTCAAACAGTATGGCTCCCCTGTGCGAATCACCATAGCTGTATGGCGCCCACTTTAAGGGGTATAGGGGGCGCGTGCGCCGCGTCACTTAGGAGCCGATGCGTGTGCCCGGAAGCCCGCGATGTCCACCGGGCACCCGCGATTGCTCCTGACAGAGCCAGAACGGGGATCTGTGTGTGTGTAAGGGGAGTTGAGACAGATCGAGTGTTCTTAGTATTTAGGAACAGCTATCTGTCTCCTCCCCCCACAGTTAGAACCACACACTGAGGGAACACATTTAACCCCTTGATCGCCCCTAGTGTTAACCCCTTCCCTGTATAAATGTCAGTGGTCCCAAAAAAGTGTCAAAAGTGTCCGATCTGTCTGCCGCAATGTCGTGGTCCCGCTAAAAATGGCAGATCGCCGCCATTACTAGTAAAAAAATAATAATAAAAATGCCATAAATATATCCCCTATTTTGTAGACGCTTTAACTTTTGCACAAAACAATTCATGTACGCTTATTGCGATTTTTTTTACCAAAAATATGTAGAATAATACATACCAGCCTAAACTGATGAAGAAATTCGATTTTTTGGGGGGGATATTTATTATAGCAGAAAGTCCAAAATATTGTGTTTTTTTCAAAATTGTCGCTCTTTTTTTGTTTATAGTGCAAAATTTTAAAAATGCAGAGGTGATCAAATACCACCAAAAGTAAGCTCTATTTGTGGGGAAAAACTGACATAAATTTTATTTGGGTACAGTGTCGCACGACTGCGCAATTGTCAGTTAAAGTGACGCAGAGTCGTATCGCAAACAATGGCCTGGTCAGGAAGGGGGCAAATTCTTCCGGGGCTGAAATGGTTAAGTAAATCAACCCAAGAATGTCAACCAAAAATCCCCAAAAAATAACACATGATACAAATGTTATAAATTGAGTGGCAGTTCAGTGAGTAAAATAAGTATTTGATCCCCAAGCAAAATATGACTTAGTACTTGGTGGAAAAACCCTTGGCTCCATCTATTGGCCCCTCAACTTTGGCCTGTACCTTTAGCAGAGAAACAGCCCTAAAGCATAATGTTTCCACCTCTTGCTTCACTGTAGGCCTGTTGTTCTTAGGGTCATAGTCAGCATTTTTCTTCCTCCAAGGTACAAAACTTAATAATGAAAAGAATCAACCAAAAGTAGCAAATACATAAACAACAAGATAATACATATATTCTCAAGTGAATAAAGTCCACAGTATAAATAGTCCTAAAATGCTGGGGAACCATCCCTATAAGATTCAAGATAACAAACCACACTGCTTACCAGATTTGAAAGACCCCCTATGTATAGGTGCTCATAAAGTGCTCAGTTTTAGTAAACATTCAGCATAGACATCAATGGAAAGGCTTCCACTCCGACTCCATGAACCAGAAAAATTATATGCAAAAAAAAAGATCTAGCATAGTGTAGTATATACTATCACACCCTTCTTTTGGAACGCTCTGTATATGGTCACCTAAGATCTCAGAGCTGCAAAGGAAGTTTATGCTCAAAGACTCCCCTTGGCCAAATGCTGTTATTACTAGACATGTGCACTGCCGAAAAATTAGTTTTTTTTGTTTTTTTGCTTTTTTCGGAAATTCGGGAAATTCGGAATTCCGAACTTTGAATTTTCGAATTCCGAATTTTCGAATTTCCCAAAAAACAAATAAAACGAAAAAAAAAATTCTTTTCGAATTTCCGAAAAAGCAAAAAAACAAAAACGAATTTTGATTTTTGGAAATTCTAAAAATTCGGAATTCAGAAATTCAACTTTCGAAATTTTAGATTTTCGAATTTTGCAATTTCGAATCTCGAATTTTCGAAATTCCCAATTTTCGAATTTTCGAAATTCCAAATTTCCGAATTTCGGAAATTCGAAAATTTGGAAATTTGGAAATTGAAAAATTCGGAAATCCGAAAATTCGTAAATTGAAAAATTCGGAAATTCGAAATTTCGGAAATCCGAAAATCCGAAAATTCGGAAATTGAAAAATTCAGAAATTTCGGAATTAACAAATTTCTCTAAATTCGTGAAAAACAAATTAGAAACTAAACAAATTGCACATGTCTAGTTATTACAGGTCTAAACAAGGATAGAAGACATCTATATAACATGCAACAGTTGTCGTGGACTGCAGTTCCCGCTCTAATTAAAGTCTAAATGGGGAATTATGTTTAATTAGGACCACCAACAAAACATGCTGGAGCAAGGAGAAAATGCAATCTTGACCCTTAGCCCAGTTGTCCCCTGGGCAGGAAACACCGGTGATTCTGAGTTGCCAATTTTATTATGATACGCCATCTATATTTTCAAAGTGAGTTTTAGACTGATTTAGTACAGCTATGAGAAGTGTCTGAAATTACAAAATGTAGAGTTACGACTGTTGCATTGATAGTATTTTATTGTATATATGCTGTAAAAAATTGGAACATGCTCTGCTGGGGTTTTTTGCCTTCCTCTTGATCAACTGCGGGTATAGAATTGGGTATATGGTATTGTACAATATTTATTTTTTTATTTTTATGGATGAACTAGATGGACTTGTGTCTTTTTTCAACCTGACTAACTATGTAACTATGTATTCACCTTACCAGTGCAGTTTATTTGTTACACAGCAGTGTCAGTGTGATTACTCCCTTTATTTAACACAAAATCATTGCTTACAAGCGATGGAACAGCCTAAGGTACAACATATCGCAAAGCTTGTAAAAGATGAAATTTAAACAACTCTAGGTGAACAAGATGTTCTCCAGTGCATAATGATCTTGGAAGGTGAGAATGATTACACGACAGTTAATTCCCTGGAGAACATTGCCATAAATAGCTGGCATTTGCAGGTCTTAGCTTTTGATCTCAGAATTTGCTAAGAAATAAAGGCTTATCAGAGCATTTCGGAAAGGATATAAACATGCTGAATCCACTTAACATTGCAAAGTATTCCTAATGACCGTCTCAAGTGCAACGGATAATGTCTAATATAAAATGATATCATTTATAAACAGATGTGGCTGAAAATGGGTCTTCCGTTTTTAGAGAAAGTGGAGGCAGTAAAATACAAATAAATAAAAAATATATAAATGTCATAAGTATGCACTTCCCCAACTCTACCGTTCTAACTGTAGTGGGATAGAATACTCAAAATTGTAACCACTTAACTGAGATATTGTGTAAAATTGGGTTGAGTTTTTCCAGTCAAGGATAATGTCATGCAAAAACATTTTTTGTCAATTTTACACTTCTAACCATGTAGCAACATTTTGGGAAAAACCCTTTTCTGTTCCAGCATGACAGCGGTCCTGCATAAAAAGCCAGCCCCACAATGACATGGTTGATGAGCTTGGCGTGGAAGAACTCAAGAGACCTGTGCAGAAAGGTTGGATGGCGAATAACATTACCAGCTCTTTTAATTTGTGACTAGTGTTGAGCGAACCCGAACTGTAAAGTTCGGGTCCGTACCGAACTTTAGCTTTTTCCCGAACCCGGACTTTGCCCAAAAGTCCGGGTTCGGGTTCGGGTTCGGCAATCTAATAACGCATTTAGAAATGCTTCAGGGGCCAGCCAATCACCTTTTGATTAGCTGGTGTGCCCTTAGAGGCCATCATAGCCATGCCTACTAATGGCATGGCTGTGATTGGTCAGTGCAACATGTGACCCAGCTTCTATATAAGCTAGAGGCACACAGCACACATGTCACTCTGCTTCAGAATAGATAGGGAGAGGATCTTGTCTGCTGCTGCTGCTTTTAGGGAGAGATAGAAAGATAGATGAGGTAGTCCTGATTCTACAATCTGAGGGAAAAGATAGAGAGATAGTGTAGTGTAGGGCCAGGTTCCTGTGTTGGTGCTTTCAGGGAGAGAGAATATTATATAGGAGTCCAGATTCAGAGATTAAAATCAGCGATCTGCATAGGTTTACCTGTTTGTGTTGCAGTGCAGTCTTTTTACACTGCCATGAGCCCAGTGTCAGAGAAAATCTAACTTTTAGGCCTCGTACACACGACCGAGTTTCTCGTCCAAAACCGGCAAGAAATGTGCCGCGAGAGCTTTTTTGTCGAGAAAAACGTTTGTGTGTATGGTTTTACGACAAGAAAATTGCCGAGAATCTCGACGAGAAAATAGAGAACCTGCTCTCTATTTTCTCGTCAGGATTCCAGATTTCCTCGTCGTGTTTCTCGTCAGGCTGTTTTGTGACGAGAAAATGGTTCGTGTGTATGCTTTTACGACTCTTCCAAAAGCGCGCATGCTCACAAGCAACTATGAGACGGGAGCGCATCTTCTGGTAAAACAAGCCTTCGTAATGGAGAGAGCACATTCGTCACGCTCAAAAATATTGCATCGTTTAAATGTTCTGCATTGAAATCTTCGTTAGAATGTTACATTAATCAAAATGAGTGACCTTCTTTTGCTGCTGATATTCACACAGAGTTATGACTTTTTTTTTAACCTTTTTCATGCTGCTCTTAAGAAGATTTATGTGTATTATATCGTGCAAGTTTTTAGGAAGAATTTAAATGGTAATATTTTTAAAAATGATGTTAATTATAATTTCGCAATGTTTTGGTAGTGATCTCCCATTTAATTTTGGACTCTATATTAGTTAAATTTCCCACCATGTTTTTTTGATAATCAAATTTAGTTATTCTTTTGGGGGGTTGTTATCTGTCCCTTTTTTTGTCAGTCAAATGTATCTGCTTACTCCAAAGCTAGATTTTTAATTTTTACAAATACACATAGTCAAGTATGAACGTAAACAAAAATCACATTTATTCATGTTTAAAAATAAAATAAAGAGAAGGCAGCGCTGGAGAACCTGCTGCCATTTGTGCATCCCAGGGACCCCAGAGCACACAGCAACCCTGTGTGGACACTAAAATTGGGAGCTTGAGAAGGCCAACATTTCTGAACACAATCTGATGCTGGCCTCCCAGAGGTCAGGAACAGCAGCAGGTGAGATATATGTCCCAAGTCTGTGGTACTACAACAGCCTGCCTTCTGTCCGACCACAATGAAGCAAGGCCATCACTTCCTCTTCTTCCTGGCAACCTTCCCTGCAATCTTCCCTGAAGCCTTCCCTGCAGCCTTCCTTCTTCGTTTGGCTGGAGGCTGGCCCACTGGAGGGGTACTCCTGTCAGGAGGAGGAGGAGGAGATGTAGCAGAAGGGGGTGGGGCAGAAGAAGAAGGTGGAGGTGTAGCAGAAGGGGGTGGGGCAGAAGAAGAAGGGGGAGGTGTAGCAGAAGGGGGTGGGGCAGAAGAAGAAGGTGGAGGTGTAGCAGAAGGGGGTGGGGCAGAAGAAGAAGGGGGAGGTGGAGGTTGAGGTTGGGTCAGTTGTGCCACCTCACATATGGCGGTATTGGGGGTAATTTTCTCTATCACCCCCTTGTTGAGCAAGGTGATGAGCAGGGGCTCGCATAGGAGGCGTTGCTCCATGCTCATCACCTTGAACTTAGCCTCCACTAGGCTGGCAATGGCCTCTTCAGGGGGTGTGGGCCCCTGGAGGGTGGCATGGGCCTCACGAATAAGGGCCATTGCTGCCTCACTCGTGCTCCTGTCCCTCCTGCCTCTTTTGTGAAGCCGGATGGGAGGCACCTGGGATCTGGTGCTTCTCCTTTGCCCTGCCACCTCCTGTCTGCCACTGGGCCCTGCCACCTCCTGGCTGCCACTGGGCCCTGCCACCTCCTGGCTGCCACTGGGCCCTGCCACCTCCTGGCTGCCACTGGGCCCTTCCTCCTCCTGCCTGACAGTTTCCAGACCCTCCTCCTGGCTGATTTCATCCTGTGTATGAAAAAGGGACATAGTTTAATATGTTCGTTTAATCTTTGCATCAAACTTTGTAATCCTAATTGAAGCAATTAGAATGTAAATCCATAAATCCTTGCTTTAAATTTACCACTACATCAGATTGACTATTTAGCACCCAATTAAGTGCAGAATAATGTCTACAGATCTTGATTTCACTTGTGCAATCCAAAATAGTTTATGTTTGTCATCTTGACATATTTGTCAAACATTAAGTTTATCCCAATACATTTTCGCAAAATACTATACCTGGCTCCAGATGGCCAAATCAGGATCATCCAGGATGGCTGCCTCCTCTTGCTCCAGAGAAGGCTCAGGTTGGCTGCAGGGAAGTCTGGGGGGAAGAGTGGAGAGTGATGGCCTTGTCTCAATGTGGTCATCCAGGAAGGACATCCTGTTGTAGTACCACAAAATAGGGACATACACATCATCTGCTGCTGCTCCTGACCTCTGAGAAGCCAGCACCTTAGAGCGTTCAGTCCTGTAGGTACCTCTCAAGCTCCCAATTTTAGTGTCCACTTGTTTTGCTGTGGCTGTGGGCACCTTGGTATGCACAAATGGGAGCAGCTTCTCCAGCGCTGCTTTTCTCACCCCTCTTTTTTTGTGGATGGGGTTTTTCGTCTCCCACAGAGCCGGCAGCTCCCTTACCCGGTCAATAAATTCCGCCAGGAAATCCTTGTCGCTTATAAAGACATTCATATTGTATCTGCAAGTTAAATAAATTATATATAACTAATGTGAGGCAAACAGTCTAACCTCCTTAACATGCTAGTCACCATATATATCCTCCAACATTCTCAAGACAGTATAGGCCAACAATTTGTACAAGTCACAAAATCACATACCTTCGTTCGCACGTCCGTCACTTGAACTCCTCTCTCCACACACTATAGTCACATGTGTGTTTGCTATATACACACCACGCATGCGTCAAAATATGAACACGTCGCTCCGCACACGTTGCCCGCCCCTGACGTTCTAACTAACATCTTTTCCCCGCCCCTTCTCTTTCGGCGCGCAGACAGATATGGCGGAGTTACAGCAGGTGTCTGATAATTCCGCAACTAACGAGGAGGAGACAAGCCCGGAGACCGAGGAAACGTCACGATCAAGGAGGAGATTCAAGGCATCGAATATGTCTTTTGCGGAGATGGCGGACATCTTGCTCAAGGCTGATTATGATGCCAAGCATGGGCCGTATAGCAAACCAAATAGAAGGAAGGCCAAAATCCTCACTAAAGTCGTGAAGAGTCTGAAGGCGAATTTCGGGGTGAAACGCTCAAATGAACAGCTCAGAAAGAGGTGGTCAGACCTCAAACTGAGGGAGCCAGAGCAGTTGAGGAGCATAAAGAGAATGCTCGCTAAAAGTAAGTAAAATGTAGACTTTTCTGATATTAATCTTTTTCTAAACTGACATGTTGCTCTTTATTTTGGTTTCTCATATTGGACTCGCTTCCAAAATGTAATATTTTGAACTTGGTTGGGCACAGTAATCGTTCGTTACGTTACCGACACTTCGTTCGGCCACTATCCGCGGTTTTGGCTTATTTTAGAGCCACAAAAGTAATTATACATCTGCCATTTTTGCTCCAAAATTGTGGCGTATTTTTTCGTCAAGATGATGTGTTTGTAAAGAGAATGAAATGCAAACTTTTATCAGTGTAAAGGAGAGGACACTCAGCAGCTGCTTCCACATCTGTACTTTGGAGCACTATAGTGTGGGCCACCAGACCCGCCTTTTTTGGGTGTCCCACACAGGTGCATCATAGAATTTTTGTGGTGCCTCCATGTCAAATAAATTACATCCAAAGGTGAATACTAAGCATATTCTTGGTCATAAATAATGCATTCTTCTTTAAATTCCGCCCAAACACACACTTGTACCACACTTTCAATCAATTTAGCCTGTTTTTATTTTAACATTGAGATTTACAGTGTGATAAATTGACCTTTTGTTTGCTTCTCATAGGGGAGAGAAGACTGGGAGGAGGACACTCCAGGGAGCACATGCACCCCACAACTTCCAAGCAACCCCAAACTCCCAAAGACCCACAACCGAAACATGTGCAGGAAGTTGAGGTGGAGGAAGGAGAAGTGCAGGAAGGAGAGGTGGATGACGTTGTGGACCTGGTCACCACAACAGGTCAGTATCTGTCACCACAGCTTCAGGTAAGAGATGTAGGCCTGCAGAGTTATAATACCTTTTGTTTTTTGTTTTTAGGGGATATAAATGTTGTGAAGGATAGTACACGGTTCTCTGCTGACAGTGCCCTCCGCCTCATCCAGCAAGTGATGGAATGTAGCACGGAACTGGAGCTTATTAAACAAAGAATCCATGTGATGGAACAAACATTTAAAGACATTCTCGATGTTTTGGGGAGAATTCAATAAGCCATCCAAACACATTTGTTTTTACATGTTTGTTTTTGCAACTATTCGTATTTTTTGGACAATCAAACCAGCCAAAAATTGAATCTGCACACATTGTGTCAACATGTGCTATCTGCCATCAGGGGATATCCATGTACGTCTTTTGTGGGTGCAACCCCTTCCTCGTATCTAAAGTCGGTGAACTGAGGAAGGGGTTTCACCCCCAAAACACGTCCATTGATCACCCCTGATGGCAGATAGCACATGTTGACAATAGGGATCAGGATTGTAAACTTCATAGATGTCAAAAATCTCAAATGTGTGCATATTCAATTTTTGGCTGGGCAAGGGGTGGCAGGACCTCATATTAGGACGGGCACATAGAGACATAGTTTGTGTAAGTGAATGTCTCAGATTGCTCAGAGGTATCCAATGTTGTAATTTTTGGAATGCAACTGTTATTTTTGTATTTTCATAAGCAAAAAATTGCTGGGTTGGGGCCAGGCCAACCCAAAAAACCTGAAAAAACTAAAAATGGTGAGAATGTGCACAGAGTAAAATATTTGACCACAAACCACGTGTAGCTTCTTTTTATAATACCCTCTAAGCTTATTTGGTTATTTTGTAAGGTTACATAGTGAAATGGTTGTTATTTACTAAAGAAAAATACACTTGGCACTACAAATGCACAAAGACAAACTAGGAGACAGGAAAGAACAAATAATTAAAGGTTTAAACAAGCTTTTTATTGGGATCCTTAGACATAGGCTGGCATAGGAATTGCCCCCCTACCCGTGAAATACTCCATGTATTTGTCCCGAACCTCACGGGCATTTTGGGAGGGCAAGCCAGGACGGGCAGATTCCAGGCCCGGCTGGGGATTTGCAGGGGAAAGTCCAGCCTCTGGCAAAACTGAGGCCATATAGGAATTTGATTTCTGGCTCAGAAAGTTGTGTAGCACACAGCAGCATAATACGACATAGTTTATTTTGTAGTCCGCCAAGTGTATTGAAGTCATAAAAAGGCGGAACCGGCTGGCCATTATGCCAAAGGCATTTTCGACAACTCTTCAGCCCCTGGCCAGCCGGTAATTGAACACCCTCTTCTCTGGGGTCAGGGTCCTCTGTGGAAATGGCCTCATAAGATGCCGTCCGAGTCCGAAGGCTTCATCAGCCAAGAAAACAAAGGGGAGTCCTTCAATATTCCCTGCATCCGGTGGCAATGCAAGGTCGTCACTCTGGAGACGGAGGGCAAACTCCGTCTGGATGAAGGATCCCCCATCGGACATCCGGCCATTCTTCCCTACATCAACATAGAGGAATTCATACCGTGCTGACACCACCGCCATCAGCACAATGCTATGAAACCCCTTGTAATTGTAGTAGTAGGACCCGGAACGGGGTGGCGGCACGATGCGGACGTGCTTCCCGTCTATGGCACCACCGCAGTTGGGGAAGTCCCACCGCGTGGCAAACTCCGATGCCACAGTCTGCCATTCCTGTGGCGTGGAAGGAAGCTGTGGAGTGAAACAAGATGAAATAATATTAGAATACCAAAGTCAGACATTACAAGGAAATTTGATAAAAAAAAAATCAAGGCCAACATCAATCAAATTCTACGTTTATTAAGGTGCTTAAAAGAAGTATAAGGGAAGGCTCATTTATCAGATTCATCACCCCCTCTGATGGGCCATTACTAAATTATTTTGGGGGGGGAAATGTGTTTGGCCACAGGATAGCATTGCAGTGGCGGTGCGTCCAGAGTGGGCGCTGGAGCACTGCCCCCTCTCTCCTGTGCCCATCACTCAGAACAATACATAGGTTCATGCGTTGCATAAACCTATGTATTGTCTATGCCGCCCACTATTCAGGTGGATGGCCTCTTGTTTAGCGACCGACATATGAATAATTGCGGCATTTAGGGGGTTCAAATTGCATAGCAGAAACAGGTAGTAAAATAGTCTTGCACATTACAACCTGAGGGATGTAATTGGCTTCCGAAAAGTAAAATAGGGGACGCAGGGGCATTCCTTGGGGAAACACTGGCAGGCTGCTCTGCCAATCATGTTCACCAAGTCTGTTTAATGGTAACATGATTGGCTGATGCAACATCAAGGGAAGGAGAAGACATCAAGGACAGAAGAAGGATGGCGCTGACCACAAGAAGGTAAGTGCAGGGCTGGGGGGAAAATGGCTGCATTGGAGGGAACAAAATGGCTGCATTGGAGGGAACAAAATGGCTGCATTAGAGGGGACAACTGGGGGCGTTTAATAGGCACCTGAGCAAAAAAGGAGGAAGTTTAGTTCATAAATTGGGGTGGGACCATCAAACATTTGGAGCAACAGGCGCCCCTGCTGGAAAAGTTAGTGAAGGGAAATATTTATGGAGGAGAAAAAAGGGGCAATCTAAAGCTTCCAGCATGCATGGGGACAAAGGGGACATTCTCAGCATATTACAATCATGGTAATTAGGGAAGGATGAAAGAAATACAATACATTAGCATACATGTAATACATAAAATGTGATGTTAAGGGAGAAAACTTACCCTAATATAGTCCTCCTGCAGGACTTGTATAATAGCAGAACAGGTGTCTGGGATTATGAGGCCCAGAGCCTGGGGGGAGATGCCTGTGGTGAACTTCAAGTCCTGAAGACTTCTCCCTGTCGCCAGGTAACGTAACGTGGCGATGAGCCTCTGCTCAGCACTGATGGCTTCCCGCATAACGGTGTCCTGCCTGGTAATATAGGGGGACACCAAAGCCAACAGTTCCTGAAAAACGGGGTCAGACATCCGCAGAAAATTCCTGTAGTCCTCAGGATTATTCTCGACGATCTCCCGCAGCAGAGGCATATGGCAGAATTGGTCCCGCTGGAGCAACCAATTCTTGGTCCATGAACTCCTCCTCACACCATTCATGGACTGGTCTTGGTCCAAAACAAGCAGACCAACACCAAGCGCACGCACAGCACGAACTCGACGACGAGAACGTCCAGGCGACATGGCTAATAAGAAACGGTCGTCTTATCAGAACGTACAGAACAGAACGCACTTTAGAACAGCAAGGCCTATGAATAACGAACTGAAAATCAGAAACGAATAGGCAAGAACGCACTGTAAAACAGATACGACCTGCCTAGACGCCCTGAAAGTCAAGATACGAACCCACAAGCACAAACTGAACCGCAGAAAACGATCTGAAAAGTACGAAGACTGAAAAGCGCAAATCGTCTCTTCCCAAACTTTTACTTCACACGCGGTAACACGAGATCAGCAAAAGCAGCCCAAGGGGTGGCGCCAAGAAAAAAGATCTTCCCCTTTATAGTGCCGTCGTACGTGCTGGACGTGAGCGCGGAGAACAACGAGGAAATTGGGAAATGTCAGTGTGTACGCATAGAAAGCTTGACGAGAAAATCGACAAGCTTAACAAAAATCTCGTCGAAAAAAACGACGTGTTTTTTACGACGAGAAACTCGGTCGTGTGTACGAGGCTTGAGGGGAAAAAAAAAAGGCACTTTATTGTGCTCTTTTCCAAAAGACCCATAGGGCAAAAAAAAAAAAAAAAAAAAGCATTTTATTTTGCTCGTGCAAAAAAGACCCGTTTAGGGCAAAAAAAAAAAATTGCACTTTAATGTACGCTTGCAAAAAACGCCGTTTAGGGGCACAAAAAAAAGTTTGCAGTGTGTTATACATATTTTGAGGTGTGTGAAATAAACAATTTCTATATAGTTTTCTCCTACTGTGCTATACTAAAAAAACAACATTTTTTTTGAATAGCATTTTCTGCAGTTCTGTAGCTGTGCGATTCAGCGGTTACGTACTGTGGGTGTGTTCTGCTCTTCCAAAAAACGCCGTTTAGTGGCACAAAAAAAAGTTTGCAGTGTGTTATACATATTTTGAGGTGTGTGAAATAAACAATTTCTATATAGTTTTCTCCTACTGTGCTATACTAAAAAAACAACATTTTTTTTGAATAGCATTTTCTGCAGTTCTGTAGCTGTGCGATTCAGCGGTTACGTACTGTGGGTGTGTTCTGCTCTTCCAAAAACACCCATTTAGGGCAAGATCCTAAATTTGGAAAATATGAGGAGAAGGTCAAAGGGACGTGGTGGCCCCGGTCGTGGTGCTGCTGGTGGAGCTCCTGTTGCAGGGAGAGGACGTGGTGGATCTGTGCCAGATACACGCACAAGTGAAACACCTTCCTCAGGTGCGAGTAGGCGACCGAGCCTGCGGCGGTATTTTGTCGCGCCTAATGAGGCTGTACGAATGTTTAGGCCAGGACAAGTACAGGCGATAGTAGATTGGGTTGCTGACAGTGCCTCGGGTTCCTTCACATTGTCTCCCACCCACTCTTCTGATGAAAGAACAGAGTTGGCACCTGAAACCCATGTCCATCAGTCTTTCACCTCACCTCCTTGCAAATCAGCCAAGCAGTCTGAGCCCCAAATCATGCAGCAGTCTCTTCTGCTTTTCGATGACTCTGTTAGCAGGGTTTCCCAGGGCCATCCACCTAGCCCTGCCCCAGAAGTGGAAGAGATTGAGTGCACCGATGCCCAACCACTTATGTTTCATGATGAGTACATGGGAGGACCATCGCAGTACGTCTCGGATGATGACGAAACACAGGTGCCAACTGCTGCTGCTTTCGCAATTGTGCAGACAGACAAGGAGGGCAGGGGTGAAGACTGGGTGGAAGATGATGTGGAGGACGATGAGGTCCTCGACCCCACATGGAATCAACGTTATGCAGGTGACCAGTGTAGTTTGGAGGAAGAGGCGGTGGTCGCACAGAGCCACCAGCACAGCAGAAGAGGGAGCAGGGTGCAAAAGCGGAGCGTCTGTCAGCTAGACAGTATGTCTGCTACTGCCCAACGCAGCAAGGGACCGAGCACACCAAAGCCAGGTCCAAGGAGTTCCCCAGCGTGGCAGTTCTTCACACAATGTGCTGATGACAAGACACGAGTGGTTTGCACGCTGTGCAATCAGAGCCTGAAGCGAGGCATAAACGTTCTCAACCTGAGCACAACCTGCATAACCAGGCATCTAAGTGCAAAGCACGAGCTGCAGTGGAGTAGACACCTCAAAAACCAAGAAAGGTCTCTGGCTCCTCCTGCTTCCTCTTCTGCTGCAGTCTCGGCCTCTTCATCCACCTCTGTAGTGACAGTGGCACCTGCCACCCCGCAAACAGAGGATCTGCCAGCAACACTACCACCTGGGTCACCAACCATCTCCACAATGTCCCATGGAAGTGTTCAGCTCTCTATCTCCCAAACATTGGAGCGGAAGAGGAAGTACCCCCCTAGCCACCCGTGATCCCTGGCCCTGAATGCCAGCATTTCAAAACTCCTGGCCTTTGAAATGCTGTCATTCCGTCTGGTGGAGACGCAGAGTTTTAAAAGCCTGATGGCATTGGCTGTCCCACAGTACGTCGTGCCCAGCCGCCACTATTTTTCCAGGCGAGCCATCCCTTCCCTGCACAACCAAGTGGGGGACAAAATCAGGTGTGCACTGCGCAACGCCATCTGTGGCAAGGTCCACCTAACTACGGATGCGTGGACCAGTAAGCACGGTCAGGGACGTTATATCTCCCTAACAGCACACTGGGTAAATGCAGTGGCGGCTGGGCCTGAGGCAGATAGCAGTTTGGCGCATGTCCTTCCACCACCGAGGATTGCAGGGCGCTTCAGTTTGCCTCCTGTTGCTAACTCCTCCTACTCCGCTTCCTCATCCTCTACTGCCTCCTCATCCGGTCAGTGTAACACCTTCACCACCAACTTCAGCACAGCCAGGGGTAAACGACAACAGGCAGTTTTAAAACTTTCCTGTTTGGGGGAAAAACCCCACACCGCGCAGGAGTTGTGGAGGGACATGGAACAACAGACCAATGAGTGGTTGCTGTCAGTGAGCCTCAAGCCCGGCCTGGTGGTGTGCGATAATGGGCGAAATCTCATAGCAGCTCTGGGCCTAGCCGGTTTGACGCACATCCCTTGCCTGGCGCATGTGCTGAACTTGGTGGTCCAGAGGTTCCTTAAAAATTACCCCAATATGCCAGAGCTGCTGCAGAAAGTGCGGGCTGTGTGTGCGCACTTTCGGCGTTCTCACCCTGCTGCTGCTCGCCTGTCAGCGCTGCAGCGTAACTTCGGCCTTCCCGCTCACCGCCTCATATGTGACGTGCCCACAAGGTGGAACTCCACCTTGCACATGCTGGCCAGACTGTGCGAGCAGCAGCAGGCGATAGTGGGGTTTCAGCTGCAGCAATCACGTGTGAGTCGCTCTGCGGAACAGCACCACTTCACCACCAATAACTGGGCCTCCATGCGAGACCTGTGTGCCTTGTTGCGCTGTTTCGAGTACTCCACCAACATGTCCAGTGCCAATGACGCCGTTCTTAGCGTTACTATCCCAGTTCTATGCCTCCTTGAAAAAACGCTTCGGGCGATGATGGAAGAGGATGTGGCACAGGAGGATGAGGAGGAGGAGGAGGAGGAGGAGGAGGAAGCGGGATCATTTCAAAGGCTTTCAGGGCAGTCTTTTACAAGTGGCTACGACGGTGGGTTCCTGCACCAACAAACGCCAGGTACACAATTGTCCGGCAGAAAGGGCACAGTTCTGGAGGATGACGAGGTGGAGGAGGAGATGGAGGAGGAGGAGGAGGAGGAGGAGGAGCCATTTTCACAGCAGGGTGGCACCCAGACCAGCTCGTGGCCATCACTGGTGCGTGGCTGGGGGGATACAGAGGACACAGACGATACACCTCCCACAGAGGACAGCTTTTCTTTGCCTCTGGGCAGCCTGGCACACATGAGCGATTACATGCTGCAGTGTTTCCGCAATGACCGCCGAGTTGCCCACATTTTAACTGGTGCTGATTACTGGGTGGCCACCCTGCTGGATCCCCGTTACAAGGACAACGTACCATCCTTAATTCCCTCACTGGAGCGGGATCGTAAGATGCGCGAGTACAAGCGCACGCTGGTAGACGCGCTGCTGGTGGCATTCCCACCTGACAGCGGGCGTACGGTGGAAGCACAAGGCGAAGGCAGAGGAGGAGGAAGAGGTCGCCAACGCAGCCGGGGCACCGGCAGCACCTCAGAAGGCAGGGTTAGCATGGCTGAAATGTGGAAAAGCTTTGTCAGCACGCCACAACAACCAGCACCACCAGCTGAGATGGAACGTCTTAGCAGGAGGCAGCATTTCACCAACATGGTTGAGCAGTATGTGTCCACAGGCCTACACGTACTGGATGACGGGTCTGCCCCCTTTAACTTCTGGGTCTCCAAATTGGGCACATGGCCTGAGCTTGCCCTTTATGCCTTGGAGGTGCTGGCCTGCCCTGCAGCCAGTGTATTATCTGAACGTGTATTTAGCACGGCAGGGGGCGTTATCACAGACAAGCGCAGCCGCCTGTCCAGAGCCAATGTGGACAAGCTCACGTTCATTAAAATGAACCAGGCATGGATCCCACAGGACTTGTCCGTACCTTGTGCAGAATAGACATGTATACCGGTGTTGTGACAAAAACTGTCTGGCCATCGGATTGTGTCCGGCCCATACTGCGAAGGCGCAGCGCTTGCGCAGTACAGAGGACAAGGAGATTCACAAAATCTCCGAAGATGAACGGCGCCTGCGCTGTGAGTGCAGGTTCAAGCCCCACCATCCAAGTGGACATACGGTAGCACATAGTAAAAGGGCCCCTCACGGGCTCGGTTCGATCGCCACGCTTCGGGCACGGCCTCACTTGGCTCGGCTTGAACCACGGATGGTGTGGCCTTCACCTGAACTCACCACGCAGGCGCCGTTCGTCTTGGGAGATTTTCGAAATCCCCTTGTCCTACATACTGAGCAAGTGCAGTACAGGGTGGACACTATTTGACGGGGGACAGAATTCGACACATCACCGGCCTTACCCAGCCATTGTTGTATTTTTGAATCAGTGTTGGCTACCTCGTCCTCCTCCACCGCCGCTTCCACCTACACAGCCACATCCACCGCCACCTCAACCTCCTACTCCATATGGACCTCGTCCTCCTAGGTCAAGATTATTATTTTTTATTTTTTTTATGTTATTTTAAGTTATTTCCCTATCCACATTTGTTTGCAGAGCACTTGCCATGCTCTTAACAACATTTTGCTGCCATTTGCAGCCCTCTAGCCCTTTCCATTACCTTTTTAGAGCCTTTTTAGTCCTTAGAAGTCCGGGTCCCCATTGACTTCAATGGGGTTCGGGTTCGGGTCCGGGTTCGGGTTAAAGTTCGGTCCCGAACCCGAACTTTTTTCCGAAGTTCGGCCGAACCCGTCGAACCCGAACATCCAGGTGTCCGCTCAACTCTATTTGTGACGTTTTAACACCACCAACAAATATCTTTCCCATCAATGATATCGACACGCATTCCACATACCAGGAACCACCCTGGCATGCTTCTTCTTTTGTTGTTTGTGAGATCACGAATGCTGCCATAATTTAGAAATAAAGCCAAAACATAATTTCTGTAACACCACTGTACACCAATATTGTCATTCTTTTATGAATCTGATATTTAGTTGCAATGTCAGTATGCCCAATATACACAATTTTCATGTAGCACTCATTGCATCCATTACTATGGCTCTTCCCCTCTCAAATGCTGCGTTTTCCACTTAAAGTGGTTGTAAACCCACAATTTTTTTTTTCCCAACGACCTGTAAGAGAAAGGCATAATGAGCTAATATGACTAGCATAATAGCTCATTATGCATCACTTACCTTAGATCGGGGCCCCCGAAGCCGTCCTCGTCTCCCTCTTCAACCGCATCCATCGCTGCGGCGATAGCCGGAATGTTACTTCCGGGTATCGCCGCACCAGCCAATCACAGCGCCGCTCCGGCGCTGTGATTGGCCGGAGCAGCGAAGACGTGACTCCGCGCATGCGCCGTTCGAATTCGGCTACGTCGTCGAATGCTGCGACCTAGCCGAATTTGTGAATGGGGTTAACCCCATGCGCGTGACGTCAGCGTCGCCGCTTTTAAATGCAAATATCTCCTTAACCATGTAGGTTAAGGAGATATTTCATGCACCTACAGGTAAGCCTTAATCTAGGCTTACCTGTAGGTGTTTGTTTACAAAGTGGGTTTACAACCACTTTAACTACAGGTACTCACTTAACGACCAGGTTCCGTTCCAACGACCACGTCGTTAAACAAATTGGTTGATAAACGAGGAGCCACAAGTAATCAATATTTTAAGCATTCTTAACTACCGTACTGTAGTGTGAAAAAAAGGTCTAAACACAAAACTCCAGCTCAATAACGTTGTTTTAATTTGCATAAGTACAGAACACAAATTAAAATTCTGTACTCTACTGTACAATACAATGATGTATAGCGCGCTGTTCGGGTAGGGAAAAGCTGGTCGTAAGTCAGAGTGGTCGTTAAACGG
The DNA here is from genome assembly GCA_029206835.1 of Rana muscosa. Lineage (NCBI taxonomy): Eukaryota > Metazoa > Chordata > Amphibia > Anura > Ranidae > Rana > Rana muscosa. Next base: position 101,948,672 of record CM055123.1, on the reverse strand, counting down.
GTAAGTTGTTAAACGAGGACTATCTGGATTTATTTTGCTGTATAGTGAACAAATGTAATAAGGAATGTAGCAGGGTAGAGTGGTGGATGCACAAATGAGATTTTGTGTAGAGCATCACTGCGAGATGTAAACCAGTGGGTGATTAAGCCAGCTAATATTGGTTTTGAATTGGCATTAGTGGAACTCTAGGCAAGTAAAAGGCTTTCAGACTATTTTTAAGCAGCCCACTGGGTTCTATCCAGAATCAAGCACACAGTAAATCTACCTCATTACAGCCCAAAGATTCATGCTACACAGACATTGCAGGCAGCTGCCTTCCTCCTGTAACCAGCAATACATTAAGGTCCTTATTTCCTAAACTGGCTTGGACGTTTTAAAAGTAAATCTCATCTGGCATTTTTTTTTGTTAATGCTTTGCAAAGATTTTCTTCCACCTGGGCAAAGCTCTGTTCTGCCCCATTAGGAAGTGCAGCAGAACTGCCATCATCAAAACATGGTCCCTCCAGTGTAACCCATGCTATGACCTGTGCCTCTTTAAATCGCTTAGAAAGATAGGGATCATGAAGCAAATGTGGCCCTTGCATCTGTCCAAAGATATCCAGATGGCAGACGTGGCACACTGCCCATCTGACCAAATGGCTCAAAAAACTAGCAACTGAATACAATACTGTCAAGTCTTTTTTAATTAAGACATCTAATATTAAATCACACTGTATATTAAATATTAAAAAGCACCCTTTATAAAAGCACAATCTTTTATGTGCTCAGCTATAATGTATTACAGGCAGTACATGAAAATTCATGTAAATGACATATATCTACATCACTACTACTCAATAGGAACTTGCACAACAGTTCTTCTGGAAATAAAATCTTGTCTATACAAGAAAACAAATCAAGGCGAAACTCTTCTAAGTATTATCTGCATCAACATATGGCATTTCCTAATAAAATCTGGTATCCCAATGTCTCTGAATTTCGGGGTGAACATTTGCCCTGCCAATCGCCCTGCAATGGACTGCGTGCTGCAAAGCTTTGCCCAATCAGGGCGCAGTATAAGAAGTTAAGAAGCAGGGCCCTGAAGCCGACCTCTGCATCCTTAACTGACGAGTCATCAGCTGTCAATGGGTTTCCCCACTGACAGCCGAATAAAGGAATAATAATTGCTGGTTAAAAAACGGCATGAGGGCCCATCCATACCAGACCCTTATCCGGGCATCCAGCCTGGCAGGTCAGGAAAGGGGTCGGGCGAGTGAGCGCCCCCCCCTTAACCATACCTTATTTCTCATTAACAAGAGGGCCCCCAGATTCCGCCCCCCTTTGTGAATGAGTCTGACCCATTTACCAAAAAAGTGTAAAAAAAGTCATAAAAACACACCTTTGACTAATTTCTGTTTACAATAAAGTGGCCATTTCCATCAAACCTGATGCTGCTCTGTAGAGTTTCTATTGATGCTAAGGTTATGGGCATCATTACCAAGTAGCATGGGGTTTAGCTCCTAAGATTTAATCATATTGTATTAGTACCAAATGTGGGCGAAGAGCATTCAGCTCAATATCTATTGGTCCAAAGGAACTCAGTGGGCTTTGCTGTTTGGTTTGTATTCTAAAGGTTACCCCATTTAGTGGTGTACTTAAAGAGCAGCAGGAGTTTGGAATCACTTTAATAGGAATACTGAGTGTCATCCTCCTAAGACAGCTGCGCCCGACTTTGTTTTTTGGAGGAGAAGAGGACAGACTCGCCAGAGGTGGTGATGAGGGTACACCTTAACTGTCTGAACCGTGTCTGACTGCCTGCCCCTGCTGCACCCAAGCAAGCAATTGAGGAGCCTGGAAGAGATCAAGTCAATGACAGCTCCCAGCCAGGCCTCACAAAGTCTGGGAGGGGGGTCACTCATGAAAGGGGGAGTGAATAAAAGTGGAGTGTTCCCTTCTACATCATGCTCTGCAGCATTCCCCCTTACATCATGCTCTCCAGCATTCCCCTTTACATCAGGGTCTGCAAAGCTCCCCCTTGCACTATAAAGGGTAATACTGCAGACTTTGATGGACTCTTGTGTAAGGGGGAAGGGAAGGGGGCTGGGGTCACCAGAGACCATTTTACATTAGAGTTCCCCTTTACATTACGGTCTGCAGCATTCTCGTTTACTTCAGGGTCCACAGTGTTCCGCTGTACATCAGGGTCTGCAGAGTTCCCCCTTACAGTGTAAGGTAAAACCCTGTGGACTCTGATGTAAAGGGAAACTCTGTGGATTCTGATGTAAGGTAGAACTTTGTGGACTGTGATGTAAAAGGGCTCTCTGGAGAATGATGAAAGGGGCAACTCTGTGGACTGTGATTTAAAGTATGCAGCATTCCCGCTTACATCAGAGTCCTTAGAGTCCTCCTTTACATCAGACTCCACAGTGCTCTCTTTTACATCAGGGTCTGCAGAGTTCCCTCTTGCACTGTAAAGTGGAACCCTGCAGACTCTGATGTAAGGGGGAACTCGGTGCTGAGTTATAGTAACCTGACCTTCATGTAAGTGAGAAATGTGTTTTCTTTGCCTTTTGTTATACCTTACGAAACATTGCGAATAGCACTAGCTACATGTTTGTAGCTTAAAGGGGTTGTAAAGCTTCCAGTTTTTTCACCTTAATGCATCCTATGCATTAAGATGAAAAAACATCCGATGCTTACAAGCCCCTCAGCCCCCCCGTTTACTTACCTGAGCCCTCGAAAGTCCCGCGTCGTGAACGTGCTGGCTTCTCGGCCCGGTTGTCTCGGCTGTTCTCGGCTCTTCATTGGAAATTGATAGCAGCGCAGCCATTGGCTCCCGCTGCTGTCAATCAAATCAATGATGCGGCGGGGCCGAGTGATACACTCGGTGGCTATGGCCGCCACTGTATCACACAGGAGCGCACCCGCAAGCTAACCCCCTTGGGAGAGAGCTTCCCAGAACCGAGGTTAGCTCTTGTGGGGAGGAGCCGAGACAGCCGCTGAGGGACCTCAGAGGACCAGGATCGGGGCCACTCTGTGCAAAACTAACTGCACAGTGGAGGTAAGTATGACATGTTTGTTAAAATAGGAACCTTTACAACCCCTTTAAATATTGATACTTGCCCTGAAAGCTGTTATTTTGCAATTTCCTGTAAAAAATGAAGCTGTCAGTAAATTTTATTTGTCGTGTCAGTAAGCATGGTTATTTAGCAGACTAATGGCCCATACACACGATCCGAATATCGTACGACAGATCGTACGACTTTTTTCGCTTAATAGTCGCAAGTAGAAATTGAATAGGGTAATAAAGTCACGAAAATTCTCGTACGACAGAAAAAAAAAACGGAAGTGATGTCACGTGTTGTAATGTATTTGTATTGTATTTTCGGACGACAACTATACTGACTAAATGAAAATTGTACGATCTGGTATCGTACGAGGAAAATTTTCGTGCTTGTCCGATCAAATAATATCGGATGAACTGTCGTGATCGGCTCTCGAAAGTAGTGTACACACGATCCGAAAATCGTACGATTCTTCCTCGGACGACCGTTTTCGTCCGATATTCGGATCGTGTGTACGGGCCATAACCATAACCATACCTCATGTCTCAATCAATGTTCACTCTGTCGACTTAAGCGGAAAATTCTCTGCAACTATTATTGCCTGCTAGTTCTGATCATTGCTGCTGTAAAACCTTTTGTATTGCTTCAGACACCTTGTTTAAATGCAATGTAAACCTTATTTTATTTACCAATAAAATATTATGGAAAAAATTATCTGTTACAAAAATTTTGGTGTCATGTCAGTAAGTTTCATGGAGATTGGCAACCCTGCCCATAACTGATAAGGGAGATATCACAGATTATTTTCAGGTTGTGTTAGATGTTTTTGGTACAGGCAGTCCCCGACTTACGAACAACCGACTTACGAACGGCCTCAATGCCGGCTACTTGTGCTCCACGCTGGTCCTGGATACCTCCAAGCAGCCATCTTGCCACATTTCACACTGCAGTACTACATGTACTGCATGGCCAGAAGAGCCCCAGAAGCACCCGGAACATCCCACATCCCTGCACAGGCGGAAGTTACACTTCCGAACAACTTCCGCTTACGAACAAACCTACAGTCCTTATTGTGTTCATAACTTGGGGACTGCCTGTAATTGCTGAAAATGTCTATAATTTACATAGTAATAGATGCATGAGCGTTGGACAGTTCTGTAGCTAACTGGGGAACATTACAGAGTGTTCACAGAGAGGTATACCTTGTTCTGTGTGTTATCAGCAACAACTAGTTGCTGTTTAGCTCCTGGACCCCCTTCATTACTTTTTTTGTGAAGGGGTTGCTTTTTACATTCAAATTTTACTGTTTTTTTTTGTTTGTTTTTTTAAGGGGGATTGCAGTATTTATTAAAGTGTTTAAACCAGGGGTGGTAAAATTGAAAATTATAGAGGGCCTCAAGTGCTGCCCCTGATGCTTCCAGGGGGCCACACAATAGCAGCACATTTTCATGCATTGAGTCAAGTTTGACAGCCTATTCAAAATTAATTGGCTATAACAAACCTCAATGCCCAAAAGATTTGGCCCTGCTGCATTTTTTTGCAGCGTGTTCCAATGCACACTAAAAAAGTTGTAGTACAATAACCACCAGCAATAGTGTCAGTGGTATTAATATTAACCACCAGCATTGATGTCATTGGATTTAATAATAACCCTCAACATTGGTGTAAGTGGTTACAATAATAGCCCCCTGCACTGGTCTCAGCACTATTAACTCAATAATAACCCAAAAGTTAACCCCCCCCATCCCTTCCCTAAATTGGTGGTCATGGCAGTGAAGGTAACCCCCTCAAACCACCCCACATTGATGATCACTTACCTGATCACACACTCAGTGCAGTTATTTTGTTGACAACTAATACATTTTGTTGACAACTAATAAATACAGCAAGGGGAGGTAAAAGTAGATTGCATGTGATACATTTCAAATTGCTGTACATGTACTTACCACAATATTTTGGAGGCTTTGTTCAGAGAAACGAATACTGTACATTATTATATATTAAAGGTGAAGTATGGGATGGGTTAAATAACTAGTACATATAACATTAGTCACATATCAGCTAATCTTTTTTTCCTACCTCTTTTAGTTTTTACAGCATGTGCACATGAACTTTCCTTCAGCTGGCAAAAACGGTCCATTTTCAGTTTGAAAAGTTTCAGGGAGTGTGTACATCTGCACCAACACACCAACACACACCCTGCCTCTGTCCCCACTCCCCTAAGAGACGTGGCTGTGCTGATAGATAGGCAGGGGGAAGAGAGATAAGTGAGAAGGGGGGGGGCAGCTATGCTCTGTGAAGTCTCAGAAACAAGCAGCGGGAGGAGAGCTGACATCAGTCAAGCAAATTGACAGGAAAGGGGGTGCATCCAGACTCTATATTCACACCATTGTCTGGATGATGCTGTATGAAAGACTGTAGAACCTCCCACAGGTATTTATCTCGATTTTAACAGAATAGGGGGAAATCTGAGAGGGCTGGAAAGGTTTATAGATATCAGCAGCTCACATAGAATAGATGTAAGCAAAAAAAAAAAGGAAACCCATACTTCTCTTTTAATGTATATGTCTTTCCTAAGAAAATGGCTGGTGTGGGCTCTGTTGACAAAGTGGCCTAGTCAAAGTGTTTAAAAACTGCATGTACTCATTACAATATTTTGGGAATTTTTCCATCAAAATAAATACACTGTAATGTTGACTACTTGATTTAAAAATGTCTGGTGTGGGTCCTGTTCAAAATACAGCCTAGTGCAGGTGCATAAATATTGTGCGTGTTCTCACAACAACATTTTAGACTATTTTTTCAGTGAAATAAATGCACTTGAATGCTGCTTTTTTATATAAAAACTGTGCGGTGCCTGTCCTGTTCAAAATGCAGCCTAGTAAAAGTGCTTCAATATACAGTACCTGTAATCAGTACAACGTGTGGGGAGTTTTTTTCTGGGAAACACCCTTTGTTTTTTTTAAATCTAACCCTGCCTGTTGTCTACTTGCCTACTAAAGCATCTCATACAGTGGGCATGGACTGAACAATTTTTCTGTCTTTTTTTAGTTTTAAAGTATTGATTAAACGCTGCTTGAATAAATGGTGTGCATTGGATGTGTCCAATATTTCTCGATTTTTTTTCCTGTCAAATAGCGCAAACACTTTTACCTTTGCGTTAATCAGACTGCATAAGCTAGTTATTGCTGACAGACTGCCCAACAGCTGACATTTTTGTGCCAGCCCTTCACTTAATTCTTTGAATCCCCCCACCCCCCACACACACAAAAATAAAAAACACTCTGCATCCACAATACCCTCAACCCCGGTTATTAGAATTCTGCTTCTGAGTCATAGATTCACCGTATTGCGTTTAAGGCCCTCTCTGACATGACACATGCAGCAGGGCAGACTAGTACCTAAAGCACACGTTGGGCCCCCTTTAGTCAGTGGTCCAGAATGGACACCCAATGGTTAATGAATGTGAATAGTAAAATTGTGAACACCCCAAAAATGTGCATCCCCACCCCAGGTATTAAAACACAGCTTCTCAGCCACAAATTCACCCTGTTGCAGTGAAGGCCCTCTCTGACATGACACTGTGTGGGGTGGGCTAGTACTCCAAAATTTGCATGCAAGTTACACACTAGGGGCAGAACCTCTGGGGGAATTGAGGATGGAAAAGGATCTGGGAATCCTAGTTGATGACAGACTTAGTAATAGCATGCAATGCCAAGCTACAGCAAGCAAGGCCAACTATTAGCATGCATTAAAAATGGTAAAATAAAAAAAACTAATTCTGGCACTTTACAAATCTCTGGTTTGGCCACATCTTGAATATGCTGCCTGGTTCTGGTCATCAATCCTCAGGAAAGAGGTGCTTGAACTGGGTCCAGGAAAGGGCAACAAAGCTAATAAGGGGGCTGGAGTACTTCAGTCATGAGGAACAACTACAAACATTAAACTTATTCTCCCTAGAGAAGATGCACTTGAGGGGACATGTTAGCAATACAAAAATTCATAATTGATGACTCTAACATTGGTAGGCAACTTTTTTAATTTTAGGTCTCTAAAGAATACACACGGTCACACAATGAAGTTGGATAAGAAACAGTTCCATCTTAAACTGTGTAAGTGTTTTTTGGCTGTTAGAGCTGTAAGGATGTGGAACTCTCATACGCAGTTGGTAGTGTCAGTGGAGAGTCTAGATAACTTTAAAAAACTTTTAAATGTGTTTCTTAGAAACGTACAACAGGGATATGGAAAACAGTAGTCACACACACATTCTCAGGTTGAACTGGATGGACCAGTGTCTTTATTGAACCTCACCAACTACTATGTAGAACGCGCATGTTGAACCACTAGATGATCATTTGTAAGCGTTTTATTTACAGCCTTGCCTTCCCTGTCCGTGTATGCTTCAGAAGGGTGGGGATGGCATTACGAAGGAGGCAGACACCAGATTTAATAAATGTAATGTCAGCAATGGCAAAAAAATGGACAAACAGGGTATGCTTAGAAGCAAACCTTTGTTGAACAGAAGTGTTTGGTGACATGCTGCACAAAAAGAGCAGCTTTGCCTGTTTCAGCAAAAAATGTGAAACCAAGGCCACATTGTAAGAGGGTGGCCAGTGCTCTTCCGATTTACTGTCTATTCAAGGTCTTGACACCAGCCAATTTTTATAAAAAACATACCTGAAGGCAATATCTTTCAGGAATGATTGGTGGGACAAGAATGTTTGTGAAATGTGATGACCTAGAGCATTTGGCACCCGGGGCGGATCCTATATCTGGCACCCCCTCACCTTAAAATGTAAAAAAAAACAACAAAAAAACGCCGTGCCCCCTGCAAACCTCTGCATCCTTCAATATCTCTTTGTCACTACTGTGTACCCCCTCTCCACAATTGCACCTATGGACCCCTTTACATTACACATTACCGGCACCCTGCACCTCTGGACCCCTTTACATTACACAGCCTCCCACAGCTCTAGACCCCTGCATGTTACAGAGACACCCCCTAACAGTTCTGGACCCCCTTCTGGTTACACAGACCCCCCTGCTGGTTACACAGACCCCCCGACAGTTCTGGACCCCCTGCTGGTTACACAGAACCCCCCTCATTACAGACCCCTCCCATAAGTACAGACCCCTCTCATAAGTACAGACCCCCCTACCTCAGAATAGATACCCCCTTTCAGTACAGGGCCCCCAATTCAGTACAGACCCCCCATACAGTACTGACCCCCTTCAGTGCAGACCCCCCATTCAGTACAGACCCCCCATTCAGTACAGACCCCCCTGCAGTACAGACCCCCCTACAGTTCAGACCCCCCATTCAGTACAGACCCCCCATTCAGTACAGACCCCCCATTCAGTACAGACCCCCCGCAGTGCAGGCCCCCATTCAGTACTGACCCCCCACAGTGCAGACCCCCCATTCAGTGCAGACCCCCCTACAGTGCAGACCCCCATTCAGTTCAGACCCCCCTACAGTGCAGACATAAAGGAAGAAGGGGAGGCGGCTTCACTCTGCTCGGCTGTGTGAGACAGCCGGGACTGCTCAGAGCTGCTCAGACAGCCCGTAGCCATGAGAGAAGGGGATCATTGTGGGACCTGTCAATGGGTGTCCCCCACTCCCCCTTGCAAAGCCACTGCAGCTCGCCTCTCGTGCGTGCTCTAACCTGCCCTGTCACTGCGGCGCCTCTGCCAAAACGTCACAACTTCAGTCACGGAGGGGGGGGGTCGCCAGCCTGACCCCCCCCCAGTGTGTGGCACCCGGGGCGGCCAGCCCTCTGCCCCCACTTGGTATGCCATTGCTCTTATTCACTCTATTTTGACATATATTAAACTTCTAAGAAAATGCAGCATGGTACTTTAAAAAAATAAGTTCACAACCTATGCTATCAAACTGTTGTGTCTCTGGCCAATTTGTATAAAGTTGAGGTTTATATTTTTGTTTTTTTTTAGACCTCAATCACACTGGTTTATTGTAAACCACTTTCTCCTGACAGGAGAAAATCAACGTTAAAAACTTACCCAAGCTGCTATTTTTCAAACCAGTATAGCAGAGTTTAGCAAAGTTTAGCAGAGTTTAGCAGTGTTTGGTGTTTGGGCATTTATTTATTTGACCAAAAGTTTAGTTTGTTCTGAATAAGTGCTAAATGCACACTAGTGTTTAGGCGTGCTTAGAAGCATTTAGCAGCGTCAAGCGTTTTTTCGGCCAAAACTGTGCTGCTCCTGGATCCACTGGCAGTGGGTTTTTTTCTGCCTCTAAACTCTCCTGCAACTAAACGCTGCTAAAAGTCTATGGGGGAGATTTACTAAAACCGGTGCACTCAGAATCTGGTGCAGTTGTGCATGGCAGCCAATCAGCTTCTAACTTCAGCTAGTTCAATTAAACTTTGGCAATACAACCTGGAAGCTGATTGGTTTATATGCAGACCTGCACCAAATTTTGCACTCTTCAGTTTTAGTAAATAACCCCCTATGTGTGCATGGACACATAGGCTAACAGGCAGGGGATTTTAGAGGCAGGAAAAAAAAACACCAGATGCCCCTAGAAGCAGCTGTAAAAATGTCCAGTGTACACGAGGGTCTTAAGAGTAAAATTTCCTATAGTTTTTAGATCTATTGTGGCTGCTACTTCCAATGGTCAATTCATGCCTGTTACCACTGGATAAAAAAAAATAGGTGTCACATCAAAAAAATATATATTTATAGCCAGTTATAAATAATCAAACTGGGGTGCTATGGCTGCTGTATTTAAGCCAAGCAATCATGTAAGATTACATTTTTTTAAATTACAAATGCAATTTATGTGGTGCCAAAATACACTGATGCTCTTTGTGAGAATTTTACTGTTCTATAACACTGCATACAGCCCAGTAGTGTATTTAGGTTTTGTGCTGCCCTAGGCTTGACTAAACTTGTGCACACCCTAATTTAAATATGACCCACCCCTTCCTGTCAAGGCCACACCCTTTTCTGTTTAAGACCCACCCTGAAATTATCTAGTGGGGACACTAGTTCTTAGGGCCTGGTGGGGGGGGGCATGGATTCCCCTAATTGGCATAGATTTCCTCTCACCTCCTGTTTGGCTATGGGGCAGGAAGTGAAGGAAAATATCTGCAATGGGACAGGAATGGTAAAAAATAAACTGACAGGGGCTATAACCCTCCCTTACTCTATCCAAAATGAAAAAAAAAAGTGTTGCCTATAGTTCTACTTTAAGCACACATTTCTGATAATTTTATGAAGAGGACTAAGAAGATATATAGCACAGTGAGGAAGGTTTGTGGTCCAGGCTGATAGGACAGTCAAAATTAGAAGCAGCTTGCGTTACACTAACAGTGTAGCGCAAGCCGGCGGGGACTCTTTCCGTGCTGCCCCCCTGTAAAGTGCTGCCCTAGGCCTGGGCCTTGTTAGCCTAGGCCAGGATACAGTGTTGATACAGCCTAAAGGCATATGTCAAACACGTGCTAGTGTATTTTCTATGTCACCCTAGAACAGTGATGGCGAACCTTGGCACCACAGATGTTTTGGAACTACATTTCCCATGACGCTCATGCACTCTGCAGCGTAGTTGAGCATCATGGGAAATGTGGTTCCAAAACATCTGGGGTGCCGAGGTACGCCATTACTGCCCTAGAAGATGCATAAGAAGAAGAGCCCTCTCCCCCTTAAATTGTATTATTTTTTCCATTTACATTACAGGAAAGTATGAAGAAATGTTGGCCATTTTTTATTACTCAAGCAACTTCCCATTTATTTTCCCCTTTTGAGTCAATGTTTTATTGAGTTTTCAAGGTTATACACATAAGAAAATGAGTGCAGTAACACATTTCCAACAGAGAGGCTAGTCCACCTAAATGCGCAATCACAATACCAAGCTCAAATATGTGGGCTAGAGCATTCAAACAGTACAATATGTACTATGTCGTATCAAAAGACATCAATCAAAAGACATCAATATAGTGTTTACATCCATCCATGGTGTCCACAATTTGTCAAATAAGGCACGTCATATGAAAATTGCACGTTAATTGGATATACAGCTTTAGAGGGGTTGGGTGCCATGTTTTTAGTCCAGTGCCTAGCTATCACCATTTTCGCTGCCACCAAAAATGTGTAAAGAGACAGTTCTGAGACTGTGATGGAAGTCATCTATACCCAAGTGTAGGATAGGGAGAGCAGGGTCAGGTTTAGTCAAAATACCTGTGGCCTCTGAAAGGATAGTGAAAAAATTTCTCCAAAAGCTGATATGACTTTTGCATCTACAGAAAATGTGAATGAGGTTACCCACATGTTCGCACCCCCTCCAGCAAAGAGGAGAGTGGAATTTGGAAAATGTTGATAATTGATATGGTGTTAAGTACCAACGGTTGAGCAGCTTTTGTGATTGTTCCCAGTGGGCTACACAGTCAGACAGTGGGGCTGATTTACTAAGAACAATGCGTTGCGCCGGTTCATACCTTAATTGGTGCGCCGGATAAATCATTAATTGGGTGTGCGAACCGACTCACACAGACGCGCAACGCAATAATAAATATGTAAAGGGCAACTGGTGCCAGGGTAACTGCTGTTTTCTCATTGATAATAGTGCATGCCTATCTCATTGGATGTGTCTTCTTAGGCAATTAGTAGGTGTTCTCCCTTAATTAACCCTTGTGATGCTAATCTCATTTCTATTACTTCTAATATATCTTTGAAATGTTTTTTTTTTTTTTCTATTTTCACACAAATCTTTCAATACATTACAAAGAACAGAAAAGTGTTTCTAAACCCAATACATTTATATTTTCAGATCTTGATCTTTAAAGGTGACCATACACTGCAATCTTAAAAAAAATATAAAAATTAGATTAGGCAAGAGCCTGTTTGATTTCCAAAAATTTGAATTAATTGTTCAAGTGCGTATTCCTAATACCTATTTTGCCGAAAGCTTGAGTTGTACAAAGATTGGCCAATCGGATTGCATAGTGCATGACCATCTTAAGTGCCAAATTTGGACTGTAGATGTGCCATGACCCACTTGTATTTTCACAAGTGGACACAAGAACCTACATCTCAAATGTACTCTTGCCGGCCGGCCGGCCACACACACACACACAATCTTGCCTCTTTTCAGGGAAAGGTAGAGAATGCTATCTGCAAGCTTTATATAACATAGGTTGCTAAGGAGGCAATTGAAAACACATGCACAGTCCACGAAACACACAAAACGTGAAACAAGTGCTGTTCACACACAAAAAACACCAAAAAAAGCAAAGTCCCTGACCATGCCCAGACCAACCCAAATGCAGCTTAGCACAAAATAAGCCACCTCCTCTCCAAAATTAAGCACATCATCCAGCATACTACTAAATTAAAGGTGGGACAAACACCCCCCAGTCCAGGGGGGGCAAACAAAGAGACTAACATGGGCAAAAGTTAGAAAACAAATACTATTGCAGTCTATGGGAATTGACTTGTTAATTTTGCTAGTACCAAATTGGCTGCCTTATCTTCTATCCTTAAAATGGGTATGGGGGCCCAGGTCCCACCCTAAGGCACATATATCAATGTCACCAATTTGGAGAACCCCAAAAACGAAACAAGGAGAAGTGCCTTTAAATATGCCAAATTGCTTAAGGGTCAGTTCACACCACATGCAGTCCAGTGCGTTTTTTTTTTATGCATGGAAAGTAGGTTATATGTTTTTCAATGGCATAGTTCACACCATTACTTGCAGTTCCAGTGCGTTTCAGTTCCAGAAAATAGAGTAGAACATGCTTAATTTTTTCTGCACTGGACTGTACTGGAATGCTGTAAAACGCAAAAAAATCATCATAAACGCACAGGAACGCATCAAAAACGCACATGCAGAAACGCCCCTGGACTGCGTTTCTATAGAGTGAATTTTCCCTAAAGCTATTAACTTGGGGGGGGGGTTACTCTGCCTGTAAAGTGGTGCATCTGTAGCATGTATCCAAAATGCTGCTTCAAAGATGCACGGCTTTAGAGAAAACTTTCAAATCGACATTGCAGCTGCAAGATTTTAACACCAAAAAATAAATAGCCTCCCCCCCCCCAATACATACAAGGCCATTTGGGTCTGGAAAGGCTTAAAATAAGGAACCCCCAACATGAAATACCACCCCCTCCCACGCACTAACAAACCCCTAGCCAAACACAGCAAGCCAGCTAATGAAAGAGGGTGGATGCTTGCGCGCAGGAGGGGCTCGGGCACCACAAAACTGGTTTGGATTGGTGAAGGCAGCTCACAGCCTTTGGAGAATGAAGTGGAGTGTAGAGTTCCCCTTTAAAAGCAAAAACTAGCCCAAATAAAACATATGCATTACAAGGGGAGACAAGAGCATTGGAGAATGGAGTGTAGAGTTCCCCTTTAAAAGCAAAAAAAATCTCAAAGTAAACGTATGCATTAGAGGGGGAAGGTTAAATGCCCTTTTAGGAGGAACTAGAGTAGCGAGAGTCTTTTTACATAATTTTAACAAGGTACATGTAACATGTTAACAACGTAACACGTAACATGACCTGTGTGCAAATATCCTTAAAAAAAGACATAAAAGCGAACCAGCGTAAAAAAAAAAAAGTCAAGTTTAGAGGTACGCCTGTTCAACTCACGCAAATGCATTTACGTTACTTGACATTTACTAAGATTTTGGCCGCGCAGTAAACAAACGCACTTGATCGAGCGCAAGTGCCGCTTGCGCATGCGCAGTGCACAAATAGACCTCACGCAGTTCTAAACGTACTTGCAGGCTCAGCAGGCTTGTTCTGAAAAAGTTACTTTCTCATTGTATAAATCTCCATAGGCGATGCTTTCAAATTTTGTACAGGTTACCAGGTTAGAGTTACAGAGGAGGTCTAGTGCTAGAATTGTTGCACGCGCTCTAACGCACACGGCGATACCTCACATATGTGGTTTGAACGGCATTTACATATGTGGGCGGGACTTACGTGTGCGTTCGCTTCTGAGCACGAGCTACCGGGGACAGGGGCGTTTTAATTATTTTTTTATTATTACATTTTTTATTTTACTTATTTATTTCTTTTTTTACACTTTTTTTTTTTTTTTTTATCACTTTTATTCCTATTACAAGGAATGTAAACATCCCTTGTAATAGGAATGGTGTGTGACAGGTCCTCTTTATGGAGAGATGCGGGGTCAATAAGACCCCACATCTCTCCTCCAGGCTGGAAAGCATGAGATCGGGAAAAAGAAATCACTGATCTCATGCTTTCAGCTGCAATCGCGGCTTTGTTTACTTTTGGGAACCCGGGCGTGACGTCATCACATCGCGCCCGGGCCTCTGACAGTCATCTCTATGCTCGTCATGTGACCAGAGACCGGCGCCGGACAATTCTTTCTTCGGACCCCCGATGGCACGGGAGAGCCCGGAGAAGCACCCGCCGCCTATAATAACGATCAAACGGCGGAACCACCGCTATGATTGTTCTTATCGTGCGCAAAATCGCCGGCAGAAGAGAAGGATATCTGAATGATGCCTCTAGCTGCAGGCATCATTCATATATCCCCCCACAAAGCCCAAGACGTCATATGACGCCCACCCGAAGGGAGAGAGGGTTCCTGCCGGCGTCATTTTACAATGGCCCGGTATGGTAATGGTTAAGATCACTCAAAAACACTTTCTCAAGTCAACAATAAATAAACGTAGCTTTTAGTCCCTAAAAATCACATCAAAGCACAAAGGAGACATTTCTTGATCATCTATCTTGTCATCCGTCTCATCAGCTACATTTTATAAAGAGAGCCCTTAAGATCACTGCTGCAATCACTCATAACTTAAAAAAAATCAATGCATCCTTCAGATTAAAAATGCTTTTATGGTCTTTTCGATCTATAGGCTATTAGCAACACACTATATGATTAGCAGCCACAAACAACCTTACCATTAGGAATACCAGGGCCGGCCCTACCATGGGACCCGATGGTACCCCGGTCCCAGGCGGCACTTTAAGGGGGGCGGCAAATTGCCGCCCGTCAGCCAGCGACATTCCGTGTCTCCTACTAATTTTCCTTTCCTGTGTCCCCACCATGTTTAGTGTCCGGCGCCCTGTGATTGGGCGAATGGGGGTCATGTGCGGCGTGGGGCTGGCCTGTCAGCGATCGCTCTAGAAGTCCCGCCTCCGCACATGACCGCCATACGCCCAATCACAGTCAGTGCGCCGGGAAACACGAACATGGTGGCGGGAGATAAGCACTGGAAGTGTGAGCTGTCTTCCCCTCCGCCTGTCCCTCTGCTTTGTTACGGCGCGGTGGAGATGGGATCATGGAGGTGCAGGCGTGCAGCGTCTGACACCATGGAGCGGGCTGCGGGTGGATGGCGCTGGCGGGAAGTTGGGACGCCGAAGCAGTTCTGCACATCCAGTGCTGAGGTCCTGAGGAGAGTCCTGGTGAAGAGCAGACAAAGGTAAGGAGGACTCAAAGGATGGATTCGCACCGAGCTGTGGGGAGGGGGTCGGGTGTGAGTAGTGCAGGAAGTAGGACTCCTACTGTAGGAGTCAGGTGGGTCTGTGTAGTAGGTCAGTGTAGGTGTAAGGTCGGTGGGTCAGTGTATGTGTCAGTCAGTGTAATAGTCAGTGTTGCTGTCAGGTCAGTGTAATGTGAGTAGTGCAGGAAGTAGGAGTGAGGTAGGTGTCAGGTAGGTCAGTGTAGGTGTCAGGTAGGTGTCAGGTAGGTCAGTGTAAGGGTCAGTGTAGGGGTCAGTGTAGGGGTCAGGGTAATGGTCATGTAGGCCAGTGTAATGTGAATAGTGCAGGAAGTAGGAGTGAGGTAGGGGTCAGTGTAGGGGTCAGGGTAATGGTCATGTAGGTCAGGTAGGTCAGTGTTATGTGAGTAGTGCAGGAAGTAGGAGTCAGGTGGATCAGTGCATGTGTCACGTAGGTGTGTCAGGGGGTCAGTGTAGGGGTCAGATAGGTCACATGTGTTCAAAAAATGTGCAGCGCTATGTGGTTAAAACCATGTGTGAAATAAATGTTAAACCTTGAAATGTGAAAAATTAATATATGAAAAATTAATTAAAAAGAAAACTAATGCAGAGTCCAAAAAGAACACAACATAGTCCGTGAAGAGTTAATTCCAAAAGCAAATCCGTGAAGGGTTAAGGGCTGTAGCCAATAAAGAGACTAGGGTCTAGTGGAGAATAATAAAATAAAAATAAACATTTCTTGATCAGTTTAGGTCGATATGTATTCTTCTACATATGTTTGGTAAAAAAAATGCAATGTGTATATTGATTAGTTTGCGTAAAAGTTATACCGTCTACAAAATAGAGGATAGATTTATGGCATTTTTATTATTATTATTATTTTTTTACTAGTGTAGCGGGGTCTGGTGATCTGCGATTTTTAGCTAGACTGTGACATTGCGGTGGAGAGATCAGACACTTTTGACACTTTTTTGGGATCAGTGACATTTATACAGCGATCTGTGCTATAAAAATGCACTGATTACTGTGTAAATGTCACTGGCAGGAAAGGGGTTAAATGTGTTCCCTGGGAGGTATTTCTAACTGGGGGGGGGGGGGTGGGACTGACTGTAGGAGGAGAGAGATCTCTGTTCCTAATCACTAGGAAGAGCAGATCTGTCTCTCCTCCCCTGTCAGAATAGGGATCTGTCTGTTTACATTAACAGATCCCCGTTCTGGCTCTCTGGAGCGATCGCGGCCACCAGCCACGCACAGGTCCTTTTATACTCCTTTACATGTATAGAGCCATGACAGGTCCACTTTAGTTATCATGATATAAAATAATGAATGTGGGGTATTTGGTGGGCGTGATTTTTTTTGGGGGGGTGGGGGGGGCAGCATTTAATTCTTGGTACCAGGCAGCACAATGTCTTGGGCCGGCACTGAGGAATACAATAATCCGGCTTAACTTAGTGAGGGGTGGTATGTGATCAACTTGTAGGGAACAGACAGCTGTAAATTCAATCTTTCAAAAACAAAACCAGGATGAAATAATATTAAAATAATGAATCAAGACTAATTGTCTTTGAGAACATCCCCAGGCAAATGTGCTTATGAACTACCCCAGGAAAATGTATATATATTACTTTGAATATAGTTATAGTACATTTGCCCTTCCTGCCTACTTCTCCTCCCCTTTCCAACATACAATATCATCCTCCTTCACCCCAGCTGCATACTTACCTGAATTCTACAGTCTAGGCCTATTACACTGTGTATATTCTGTGGGCTGAAGCTTTTCCTGGGATTCCGACTGTCCCTTGGGAGAAAAAATCTATGGTGACCTAGCACATGGGCCAAGAATTTACGTCAGAGGAGAGGTGAAAGTGGTCAGGAAAAGTAAGCATACTTTATAAGTATACTTACATTTTTACAAACAAATGTTGGTCAAACGAAATACTTAACTTTTAATGCTAAACCTAACTCTGACTTAAATGTGAACCCCCAACCCTAAAGCTAACTTTAACGCTAATACTAAAGCTAACTCTAATCCTTAATTTAAAACTTATCGAAAGCCATGCAATTACCACAAAATCTTCCCCAGCAGTGGGATTCTGAAGTATGCTGAAGTGCTGACCATTGTGGGTTCATTCACAGCAAAAAACTGATTGGTGAACATCAGCTTTATGGTTCACAAATTGCCCAACTTTCTGTCCCGATGATCTTATGCCTTGTACACACGAGCGGAATTTCCGTCGGAATAAACTCCGACGGGTTTTTCCGACGGAGTTCAGACGGAATTCTGCTCAAGCTGTCTTGCATACATATGGTCACACTAAAATCCGACCGTCAAGAACGCGGTGACGTAAGACACTACGACAACCTGAGAAAATTAAGTTCTATGCTTCCAAGCATGCGTCAAATTGTTTCCGAGCATGCATGGTTTTTAGTCCGTCGGAATTGCATCCAGACAGACGGAAATTCTGATAGAAATATTTTTCATCTGAAAAATAGAGAACATGTTCTCTATCTAATTCCGTCAGAATTTCCGAAGGAAAAAGTCAGATGGGGCATACACACGGTCGGAATATCCGATGAAAAAATTCCATCTGACTTTTTCCATCGGAAATTCCGAGCGTGTGTAGGCGGCATTAGAGGCTCCTAATTCACTCCCTGGTCATATCTCGCCTCGATTACTGCAACTCCCTCCTCATTGGCTTACCTCTGCATACTCTACCCCCCCTTCAGTCCATCAGGAATGCTGCTGCCAGACTCATCCACCTTACCAATAGCTCTGTCTCTGCTACTCCTCTCTGTCAATCCCTCCACTGGCTTCCGCTCACCCAATGAATTAAATTCAAAATACTAACAACTACCTACAAAGCCATCCACAACTCTGCCCCCAGCTACATCACTGACCTAGTCTCTAAATACCAACCTAATCGTTCTCTTCGTTCTTCTCAAGACCTTCTGCTCTCTAGCTCTCTCATCATCCGCTCCCATGCTCGTCTCCAGGACTTTTCCAGAGCCTCTCCAAGCCTATGGAACTCCTTACCCCAATCTGTCCATCTATCTCCTTCTCTATTAGCTTTTAGAGGATCCCTGAAAACCCTCCTCTTCAGAGAAGCCTATCCTACCCACACCTAACAATTGTATTTTCATTTTTGTCCATCTGATCATCCCCCACAGCTACTACCCTTTGTTCCACGTGACCCTCCCTTCTAGACTGTAAGCTCTAAAGAGCAGGGCCCTCTGATTCCTCCTGTATTGAATTGTATTGTGATTGTACTGTCTTCCCTGATGTAAAGCGCTGCGCAAACTGTTGGCGCTATATAAATCCTGTATAATAATTATAATAATAAGACATCAGATCAGCTCAGATGTACAACCCCAATTCCAAAAAATACAATAATTTGCAAATCTCAAACCCATATTTTATTCACAATAGAAAATAGAAAACATTTCAAATGTTTAAGAAAAAAAATGATAATTTTTAAATTGATGGCAGCAACACGTCACAAAAAAGGGACAGAGCAACAAAAAGCTGACAAAGTAAGTGGTAATAACAAGAAACATTTTGCCACTAATGAGGTTATTTGGCTACAGGTCAGTAACAAGATTTGGTATAAAAAATAGAATCTTAGTGAGTCAGAGTATCTCAGAAGTAAAGATAGGCAGAGGTTCACCAATCTGTGAAACATGTGTCTAAAAATTGTCAAACTATTTCTCAGCGTAAAATTGCAAAGACATTAAATATATCATCATCTACAGTGCATATTATCAAAAGATTCAAAGAATCTGGAAATATGTGTGCAAGACCAAAACACAATATTGGAGCGCCGTGATCGGGCACTCAGATGGCACTGCATTAAAAACAGGCATGATTCTGTGATGGGCATCACTGCATTGGCTCAGGAATACTTCCAAAAATCACTGACTGTGAACACATTTTGCCCTGCCATCCACAAATTCAAGGTAAAGATTTATCATGCAGAGAAGAAGCCATATCTGAACATAATCCAGAAACACCACCATCTTCAATGGGTCAAAACGAATTTAAAGTGGTGTTCCAGGCAACCCCGGGCAAAAAAATAATAATTAAAAGCCAGCAGCTACACATACTGCAGCTGCTGGCTTTTAATAAATGGAGACTTACCTGTCCTGGTGTCCCTCGATGTCGGCACCGCAGCTGATGTTTCACATCAGCTGTTGGTGCTTCCGTCGCCATTGCGGGTAAGGGAACCCGGCAGTGAAGACTTTCAGCTTCACGCCGGGAACCCTACTGCGCATGCGCGAGGCCCCGCTCCTCTCTCCTATTAGCCCAGCGGCCAGGGGAGGAGGAGGAGGGAGCCTCGCGCGACTTCACCGCCGCGGCCGGACTTCAGTAAGTGGGTAAGGATACCTGTCTTTGACAGGTATCCTGTCCCCCCTCCCCCCTGAAAGGTGCCAATTGTGGCACCGGAGGGGGGGAGGAATCCGATGAGCGTAAGTTCCACTTTAGGGTGGAGCTCCGGTTTAAATAGTCTGTTTCAAAGTGGAAAACTGTTCCGTGGTCAGCTGGATTGAAATTTGACATTCTTTTTAGCAAACCATGGGAGGACTAAAGAGGAGAGGGACCTTCTGGCTTGTTATCAGTGCTCAGTATACAAGTCTGCATCTCTGAGCTGCATATGCTCCCATCCAGATCTTTTTCAGGGAAAGCTTTGCGTATTTCAACAGAACAATGCTAAACTACATACTGCATCTATGACAACAGCATGGCTTTGTAGTAGAAGAGTCCGGGTGCTCAACTGGCCTGCCTGCAATCCAGACTTTTCATCAACTGAAAATATTTGTCGCATCTTGAAACGAAAAATACAACAAAGACGACCCAGAACTGTTGAGCAAGTAGAATCCTATATCAGGCAAGAATGAGACAACTTTCCTCTCCCAAAACACCAGCAACTGGTTTCATGTCCCAGACATTTACAGAGTGTTGTTTAAAGAAGAAGGAATGCTACACCATGGTAAACATGATCCTGTCCCAACATTTTTGAGACGTGTTTCTGCCATTAATTTAAAAATTATCCTATTTTTTTCATAAAATGGTACAATTTTTGGAATTGGGGTTGCAAGTGTATAGACATAATCAAGCCCTTTTTGAGACCATACCTTACAATGCAAATAAAGTTCATAGCCCCAGCACGTCTTTTTTTAAAATTCTTTATTTTATTTTTATCAGGGTATAGAGGTACATCATTACATTTTAGAATACATCAAATAACTCATATTGTACTCATTCTTCAAATTATATTCATTCTACCTATATATTGGATCTAAGAGGTTTCTTTAATCTGTATATTTTCTTCCATTTTAATATCTTGTATCTACCTCTTCTCTCCATAACCCCATTTACCTCTATCCCTGTTTAACTTCCTCCATTTCCCTATCCCTCCCCATAACCCTACCCCTAAACCCTGACCTATATACGCGGAGGAGGAAAAAAAAAAGAGAAAAGAACCGGTAGTCTCCCCAGATGTGAACCTATCCGGGGTACTCTGTCTTCCCTCACACCCTGCCAAGCCTACTCTCCTCTTTACTCTCCCAGTAACCTTTTGCCTTCTTCTGATTGTACAATTAGGTCCCATGGCGCCCATATTTCTTTAATTTGTTTTTTTCCGTCCATCGTCATGGTTAGGAGTTTTTCCATTATTCCCACTCTTTTAACTTTATTAAGCCACATCGAAATCGAGGGAGCTCTTGGATCCTTCCAATTTATAGCGATGCAGCTTTTTGCCGCATTTACCAAGTGGCACAAAACTGAGTTCATATATCTTTTAAGTGGAATTTGTGTGTTATGTAACAAAAAAAAAGACTGGTTCCTCCAGAATCTGGTAATCAGTAAATGTTTGAGTAATTCTATGTACTGTCTGCCAAAACTGTGTAATTACTGGGCATGACCAAAAAATATGTATCATTGTGCCCAGCACGTCTATTATATATTTTTTACTCACCTTGGCAAAACAGTTAACATTTTGTGTGAGTGATCACTGAGGAAAATAAGACAGAAGAAATGCTTTCCCCTGTCTACATGAGATTTATGCCATTATTTCAGTTAAAGTGTAACTAAAAGCAACATTTTTTTTATTTTTCTCATTTGGACAGAGTAAGGGAGGATTATAACCCCTGTTAGTTATTTTTTTATTTTTTTTGCCATCTGTATCCCATTTGGGAGTTTTCACTTCACTTCCCATCCCATAGCCAATACA
Organism: Rana muscosa; assembly: GCA_029206835.1. NCBI lineage: Eukaryota > Metazoa > Chordata > Amphibia > Anura > Ranidae > Rana > Rana muscosa. The sequence continues at coordinate 101,926,964 of CM055123.1, read as the reverse complement.
GGAAGTGAGAGGAAATCCCTCCAAAGTGAAGCAAACCTGGTGTGTCACCAGTAGGGATGAGCTTCGTGTTCGAGTCGAACCCATGTTCGACTCGAACATCGGCTGTTCGATCGTTCGACGAAGATCGAACATTATTGGCCATTTGCGCCAAATTCGAGTGGCGCGTCACAGCCCATAATTCACTGCAGCATCGCAGTGCATTGCTGGCTGTTGATTGGCCAAGCATGCACTATGACCCGCAATGCTTTGGCCAATCACAGCGCAGAAAAAACGGCAATGCTTTGGCCAATTATGGCTCAGGGGGTTTAGTACATGCCCCACACTATATAAGACAGAAACTGCCGCTCCAAACAGGTCCACTCCAACAAAGATTACCTCTCCAGGAACCGAGGCTGCTGGCAATGCACAAGGCAATTAGAAGAAATGAAGATTAGGACAGCCGCACTCTAATCCAACTTGGCTTTATTTGAAAAGAAAAAGTGAACAGGCACTACATGTCACAGCAACGAAAAAATTCCAGGACAACTAACGCGTTTCACACTCAGAAGTGCTTACTCATAGCTAATGTTGATACAAACATAACCCAATATATAATAGACTAATATCAGGTGATCAAAAAAACTGGTGATACTTGGAGCATAATAAGGTGTTGAAAGAACACCCAAATCAGCATCAATCATATCCTGCTGTGATTGAAACCCAAAAAGCCACCTCGGTTGTGGCTTAGAACATAAATATACTATATATATAATATAAACAGCAAAGTAAAACAAAATATATAATAATCAAACCACCTACAGTAGCAGTGATAATGACATCAATAAAGAAACCACCAAGCAGTAAACCAACAAATAAAAACGCCTGTGTATAAATATATGTATAATAATGTGGAGACACAGTTGTATAAATGTTTAAACACAATAACTTGAATATAATATAATACAGAAAACACCCAACTGCTCTTATATAACTTCATAGGAGTGAAAACAAAATAAATTGTAAGTGTATAAATATAAGTCAATGGGGGGGTGGTTTGTGTGTAATCAACGTGTTTGCATTGAAAATGTATATTAATGTGCATTTTTAATCAATAAATATGTGAAAAAATATGTGAACAAATATGGATGTGTGTGGCAAAAGCCAGTGGCTTGTGATGTGAAGTTAGGGATTGAAAGTCTTTGTATTTACCGTATATACTCGAGTATAAGCCGACCAGAATATAAACCGAGGCACCTAATTTTACCACAAAAAAATGGGAAAACTTATTGACTCGAGTATAAGCCTAGGGTGTCCATCTGCATGCCTCACTGTGTCCATGTGCATGCCTCACTGTGCCCATGCCTCACTGTGTCCATGACTAGACTGAGGTTTAACATGGGAGTCTATGGAATGGGTGTCTGGCTTTGAAAAATCGGTGCTCCCCGGCCGTAGGTCCCCCAGACAAAAAGCTTTGCACACGTATTGAGAAGAAATGGGGCTACATGTGTGCCATGTTTAGGGTCCAGTGGACCTATGACCGGCCGGTACTGGGTCCCCAAAGTCACCGGAGAAATGACCATTTAACATGGGAGTCTATGGAAGGGGTGCCCGGCTTTGAAAATATATATATATATATACATATATATATATATATATATATACATCCCACCTTTGTGCAGCTACATCTCACTGCAGGCCATTAGTATGTCTGGAAGGCAAACAAGGAGAGGCAGACAGTAACGAGGCAATAAAAGAGGGCAAGCAGGCTCTGTGTCTAGAGGCAACAGTGCTGCTGGTCATAGACACGGTGCATCCTCATCAGCACGTGGCCGTGGGACACGCTTGTCCTTCTTTTCGGCAGCTGGCCATGTTGAGCCGCAACATGCCCAAGACTTGTTAGAATGTTTGACCAAGCCGTCCTTCTCCTCCTCGTCCTCTCTCACCCAGGCTCAGGGTACTTTGGCAAAGCAGCTGCCAAAGCAGCCTTTTCCCTCAGCTCAATGGCATCAGTCACTCCTTCCCTAGCCCCACCATGTCCTCCTGAGGAGTCCCCCGAACTGTTTGACCACAGTGTTGGGTACATGCTCCAGGAGGATGCCCAGCGTTTTGAAGGCTCCGATGATGGAACCCAGCTGGAGGAAGGCAGTAACGTGAGCTCAGAGAGAGGGGGTGCCCAACAAGGACAGCTATCTGGCAGTCATGTTCCCCGAGCTGCAGCATACTGCCAGATTGGCTCCAGTGATGAGGAGGGAGGGGATGATGAGGTCACTGACTCCACGTGGGTGCCTGATAGGAGAGAGGAGGAGGAGGAGCAGGCACATCTCCAACGAGGCAGGATTCCCTCCAGGGGCTAGCTTAAGGGCAGCATACTGACCGCATCACACCGCAGAGCTCCGCATGTGCAGGGCGCTGCTGTCTCTGCGCGTTATTCCAAAAGTTCTTTGGTGTGGGCCTTTTTTCAGACGTGTGCAGCAGATCGCACCATTGCCATTTGCAACATATGTCTAAAGTGTATCTCGCGTGGCCAAAACATCAGCCGCTTGGGCACACGTGCTTGACCAGACATATGTCGACCTGCCATGCAGTCCGTTGGCAAGCATACCTAAAAGACCCACACCAAAGAACAAAGCGGACCTCTCCTTGCTCCTCATCAGCTGGGATCTCCAACCCCACTATACCTTCAGTCCTCTCTGAAACCTGCACTTAGAGGAATGAAGGTGTAGAAATAGGTGTGTCACAGCCAATTACTTGCGGACAATCTGCTATCGGTACACTGACGTCCGATTGTACCAGGCAAATTTCCCTGCCCCAGCTGCTGCACCGCCGAAAGAAGTTCACTCCCAGCCATCTACATGCCCAGTGGTTGAATGCTAGCTTGGATAAATTGCTAGCACTTCAACTGCTGCCTTTTCAGTTGGTAGACTCCTTCTGTGAGTTTGTTGAATGTGCGGTTCCTCAGTGGCAGGTTCCCAAACGCCACTTTTTCTCACGGAAGGCGATTCCGGCTCACGACCGGCATGTAGAAGGCAATGTCTTGGCTTCGCTGGACAGGGCGGTCAGGGGTAAGGTGCATATTACCGCTGACTCATGGTCCAGCAGGCATGGACAGGGACGTTACCTATCTTTCACAGCACATTGGGTGACTCTGCTGGCAGCTGGGAAGGATGCAGGACAAGGTGCAGTAGTGTTGGAGGTTGTTCTGCCACCACGCCTCCAAAATTTTACTACTGGTGATTCTGACACACCTCTCTCCTCCACCCCCTCCTCCTTTTCTTCCTCCATGGCCTCTACCTGTGCTTTGTCCTCGGAACCAGCAGTGCGTTCAAGGGGCTACGCAAGTACGCAGGCAAAACTATGCCATGCGGTGCTTGTGCTGGTGTGCTTGGGGGACAGGAGCCACACTGGGGAAGAGATTCTGTCTGCTCTGCAGGGGCAGGCTCAAAGGTGGTTGACGCCACGCCAGCTTAAGCCAGGAAAGGTGGTTTCCGACAATGGCACCAACCTCCTCTCCACCCTCTGACAGGGACAACTGATCCATGTGCCCTGTTTGGCTCACGTCCTTAACTTGGTGGTGCAGTGGTTCTTGGGCAGGTACCCGGGCTTACAGGAGGTCCTGAAGCAGGCCAGGAAACTCTGTGGGAATTTCCGTCGGTCATATAATGCCAGTACTCGGCTGGCTGACCTGCAAAAGGATTACAACCTGCCCAAGAACCGCCTAATCTGTGACATGCCCACCAGGTGGAACTCTACGTTGGCCATGCTGCAGCGGCTACACACCCAGCAGAGGGCCATCAATGAGTATCTATTGCAATATGGCACCAGGACAGGGTCAGGGGAGCTTGGATTTTTTCCCCACGCCAGTGGGCTATGATCAGGGATGCATGCACTGTCCTGGCACCATTTGAGGAGGCCACGAGGATGGTGAGCAGTGACAGTGCACGCATCAGAGATAATGTCCCTCTTGTCCACCTGTTGGAGCACACGCTGCATGGAATAAGGGACAGGGCACTTGAGGCAGAACAGAGGCAGGAAGAGGAGGACTTCCTTACCTCTCAAGGCCCCCTTTATCCAGACAGTGTTCCTGCTGGCCCGGCTATCACACAGGAAGAGGAGGAGGAGGATTGTGTAAGCATGGAGGTGGAGCCTAGCACTCAGCATCAGCAGCAATCTTCAAGGGATCAATTACAGTCCCAAGACACCCATGGACTTGTACGTGGCTAGGAGGAGGTGGCTGCGGATCATGTCGTCCTCAGTGACCCAGAGGACTCCACACCGAATGCCTCAGCAAACCTACGCTGCATGGCCTCCCTGATCCTGCAAAGCCTGCGGAAGGATCCTCGTATTCGTGCGATCAAGGAGAGGGATCATTACTGGCTGGCAACCCTGCTTGATCCACATTACAAGGGTAAGGTTGCGGACCTTATCTTGCCATCGCAGAGGGAGCAGAGGATGAAGCACCTTCGGGAGGCCTTGCAGAAAGGTCTGTGCAACGCGTTCCCAGAGACTGGGAGGTTGCAAATTCCTGGTCCTGGACAACGTGTTGCTGAGGCTCCGGTCAGTCAAAGAAGGAGCGGTGGAGAAGGTGGTCGTCTGACCGATGCGTTCAGACAATTTTTAAGTACGCAGCCCCAAGGTATGATCGGTTCCAGCAACCATCGCCAAGGTCTGGTTTACATGGTGCAGGAATACCTAGGGGCAAGATCAGACTTGGACACCTTTCCCACCAAAAATCCTCTGGGTTACTGAGTCTTGAGGATGGATCACTGGCCAGAGCTTGCACAGTATGCAATTGAGGTACTGGCCTGTCCTGCATCCAGCGTTCTTTTGGAACGCACATTCAGTGCTGCTGGAGGCTTTGTAACCGATCACAGGGTGCGTCTGTCCACCGACTCGGTCGATCGACTGACCTTCATAAAAATTAATCAGTCTTGGATCACCACCATCTACCAAGCACCTGATGCTGATGTAACGAAATAATTTTTTTGGAAATGTCAGATCCCTTCAAGACTGCCTATGCTGATGCTGAGTGACTATCCTGTTATGCTGAGTGATTATCCTCTTCCTCCTCAATAATCATGCTGATAGCTTGAAAGAACATTTTTGGTTCTGGGCACCGCCACCAGTGGCTAAGGCCCAATTTTTCAGCCAGGGGCATGTATTTACAATTTTTGATGCAATGCTTTGCAGCAGGGCTCATTGCTGTGCTCCAACTACAGTATCTGTGAGGGGTTGCAGTGTTGTGGCACCAGTGCCTAAGGCCCAATTTTTCTGCCCCTGTTTAACAGGGGCATGTAATTACAATTCTTGATCTAATAATTCACAACAGGGCCCATTCCTGCACCCACCAAGAGTAACTGTGAGGGCTCACAGTGTTGTGGCAACACCAACACCTAAGGGCCAAATTTCTGCAGAGTATATACGGCAGGCCCCTACTTTCAAACATCCAACTTACAAACTACCCTACTTGCAAACGGAAGGAGACAACAGGAAGTGAGAGGAAATCTACCCCTAGGAAAGGAAATTCTGTCCTGTAAGAGTTAATATGGGAAAAAGGTGTCTCCTCTCCACTGATGCTTTATCACCAATCCTTGTTTCACTAAAAACCCAACATTTTCAAAAAACATTTGTCATTGGGATTGATAGCGAGGTGAAATCTTCTGAACAGGTGCACAGACAGCAAAACAAATGTTACAGGGGTGATAACCCTTCTCTATGTTTTCCAAAAAGCTTAAAAATAGATTTTTTGGCTGAAGCTACACTTAAAAAATGTACCTGTTCCAAATTACAAACAGATTCTACTTAAGAACAAACCTACAGTCTCTGTCTTGTTTGCACCGCCTGTATACTGCTGTTCAGAGTATATAGGGCCCTTTTTTTACTTTGGGTGCGGGGTTCCCCTTAATATCCATACAAGACCCAAAGGGACTGGTAGTAGGGCTGGGGGGGGGGGGGGGTACCCATGCCTTTTTTCTCAATGATTTTCATCCATATTGCCGGGACCATACATTACATTAAAGCCGCAAGCAGTTTTAAATAACTTTTTCCTTTAGAAATGTAATTTTGTGCAGGGACAGTTCTAAACACGGAAACACGTGCCACTTCACAGGCATACTTTAGACACCCCCCAGGTATGATATTTAAAGGAATATTTCATTTTTTTTTTTTTTTACTTTATGCATTATTAAAATCACTGCTCCCGAAAAAACGGCCGTTTTTAAAACTTCTTTTTGCATTGATACATGTCCCCTGGGGCAGGACCCGGGTCCCCAAACCCTTTTTAGGACAATAACTTGCAAATTAGCCGTTATAATTAGCACTTTTGATTTTGAACGTTCGCATCCATTGTATTTAATAGGGTTCTAAATTTCGCGCAAACTTTCGGTCCGTTCGCAGGTTCTGGTGCGAACCGAACCGGGGGGTGTTCGGCTCATCCCTAGTCACCAGCGCCAACAGAACTAGTGTCCACATATGAAGATTTCCCCTTTATTAGTATTATGATGTCAACCCAAAATTTGGGATTTTCTATTACTTTCACTTCCGGTGATAATGGTAAACATGACACATCAAGATCGTGAGTCTTTCTAACAGGAACACAGACAGCAATAAAAATTGATAGGTATTTAAATCCCTCTCTACTCTATCCAAAAGTAAAAAAAAAAAAAGTTTTGTCTGTAGTTACACTTTAAGGAGAAGTCAATTGACTGAAGCTAAAGGACAGATTCTAAAATGCCCAACAGTTCTCTATATTGTGGCATATCAGGAATTTGCATATAGTTACTAATAGCAAAATCCTTTAGTACCTGACGCAGATATTGAGTGTCAGAGCTCTCTTGGGACCAGTTAATGCATTCATATGTTGTATGTGAAGAAGATACAGCACAAGAAAGGGAATTATGAGTTATTTTTAAGCCTCTTTTTATTAAATTAGCTCAAAGCACCAATCAGAATTCAGCTTTCACTGATCTAACTTCAATAATCTGACTGTAACAGAGGTTTGAACATAGCCATTGGTTTGTACTTCCTTTTATTAAATTATGCTCTCAATTATAAATTGTGCTTTCCTTGTTCCATTGTCTGTAAATTCTGAAATTTTTGTGAACTAATAAATGTACTAATCAACTGCACTATGACTTTAGCAAAATACAACTTGTTTCTATCAAGAAATGTATTTTCATATACATGAAGTAACATTTCCATACATTGGCATTACAATACATGTCTTTTCTCTAGGTACGCAAATTAAGCTGTACAACTATAAAGACTGTGGTGCATTAGCATTTCCCATGTGAAATGAGGCACAGCAGGCAGCAGTACAAAATGAAAGTTACTTTTCCATTATACAAGTTCAAATATATTAAAGACTTTCAATTTAATATAAAACGATAACAGATGATTATTATTACTACAAATTGTGCTCAGATCAAAATTGAGCATCATGTTTAACCACTTAAGCCCCGGACCATTTTGTTGCTAAAGGACCAGGCCCCTTTTTGCGATTCGGGACTGTGTTGCTTTAACTGACAATTGCGAGGTCGTGTGACGTAGCTCCCAAACAAAATTGACATCTTTTTTTCCCCCACAAATAGAGCTTTCTTTTGGTGGTATTTGATCACCTCTGCGGTTTTTATTTTTTGCGCTATAAACAAAAATAGAGCGTCAATTTTGAAAAAAAAACAATATTTTTTTACTTTTTGCTATAATAAATATCCCCAAAAAAATATATAAAAAAAAACGTTTTTTTCCTCAGTTTAGGCCGATACGTATTCTTCTACATGTTTTTGGTAAAAAAAAAAATCGCAATAAACGTTTATTGATTGGTTTGCGCAAAAGTTATAGCGTCTACAAAATAGGGGATAGTTTTATGGCATTTTTATTAATATTTTTTTACTAGTAATGGCGGCGATCAGCAATTTTTATCATGACTGCGACATTATGGCGGACACATCGGACACTTTTGACACTATTTTGGGACCATTGTAATTTTTGCAGCGATCAGTGCTATAAAAATGCACTGATTACTGTGAAAATGACACTGGCAGTTTAGGGGTTAACCTATAGGGGGCGGTAAAGGGGTTAAGTGTTATCTAATGTGTGATTCTTACTGTAGGGGGGCGTGGCTTGGCATGTGACATCACTGATTGTCGTTCCCTATGACAGGGAACAGACGATCAGTGACAGGCTCACTAGGAAGCACGGGGAGAGATTTGTTTACACTCACCTCTCCCCGCTCTTCAGGTCTGTTACCTAATCGCGGGACACCTGCGGCGATCGGGTCCGCGGGTGATGTCGGCGTGGTCACTGATTACCCGACCGAGTCGCGAGCGCGCCGCTGGCGGGCGCCCGCGATCCACGGCTGTGCATATTAAAGGGGACGTATCTGTACGCCAATATGCCCAGCCGTGCCATTCTGCCGACGTACATCGGCGTGCGGCGGTCGGCAAGCGGTTAAATAAAGGTGGTTTCCACCATTCAGAGTTAAACAAAAATAAGTAATAATTGCTATATTTGTCTTAAAACAAGAAAGTGTATATTTTCTACAATCAAAAACATATTTAAATTTTTATATTAAACACGTTATTTTAACTTACCCACTTCTGAACCACATACCTCTACTATAAATCAATATACAGTAGCAGGAGACATTCCCAGGCATAATGCCTGGGCTTATTATATTGTATATTGATGGAGTGCTACAGAAGCACCAGATGTAGTCACTGCAGCAGGCCAAAAGTCACTGCTGGGGTTGGGGCTGATCGGCTGAATATCTATTTATGCCCCACAGTGCTATTGCAGACTATGCCACCCATCTGGTTTTAATCAGACTATTCTGTTTTTATAACTTCTATCCAGTGCCTGGTTTATAAACTTACTTGACCAATGATTATGCTCTCCAGAGGCAATAATTGGTCAGCTGTCAGTTTAGCAGTTGGCTCATAACCTCTGTATGAGTGCTGATAATAGCTTCTGTATGAATGAAGTCTTAAAATTGTGTTTGCAGGCTTCATATACATACGCTATAACTTTATTATTACAATCTATTTTGGTTAGTCCTTTTAAATAAATCAAACACTTGTCCTTGTTTTTGCAAAACTACAATTGTGAAAAAATGTTCTTTCTCTTTAACCCATTATTGACCCGTAGGAATGTGAAGATGTACAAACAGAAAGGCACAATCGCACCAGCCTTAGGAATATTTTCTGTGAGGCGATTTCCATACTGTGAATTGTTGCAGCCATTCATATTTAAGCTTATGGGGGAATGTGAGTTACAAACACACATAAATTCAGTTTAGGAAGGAGAAAATAGTGATCGGACAAACGTTTCGCCTTAGCTTGGGGAAAGGAGGGGGCACACTTTGCTTCAGGTGCTAGAAAAACTTGTTCCGATGCACAGGGACCAAAATGAATCGTTGGACCCAGCAGGCGGCTACTAGTGTAGATCCAAGAGAAGCAAGCGGTTAGCACAGTGAAGGGCCCAACCACCAATGACTACTCATCTTGGGCTACCCGTAGAGCAGGGTTGTCAAACTCAATTTCATCGTGGGCCGCATCAGCATTATGATTGCCCTCAAAAGGGCCGATTGTATCTGTAAGATTATATGTCCAGCGCATCCCCTCCCCTTACATTAAATGTCAAGAGCCACCCCACCATCAGAAATTGAGTCCCCCATTCTCCCTTACATCACAATGCACCCCCCTTACCTTATGCCGCTGCTGGGAAGAAGCTGGATGCATTGCTTGAAAGCAGAAAGTAAGGGTCTGGAGGAGAACCAGAGGGGGGCTGGAGCTCTCCTGCAGCTGCAGGAGAGGTGCAAGGGCCACATGAAATGGCCTGGAGGATCGGATTTGGCCTGTGGGCCTTGTGTTTGAAACCTGTGCTGTAGAGGAACCACACCCAAGTGAGGACACATTAGTAACAGGTCCAAAGGTGCTGGTAAAGTGATGGCAGTGGTGCCAGGGAAGATAGTACAGAAACAAATGCAATTATTTGTATGTATTGTGTGTGTGTGTGTGTATATATATATATATATATATATATATATATATATAAACAGATTTCTGCTGCATCTAATATGTAGCTTGTTGCATATTAAACACAGGCAGTGAAATAAACACAGTCTGTGACTGCAGAGCACTTCAGGGAAAGAAAAAATTAAATGCTATTTAATTATTAAATTTAACAACATGGCATGTACAAACCAATAAATTAACAACTTGAAAGTAGAATCCCCCTTTGGAGAAATGCTTCATTTGTGATATGTCACTGCTAGGTAACAGCTCAATTATCATTAAAATGCTAACAATTAATTGCAGTTCTTGCTCAATGAAAAAATCTGTAAACCCACAGAGGCAAATTTAGAAAAGGTCTATAATACTCAGGTTAAAGAGCCAGTAGAGTGTTATAGTAACATATACATCTTAATAATATCATTAACCTAAGGAAAACATCTACTAACCATACAAAAACTATCTGGCAGTGCATTTACGTTTAATAATGACCCCAGCCTTATCTTCACTCTTATCACTTTTTAAAGGATCAGTCCATTCTGATAAAAAGCAGATCAGCTCACCAATTAATACACAGCCAGATTAAAATGAAACAAAGCCCTAGGTAGTTCCAAAGCTTTGGCCCCCCACTCTCAAGCAACTTTCATATTCATATAGGGTTACCACCTGCCCAGTGCTTTACAGACCTAACCACAAAAAATAGGCCTTGTTACCAATGATAAACTAATTATGAGGCTACAATTTTTTCACAAAAAAAAGGTGGCAACTTATAACCACACTCTGTTCACATATACCAGTACTATAAGAAATGAAGCATGAAGAAGCATGAAGACAGAGACAGATGCTTTTCATAGAGACATTAGGGGTATTTTAGATGTCTGGTGCCTCATCTACCAGTGAAGACAAAGAAAGGTGCTTTTTTTTATGGAGACATTAGGGGTACATTGGATGTCCGATGTCTCATCTACCTGTGAAGACAAAGACATGTGCTTTTTATGGAGACATTAGGGGGTTGATTTACTAAAACCAGAGAGTGCAGCCATGCATGGTAGCCAATCAGCTTCTAACTTCAGCTTGTTCAATTAAGCTTTGACAAAAAGCCTGGGAGCCGATTGGTTTTGCACTCTCCTGTTTTAGTAAATCAACCCCTAGGGGTCCATTAGATGTCTGATGCCTCATCTACCTGCACTGCATGTAGATAAGTGAATTCCCAACCTGCGGTTTACTCTCTGCTGCTGGACAAGATTCTGACAGCTGACTTGGAAGGGTTCAGAGCTTAGCATTTCTAAACAGGAGATATTGGGGAACTGTAGTTCCCTGATCACCTGTCGCTCTCCAACCTGAGGTGTCTCCCAATACTCCTAGACTCACAGAGGAACCAGGAGTCCTACAACATTCACATGTAGAAGTGATTAGGTGGCTTTACTGTCGCCTGCATCACTTCTACAGAGTTCAACAGAGCTTGCTGAGACCAAGCCCTTTGTAGGTGATCTAGCCCTGTATTAAAACCTACATTTTCTGTGAATCTGTTATGCCCCGTACACATGATCGGTTTTACCGATGAAAACAGTCCGATGGACTTTTTTCATCGGACAAACCGATCGTGTATGGGCCCCATCAGTCTTTTTTCCATCGGTGAGAAAAAAAAACATGTTTTAAATTTATCCGATGGAAAAAAAAATGATAGCAAATTCCGATCGTCTGTGTGGAACTCCATTGGAGAAAAAACCCACGCATGCTCAGAATCAAGTCGACGCATGCTCAGAAGCATTGAACTTCTTTTTTCTCGGCTCGTCTGAGTGTTTTACGTCACGGCGTTTGGGACGGTCGGATTTTTGACTGATGGTGTGTAGGCAAGACTGATGGAAGTCAGCTTTATCGGAATTCCGATGGAAAAATCCATTGGATTTGAATCCATAGGAAATCCGATTGTGTGTACAGGGTTTGAGTGTGCTGGGAAACAACACTGGGTAGGAGGTAAATTTTGCAGCAAAATATGTTTTTTAAGTTTAGAAAACCTAATGTGCAGTGTTTTTTTTTTTTTTGTTTTTTTTAAAGATGTTTTAAAGGCTTTTAAAATAAGTCTCATTCAACTGGTTATGAGAGTGCCTGGTCCATGCAGTCTAAAATATGGTAATGTTCCAGAAAAAAAAAGGATATTCATTCCAGTGTTTTAACCTTCTAACAATATGGTAAAGTGTATGTAAACCCTGAATTTGTTTGCTAAAATGTTTAGCACTATCCATCACTGTATTATGCAGCTTTTGCTCAATGACATAAACACTGACAAAAATATGTAAACTCATAATGGATGCAAGCTCTTTCAGTTAGCAATTGGGCTGCCTATCTGATAGATTTGATAGGCAGCCCAACTGAAGGCGCTTGCATAGCAGGCTGACAACGTTATCACTAATTGTAAGCCGATAGCTCAACATTGTTAGCCTGCAACAGTACTGCTACCCGCCGGATCTCCAGGTAACAAACTTTGCAACAGATTCACAAACAAACAATTTGCCTAAACAAACTGTATACATTGATGCGTCGTAATGCCAAATGTAATGAAAAAATGGATTTTAAGTTTATGTACACTTGAAGAGTTAAGGGTCAGTCCATTCTAAAGCCACATATTTCAACTAAGGTTCAATGAATTCCCACTCTTCCTGCTGTATTCCACAGTCTAAAATATATGCTTTTAATAAACAGGAGCTAATGTGTGAGGGTTTTCTTAATAATACTAAAATCCCTTTCACAAAGGTGGTTTGCATTTTGATCAGCAAGGGATCCGCCCGCAGATCCCCTGCTGATTGGAGCAGATTAGGGTGGATGACAGAGTGGACACGAACAGAGCCCGCTCTATTCAATGAGTGGCCGGGAGTAAATGGACTCTGCTCTCTGTTTGCCCCCGACCTCCTCCAACCTGGTTCCGCCCAAACGGAAGAGAACACAGTCCTGCTCCAATTTCTCTAGCGGGCCTGATTGGACCTGGAGGTAGGTGGGTTTAAACAGACATGTGTCTATAGTAGGGATGAGCTCGGTGTTCGAGTCGAACATACGTTCGACTCGAACATCGGCTGTTCGATCGTTCGCCGAACAACGAACGATTTGGGCTGTTCGCGCCTAATTCGCGGCCCACAATGCACTACGCCATCGCAGTGTCATCCAGGCGCTGTGATTGGCCAAGCATGCACTGTGACCCCGCATGCTTGGCCAATCACAGCGCCGGCAGCGAGGAGAGCAATGATTGGCCACAGGCAGGATGCCTGTGGCCAATTATTGCTGAGGGTGTTTAGTACACGCCCCACACTATAAAAGGCCGCCAGCACGGCGGCCTAGTGTAGTGTGTTCCGGAGCAGGGAAAGAGAAGCATAGGCAGGGACAGTGACATTTTTTTTTCTTGCTTAACCTGGATTCCTTTAGTTTAGGGAAAGAGAAGGATAGGTAGTGAGAGTGTCAGTTTGTTTTACTGTGCTAATCCTTGTTTGTAGGGACAGGGAAGGACAGTGAGGGAAATTCTCCTTGTGCTATACTGTGCTAAAGCATTGATCATCAACCATCTTTAAAAAAACATTTTTTATAGGGACAGAAAACTATAGGTAGGGAGAGTGTCAGTGTGTTTTACTGTGCTAATCCTTGTTTGTAGGGACAGGGAAGGACAGTGAGGGAAATTCTCCTTGTGCTATACTGTGCTAAAGCATTGATCATCAACCATCTTTAAAAAAACATTTTTTATAGGGACAGAAAACTATAGGTAGGGAGAGTGTCAGTGTGTTTTACTGTGCTAATCCTTGTTTGTAGGGACAGGGAAGGACAGTGAGGGAAATTCTCCTTGTGCTATACTGTGCTAAAGCATTGATCATCAACCATCTTTAAAAAAACATTTTTTATAGGGACAGAAAACTATAGGTAGGGAGAGTGTCAGTGTGTTTTACTGTGCTAATCCTTGTTTGTAGGGACAGGGAAGGACAGTGAGGGAAATTCTCCTTGTGCTATACTGTGCTAAAGCATTGATCATCAACCATCTTTAAAAAAACATTTTTTATAGGGACAGAAAACTATAGGTAGGGAGAGTGTCAGTGTGTTTTACTGTGCTAATCCTTGTTTGTAGGGACAGGGAAGGACAGTGAGGGAAATTCTCCTTGTGCTATACTGTGCTAAAGCATTGATCATCAACCATCTTTAAAAAAACATTTTTTATAGGGACAGAAAACTATAGGTAGGGAGAGTGTCAGTGTGTTTTACTGTGCTAATCCTTGTTTGTAGGGACAGGGAAGGACAGTGAGGGAAATTCTCCTTGTGCTATACTGTGCTAAAGCATTGATCATCAACCATCTTTAAAAAAACATTTTTTATAGGGACAGAAAACTATAGGTAGGGAGAGTGTCAGTGTGTTTTACTGTGCTAATCCTTGTTTGTAGGGACAGGGAAGGACAGTGAGGGAAATTCTCCTTGTGCTATACTGTGCTAAAGCATTGATCATCAACCATCTTTAAAAAAACATTTTTTATAGGGACAGAAAACTATAGGTAGGGAGAGTGTCAGTGTGTTTTACTGTGCTAATCCTTGTTTGTAGGGACAGGGAAGGACAGTGAGGGAAATTCTCCTTGTGCTATACTGTGCTAAAGCATTGATCATCAACCATCTTTAAAAAAACATTTTTTATAGGGACAGAAAACTATAGGTAGGGAGAGTGTCAGTGTGTTTTACTGTGCTAATTTTTGTTTGTAGGGACAGGGAAGGACACTGAGGGAAATTCTCCTTGTGCTATACTGTGCTAAAGCATTGATCATCAACCATCTTTAAAAAAACATTTTTTATAGGGACAGAAAACTATAGGTAGGGAGAGTGTCAGTGTGTTTTACTGTGCTAATCCTTGTTTGTAGGGACAGGGAAGGACAGTGAGGGAAATTCTCCTTGTGCTATACTGTGCTAAAGCATTGATCATCAACCATCTTTAAAAAAACATTTTTTATAGGGACAGAAAACTATAGGTAGGGAGAGTGTCAGTGTGTTTTACTGTGCTAATCCTTGTTTGTAGGGACAGGGAAGGACAGTGAGGGAAATTCTCCTTGTGCTATACTGTGCTAAAGCATTCCTCATCAACCATCTTTGAAATCCTTGTTTTTTGGACAGTCAGGGAAATTGTCATTGTGCTATTCTGTGCGAAAGCAATCATCCTCAACCATATTTAGAAATCCTTAAGTAAAGGGACAGAGAAGGACACCTGAAGGTAGCCCTTATTGCTTTTTTCCCATCTCCCTGCAGGCCATCCATTAGAATGTCTGGAAGGCAAACAAGGAGAGGCAGACAGTCAGGAGGCAATAAAAGAGGGCAAGCAGGCTCTGTGTCTGGGGGCAACAGTGCTGGTCGTGGACGCGGTGCATTGTCATCAGCACATGGCCATGGGACACGCTTGTCCTTCTTTTCGGCAGCTGGACATGTTGAGCCACATCATGCCGAAGACTTGGTAGAGTGGATGACCAAGCCCTCCTCCTCCTCCTCATCCTCTCTCACCCAGGCTCAGGGTACTGGCAAAGCAGCTGCCAAAGCGTCCTCTTCCCTGGTATCAATGTCAGACTCATCATCAGTCACTCCTTCCCTAGACCCACCATGTCCTCCTCCTGAGGAGTCCCCCGAACTGTTTGAGCACAGTGTTGGGTACATGCTCCAGGAGGATGCCCAGCGTTTCGAAGGGTCTGATGATGAAACCCAGCTACAGGAAGGCAGTAGCGTGAGAGCAGACAGAGGGGATGCTCAAGAAGGACAACAATCTGGCAGTCATGTTCCAGCAGCTGCAGCATACTGCCAGATTGGCTCCAGTGATGAGGAGGGAGGGGATGATGAGGTCACTGACTCCACGTGGGTGCCTAATAGGAGAGAGGAGGAGGAGGAGGATGAGGAGGAGGCACATCTCCAACGAGGCAGGATGCCCTTTGGTGGCCAGCGTAAGGGCAGTACACCGACGGAATCACACCGTAGAGCTCCGCCTGTGCAGGGCGCTGCCTCTGCCCGTCATTCAAAAAGTTCTTTGGTGTGGGCCTTTTTTGAGGCTAGTGCATCAGATCGCACAGCTGCTGTTTGCAACATATGTCTCAAGCGTATATCGCGTGGCCAAAACATCAGCCGCTTGGGTACCACATGCCTGACCAGACATATGTTGACCTGCCATGCAGCTCGTTGGCAAGCCTACCTCAAAGACCCACACCAAAGAACAAAGCGGACCTCTCCTTGCACCGCATCAGCTGGGATCTCCAACCCCACTATAACTTCAGTCCTCTCTGAAACATGCACTGAGAGGAATGAAGGTGTAGAATTAGGTGTGTCACAGCCAAGTACTTGCGGCCACTCTGCTAGCAGTACACCGACGTCCGATTCTAGCAGGCAAATTTCCCTGCCCCAGCTGCTGGACCGTCGAAAGAAGTTCACTCCCAGCCATCCACATGCCCAGCGGTTGAATGCTAGCTTGGCTAAATTGCTAGCGCTTCAACTGCTGCCTTTTCAGTTGGTAGACTCGGCCCCCTTCCGTGAGTTTGTGCAATGTGCGGTTCCTCAGTGGCAGGTTCCCAAACGCCACTTTTTCTCACGGAAGGCTATTCCGGCTCTCTACCGGCATGTGGAAGGCAATGTCTTGGCCTCGCTGGACAGGGCGGTCAGCGGTAAGGTGCATATTACCGCTGACTCATGGTCCAGCAGGCATGGACAGGGACGTTACCTTTCTTTCACGGCCCATTGGGTCACTCTTTTGGCAGCTGGGAAGGATGCAGGACAAGGTGCAGTAGTGTTGGAGGTTGTTCCACCGCCACGCCTCCAAAATGCTACTACTGGTTGTGACACACCTCTCTCCTCCACCCCCTCCTCTTCTTCTTCCTACATGGCCTCTTCCTGTGCTTTGTCCTCTGAACCAGCGGTGCTCCGTAGCCGTTCAAGGGGCTACGCAAGTACGCAGGCAAAAAGATGCCATGCCGTGCTTGCGCTGGTGTGTTTGGGGGACAGAAGCCACACTGGGGCAGAGGTCCTGTCTGCTCTGCAGGGCCAGGCCGAGAGGTGGTTGACGCCACGCCAGCTTAAGCCAGGAATGGTGGTTTGCGACAATGGCACCAACCTCCTCTCCGCCCTCCGACAGGGACAACTGACCCATGTGCCCTGTGTGGCTCACGTCCTTAACCTGGTGGTGCAGCGGTTCTTGGGCAGGTACCCGGGCTTACAGGATGTCCTGAGGCAGGCCAGGAAAGTCTGTGTGCATTTCCGCAGATCTTATAATGCCAGTGCTCGCCTGGCTGAGCTGCAAAAGGAGTTGAACCTGCCCAAGAACCGCCTTATATGTGACATGCCCACCAGGTGGAACTCAACGTTGGCCATGCTGCAGCGGCTGCACACGCAGCAGAGGGCCATCAATGAGTACCTGTGCGACTACGGCACCAGGACAGGGTCAGGGGAGCTTGGTTTTTTTTCTCCACGCCAGTGGGGCATGATCAGGGATGCATGCACTGTCCTGGCACCATTTGAGGAGGCCACGAGGATGGTGAGCAGTGACAGTGCATGCATCAGTGACACTGTACCTCTTGTCCACCTGTTGGAGCACACGCTGCGTGGAATAATGGACAGGGCACTTGAGGCAGAACAGAGGCAGGAAGAGGAGGACTTCCTTGCCTCTCAAGGCCCCCTTTACCCAGACAGTGTTCCTTCTGTCCCATCCATCGCACAGGAAGAGGAGGAGGAGGAGGAGGAGGATTGTGTCAGCATGGAGGTGGAGGCTGGCACTCAGCATCATCAGCAGCAGTCTTTTAGGGATGATTTACAGTCCCAAGAAACCAGTGGACTTGTACGTGGCTGGGAGGAGGTGGCTGCGGATCATGTCGTCCTTAGTGACCCAGAGGACTCCGGACCGAATGCCTCAGCTAACCTACGCTGCATGGCCTCCCTGATCCTGCAAAGTCTGCGGAAGGATCCTCGTATTCTTCGGATCAAGGAGAGGGACCATTACTGGCTGGCCACTCTCCTTGATCCACGGTACAAGGGTAAGGTTGCGGACCTTATGTTACCGTCGCAGAGGGAGCAGAGGATGAGACAACTCCGGGAGGCCTTGCAGAAAGGTCTGTGCAACGCGTTCCCAGAGACTGGGAGGTTACAAACTCCTGGTCCTGGACAACGAGTTGCTGAGGCTTCGGCCAGTCAAAGAAGGAGCGGTGGGGAAGGTGGCCGTCTGACCGATGCGTTCAGACAATTCTTTAGTCCGCAGCCCCAAAGTATGATCGGTTCCAGCAACCATCGCCAGCGTCTGATAAACATGGTGCAGGAATATCTAGGGGCAAGGTCAGACTTGGACACCTTCCCCACCGAAAATCCTCTGGCTTACTGGGTCTTGTGGATGGATCACTGGCCAGAGCTTGCACAGTATGCAATTGAGCTACTGGCCTGTCCTGCATCCAGCGTTCTTTCGGAACGCACATTCAGTGCTGCTGGAGGATTTGTCACGGATCACAGGGTGCGCCTGTCCACCGACTCGGTTGATCGACTGACTTTCATCAAGATGAACCAGTCTTGGATCACCACCAGCTACCACACACCTGATGCTGATATAACAGACTAATTGATTTTAACATGTCACATCCCTTCAAGACTGATGCTGATGCTGAGTGCCTGTGCTGTTATGTTGACTGGCTATCCTCCTCCTCCGAGTCCTCAATGATACGATTGATGATCATAGCTTGGAAGATCATTTTTGTTTATGGGTGCCGCCACCAGTGGCTAAGGCCCAATTTTTCAGCCCCTGTTTAACAGGGGCGTGTAATTACAATTTTTGAAGCAATACTTTGCAACAGGGCTCATTGCTGTGCTCCAAGTACAGTATCTGTGAGGGGTTGCAGTGTTGTGCCACCAGTGCCTAAGGCCCAATTTTTCAGCCCCTGTTCAACAGGGGCATGTAATTACAATTCTTGATCTAATAATTCACAGCAGGGCCCATTGCTGCACCCACCAAGAGTAACTCTGAGGGCTTACAGTGTTGTGGCAACACCACCACCACCACCACCACGAAAGGCCCAATTTTTCAGCCCCTGTTCAAAAGGGGCATGTAATTACAATTCTTGATCTAATAATTCACAGCAGGGCCCATTCCTGCACCCACCAAGAGTAACTCTGAGGGCTTACAGTGTTGTGGCAACACCACCACCACCACCACCACCACGAAAGGCCCAATTTTTCAGCCCCTGTTCAACAGGGGCATGCAATTACAATTCTTGATCTAATAATTCACAGCAGGGCCCATTGCTGCACCCACCAAGAGTAACTGTCAGGGCTTACAGTGTTGTGGCACCAGCACCACCATCAAAGGCCCAATTTTTACTACCACTGTTCAACAATTATATGTAATTACAATTCCTGATATAATAGTTGACAGCAGGGCGTTCCAGCACCAACCAAGAGTAACTGTGAGTGCTTACAGTGTTGTGCCAACACCAACAACTAAGGGGCCTATTTCTGCAGAGTATATACGGCAGGTCCCTACTTTCAAACATCCAACTTACAAACGACTCCTACTTGCAAACGCAAGAAGACAACAGGAAGTGAGAGGAAATCTACCCCTAGGAAGGAAAATTCTCTCCTGTAAGAATTAATATGGGAGAAAGGTGTCTCCTCTGTACTGATGCTTTATCACCAATCCTTGTTTCAAGAAAAACACCACATTTCAAAAACAGTTGTCATTGGGACGGAAAGTGAGGTGAAATGTTCTGAACAGGGGCACAGACAGCAAAACAAATGTTACAGGGGTGATAACCCTTACCTATGTTTTCCAAAAAGTTTAAAAATAGATTTTTGGGCTGGAGCTACACTTAAACAATGTACTTGTTCAAAATTACAAACACATTCTACATAAGAACAAACCTACAGTCCCTGTCTTGTATGCACCGCCTGTATACGGCTGTTCAGAGTATATAGGGCCTTTTTTATTTTGTGTGCGGTGTTCCCCTTAATATCCATACAAGACCCAAAGGGGCTGGTAATGGGCTGGGGTAGGGGGGGGGGGGTCATGGGGTAGCTATGCCATTTTTCTTAAAGATTTTCATCCATATTACCGGGACCAGACATTACATTAAAGCCGCAAGCAGTTTTAAATGGCTTTTTTTTCCTTTAGAAGTGTCATTTTGTGCAGGGACAGTTCTAAACACGGGAAACACGTGGCACTTCACAGGCATACTTTAGACACCCCCCAGGTACGATATTTAAAGGAATATTTGACTTTTTTTTTCACTTTATGCATCATTAAAATGACTGCTCCCGAAAAACGACCGTTTTTAAAACTTCTTTTTGCATTGATACATGTCCCCTGGTGCAGAACCCGGGTTCCCAAACCCTTTTTAGGACAATAACATGCATAATAGTCGTTATAATTAGCACTTTAGAATTCGAACGTTCGCATCCATTGTATTTAATAGGGTTCTAATGTTCGTACGAACGTTCGTTCCTTTCGCGGGTTCTGGTGCGAACCGAACCCGGGGGTGTTCGGCTCATCACTAGTCTATAGCAGTGTTTCTCAACTCCAGTCCTCAAGGCGCCCCAACAGGTCATGTTTTCAGGCTCTCCATTGTTTTGCACAGGTTATTTGATCAGTTTAACTGCTTTAGTAATTCCCACAGCTGTTTCATCTGAGGGAAATCCTGAAAACATGACCTGTTGGGGCGCCTTGAGGACTGGAGTTGAGAAACACTGGTCTATAGGAATGCATAGACCACCCGATCAGTTCTGCCCGAAAAACTGACAGGCAGACCTGATTGGATCACCCGTGTGAAAGGTCTCAAATAGGGACTGTGGTACAGGCAGGACTCTTATTTTAAAAAGTTTGAAATAGCCTGCAGTTTCGATGAAGAAATGCAGGTCAAGCTAAATGATGCCATGCATAGAATAACACCTATTCAAACATCAGACAATTAGGTCCCTAAAATATTAAACCACTTGCCTACTGGGCACTTTCAACCCCTTCCGGCCCAGGCCAATTTTCAGCTTTCAGTGCTCTGGCACTTTGAATGACAATTGCGTGGTCATGCAACACTGTACCCATGTGACATTTTTGTAATTTTTTGGAGGCAGAGCTTTCTTTTGGTGGTGTTTAATCACCACTGTTTTTTTTTTTTTTTCTAAACAAATGATAAAAGACTGAAAATTTTGAGAAAAAAAAAAACCCTTTCTTCGTTTGTTATAAAATGTTGCAAATAAGTAATTTTTCTTCTTCACTGATGTGTGCTGATGAGGCTGCACTGATGGGCACTTATAGGCTGCATTGATGAGCACTGATAAGCTGCACTGATGGCCACGAATGGGCACTGATAAAGAGGCACTGATGAGGCTGCACTAATGATCAGTGCCCTGATTATCAGTGTAAAAATCTGCTGTTATGGGAAAGCCAGTTACTGGCTTTCCTTTCCTCACACAGTGACAGCACTGAGGAAAGGAAATGGATATAACTGGCATTTGTTTACATGGGATCAGCTGTGATTGAATACAGCTGATCACATGATAAAAAGCCAATGTCATTGACTCTTTACCCTGGTCAGTGATGCACTGTGTCCGAGGGACATGGCTCACCCCTGATCGCCGAGCTGCGCGCCCCCAGGGGCACGCACGAGCCGCGTGACCGGGAGGAGGAGAGTCCCGCCCGGCCGTCATTCTGATATAGGTGAGAATTGGTTAAAGGTATATGAAAAAAAGGGTAAAGGGCTAAATACAAACTGTACTATAATATGAGTAAGAGGGATAGTAACATTTATATGAAAATTAAAACACATTAAATATTTATTATTTGACCTATTCCATTTTGTCTTCCTGCACCTATTAGAATTGAATACATTACAGCTGAATAATCTATCATTTTTAAAATGAAGGAGTAACAGCAGGGAACTGACATACTGAACTGCAAGTTACTTTATGTGTGATAATTTCATAAAAACATATCAATTATCATTTTTCGGTTTAGTTTCTATCTGTGCATTGTATTTTAGGTGCATTACCATTGAGCTCTACAGCATAACCTGAGTTTTGATTAAATTGCATTAAAGATGCGGCAAGCACATTTTTTTTTACACACACCACCTGAAACACCATAAAAAGTACAGGTATGACCAGGAAAGTGTAAGCCTGAAATAGTAGAACATTTTAATCTGTACAATGCATCTGTATGTCTTATATATGTAATGTAATACAGTTATGGGAAGTTTTTATGTATTTCGGAATATCCAAATAGTTTACTGAGATTTTAATTGCCATGCTTTTAACAGTAAAGCCAAAACTTTTTTTTTTTTTGGATGAAGTACAGAATAAATTATAATCATTTTTATTTTCGATAGAGTAAGGGAGGGTTATAACACCTGTAAGGTTTATTTTTGCCCTCTTTGCCCCAATGGGGGATATACCTTCATTTCTTGTCCCATAGCCAAAACAGAAAGTGAGAGGAAATACCCGAAAATTAAGGCAGAACTTCACTCTCTCAATCAACATTGACTATTTCAAATCCTTATGCTGCCAGCATTAGTAAATAGATAGGAAAGTATATTATATTTAAATTTTTTACTTTTTTTTTTTTTTATCTTTTCAGTTACTTCCTGGTTTCCATGCCTAGGCAAATTATGTCATACATCCCAGGAGTCTTCAGGAGGGGAGGAAGGTGGTAGGGGTTTTCTCAGCTAAGCACACCCTCTTGCCTGTATGTCTGAGCTAAGGCCAGATTGGTTCCAGGAAGTAAATGCTACATGAATCATTTTCCCTTTCTCAAGATGGCTGTGACCAGAAATGCTAGGGGGTGTTTTTCAAAGTGATTTCCGAGCAAAATAAAGCATGGAGACCTGGATGGATGAGTGAGTTTAAATATTCAAAATTAATAAATTTTTGGTTTGTGGTGCTCAGATGCAGTGTAGTTCCACTTTAAGGGAATGTCCCCCCCTCCAGGTCACCAGAACTAGTGTTCCCATCGGAAGATTTCCCCTTTCATACTGAGGTGCTCTACAGGCGCTATAGAGCTAAAAATAGCGCCTGTAAAGCACCTGTAAAGCGACTTTCCTTTCAATCCAATGTGAAAGCCTGAGGGCTTTCACACTGGAGCGGTGCGCTGGCAGGACGTTCCAAAAAATCCTGCAAGCAGCATCTTTGAGGCACTGTAGGAGCGGTGTAAACACCTTTTAACCCTTTTTCGTCCGTTAGCGGGGGGTTAAAAGGTTTAAAACGCCCCGCTGGCGGACGAAAAGCACCGCAAAAATTACGGTAAAGCTGCTCAGTGTGAAAGTGCCCTTACTTTAAATGATAATGGTAAACAGGACAAATAAAGAGCACAGACAGTAGTTACAGTAAAACTGACAGGTGTTCTAATCCCTCTCCCCTCTATCCAAAACAAAAAAAAAAGTTTTGCCTGTAGTAATACTTTGATAATAGTTTATTTTATTTTTTGCTGTCTGTCTGTCCCTTTGGGAGGATTTCCCTTTATTTCCTGTCCCAGAAACACAAACACAAGGAAAAGTCTCCCCAAGGCTCCTATTTCACGATGATTTCTGTTGTGGGGACAGCATTAAAACTTTGTATTTCAATCACTTTGTTTGCCTTTTTTTCCCTGTTTGTTTTTGCCCTCAGAATAAATAGAGGGGTAAATCTCTCCAGTGGGTGCACAGACAGAAATAACACCTGACAGGGATTCTAAACCTTCAACACTACAGGCATACCCCACTTTTAAGTACACAATGTGTTTTTTTTACTAAAGCTGGAAAGCGCAAAATCAGGCTCACTTCTGCATAAAAACCAATGAGCTTCCAGGTTTTATTACCAAAGCTTAATTGAACAAGCTGGGTTTAGAAGCTCATTGGTTTTTATGCAGAAGTGAGCCTGATTTTGCGCTTTCCAGCTTTAGAAATTAAACCCCATTGTGTACTTAAAAGTGGGGTATGCCTGTATATCTGAAAACAAAATGTTCTAGCTTTATACGCATTTTAAGCAGGCCACTTATCATTTTCTAGTAATTTTCTATTGTAGAGCAGTCTGCCAATGAAAGGGTTACTCTTTCATTGTCACTGTGTAGTCTTTTAGGGCTATTATACTTGAATGAACTTTAATAGTACTGGGCTAGATTTTAAACACTGTTTATATAGAATTCTAATAGCTCAAACTTACTGGTCTTTAAATTGGATTTTTTATTTATTTTTTGCTTACAGATGACCATGACCTATTCTCTCCACACTTTTGTATTCAATGATCTATTACTCGTTTAGAAGCGCTGTATAACATTGACATTACTAGCAAACTAATTACCTCATTGCACACTCTGTAATTGCATTTATAAGTACTTATTTCAATGATGGACAATGCTTGGAGGAAAAAGTAATTTTCTCCTACAGGCTGGAAAGAATGGTAAAATTGCTAGTGGGAATAATAGCGAGATGTGTAGTGGCTTAGATTTTCCTTCGATCAACTGCCATAAACCACCATTAAAACACTTTCAAATATTTTAAAAATAGCCAACATTAACATAAGGTATTCTAATTTTATCATTTAAGAATTTTTAATTTTAGGTTTTCTGCAGAATGGCAACCTAACACACAGGTGTACCGATTTCTATAAAGAACAGCAGAGTTCCTGAATATAAATCATGTACCCAGAGTGCACACTACCACGCTATTCCTTCTGAACCCCCTGCTACCCCTATCCCCAATTATTCCTAAAATATAGATTTAGAAATTGGCTAGTGACAGGATAGTACAAAATAGGTAGCAAATAGAAAGAGACAAGGCAGATTGTATCTTACTATAAAAATTTGAGTGTATTATCTGATTTTAGCCACAAATATTGCACAATGGTTGGACAGTATGTAAACAGCTTGGTTAGGCCACAACATAAGAGGGAGAAATGAAGCAAGTTTAATTTAAAATAAATATTAGCCTGTATTATTTAAGAGACAATAGCAACAAATTTTGTACAGTAGCTGGACAGTATGTAAACAGCTTGGTAAAACGACAATGTAAAGAGAGACAAGATAGGTTTTACTTTCAAATACAAATGAGTGTGTATTATTTGAGAGACAATAGTCACACATATTGTATAGTGCATCGTCAGTGCTGATCAAGATGGCGGGGGCATCCACTAAAAAAAAAAAAAAAAAAAAAAAAAGCTACACTATTACCACACCTACTCTTTAAAGGCTGGGGGTCTGAACTCAATTTGTCGAAGGTCTTTGTGCTTCAATATATAATAAAGTGACAAATTCCTGGCTTGAGTTGCCCCAGAGTGAGTGCCACCTGCAATTTCTTTTTTTTTAACTTTTATATTTTATATTAAAGCGATAGTAAACCGCAGTTGATGGAAAAAAAATTCCCCTGCATGGCAATGTCATAATGTGCTAGTATGCATTTCTGTTTATGGCACAGACTCTGAAGGTCCGGCACATAAGGGCTGCATACACTCTGAATATCTCCTAAACTGTGCAAGTTTAGGAGATATTCACAGAAACCTACAGGTATGCCTTACTATAGGCTTGCCTGTAGGTACAAGTGGTAGAACAGAGTTTACTACCACTTTAAGTATATAATCCTATGGTATTAGGCTGCCAGTCCTTCCCCATTTTATTCTCTTTGCTAGGGACTTTTTGGCTGCAGCCACCCCGCAACTGTGAACAATAAATATGGCTGCAGCACGGTTGTCTGTATTTACCGAGTTAAACAGGCAGTGAGGAGGCAATACAATGCTTCCTTACTACCTGTCAAATGCTCTCTGAGGAACAGTCAGAATGTGGGTCGCTCTTCAAAGAGCAAAACAGGTACAAACGTACCCTCTGTGCTATTTAAAAAAAAAAATTATCAGCTCTTTTGAGATTTTATACATTGTTTTGATTCAGTATACTATTATAGTCTTTCAATTAGTCTTTTTCTTATGATGGGTTATTATCATACTAGAGACACTTTCTGGTCACAACTCTTTCAAACAGATCTAGCCCCTCCTATTCCCCTCAGTCAAACTTGAAACCCCTGATGCCATGCTCAGCCTTTTTAGACAACTAGAAAAAAAAATAGATATCTAAATTAGACACACCTTTAATATTACATTTCTTTAGAGATACCATTTAGTAAAAGTTCCCAGGGGCTTTAAAGGCTGTAGTACCCTCTATATTTCCAAATGATTTGGGGTATATAATGGGAAAGTTCTGGGATACCAAACCCTAAAGCCCTGTACACATGATCGGTTTTACCGGTGAAAACAGTCCCATGGACTTTTTTCATCGGACAAACCGATCGTGTATGGGCCCCATCGGTCTTTTTTCCATCGTGTTAAAAAATAGAACATGTTTTAAATTTATCCGATGGAAAAAAAAAAACGATAGCAAATTACTATCGTCTGTGGGGGACTCCATCGGATAAAAAACCCACGCATGCTCAGAATCAAGTCGACGCATGCTCAGAAGCATAGAACTTCATTTTTCTTGGCTAGTCTGAGTGTTTTACGTCACTGCGTTTGGGACGATCGGTTTTTTGATGGATGGTGTGTAGGCAAGACTGATGGAAGTCAGCTTCATCGGATTTCCAATGGAAAAATCCATTGGTTTAAAAACCATAGGAAATCCGATCGTGTGTACAGGGCTTTAGAGGCCATACATTTTATTACTGTTAAGGAAAGATGTCTAGCTACAAAACTGAACATCAGATTAAGGCTACCAACTTTATCAAAAAGTTTAGGCAGGCCAAAAAATGACAGGCAGAGATTCTGTGTGACAGGTAGTAGAGGGTGAGCAGATTCTGCAGGACCTCTTCTTACTACTTCCAGAAGCAGAACAGCCAATTGTTTGCATTGCTGCTGTACTCTTTCCCTCCTTCTATGCCTATCCCGCCATAGACCTGCAAACTGGTTTTGAGGAATTGCAGAATGACTTGATCACGCAATCACAGACTCTGCCCATTTTATGCAATCTCCTGCCTGTAAATAACCCTGTCACATACTCCCCAAAGAAAGCTATAAGCTGCTGTGCTGATGCACATTGCACAGAAAATTCCAGTGCTGCACAATATTAAAAAAAAAAAGGAAAATATATCCTGTAAAAAAACACGTGTCTGTTATAACTATAGTGCATATGGACAGGGACAGGCTGAAAGAGGGTCCGGGACATTCGTAGTATTAAGATGCATCAATGTCTTGTAAAAAAAACACATGTGTCTGTTATCACTATATTGCATATGCAAGTTATTGTCCTAAAAAGGGTTTGGGGACCCGTGCCCTGCCCCAGGGGACATGTAGCAATGCAAACCAAAGTTTTAAAATCAGTTTTTTTGGGAGCAGTGATTTTAATGATGCTTAAAGTGAAAAAAAAAGTGAAATATTCCTTTAAATATCGTACCTGGGGGGTGTCTAAAGTATGCCTGTGAAGTGGCACATGTTTCTTGTGTTTAGAACTGTCCCTGCACAAAATGACATTTCTAAAGGAAAAAAGGCATTTTAAAACTGCTTGCGGCTTTAATGTAATGTCTGGTCCCGGCAATATGGATGAAAATCATTGAAAAAATGCCATGGGTACCCCCCCCCCAGCCCATTAGCAGCCCCTTTGGGTATTTGTATTTGTATTCATGTAAGCTTTAGGTGCACACTGTGCAAAGAACACTAAATCAAAATACTGGAGGTCCCTGCCTTACTGACTGTATTTTTATGAGAACCCCAGCAATTGTATTAAGGTAAGAATTAGGTGCACACTGTGCAAAGAACACAAAAAAAAAAATACTGGAGGTCCCTGCCTCACTGCCTGAATTTGTATGAGAACACCAGCAATTGTATTAAGGTAAGAATTAGGTGCACACTGTGCAAAGAACACAAAAAAAAAATACTGGAGGTCCCTGCCTCACTGCCTGAATTTGTATGAGAACACCAGCAATTGTATTCAGGTAAGCTTTAGGTGAACACTATGCAAAGCACACAGTACACTAAGTGAAACACTGCTGCAGCTAGGACAATCACCCGCCTGCCTGTCACAGTATAGAGAATAACAGGAATGGATCTAGCTAAACTGAATACAGTGTATAAATATATATACAACACCTAGGATGCATATATATCCTCTACACACTGTAACTGCAGCTAACTGACTCGCCTGCCTGCTCCATCTAACTCAAAATAAATGACACTGTCTCTCTCTCTCAGTCTTTAACCATCAGTACACAGTACACAAGGCCGCCACAGAGGCGGCCTTATATAGTATGGGGCGTGTACTAAACCCCTGAGACATAATTGGCCAAAGCCACCCTGGCTTTGGCCAATTATGGCTCTCCGTTTTTTGTTTTGTGCGCTGTGATTGGCCAAAGCATGCGGGTAATAGTGCATGCTTGGCCAATCATCAGCCAGCAATGCACTGTGATGCCGCAGTGAATTATGGGCCGTGACGCGCCACTCGAATTTGGCGCAAACGGCCCATAATATTCGTAATTCGGCGAACGATCGAACAGCCGGTGTTCGAGTCGAACATGGGTTCGACTCGAACTCGAAGCTCATCCCTACCTATCACAGTTAAAGCACAATGTCAATATGGTTGCTGTCACTTCAAACTTTTATAGTGAGGGAGCTGGCATGCCCAAAAGCCCCCTTATTGGCCCTTCTAAGACAATTAACCATAGTTCAATGGCCAGGCCATGAATTATGGTTACTATGGTGAATTCCCCCATTACAGGCATACCCCACTTTTAAGTACACAATGGGTTTTATTTACTAAAGCTGGAAAGCCCAAAATCAGGCTCATTTCTGCATAGAAACCAATGAGCTTCTAACCCCAGCTTGTTCAATTAAGCCTGGTAATAAAACCTGGAAGCTCATTGGTTTCTATGCAGAAGTGAGACAGATTTTGCGCTTTACAGCTTTAGTAAATAAAACCCATTGTGTACTTAAAAGTGGGGTATGCCTGTATTTAGCTGGGTCCACCAACCTCAAACATGCAGGAATTGCCAAGAACCTATAGTAGCAAGAAATTCAAAAATCTTTCCTACTTCCTACAGTAAGCCACAAACCTCTGCAGTTGGAAACGCTGCTTCAAATGCCCATTTTCACAAAAAGTGAAAATAAAAATGAGAAAATACTAAAAAAGGAAAATCCAACTGTTTTCACTTTCTTTACTTTTACGTCAAAGTGAGGTGACTATACTTATATCTACATTAATGATTGAGCACAATGTTAAGTTAAAAAAAAAAAAAAATACAACTTCACTTTTCTTTTTCAAACAGTTGTGCCAAAAGATTGTTGATATGGTCATTAGCCCATCTTTAATAAATTCTGCCAGAATAACATGAGCCAGAAAATGACAATATTAGATCTATGGATACTTTAACCACTTAAGAACCGGAAGGAATTACTCCCTTAATGACCAGGCCATTTTTTTGTGATACGGCACTGCGTTGCTTTAACTGACATTTGCGTGGTCATGCGACGCTGTACCCAAAAAAAATTGATGCCTTTTTTTCCCACAAATAGAGCTTTCTTTTGGTGGTATTTGATCACCTCTGCGGTTTTTATTATTTGCGCTATAAACAAAACGGAAGCAAAATTTTGAAAAAACAAAACAATATTTTTTACTTTTTGCTATAATAAATATCCAAAAAAATTAATTTAAAAACAAATCTCTTCATAAGTTTAGGCCAGTATGTATTCTTCTACATATTTTTGGTAAAAAATAAAAAAAATTGCAATGAGCGTTTGGTTTGCGCAAAAGTTATAGCGTCTACAATATAGGGGTTAGATTTATGGCATTTTTTTTGCGGGTCTGCGACATTGCAGCGGACAGATCGGACACGTTCGACTCTTTTTTGGGACCATTGACACTTATACATCGATCAGTGCTATAAAAATGCACTGATTACTGTGTAAATATCACTGGCAGGTAAAGGGTTAACACTAGGGGGCAATCAAGGGGTTAACTGTGTTCTCTCATGTGTGTGTCTAACTGGGGGGATGGGACTGACTGGAGGAGGAGACAGATCGCTGTTCCTAATTACTAGGAACAGCAGATCTGTCTCTCCTCCCATCAGAATGAGGAATTGTGCGTTTACATACACAGATCCCCCTTCTGGCTCTCTGCCCACGATCGCGGGTGACCGGCGGACATCGCGGCCTTTGGCCACTCACATCTGGTCCCCCGCTGTGCAGGGGGAGCGCCCCCTCTATGGCTCTTAATGGAGCCAAACGTACAGGTACGGCGAATCACGGTAACGAGCCAATCTGCTGCCGTATAATGACGGCGGCTGGTTGGGAAGTGGTTAAAGAGGAGTTACAGGCTCCCCCCCAAAAAAAAGTCAGCAGCTACTAATTCTCCAATAAGGCTGGCAGTTGTAAAGCCAAAACACATTTTTTTTATTACTTGCCAAGATGTGTATTTTGGCAGAGTTCTGTGAGTCACAAGATCAGCTGAACAGAGCTACAAAATCTTTCGTATTTCAGCGATTCATTTACAGCCCAATTTCGAAGCTCTGTCCCACGTCGACAGTCATGCTCCTCCCCCTCTGGAGGCTCCTACATAATCCACTTTTTTTTTATACTTCTACACACCTTCTCCAGATGTCTTTAGGCTAGTCACATGAAGTGCATAGTCCTACCCCTCTCGATTTTCTCGCAGTCTTCAATAATGCAGAGAGTGGTGCTGATTAATGACTCATTATTGCATCATTATTATGTGAGTGCAGGGTGCCATAGCAACAATTCCCCCCTCCCATCCCACTCCATCCTTTAGGGGCCGGTTTCCTGATGCGCTAAACTCACAGTATGTTCCCATTTTTTTCATGTTAAAAGACTCTGGGGTATCATTCAAACTGGAATACTAAGGACCTTATGTGATGGAAAAGAAGTACTACATGGGGACAGCTCTGTAGAGGAGGTGAATATTGCAATCAACAACAAGCTGCTGTTTTGCTCTAATACTCAGTAAGACACCAATAATAAAAAATATAAAAAATCCTTGAATGTGGGCATTAACTATTAACCTGGCGTTCCTCTAAGTCCATTACCACATTTAAAACAGAGAAGAGTAAGTACACATTTACATATTTATCTAGAAAAGTATCGTTTGATGACAAGATTTATCTAATAAAATAGGTATACCGCACCAGTAAAAAAATGTAATAATACAATACAATAATAAAACCTGAGGGCTAATGTATGACGGCCCTAATATTTAGAGATTAAGATCTCAGCAGAAAATCATACAAGAGATTTAAATATAACCTTGAGGGGAATGTATGACTCAAAGGCAATAGATCATGTTCTCAAAAGCCAATAATGCATAGGTAAGAAGCAGTCAGTAAAGGGCACTGAGGAATAAGCAAGGCATGGAATGACTGCCAATTAATATTCATCATGAGTACAGTGAAAATTGATTGTGATACATTGTTTACCACAGTTATGATACAAATGAAAAAGGTGAGCAAATAATATAAAACAGTATTCCTTTACTATACCAAAAATAAAAATAATTTGTATTTTGTTTTTCCCACTGTTAAAATAAATGGTTCAGAACATGGTCCCCCCTCCCTTTCTACATACACACAGCCGTCAGCTCTGCACTTACATAAACAAGGACTGTACCATTCAATCACACCATTCACAGCATGCCATTTCCTCTTGACATGTCATAATAAACGATCAGTTCAGAAACAAAGAATATGACATTATGCCATAAGTATAATGTACTTCACTGTTGTAAATCACTGCTTTGTTTACAATAGAGAAAGTTAAGAATTGGTTGTTTGTGATATAAGCAAGGCTCAATAATGTCAGTTTAATTTCATAAAAACTAAAAACATTTATGATAATCCATGCCCTTTCCCATTAAAATAACACTAAATAAATACAAAAAACTCAAGTTGTATGAACAAATTGCACATATGTTTATTTTTTTAATCAATGTACCTGGCGTTGTATATAAACTATATTGACCCCACCATATTTTAGCATATGACCATTGTGACAGCAGGAAGGTAAAGTCACCTGGTTGCATCCAGGGGGGTAGATATATTTCGCCCAGATTCAGGCTTTACGCCGACTTATACAACTAGGTGGAGAGTTGTATAAGGCTAGTGGGCTCATGGATGACTCATACCTCTAGGGAGAGGGCTGGGCGTCGTACAGACAGGGAGTTGATGAGGCCAGCTGAAGCTTGTCAGCTCATTTAGGCCTCTATAAGAACTCCCAGATTCATTAGGTGTTAGCTCATGCCTGGAACCAGACCTGTGTGGACTGTCTAGGGAGAGTGAACCCCTGTGCGGTGAGAAAAAGCCTGTGTGGCTATTTGCTTGGACATTTAAAACCAGGGACTTAGGGACTAGGACAGCACTAGGCTGATCCCAGTTGTTAGTTAGGAAACCTGTATGTTTAGTCAGAGGTCAACTTGACCAGGATTTATTTTGGTTATGTTTCTTTTGCTTTGCTGTGTTTTGTCACTGTAAATAGAAAATAAACCGCACCTTTTTGATTTTGAAAACCACAACCTCCGTTTGCTGGGCCTGTTTTGTGTGGGGAGCCCATCCCGGGGGTCACACACACCCGCTGCCGAGCTAACCCCCTCACACCATATATATATATTAGTAATCATTTATTAGTGCTGTGTTTTCTGTTTGGAAACAGGAACATTCTGCAGTCTTGATCTATCATCAGATTTCTCTGTATAAAATACAGTAAAACCTTGGTTTAAGAGTAACTTGGTTTGAGAGCATTTTGCAAGACAAGCAAAATGTTTTAATAAATTTTGCCTTGATATACAAGCGATGTCTTGATATAAGAGTAGCGTCATGTCACAACTGAGTATAAAAAAGAAGAAAGGAGCCTCTAAGTGTAGCAATATGGTTACAATTAATGAAGGTACAACATTTAGAAACATATTGCTACACTTAGAGGTGCCTCTCCTTTCTTTTACACCCTGTAAAAATAATGCTTTGATATACAAGTGCTTTGGATTACAAGCATGTTTCTGGAACAAATTATGACCGCAAACCAAGGTTTTACTGTACACTATATTGCCAAAAGTATTGGGACACCTGCCTTTACACACACATAAAACTTTAATGGCATAGTCCATAGGGTTTAATATTGAGTTGGCCCAACCTTTGCAGCTATAACACCTTCAACTCTTCTGGGAAGGCTGTCCACAAGGTTTAGGAGTGTGTCTATGGGAAGGTTTGACCATTCTTCAAGAAGCGCATTTTTGGGGTCAGGTACTGATGTGGATGAGAAAATAGTGTCATTGCCCAATTTGCTGAAGGAAATAGAACAGTACGGAGCTTTGTCTGGCTTCAGGATAAACTATAGTATGTCGGAGGCTATGGGAGTGGCGATGCTGGGACACCTAAGTAGAAACCTTCAACATAACTTTAAATTTAGATGGACGACAACGGCATTGAATTACTTAGGGACACAGATCCCCTCAAATTTAACAAAGATTTTTGATCTGAACTTCCGACCATTACTAATGACTGTCAGAATACTTCTAAAAATATGGAACAATGGCATGCATTCCTGGTTCGGGAGGTGTAACATTTTAAAGATGAATATAGTTCCTAGGTTTCTGTATTTGTTTCAGGCATTACCTATATATATTCCCAAGTCCTACTTTAATCAGATAGGGACAGAATTCTCAAAATTTATCTGGGCCTGCAGACGACCTAGGATTAATAGAAGCTTATTAACAATACTGAAGGAGCGGGGTGGAATTGCAGCCCCAGATATGTACAAGTATTATCAGGCAGCGCAGTTAGGTAGGATTATTGACTGGTGCAGGCACACCAAATATAAGTTATGGATCAGAATTTAACAACAAATAAGCATTATTCCATTAAGTAGAGCCATTTGGTGTTATACATCTTTACCTTCCTCATTGAAAACACACCCTATAATAGGTCCTACACTTCAAGTGGGATATAAGATAAGTCGGAACCCTAGAATATCTACAGAACAGTCACCTTTGACACCAATCCTGGGGAACCCAGCGTTTCCACCAGGAATGGAGGTAAGAGGCTTTCAGGGACTTAGAGACAGAGGATTTTATCAAGTATCACACTTTATGAACTTAGATAATTGGCCAACAATAGAAAATATGACTCAACAGGGTGGCCAATTTGAGATGTCGGCCTGGCAGGCACGACAAGTGCGACATTTCTTGGTATCCCTTGGCCCAATGGAGAAATATTGTAGACCTTTCACAAGATTTGAGACATACTGTGAAGAAAAGGAACCAATTTCCCATGTTATATTCAAAATATACGCTCTTCTGGTAACACCTCCAGAGGAGTATAAAATAAAAAGTCTGAGTAAATGGGAGAGAGATCTGAATCAAAGCTTCTCCTCAATACAGAGTAAGAAAATAGAACAACTGGCATTGAGTACCTCTAGATGTGCCAAAATACAGGAATCTAATTATAAATTGTTAACACGATGGTACTATACACCAGCAGTTTTAAATATTTTTTTTCCGGAAGAGTCAGATAGATGTTGGAGGAACTGTGGTGAACGGGGGACTATTTTTTCATATTTTTTGGCAATGTCCAGTGATTAGACGGTTTTGGTTGGAAGTTCAGAAGATAACGCAAATGTTCACAGAATATCAGGTTCCAGATAATCCAGCCTTCTTTCTGCTACAAAGCTCCCAAATCCCAATGAAAAGATACAAAAACTCAATAATATGTCACATGGTGAATGCAGCCAAAAGCTGCATATCTATATGTTGGAAGGAAATTCGAACACCCCCTATTTCTATGTGGCTGGAAAAAAAATCAGATGAATTTGGATAATGGAAAATTTATGGCCCAGCGGAATAGGAAGAACGGAACAAATTAATGAGATATGGGCACCATGGGAAGAATTTGTAAAAAAGGAAGAGGGAAAAAAATTATTTGGAGAAGATAGTGAATGGGGCCTAGAAGCCCCCTAGGGGAGATGTCAATTTAGTCAACGGAGCCCAGCAGGCAAGGGTGGGGAATGGTATTTTTTTTTCTCTTATTTACTTCAGGGTTAAAGGGGATAGGCGCAGATGACTGCGATACATAGAATAGAATGGGAGGGTGGGAGGGGTAAGTAAAGAAATAGACAATCAATACTCTGTTTTGCTTTTTGCTTTTTTTTTATGTATTATGACTAAGATAACAATTGATTTGTAATATGAAAAATGCTTTGCATTATGGTTTCTATTATGTTGCTGAAATTGTCTATGGGAAAAGAAAAATGCAGAAATAAAGAATTAAAAAAAAAAGAGAAAAGAGTGTCTCACAGTCTCCGCTTTAATTCATCACAAAGGTGTTCTATCAGGTTGAGGTCAGGACTCTGTGCAGGCCAGTCAAATTCCTCCACCCCAAACTTGCTCATGCATGTCTTTATGGACCTTGCTTTGTGCACTGGTCCAAATCATTTGGTGGAGGGGGGATTATAGTGTGGGGTTGTTTTTCAGGGGTTGGGCTTGGCCCCTTAGTTCCAGTGAAGGGAACTCTTAAGGCGTCAGCATACCAATACATTTTGGACAATTTCATTCTCCTAACTTTGTGGGAACAGTTTGGGGATGGCCCCTTCCTGTTCCAACATGACTGCGCACCAGTGCACAAACAAGGTCCATAAAGACATGGATGAGCAAGTTTGGGGTGGAGGAACTTGACTGGCCTGCACAGAGTCCTTACCCCAACCCAATAGAACACCTTCGGAATGAATAAGAGCAGAGACTACAAGACAGGCCTTCTCATCCACATCAGTGCCTGACCTCACAAATGCGCTTCTGGAAGAATGGTCAAACATTCCCATAGACACACTCCTAAAGCTTGTGGACAACCTTCCCAGAAGAGTTGAAGCTGTTATAGCTGCAAAGGGTGGGCCAACTCAAAATTGAACCCTACAAGCTAAGACTGGGATGCCAATAAAGTTTATGTGTGTGTAAAGGCAGGTGACCCAAAACTTTTGGTAATATAGTGTATATAACTAGTTAAAAGGCATAGCTCAGTCTGATCCAAAGGAAAAGCCACACAAAAATGATGTATTCACAGCCAAAACTGTAATCAGCCAACAATTTTCAATCCATAGTCCTGCCTAGGGATGAGCCGAACACCCCCCTGTTCGGTTCGCACCAGAACCTGTGAACAGACCTAAAGTTTGCGTTAACTTTAGAACCCTATTAAAGTGGAGCTCCACCCTAAATAGCAACTTTTGCTATTTGGAACCCTCCCCCCCTCCGGTGTCACAATTGACACCTTTCAGGGGGGAGGGGGGTGAAGATACCTGTCTAAGACAGGTATTTTCACCCACATCCGGGAGTCCTCTCTCCGGGAATCTTCCCGCAGACTTCCCTTGGTGTTCTGGGTGTTCTGGGAGACACTCGGCTCCCAGAACACAGGAGCACCAATCAGAACGGCGCAGCGCGACTCGCGCATGCGCCGTAGGGAACCGGGCATGAAGCCGCAGGGCTTCACTTCCTGGTTCCCTCAGCGAGGATGGCGGAGGGAGCAGCAGAGCGACGAGCGGTCGCTTGTCCTCTGCTGCGGACGTCGCTGGACTCCAGGACAGGTAAGTGTCCAAATATTAAAAGCCAGCAGCTGCTGTAGCTGTAGCTGCTGGCTTTTAATATTTTTTTTTCCGGTGGAGCTCCGCTTTAAATAAAATGGACTCGAACGTTCAAAATCTAAAGTGCTAATTATAAAGGCTAATATGCAAGTTATTGTCCTAAAAAGGGTTTGGGGGCCCGGGTCCTGCCCAAGGGGACATATATCAATGCAAAAAAAAGTTTTAAAAACTGAAGTTTTTTCGGAAGCAGTGATTTTAATAATGCTTAACATTAAACAATAAAAGTGAAATATTCCTTTAAATTTCGTACCTGGGGGGTGTATATAGTATGCCTGTAAAGCAGCGCTTGTTTCCCTTGCTTAGAACTGTCCCTGCACAAAATGTCATTTCTGAAGGAAAAAAAAAGTCATTTAAAAGCACTCGCAGCTATAATAAATTGTCGGCTCCCGGCAATACAGAGAAAAGTCATTGATAAAAAAAAAATGCTTGGGGGTCCCCCCAAATTCAATTACCAGGCCCTTCAGGTCTGGTATGGATATTAAGGGGAACCCTGCGTCAAATAAAAAAAAATGACGTGGGGTTCCCCCCAAATATCCATACTAGACCCTTCAGGTCTGGTATGGATTTTAAGGGGAACTCCACCCCAAATTTTTTAAAAAAATGGCGTGGCGTTCCCCCAAAAATCCATACCAGACCCTTTATCCGAGCACGCAACCTGGAAGGCCGCAGGAAAAGAGGGGGGGACGAGAGAGCGCCCCCCCCCTGAACCGTACTAGGCCACATGCCCTCAACATGGGGAGGATGTCCCCATGTTGATGGGGACAGGGGCCTCATCCCCACAAACTCCCGAAAAAACTTCAATTTTTAAAACTTATTTTTGCATTGATACATGTCCCCTGGGGCAGGACCTGGGTCCCCAAACACTTTTTATGACAATAACTGGCATATAAGCCTTTAAAATTAGCACTTTAGATTTCTCCTATAGACTTTTACAGGGTGTT
Source organism: Rana muscosa (assembly GCA_029206835.1). Lineage (NCBI taxonomy): Eukaryota > Metazoa > Chordata > Amphibia > Anura > Ranidae > Rana > Rana muscosa. The sequence goes on along the minus strand of CM055123.1, from coordinate 101,889,463 downwards.
CCGCGGCTTTTCGAATTTGCCGCGAACACCCTAAATTGTTCGCTGTTCGGCGAACGTCCGAACAGGCAATGTTCGAGTCGAACATGAGTTTGACTCGAACTTGAAGCTCATCCCTAGCTCATCTAACGACGGGTCGAATCAGAGGATTAAAGGGCATTTAAAAGGCACGTATAAACTAGCATCTGACGTTATAGAAAAAAATGTATTATGAGTGTTTGCTATTGTAGCCTACTTTTTTCCTTTTAAATACTTTTGAACAAAAGGCTTTTTGTATTGAATTGCTGCTTAATGTACTATATATTAATAGAAGAAAAGATATTTAAACTTTTATGGTATAATACACAAAATAAATACAGAATGTTAAGAGTTGTTCCTGCTCAGCACTGCAAGACTAAAATACTGAAAAACAACAAATCAAAAGCATTCATGCAGAAGCTAGATGAAATACTCATTAAGGACAAATGTGCTAATTGATAGGTATAGCATGTTGCAGGTCGATATTTTTTTCTTAAACTCAAAAAACATTATTGATACTTGGATTTATTCAGACAGACCACAAATTTTGGATGTCACTTTATTCACAAAGAGTTTAATTACAGAATACAGCATGTCCTAAACACACTAATGTAGAGACCAGGAAATTTAGCGACATGAAAATACACCTGTCAGAATACAATATTAGTGGACTTCACAGAGTGGCAATGCTTTGTATGTTGATAATTACAGCTACATTTTCTGCTTGCAAAGATTTGTTTTGTTCCTCAATGTATAATGGATTCAGAGATCAAAGGCAATGTCTTGCTGTCAAATGTATTCATTGACTACAGACCAATAAAGCTGATCATAGACTCTGATGCCATTTTTCTCGAAGTGATTCTTCTCAAGCCTGCCTTGCCTACACACTATCGTGGAAAAAAATGCTCGAGTAAAGCGCAGTGACATACAACACGTACGACGGCACTATAAAGGGGAAGTTCCATGGCGCCACCCTTCATGTTAGTAAAGTTTGTTGAGCGACGATTCGCGCTTTTCAGGCTCGTGCTTTTCAGTCCGTTACAGCGCGACGAATGTGCTATCTCCATTACGAACGCTAGTTTTACCAGAACGAGCGCTCCCATCTCATACTTGATTCTGAGCATGCACATTTTTTTCACGTCGTTAAAGCCCACACACTACCGTTTTTCATGACGAGAAAAACGACGATGTAAAAAACGACGTGAAAAATTAGAGCATGTACCAATTTTTTCATGGCCGTTTTTCACGTCGTGAAAAATGCTCTGAAGCCCACACACGATCATTTTTAATGACCATTTTAAAAAATGTCATTTTTCTCGTCATTAAAAACGGTCGTGTGTACACGGCATGATTCTAAAGCTATTGGTGTGACATCTTACAAGGGCCAGGTTTAGGATGAGCATATTCCCTGGGTCACTAATATTTCAGAAATCTTACAACCTCAGAACAACCAAACCAAACAGGGTGGCCACATTAAAGGCATTGTGGCAAATAATCTTTTATAAAGATCGATAAAAAAAAAAAAGGCACTGTGGCAAAAGGTACGTATGGGCCTATAGGTGTGGTTAAACCACTGTGATTTAGAGCCATGCCACACACGCAATCCTGTGACTAACTGTCTCATTGAAATAAATTACTTAAAATATATGCATACCAGACACTTCAAGCAACAGTGACTCTACTCTTCAACTCTGGCTACCATAACACCAACCCGTGCCACGACACCAACCCATGCCACAGCTCTTCCCTCTGTGGTCCTCCAATGACCCTTAGCTGTCATTTTGCCAGCCTGGAGCAGTTGTCTCATCAACATATTTATACAGCCTTTCAGCTTACCAATATTCTTCATAACCTTTTCCAATCTTTAACGTGTCACTAAACCCAAGTCATAAAACACTATCAGTACATGCTGTTCATACTCACTATGGGGTTGATTTACAAAAACTGGAGTGCCAAATCTGGTTCAGTCGTGCTTGGCAGCCAATCAGCTTCTAACTTCAGCTTGTTAAATTAAGCTTTGACAAAAAAACTGGAAGCCGATTGGCTACCATGCACAGCTGCACCAGATTTTGCACTCTCAAGTTTTAGTAAATCAACCCCAATGAGACTCGTTTTTTTGTATTCTGCAAAAAACCTGGTTGATCCTGCTGTTTTCTATCTCCCCCTTCTGTCATAGTCCCCAATACAGCTAGTGATTTTGCAGGGCAGTGTTGGCAGCTCTGCATATGCTCAGTTTTCAGTGAGTTTCTATGCTGAGCATTTCCACCCTACCACATCTGAGCAGCCCATGTGACTTTAGAGTCACACATGTGGGCGTATACACAGTGATAAATGACAGCCCACTTCCTCCCTTCTCCTCCATGACCACTAACAAGCTAAACGCAATGGGAGCGGGATATTACATATAGATTAATGGAAGCTTCATCTCCCTCTAATCCAAAAACACAGTCTGGAGGGGCGTGACACAGCCTGTGATTGGCATAAACCCACCCACACCATGTTAATGTAAAAAATAAAGATTTGATGTAAAATATATATTTGTATGACCATGTACAACATTTTATTGATATTTATTTTTACTCTGTATTCCAAAGAATGTTTTTTTTAAAGTTTTTTTTGAACATGTGACCAGCAGCAATGAACTAGAAGCTCCTCCTGCTTATGTTTACCTGCAGACAGTCTAGGAAAGAGCTGGGTCATGTGACAGCTGTATATTGATTGGAAAAAACGTACATGGATGTTTTTCTTTTTATTATTCAAACAATTACAGTGCCATCAACCACATAAAGAAATATAAGAGACAATGTAAATTAAACAGTGTGTGTTTAGTATCACTTTAATGCTGACAGACCACAATGCTGGAATTATTGCCTTACCAGCAACCCCACATACACCCCTTCACCTAAAGCATCATCTTTGCTTCCTGTAGTCTAGCAAACCTTTCCCTTCTGCCATGGTAGATAGACCTTAACCCTGGAGCTGGTTCCTCTACAAAGTCCAGTCAGTCAGTCCAGTCCCTGAGGAATTCACGTGATCATGACGATACGCGTGGGAGGAGTTGGCTGACAGGGTACTGTGTTTGTGAAATATACAAGAGCATATGGGAGCTGCTGCCCTGTTGGGTGGTCTTTTAAAGCGCACTGTTTCAAGTTTTAATGTTAGTGGATATTATGCAATAAATGGGAAACCTTTATATACTACACAATGGGAGTGTATCTTTTATACTGAGAGGACGTGGAGGAAAAGAAGTCCAGACAAAGCCAGCTCAGAGAGGATAGTGGGAGAAGATTGAAGAGCTGAAGAGCCTGAAAGGAACCCCAGCAGGGAAAGGCGATTTTAGACCTAGAAACAGGTCTAAACTGGCGGTGAGCGCAGTAGAGAAAAGTAGCAGGAGTCACTGCCCAATTGTATTAACTGAAATACACAAAGATGAAGGTAGAAAAACTGCAGGATATGAGAAGCACATTTAAAGGGAAAAATATTTGAAATTAGAAAAGCACTACTAGTTGAACTATAGTCATCTGGGACTGTCACATTTATTTTATTTTATTGTACATGAAGTTTGTGACTAAATAATGAAAGCAGTTTTGTGGTTTGAAAGCAAGGCTTTGGGTTAAAAACATTAATTGGATTGCACATGGATAGGCGCAGCCAACATTTTAGATTTTTTTTTGTTTGCCGTTGTGGGAACACATTTATTTGGTTGCAGCCATCAGACACAAGTTAGAAGTGAGGGACTCGTTAGGTTAGGGAGCGCAGGATAATACACACCTGTTTTATATGCCTTTTACTAAATAACTCAGACTGTCTACTTTCCAAAAAAATGGGTCATTTGGGGAAATTTGTACTGTCTTTGCATTTTAGGGCCTCAAGAAATGAGAAAGACAGTCAGTACATCAGAATTTAAGTTTTCAAATATATAGACCATCGTTTGTAGACGATATAACTGACACAAACCAATTGAAATATACTTATTGGGATTTTTTTTTACCAAAGATATGTTGCAGAATACATTTTGGTTTAAATTTATTATGAAATTTGATTTTATTGAATATGTTTTATGACAGAAAGTAGAAATTATATATACTTTTTTTTTTACTTATCGTAAAAAAAGAAAATAAAAAAAAAATCCTTTTGTGATCAAATACCATTAAAAGAAAGTGTAAAAAAATGTATATAAATTCCATTTGCGTACAGTGTTGCATAACTGCGCAATTGCCAATTAAAGTAGCGCAGTGCTAAATAGCAAACATTTTGAACATATGACATTTTGTGCATTATCTACCTGATCCAAAAAAGCACAAAAGAGGATTTAAAAATGCCTACTAAAAAACAAAGTGTTCTGTATTAGACACAGAAGTCAGGCACTAAGACCAAAACTGGTTTTGTATTCAGAATGTATGCATTACATTCACAAAATTCTGCTGACATAGATGACAGTCTATTGACTTACAACTCAGACTGAGAAAACCCTGTACAAATATCCAACTGAGAAGGATAGGGCATGAAGACCCTGTTTCATAGTGGCTGAGACATCTTGGTGCTTCTCTATTATTTCATAAATGGTACAGAAACAAATCTGGAAAGGTAGCATTTGCAACACATGCAATAAAACAATCAAAAAGGTGAAAGCAGTTTAAAAAAAAAACACATTAATTATACACAATGCATAGGAAACCTTAATAACACTGACACTCACAGCCTGCGCCTAAAGTGGAACTAGTGCTAGATCACTTTAGACTGGGCCCTTTTGCGTGTATAGCTACTGTATGTAAAACATTCAAAATAAATGCCTATACTGTTTTAAATCCAGTAATACACTGTCTCACCCTGCTCTGCACTTGCTCAGTTGTTCTATGTTCTTGGCACTGTGCCAAGAATGTAGAGGCCGTTCTGCTGACAGCCTTAAAGGTGTTGTAAAGGTTTGTTTTTTTATTTTCTAAATAGGTTCCTTTAAGCTTTTAAGCATTGTTGGTTCACTTACCTTTTCCTTATATTTCCCTTCTAAATGTTTTCTTTCTTTGTTTTCTTTGTCTGAATTTCTCACTTCCTGTTCCTCCTCAGTAAGCTGTTCAGTAAGCTGTTCTGGCTGACTCCACACCACTCGGATGATGGTGTGAAGTTTAGTGAGGAGAAACAGGAAGTGAGAAATTCAGACAAAGAAAAAAAACATTTAGAAGGTAAATAGAAGGAAAAGGTAAGTGAACCAACAATGCACTAGCTTAAAGGAACCTATTTGTAAAATAAAAAACGAACCTTTACAACCACTTTAAAGCAGAATTAAGCCCTCCTATCCTTTATAGCCAAGGAATCTGCTTCTGTGTGATCTGCAACTGCCACAGGGTGACAGTTTGGTTGAGTACACAAGCAAACGTGACATTTAGGAATCCTGGCATTCCAGGAATGTAGTTGTTTTTTGTAACTGGTAAATTGATGGGTTTAGTTCCGCTTTATGATTTACTGCTGCTCAGGGGCTCTGGGATTCAGCAAAATGGTACCCTCCAGCAAGAAGAAACAGGAGCAATGATGAAGGCAATTTACAGAATGCACTACATTTGGTAGCGGAATGATTAATGTGGAATGTATGTTCCTTGGTAATGAACGTTATTTTTTTATCAAGTGGTTATGGGTAAAGTTCTACTTTAATGTCATTAAGTTGTTGCACCAAAGTTTTCAACATAAGACATTTTTTGCATTATCTAGCCTATCCAAAAAGGTTTTAAACCTTTAAAGAGGTTTTAAAGATGCCTACTAAAAAAACAAAAAGTACTGTATTAGACACAGAGATCAGGCACCAAGCCTAAAGCCTAGTACACACTAGTAGTTTTTTTTTAGTTTAACACAGCAAGGCTGAACGAAAAATAACAGACAGCTCAGGAGAAGCTGCTGTACTGACAATCCGAATTAGTACAGCAATCTCCTCTGCTGTGTTATTGTGTTCTGACAGGGGGGTGACCACCCACCCCACCACCAGAACACTCCGGTCAGCGCTCTCAGCCATTGACTTAGAGCACTGTTTGGGAGTCGATCGGCAGACCCTTTTCGGTCATGCCCAATCAACAGAATCCAGACGGACGGTTTGTTGCAGTACACACGGGCCAAATGTCGGCCGGGTTCTCTAGAACTTGCTGATGCCGCCTGATATTCAGCCCATGTGTACTAGGCTTTAGGCAGGCTTTGAATGCAAAATTTATTCACTCACAAAATTCTGCTGACATAGACGACAGTATATTGACTTACAACTCAGACTAAGAGAACCCTGTACAGATACTGTATACAATTGAGAAGGATAGGGCACGACCAATAGGTGTAGATCCTGTTCCATGGTGGCCTCTATTGTTTCATAAATGTTACAGAAACAAAATTTGGAAAAGTAGCATTTTCAACACATGCAAATGTACCACCCTCCTAGATAAACTGCTAGAATGTTAGGTACATTGAGTTCCTTTTGATTCCTCTATAATTATTGGAGCAGCTGTTTATTTCTTTGGACTGTTCTCGGTTTCACAGCCTGCAGACCTGATAGTTTCTCCCAGCATTCCAAAGGCTTCCAGAACAGAGGGCCAGAAAGTCAAATGAGCAAATGACCTAAATATGTATGGTGCTTCAGCCAATCCCCAGGCAGGTGTGCCCAAGTAGGTGGCTGCAGAGGGAATTAAATAATTTTAGGTTTGAAAAATCCCTGGTCTAGTCCTGCTGGAGGAGTCCCCAGCCTCTGTAGCTACTGCCCTTTTGAGGCTACTGATGTTCATTGAAGTCGCAGTTGTGGCAGAGCTAGGGGACCTATTCTTAATATTTTCCTGGAGCCAAGAATATGGTCTGGAGAGCTCACAGAGGAGGGCCGGGTTGAAGTTGGAGGATGTGAACTGCCCTGGATATTATGAGTACTAACCCAAGCTCAAGATTTAGTGACCATGTGCTGTTTTACTACTGGGGAACCAGCTGTAGTCTATCCAGACACTGCTTCAGTCTACCTTCACATGTGCGACAAATTAAACTTATGACCCCAACTGTATCGATTTGTTCCAGTCTTATTTCCGCTACCAATTTAGTGAAAGTTTGTAAACCTGAGTATGAAAGACTGTGTTTCTACTGCTTAGAGAGAGATGTGTCCTCTGCAGAATTGTGCATAAGCGTTTTGGAGTATCTCATTCCCCATTGTCATCCTCCTGTTACAAGTTTCTTCAGCAATAAATACTAAAAAGACATCCTCTAGACTGTTTACTGAGCCAGAGGTCATAGACTGTTTCTGTGGGCCTGGCTGACTCTGTGCTGTTTTAAGAAAGAACCAGTTAAACTCAACGGTTCCTACAGGGGTAGCGCTATCAAAAACGTGAAACAAGTTTTTAATTATGCACCGTTGGAAAACTAAATTACATTGGCACCCACAGCCAGTTTTAAGGCAGATGGTTGACAGCCTTACCTTGGAGATTTTTTTTACACACAGTTTTAAACCTCTTATTGAAATGGATTTCTATCGCTAGCTTGTGCAGTAATGTTCTAATTACTAGCAGTGGTCAAAATGCTTATATTCCTGTGGATCAGCTGTTAGAAATGAGTCCATAGACAATACAGAAGCTATTACCAGGACTTGCGGTGCTTGGCTTTTTCTGACATTAGGTAACCATGGTTATGTATCTTTGGAGATGAGTGTGTTGGAAGCCTCAGAGCTGCTTAGTAGGGTATAAAAGTCTGAACCCTTTCCTGTCTTTGCAGTGCACCTTTCCACTTTTTAGGCTGGATGATGATATTTTTCTGAATATAACAAAGTGTTTTTATGGATGATTATGTAAGATGTGTGCAGTCTCCCATTCTGTGGACGGACATTCACAGTTGGGTTTTCACCTCTCTCACTATTAATTACAATTCATAACATATATGAGGCGTATCTCCAGAAAGACCCTCCAGTTTTCAAGCAGAACAGCTGCTTTCTTGTCAACACTCTTTCATTATCTGCTCCCTAAATGTTGCTTCACTGACCTGGAAGCTTATTAAATAGTGAGGCAGCATACTCTAACAACTTCCTCTCTTCCCCTAGGGTAAAGCATCACTTACAAAATGCAATGTGTTCTGCACGCTGCAGGCTTCGGTCTGTCAACTGGCAATGACAAATTGAAAGCTGGCAGCAACCAGCACAAATTGTATTTGCAAATTCTGCTTTACCTTGCAAAAGGAAGGAAAAGCATGGCAGAAACAATGCTTAGCTGGCCCACTCTACCAGGGCAGAGAGGTAACTTTTACAAAATGAAAAAGGACGGAGAGAAAGGACTGCTGTTTCTCCAACAATGGCACCTCTGTTCTAATATTGTTTATGGCAATAACTTGGCAACATGAATTCAGTGACTTCAGTAGTATCACGTAGTTGCTAAGTGTCCCGGTTCCTGTGGGGAAGTCCCAGGATTTTGGACACTGTCCCACAGACACTTGGCAGAAGGGAAATGCAGGCAGTGTTCTAGCACTACAGTTATGCTGACACTGACTACTGGGCAGAGTGTTTTCTTGTCCAATATTTACAACATACTTTTGGTCAGCAGAGGCAGAGCAGCAGTGTGGGAGCATGTGTTCAGAGAAGTACCCGATGAACATCAACACTGTGTCAGAGAATTGTATTTTTAGCACTTTGGTGCTAGCACCCAAGATAAAAATGCCAAAGTATGACCCCCATATCCTTCTAATCCCAATGAGCTCTAAACTACTTTAGCAGCATAGGTTGCAGGCTCTGCACTACTTGTGTCCCCTCCTGTGAAGCACCAAAGGCAACCACTTCTGACTACCCCTTGGCCCAGCCATGCTAATACTTGTGCTTGCTCCCACTAACCCCACAACTTTATTTTGTTCCCACTGGAAACAGCTATATAGGGATGACTTTTCTCCCACTGACAGTAATAAGGGGCCTTCTTTTGCTCCTATTGACACAATGGTGGGGCTTATTTTACCCCCACTGACCAAAATATCACAGACACCAACAATAGGGCTTATTTCAAGGTGGTTGTAAACCTCAGGCATGAAATATGAACAAAGCATATCCCTCTATAGTGTATACTTGTCTCAATTAAGAGCACTAATGTCGCGTACACACGATCGGTATTTCCGACAACAAATGTTCGATGTGAGCTTTTGGTCTGACATTCCGACCGTTTGTAGACTCCATCGGACATTTGCTGTCGGAATTCCCGACAACAAATGTTTGAGAGCAGGTTCTCAATTTTTTTCTGACAACAAAAGTTCTTGCCGGAAATTCCGATCGTGTGTATCCAATTCCGATGCACAAAAATCATGCTCGGATTAAATTCGACGCATGCTTGGATTCATTGTACTTATTTTTTCTCGGCTCGTCGTAGTGTTGTACGTTTCCACGTTCTTGACTTCCGGAATTTCCAAGCAACATTTGTGCGACCGTGTGTATGCAAGACAAGTTTGAGCCAACATCCATCGTAAAAAAAAAACCACGGTTTTGTTGTCGGAAATTCCGATCGTGTGTAAGCGGCATAAGTGTCAGTTTTGTCTGCTGCTTTGTTCCTCTGCTATCAGCATGAATCACTTCTGACAAGTTTTGTTAATATCAAGAGAAAAATGGTGACAGAGGAGGAATCTCCAGCTTACTGGCAGCCTCAGCTCTGTTCCTGTGTGCTGTGTGTGTATGTGGGGGGTGTCCCTTTTCTCCAATCAGCTGTCAGACCTTTCCTCACTGAGCTCTGGAGAGTGTAACTTCAGCTCTCCACCTCCTTTTTTCTGAACTCTCAGACAAGCTTTATAATGCATCACTTTGAACTTTTATGGCAGGTTACAAGGTCCTGCTATGGGTTTTTTGAGTATAAAGAATATGTACATTGGTAGGGACCCGTCCTGGGTACGGCTCCCATTATTATGGTTGGTGGTACCTGCGTGTAGTTGTTTGTCTCTGAGACAGTGTTTGTTGCGGCTGGAGGCCTAATACATTTTTAGTGGTCACGCAGGTACGAATAGTTGATGTCCACAAGGACATTTTTGGCAGAATGTACTGCATGTCGTAATGTTGCATATGTTTATAAGCTATTTATAATTGGTTAATAAAAGGCTGCTATGACCATCCTGAGTCTCGTGTGGTTATTCTAGGAAAAAAGGTTAGTGGAGGAGTGGTGGTCAAGCAGTTGGGAGAGCAAAGCATATTTTATACCCTAGTCATGTCTGGTGCCAAAAACTGGATACATTTTTGCATGCCCAAAGAATATGAAAAATGGTACCCACTTGCCCACATTCTCTCCAGCAGAGAGAGGACTGAGCAGGATAAAACTTGACCTTTCTATAAGGGGTGAGATACCACCTGGTCATGATTTTTTGGGCTAGCTCCCAGTGGTTAATGCAGCATGTTATCCTGTATGAGTATCATAGGGCTTCCATTCACTGGGCCTCTGAGAAGGAAGATTGTAAGTCTTTTTCCCATTGCACCATCTGGGGAGTTTTGGAGAACTTTTCTTTATGTTGAAAAGGGAGCAAAATAGGGATATGCCCTTCGGCAGAAGACTAAGATTGTTGAAGAATAGCCAGGCCTGAGGATGCAGATATACCATGGGTTTGGGGGCGGCATTCAGAAAATGTGAAATACGCAAAAATAGGAAGACGTCTTTGGAAGGGATGTCAAATTTGGTTACCAGTTCATAAAAACGTCTAGATCTATTATGGATAAGGTCTTCTAACCCAGTGTTTCTCAACTCCAGTCCTCAAGGCGCCCCAACAGGTCATGTTTTCAGGATTTCCATTATTTTGCACAGATGATTTGATCAGTTTCACTGCCTTAGTAATTACCACAACTGTTTCATCTGAGGGAAATCCTGAAAACATGACCTGTTGGGGCGCCTTGAGGACTGGAGTTGAGAAACACTGTTCTAACCAGTGGATACCTGATTCACGCCATGACTTAGTCTGCAATTGTGGTATAAGAGATTCTAAAGTTGAAAGTGGAGTTAGTATACTAGTATTGGATTTGTGGTATACAGAGCTATGGGCTAGAACTCTTTAAGCTTTTAAAGATGCCTGAACTGTAGGGGGCGAAGTTACTAGATTCAAGGGAGACCAGAAATCAGTGAAAAGTAGTGCTTTAAGGTCCACAGTTCTACATAGGGCTGATTCCATAGCCACCCATATGGTATCCGGGGATGGGTGAAACCAGTGTTTCAGTTGAGTAAGCAGTGACGAGTAATAATAATCTCAAAGGTCCACAAAGCCAACTCCACCAGCCTTTTTGTGTTTGATAAGATGTGTATTGGGACATTGTGCTCTTTTGTTTTTCCATATAAACTTTTTAAGAAGGGAGGTAAGAGAGCAAAAGTACTCTCTTCTGGTAGGAATGGGAAGAGTCCTAAAAAGGTATAGGATTTGGGGCAAGATCATCATTTTAAAAGCAGATAGTCTGCCCATCTATGTAAGCTTGCAATGGGAATACTGATGAAGCGCTTTAGTCAATTATGCAATGAGTGGTTTATAGTTTGCTGCTGCCAGTTGAGAGAGACAGGACATCAGCTGAATGCCTAAGTAAGGAATGCTTATGTCCTCCCAGGAGTAAGGTAGTTGTGTGGTAAGGTGATATTTAGTATATTTGAAGACGTCTAAGTCTAAAATAAGAGATTTGGTATAAATCACTTTATAATAAGATATAGAGCTAAACATCGATTTAATTGAAAGAGCTATTTCACTGTCCATAAAGTGACCATTCAAAGACCTCAGTTGATCAGGGGATATAGTCAGGAGTTTAATCTGTCTCAAAAAATTATTATTATCAACCTTTGGCTGAGGGGTCGAAGAGTCGTCCCCTAAAGTATATAAAGCTTGGTAACAGTCAGCAAAAGCGTTGGCTATGTGCTGAGGATTACTAAGCCTTTTCTTTGTAAATGGGTGGTAAATTAATGGCAATCTAGATTTTGAATTGCGTGTTTTTAATCTATTCGCCAGAAGTTTGCCGGCCTTGTTGTTATTAGCATAGTAATGCAATTTGAAATGTCTTAGATAATGATCATGTTGGGAGCATAATAGTGACCGCAGCTCATATCTTAATGAGATGAGAGTAGATGAGGTGGATTCTGATGGTGCTTGTTTATTTTGAGTTTCTAGGTCATGTATAGATTTCAGAATGTATACAAAAAAAGGGGGGAAAGAGCATAGGGCATATTATGTACAATCAGTACAATAAGGAAATCCTAACCTAAACTGTAAACCCAATGTGGGCGGGGTCTCGCTAGTCAAAAAATCATATATGAAAACAAAAAAAAGGGGGGGGTTCCCAACCAAATCAATGGGGGATCCAAGGACCAAAATGAGAAACTCCAAAATCAGAAGGTAAGTACAAAAGGTAAAAATGTATTCAATAGTTGGAAAATTAATCCGTAAAACATTCCTCATGGAGAGAATGTGGTAGGCAAAGAACTGACAAAAAACATGGAAAGAAGCAAAAATGCTATCCATGTGTAACCACAAACGAAAAATGGCACAAAACAGGACAATGACCACACAACATAGAACATAAAACAAAACCGTCCGGACGCCTGATATCTCTGTGTGGGTAACCGGCTGCGAAAAATCGCAAAAATTTGAAAACAATAATAATGTGAACTAAGCAGGTAACCCACGCAGAGATCCCAAGAAGGCTATAGCCCGTGGGCAAGGGGAAAAAGGGAAAAGGGGAAGGGAGGGAGGGATGGGAAAGGGAATGGATATGGGACCTCAGGGGAACAGGAAGTATGGGAAGGTTCCCTATGTTGTGGAAGTCCAAAGGGGCAAAATAATTAGAATCCAATCAAAGTGTCCACTTGCACTAAAGCTGGTAATGAGATGGTGTTCTGAGTAGTAATGTACACTGAATAAAGGTACCAAGCAGAGGTTCAGATGTAATGAGTGGTGGGTGGTGGTAGCCAAACTGCAGCAAGAGGTAACACGTTGTATGGATACGGACACTGCAAGTTTGACGTCACTAACCAACGTCATGTGGCGTCTGTGTTCGAAATCCCGGAAGTCCGCCCGTGGTGGACACGGGGAACGCGGAAGGACCCGACTCTCGCATAGCGGTAATCTACCGCCGCGCTACATACCACATGCTGTGGCTCTCCTTAGGGACGAATCCATCTTCAACTGGTGGCATCCATCTGCATTAAACACCGAAATCAAGCTTTTCTTCATGCAGCTACATCATATGGAACGGAATTCGCTGATCGGCATCGCTTCTACGTCCAGGCCCCCTCACATTTGGGTATCGTATTCTTAATTATGGGCTATTGATATATTTACCTGGCTTTGAGCAATACATGCTGACTATACTACCACATTGGCTTGCAGTGTCCGTATCCGTACAACGTGTTACCTCTTGCTGCAGTTTGGCTACCACCACCCACCACATTAGTGCAAGTGGACACTTTGATTGGATTCTAATTCTTTTGCCCCTTTTGACTTCCACAACATAGGGAACCTTCTCATACTTCCTGTTCCCCTGAGGTCCCATATCCATTCCCCTTCCCATCCCTCCCTCCCTTCCCCTTTTCCCTTTTTCCCCTTGCCCACGGGCTATAGCCTTCCTGGGATCTCTGCGTGGTTTACCTGCTTAGTTCACACTATTATTGTTTTATAATTTTTGCGATTTTTCGCAGCCGGTTACCCACACAGAGATATCTGGCGTCCGGATGTTTTTGTTATTGTTCTATGTTGTGTGGTCATTGTCCTGTTTTGTGCCATTTTTCGTTTGTGGTTACACATGGATAGCATTTTTGCTTCTTTCCATGTTTCTTGTCAGTTCTTTGCCTACCACATTCTCTCCATGAGGAATGTTTTACGGATTAATTTTCCAACTATTGAATACATTTTTACCTTTTGTACCTACCTTCTGATTTTGGAGTTTCTCATTTTGGTCTTTGGATCCCCCATTGATTTGGTTGGGAACCCCCCCCCCCTTTTTTTTTGTTTTCATATAGATTTCAGAATGGCTGTGAGTTTACTGTTATGCTGCTGTTTTTATATAGCACTCAGAAAAGATGCCTACATCAGGGGTGTCATAAGTGGTGAAATAGTCACAGAGATGTTGTGTAAGCCTCAGTTTGTTGTCGGGATTTTGTATGATCAAATTATTACATCGCCAAACAAACCTTGGGGGACAGGCATCCCTCTCCTCCACAGTGAGCGAAGTTGCTGCGTGGTCAGACCATGTGATATCGTGGATGGAGGAAGCAGAGGCCTGTTGCAACAACCATCTATTCACAAAAAAAGTAGTCAATCCTGGAGTAGGAGTGGAATCTAAAAGGAGAAGGTGGTGTAGCCTCTCTCTTCCCCCCCCCCCCGTGAGTGCATCTCCAGACAAGTTGCTCAGTATGGATAAAGCTCCCTAAAGCCGGACGATGACCTTTGGAAGAGGGGGGTAGAGTCCAGAGTAGGGTTTACGATGTAGTCTTAGTTGGCGGGAGTTCGGTGCATATGCATTCACCAGGGTGTACGGGATGGCTTTAAGGGTACAAACCAGAATGATGTACCTGCCATCAGGATCAGAGATGCAGCTTTCCAAAACAAATGAGACTGTATTTTTGATTGCTACGATCACTCCTTTCTTCTTTTTGGGAGTGTTAGCTATAAAAATTTGAGGGTAGGAGGAATGTGCACATTTGGGGCTAGCAGTGATATGGAAGTGAGTTTCTTGAATATTCTGAATATCAGCAGCATGCTTGCAAGCTTCATTCCACATCCTGTGCACTGCCAAAAAATTTGTTCGTGTTTGTATCATTCGTTTTGTTTTTTTTGGGGGTCATTCATTATAATTGAAATCCTGAAATTCTAAAATGTGTAAATTCGTAATTTTCGAAAATCCGAAATCTGGAAATTCTAAAACTCGTAAATTTGAATATGCGAAATCCAGAAATTCGTAAATTTGAAAATTCGTAAATTTCGAAAATCCGAAATCTGGAAATTCGAAATAATAACTAACAACTAACTAATTAAATTATAGGTATTGGAATTTTCTTTCAAATTTGGCTGTTAGTGAATGTAACGAATACAAATTTATCTGAAGTTATGTATTATCCAAAAATAACGAATGTCGCATGTAAACAAATGGAATGGAACAAATTCATAATTAATAATAAAAAGTTATTATTGTTATTTATTATTATTAATTCATTACGTTCCATTCGTTTAGACACAGCATTCGTTATTTCCTAAAATTCGTCACTTTGGATAAATTTGTATTCATTACCTTCACCAACAGGCAAATTTGAAAGGAAATCCAATACCTATAATTTAATATTAGTAATAGTTAAGTTATTATTAGTTAGTTATTGTTTTACATTTTCGTATTTCTGAATTTTGAGATTTTGGTATTTCTGAATTTTCGAATATTCAAATTTACGAATATTCAGAAAAATTAGTTAAATGAGTTTTTGTCAATTCGGATATTTCCGAATTTTTGGATTTACGTATTTCAGATTTTTTAAATTTCTGGATTTTCGAATTTCAGAATTTCGTAAATTAGCATAGTCTAAATCTGTAAATTATGAATTTTCAAATATTCAAATTTACGAATATTCGGGAAACATTCGTTAAACGGGTTTTCGTTAATTCGGATATTTCCGAATTTGTCAAAATTTGTTAAAAAACAAATTCACAACAAAACGAATTACACATGTCTATTCTACATAGAGCATCTTTTAGCCAGATGGTTCAGGCGCTTAACATTTAACGATAAGTCCCATCTTGTAAGACTGTAAGGATGGTGTGAGTAGAACTTGCTTGGGAATGATGCATGATGCTTGAGTAGTCCAGACATACGAGATGTAGGAGGTGTGATAGTAACAAGAGAGGCCATGTAATAAAAGGTGTAAACTTTGGTGTTGCCAGAAATATAGAAGGAACAAAATCCTCCTTGCATAGGAGGACTAGTAGAGAATCCAGGTCCTCGGTGTACTCACATACCCAAAATGGAAACAGTTCCAACAGGAAGTAATAGAAAACATCAAAAATATGGAGGCCTCCTTTCTGCACAGAGGGTCTCGGCAACAAACGATGCTGCACATATGTGGGGTTAAAGGGGAATTCAAATAAGGAATTTCCCAATCCGCCCGGGATGCTGTGTGCTATCTTCTTGAAAGATATATAGGCCAGGCATGCCTTAGGTTGTGTAGGTATGCTGCTTCACTGGGACACTCCCCCATGTTGGGTTTGATTTAGACACTTGTTGGGGTCTATGCTCAGGTGGAGGCGGCTCGGGAATAATATCCCACTGTTGTAGAAGGTGGAGTCCTTCTTCCAGAGAGGTAATGTAAGAGGTAGAACCATGATGGATGATCTCCAGCTTTGCTGGGTACTTCCACTTGTATAGTATATTATGATTTCTCAATGCTTTAGTGATTGAGATGAGGTCTTTACGCCTCTGTAGAGTGAATTGAGAAAGATTAGGAAGTTATTGAACTTTTGTAGCTTGTTCTGGTAGTCTGTCCGGATGTCTAAAAGCAGCTAAGAGTTGCTCTTTCACTTGAAAAAGTGTATCCTCAGGATAACATCCCTGGGTACCTCCTTCGGCAAAAAGGACGGTTTGGGCACATGGTGGATCCTGTCTATGGTTAGATCTGAAAGGATTACTGCTAGGAACAACTCACATGCAAAGTGAGGGAGCTGCGCTGCTTGTACTGCCTCTGGTATGTCCCTTATTTTTAAATTGTTTCTCCTTGATCTTTTCTCAAGGTCTGCCAGCTTCTCTTTGATCCAGGCGATATCCTCAGATTGGGCAGTATGAGCATCCACCAGGGTATTATAGTTGTCAGTAAAGTCACACATTGAACGTACAACATGATCTACATGTTCACCTAATAATTATTCAGTAATTAAAATTGTGTTTGTTGGATACAAGCCATCAGGGAGAGGAGCATGTCCTTCATCATGGTATGAGATACAGGTTGCCCACTAGTAAGAAAGGAGGTGACTGGATCTGGAGGGGAGACAGTAGGGACACATTCAGTTTCTGTGCTTACCTCAGTAAGCATGTAATTTGTGGCTTCCTCCAATCCCTCTCTGCGAGGTTTGGACTTCACCGGACTCTGAAAGGTAGGGGTGTTTGGACATGATGCAGGGAGATCCTTGTCTCTCCCTGCCATTGCTGCAGTGGATCCCGGAGAAGCCACCACTAGGGGTCTGGCGGGCCGAGAAGGCTGTGAACTGCCACTGTTTTGTTGTAGCCGCTGGGTCATCGGTGGAAAGAAACTCGTAAGTTTCTGGGGTTGTTGTAGATCTCTCTTGCGGTGAAAAATTAATACTTTGGATTTCCCCTCACTTTATAATTTGGTGCAAAGTCACTGGGATAAACAGAGGGGTTAATCTCCCCAATGTGGACATAGACTGCTATAACAATTTACTTAAAGTTCTACTTCTCTATTCTATTTCAAACTAACAAAAAAAAAGTTTTGCCTACTCCTATGGTTTAAGTAAAAGACAAACACAATAAACATTAAAGTGGTTATAAAGGCAGAAGGCTTTTTATCTTAATACATTCTATGCATTAGGATAAAAAACCTGTGTGCAGCAGCCCCCCTCAGCCCCCCTAATACTTACCTGAGTACAATCTCTATACAGCAATGTTGCATCAGTGCCTTGGCCATCTGGGACTCTTCCTCCTGATTGGCTGAGACACAGCAGCTCCTGCTGCTGTTAAGCAAAATCAGTGAGCCAATGAGGAGAGAGAGAGGGGGTGAGGCCTAGCCACGGCTCCGTGTCTGAACAGACACAGGGAGCTGCGGCATGGCTCGGGTACCCCCATAGCAAGCAGCTTGCTGTGGGGGCACTCAACAGGTGGTAGGGGCCAGGAGTGCCAGCGAGGGACCTGAGAAAAGGAGGATCTGTACAAAACCACTGCATAGGGCAGGTAAGTATAACCTGTTTGTTATTTTTAAAGAAAAAAAAAAACAAGACTTTACTATCACTTAAAAGTTAAAGCTAAATTTTTCTTTCCTTGTGAGGTTTGAGTCATATCAATAACAGAAAATCTTTGTCATAGGAACTACTAATGTAATCTGGTATGTCCCAATACCTGTAACTGCTGCTTTGTATTAACAATGTGACCTGTTACAGAAAGTAGAATATGTATGTAGTGGCAGCTCTTACAGGTAATACGATTATGCTACAAGACGGACCCAGAATAAAACTGCTGTATTCATGCTATTGACAGACTGCATCATGTACAGTACAGTCATATGAAAAATAGTACCTATTCATTGACTTTTCCAACATATCAAAACAGTGTGTTGCCAAGTTCAAAAGAGCTCTCTAAAGGCCCTCAGAAAAGTTCAACAAAAAAATATTTAAAAAAAACAAAAAAAAAACTATAAGTAGCAAACAGTGAGGGAAAAAAGATTTTGATCTCCTGCTGATTTTGTACATTTGCCCACTGACGAAGACATGAGCATTCTATAATTTTAATGGCAGGTTCATTTTAACAATGAGAGACAGAATAACAAAATTATCCAGAAAAACACATTTCAATAAAGTTATAAATTGATTTGCATTTTAATGAGTGAAATAAGTATTTGAACCCTTCACAAAACATGATTTAGTACTTAGTGGCAAAACCCTTGTTGGCAATCACAGAGGTCAGACGTTTCTTGGAGTTGGCCACCAGGTTTGCACACATCTCAGGAGGGATTTTGTCCCAATCCTCTTTGTAGCTCCTCCCCAAGTCATTAGGGTAACTCAAACCTTCAGCTCCCTCCACATATTTTCTATGGGATTAAGGTCCGGAGACTGGCTAGGCCCCTCCAGGACCTTAATGTGCTTCTTTTTTAGCCACTCTTTTGTTGCCTTGGCCGTGTGTTTTGGGTCATTGTCATGCTGGAATACCCATCCATGACCTATTTTCAATGCCCTGGAGGGAAGGAGGTTCTCACCCAAGATTTGACGGTACATGGTCCTGTCCATCGTCCCTTTGATGCGGTGAAGTTGTCCTGTTCCCTTAGCAGAAAAACACCCCCAAAGCATAATCTTTCCACCTCCATATTTGATGGTGGGGTTGGTGTTCTTGAGGTCATAGGCAGCATTCCTCCTCTTCCAAACATGGTGGATTTGATGCCAAGCAGCTAGATTTTGGTCTCATCTGACCACAACACGTTCACCCATTTCTCCTCTGAATCATTCAGATGTTCATTAGCAAACTTCAGACGTGCCTGTACATGTGCTTTTTTAGCAGGGGGGGCTGGCGGGCGCTGCAGCATTACAGTCCTTCACGGCATAGCGTGTTACCAATTGTTTTCTTGGTGACTATGGTCCCAGCTGCCTTGAAATCATTGATCAGATTCTCCCCTGTAGTTCTGGGCTGATTCCTCACCGATCTCATGAGCATTAAAACTCAACGAGGTGAGATCTTGCATGGAGCCCCAGACCACAGGAGATTGAGAGTTATTTTGTGTTTCTGTTGTCACCCTCTCACCAAGCTACTTGGCGATGGTCTTGTAGCCCATTCCAGCCTTGTGTAGGTCTACAATCTTGTCCCCGACATCCTTGGACAACTCTTTGGTCTTGGCCATGGTGGAGAGATTGGAATCTGATTGATTGCTTCTATCAACAGGTGTCTTTTATACAGGTAACAAGCTGAGATTAGGAGCACTCCCTTTAAGAGAGTGCTCCTAGTCTGAGTTTGTTACATGTATAGAAGACACCTGGGAGACAGAAATCTTGCTGATTAATAGGGGATAAAATACTTATTTCACTCACATGCAAATCAATTTATAACTTTTTTTAAATGCATTTTTCTGGATATTTTTGTTGATATTCTGTCTTTCACTGTTAAAATAAACCTACCATTAAAATGAAAAACTTGGCATTTCTTTTGTCAGTGGGAAAACGTATAAAATCAGCAGGGGCTCAAATACTTTTTTCCCCTCACTGTATATTTCAAATGACAGCTAATTTGTCAAGGACAAATTATATAAGGTTTTTAAAATGTTAATATTCATTCATAAGAATATGCACAAAAAGCTGATAACACTCATATATATCAGTGGTTCTGAAAAAAATTCTGTCATTCCCACCTTTGGAAGCAGTTTGAGGTTTGTGACTTTTTTCAAGAGGACATGAGGATTTGGCCAGAATTAGAGTGGTTGTAAAGGTAGAAGGTTTTTATTACCTTAATGCATTCTCTGCATTAAGGTAAAAACCCTTCTGTGACCAGTTTACCATCCAGCCCCCCTAAATACTTATATGAGCCCCCCAATCTCAATCCAGTGCCGAGCCTGAGACCAGAGGTTTGAGGCTGCTCTGTGCAAAACCATTGAACAGAGAGGGGAAGTATAAAAATAAATGGTGTATTAAACACGAAAGTGGTTGAATAGAATCACAATGTCTTTGAGCTATATATAACAATTTCACATGCATGTATTTCAACTGTATTTAAAGCTGAACCCTAGGAAAGAAAAACCCTTACACTTGCAGTGAGTCTCCCTTTCCATTGCAAGGCCTAACTGCTCATTTTACCTAGGGGATATTAAAGCGGAGTTCCACCCAAAAGTGGAACTTCCGCTTTAACCACTCCTCGCCCCCTTACATGCCACGTTTGGCATGTAATTTTTTTTGGGGGGGAGTGAGGGCTTCGTTAGGAGTGGGACTTCCTGTCCCACTTCCTCCTTCCGCCCAGGGACCGCTTAGGCGACTCGCCATATCGCCTTAGGCGGCCCCTCCCTGTAGGCAATCACCTGGGACACGTGACAGGTCCCAGGCGATCGCCTGTCCACTCCTAGAGTGCGGCGTGACTCACGCATGCGCAGTGAGTGCCCGGCCGTGAAGCCAAAGCTGTCACGGCCGGGTACCCACAGTGTGAATGGACGTGCCAGCGGAGAGTGGGGGAGAGGAGCGACGCTCCAGGCGGCCGCGTCGCTGGACAGTAAAGCAGGTAAGTGTCCGTTTATTAAAAGCCAGCAGCTACACTTTTTGTAGCTGCTGACTTTTATTAAACATAAAAAAGGCTGGAACTCCCCTTTAAATAGATTAATATACTTACCTTATTCCTTACTTCCCCGGCAGCCAGCTAGGTCCTCCACTGTCCAATTCTCCGGAAAGTAGTCAGGACCTCAGCGTCTTCCCATACAATGCAGGACTGCTGGTTTTGCATTGTATAGCTGATAAGTGCTGCAACCAGTTCGGCAGCGAAGAGTCTAATATAGATTTTAAGGGGGACCCAGGAACAAAAACATTTAAGAAGGCACAGGTTCCCCTCCAAATTTCATCCCAGATCCTTCAATCTCTGGGGTCCCTCTTATTTTTGAAGAAGGATCTAGAATTCGATAAGCCCCCCCACCAGCAACCCCTAAGTGTTTTGGGGAAGAGGTCCATCAACATCATCAACACAGGGACAAGGTGCTTTGTTAGCAGGGACTTTGCTACCAAGGTACCACCTGTGTTGAGGGCATGTAGCCTGGTATAGCTCAGGATGAAGGGGAAGCACAATCTCTCAAACTTTGTTTACGCTCACCTTTCAACAAAGAGTCCCCAGCTGACAGCAGAATGTGCCCGGAGTGGATGAGTCACTGGTTATTAGAAAGCCAGCAGGTGCCAGTTCCCTAACAACCAGGAGCCCTGAGCAGGGAGCTGTGACATTTTTATTATCACTGCTGCTAAATACAGCACTTCCCATTGCAGCTGGGAGTTTGCTCAGCCAAACACACATTAGTTTGACCATGTGCCGAACCTCCTGAACAAGAAATGAACTTGCAGCTTTTCCCTAGAGTGCACAGGATTTTCATATTATTTCCTCTTATGGTTTGCAGTGTTAAAGTGAATACACACTATAATAAAATTGAGTGAACGATCGTCCGGTTTTCTGTGTGGTGTTAGCAGATGAATTTTATATTGTTATCTGTATCCCTTCCTGATAGATTCTCCCTCATTATTTGTTCTGGTGAGATTTTCCTCACTTTTGAGAGATGTTCTCCGGCTTGCTGTTGTGTCTACTGGATAGGAAGTTATTATCCTGAATAAAACACAGGCAGTGCAAAATAAAAACAGACAGGGTTTTAATTCTTCCCTACTATGAACTTAAAAGAAAATGGCTTTGGATTTACTTCTTTAAGACAGGATGTGATACAAATAGAATATAATTTCAAAACAAATCACCTGCAATGATTTATTTTGAGTATGCTTTGAAGCCTTAAAGTTGAGTTCCAAGCTAAATTGAAACTATTACTTAACCCCTTAACGACCGCTCACGACATATATACGTCGGCAGAATGGCTCGTACAGGCACAAGCACGTACCTGTACGTCCCCTTTAACTGCCTGCCGTGTGCCTGCGGCGGTGCTCGCTACTCTGCAGTCATCCCCGTGAGTCGGACCACGGGTCCCGTGGACTCTATCACCGTGGGGATCCCCGCGATCGTCTCACGGAGGGATGGAGCGGGGAGATGTTAGTGTAAATACAACATCTCCCCGCTCGCCTACTGACACTGTCACCGATCTGTGTAAACAGAGCGGAAATCGGTGACGTGTCACTCGTAGCCACGCTCCCTAACAGTGAGAATCACTCCCTTAGGCATACTTAACCCCTTCAGCGCCCCTAGTGGTTAACCCCTTCACTGCCAGTGTCATTTTTACAGTAACCAGTGCATTTTTATTGCACTGATCGCTGTAAAAATTACAATGGTCCCAAAAATGTGTCAAAAGTGTCTGACATAATGTCACAGTCACGAAAAAAAATCGTTGATCGCTGCCATTACTAGTAAAAAAAAATAATAATAATAAAAAATGCCATAAAACTACCCCCCTATTTTGTAAACGCTATAACTTTTGCGCAAACCAATCAATAAACGCCGATTGCGAGAGAGAGAAAAAAAGGGGGGGAGGGAGTGGGTGGGGATGATTTTAGAAGGGGGGGGGATGGGGGAATACAGTCCCCCATACTCTCCCCCAAATATATTATGTGCTATCACTCTAGTGTTGATGTCTTCTAAAGTGGAATTAAATAATAAAGAGAGACAAAAGTTGGTTTCAAAAACTACTACAAACTAAAAAACAAGTGTTAAAGTCTAAAAGTAGACAGTATAAAGGACTGGGGGATGAATTTATGAGTGACTGTACCGATAGAGTGACAAAACATGTATGTAGCGGGGTCTTCAAAGTTAGTGGGATACACCTGGGGGTAGAGTGACCCAGGTGTGTAATTATGGCAGGGTTTAGACCCCTTTTTGTTATTCGTGGAGGATTGGGTGGTGCAATATTCTCCTTTACCTGTGGGTGGCGGAGTACCTACAGGCTCGAGGTAGAATCACTACCACAGTGCTACCCTTCTTTGTCCCTTCCTGGAGATGGTACGGCTGGGGCGGGGAACCCGCCGTGGTATCGACGGGAGGAGATAAAAGGGGGAGACGCCCTCGCCACGAGGTCTGTCTTCGGGGATCATCTCTTCACGCACCCAGGCACCTTCAGCCTGGGTGCGGGCGATTCAAGGTTCCCAGCCTAGGCGCCCTAGGCCTGGCCGGGATGAAGTTGGGGTTCCATCCCAGGCACCTTCAGCCTGGGGTGAGGTACTATTGAGGAGGCCTGGGGCCCGGTGACTTCGACCGGGTCCCGCAAGGGTGAAGTGGTTCCAGGGCGCCCCTTGCGAGGGGACCCGCATCTGAGGTGAGGAGGCTGGGGAGGTCACTCGTTCGAAGACCCGGTGTAGTGTCAACCCGGTGACGGATGGGCCTTCGGTAACTCCCTTGGAGGACATCTTCCCCTTATAGGGGCCGCAACGCAACGGAGGTATTCATGTCAAGACTCCTACAACCCTTGGTCATAGCACAGGGGGTGTAGGGACCCAGATCAGTATAGTGCCTCGACCTGCTCATCCCACCGTATCATGCCATCGCATTGCCTGTATGTGGAGGTACGAAATAAACCAACAGTTGGACTGTGATCGGTGTATGGACTCTGTTAATGGGAGCAAAGGGTGGTTTGGTGGTTTCTGCACAGCAGACTCGGTACATGCCCAGGACACACCGGCCCGAGGAAACATCAGGTATTGGCCTTCACCTCACCCACAGTTATGGGGAGGACATGGGCCATAGCGCACCTCACTCTGTCGCGTGACATACCCCTAGCTAAAGAGGACGGGTGAGGCCGCTACACGTGGGGGCTCGTCCGGGATTGTGTGTGTCTTGGCGATGGAACTGAGAACGTCTGTGTTTGAACTTTGCTGCCCGGAGGAGTTCCGAGCAGGTCGGCCATGTGATTGGCCAAAGTGCATCCCTGCTCGGAGTTGTGGACATGACCCTAAGTCGGGAAAGGCCCACGCGGTGGGGCGTAAAAAGGGAGAGATCCAGCCGTGTGAAGTACTACATGTGGGGACTGTTAATGCACTGCGCCATGAGGCACCCCATGACTGTGCAATTTGTGGGCGGAGGCTGGCGGAAGCCCGCGAAAACGTACAAGTCGTGGGAGGAGTCTGACCACGTGTGGAGATACACGTGGAGACTCCGGCGCGTGGTCAGCGCGTGATGGAACAGCAAGTGGTCGGAATGAATTCAAGCTCTTCGTGGATGCCGGTATCTTACCCTATGAAGATGACTGCATTTGCTGCTCCCCTGACAGACACGGGGATAAGACTTAGGCCCCGAGGACAGTTGGCTCTGTATTCATGCAGAGACACGGAGGCCCTCGGTGTGATCTGTCCCGGATGCTCGGGACTGGTGGTCCAACTAAAGCCATTCGGGCGATGTGAGGCATGCAAGGAGTTCCTTTTTGAGGTTGAACCATACACGGAAAGGCCCTGGGCCCTACGCCTCAACTGCATCACAGGAACCGCCACTCCGGAGGGAGAGATCCAGGCCTCTGCGGAGGTCCCCGTACGCGCTGACCAGGGCGACGTGACTGCCCAACCAGAGACTGAGAGAGAAAAATCAGAGGACACTGCTTCGGTCACCACAGACTCCCTGCTGCCACCCCCGAAGAGGAAGATAGGCCTGGTGCAGGCCTCCTCTGGTCGTGGTCGAGCTTCGCCCCGCTGCTTGCTGGACCTGGATGGATCCGGTCGGAAGAATCCTGGACATCCCAGTGCTGAAGAAGGTCTAGGTGAGCCAGGGGCTGGGACTGTGGTGTTGGTTGGAGGTGTCGGGGGTCCACAGTCGGTGGAGCCTGAAAGGGAGGGTAGCCTTCCGTCTACTAGAGACTACCTTCCCGCCGAGATGTATGACACCTCCGACCTAGAGTCGTTGTCAGACTGTGGGGATGACGGGGAAATAGACGAGCTGTTTCACCAGAAGGGCTGGGACAGACGCCCGCTACCTGTGCTGAGTAAACCACAGGATTCCCCCATGTCCATAGAAGACAGTACGCTCCGGGCGCAGGCCCCGGAGTTCCCGAGGAAATCTAATCCTCCGACCAACTTTCCTCATTCAACTACATCACCCGCTCTAATGGAGGGGACGCAGCGTGCTTCGTTGCGGGCACCAAAGACAAAGCAACCCGAGATGGTGAAGGTACCTCGGCACCCGGAGGCCATCGTACAGCCAGGAGAAGGTGAGCGAGATGTGATGCCGCCTCTAGCCAGATTGCAGAGACTTTTCTCCCAGAGAGTCGCCCGTGAATATGGGTGGGAGTACCCCTACTT
The DNA here is from genome assembly GCA_029206835.1 of Rana muscosa. Taxonomy (NCBI): domain Eukaryota; kingdom Metazoa; phylum Chordata; class Amphibia; order Anura; family Ranidae; genus Rana; species Rana muscosa. Next base: position 101,863,882 of record CM055123.1, on the reverse strand, counting down.
GCCTCGGGACTTATTGTATGAAGTCGAGGTCCTGCGACCAAGGTGGTATGACGAGTTTGTATGGGAAAAGCTTAAAGTACCCCATGCCAGGCGATACCTGTCATGTTCGCCGCCTGTGTCTAAAAAGTTCAAGGACTGCAGAGCTGATTGGAGACTTGGGCGCCATATTCATGCCGATAAGGTGCTCATCTGCAGGAAAGAAGGAGAGGATGTCGAGTATTCGGTGGAAGTGTTTGACGGGCACCTGAAGCCTCTGTTTCTGCCAGATCCAAGGTTCTACTTATAGGAGAAGTGAGCTCCTATCTTGTTGCTGTTGAAACTTTCTGGAAGAGACATTCCCAGACGCCTAGAACTGTGCCCTACTTTTGTTTTGATTTGGGCTTTTCTTTTACTCACTGGAGACTTGGGAGCTGTTGTTTTTTTTTTCTCCCTTTTCTTCATGTGCCAAAGGCAGAGACTTTTGAGGTAAAAGTTAGTGTAGGAAAGCAGGAAGAAGGAAGATCTCACCAAGTGTCATTACCGCAGCTCTGTCACCAGGTGGCAGTGTTGTGCAACGGTTATTCGAAATGCTACACATGCATTACTTACTTATTGGAGTGAGCGGGTCTCTCGGCTGACGGACCCACTCATGCCAAGTTAACACAGAGTGTTAGGATGTGTTTTCTTTTTGTTGTTTCCCTTCTGCAGGAGGTTCATCGGTCAAGACTACTGAGAGTGGGGTGGTTCTTAGACAGCGATGGGAGGGATTGTACGTGTGTACAGAATAGATGTCTTATGCAAAAGTTTATCGTTTTATATTTTCCCTTTCCCTTTTGAGCAGGTCTTGGCACACTTAGTATCCAAAAAATTTGAGGGATAGCTTCTGGGGCCCACTTCATGTCACCACTCCTTGGGAGACATGGGTGTGCACCTGACGCTGGGGACCAGCGTCAAATCACCAGGGGGAGTGTGTAGCGGGGTCTTCAAAGTTAGTGGGATACACCTGGGGGTAGAGTGACCCAGGTGTGTAATTATGACAGGGTTTAGACCCCTTTTTGTTATTCGTGGAGGATTGGGTGGTGCAATATTCTCCTTTACCTGTGGGTGGCGGAGTACCTACAGGCTCGAGGTAGAATCACTACCACAGTGCTACCCTTCTTTGTCCCTTCCTGGAGATGGTACGGCTGGGGCGGGGAACCCGCCGTGGTATCGACGGGAGGAGATAAAAGGGGGAGACGCCCTCGCCACGAGGTCTGTCTTCGGGGATCATCTCTTCACGCACCCAGGCACCTTCAGCCTGGGTGCAGGCGATTCAAGGTTCCCGGCCTAGGCGCCCTAGGCCTGGCCGGGATGAAGTTGGGGTTCCATCCCAGGCACCTTCAGCCTGGGGTGAGGTACTATTGAGGAGGCCTGGGGCCCGGTGACTTCGACCGGGTCCCGCAAGGGTGACCTGCTCATCCCACCGTATCATGCCATCGCATTGCCTGTATGTGGAGGTACGAAATAAACCAACAGTTGGACTGTGATCGGTGTATGGACTCTGTTAATGGGAGCAAAGGGTGGTTTGGTGGTTTCTGCACAGAAGACTCGGTACATGCCCAGGACACACCGGCCCGAGGAAACATCAGGTATTGGCCTTCACCTCACCCACAGTTATGGGGAGGACATGGGCCATAGCGCACCTCACTCTGTCGCGTGACATACCCCTAGCTAAAGAGGACGGGGTGAGGCCGCTACATGTATATAAAGAGAAAAGTGAGAGGTAAAGTTATCGTCACCTGTGCCAAAAAAAAAAAAAAAAGGGAGGAAAAGAAAGAGAGATGGGGAAAAGGAGAGGGGGAGAATGAGGGAGGGAGAAAAAAAAAATCTCTCCCTCCTTTTTTTCCCTTTTTTTTTTTTTATTTGTAATGGGAAATATTGAGACTGTAAATGTGTTTCATGTATTGTAATGTGTGTTATATATGTTTTTGGAAAATTAATAAAAAAAGATAATAAAAAAAATAAAAAAATAAAAATAAACGCTGATTGCGTTTTTTTTACCAAAAATATGTAGAAGAATACGTATCGGCCTAAACTGATGAAAAAAAAAGTTTTTTTATATATTTTTGGGGGATATTTATTATAGCAAAAAGTAAAAAATATTGCATTTTTTTCAAAATTGTCGCTCTATTTTTGTTTAGCGCAAAAAATAAAAACCGCAGAGGTGATCAAATACCACCAAAAGAAAGCTCTATTTGTGGGAAAAAAGGACGTCAATTTTGTTTGGGAGCCACGTTGCACGACCGCCCAATTGTCAGTTAAAGCGACGCAGTGCCGAATCTCAAAAAGGGGCCTGGTCTTTATGCTGCATATTGGTCCGGGGCTTAAGTGGTTAATCAATTAAGCACTCTACCCATCCCCCCAACCCCCCACCCCCTCGTTTTTGGATATTCTTTTTTATTCCTGTTTTGTACCTTTTTTGGGGGGTTTTCTGCAGGACTTAGGTCTTACAGAGCCTCTAGTTACAATGCTGGTACCCAGTAAAAATAGCAGTATTTAGCGCTGAAAAATCAAACAAACATAAATAAAAAATATTGTAGCCAGCACTTTAGGGTAATTCATGAAAAATCCCTCAGACAGAGCAAATAACTAAAAGAGTGCAGCGCAAAGAAAGTAAATATTAAAAGTCCATATAATAAAAAATGATTAAAAAAATGATAAAAAAGAGGCAGAGGTCCATAAAGGGTGAATGGTGCACTATATGAAGCATGCGATGTGGATCACAACAAGTTGACCAGAAAGGAATCCCTCCACCGCACACAGTAATTCGACCTGCAAGAGGTCACAGGGCATAGAGTAATAATGCAGCAGATGACATCCAATCATTCAGCCTCCAACCTCCAAACGACAAATATCAGCTTGGCTTATAAAGTACCCACCTTTTACTTGCTCCACCGAATTCCAGTTATGCAAAATGAAAAAGAAGGGGAAACTTCCTAGTGCTCTCTGACATAAGCTTGTTTATTCAGACATCATAAAAGAGTAGTACTCACATTTAAAAGCACTCCATGCGAGTGCAGACAGATCAGCATGTAATCAGAATGCTCTGAGAGGAGCTACACCGGACGCTGCCGCGATCAGCTCAGAGCATTCTGATTACATGCTGATCTGTCTGTACTCGCTTGGAGTGCTTTTGAATGTGAGTACTACTCTTTTATGATGTCTGAATAAACAAGCTTATGTCAGAGAGCACTAGGAAGTTTCCCCTTCTTTTTCATTTTGCATAACTGGAATTCGGTGGAGCAATTTCAGTCTGGGTTCACACTGGTACGACACAACAGTCATACAACTTTCATCCTACTTTGCTCTGCGACATCAGTCCTACATTGATCCTACATTGGTCCGACATCCATCCCACTTTCATGAACAGGATACTACTTTGATCCGACTTTGTGCTAGTCTGACTTGTCCTTTTGACCAATCAAAACAATCCCAGGGTGAGATAAATTCCTTTTACTGCTGCTGTAATCACCATGTCGGATGTCAAAAGTCGGATGGTTAGGACAAGGATCCTACTTTGATCCGACTTCAGTGATATTCAATGGGCTGAAGTAGGATCAAAGAAGGACCAAAGTAGTGCAGGGAGCATTTTCAAAGCCAGACCGACTTGTGTCGGACCAGTTAAGACGGCTCTCATAGGGAAACATTGATTTTCACACGTCATGCGACATGAGCTCCCAATGTCGGAGCGTTTGTCGGACCAGTGTGAACCCAGCCAAAAGGTGGTTACTTTATATGCCAAGCTGGTATTTGTCGTTTGGAGGTTGGAGGCTGAATGATTGGATGTCATCTGCTGCATTATTACTCTATGCCCTGTGACCTCTTGCAGGTCGAATTACTGAGGTGAGAGGCCACTCTGTGTGCGGTGGAGGGATTCCTTTCTGGTCAACTTGCTGTGATCCACATCGCATGCTTCATATAGTGCACCATTCACCCTTTATGGACCTCTGCCTCTTTTTTATAATTTTTTATTATATGGACTTTTAATATTTACTTTCTTTGCGCTGCACTCTTTTAGTTAAATGCTGGTACCCAGGCTAATGGCTTCAGGAGGGGGGGGGGGCAAAACTGGATCACTGGACAGGTAAGTATCCTTATATTAAAAGTCAGCAGCTACAGTATTTGTAGCTGCTGACTTTTAAAAAAAAATTCAGAGGCTGGAACTCCGCTTTAACCACTTGACCTCCGGCAGATTTATCCCTTTCCTGACCAGGCCATTTTTGTGATACGGCACTGCGTTACTTTAACTGACAATTATGCAGTCATGCAACGCTGTACCCAAACAAAATTGATATCCATTTTTCCTACAAATAGAGATTTCTTTTGGTGGTATTTGATCACCTCTGCGTTTTTTTTTTTTTTTGCTATAAACAAAAAAGCCAAAATTTTGAAGAAATTTTTTTTTTTACTTTCTGCTATAAAACACTATAATATAAAAATGTAAAAAAATCTAATTTCTTCATAAATTTTTGTTAAAAAAAAAATCTCAATAAGTGTATTTGTGTATTGGTGTATTGGTTTGCGCAAAAGTTATAGCATCTACAAACTATGGGATATTTTTACTTATTTACTAGTAATAGTGGCGATCAGCGACTTAAAGCGGGACTGCGATATTTCGGTGGACAGTCAGACCCTAACTGCCACTTTTGACACATTTTTGGGGACCAGTGACACTAATACAGTGATCTGTGCTAAAAATATGCACTGTCACTGTATTAATGACACTGGCTGGGAAGAGGTTAAATATCAGGCGCAATCAAATGGTGAACTGTGTTCCTAGCTCCGAGCCAGTGTTTTAGTGTACTGTGGGAGGTGCTTTTACTAGGGGAAGACATGGAACCTAGTCCCTGCTTTGCAGAGACACAGGATCCAAACCTCCCCTCCTGTCAAAATGGTGATCTGCCTGGTTTTTCATGGGGACACCACCGTTCTGCCTCTATGCTGGATGATCGACAGGTGTCGGCAGACATTGAGTCCACGGTACCCGCAGATCAGCTCCCACTGTGTATAATCACAATGGGAGCGTGCCGCTGGTGGCACCCTACCCGGAAGTGTCAGATCACGTACTAGGTATGTGATCCGGCACAGCAGTGCCACCTTGCCGCGGTATATGCAAGTTATATTTTTTGCAAGTGTTTTAAGGATGCACATGTTCCCTGGCAATTGCTTTTTTGAGGAAATAATTTAAACAATTTGCAAATTCTGATTGTAAGCGCAAACTTACAAAATTATTACAATAAAAGTAGTAAAAGAAAAAATTACCTTGCCCTTTAAAAAAATGTTCTTTCAAGTGTTAGTAATAGTTGTCATGGTAATAACAATTATTTATTTTTTTTGAGAATTTTGTTACAATTTGACAATTGTCAACAAACTTTATACAGGAGTTCTTTGAAAAGTCTTTCCCCCTATTCTGAGGCATCAATAAGTATTGTCTCGACTTTCCCAACACCATGCGAGAGGCACACAAGACCTTCACTTGTAGAAGCAGCTGCACGGCAGCATTGAGACGCTGTAGGGGGAAACCAGAGCTGCGGAGTGATTATGCTCCTGTGCACAAATCTGGAGACAAGGGCATGCTGTACAATTTGTTCAGGAAACAATAGCAATGCTTGACATGTCATAAGGATTGATGGAGCAGAAATTTACATGGGAAAATGCATTTTTAAAGAGCTCCGCCAAGCTCCGTAGAGGCTGCGGCAACCGTAATAGTCTCAGCATTTATCATGCTCTAAAGCCCCGCTGAATAAATGGAGAATGCACATAACATCAGCTGCAATCCCTTCAGTGCAGGAAAGCAGGTAGAGAGCAGCTCAGGATAATTTGCTAGGAATGCATTCTATAAATGCACATAAATATTCTGTGTAACTGTGCCAACTTCATATCACAAGGGCAAACAGGTCACTTTTTCCATACTTCAGATGGAAATGTCACTTGGTACTATAATAGGCTGTGAAAAATTGCTAAACTAGTTAAATATACTGTACATTTTAGTATGAATTTTACATTTAATATGTACTATTCCATACTATTATCTCACTTCATTTATCAATTTTGAATTCACCTATATACTGTAATTCCACATTTGCTTAATCGGTTTGGGGTTCATGCAGAATTATTCGCTAGCTTTTCAAATCTCCTACATATTCCTGCCAAAAAATCCCTTTTTCTTTGTAAGATGACCCTCATTTATTCACTTACTTTAAGTGGCTATGGGGTTGATTTACTAAAACTGGAGAGTGCAAAATCTGGTGCAATTATGCATAGAAATCAATCCGCTTCCAGGTTTTATTGTCAAAGCTTAATTGAACAAGCTGAAGTTAGAATTGGCTACCATGTACAGTTGCACCAGATTTTGCACTGTCCCGTTTTAGTAAATCAACCCCTTTGTCTTTGTCATAGAGATTCATCCAATTCAATCCAATTCTTGAGAACAAAATATAAATTTCTAGGTAGACTTACAGTATCTTTAACAACAGGCATCTATATTCCAATGCCTTCACTGTAGAAGGTACTTAGTCAAATCTTTGGAACTAGTTTACTGTCTATAAAGAAAACTTAAAAAAGAAGGGTACTTTATACTAAAAGCCCTTCTTCACAACCTTGTGAAACAGAACTGCTGCCCACTGTTTTTAACATAGAATGTAAGTTTGTACTGCATAATAAGTAGGGATGAGCTTCGAGTTCGAGTCGAACCCATGTTCGACTCGAACATCGCCTGTTTGGCTGTTCGCCGAATTTCGAACATTATGGGCCGTTGGCGCCAAATTCGAGTGGCGCGTCACAGCCCATAATTCACTGCGGCATCGCAGTGCATTGCTGGCTGATGATTGGCCAAGCATGCACTATGACCCGCATGCTTTGGCCAATCACAGTGCGCAAAAAACGGAGAGCCATAATTGGCCAAAGCCAGGGTGGCTTTGGCCAATTATGTCTCAGGGGGTTTAGTACACGCCCCACACTATATAAGGCTGCCTCCGTGGCGGCCTTGTGTAGTGTGTTGCGTGGTTAAAGAGAGAGGTTAAAGACAGAGAGAGACAGTGTCATTTATTTTGAGTTAGATAGAGCGGGCAGCCTAGTCAGTTAGCTGCAGTTACAGTGTGTAGAGGATATATATGCATCCTAGGTGTTGTATATATATTTACACACTGTATTCAGTTTAGCTAGATCCGTTCCTGTTATTCTCTATACTGACAGGCAGGCAGGTGATTGTGCTAGCTGCAGTGTTTCACTTAGTGTACTGTGTCCTTTGCACAGCGTGTACCTGAATACAATTGGTGGTGTTCTCATACCAATACCACAGGCATGGAGGTGCATTAATTTCATTTAGTGTACTTCTGTCCTTTGCACAGCGTTCACCTAAAGGTGCCTCAATACAATTAGTGGTGTTCTCATACTAAAACCACAGGCAGGGAGCTGCATTGATTTCATTTAGTGTACTGTGTCCTTTGCACAGCGTTCACCTAAAGGTGCCTCAATACAATTAGTGGTGTTCTCATACTAAAACCACAGGCAGGGAGCTGCATTGATTTCATTTAGTGTACTGTGTCCTTTGCATAGCGTTCACCTAAAGGTACCTGAATACAATTGGTGGTGTTCTCATACCAATACCACAGGCAGGGATCTGCTTTATTTTCACTTAGTGTACTGTGTCCTTTGCACAGCATTCACCTAAAGGTGCCTCAATACAATTAGTGGTGTTCTCATACTAAAACCACAGGCAGGGAGCTGCATTGATTTCATTTAGTGTACTGTGTCCTTTGCATAGCGTTCACCTAAAGGTACCTGAATACAATTGGTGGTGTTCTCATACCAATACCACAGGCAGGGATCTGCTTTATTTTCACTTAGTGTACTGTGTCCTTTGCACAGCGTTCACCTAAAGGTACCTGGATACAATTTGTGGTGTTCTCATACCAATACCACAGGGAGGGATCTGCCTTATTTTCACTTAGTGTACTGTGTCCTTTGCACAGCGTGCACCTAAAGGTACCTGAATACAATTGGTGGTGTTCTCATACCAATACCACAGGCAGGGAGCTGCATTATTTTCACTTAGTGTACTGTGTCCTTTGCACAGCGTGCACCTAAAGGTACGTGAATACAATTGGTGGTGTTCTCATACCAATACCACAGGCAGGGAGCTTCTTTATTTTCAGTTAGTGTACTGTGTCCTCTGCACAGTGTGCACCTAAAACTAACTGAAGACAATTGCTGCTTTTCTCATACTAATACCACAGCAGGCAGTTGATTGTGCTAGCTGCAGTATAATCACTATATATATATATATATATATATATATATATATATATATATATATACATTCCACCTTTGTGCAGCTACATCTCACTGCAGGCCATTAGTATGTCTGGAAGGCAAACAAGGAGAGGCAGACAGTCACGAGGCAATAAAAGAGGGCAAGCAGGCTCTGTGTCTAGGGGCAACAGTGCTGGTTGTAGACACGGTGCATCCTCATCAGCACGCTTGTCCTTTTCGGCAGCTGGCCATGTTGAGCCGCAACATGCCGAAGACTTGGTAGAGTGTATGACCAAGCCGTCCTCATCCTCTCTCACCCAGGCTCAGGGTACTTTGTCTGGCAAAGCAGCTGCCAACGCGGCCTCTACCCTCGGCTCAATGGCATCAGTCACTCCTTCCCTAGCCCCACCATGTCCTCCTGAGGAGTCCCCCGAACTGTTTGACCACAGTGTTGGGTACATGCTCCAGGAGGATGCCCAGCGTTTTGAAGGCTCCGATGATGGAACCCAGCTGGAGGAAGGCAATAACGTGAGCTCAGAGAGAGGGGGTAGTAACGTGAGACCAGAGAGAGGGGGTGACCAACAAGGACAGCTATCTGGCAGTCATGTTCCCCGAGCTACAGCATACTGCCAGATTGGCTCCAGTGATGAGGAGGGAGGCGATGATGAGGTGCTTGACCAGCCATATGTCGACCTGCCATGCAGTCTGTTGGCAAGCATACAAAAAAGACCCACACCAAAGAACAAAGCGGACCTCTCCTTGCTCCTCATCAGCTGGGATCTCCAACCCCACTATACCTTCAGTCCTCTCTGAAACCTGCACTGAGAGGAATGAAGGTGTAGAATTAGGTGTGTCACAGCCAAGTACTTGCGGGCAATCTGCTATGGGTACACCAACGTCAGATTGTACCAGGCAAATTTCCCTGCCCCAGCTGCTGCACCGCCGAAAGAAGTTTTCTCCCAGCCATCCACATGCCCAGCAGTTGAATGCCAGCTTGGCTAAATTGCTAGCACTTCAACTGCTGACTTTTCAGTTAGTAGACTCTGCCCCTTTCCGTGAGTTTGTGGAATGTGCGGTACCTCAGTGGCAGGTTCCCAAACGCCACTTTTTCTCATGAAAGGCGATTCCGGCTCTCTACCGGCATGTGGAAGGCCTCGCTGGACAGGGCGGTCAGCGGTAATGTGCATATTACCGCTGACTCATGGTCCAGCAGTCATGGACAGGGACATTACCTATCTTTCACGGCGCATTGGTTGACTCTGCTGGCAGCTGGGAAGGATGCAGGACAAGGTGCAGTAGTGTTGGAGGTTGTTCCGCCACCACGCCTCCAAAATGCTACTACTGGTGATTCTGACACACCTCTCTCCTCCACCCCTTCCTCTTCTTCTTCCTCCATGGCCTCTTCCTGTGCTTTGTCCTCGGAACCAGCGGTGCTCCGTAGGCGTTCAAGGGGCTACGCAAGTACGCAGGCAAAAAGATGCCATGCGGTGCTTGAGCTGATGTGCTTGGGGAACAGGAGCCACACTGGGGCAGAGATTCTGTCAGCTCTGCAGGGGCAGGCTCAGAGGTGGTTGACGCCACGCCATCTTAAGCCAGGAATGGTGGTTTGCGACACTGGCACCAACCTCCTCTCCACCCTCCGACAGGGACAACTGACCCATGTGTCCTGTTTGGCTCACGTCCTTAACTTGGTGGTGCAGCGGTTCTTGGGCAGGTACCCGGGCTTACAGGAGGTCCTGGAAGCAGGCCAGGAAATTCTGTGGGCATTTCCGGTCAAATAATGCCAGTGCTCGGCTGGCTGACCTGCAAAAGGAATACAACCTGCCCAAGAACCGCCTAATCTGTGACATGCCCACCAGGTGAAACTCTACGCAGCAGCTGCACACGCAGTAGAGGGCCATCAATGAGTATCTGTTGCAATATGGCACCAGGACAGGGTCAGGAGAGCTTGTTTTTTTTCCCCACGCCAGTGAGCCATGATCAGGGATGCATGCACTGTCCTGTCACCATTTGAGGAGGCCAGAAGGATGGTGAGCAGTGACAGTGTATGCATCAGTGACACTGTCCATCTTGTCCACCTGTTGGAGCACACGCTGCCTGGAATAATGGACAGGGCACTTGAGGCAGAACAGAGGGAGGAAGAGGAGGACTTCCTTACCTCTCAAGGCCCCCCTTTATCCAGACAGTGTTCCTGCTGGCCCGCCTATCACACAGGAAGAGGACGAGGAGGAGGAGGAGAAGAAGGAGGAGGATTTTGTCAGCATGGAGGTGGAGCCTAGCACTCAGCATCAGCAGCAGTCTTCAAGGGATCAATTACAGTCCCAAGACACCCATGGACTTGTACGTGGCTGGGAGGAGGTGGCTGCGGATCATGTTGAGTGACCTAGAGGACTCCGGACCGAATGCCTCAGCAAACCTACGCTGCATGGCCTCCCTGATCCTGCAAAGCCTGCGGAAGGATCCTCGTATTCGTGCTATCAAGTAGAGGGATCATTACTGGCTGGCAACCCTCCTTGATCCACGTTACAAGGGTAAGGTTGCGGACCTTATCTTGCCATAGCAGAGGGAGCAGAGGATGAGGCATCTTCGGGAGGCCTTGCAGAAAGGTCTGTGCAATGCGTTCCCAGAGACTGGGAGGTTACAAATTCCTGGTCCTGGACAACGTGTTGCTAAAGGCTTCGGTCAGTCAAAGAAGGAACGGTGGAGAAGGTGGCCGTCTGACCGATGCGTTCAGACAATTTTTTAGTCCGCAGCCTCAAGGTATGATCGGTTCCAGCAACCATCGCCAGCGTCTGGTTTACATGGTGCAGGAATACCTAGGGGCAAGATCAGACGTGGACACCTTTCCCACCGAAAATCCTCTGGGTTACTGGGTCTTGAGGATGGATCACTGGCCAGAGCTTGCACAGTATGCAATTGAGCTACTGGCCTGTACTGCATCCAGCGTTCTTTCGGAACGCACATTCATTGCCGCTGGAGACTTTGTAACCGATTACCAAGCACCTGATGCTGATGTAACAGAATAATTTTCTTTGAAATGTCAGATCCCTTCAAGACTGCCTATGCTGATGCAGAGTGACTATCCTGTTATGCTGAGTGACTATCCTCTTCCTCCTCAATGATCATGCTGATAGCATGTAGGAACATTTTTGTTTCTGGGCACCACCACCAGTGGCTTAGGCCCAACCTCATGGGTCCTGCTCTGGCCGACCTCTGTCCGGACCCCCTCCCTGATTGCACCCACTGGCTCAGGAGCATTCAGCCAATATCCATCTCCCTGGTTTTTAATCTGCTACTAGCTCGCCCATGCAAGTACAATTTCAGATGCTATAACATCAGTATATGTGCAAGCGTGCAGCTCTTTGTTGAGAGTAAAAATTGTGAGAAAATACTTTTGAAATATACAGCATGTCATTTACTAAATTGTACTAATATTTTTTATATCTACAGTACATTGTAGAATACTTGTTGATTCTTCAAATGATAGTAAGCCTCTAAAGGAAGGACTACATGGTCTGAAACATGTCAGGCGTCATTTTGTAACATGTACTCTCGCTAGCCCATCAACGCACACAGGGTAGCTGAGACTCATGTCAATGTTTGTATCAAATCTTTTGTTACCAATATTGTATACACGTGTTTTATATATATATATATATATATATATATATATATATATATATATATAGCGACCTCACCCCTCTCACCCCTTCTTCTTCTCGGCTTGTTGTCTTGTCTAGGGGGAGTATGGGAGGAGGGATGCGATACACCACGGCCCATGTCCTCTTTTGGGTAGAGGTGAAGGCCAGAACCTATTTTACCATCGGGTCGTGTGCATAACCCAGAGCCAAGTCTATTCTGTAAATGACCCCCTCTGCTCCCAGTAACTGGAGTTCCAATTACCTTTGCTAAGCGCAGCCCCTCTCAGAGGGAAGACATCCGTCCAAGAGAGTTACCAGAGGCCCCTCCGTCACCGGCGAATGCTGCACCGGACTATACGGAGAAGTTCTGCTCACTGGCCTCCTCGTCTCAGACTCGGGCACCCAAGGCTTTAGGGCCCCCTCGGATTCCTCCACCCTTGCGGGACCCAGTCGAAGGCACTGGGCCCCAGGCCTCCTCAATAGTACCTCACCCCAGGCTAAAGGTGCCTGGAATGGACTCCATCTCCCGCTCCGGCCAGGTCAAGTGCACCTGGGCCCGGAACTCCGGAACGCCGGCACCCAGGCTGAATGTGCCTGGGCGCGACTCTGACCTCTGACTCTGAAAACCATGCTCCAGGCGCCCACCCCCTCTTATCTCCTCTCCCCAGCGTCACAGCAGGTTCCCCGCCCCGCTGCACAACCGCCAGAAGAGGACAAAAAGAGCACAGTACTGCAGTGAGGGCTCAACCCCTGCCCAGTGCGACAGCGCCACCCACAGGCCGAAGGGAACCTTACACCACCAGAGTCCTCCATGAACAACAAACGGTCCCAAATTCCCTAACAATCAGTGCATCTGGGTTACACTACCACCCAGATGCCTCCCCTAAATTCAAATACCTGCTACATATATATATATTTCCAATTTCCACTTTTTGCTAATGCAATTTTATTGTGTAAATTCAATAAACATATATTTTATACATTTATACCTGGTCCGCCTTTCAAAATCCTGAGGGCTTACACCGTGCCTTGAGCACTAGGTTCTTTTCTGTATGCTATATTGGATTAGACGGATCAGGTTTCGGTACACACACTGCCAATCTCTGCCTTATTATTTGTTTATTTGTACAGTTGCAAGATTCACAGTTCTTAAAAGGGCAGCATTGTTTACATTATCCAGTCTGGAGAGCACAGTGACTATTCTGATTGGGAGAGCATTGGTCCGGCTTCTCTGGGAGTTCTTAGCACTATGGTGTCAATTTGGTTTAATTTTTTTTCATACAAAGCAGTGTCAATTAAGGAACATTTTGATGTTATGGTTATATGCTATTAATTATCTCCCATAGACACACAAGTCACAATAACAGTTGACAGAGATGCTAACCTTTCCTCACTAATAAAAATAGAAAAGTTTTGAAAAGAGCCGAGAGTTAAAGCTCTATTAAACACAAAACCAACAATGTAAAATTTTGCAGCTTACCAATCCTTCAATGTGGTGGCTATATTTGTTTAATTTGTTTAGTATACCCATCAGTTTTTTTTTGTTCAAACAGCAGGTTGAATGAAAAAAAAAAACTTACCCATTTCCCCATCCACACATTTAAAGTAGATGGGGGAATCCATCCCACTGTGCTATTGTATTCAGACAGCAGGGAGACTTCCCCGCTGTTAGAATACACTGATCAGTGCTGCAGGCTGCAGCTAAAATCCAACAGGGTGCTTGTACATAAGATCTTTAGATTGACTTCTGTCCAACTACAGTGCCCATACATAGATTTCAATTTATCCAGTCCCTACTCAACCGCCTAAATTTCGATCCATGTATGAGGCTCTGTTTTCACTTAGTTATCTGAAGGAGCAACAGATACTTTTGAAATTCAAAACTCCAGCTAACATTTTTTTAAGCAGTTGCAGTAACAGTTTTTTTCCTTTTGGGATAAAGGTTTTACATAAATAAATAAAAGCTGACCATTGTTAGCACCTTTGTCTGCGTTAAATCGTTTGTCCCAATCCTCCAACTACTACATCTGCAGGTTAGCTTGTTCTGTTGAAAAACAACAGACTTGTTGGCAGGATCTCCAGGTAAAAATAAACAAAGCCTAAAAAAGAAAACTAATGCAGCCACTATATATAGGAATTGGTAGGCTGCAGTTGCTTTTTTGGTCTAATACCACTTGAAACAAGAGTGGTGTGCAAGTCTATGTAACTGTAGTTTATCGCCTGCTTCTTGCATAACCCAAAATACCTTTTCTTTATCGTACATCATGGGACACAGAGCCTTAAGTAATTTACTGAATGGGTAATAGGCCTACCTTCAGGTGTTGACACTGGTAAACCCTAATTAAGGAAGTTTACACCCTATATAACCCCTCCTCCTTCCAGGAGCACATCAGTTTTTTCGCCAGTGTCTAAAGGTGTTGGTCACGAGTGAAGATGTGCTCTGAGGAGCTCCAGGAGGGATCCATGCTGGATTTAAATTCCTCCATAAAAAGAAGCCAGATCCACCACAGTGCCACTGTGGCCTAAATGGATGGTACCTGGGACCTCGTATCCGAAGCACGAGGTTTTGCCTGTAACGCCTCTCTTTGTAGGGCTGGACCCCAGGAAACCAGGGCTTAGGTCTTGTTACGTTACCTATTTGCTTCCTGATGGGGTGCTATACATGGCCCAAGGCAGTGGAAATCCCTTTTCAGGGACCCCCGTCCTTGAAGGTTTGGCTAAACACAGCCCACCGTGATGGGTGAAAGCTGGATTTTTTCTGTTAATTCAGAAAATCCTGCGACGATGATAAGGTAAGGCAGAAACTTAGGTATTTTCAATGTCTATGTATTTCTTCCATTAAGGAAAAGAGATTGTCATGCCTTAAAGTCTCCTCTAGAGGGAGCCTATGCACTTACCATACTCTGTCGTCTTCACTAAGCTCAGTCCGTGCTTGATTGGTACAGCAGGTGGAAGGGAGATTCCTACCAAGGTAAGATAAAGCCTTTTAAAAGAGTTTTTTCCCCCCTCTGATGGGACCAGTGGGTTAGGGAGACAGCAGCGCTGCACCCCCCTTACTTACCCCCTCCTCCCGCCGTGGGGGATGCAGAGGTCCCGCTATGTACCACGATAGGATTGTCTGGCTGTTTTTTTGTTTCTCTGCCTCATTGCAGTCTCTGCTCTCCTCCCCCTCCCCTTCTCTTGTTTGGTCAGGGATCCATAAAAAAAAAACTTTTTTTTTTAAATGGAAAAAGGGGGCGGAATTTTTTTCCGGAGGGGGCGGAGCCTAAACGCAGTACCACGAAAATGGGAAACATATAGCCATGTCAGTCTCTCCTCCGCTGCTGAGGAGGAAGCATACACAGAGACACACGAGCTGTGAGACACGTATGGGTTGCACTGGCATTCCTGATTCAGGAAAGACACTCTTACTCTTTCGTCCATGGACCGACACAGCTTCTCTATTGACAAAGTGGGTATTATCCGTTAATTAGGAGTGACTATACCCTCTGGGTATACCCTCTCAGTCTGCATCTTCGCAGATCAGTTTTTTTCTGTCTAGCAAGGAGTAGGACATGGCTCCCTTCGGGCCCATTGGTCCGGGGAAAAAAGATATATATATATATATATATATATATATATATATATATATATGTTTTTTTTGGTACATTTGTTGTTTCCTGCGATCTTCGATCAACTGCCGACTGGGTGACAGGCTGGATCCTCGATCCTTGTAGTCTCCCCAGTTTCGGCCATCGAGCGTGTGCCGACCCTAGCTACGCGCTGGGTTTTCCACGACATGCCCGTCGCTCCACGGGTGGCCGGTGAGCTTACGCTCCAGGGCCTGCATCGGACCGCTCAGCTTCGGCTGACCTTACGGCCGAGTCGCAGCACCCTGGCCGGTGAGCTTACGCTCCAAGGCTTGCATCGGACCGCTCAGCTTCGGCTGACCTTACGGCCGAGTCGCAGCAGCCTGTCCGGTGAGCGTCATGCTCCAGGGCATACATATGATCGTCCCTTCTGGGACCAATCACAGCATGCCTGGCCAACAGTCACCTTCCGTGCGCGGACGATGATCTGTTTGGAATGTCTTCCAGCAGAATACATACAGGATAGGTAAGTAAAACTCCCCTGCCTCGGCTGGGTGATTTAGCTGGACATTCCTGGAGAGATCAAGTAAGTGGTTGTGGCCCCTTTCTTCCCTCTCTCCCTGCCTTTCCCTCCTCCCTGGGCTTCTAGCTAAAGGTTGCTGGGTGCTGGGGGTCACCTAGGGGGTCCCACTGGAGCGGGGCTGGCTGTAGCTAACATTTAAAAGAAATGTCATTTTTTCTTACCTGTGTTTGTGTCCTTCCTCCTCCATGCTGTTGGCGGCCATTTTGAGGTGGTCCATGCCAAGTTTGGCCTCATGTGACTGCCCGGCGGCCATCTTCCTGTGGTTCGGCCACACCCACTGGCCCCTATCAGCTGATCGGCGGCCATGTTTGTCCACCCTGTATGCAGATATTGCCGTTCGGCGGCCATCTTTTTGTGGGCTATGGCTGCTTGACCTCTATCTTCTGTTGGCGGGCATTTTCTTAGAGCCCACATTATCTTCCATACAGACGTTTTTGGCAACCATTTTTCGAGAGCCTCCGGCCTCTAGGGTGCATTACACTGGCGCGAAAATTCACACAGGAAGTGCTAATAAAAGAAGCAGACTGACACAGCAGCAAGGGGACAGCATCACAGGCGCAGCATAGCAGTACCTATCCAGGGTGGTGAGTCCTCTGGGTGACCCGGCCTCTCTGCAGCACAGGAGGGTGGCCTATTGATATCTTGCCTGGAGCCCTGTGAGTGTCAGCGCGTGGTCAGCATGGCATCTGAGCCAGATGTCTTCTCCCCTGAAACACCAGATTTAGCAGCTGGTGCCCCTGAGGTGTCTATGAACGCTATGACTGCAATCCTAGAGGCGTTTGCTGCCAGGGTGGAAGCAGCACACGGGAATACAGGGGGTAGTAAACGCCCCATCCCCTGCAAGCTTCTAGGGATAATTCTGGTGCAGAACCAGGTCCAGCTACGGCTCGGGGCCCAGATTCTGACGCATCAGAGACTGCAGACCGTGACCGGACAGTGAGAATGACTCAAAGTCCAGGTCAGTATGCGAGACGGCTTTGGTATCTGACCTTATTACTGCAGTGCGGGATATGCTAAAATTGGAAAATACTGCAGAAGCAGCAGAGACTCCGGTCCACTTGGGTTTCATAGACCTGCCCGCACTGCTAAGGTGTTCCCTTGTGTGTCTTTTGATAAACTCTTATACAAGGAATGGGAGAACCCACTGAGGGTCTTTACAGCCCCAAAGAGGTTTGCGGTACGGTACCCCTTTTGAGGAGAGTTTTCTGAAGAAATGGACCTCCCCCCCCTATAGTGGACCCTCCGGTGTCCAGACTTAATAGAGCCACCACAATTCCTGTAGAAGGGGCTCCTGTTTTCAAGGACCCTGTGGATAAGAAGGCTGAAGCACTCGCTTGCTACCTATACTCGGTGGTAGGCTCGGCAGATCGGCCCTTCGTTGGCGGGGGCCCTAGTGTCTCACACACTTACTGAATGGGCAAGATTGCTACTCCAGGGGTTAAGGAGCGAGATGCTCCTCCTGATGAGATAACATTGGCCGACCTGTTGGTCCAGGGCCTTAGGTTTGTCTGCGAGTCAGACATGAATACTATTCCCCTGCTGTCTAAAACTTTGGTTTATGCAGTAGCAATACGCCGCCTGATCTGGCTAAAAGGCTGGTCTGCGGACCAGACTTCCAAGAAAGCCCTGTTGGATCTGCCTTTTAAGGGCGACAGACTTTTTGGGGCTTCTCTGGATGACATCATCAAGGATGCCACAGGAAGTAAAAGCACTTTGCTTCCCCAAATTAGCAAGGATAAGGGGCCACGCCAAGGGCCCTCCTTTACTGCACACAAGTGTTTTTTTTCATCCCCCTAGGGCGACAGGGAAAAGACCCCAGGCCGATAAAGCGCCTGCCCAAGGACAAAAGCGTCCCTGGTCCCGCATACCCAATAAGCCTGCGGACAAATTTGCGTCCGCATGAAGGTCCACCCCCACCCAGCTCTCGGGTGGGGAGACGTCTTCGCAAATTTGCGACTCAGTGGACAGCACTAATCTCCGACAGGTGGGTTTGCGAAGTAATCTCCTCAGGCTACAAGATAGAGTTTCTCTCTTGTCCACCGGACAGATTCAACACCTCCAATCTCCAGCTACTACCGACCCGTCGGGAGGCCCTGTATGGGGCGGTCCAGGGTCTACTGGAACGCGGGGTAGTTATTCCAGTTCCAGAACTGGAACAGGGTTTTTACTCAAATCTGTTCATTGTGCCGAAGAAGGAGGGGGTTCGTCCAAGCTTGGATCTCAGAGCCCTCAATTGCTTTGTGAAGGTACAAAGTTTTCGGATGGAGTCGGTTCGATCTGTAGTCACGGCTCTCCATCCGGGGGACTTTCTGGCCTCCTTGGACATCAAGGACGCATACCTGCATGTCCCCATATACTCCAGACACCAGAGGTTTCTGCGATTTGCTATCGGGAAGGACCACTACCAGTTTGTGGCCCTCCCGTTGGGCCTTGCCTCAGCACCCAGGACGTTCACCAAGGTGCTCGCTCCGATTCTGGCACTTCTAAGACAGCGGGGTATCGCTATCACAGGCTACTTATACGACCTTCTGCTGAAGGCCCCTTCAAGCTCAGAATTAGAGGTAAGCGTGTCCATTACCTGTCAGACTCTTCGAGACTGTGGTTGGATACTAAACACGCAAAAGTCAGTATTGGTGCCCACTCAACGCCTAGGGTACCTGGGGTTGATTCTGGATTCTTCAGAGGCAAAGGTATTCCTCCCTATGGAGAAGTTGCAGACCCTCCGGGCTGCAGTACGGCAGCTGACTTCCAGAAATTGGTCGTCACTCCGTTTTTTGCATGCAAGTGTTGGGCCTCAGGGTAGCCTCCTTCGAGGCGGTTCCATATGCTCAATACCACACTCGAGTGTTACAGAAGGAAGTTCTGTCCAGATGGAACAGATGTCCATCATCTCTGGATTATCAAATCCGAGTGAGCCACATAGTCAGGAGACCCCTGGTATGGTGGCTGACAGCACCGGCTGTCATTTCTTCCGGTTTACTGGATAGTGATCACGACGGACGCCAGCCTTACAGGTTGGGGGGAGTCTGGGGTGTTCAGTCGGCGCAAGGTCGCTGGACCCCAGAGGAAGCCCTCTTGCCGATCAATGTCCTGGTAATCCGGGCGATCAGGCTGTGCCTCTTCAAATGGTCTCAGAGGCTGCAAGGGCGTCCAGTCAGGATCCAGTCAGACAACGCCACAGCAGTGGCATATGTCAATCATCAAGGAGGAACAAGAAGCTCAGCTGCAACATCGGAGATCGCTCGCATCCTGAAGTGGGCAGAGAGGAGCGTACCGGCACTGTCGGCCGTGTACATTCCGGGTGTGGAAAACTGGCAGGCGGACTAACTGAGCCGCCAGATGCTGGACCAGGGAGAAGGGCCCTTACACCCGGAGGTGTTCCAACTCCTCTGCCAAAGATGGGGCACACCAGACGTAGATCTTCTGGCTTCCCGACTCAATCGGAAGGTATTGAGATTTGTGGCCCGGTCAAGAGACCCATGGGCAGACGCAACGGACGCGTTGGTAGCATCGTGGGGTCAGTATCGGCTAATCTATGCCTTCCCTCCCTTAAGGCTTCTTCCTCTTCTGCTCCGCAGAGTGGAGACAGAGGGAATTCCAATGATCCTAATCGCTCCAGATTGGCCTCAGCGTCCTTGGTACGCCGATCTAGTACGTCTGGTAGCAGACATCCCCTGGCGCCTACCACTGCAGAAGGACCTGCTATCGCAAGGTCCCATAATCCATCCTGCTTTACAGTCATTGGCTTTAACGGCATGGCTGTTGAGAAACCAGGTACTGAGAGACCAGGGCCTGTAAGATTCAGTAATCTCTACGATGAGAAGTGCTCCAAAACCATCCTCTAGGAAGGTTTATCACCGCACTTGAAAGGCCTACATCTCCAGGTGTGAGGAAATGAAATGGCATCCGCGTACTTATTTGGTTTCCAGAATCCTGCTGTTTTTACAGCATGGGGTGGACCAAAGGCTTGCCTTAAGTACGATTTAAGGGACAGATATCTGCCCTGGCTGTCTTTTTTTCAGCGACCCCTGGCGGCTCACTCTCTCGTGAGTACATTGTGCAGGGGGTTCAACATATGGCCCCTCCTGTCCGTCCCCCGCTACCTTAGTGGGACTTGAACCTGGTCCTCTTGGTGCTTCACAAGGCACCGTTTGAGAATATTAGAGATATTCCCCTGTTGACACTTTCTCAGAAAGTGGTCTTTTTGGTGGCTGTTACGTCAGTTAGACAAGTCTCTGAGCTGGCAGCCTTGT
Source organism: Rana muscosa (assembly GCA_029206835.1). NCBI lineage: Eukaryota > Metazoa > Chordata > Amphibia > Anura > Ranidae > Rana > Rana muscosa. The sequence goes on along the minus strand of CM055123.1, from coordinate 101,843,565 downwards.
CCTGCAAGGCTCCCTATTTGATTTTCCACAAGGATAAGGTGGTGCTGCGGCCGCAGCCTTCCTTTCTTCCGAAAGTCGTTTCGGCTTTTCATCTCAACTAAGACATTGTACTTCCATCCTTGTGTCCTCAGCCGTCGAATCCTAAGGAGTCGGCGTTGCATTCCTTGGACAGTGTGCGAGCTTTGAGAGTATACCTATCTGCTACTTCCCTGTTCCGGAAGTCAGACTCACTGTTTGTTTCGGTGGCTGGTCCCAAGAAGGGCCAAGCAGTTTCATCGGCCACCATCTCTAGGTGGATCCGACAGATAGTAATCCAGGCTTACGCCTTAAAGGGTCAGGCGCCCCCCTTTCCTGTCACGGCGCATTCGACCAGGGCAATAGGTGCCTCTTGGGCTTTCCGACATCAAGCGTCTGTTTCCCAATTATGTAAAGCGTCGACTTGGTCGTCCGCACACACTTTCACAAAATTCTACAAAATTGATGTAGGTGCATCTTCGGATGCCTCTTTTGGCCGCAAGGTTTTGCAAGCGGCTGTTTAGAGTTGCAACTCCTCCGTTGGAGGAGTGCTGTTTTGTGTTTGGGGTGAAGTTTATTTTTATGCTGTTACCACCCCTCGTTTTTTCTCTGACACTGCTTTGGGACGTCCCACTTTGTCAATAGAGAAGCTGTGTCGGTCCATGGACGAAAGAGTAAATAGGATTTTTTACTCACCGTAAAATCCTTTTCTCTGAGTCCATGGACCGATACAGCACCCACCCCTCCTTTTAAGTTTGTACTGCTTTTTGACAAACTGATCTGCGAAGATGCAGACTGAGAGGGTATACCCAGAGGGTCCGCCCCCTGGGCGGTACTGTAGAGGGTGTGATGCAACACTTTTTACAAGTTTTTCTGCCTAGTCACTCCTAATTAACGGATAATACCCACTTTGTCAATAGAGAAGCTGTGTCGGTCCATGGACTCAGAGAAAAGGATTTTACGGTGAGTAAAAAATCCTATTTTTCAGCACTAGGCTGAAACTTTATAGCGGCTTTTAAAGTCATGACTATTTTCAGCGATTTTGTGCAATTTGTATAGCGCCTCTGTTTTTGTACTTAGGACTATGCCTACCAAAAAGACACCTCAAGGGCCAAAAAAGCAAAGATTTCACCCCCAGGCATTGAGACTTCTAGCTGTAATTCCATGCTGTCATTCTCACCTGAATTACCAATTATGGCAACACAGGGTGAGCCATTGGAACAAATTGATGGTGCAACTGCCTCTCACATCTCAGCACCTAGATATGTGACTGAAGATGCCCTCTCCTCCTCCCTCCAGGGTATGGAAGAAAGATTAGCGGCTTTAATCGCATCTTCTATTCAGAGTGATAAGAAACGTACTAGCCCTTCCCCCACTTTAGCTTTACTAGGGGAACAGTGGACTCACGATGAGGTGTTACCCTCAATCGATCAGGAAGAAAGACAAACCGATGATTCCTCCTTGGAGAAGACAACGGTAGATGAACCTTTTTCAGCTTCCCAAACTGAGAAATTGCTGATACAATCTCTTACAGAAATGGTTCGCTCCACCTTCATGCTGCCTCTAACAGAGTCTCATGAAAACCCGGCCTCTTCCTTGGGTTCTTTGAAACCTTCCCATGCTTTGCATGCCTTTCCAGCACATGCATTGCTAGAACAGCTTATTTTTCCGGAATGGGATCATCCGGATAAACATTTTCTCCCTCCTAAGAGTTTTGCAAATCGCTATCCTCTGGAGGAAAGATTCTCCAAAAGATGGAAAGTACCAGCAGTTGACGCTGCGATTTCCAATGTGAATAATAACTTGACTTGTCCTGTAGACAATGCACAAATGCTTAAGGATCCAACAGATAAGAAGTTGGAATCCCTGCTAAAATCTGCCTTTTCCATAGCAGGTGCTGTCACTCAGCCAGCAGTCGCCGCAATAGGCGTCTGCCAATCCCTAAAGGACCAATTTAAATTGGCCCTTAGAGAACTTCCTACACAACAAGCTCGGGATTTGGCTGAACTACCTAAGGCATTATGTTTTGCCATAGATGCCATTAAAGATTCCATTCACCAGGCATCCCGCCTTACGCTTATGCTTGTACATATGCGCAGGATCCTGTGGCTAAAGAATTGGTCAGCTGAAACGCCATGTAAGAACCTCCTAACTGGATTTCCCTTCCATGGGGAGCGACTTTTCGGAGAGGACTTGGATAAATATATCAAGACAATTTCTAGTGGGAAAAGCACGCTTTTACCCGTCAAAAGAAAATACAAACGCCCTTCATTTAAACGGGCCCTTTCCCCTGTGCCAAGGGCTTCCGCCTCTAAGCAGTGGCGACGGCCTCTGCCGTCAGACTCTAGAGGAAGACCTCAGAGTCAGACCCAGGCTCAAAAGAAGCCCTGGGGTAGGAAATCTGCAAAACAGAATCCTAAAGCCTCGTCATGAAGAGGCAACCCCCCTCACCAAGGTGGGGGGAAGACTTCTGCACTTTTCAGAAGTCTGGAAAAAGGAGATTCAGGACACATGGGTCATCTCCACGGTAACGCTGGGATACAAGCTGGAATTCCGGAACTTTCCACCATCTCGTTTCCTAAGATCAAGCGTACCCAAGGATCCAGAGAAGAAACAATCTCTGTTTCAAGCACTAGACCGATTAAGATCTCAAGGGGTGATCATACAGATCCCCACAAGGGAACAAGGTCTGGGGTTTTATTCAAATCTTTTCATGGTACCAAAACCAAATGGAGACGTCAGACCCATTCTAGATCTAAGAAAGCTAAATCAATTCCTGAAGATCCGCTCCTTTCGCATGGAGACAATCAGATCAGTAGTTTCTATCCTTCTAGGAGGAGAACTTCTCGCGTCAATCGACATCAGGGATGCATATCTGCATATCCCTATATTCCCTGCTCATCAAAAATTTCTGCGGTTCGAATTAGAACAACAGCATTTCCAGTTTGTAGCCCTGCCCTTCGGGCTTGCCACAGCACCCCGGGTGTTCACCAAGGTGCTGGCCCCACCTCTAGCCAGGTTAAGGGCACAGGGCATAACAATCATAGCGTACCTAGACGATCTATTACTTATAGATCAATCAGTGATTCGCTTGGAGCAAGCTGTACGCACTACAACCGACTATCTGAAAGCATTGGGTTGGATTCTCAATCTGGAGAAATCTTCCTTAATACCGCTAAAAAGACTGGAGTACTTGGGTCTGATCATAGACACAGCCCAGGAAAAGGTGTTCTTGCCTCTAGCAAAGATCAACTCCATAAAAGAATTGGTACGGCGGGTCAGGTCAAATGGCAATCCCTCCATTCGCCTCTGCATGAGGTTACTAGGAACCATGGTGGCTTCATTCAAAGCAGTTCCTTTTGCCCAGTTCCATTCAAGACTGTTGCAAAACAGTATCCTGTCTGCTTGGAACAAAACAATTCAAGCCTTAGACTCACCAATGCGGCTGTCCCCAAGAGTGGCCCAAAGCCTCACTTGGTGGTTACTAACCCAGAATCTGCTGAAGGGAAAATCCTTCAGACCAGTTATCTGGAAGGTCGTAACGATGGATGCCAGCCTCTCAGGCTGGGGAGCAGTACTAGAAAGGATAACAGTCCAAGGACAATGGTCAAGGATGGAAAGAGGCTTGCCCATCAATATCCTAGAGATTCGGGCAGTACGTCTGGCTCTAAAGGCCTGGACTTCCAGGCTACAGAATTACCCTGTCAGGATTCAATCCGACAATGCCACAGCTGTGGCCTATATCAATCACCAAGGGGGCACCAAGAGTCTCTCAGCGCAGAGAGAGGTGAACCATATTCTAACTTGGGCAGAAAGGAATGTTCCTTGCCTTTCTGCAATATTCATTCCCGGAGTAGAGAATTGGCAGGCGGACTACTTAAGTCGCCAGCAGTTATTCCCAGGGGAATGGTCGCTTCACCCCGACATATTTTGGGCTGTTTGCCAAAGATGGGGGACTCCGGACGTAGATCTCCTAGCATCCAGATTCAAAACGAAGTTGGTCAACTTTGTGGCCAGAACAAGGGATCCATTCGCATGCGGAACAGATGCGTTGGTGACCTCATGGGATCAGTTCTCACTGACATATGCATTTCCCCCCATCCAGTTGCTGCCTCGACTTCTTTGCAGAATCAAGCTGGAAAGGAAGCCGATTATTCTGGTAGCACCAGCATGGCCCAGAAGGTCATGGTATGCAGAAATCGTAAAGATGGCAGTAGAGGGCCCATGGTCCCTCCCACTACGGTCAGATCTGCTCTCTCAGGGACCGATATTCCATCCTGCCTTACGGTCTCCAAATTTAACGGCTTGGCTGTTGAAACCCACATTCTAAAGAAACGTGGGCTTTCCGGGTCAGTTATCTCCACCCTGATCAATGCCAGGAAGCCAGCTTCCAGAACTATATATTATAGAGTCTGGAAGGCTTATGTTTCCTCGTGTGAATCCAAGGGTTGGCACCCTCGGAGATATATCATAGGCAGAATTCTTGCCTTTCTACAATTAGGAGTAGAGATAAAGTTGGCCTTAAGTACTATTAAAGGCCAAGTCTCAGCTTTATCGGTCTTATTTCAAAGACCACTTGCTACTCATTCTTTAGTCCGGGGCTTTATACAAGGAGTAACGCGGCTTAATCCGCCCGTCAAACCTCCCTTGAATCACTGGGACTTAAACTTAGTTTTGTCTGTGTTACAAAAACAGCCATTTGAACCGATACAACATATTCCCCTAGTCCTTCTGACAAGGAAGTTGGTATTTTTGGTTGCTATATCCTCAGCAAGGAGGGTATCAGAGTTGGCTGCTCTTTCTTGTAAAGAGCCGTATTTAATTTTTCATGAGGACAGAGTGGTACTACGCCCTCGTCCAGGCTTTTTGCCAAAAGTAATTTCAGGTTTTCACCTGAACCAAGATATTGTCCTGCCATTTTTTTTCCAAAACCATGTTTCAGGGAAGAAAAGTCACTACATTGTCTTGATGTGGTGAGAGCAGTGAAAATCTATTTAAAGAAAACTGCTCAGATTCGTAAGACTGATGTCTTATTTATTCTGCCGGAGGGTCCTAAGAAGGGACAGGCAGCGTCGAAATCCACTGTCGCTAAGTGGATTCGGCAAGTGATAATTCAAACTTATGATTTAAGGGGCAAGATTCCCCCGTTTCGAGTTAAGGCGCACTCTACCAGGTCGGTTAGTGCTTCTTGGGCAGTGCGTCATCAGGCCTCCATGGCTCAGATCTGTAAGGCCGCAACTTGGTCTTCAGTGCATACATTCACAAAATTTTATCAGGTGGATGTAAGGAGGTATGAGGATATCGCCTTCGGGCGCAGTGTGCTGCAAGCAGCAGTGTAGATCCTCAAGTCTGGGTGTACCCTGCGGGTTGTTTCTCCCACCCCTCAAGTGGCATTGCTATGGGACGTCCCATTAAGTAAATTACTTAAGGCTCTGTGTCCCATGATGTACGATAAAGAAAATAGGATTTTTATTACAGCTTACCTGTAAAATCCTTTTCTTGGAGTACATCATGGGACACAGAGGTCCCTCCCCTCTTTTGGGATTTAGACATATTGCTTTGCTACAAAAACTGATGTGCTCCTGGAAGGAGGACGGGTTATATAGGGAGTAAACTTCCTTAATTAGGGTTTACCAGTGTCAACACCTGAAGGTAGGCCTATTACCCATTAAGTAAATTACTTAAGGCTCTGTGTCCCATGATGTACTCCAAGAAAAGGATTTTACAGGTAAGCTGTAATAAAAATCCTATTTTCCTACCTTACACAACATAGAATATGCAGCTTGTACCTGTGTGATAGGTTTTTCTATGGTTAAAGCGGAGCTCCAGCCCACCCCCTCCAAAAATGAAAAGTCAGCAGCTACAAATACTGCAACATCTGACCTTTAATATTAGAACACTTACCTGTCCAGGGATCCCGCGATGTCAGCACCCCAGACGATTTTCAATCGGCTCTCGGGTGCTGCCGCCACCATTCCTTGTAAGAGAAAACAGCAGTAAAGCTGGTTCCCTACTGCACTTTCTGAATGGCTTTGCAGCGGTGGAATGAACAGGGGGGTCGAACTTCCGGGGGACCTCGCCGTGGCAAGGTCTCCCGGAAGTGGGGACGGGTACCTGTCAAAAACAGGTACCTGCTCCTCCCTCCGCCCGAAAGGTGGCAAATATGGCAGCAGGGGGGGGGAGGCAAAGAAGTGAAACATCCCCTTTTAAGTGGAGCTCCACTTTAAGTGTCTTGCATTCGACCCCAGCTCACTGGTCGCTACAGAAGTGGACAAGCTCTCCGCTGGATTGAATTAAACCCAGGAAGGCAGGAAAATAATTTTTATAAAAGTCTAATAATATAACAAATAATGTATGTGTGCTTTGTAAATTGCAACAAACTAGTATTTAGGGAGGTGGGGGGAGGACAGCAAACTATTTTTTTTACCTTAAGGCTGGGTTCCCAATGATGCGATGCGTCACATTGCATGTGATTCACACAGAAATCAAACCGCATTTCTGTGCAAATCACGTGCAATTCTATGTGGTGCAATTTGAGCCCATAATTTTGTATGGCTCAAAATTACACAGCATCCACACGAAGAAGATGCAGGCACTTTTTTTTGCCACTCTGAATCGGATTGCATGGGTGTTCATACCCATGCGATCTGATTCTAGCGAACACACTGCATTCTGCAACCTGCTTTCGGGGTGTCGTTCACTTTTAATTGACACCCACAGCAGATCGCAGTGGTGGCTGGGGTGCAAACAAACTGAAAAAAAAACATCAATTGCAGCCACTTTGCCATCAAACGCAGCCACTGTCCAATCAAACGCAGCTACTGTGCCATCGAACGCAGCCACTGTGCCAACAAACGCAGCTACTGTGCCATTAAACGCAGCTACTGTGCCATCAAACGCAGCTACTGTGCCATTAAACGCAGCTACTGTGCCATCAAACGCAGCCACTGTGCCATCAAACACAGCCACTGTGCCATCAAACACAGCCACTGTGCCATCAAACGCAGCCACTGTGCCAACAAACGCAGCCACTGTGCCAACAAACGCAGCTACTGTGCCATCAAACGCAGCTACTGTGCCATCAAACGCAGCTACTGTGCCATCAAACGCAGCTACTGTGCCATCAAACGCAGCCATTATGCCATCAAATGCAGCCACTGTGCCCAAACGCAGCCACTGTGCCCATCAATTGCCGACACTGTGCCCATCAATTGCCGACACTGTGCCCATCAATTGCCGACACTGTGCCCATCAATTGCCGACACTGTGCCCATCAATTGCCGCTAATGTGCCCCATCAGATGCTGCCAGTGTGCCCATTAATTGCCGCTACTGTGCCCCATCAGATGCTGCCAGTGTGCCCATCAATTGCCACTACTGTGCCCCATCAGATGCCGCCAGTGTGCCCCATCAGATGCTTGCTGCACTGACCTGTCTCGGAGCGGGTCAGCGGCGGTCTCCTGCACATCCTCCACGTCTTCTTCCATCCTCTCTCAGGCGTCCAATCACTGCAGCGTTTCAGCCAATCAGGTGACCGGTAACAGACCCAGCAACCTGATTGGCTGAGAGGCGGATTCAGTGTTAGCAAAGCGAATTCCTTCACTTTGCTAACACACAGCTGAGTGAACAGCGAACGCCCAGCATGGCGCCCACTGATCACAGTTTTTTGGCACCTATTAGAGCATATGGCTCTAATCAGGTGCTTCCAAAAAACACCCCCCGCCGGTGCAATTCAGGTGCCCGGTGCCCTAAAAGGTGCATGAATCTATCTATGGTGATAGAGCGGTGCAGGAGAGAGGGGACGGCGCTCCTGCGTCCTTTATGGACGCACCGCCACTGGAGAAATGAGCGCGCATGCTCTATTCGAGAGCCACACATGCTCTGAAACGCGTTGTGGTTCCCCATACAATCTGATCCAGCTGACGTGACATGCTTCCTCACGGGTTGATTGTCGCCATCTCCAGCTACGGACACAGCCGGTTCACACTCCGGCTTCTTGCGGCTGCTACAGCCGGGACTTGGGACACTCGTGGAGAGGCTATATAGACCCTGGATCCAGCAATAACACTGACTCTACTGGAGCATGCCTGAACTTACCTAAATGTAAGTGCTGGATATGATCTTTTTTATCTGTCAATAAACCAATTTACTTAGAGGCGCTTTTCTATTTTTTGTTTTCCTTATGTCACTACCTTGAGTCGGCTTCACCTTGGAGAAGAGCTGCCCTGAGTACCTGTGTTATATTCAAAGACTTTTTCATCATCACCTGCTGCCTTTGAAGAATTTAATTTAATTTATTACATTTTTATCATTATTTATAATTGACTGGAAAATCCACTTTGCCTGTGGACACTCTCCTTTATATATGTTCCTTTGTTCACGGTGATTTCCTGTGCATACATCCTGAGCGCTGGCATTTTTTGTTTCTTTCTTGCACCGCCACTGGCAGATCGCATGAACGCGGCTGAAGTGCGACTGCTATGTGGTGCAATGCGACGCGGGAAACGCATCGATTCCTATGCGTTTGCCACATTGCATCAGTGTGAACCGAGCCTAATGCACCGAACACATTAACGTAAAAATATTTTGAATGTGAAACCACTTTAAGCTCTCAACAGGCTAAGAAATAATTATTTTTACAGCCTTCTAAGGCAAAGTAGGTACAGGTGTATGACCTTAAAAAATGATTTGTCTTATTAGTCTCAGTGGCACAGCTTTCAGTAGAGAGTACATTTTATCACAAATATCCGATAAAAGAAACAATCTGCGATAGCTGTAAACCAGTAATGAAGACAGTTTGCTTTTCCTAAAGATTTGGTGCTTTCATGTGCTTCTTTCTCTTGTTCTTTATTTATAAGGCTATCAGTTTCAGTTTAGTTATAGAATTGGTCTCAAATTCCATTACAACCCAACTAATATAACATTTACAACCTCCAACAATTACGGAAGTGTCAAAATCATGTGGCTGCCGATGCGTGAAGATGCGTGTTCCAGAAGTGCTAACACCTCTTTATAATGTACGCAGTAAAGATTTAATGGCTGGCAGGTTTAGTTCCTTTAGCAATAGATTAAACATATTTTAATATGCCTTGCCTCTTGCTTCAGAATGTTAACGTTTCTTTCAATTAGAAGCCAGACAGCTTTCCAGCTACAGAGCAACAATTTCTGTTCAAGAGTGCTGCTTCGGTATAGCTCCTAGTTTGTCCTTAAAAAACCTTTTACTATTTTGTCTGAAGATAAAATTCATGCAATATTTTTGTTGTCATTTATGTTTCTTCCACCTGTATGTCCTAGAAATAAGGGATAATTTACATCCTGTTCTGTTCCTGGACCTCCCTTATTCTCCATCTACACTTCCTTCTCTGGTCAGGTAATAGCCTCTCATGGCTTCCAATACCATTTCTACACTGACGACACCCAAATCTATCTCTCTACCCCTCAACTCACTCCTTCAGTCTCCTCACAGATCACTAATTTACTAACAGACATTTCAGCCTGGATGTTACACCACTTCCTCTAACTTAAAACTATTCAAAACCAAGCTTATAATTTTTCCTCCGCCACGTGCCTCTTCCTCTGATTTCTCTGTCAAGATCGATAGCACTACTATGAGCCCGTCCCCACATGCCAAGGTTCTAGGTGTAATCCTGGACTCTGAACTATCCTTTCAGCCCCACATCCAACCACTGTCAAAATTTTGCCACCTCAACCTTTGCAACATCTCCAAAAAATGCACCTTCCTAACCAATAACACCACAGAGCTCCCAGTTCACTCCCTGGTCATCTCCCGTCTCGACTACTGTAACTTCCTTCTCATGGGATAACCTTTACATAGTCTATCTATCCCCTATTCAGTTCATCATGAATGCTGCTGCTAGGCTCATCCAGCTTACCAACAGCTTAGTTTCTGCTACTCCTCTCTGTCCATCCCTCCACTGTCTTCCACTCACCCAACAAATTAAATTTGAAATACTAAGAACTTACAAAGCCACCCACAACTCAGTCCCCAGCTACATCACTAGCCTAGAATCAAAATACCAACCTAATCACTCTCTTTGTTCCTCCAAAGACATCCTGCTCTCTAGTTCCCTTGTCACCTCCTCCCATACTTGCTTCCAGGACTTTTCCTGAGCCTCTCCTATCCTATGGAACTCCCTACCCCAATCTGTCCGACTATCTTCTACTCTGATTGCTTAGATGATCCCTGAAAACCCTCCTCTTCAGAGAAGCCTATTCTGCTCCTACCTAACCACTGTAATTTCTCCATCAGATCATCCCCCACATTTACTACCTTTTGTATCACTTTACCCTCCTTCCTAGATTGTAAGCTCTAATGAGCAGGGCCCTCTGATTCCTCTTGTATTGAATTTTATTGTAACTGTACTGTCTGCCCTCATGGTGTAAATGCTGTGCAAACAGTTGCTGCTATATAAATCATGTATAATAATAATCCTCACAATGTATATATATAAAATTTTGTCAGGGACTTAGGGATTGCTGATGTATCCACTATACAAATATTCTCCTGTGTGGCTACAGCCACTCTGTACAGGCTCTATAATTTTATAATCTGCCACATAATTTACTTGAGTAACACACACTGCATGCACATAAAGTGTTCTCAAAGGGGAAAGGGGGTTCCCTAAGGTAAAGAGCTTTGCAGCAGGGTTATATAGTCTGAGCTCCTACTCATGCCCTAAAAATCCCCTTTAACTACTTGTCTACCAAGGTATATTTTTAAAAGTCATGGTGGACAAGTGGTTATATTAGGCTCACAGCTATGAGCTTGATATTGGCTATAAAAGTGATTGGCTGTTCCAGAGCCATCCAAAAACTTTTACAGGGCTCTCACACAGCACTCCCTCCTCCTCCTCCCCGCCAGCGACATTTTTGGTGCTTCTTGGACTCTCCCATTCCACCAGGGAGCACAGGACCACGGGACACTGCTTCCCTGGTGAAAGCAAGAGGAACATCCCTGATCTCTTCTGCCTGTGACTAATGACCCCATGCCACTTCTAGGGTCACAGCTGTCATTCCTCGGCTAGTGTAGTCGAGGATGCAGCTATTCAATCTGTGTTTGAGGGATTGTGGGGCAGGGAAGACATTGGGGATCTAATAGAGGACTTGTCATCTGTCCATGCCATCACCAAGGAGCTACTTAGCCCTCTTGTGATGTCAATCAATAAAGTAAAAAAAAAAGTGTAAAAAAATAAAAATAAGAAAAATTCCAGGACCATACTTCATAGTTGACTCTAAACTGATGACCTGTAAAGGTTTTTAAAGCGACACCTATGGAGAATTTGGGGTGTTGTAGTTCTTTGCAATTCCACAGGCATGCACAATTTTAAGACTTGACATGTTTGATAGCTATTATTTGATGCATCCCCATCTTTTATATTTTACCAAAAAATGTGTATAATATTTGTGTTTAAATGCACTAAAATTCATTTTAAAGTATTTTTTCCTGAAAATCTGCATTTGATAAATAACTGCACAAATATTGTGTGACATAAAAAAATGTAAACTGCCACCATTTTTTTCTCCAGAATAAAAAAGGACTTCTTGAGTTTGAGCCCTTTCACACTGAGGCAGTTTTCAGGTATTTTAGTGCTAAAAAAATCCTGCAAGCAGCATCTTTGGGGCGGTTGAACCACCCCTGCCCATTGGAATTATTGGGCAGCGATTCTGAACCGCCTGAAAAGAGATTTGAAAGCACCACAACATGGGCGTTTTTAACCCTTTTTTGGCTGCTAGCGGGGGTTAAAAGCAGCCCTCTAACGGCCAAAAAGTTCAGCTAAAACTACAGTAAAGCAGTGCTTTATCGCCAAGGCAGCCACGGCTGCAGTGTGAAAGCAGCCTTAAGTTTTGACAATGAAAACTGGAAACTGAAAACAATGCACAGCTGCACCAGATTTTGCACTCCCCAGTTTTAGTAAGTCTACCCCTATTGTATTATTCATCTGGAATCATGTTTTGCATGATTCTGCACCCAAAAGACAGATCTGCATGAAAATATGGAGGACCAAAAATCTGTGAATTAGCTATTCTTCTGATTGAATCATCACATAAATGCATAAAATAAAATACAGGACAAATAATAAGCGTTATATCACATTTATTTATATATACCAATCTGGATGCATTGTACAATATTAAAAAAAGAAAAAAGAAATGCCTTTTATGGCATGAATAAAACCACAGAAAGCATTACAATTTGGTGTGTACTCATTGTCTTGTTGCAATATATATCTATAGATATATATCTAATATCCATAGATATATATCTCTCTACATATACACAGTATATATACATACATACACACTCTGTGGATATGTATAAATTCACATCTAACAGGAATTGATGGATAACAAATTGCCATCTAGAAATGCAGCAACTAAAGAGTAGTAACAGCAAAAGCTATTACAAAATGTGTCAAGCCATTCAAAGTGACCTTTGGATATTTTATTATCGCAGCAGAGCTGTCACTTGGGTGATCACTGGGAAGTATATACAGGACCAGTAGAGGGCAGTTAATGCAAAGGTGGAAGGAGTGCTGAAATTTCCAGGGCTAAACAATTACGGACTATATACCACAAAGATAACGTTTTCTTTCCCAACTGAATGATGAGTTATATAAAAATACGAGCCTGCCAGGTTTGCATTCCTAACGCAAAAACTAAATAAAATAGTACACGAAGGAGTGGGATTAGTGTAATATGAAGTATAAGAGAGAATTAGGGGAGTAAATCCTGGTCCCAAAAGAAAAATGTTGATGGCCTTGGTTGGTCACTGCCAGCAATGACTGTGTTGATTATACCTGCCACTGATTTTGATTATAAAGCATGCTTAGACAAATGACAATTGGTGAAAAAGCATTAGTAAGTTATCACCTTGAATATGCAATTCAAGATTTTCTGCCACTGGAAAGAGCACAGAGAAGGACACGGAGGACTTCAGCTAAAAGTAGAGTCCATGTTTTAAGCCGTGTAGAGGTGATTCAGGAGCATATGAATTACAACTAATATGTATGAGAAACAACACTGTAAGGCTGGGTTTAGGCTGGGTTCACACTGGTCCGACAAACGATCCGACATTGGGAGCTCATGTCGCATGACGTGTGAAAATCAATGTTTCCCTATGGGAGCCGTCTTAACTGGTCCGACACAAGTCGGTCCGACTTTGAAGATGCTCCCTGTACTATTTTGGTCCGACTTTGATCCTACTTCATCTCATTGAATATCATTGAAGTCGGATCAAAGTCAGATCTTTGTCCTAACCATCCGACTTTTGACATCCGACATGGTGATTACAGCAGCAGTAAAAGGAATTTATCTCACCCTGGGATTGTTTTGATTGGTCAAAGGACAAATCAGACTATCATAAAGTTGGATCAAAGTAGTATCCTGTTCATTCAAGTCGGATGGATGTAGGACCGATGTAGGACTGATGTCGCAGAGTAAAGTAGGATGAAAGTCGTATGACTGTTGTGTAGTATCAGTGTGAACGCAGACTCACACTGGTCCGACAAACGCTCTGACATTGGGAGCTCATGTCGCATGACGTGTGAAAATCAATGTTTCCCTATGAGAGTGGTCTTAACTGGTCCGACACAAGTCGGTCCGACTTTGAAAATGCTCCCTGTACTACTTTGGTCCGACTTTGACCCTACTTCAGCCCATTGAATATCATTGAAGTCGGATCAAAGTAGGATCCTTGTCCTAACCATCCGACTTTTGACATCCGACATGGTGATTACAGCAGCAGTAAAAGGAATTTATCTCACCCTGGGATTGTTTTGATTGGTCAAAGGACAAGTCAGACTAGCACAAAGTCGGATCAAAGTAGTATCCTGTTCATGAAAGTTGGATGGATGCCGGACCAATGTAGGATCAATGTAGGACTGATGTCGCAGAGCAAAGTAGGATGAAAGTTGTATGACTGTCGTGTTGTACCAGTGTGAACCCAGCCTAAATGTTGATTTAGGCCGGGTTCACACTTGTGCGACACGACAGCCGTCCTTCTTTGGATCCGAATTTGCCCTGCGACATGAAGCCGACATATGTCCGACTTTCAATGAACGGGGATCCGACTTGGATCCCGCCAATACCAGGCACTGTGTTTGGTATGAATCTTGAGGGAGAACTCCACACCAAATTTTAAATAAAAAACCGGCATGGGTTCCCCTCCAAGAGCATACCAGGCCCTTGGGTCTGGTATGGATTTTAAGGGGAACCCCCTATGCCAAAAAAAACGGTGTGGGGGTCCCCCCAAAATCCAAACCAGACCCTTATCCGAGCACGCAACCTGGCAGGCCGCAGGGGAAGATGGGGGGACGAGAGAGCGGCCCCCTCCCTCCTGAACCGACTGAATCAACATGGGGGGTTTGGTGCTTTGGGGCAGGGGGGCGACCTGCGGGACCCCCTATCCCAAAGCACCCTGCCCCCATGTTGATGAGGACAGGGCCTCTTCCCGACAACCCTGGCCGTTGGTTGTCGGGGTCTGCGGGCGGAGGGCTTATCGGAATCCAGGAGCCCCCTTTAATAAGGGGGCCCCCAGATCCCGGTCCCCCACCCTATGTGAATGAGTATGGGGTACATCGTACCCCTACCCATTCATCTGGTGGAAAAAAATGGCAAAAATGGCAATAAAAAAAACACAAACCGCGCTCTCCGGTTCTTCCTTCCTTCTGCCGGGCCTCCGCTATCTTCTTCCAGCTCTTTTGCTAGCGGGGCCCGGTCTTCTCCGTCGCCTTCTTCCCTTGCTCTCCGGTTCTTTCTTTCTTCCTTCTGCCGGCCCCTCCACTATCTTCTTCCAGCTCTTTTGCTAGTGGAGGGCGTCTTCTTCCCTCTTCTCCTTCTCGATGTTGACACGCCGCTTCCTCCCGCTGTAATGCTTGGCTGTTCGCTCCGCAGCAATTTATATAGGCTTCTCATGACGTCACAATCACATGCTCCGGGTGGCCCCGGAGCATGTGACTGTGACGTCATGGGAGCATGTGACTGACATCATGAGAAGCCTATATAAACGGCTGCGGAGCGAACAGCCAAGCATTACAGCAGGAGGAAGCGACGTGTCAACATTGAGAAGGAGAAGAGGGAAGAAGACGCAGAAGGCGAAGGGAAGACCGGCCACTCCACTAGCAAAAGAGCTGGAAAAAGATAGTGGAGGGGCCGGCAGAAGGAAGAAAGAAAGAACCGGAGAGCGAGGGAAGAAGGCGACGGAGAAGACCGGGCCCTGCTAGCAAAAGAGCTGGAAGAAGATATCGGAGGCCCAGCAGAAGGAAGGAAGAACCGGAGAGCACGGAGACCCCCGAAGTCGGAAGAAGACCCCCGGAGCTGTGCAATAAATTGCTTTAAAAAGCTGTGTGTGTCTTTTTATTGCCATTTTTTTCCAGCAGGTGAATGGGTAGGGGTACGATGTACCCCATACTCATTCACATAGGGTGGGGGGCCGGGATCTAGGGGCCCTCTTATTAAAGGGGGCTCCCGGATTCCGATAAGCCCCCCGCCCGTAGACCCCGACAACCAACGGCCAGGGTTGTCGGGAAGAGGCCCTGTCCTCATCAACATGGGGGCAGGGTGCTTTGGGGTGGGGGGGCCGCAGGTCGCCCCCCCTGCCCCAAAGCACCAAACCCCCCATGTTGAGGGCATGCGGCCTGGTACGGTTCAGGAGGGAGGGGGGCCGCTCTCTCGTCCCCCCCTCTTCCCCTGCGGCCTGCCAGGTTGCGTGCTCGGATAAGGGTCTGGTTTGGATTTTGGGGGAACCCCCACGCCGTTTTTTTGGCGTAGGGGGTTCCCCTTAAAATCCATACCAGACCCAAGGGCCTGGTATGCTCTTTGAGGGGAACCCATGCCGTTTTTTTATTTAAAATTTGGCCTGGAGTTCCCCCTCAAGAGCAGCAGAGCACAAGTCGCATGCCAAAGTCGGATCATGCAAGACTGCGACTTTGATCCGACTTCAATGATAGTCAATGGGCTGAAGTCGGATCAAAGTCGGGCCAAAGTAGTACAGGGAGCTTTTTCAAAGTCGGACCGACATGTGTCGGACCAGTTAAGACGGCTCCCATAGGGAAACATTGATCTTCACACGTCATGCGACATGAGCTCCCAATGTCGGAGCGTTTGTCGCCCCAGTGTGAACCCGGCCCCGAATTTCATTAACTGCTGTGTAGGCCTGTGACTTATTGAAGGCCCGCCATTATTAGAGTGGTGCGTCACACGGAGGGCCATTGAGCATCTCGCGGTGGCCGCATGGTTTAAAGTTGGTGTTCGCACCGCCAGAGAGTTTCACATCCATAAACACTGTGGAAGTTCAGTTTGCTTTCTTTTAATTACCCTGTTGGATTACAAATGTTATGTGCGCCAACGATTGCTAGCAAAGACTCCTACTATTGAAGAAACTGTACATTGAATTTAGTCAGGCCTGACTAGAACTGTTAGTAATGGGACTCGGTGTAATATTGCCCATTAAGGGGAGCTTGCGAGCATAGGTAGGTTACTTATGAATAAAGTGTGCATTAATGCTGTGTTTGATCATTGACATATATATATCATTGACTTTGCAGGGCCCTGCATAAGTCAACTGCACCTCTGTTTAAATCTGCTACCTTTTTACCATTGAGTAAACTTGATCTTTGGTTAAACAGAATACTGTGTGGAGTTCTCTGTTACCCTGCTGGACGAGTGGTTATACAAGGTAACAATTTTTTGTACCATTTTACTGTTGTGTGATATCATTGTGGTTCCCAGTCAACAGTGGGTTCCACAATCATTGTGTGGTTCAGTTGTGCCAAGGGAGGGTTCGAGCCAAATTTTGGGGTTGATAGGCAGAATGTAGACCCAAACAAAACCAGCAGCTCCTTCGGGGGTAGTGCTACACCAGATTTATTGATGTGGCAGGCAAATTGAACTATCTTTGATCGATTCAATCATAGTAACCCTAATCCTCTGCCTGCAATAGTCTGATGCCTCGTACACACGGCCGAGATTCTCGTTGAAAAAAACATGTCGTTTTTTTCGACGAAATTCTTGGACAAGAAACTTGTCCCGGCCGAGTGTACACACGCTCCTCTCAAAGAACCCGCAATTCTTTGAATGGAGCGAACGCGGTGACGTCATCGAATACGACGAGCATGCGCTCGTCACATTCGATGCCGTCGCCGCCATCTTTGTTCACCCTACCTATGCCTAGGAAGCTACCGCGCATGCGTCAAAGTCATTTCGAGCATGCGCGGGCTTCCCGGCGAAAAGGTAAGTGTACACACACACAATTTTCTCGTCGAGAAACAGGCTGACGAGAATCTCGACGAGAAAATAGAGAGCAGGTTCTCTATTTTCTCGTCGAGATTCTTGTCGCTTTTCTTGACGAGAAACCATACACACGAACAAATTTCTCGGCAAGAAATCTCTGCCAGCAAGTTTCTTGCTGGTTTTTGCCGAGAAACTCGTTCGTGTGTACGAGGCTTGACAGTATAGAATACCTTAGCTGCTTATCAGGACTTTCTGATTGTCCTAAAGTTGACACATTAGATTTTCTATTTTCTGATATGTAAAAAATTAAGATGTGTAGCACATTAGGCATACTGGGATTCAATGAATACCATATAAAAGTTGCCTACCACCATTCTCTAATAAAATGCAACTAAAAAAGAAACTCAACCTAATGTTCCTTTAGAAGTAGTGCCAGTGCAAAAAGATGACCGTAGGGAGTAATGGCCTTCTTCTAGAAATAACTAAGTCCGGCCATACACAGAGCAAATTTCTTTCCTGCAACCCGTGGTAGACAATAATATTAGTATAATATTAGTTTAATATTATGTGGCATAATATTAAAGTCATGTTGAACCCTCAGTTTTTTTAGGCACTTTCAGCAGTTCATTTTATCACTTACTAAGAATGCAACTTGTTTATCTAGTAATCCTTGCCTATGTCCCAGTTTAAGCTGGTGCTATGACCACTACTCTAGAATAGATGACTGTTTTAGCGTGATTTTCTTTTTTCTTGAAGTATCCTATGGAGCCACCTTTGCATGCAGGGACTAGAGTTGTTTCCCCCTGTATTGAATGTATCAATAGAAACATAAAGCCTAGAATAGCAAGGCACTTCCCTGCTTCTCCCTCATCTTCTCCTCTCCCTTATCCAAACCAACATACTGACTGGAGACTGCACTGTGTGCTGTTAACTCTTTCCTGTGAAAACAGGAAATTCGGGGAAGGAACACAGAGATCAGGAGCCAACAGCATTGAAAGTTGTAAATTGCAAGTTCTGGGGTAAGAATTTTAACACCTAGTTTAACGGGGAATGTTTTTTTTTTATTGTGCTTAATGCAGTAGTGTATTTAGGTTTGTGCTGCCCTAGGCCTGACTAAACTAATGCAACCCCTAATTTAAATATGACCCACCCCTTCCTGGCAAGGCCACACCCCTTTCTGTTTAAGACCCGCCGTGAAATTTTCGAGTGGGGACACTAGTTCCTAGGGCCTGCGGAGGGGGGGGGGCAATGGATTCCCTTAATTTGCATACATTTCCTCTCACTTCCTGTTTGGTTGAAGGGAAATCTCTGCAATGGGACAGGGATGGTAAAAAATAAACAGACAGGGGCTATAACCCTCCCTTACTCTATCCAAAATGAAAAAAAAGTAGGGCTGTTACTGATTAAAATTTTCGTGTTCGATTAATCGTTTTTTTTTTAATCGATTAATTGACTAATTTCGATTAATCATAACGCACATAGATTCAACTACTTTTAGCTGATCTCCTTGCAGGCCGATTCCCAGTGCAGCTACCAACCAGTGGAAAAATCGATAGAAGAATGCAAAAAACACACAAAGGCAGCACTCGATGGGAATAGCATTAAAACTTTTATAGTCTTCCAGTAGGTAACAAAATAAATATTGCACTGGAGATAAAATTGATGTAGCTACATAAACTGTAAAAATGGTGCGAGTAATACCAAACGGTAGCAAACGCAGTCATAAAAGCATGTAGCCAAGTATGATACTGGTATAAAAATGTGTACAACGATACCACTGCTGAATCCAGATGAGGAGGGGCTAACATCAGTCTGTCGGCATGTAGATGTCCCGTGAAGGGAACTATCACAACTCCCAGTGGATGGCTGTAGAATCCCAGGTTGATAGAGGAAAGTATAACAGCCCTTGCGTGTGGCAGATAGTAAGGTCCCGCCGGCATGCAGATATGAAGGCACAGCAAAGGAGCCCTTCAGATGGACACGGCCAGCCCCGCCGGTGTCGGTGACATCACCGGATCTCCCTGAAGACCCGGAAGCCGGGGGAGAGGTGCGTACCAATCAAAAGAATTTTGATCGATCAAAACAATTAATCGATTAATCAAGGAATTAATAGTTAATTTCCACAGCCCTAAAAAAAAGTGTTGCCTATAGTTCTACTTTAACCACTTCAGCCCCGGAAGAATTGGCTGCTTAATGACCGGGCCATTTTTTGCGGTTCGACACTGTGTCGCTTTAACTGACATTTGCGCGGTCGTGCGACGCTGTATCCAAACAAAATTGACGTCCTTTTTTCCCACAAATAGAGCTTTCTGGTGGTATTTGATCATCTCTGTGATTTTTTTTTTATGCGCTATAAACAAAAAAAGAGCGTTAAATTTGAAAAAAAAACACAATATTTTGTACTTTTTGCTGTAATAAACATCCCCATTTTTTTTAAAAAGCGATTTTTTGCTCAGTTTAGGCCGATATGTATTCTTCTACATATTTTTGGTAATAAAAATCGCAATAAGCGTATATTGATTGGTTTGCGCAAAAGTTATGTCTACAAAATAGGGGATAGATTTATAGCATTTTTATTAATATTTTTTTACTAGTAATGGCGGCGATCTGCAATTTTTATCGGGACTGCTACATTATGGCGGACACATCGGACAATTTTGACACATTTTTGGGACCATTGGCATTTATACAGTGGTCAGTGCTACAAAAATGCACGATTACTGTAAAAATGTCACTGGCAGGGAAGGGGTTAACACTAGGGGGCGATCAAGGGGTTAATTGTGTTCCCTAATGTGTGTTCTAACTGTAGGGGGATGGGACTGACCTAGAGGAAGTGACAGATCGTGGTTCTTAGCTATTAGGAACTCACAATCTGTCTTTCCTCAGCTCACAGAACAGGGATGTGTGTGTTTACACACACACGTCCCTGTTCTGCCTCTCGTGCCTGCTAGCCCGCTTAAAAGGACCGACGTACAGCTATGATGGTTCGCGCAGCAGAGCCAACCTGCCGCAGTATAATTGCGGCGGCTGGTCCGCAAGCGGTTAAGCACAAATTTCTGATAATTTTATGGAGAGGACTCAGAAGATATAACCACGTCAATAATGCAGCAGAAAACATATAGCACAGTGAGGAAGGTTTGTGGTCCAGGATGATAGGACAGTCAAAATTAGAAGCAGCGCCCCCCACCCCCAGTTGCGGAATGCCGGCTTCCCGCATACCGGAAGCAGTGCGGCCGTATTATGGGGGCGCTAGACTAATTTGCCTCTCAGACCAGTCCGCCCCATAAGACTGCGCAAGCCAGCAAGGACTCTTTCCGTGCTGCCCCCCTGCAAAGTGCTGCCCTAGGCCTGGACCTTGTTGGCCTAGGCCAGGATACAGCGTTGGCTTATTGCATGTGCTTAAATTAAACAACACTGAGGGAATAACACAAATGAAAAAAATCACTGAACATTTCTACTTCTGCAAAAATGACTAGGTTTACTGTACAGGGAGGACGGTATATTAGCAGGGTTCCATAACTCCCTAAAGAGTTTTCGATATACCATACCCCAATATGCCAAACAAAGGGCCTAATCTATTAAACTGTGAATAAAGGTAAAGTGCAGGGAACCTGTGACCATTCCAAACAATATTGACACGAAGGAATATCACATTTTTAAAAAATGCTCTGCTTTTGATCAAATGTTTAATTTGAATGATATTACAGTTACACAATAATGTCAGTATCACGTTATATGGCCTTGTGGGTGTCCTCTAGCTTAGTTTTGAGATGGTGCAACTCTAAAGTAGAACCAGAGGACACAGAGCCAGAGAAGAGAGATGCTTTTCTGCACAGCTCTGCATCTGTGATTAGGACATTGCAGGTGCAATATGATTTCAAAGGTGAAAAAAATAATGCCTCCAGTTATTAGCTTAGGTGCTTATATGTGGTTGGTCCAGGCCTCTAAAGCCAGAGAGCAAAACAATAGAGAGCATTTTCAGTTTTGAGGCAATATAACTGCATGCCTATAATATTTAGAAGGTTATGTTTAGTAGTAATGTTTCTATATACTGTATATTAATCTTTGTGGGGGTGGAGAACTTTATAACAGTGTGCTGTATTCTTTTTCTAATGCCGCGTACACACGACCGTTGTTAATGTCATTGAAAAAAACAATGTTTTCTCGACGTGATTCTTCTCAAGCCTGCCTTGCCTACACACAATCATGAAAAAAAATGCTAGAGAAAAGCGCGGTGACATACGAAATGTACGACGGCACTATAAAGGGGAAGTTCC
This sequence comes from Rana muscosa, assembly GCA_029206835.1. Classification (NCBI taxonomy): domain Eukaryota; kingdom Metazoa; phylum Chordata; class Amphibia; order Anura; family Ranidae; genus Rana; species Rana muscosa. The sequence goes on along the minus strand of CM055123.1, from coordinate 101,822,024 downwards.
ATTCAGATGGTGCCACCCTTTGGGCTGCTTTTGCTGATCCTTGTGTTAGTAAAGTTTGGTGAGAGACGATTCGCGCTTTTCAGCCTCATGCTCTTCAGTCCGTTACAGCGTGACGAATGTGCTATCTCCATTACGAACGCTAGTTTTACCAGAACAAGCGCTCCCGTCTCATCACTTGCTTGTGAGCATGCTCGTTTTTTTCACGTCGTTAAAGCCTACACACGGCTGTTTTTCATGACGAGAAAAACGACGATGTGAAAAACGACGTGAAAAATTAGAGCATGTTCCAAATTTTTAATGGCCATTTTTTACGTCGTGAAAAATGCTCTGAAGCCCACACACGATCGTTTTTAATGACCATTTTAAAAAATTGCATTTTTCTCGTCATGAAAAACGGTCGTGTGTACGCGGCATAAGAGAAAACCAAATGTCAAAGTTTTTACTGTGTATTCAGTTTTTGTTTACAGCATCATTTAAGACTTTAAAAGGTTTAGTCTATACAGAATCAAGAGCTGGCTTCCATTTCTTTCTGGAAGCTTGACTAAAAGAATTACATTCTGGATTCCTAGCTTTTCTTCCGCTGGGTGGAGCTATGTTGTGATTCCCCTCCTGCCGTGAGAACGATTTGCCCTAATCATGGCAAGTTTATACTATGCATTGGCATTGACAAACCTGGGAGACTCTTAGCTAGACCCCTGAGGAAACATAGGAGCTGTGAGATTCACGGTCTTGATACCTTACACCTAAATTGTTATATTAGTTTTGGTTATATTAATTTGTCTTTAAACAAGGAACAAATGATGTAATGAAAAATGGCTAATGCCTCGTACACACGATCGCGATTTCCGACAGGAAAACCATGTTTTTTTTTTCAGCAGGAAAACGGCTTAAATTTGTCTTGCATACACACGGTCACATTAATCTTGGACGAAATTCCGACCATCAAGAACGTGGTGACGTACAACACGTACGACGGCCCTAGAAAAGGGAGGTTCCAAACTAAGCACATCACCCTTTGGGCTCTTTCTGCTAGTCTCGTGTTAGTAGAAGTTTGGTGAGAGACGATTCGCGCTTTTCAGCCTTTGTGCTATTCAGTCAGTTACAGCGTGACGAATGTGCTATCTCCATTACGAACTCTAGTTTTACCAGACAGAGCGCTTCCGTCTCGTACTTGATTCTGAGCATGCGCGTTTTTTTCGCTTCGCACTTGCATACAATCGTGATTCCCAATAGGAATTTTTCCTGTCACGAAAATTGAGATCCTGCTCTCCATCTTTTCTTGGCCGGAATTCTCACAGAAAAAGCGCGATGGAGCATACACACAGTCAGAATTTGCGACAAAAAGCTCACATCGCACTTTTCTCTTCGGGAATCGCAATCGTGTGTACGAGGCATAAGGCTCAGTTCACACTAGCCTGACTCAAAAGTCGTGCAACTTTCAGTGCAACTTTGGAGTCTGACTTTGATACAACTTTGATGTGATTTTGCTTGCACTCTATGGCATTGAAGTCGTATCAAAGTCAGACCAAAGTATATCTTTCTTACAAGCTAAGATGTAATACAATGTAATATGTTGGTGTGTTACAACAAAATTGCATTTATTTAATAAAACAACACTAGGACCAAAACTTCAGGTGCCAAGTGCAAATTATACCCATATTACCACTTTCAAAACCATCTTGTACTGGGATGATTTCAAATTCACTTGAAGTAAGCCAAATACAACATGGATTTGTAATTGGTTACACTGCAATTTCAAGGTAGAGCTTTGCTGCTTAGCTTTTTGAATAAGCTCATAAATCCTATATTAGTAATACATCCAACAATGAAAAAAAATTTGAGATTGAATTATTAAAGAATTATCAATTTTGATAAAATAACCTCGGATCACTTCAAACACCAATCAGGTGCAGGAGTATAATCTCTGCTCTCGCACATGATGTCTAAAGCAAATTGCATCAAGCCACTGGTGGTTCACCCATAGTCTTCTGCTGACTTGCTCACATACAATTTCCCCTTTTTTTAATGCATTTAATGCATTGGTTTGCTGTTTATAGGGCTGTTATTTGGTGTCATCTTTTGGGGAAGCCTCTTTGAAGCTATCCTTCTTCACTGCTCTGGTTATCACTCAACTTGACTTTTCACAATTAATCCTAATTTCCTGCTTCTCATTTTGACTGAACTGGTTCTCTGGTATCCATTTCTGTTTGGTTGTTCTTGAGTATGACTTGGCTTGATTACTGTCATCTGCCTGCTGCTACCCTGGCCCCTGGGCTAAAATTCACTGGGGTTGATTTACTACAATTGGGGAGTGCAAAATCTGGTGCAGCTCTGCATAGAAACCAATCAGCTTCCAGTTTTTTGTCAAAGCTTAATTGAACAAGCTGAAGTTAGAAGCTGATTCGCTACCATGCACAGCTGCACCAGATTTTTCACTCTCCAGTTTTAGTAAATCAACCCCATAGTGAGTATCATGATTTGGTACTAAAATGTAAACAGCTGTCATTGGGGTAATTCAAACGGTTGCAACCTGGAGCCGTCATGGGACCTGATTCTCACATGCCTCATTGCAGAATATGGAGAGTGGACATTTTATAAACACAAGTAAGAGTACAGCAAAAACACAAAAATAGGATTTTTTACTCACCGTAAAATCCTTTTCTCTGAGTCCATGGACCGACACAGCTTCTCTATTGACAAAGTGGGTATTATCCGTTAATTAGGAGTGACTAGGCAGAAAAACTTGTAAAAAGTGTTGCATCACACCTTCTACAGTACCGCCCAGGGGGCGGACCCTCTGGGTATACCCTCTCAGTCTGCACATCGCAGATCAGTTCGTCAAAAAGCAGTACAAACTTAAAAGGAGGGGTGGGTGCTGTGTCGGTCCATGGACTCAGAGAAAAGGATTTTACGGTGAGTAAAAAATCCTATTTACTCTTTCGTCCATGGACCGACACAGCTTCTCTATTGACAAAGTGGGACGTCCCAAAGCAGTGTCAGAGAAAAAACGAGGGGTGGTAACAGCATAAAAACAAACTTCACCCCAAAACACAAAACAGCACTCCTCCAACGGAGGAGTTGCAACTCTAAACAGCCGCCTGCAAAACCTTGCGGCCGAAAGAGGCATCCGAAGATGCACCTACATCAACTTTGTAGAATTTTGTGAAAGTGTGAGCGGACGACCAAGTCGCCGCTTTACATAGTTGGGAAACAGACGCTTGATGTCGGAAAGCCCAAGAGGCACCTATTGCCCTGGTCGAATGCGCCGTGACAGGAAAGGGGGGCGCCTGACCCTTTAAGGTGTAAGCCTGGATTACTATCTGTCGGATCCACCTAGAGATGGTGGCCGATGAGACTGCTTGGCCCTTCTTGGGACCAGCCACCGAAACAAACAGTGAGTCTGACTTCCGGAACAGGGAAGTAGCAGATAGGTATACTCTCAAAGCTCGGACAACGTCCAAGGAATGCAACGCCGACTCCTTAGGATTCGACGGCTGAGGACACAAGGATGGAAGTACAATGTCTTCGTTGAGATGAAAAGCCGAAACGACTTTCGGAAGAAAGGAAGGCTGCGGCCGCAGCACCACCTTATCCTTGTGGAAAATCAAATAGGGAGCCTTGCAGGACAGGGCTGCCAGCTCAGAGACTCGTCTAACTGACGTAACAGCCACCAAAAAGACCACCTTCTGAGAAAGTGTCAACAGGGGAATATCTCTAATATTCTCAAACGGTGCCGTCTGAAGCACCGAGAGGACCAGGTTCAAGTCCCACGGAGGTAACGGGGGGCGGACCGGAGGGGCCACATGTCGAACCCCCTGCACAAATGTACTCACGAGAGAGTGAGTCGCCAGGGGTCGCTGAAAAAAGACAGCCAGGGCAGATATCTGTCCCTTAATCGTACTTAGGGCAAGCCTTTGGTCTACCCCATGCTGTAAAAACAGCAGGATTCTGGAAACCAAATAGGTACGCAGATGCCATTTCATTTCCTCACACATGGAGATGTAGGCCCTCCAAGTGCGGTGATAGACCTTCCTAGAGGACAGTTTCCGAGCACTTCTCATAGTAGAGATTACTGAGTCTGACAGGCCCCGATCTCTCAGTACCTGGTTCTCAACAGCCATGCCGTTAAAACCAATGACTGTAAAGCAGGATGGAATATGGGAACTTGCGATAGCAGGTCCTTCCGTAGTGGTAGGCGCCAGGGGACGTCTGCTACCAGACGTACTAGATTGGCGTACCAAGGACGCTGAGGCCAATCTGGAGCGATTAGGATCATTGGAATTCCCTCTGCCTCCACTCTGCGGAGCAGAAGAGGAAGAAGCCTTAAGGGAGGGAAGGCATAGATTAGCCGATACTGACCCCACAATGCTACCAACGCGTCCGTTGCGTCTGCCCATGGGTCTCTTGACCGGGCCACAAACCTCAATACCTTCCGATTGAGTCGGGAAGCCAGAAGATCTGCGTCTGGTGTGCCCCATCTTTGGCAGAGGAGTTGGAACACCTCCGGGTGTAAGGACCATTCTCCCTGGTCCAGCATCTGGCGGCTCAGGTAGTCCGCCTGCCAGTTTTCCACACCCGGAATGTACACGGCCGACAGTGCCGGTACGCTCCTCTCTGCCCACTTCAGGATGCGAGCGATCTCCGATGCTGCAGCTGAGCTTCTTGTTCCTCCTTGATGATTGACATATGCCACTGCTGTGGCGTTGTCTGACTGGATCCTGACTGGACGCCCTTGCAGTCTCTGAGACCATTTGAAGAGGCACAGCTTGATCGCCCGGATCTCCAGGACATTGATCAGCAGGAGGGCTTCCTCTGGGGTCCAGCGACCTTGCGTCGACTGGACACCCCAGACTCCCCTCAACCTGTAAGGCTGGCGTCCGTCGTGATCACTATCCAGTAAACCGGAAGAAATGACTTCTCGGCCATTAGAGCCGGTGCTGTCAGCCACCATACCAGGGATCTCCTGACTAGGTGGCTCACTCGGATTTGATAATCCAGAGATGAAGGGCATCTGTTCCATCTGGACAGAACTTCCTTCTGTAACACTCGAGTGTGGTATTGAGCATATGGGACCGCCTCGAAGGAGGCTACCATGAGGCCCAACACTCGCATGCAAAAACGGAGTGACGACCAATTCCTGGAAGTCAGCTGCCGTACTGCAGCCCGGAGGGTCTGCAACTTCTCCACAGGGAGGAATACCTTTGCCTCTGAGGAATCCAGAATCAACCCCAGGTACACTAGGCGTTGAGTGGGCACCAATACTGACTTTTGCGTGTTTAGTATCCAACCACAGTCTCGAAGAGTCTGACAGGTAATGGACACGCTTACCTCTAATTCTGAGCTTGAAGGGGCCTTCAGCAGAAGGTCGTCCAAGTAACCTGTGATAGCGATACCCCGCTGTCTTAGAAGTGCCAGAATCGGAGCGAGCACCTTGGTGAACGTCCTGGGTGCTGAGGCAAGGCCAAACGGGAGGGCCACAAACTGGTAGTGGTTCTTCCCGATAGCAAATCGCAGAAACCTCTGGTGTCTGGAGTATATGGGGACATGCAGGTATGCGTCCTTGATGTCCAAGGAGGCCAGAAAGTCCCCCGGATGGAGAGCCGTGACTACGGATCGAACCGACTCCATCCGAAATCTTTGTACCTTCACAAAGCAATTGAGGGCTCTGAGATCCAAGATTGGACGAACCCCCTCCTTCTTTGGCACAATGAACAGATTTGAGTAAAAACCCTGACCCCGTTCCTGTTCTGGAACTGGAATAACTACTCCACATTCCAGTAGACCCTGGACCGCCCCATACAGGGCCTCCCGACGGGTCGGTAGTAGCTGGAGATTGGAGGTGATGAATCTGTCTGGTGGACAAGAGAGAAATTCTATCTTGTAGCCTGAGGAGATTACTTCGCAAACCCACCTGTTGGAGACTAGAGCAGTCCACTGAGTCGCGAATTTGCGAAGACGTCCCCCCACCCGAGAGCTGGGTGGGGGCGGACCTTCATGTGGACGCAGATTTGTCCGCAGGCTTGTTGGGTCTGCGGGACCAAGGACGCTTTTGTCCTTGGGCAGGCGCTTTATCGGCCTGGGGTCTTTTCCCTGTCGCCTTAAGGGGGCGAAAAAAATGCTTACGTGCAGTAAAGGAGGGCCCTTGCCCTTGGCGTGGTCCCCTACCCTTGCTAGTTTGGGGAAGCAAAGTGCTTTTACCTCCTGTGGCATCCTTGATGATGTCATCCAGAGAAGCCCCAAAAAGTCTGTCGCCCTTAAAAGGCAGATCCAATAGGGCTTTCTTGGAAGTCTGGTCCGCAGACCAGCCCTTTAGCCAGATCAGGCGGCGTATTGCTACTGCATAAACTGAAGCTCTTGACAGCAGGGGAATAGTATCCATGTCTGACTTACAGACAAACTTAAGGCCCTGGACCAACTGGTCGGCCAAAGTTATCTCATTAGGAGGAGCATCTCGCTCCTTTAACCCCTGGAGTAGCAATTTTGCCCATTCAGTAAGTGTCTGAGACACTAGGGCCCCCGCCAATGCCGGGCATACTGCCGAGCCTACCACTGAGTATAGGTAGCGAGCGAGTGCTTCAGCCTTCTTATCCACAGGGTCTTTGAAAACAGGAGCCCCTTCTACTGGAATAGTGGTGGCTCTATTAAGTCTGGACACCGAAGGGTCCACTATAGGGGGAGAGGTCCATATCTTCAGAAAACTCTCCTCAAAGGGGTACCGTACTGCAAACCTCTTTGGGGCTGTAAAGACCCTCAGTGGGTTCTCCCATTCCTTGTATAAGGGTTTGTCAAAATAAGACACACAAGGGAACACCTTAGCAGTGCGGGCAGGTTTACGAAACCCAAAGGGGACTGGAGTATCTGCTACTTCTTCAGTCCTTTCCAACTTTAGCGTATCCCGCACTGCAGTAATAAGGTCAGATACCAAAGCCGTCTCGCGTAATGACCTGGACTTGGAGTCATCCTCACTGTCCGATCGGTCACGGTCTGCAGTCTCTGATGCATCAGAATCTGGGCCATGAGCCGTAGCTGGACCTGGTTCTGCATCAGAAATATCCCCAGAAGATTGCAGGGGACGGGGGCGTTTATTACCCCCTGTATTCCCGTGTGCTGCTTCCACACTGGCAGCAAACGCCTCTAGGATTGCCGACATAGCGTCCATAGACACCTCAGGGACACCAGCTGCTAAATCTGGTGTTTCAGGGGAGAAGACATCTGGCTCAGATGCCATGCTGACCACACGCTGACACTCACAGGGCTCCAGGCAAGATATCAATAGGCCACCCTCCTGCGCTGCAGAGATGCTGGGTTACCCAGAGGACTCACCACCCTGGATAGGTACTGCTATGCTGCGCCTGTGATGCTGTCCCCTTGCTGCTGTGTCAGTCTGCTTCTTTTATCAGCACTTCCTGTGTGAATTTTCGCGCGAGTGTAATGCACCCTAGAGGCCGGAGGCTCTCGCAAAATGGTTGCCAAAAACGTCTGTATGGAAGATAATGTGGGCTCTAAGAAAATGGCCGCCGACAGAAGATAGAGGTCAGGCAGCCATAGCCCACAAAAAGATGGCCGCCGAACGGCAATATCTGCATACAGGGTGGACCAACATGGCCGCCGATCACCTGATAGGGGCCAGTGGGTGTGGCCGAACCACAGGAAGATGGCCGCCAGGCAGTTACAAGAGGCCAAACTTGGCATGGACCACCTCAAAATGGCCACCGACAGCATGGAGACACAGAAACACAGGTAAGCAAAAATTACATTTCTTTTAAATGTTAGTTACAGCCAGCCCCGCTCCAGTGGGACCCCCTAGGTGACCCCCAGCACCCAGCAACCTTTAGCTAGAAGCCCAGGGAGGAGGGAAAGGCAGGGAGAGAGGGAAGAAAGGGGCCACAACCACTTACTTGATCTCTCCAGGAATGTCCAGCTAAATCACCCAGCCGAGGCAGGGGAGTTTTACTTACCTATCCTGCATGTATTCTGCTGGAAGACATTCCAAACAGATCATCGTCCGCGCACGGAAGGTGACTGTTGGCCAGGCATGCTGTGATTGGACCCAGAAGGGACGATCATATGTATGCCCTGGAGCATGACGCTCACCGGACAGGCTGCTGCGACTCGGCCGTAAGGTCAGCCGAAGCTGAGCGGTACGATGCAAGCCTTGGAGCGTAAGCTCACCGGCCAGGCTGCTGCGACTCGGCCGTAAGGTCAGCCGAAGCTGAGCGGTCCGATGCAGGCCCTGGAGCGTAGGCTCACCGGCCACCCGTGGAGCGACGGGCATGTCGTGGAAAACCCAGCGCGTAGCTAGGGTCGGCACACGCTCGATGGCTGAAACTGGGGAGACTACAAGGATCGAGGATCCAGCCTGTCACCCAGTCGGCAGTTGATCGAAGATCGCAGGAAACAACAAATGTAGCAAAAAAAAAAAAAATATATATATATATATATATATATCTTTTTTCCCCGGACCAATGGGCCCGAAGGGAGCCATGTCCTACTCCTTGCTAGACAGAAAAAAACTGATCTGCGATGTGCAGACTGAGAGGGTATACCCAGAGGGTCCGCCCCCTGGGCGGTACTGTAGAAGGTGTGATGCAACACTTTTTACAAGTTTTTCTGCCTAGTCACTCCTAATTAACGGATAATACCCACTTTGTCAATAGAGAAGCTGTGTCGGTCCATGGACGAAAGAGTAATATGTTTTTTGAACTGCTGGGTAACAGTTTCAGCATTTGTCTTTTTTTGGTTGTTTATAGCTGACCTCTGTCTAAATAAATTGTAAAGCCTCGTACACACGGTCAGACTTCAAACAAACGTTTCCGTGGATTTGTGTTCGAAGGGAGTCGGCGGTGAATGCCCATAGCATACACACGCTCTGACTTTTCCGGCAACAAACACGAACGTAGTGACATTTCAACGTACTGACGACACTTCAAAAGAGGAAGTTCAATTCTCCGGCGTCACCCTTTGGACTCCTTGTGCTAATCTCAAGTTAGTAGAAGTTTAGTCAGTGTTGATTCGCGATTTTCATTTTCACTAGAACACAAATCCTTTGTAAATACGTTTGTCATTTCTCTGTATCATCAGCAAAGCAGCTTTATTATTATCCCATTATTAAAGAAGAAGAGAATGTGCGCTGCATTTCTAGATTTCATAACTTGCCGCGTCACAAATGTGATATCTCCATTACGAACGCTAGTTTTACAAGACAGAACGCTTCCGGCTAATCCTTGCTTCTGAGCATGCGTGTTTGTACTTCGGACTAAAGTCCAATGGATTTCTGTGCACACGATAGGACTTTGCACCATAGGACTTTTGTTGCCGAAAAGTTTGTCCGTTTGCAAAGCGAACTTTTGTCCGATGAAAACCCAAAAAGTTTGTCCGATGAAGCGTACACACGGTCAGATTTTTTTGAAAACCTGCGCATTTTGAAGTTTGTTGTCAAAAAGTCTGATCGTGTGTATGGGCCCTAAGTGTGCACTCAGAGAAGTAGAAGAATTTCCAGGCTGCACCCTTAACATCCACCTATTTTGCCAGCAGATAGAAACCGGAAATGAAATATTGCTGATCAGGAAATGACCTGTTCTTTAAAGCAGAACTTAACTGAGGAACTTAATGAACCACCATAGTCTGGGCACATGGTATAGGTCATCCATGACTATTCCTCATTCATCTGGGGCCTTCTGTCATCCAGAATATGCAATGTATACAAATACTAATGAAGTTTTTACAACAGGCCCTCTTTGACTTTCCAGAAGACCAACAATGGTGAACTTTCCAAAACATATATACATGTTTATTTAAAAACCAAAACTGGCCTTTAACATTCCAAGCCAGAAGATCGCTAACAGTCAAGCAAAGCACTCAGAGGATTGGATGGAACACAAGAATGTGCTTGACATATCCAATTATCAGGTGCCTCATTTCATACATTATGGTGTAAAGACAACTTATTTACGGAACTTCTTTATTGCAACATTTGACACAATGTAGAAAATAGGTAAAACGACAATCTCAGCCAATTATTTGTGAAGGAAAGATGACAGTTAAATAATATATGTATTGGAAAAAAATGCTCAAGCACAGAAATCCAATTACACTGCCAGCTAGGTTGCTACCTCTGAGAGCATTGATAGATATGCCAAGGATTTTTAAGTAAACATCTTATTGTTCTTAATGGAGTCTTCATTTCTGTGGATAGAGCAGAGGTGTTGATGCACATCACTACGGTGAAAACGTATTGTCTCTGTTCTGAGAGGTGAAGAATCCCAGCTTACCCCCAACAGGGAAACAAATTGCTTTGTAGTGAACTGAAAAGATTACAGTGGTAATTGAAATGAAAAAGTTTAAAATGGGTTTAGCCCCATGGAATTTAATAACTAATATATCTCCCATTCCTGTCCTGAGACATTCTGCTGTTGCACCACGATTTAGATTACTAAACGGAACAAAACTGATGAACTCATCCTTTCCTATTTTTGAAACAAAAGTATTGGTCTGTGGTCACCACTAAACAGTATTTTTCAGTATACTGAAACCACACCTACCTCGGGAGATATCCCTAATGCCTCGTACAAACAAGGAGATTGACGACCGTGCAGTTTTTTTTTGCATGCTAGTCTCCATATCGAAAATGAAGAGGTTACTAAAGTTACGAAAATTCCTGTACGTCAAAATAAATATTTAGAAGTGATGTCATGCATTGTATTGTATTTGTATTGTATTATCGAATGAAGGCTGTACTGATTAAAAGGAAAATGTTCGTGTTTATCCCTTTGGATATATTGGATGAACTGTGGTGATCGGCTCTTGAAAGCTGTGTTCTAACCATCAGATTATCGTACGATCGTTTAATTTTCTGTTCGTTTGTACGGGCCTTAAGGCCACAAAATCTGGAAAGGTCTGCAGTAATTACCCAAGCCAAGGGGGGCAATTCTGATATAATGTAAAACAGGGGACCCCAACTGAAAGATTGCACACTGACCCCAAAACATTTATTATTGGTGGTCTATATGGACCACTTTGGGGAGCTCTGGTTTAAAATAAAATGCCCATACTATCACCAAGCAGATTAAAACCTTCCTTAGAAATTTGAATGTGATTGGTAATACAGGAAAAAAATGGTTGTCACACATATCACTCCCAATACACTGGGATATTCTCTCTAGATTCTTATTGCAGTAGGTTGTGGAGAAATTAACTATATTTCTACTTTTTGTTTTGGGATAACACCTACTTTATATTTGTTAGATGTTCTTATTCACATAGCATTACTTAAAAAAAAAAAAAAAATACAAAATCGCTGCTTACTATTGTAAAGGCCAAGTTCACCTTAAAAAAATAAATACAAAAATTTACAAATTTTTGCAGGTAAAAAAATGTGCATTTATTACTATAATTTTTTCTGGAACCTGCAGAGCATTGCACCAGTGATCAGCAGATCATGGGTTCAGTGCCAGGCCCCTGCAGACTCTCGGTATAGCTGTCTGACTGTACCTCCTATATAGGCAGACACTGGAGAGCAGGAAGGTCAATGAACTACGAGAGTTTAATGAGAACTACAAGCCATCTGCCTCAGTGGCAAGCGGTACAGGTAGTTGTAATTCTTTCATTCACAGATCGTAACTCACACGGCCACGCTCTTTTTAAATTGTGACAGCAGGTGCAGGGAGAAGATACCCTGCCCACTGTCACAGTGGTGGATTTGTGGGGTACAGGCAGGTTATCCTTGGTAACATGGTGTAACATGGTACCAAAGGTGAACTTATCCTTTAAATACTCTTTTCTGATAACACCAGCACTGAAAAATACTACTTTTCTTTGTTTATGAGTAGGGTGGGGAAATGTGTTTGCTATAATTAACCTGTCCGTGCTATGCTGGCATATCTCATTATCATTTGTAAACTACAGTGCCTTGAAAAAGTATTCATACCCCTTGACATTTTCCACATTTTGTCATGTTACAACCAAAAACATAAATATATTTTATTGGGATTTTACGTGATAGACCAACAGAAAGTGGCATATAATTGTGAAGTGGAAGGAAAATGATAAATGGTTTTCCAAAATTTCCACCTGTTTGTAATTTAACAGCTTCCCATCTGCACTATAGCCAAATGACGGCTACAGCGCGGAACTTAATTGCCATGAGGCCATCAATAGACATCCTCCCGTGCATGAGCTACCTGCGTGTCCCCTGTGGGGCACGATCTGTGATCACTGAGTCATTGAGACACGGCTGATCACACATCAGAGTAATGGGCCGATCCTGGCCACTTACCACATGATCAGCTGTCAGCCAATGACAGGTGATCACATGATGTAAACAAAAGATCAGTAATCTGCTTTTTTTCTGCTCGCACTGACAGCGTGCTTTAGTCAGAGGGACAGCGGTTCCGAAGAGGGTGAGACATCACCCAAGTATCTGTGCCCACCAGTGCCTCCTGCAAGTGCCCACCAGTGCCATCTGCCAGTGCTGCCCACCAGTGCCACCTACCAGTGCCCACCTGTGCCACCTAGAAAAATGCCCATCAGTGCTGCCAATGAGTGCCCATCAGTGCCTCATTATCAGTGACACCTATCAGTGCTGCCTATCATTGTCACCTAGCAGTGGCCATCAGTGCCACCTATCAGTGCCCTTCATCAATGCCCTTCAGTGCTGCCCATCTGTCCTACCTATCAGTGTCCATCAGTGCCACCTTATCAGTGCCCATCAGTGCAGCCTATCAGTGCAGCCTCATCAGCACACATCAATGAAGGAGAAAAATTACCTGTTTGCAAAATTTTATAACAAACTATAAAACCGTTTTGTTTGTTTTTTTCAAAATTTTCAGTCTGTTTTAGTATTTTTTTTTTGCAAAAAAAAAAACAGCAGTGATTAAATACCACCAAAAGAAAGCTCTATTTGTGGGGAAAAAATGATAAACATTTCACTTGGGTACAGTGTTGCATGACTGTGCAATTGTCATTCAAAGAGTGACAGTGCTGAAAGCTGAAAATTGGTCTGGGCAGGAAGGGGGCTCAAGTGCCCAGTTAGGAAGTGGTTAAACGCAGTATAAATACAGCTGTTCTGTGAATCCCTCAGAGTGTGTTAGAGAAACAGCATCATGAAAGCCAAGGAACACACCAGGGATAAAGTTGTGGAGAAGTTTAAAGCAGGGTTGGGTTATAAAACAAATATCCCAAGCTTTGAACATCTCATGGAGCACTGTTCAATCCATCATTCGAAAATGGAAAGAGTATGGCACAACTGCAAACCTACCAAGACATTGCTGTCTACCTAAACTGGAAAAGGAGAGCATTAATCAGAGAAGCAGTCAAGAGGCCCATAGTAACTTTGGGGGAGCTGCAGAGATCCACTGCTCAGGAGGGAGAATCTGTCCACAGGACAACTATTAGTCATGCACTCCACATATCTGGCCTTTATGGAAGAGTGGCAAGAAGAAAGCCATTGTTGAAAAGAAGCCATAAGAAGTCCCATATGCAGTTTGCAAGAAACCATGTTGGGGACACAGCAAACATGTGGAAGAAGGTGCTCTGGTCAGATGAGACCAAAATTTAACTTTTTGGCCTAAAAGCAAAACGCTATGTGTGGTGGAAAAACTAACACTGCACATCACCCTGAACACACCATCCCCACCGTGAAACATGGTGGTGGCAGCATCATGTTGTGGGGATGCTTTTCTTCAGCAGGGACAGGGAAGCTGGTCAGAGTTAATAGGAAGATGGATGGAGCCAAATATAGGGCAAAGTTCGAAGAAAACTTGCTAGAGTCTGCAAAAGACTTGAGACTAGGGCGGTGGTTCACCTTCCAGCAGGACAATGACAATGAATGGGCAAAAATGTCACTCTCTAGATGTGCAAAGCTGGTAGAGACATCCCCAAAAAGACTTGCAGCTGTAATTGCAGCGAAAGGTGGTTCTACAAAGTATTGGCTGAATACAAATGCACGCCACACTTTTCAGATATTTATTTGGAAAAAAAATTGAAAACCATTTATCATTTTCCTTTCACTTCACAATTATGTGCCACTTTGTGTTGGTCTATCACATAAAATCCCAATAAAATACATTTACGTATTTGGTTGCAAGGCACTCTATGTAAAATATCAATTTTGATAATAATGGCACCTTTCTGTTGTTTTTCATTTTGCTGGCAATTGTAAAACATGCATCACAATATTTATCAACAAGAGAAATGTAGTTTCAACGTTTTGGAAACCACAGCCCATTTTTTTTATATTTAAAAACAGTGTAACCTATTTAAAACGAATGAGTTATGTCTCGGCCCTAACTTCACAACTAAATTGTTACTGATATATGTGGTTTGGACCGCTTTCCTAGTTCAAATTCCATTAGGGATGGTACTGTATGTGTAAATGCGCAAATAAAATAAAAACACACACATAAAACACATGAAGAACAGCTGTGGGTTTTCTAAACGCATTGCGACTTTGGGAGTCCAAAACTGAAAGAGTGCAAAAGAACTGAATGCAATTTCTTTTATTGCCACATTACCAGCTCTCCCCCAATCACAGATCTCTCTCTGCTGTTCTAAGCAGAGAAAACTTTATGGAGCAATGCAGGATTTACAACACAACCCACAATTTAGGAATGGGCTGTAAAATGTGGACCACGGTGTGGACTTACAGCTTTGTTAAGGCAGGGGATAGACAAATACTATAACAATATAAGCACAAACAGGAAGTGCACCAACTTGGAGCAATAAAACGTGATTAATTTAATATTTAAAATGCATTTACAAGTCAAGCAGAACAGTGCACTCATCAGGGCCGTTCACACCAGAATGCGGTGTGGGAATCTCGCGTTCTGTGCGTGTTTCTCACATGGCGTTCAAAACACATTGTAGTTGCAGTGGGTGTCAGTGTTATCTTAATGACACCCTAAACATAGTTTGCAAACGCAGTGCATTTACATGCATCGGATCGCATGCTACAGTAGTACCATGCGATCCAGCTCCTGTGCGTTTTATAAAGTAGTGCATGATTAAAATGAATGGGCTGGAATCGCACTGCACCCAGACAACGTGTGAATTGCACATGAGCTCACAGCGTGTTTCTGTGTGATTTATGGTGTGAACTAGACATGTGCACACTGAAATATTTCGTTTCGGAATTTCGTTTTTGTCCGAAAAATAAATTTATTTAGTTACTCCCGAAATTCGTTTTTATTTATTTCGTTTTTCGTTAGAAATTGCATTCGTCCAAAACTCTGAATTAATTAAGGTCGAATCTATCATTGAAGGCTTATGGTGTCTGTCGAATGTTTAAAGAAGATTCGACGGAGCAGTGAAACTGTACGACGCTGCAATCATACATTTCCGGTCGAATGTTCCGCCCACAAGCTATAGAAGAATTCTAATGTTGTATGACTAGTAATAATTATATTTATTCATTACTATTACTAGTCAACCAACATTAGAATTCTTCTATAGCCTATGGGCGGATGCATTTGACCGGAAATGTACGATTGCAGCGTCGTACAGTTTTGCTGCACCGTCGAATCTTCTAACTTTCGATGCTTTGTCGAATCTTCGTCATTCTAGCTATTTTACTGCTCCTCCTCTTTGGTTACAATCAGCCAATAACATTCATCATCAACTTTATTTTTATTTTACTTCCCCCACCCAATTCCAGCAGCGATCTTTTCTCTCTATGTCAAATCTTTTCTCTCTATAATAACAAATCTTTTCTCTCCTATGTCGAATCTTTTCTCTCCTATGTCGAATCTTTTCTCTCCTATGTCGAATCTTTTCTCTCCTATGTCGAATCTTTTCTCTCCTATGTCGAATCTTTTCTCTCCTATGTCGAATCTTTCCTCTCCTATGTCAAATCTTTCCTCTCCTATGTCAAATCTTTTCTCTCCTATGTCGAATCTTTCTCTCCTATGTCGAATCTTTTCTCTCTATAATGTCAAATCTTTTCTCTCCTATGTAGAATAATCTTGGACTAATAGAGTTAAGGTTAGGCACATTCGACCACAGGTTCGATAGACACAGATTGTTATTGTCAGCGTCACGTCGAATCTCCTATCTATATCGAACTGTTGTAGCAATCTTTCGGTTTTTGGATTCTGTGCTTTCGTTTTCGTTTGTTAAAACGATAACGAAAATAGCTGAAATTCGGATGAAAATGCATTCGGACGAAAACGAATGCACATGTCTAGTGTGAACCGGCCCTCAAATAGTTGAATGTGACAATGGAATAAGGAAACAACTTCATTGTGGCCTACTTGCATAACATCTTTGTTATGTAATAAATATCACTTTAAATTCATTTATAAAAAGAATTAGCAGGGAGCTGCTCTGGATATGGGGTTTACACTTGGGAGAAACCCCTACAGAACTCTATAGTAAGATCTGCTGTCAGGATGTAAGCAAGCAGTGGAGGCCACAAGCATGATTGTGTCACGATCAATTTTTATTTATATTTATTAAAATGCTTAACCTACGCAATCTTACCCACAGGCCTCGATGCGCAAAATAAATGACAAACATTGACATTAAAAGAACTTAGGAAAAACAAGGGGTCAGGCTCGAAGACCAGTTGCTGTAGCAGTTGCACGACTACCACCAACCAGCAGGTTAGGTACACAGGCAGTCACCCTGGCGGATGAAGAGTTTAAGTACTAACCAGTGTTCACCAGAGATCCTGATGATGGAGATAGATTTTGCTGCTTGTAAGTACCAAATCACAGTCCTGAGGATCGCCCCAACAGGTGGTGAGCAAGCTGGGGTCCAGTAGCGGATAAGCAGGTAAGGATCAAACAGAAGCATAGTCGGTAAACAAACCAAAGGTCGGTAACAAGTAATTGCAGGTTGGGATCAGGCAGAAGCATAGTCAAGGAACAAGCCAAGGGTCATTATGAATGATAGCAAAATATGGATGGCAGCAGGGAAGACGATAGTGAGATACTTGCTGAAGAGAGCACAATAATCTGGCAAACAGAAAGTGCAGAGACATGGCTTAACCACTTGCCGCCTGCCCACCGTCAAATGACGGAGGGGCGGTGCGGCTCTCGTTCTGGGTGGACTTTATATGACGGCACCCCAGATTGGCCGCTGTGCAGGCTGTGATCGTGGCAGCGCTTTGTTGCTAGGATACGGCATGACCCCGATATCTGTAAAGAGCTGCGGCCGCGGCTCTTCAACCATGTGATCGGCTGTGTCCAATCACAGCTGGTAACATGTAAATACAAAAGTGCAGTAAATCCTCTCTCCTCGCCCCACACTGACAGAGTGTGGCGAGGAGTGACGATCAGCGGCATCTCCTTACTGGGAAGACCTGGGCAGGTAATCAGGGCACTGATCATCACAGGAAAGCCCCATCAGTGCCCATCAGTGCCACCAATCAGTGCCTATAAGTGATGCCAGACAGTGCAGCCTTTCAGTGCTCATCAGTGCTGCCCATCAATGCCAATCAGTGCCTCCCATCAGCACCGCCCATCAGTGCTGCCCATCTGTGCCGCCTATCAGTGCCCACCAGTGCTTCCCCTCAGTACCCACCAGTGTTGCCTATCAGTGCTCATCAGTGCTGCATATCAGTGCTCATCAGTGCTGCATATCAGTGCCTCCTCATCAGTGCCCATAAGTGCCACCTCATCAGTGCAGCCTCATCAGCGCACATCAGTGAAGGAGAAAAATTACATATTTACAAAATTTACTGACAAACGAAAAAAATAAATTCAAAATTTTCAGTCTTTTTAATAAAAAAATAAACATCCCAGTAGTGACTAAATACCACCAAAAGAAAGCTCTACTTGTGTGAAAAAAAAAATTTGGGTACAGTGTTGCATGACCATGCAATTGTCATTCAAAGTGCGACAGCGCTGAAAGTTGAAAAAATGGCCAGGGCAAGAAGGGGGGGAAAGTGTCCTGTATTGAGGTGGTTAAAGTGATTGTAAAGGCAAAGTTTTTTTTTATCTTAATGCAATTTATCCATTAGGATAAAAACCCCATCTCAATCCAGCGATGGGCACAAGTGTCTCGACTGTTCAGGACTCTCCCTCCTGATTGGCTGAGACACAGCAGCAGTGCCATTGGCTCCTGCTGCTGTCAAAGTCAGTTAGCCAATGGGGAGAGAGATGGGGCGGGGGCTGAGCCACGGGGTCCGTGTCTGGATGGACACAGAGAGATGCAGCTTGGCTCGGGTACCCCCATAGCAAGTTGCTTGCTGTGGGGGCACGTGACAGGAGGAAGGGGCCAGGAGTGCCGCCGAAGGACCTGAGAAAAGGAGGATCCAGGCTGCTCTGTGCAAAATCGGTACACAAAGCAGGTAAGTATGACATGTTTGTTATTTAAAAAAAAAAAAAAAAAACTTTAGTATTACTTTAAATCAGGAAAGAGTTCATGGTTCAGCAAAAGTCAACAAGGCAGGTTTGTCCCAATGGATCAGAGAGGGTGCTGGCCAGCATCCCAAGTAGCTCAGCGAGAAGAGTCATTGCCAGACACAGCAGAAGTCCCAGGTTCAAGTCCAAGTTCTGACAGACTGAGATAAGTATCCTTCAACAAAAACATGAGCATGTCCCTGAGATATTATGAGGAAAACTTTAAAAAAACACAGCATGTATATTATGAATGCACATGCATTGATTTGCCCCTTCCCCTACACTTATCACACTTATGTAACTAATGAGTTCCAAATAGGATGATGTTTAACAGAGGACAATTAACAGATCAATTTGGGGATAGAAGCTATATATTTCTATATAGATTATACTATGTTTTTAAATTAAAAAGTGCAGTTAACTTAAAATGCAAACTGATGGGCACTGGCAAATTAATAAAGTAATTTTAAATCTCTTACATGAAAAGTGAACAAAGCACTGCCCTTTTTAAAGTGCACTTACCTCAATTCAAAGCACAGAATGCCATTTATCTCTGATGTCTAGTTCCTCTGCTATCTTTGTTACTCACTGCTGAAAAAAAAATCTGATTTAAAAAAATGGATAGGCTCAGCTGTGCAGGTTTTCCTGTGTGTTGTGTAGAGAGGGTGTGTCCATTCCCTCCACTCAGCTCTCAGATTACACTCAGCTGTCCCGTCTAATGTGCAGAGTGTGACCTGGTGCAGTGCTATCATCTCCAAACTGCCCATACCTCACAAGCAGTTACAGCACCCCTTTCCAGCACAGACTCTGCTCTTGGGGACACCTGAACTTCTGATGTGAACATCACCAGTGTGTGATGTCTGCATGCAAGAACCAATCATCAGCTGGAAGTTCATCAGCTGGAAGTCTCCAAACCATGATGTATTTATGGTTGTGAGGATAGATTCTGGCTTCCAGTGTATATGTAGGCTCTATTTACTATAGCAAGGAGACTAAGGGCAAAGTAATATGTATTACTTCATGGCCCACTGCACCTGGGGACATCACTGGGACTGTCCCGAGCAAATGGGGATGGATGGCAACCATACACTATAGAGAAGCTCATATAATTAGAGCAAATACCTGATTAATAACCAGCACAATTTCATGTCTTTCATTCATATGACAAGCCAAATGGCCAATACACCAAATAACCTACACAACCATCATGCTCACATCTTATTCACACTTCTGATGGTTCTCTGGTGTATTTGATCATTTCACAATTCATGACAATAAGGTCAAAGTCTGGCCTGGGAGATATAAGTCAAATGCAACAATCTTTATGATATTCCGAATAAATTCTTCATCCAAACTATTACCTGTACAGAAGTCCATTTCAGGTCCATTTCAGAAACAAATTTCAACTGCTATTACAGTAAGTATTCTTCAGTGAGAAATTACACATTCTGCGTAGAACCATTCTGGGTAGAATTTATATGGGACACATCACATAAAAGAAAATGCTAACCATGTGTAAATGTCAAATGGCTATTTAATATTAATATGTTAATACAGTCATGCCTCGTACTTTATGCACCTTTTGTAAGTACTATAGGTTCTGATTAGATATATGGTAAAGAATATGTAATCAACTACATGTGTACATTTCAAATGCTTAACCTATGGAGAACATTTTATTAAACTACAATTTGATGATTTTAGACAGAAAATGGCTCCTAATGGTAAAAGGAAAATATATGTGTGACGCTAACCCCGAAAGGGCTGCTGAAAAATAGCCTAGTTTTTTTTCCAAATTGATTGCCCCCCCAGCCAGGCACACAATCGCAGTCACTCTTTGCCTCAAAAAACAGTTTAGGGGTGTTCTTTATGTTGTTTATATTTTTGAAGTAAGTGGGATAGGATTGAGGGAATCGAGTGGGATACTCCAAAAAGAGAACTAAACTGAGCAAAATTATAAACGCAACACTTTTGTGTTTGCACCTATTTATCATGAGCTGAACACAAAGATCTACAAGTTTTTCTATGTACACAAAAGGCCTGGTTCTCTCAAATATAATTCACAAATAAGTCTAAATCTGTGTTAGTGAGCACTTCTTCTTTGCCAAGCTAATCCATCCACCTCACAGGTGTGGCATATCCAGATGCTGATTAGACAGCATGATTATTGCACACGTGTGCCTTAGGCTGGCCACAATAAAAGGCCACTTTAAAATGTGCAGTGTTATCACACAGCACAATGCCACAGATGTTGCAAGATTTGAGGGAGCATGCAATTGGCATGCTGACTGCAGGAATGTCCACCAGAGCTGTTGCCTTTGCATTAAATGTTCATTTCTCTCCCATAAGCCATCTCCAAATGTATTTCAGATAATTTGGCAGTACATTTAACCGGCCTCACAACCGCAGACCACGTGTAACCACACCAGCCCAGAACCTCCACATCCAGCATCTTCACCTCCAAGATCATCTGAGACAACCACATTTTACAGTGGCCTTTTATTGTGGCCAGCCTATGGCACACCTGTGCAATAATCATGCTGTCTAATCAGCATCTGGATATGCCACACCTGTAAGGTGGACATTGCGTCCGCCGGACCCGCTGATTGGCTCCCCCGCTGACCAATCGGCACGTGCCCCCAGAGGCTAAGGCATGAAGTGACGTACAGGTACATTGTTTTGACTCTCCAGCACAAGATGGGTGGTAGCAGCCCTAAAGTCTTTAAGATCTCTCTCATTGTCTGTACTCACAAAAGAGTTGCCTCCTTCCAACTTCTAAGTGATACCTTTCTCCAGTGATACCAGACTAGATCTTCAGCAGACAGCCCTTCAGTCAGCTCTCTGCAGCTTCAGCATCCAGGCCCTCAGGTCGCCCACCTGAAGCCTCATGAACAGATAGCACATGGCAGCACTGCCCTGGAGGGCAGCAAGCCCTCCAAGCTGGACCTTCCCTCTGCAGGCATGACAGCAGCTTAGTGTCTCAGAGTATTTATAGACACACCCAGCGGCCTTCAGGGCCACGTTCCCTGGGACTGGCCAGGGCGGTGTGACGGGAGGTCCCGTGGAACCCAGAATCCCTTGGAAAGGTTGGGAAACCATTGTTTCAGCTCCCCATGCACCTCTTATGACTAAGTCATCCTGTGTTCATTAGGGGCACAGGGTGACTGAGAAAATATGTCTTGGATTACTTAAAATGGGACAAAAGGCAGTATAAATACTGTTGACATATTGCCATTTGCATTGCCGCACACCTATGTTCCAGAGAATTCTACAGCTCTCTGTAAGGCAGAGGGGGCCGTCAAACTAGCAACAGCTGAAACAGTGAACAGACCTAACCAATCAAAGGCAGCTGCACTGGTTGAGCTTGGGTTTTGTCTGTCTTTTTGTGTTTTTGTTTATATGCGATTCGCCCATCCAATGCTCCTTGCTGTGAAGACCAGTCATAGATAAGGGCAGTGATATTTGTTTTTTGTATTGTTGGCATTTGTTGTCATTGTGGTCAGGCAACGCACTAGCACCTCTGCTTCTATGTGCTGGGTGCCTAGTGTGCTCCTGCCCCTTTAAGGAGGGTGGGCCCCCTCCAGTTATCTGCCCTTTATCTACCCATCAGCATACATGTGCTTCCACTGAGGAGACTTTACATTTTAGAGTTAGGACTGCAGTACACAGGGAGCCTTGATGAGGCCTGCAGCTTACACATGTATTTGCAAATGAGTGCCACTAAACCCCTGTTTTTAAACGCACTGTTAGACAGGTGATTTTGGTTGGTTGCTGATTGGTTGGTAAGTTGAGCTTGGGTTTTGTCTGTCTTTTTGTGTACTGGTTACAGTGAGCAGAACTAAATTTACCTGACACAACAATTGCAACCACACTGGTTACTGTGAGTCAAGCTAAATTTACCTAACAAAATACACACAGCTTCACTAAACACAGTGAGCCAGCACTAAATCCAACTGATCCTAGCACCTATCTAGGAGGGTGCTAAATATGATTTTTTTTTTTTTATCAGAAAAAATATTTATAAAGAAACATAGAAACACAGACAATTAAGGCCCGTACACACGATACGAAAATCGAATGGAAAAATTTGTACGACGAGCTGTCTGACAATTTTTAGATCATTATTACGGTGCTTTTGACAGCCTCTTTCGCTTTTTCGTCAGACAAAAACTGGATGTGCAGACTATAAAATGTCAGATGTGAAATCTGATTTTCATTTCATTAGTACGCTTTTCATAAGAAAAAAATCGTAAGAGCAAGACTACGCATGGTCAGAAATGAAAGAATACATACAAAACTATTTAATACATTATGTCTGACATTGTATTCTGTTGTAGGAAAATTTTCATATTGTGAATAACCTCTTCACTTTTGAAATGAGACTAGCATGCCACAAAAAATGGACGTTTGGTCGTCCGAAAATCTAAGCGTATGTACTAGGCTTTAGAAAAGTGACGTAAAAAAAAGACCAAGTGATCCATCAGGTCTGCCCCATTTTTTTTCATAGATAGATAGATTTTTTTTGTTTTTGCTTTTTTTAGCTGAGTATAAATTTATGTTTATGCGAAGCATGTCTGAACCCACTTACCGTTGACTAATTCACTACCGCTGCTGGAAGTCCATTTCCAGCATCCACTACTTTTTTTTGTAAAATAATATTTTCTAAAATTTGGACTTTCCTCTAGGTAGTTTGGAGTCCCTGTGTTCCTAATCTTGGCTTCATATTGAACCTTATTTACCCCCTTGAAGTAGTTAAAGTGGTATTCCAGTCCAAAAATGTTGCCCATAATTAGTATGGTAAATATGTTTTAGTTTGATATTATGTATTTTCAGGCTAGCTGATTGTCTAGCTTAGAAAGCCTAATCTGAGCCAGACAATCAGCTGCCTTCTCTTTTTTACCAACAACGATCTCTCTCTTTATCTGAATTTGACAGCTGTCATGCACATCCTGAAACCGTTGTCGGCCTTTCTTTGTGAAATACAGCCTAGCTTTCATTAAACCCACCTCTGTCTTACCCAGTGCAGCTCATCACCGCCCCCATTCCTCCCAGCCTTCAGTGGACTGTGAAGGCACACACATTCAAACATGAACACATATTTATATGTGTGCATATGTGTGAGTTTTTTTAAACCCAAGTTTAAGATTATATTGTCCTGCAGATGAGGTAGGTATAGTAGTCCCTGTAAAAAAGCTATGTCTCCCTCTGTGTCCTATTACCATGGAAATGCCCCCGCCCACAGGCTTGCAGGCGTCATTTCCTGTAACACGTATGGCGCTAGCTTTCTTGGTGAATGCCCGCCGGCTAGCTACGATACTTCCAGAAATGACATAGCTAGCTGAGAAAGGACACGCCCAGGACCAGCACAAAACAAAACGTTTTTTTAATAATTAAAAAAAAAGATAAAAGGATGCAAATTGTGCAGTTTTTTGATAATGAGGATCTTTTGACATGGTGAATTGTAGTTAATTGGTGCTTTTACAGGGTGATACTTTTCCTTCCACTTTAAAGGTTTCAGTCATGTCTCCCCTTTACCTTCTTTCCACCAGAACATAAGAAAAGGGTGACTAAAAGGTTAAAAAAGATCTCCAGGAAATATAAATAAAAAGGTCAATAGTAGATAAGTGTCAAGTATTAATTACACTTATATCTGTGTAAATCACTGCTTGTTATCGGTATGCTCTCTGCTTCTTGTCCCTAGTATTTATTGAAGGAATTTGTAATCGCAATGGAAATCAATGTTGCCTCCATCTGCAGCAAGGAATTAGCTATTCTGTAAAAGAGAATTATGGGTGGCAGAAAAGACCACACACCACCTTCCTTCCCACTTACTACAGTAATGGCATTTGGAAAAAAAAATAGGTAACTACTTTTTAATATTAACCATACCAAGCAGAATGTAGTTTAAACAGCCTAAAAAGACCAGATCTGATTTAACTAGTAGTAAGATGCACTCACACTTGATTATTTACTGGAAAGTTCAAGTGGGACAGCTTTCTGTTATGCCTAACATTAAAGGGAATGTATAATGGGTTTGTTCATATGTTTTTCATTTATTATGGTCTAAAAATCTAACATATTATCTAGGTGAATATGAAAAACTGTATATTAATATTACCTAGTCTTCTATTTAGCAGGTAGATTAAGCTTGACTGTCCTTATGGTATATCCAACTTATACAGGTTTCACCTGTGCTGAAAGAACTGGGCTGTCTGCAGAAGAAGAATGAGTCATCACAACAGTGACTGATCCCACATCAGAGGGCTCAGTAGAAGGTTTTGCTCATTAAACACAGCTGCAAGGCAAGGTTAAATTACTGTGCTGTCCTTTAGATAACCAATTGTGCTTTGGGTATCCTTTGCCATGTATCACATGTTTAACCACTTGAGACCCGCGCTATAGACGAAAGACGTCTGCAGCACGGCTCTCAAGTGCCGGGTGGACGTCCCTGGATGATGCGCGTGCCTGGCGGCCGTGATGTCCGCCAGATACACACGATCGGCTGTTACAGAGATAGGACGTGGATCTCTGTGTGTAAACACAGAGATCCACGTCCTGTCAGGGAGAGAGGAGACCGATGCTGTGTCCCTTGTACATAGGAACACAGATCGGTCACCTCCCCCAGTCAGTTCCCTCCCCCACACAGTAAGAATCACTAATAGGGAACATATTTAACCCCTTGATCGCCCCCTAGTGTTAACCCCTTTCCTGCCAGTCACATTTATACAGTAATCAGTGCATATTTATAGCACTGTTCACTGTATAAATGTAAATGGTCCCAAAATAGTGTAAAAAATGTCCGATATGTCCGCCGCAATATCGCAGGCCTGACAAAAATCGCAGATCGCCGCCATTACTAGTAAAAAAAAATATATAATAAAAATGTCATAATTCTATCCCCTATTTTGTAGGCGCTATAACTTTTGTGCAAACCAATCACTATATGCTTATTGGAATTTTTTTTACCAAAAATATATAAAAGAATACGTATCGGCCTAAACTGAGAAAAAAAATAGTTTTTTTAAAAAAAATGGGATATTATTATAACAAAAAGTAAAAAAAATAGTGTTTTTTTTCAAAATGTTCTGTCTTTTTTGTTTATAGCGCAAAAAATAAAAACCGCAGAGGTGATCAAATACCCCTCAAAGAAATTTGTGGGAAAAAAACGATAAAAATATCATTTGGGTACAGCGTTGTATGACCGCGCAATTGTCATTCAAAGTGCGTCAGCGCTGAAAGCTGAAAATTGGTCTGGGTACGAAGGGGGTTTAAGTGCCCAGTAAGCAAGTGGTTAAATTGAAAACAAAAAATATTGTATATACATATACTGTAAATACATAAAATAACATATGGTATAAAAACTGTTAAAAAAATGTGTAAAGTAAAACAAATGCTAAAACTATGTTGACAATTTACACTATCAAGAAAAAGATATTGCATTATAGTATAATGTTGACACAAATGCTCAAAAAACTGCAGCAACTGATTTTTTATTTTTTTTGGAGAAGTCATTGCAACTGCTGATAGACAATTTGTATTTCAGTTACGTATAGGTATAATTTTAATACAACTAAGACTCACTACACACACACACACAATACAAACTGACTGTACAATCTCATTTAGATCAACCAACAACTCTATAGTGCAAGGTGCTGCCTGATTGGATACAAATTTAAAGGTATCTTTAAGGGGATTGCACAGTCACAATACAATGTGTATGGTCAACTCTAACAAAAGATTTATCAGAATAGAGTATTTTTGAGATAGTAATCCTTTAAACCAGTACAGCCTATACATAGCATTGATTTTTAGAGGAGAAAATAAAGACAAAAAATTCACTTAATTCTGTGCCTGTTCTAGGTAATTCCTTCAATGTCTCCTTTCATCTATATTGAAAAGAGATGAATTGATAAATGATATTTAAAAGGAAAACGCAAACACAGGAGAGGCCATTTACATTAAACTTTTCAAGCAATTTGGAATATTGTGTGATTACTTTGCTATTTACTGTCTTACAGTCATGTCTCTTGTTTCCCCTCCTTCCACTGTTGATAACGAATTCAATTTTCTTTCAACGCTAAAGAAATTGGAAAAGATTTTGCTCTCTTTAAGCACAGCTGGAGACTCTGGACCCAAGGGAGGGCACTGAACAAGGAAATCAATTAAGATGCTAAAAGTAGGGTTTGAGAAAGAGAGAAAACACAGCTATGAGGGCTGAAAAGCCATTGCAAAAATGTCAAACACACCTTTGTGACTGTGCCCTGCTGGAGACCAGTGTTTTACACAGACAATTGGAATGTATTAGCCCACAATTATGGGTTGAAAAAGACAAGCTGTCAGTTTTTATTTTTTTATTTTTATAAAAAAAGAAAATGGGCCTAGACGTATTCAACTTTTGGAAAAAACGAGTTAAGTCAAAATAATCTACATACAGTCAGGTCCATAAATATTGGGACATCGACACAATTCTAATCTTTTTGGCTCTATACACCACCACAATGGATTTGAAATGAAATGAACAAGCTGTGCTTTAACTGCAGACTTTCAGCTTTAATTTGAGGGTATTTTCATCCGAATCAGGTGAACGGTGTAGGAATTACAACAGTTTGTATATGTGCCTCCCACTTTTTAAGGGATCAAAAGTAATGGGACAGATTAACAATCATAAATCAAACTTTCACTTTTTAATACTTGGTTGCAAATTCTTTGCAGTCAATTACAGCCTGAAGTCTGGAACGCATAGACATCACCAGACGCTGGGTTTCATCCCTGGTGATGCTCTGCCAGGCCTCTACTGCAACTGTCTTCAGTTCCTGCTTGTTCTTGGGGCATTTTCCCTTCAGTTTTGTCTTCAGCAAGTGGAATGCATGCTCAAACTGATTCAGGTCAGATGATTGACTTGGCCATTGCATAACATTCCACTTCTTTCCCTTAAAAAACTCTTTGGTTGCTTTTGCAGTATGCTTCGGGTCATTGTCTATCTGCACTGTGAAGTGCCGTCCAATGAGTTCTGAAGCATTTGGCTGAATATGAGCAGATAATATTGCCCGAAACACTTCAGAATTCATCCTGCTGCTTTTGTCAGCAATCACATCATAAATAAATACAAGCGAACCAGTTCCATTGGCAGCCATACATGCCCACGCCATGACACTACCACCACCATGCTTCACTGATGAGGTGGTATGCTTTGGATCATGAGCAGTTCCTTTCCTTCTCCATACCCTTCTCTTCCCATCACTCTGGTACAGGTTGATTTTGGTCTCATCTATCCATAGGATCTTGTTCCAGAACTGTGAAGGCTTTTTTAGATGTTGTTTGGCAAACTCTAATCTGGCCTTCCTGTTTTTGAGGCTCACCAATGGTTTACATCTTGTGGTGAACCCTCTGTATTCACTCTGGTGAAGTCATCTCTTGATTCTTGACTTTGACACACATATATCTACCTCTTGGAGAGGGTTCTTGATCTGGCCAACTGTTGTGAAGGATGTTTTCTTCACCAGGGAAATAATTCTTCGCTCATCCACCACAGTTGTTTTTCGTGGTCTTCCGGGTCTTTTGGTGTTTCTGAGCTCACCGGTGCGTTCTTTCTTTTTAAGGATGTTCCAAACAGTTGATTTGGCCACACCTAATGTTTTTGCTATCTCTCTGATGGGTTTGTTTTGTTTTTTCAGCCTAATGATGGCTTGCTTCAATGATAGTGACAGCTCTTTGGATCTCATATTGAGAGTTGAAAGCAACAGATTCCAAATGCAAATAGCACACTTGAAATGAACTCTGGACCTTTTATCTGTTCCTTGTAAATGGGATAATGAGGGAATAACACACACCTGGCCATTGAACAGCTGAGCAGCCATTGCTTTTGGTCCCTTAAAAAGTGGCACATATACAAACTGTTATAATTCCTACACCGTTCACCTGATTTGGATGTAAATACCCTCAAATTAAAGCTAAAAATCTGCAGTTAAAGCACATCTTGTTTGTTTCATTTCAAATCCATTGTGGTGGTGTATAGAGCCAAAAAGAATTGTGTCGATGTCCCAATATTTATGGACCTGACTGTATACCATGGACATCAGATCAGTCCTTTCATCAGCAAATAATACTACATTTCAGAGCAGCCTTTTAGAGCTGATGAAACAAAAGGGAAAAATAATTTAAATTGATCCAACATCATATACCTGGGGCACTACCACAGCTGTAGGTGATATGTACCTTTTTTTTTTTTCAATTTCAGAGTAAGCATCACTAGTCTCTTATCCTTGCAACTTATCATTACCCTTACACTTAGACCACTTTCACACTGAGGCGCTTTTCAGGCACTTTCACGCTAAAAACAGTGCCTAAAAAGCTCAAGAAAACTTATTTCCATTAAAATCAATGAATGCTTTCACACTGGGGCAGTGTGCTGGCAGGGCTGTAAAAAACTCCCCTCTCCATTGAAATCAATAGAAAGCTCTTCAAAAGCGCCTGAAAAGCGCTTCAAAAGCGCTCAGTGTTTTTACTGGCAGTTTAGAGGCGCCTCAGTGTGAAAATGGCCTTAACCTAACCCAACAACTAACCTTTGGATAGGTTCACATTGAGCCCCCCTCAACTAGTCCCTAAATTATCTTAAGCTGAAATCCATCCATCCAGGTACTTTGTTACCCACTCCGACACCAGTGGCAGCTTCACCAGCCAACCCAGTTGCCTAAATATTGTACAATGTTACCTGTGCCCTGAGCAATAATGCATATACTTGAGTAAGATGTTGCTCCAACCAATAGAATGGATACTTCCTAGTCAACTTTTGACATTACCAAGCAGGCACAAGCAGTGCCACACTTTATTTTGCTGGTCAGGATGTAAACAATGTGGAAAACCACTGCCATTATTGCAGGAAGTATTTAAGTCACCACACAGTCACCAGAATGTCAGCAATGAGATGAAAATTCAACTATTGCTTAAACTATTGGACCAATAATACTTTATTTACCAAAATCATTAGTGCTCAAACATACTGCAACAGTCCCACGCCTAGAGGCACCTAAAACTGATAACACAAAATCAAAACAAAACTAATAACAGTCCAATTTGTGTATCTTGTCATAAATGGTTTATGCAAACAAAAAAACTCCCAACAAAAATTAAAAAAAAAAAAAATGCGTGCACAAAAAAAAGAATCCTATAGGGAGAAACCAGCTGAACATATGTCCTGGTAAACCAACATAAATACAAAGTATCAAAAAAAAGAAAAAGAAAAAAAGCGTTGAATCCTCAAACCAACAGTGCTTAAATATATAAATTTGTGAAATCCTTAACAGACCAGCACAGATGTGTGACAGTGATCAAATCAAAACATTACAGTATTATAGATCAGATAATGTTAAAAATGCTAAATTAAATGTACTAATCAAAGAAAGAAGATCTAAATAAAGTGCAAATAGAATGAAAGTTCAATCCCATGTGAAGGGATATATGTAAATTCACTTGATCCAAAGTGCTCAGACACTTTGATCCAAAGTGCTCAGACACTTGATCCAAAGTGCTCATCACATTTGCCAAGTGTGAATCCGCTGTGAGGAGGAACTCTTACCGAAACTCCATGACCACTGACTAAAGGGTGATCATGGTAAGCATATGTACATAGCCAATTCAAGGTTTTCCTCTGGCTTCTTCAATCAATATACAGCCCACAATCAGCAGTGCCTACTCAGTGCTCACTGGTAGAAAGAGTTGTGTCATGTAAAGTTGTCACCGCCAGCCTGTCGCGCTTCTCTTACAGCCTCCCTCCACTATGCAAGCCTTGAGGTATCGGCAAGCTCCTTTCAACCACTTTGGTAGAATCTAGATTCTTATTTATTAATAACGCATAAAAAAAATACCAAATTCAAGTACAGTGCTCATAAAACAAAATCTAAGCAAAACTAAAAACAGTCCAGTGTGTGTATCTGTCTTAAAATGTCCATGCAAACAAAATAACTCCACTGTGAATTCTAGGTGAGATAATTTTCATATAAATCTTTACAAGATAATGTGGAAAACCAGGTGAAAAAAAAGTGCAAAAACACACCCAGTGCTCCAACACCAGTGCACAAACAGCATGACCCTCCAAATGAAAAGGCATATAGCGCTTGAGAGTGATTACTTCAGGTCCTGGATACATGATGTCGGGCTGCTTCATGTTTTCAGATGTGTTTCAAAGTGTAATGCAGGCTTCTAAACTGTAAAAGGTGCAATTGTTTGATGAAACATGTAGGGCAGAGCCCAGGCTCATGATGTCATCACATGGAATCCAGAAGCGATCTGCATAATCCCCTGAGGAGTTTGATTTGTATAGTACTGTCTTTATTTTTTATCTTGTTCAATATTTTTTTTGAAGCTTACAGAAAGAACAGAAAAAAAAGGGGGAGGTGGGTGAAGAATGTCAACCATACAGTAGTGCATAGGAAATAGAGTCATATGTATGGGAAAAAATGGCAAAACCCTCCTTCTAGGGGATTAAAAGCACCCCGCTAGCGGTGGCAAAGCGCCGCTAAAACTAGCGCTGATTTCCCGCTAACGCCACACCGCCCCATTGTGAAAGGGGTCTTCGGGTTTTGGTGAATCATGTGTGCTAGGGGCTCAAAAGCAAGAGCAATCAGGATCCGTGAAAGTAGACAGCCCTGGCGCATTCCTCTTTTAATTGGGAAAGATTCAGATCTATAGCCCATCTAATGCTTTTTGTGCATAACATCTTTTAAGAGGTATAATTTATGTTTTTTAGCACTGCACTTCCTTTTTTGATGTAAAGGCAAAATGGTATAGCTGAGTCGCTGCCGGCCGAAGCGCCAAGCCGCGTGTGTGTTTTCGACGTGCATAGTGATGTCACACTCTAGCCCTGCCCTCAGAGAGGAAGGAGGCTTGACTCCCAAAATGCGTTAGCTTTCATAGCAGATGGTCTTCAGATAGGATTTATCGCCCAAGGCTGAAAGTTGGTTTGATACATGCCTGTTGTATATCACTTGTGAGTACCTATTTGTCTTTTGTAACTTAATAAATTGGTAATGCACGAGGAGTTGCACCCTCTTGTGAGTGTTTTTACAGTTGACTGTAGATTTCCCGATCTGGGGAGGGCTTCACCTGAAGAAGCATTTCACACCTAAGTTTCCTTTGGAGCACCTCCTTTTAAGTGTTGGAATGTTTTTTTTAGGGACAATGCTACCATCCATACACAAAGGGGCAGAGGATGCAATCTGAATGGGCTGGGAAGTGGTTGCAGGCTGAGGAGTTGAGCCCCTGAAAAGTCCTGTACTGTAGTGGGCCCTCTAGTGGAGTTGTCAGGAAGGGCATGCCAGCGCCCAAGATGGCAGCCGAAGAAGACGGCCTGTTGTTCCAGTTCCTGTCAGAATACCACTACTGTGCATGCGCGTGCCAGTTCGCCCATCAGCACGTGCGCGTGTGTGCGCGTGTGTGCGTGCGCACACCAGCACGTGCGCGTGTGTGCGCGCGTGCACCCCATGATGCTCTTTGGCGCCCGGAGGGCTATTTAAACTGGGTCAGTACCCAGATTCAATGCTGTCTGCTCTACAGCGTTCCAGTTGCCTTGTATCTGTTACCTATTCCTGTACTTGACCCGGATTGCTACTGACGTTCCAGCTTTCTGCCTGCATCTGACCCGGCCTGTTTTGACTGCACATCTGCCTGCTCCCTCTGCTACCTCTCTGCCAGCCTATTACCGATCCGTCCTGTATCCTGACTACACTTCTGCCTTTTGCAACTGTGCCTGACGTGCCCACCAGTGTACGACCCGGCTTGTCTTCACCTGCCCTATCTTCTGCCCTTGGAGTCCTGCTGAACTTCCATCCCATCTGCAGTTGCCGTGGCTCCACTACAGCGATCCATCAGGCACTCGTGCGACTTTGCACTCCTGCGCCACCTGTCTACTCTACCAGGGGGCCCCGAGTTAGAGGTGTAAGAGAGGCCGTCCTCTGCATATTAGGCTCTACCGTCAGGTACGTGACAGAAGTACTGAGTGCTAGTAATTGCTAGGGACCTGCTTACACGTGACGTAGTTGGCAGGATCATCCTCCCAACAGAAGATGGTGCTAGTGAGAGACGAGCAACATCCTAAAAAAAT
Source organism: Rana muscosa (assembly GCA_029206835.1). Lineage (NCBI taxonomy): Eukaryota > Metazoa > Chordata > Amphibia > Anura > Ranidae > Rana > Rana muscosa. The sequence continues at coordinate 101,789,585 of CM055123.1, read as the reverse complement.
CTAGACTGCTCCAAATTTCAGGAAGCCTATAGAAAGGGATGGAAAGGTTGCACAGTGTATAAGAAGGTGAAGAGTTTGTACTCTGCACACTTACTTGTGGGGAGAGCAGCACAGTGGTGTGAGATACTACTCCTTGCAACATCTCTAGTAGGATTGCTAGTACAAAAATCATGAGGAGGTAGTGAGATGAAGAATCATTCATTCCAGACAGCAATAGGGGTCACCCTGCATACTGGTCCCTTGTTCATGGCCAAGAATGGCTTCGGTCTGTACCATTATAGCATTTGTGACACACTAATGCTAGAAGGTCCCTCCTGTGACCTGGTAAAGTTTGAGATTTCTCCTTCAGCCCATTGCGAAGCTTGTTAGTCCTTTTTATTTGTTATAATTCCCGAAAAGACTGGGCCCGGACCTGAAAATTACTTGGCAAGATGCCTCTGCCTTGGAGGATGCTGCTGAAGGAAAGTCAGCTCTGTCAGGGTAAGCAGCTTCAAAGGGTTTCCTGGGCTCTAACAGGGAAGGGTTGAGCCAAGGGAACCAGGTGGAGGAGAGTTATTGCACTGTTTAGTGGCATTTCTGTTAGCTTCTTCAGAAGGGCCTGAACAACCATCTGAAGTGAAGAAGGTGGAAACGTTTTCCAAAGACAGGTCAGCCAAAGAGACCTTGAAAAGTACACTAGACTTGCCCTTGAAGGACGTTCCAGAGGAGAAAGTTTGAACTCCACCACCTGACAGAGTCGGAAGCCAAAGCCAGGGCAGACACCATTCAGCCAGGAGCAACAAAACCTTTGCAGAAAGAAAACAAAACACTGACTCTGAGACATCCAGACAGTGCACTCTGGTCAGAGAGTTGCGAGTCGAATGGTTCCGGCACACTCTCAGGAGCTCCATAAGCTGGATATATCACCTTCATTCACACTCTCAATACCATTTGCCTCCAGGCTTCAGCACTAACCGATACTGTTAATCCGGGATGAATACAGGTACCTTTTCCTCTATATTCCTGAGGGACTGTTCCAGGTAATTGACAAGAGACAAAACATTTATGAATGCTGTGGGCGAGAACATCTCCGCATGCCTGAACATCTGCAGTCTTTGAACACAGATGAAGACATAGCGCACAGCTTCAAACATTGATTCAGAGAGTTTTGTTTGATCTGACATATTCTTATGGAGACAATTATCCTTTTGCAGCTTGGAGAAAAGGACTTGTATACTGTATGGGTCAATGTGACGGATCCAGTATACTAAATGGGGTTAAAAAGTAGGAGTGGCGCTATTCTATTAAAAACCCTTAATTAGATGAATAAATAAATAAATGTGCTGCTGGTTAGCAATGTGCTGTTTGATACTCAAAATAAAGTGCAATAGTGAAAATGATGTAAAAATAAATATGATACTGATAATTAAAAAACCTGTGCAAAGTGCATACGTGCCTGTGCAAAAACTGCCTTATGATAATCTTATGTGCAAATCCTTAAGCAAAAAGGATGTGAAACCATATGTGCAAATTGGCAAAATAGTGCTGTAAATATTCAATAATCAAATATATATTAGATGAATATAGAAGCATATAAACGACTGGTGCAAAAAATCAAGTCTCTTTCTCAAGTGCTGAGTAATTCAATTCATGCTTTGTGCAAGGTAAAAAAGCGTTGCTATATTCCAATGGGTGATCACAGCAATCCGTGCTCTTATAAAGCCTGCACTCACCAAATTTTCCACCCCCTCTTGGGATATGAAGCGTTCACAGTGTTTGCCACTGTGTGGCACTCTGGTGGTCTCTTGTCCCCCTTTGCGCTGCTGGTAATGCTTCACTTTTGGCTCATATACAGGAGAAAAGGAACCCCAGATAGTGTTTTATCCTTCAAAACCATTTTATTAATAAAACTGCAGAATAGGTACTCACATTTGAGCAAAATCAATAGGGGGTATAGTGCTGACACTAAGGTCCACCGACTGGAAGTAATGTGGCGTTCTGCTTCCTCTGCTCTACCGGTTTCGTCTGTCTGACATCATCTGGAGCGTGCAGAGCGTCACCTTTACTTCCTATTTATAGCAGATCGCAACCTCTCTCCTTACGGCTGCCATTTTCGGTGTGATTTTCAAGACCGTAGCCCGTGTAGATTAGTATACTCCTTACGGCGGCCATCTCTGGTGGGTGGAGCTTAGAGAGAAAGCGAGAGACAGCATCATGGAGCAGTAGGATTGGGCACTATCTTTTGGTTTCCCATTAGCGGGCCTTGTCTGGGGAGGGTCGCTGCAGGAGTTGGACTGGTTGGGTTGAGAGTGGCGGTGATCAGGGGAAGAAATTTTCTTCCTGGAGGTGAGGAGCGGACCCATCTATGGAACACTGTCCAGGTGACTTAGGCCCTTGTCTGACATGGACCTCAGGTGTTTGGTTTCGATCAGGGCTGTGAGTCCAGCCAAAGAGAAATGTAGGGCTCTGTGACGTGATTACTCCTAACCATGTATGGAGCAGTGCTATACTAGACCATGGGAATGGTGTAGTTAGGGGTTTACAACCCCCCATCCATACACAAAGTAGAAGTCGATGCAGTGTGTCTGGGCTGTGAAGTAGTTGTGGGCTAAGGAGTTGGGTCAGCATAAACTGTAGTAGGCCCTCTAGCAGAGTGCTGAGTGCTGGTAATTGCTAGGGACCTGAGTGTCTAAGGATTTAGATACACTAAGTTCTGCACTAAATAAAATCACTAAAGTGCTCTGAATGGGTAAAAGCAACGATAATAGAACATCAGAGCAAATGTCAGCAGGGTCTTGTTTTGCATTTTAAATGTCTTTATTGATAAGTGCTGTCTGCTACTGTGGAGATCCTGTGTACAGTTTTTTTTCCCCCTGTCCTGCTTCAGTTCACTAAAAAGAAGATAGAGGTTAAAAGTAGATTGCTCATCAAAGATCGATTTATCCAGGCCCCCATGTGAGACTGATTTAATGAAAGGAAAACTCTGAGCTGAAAAGACAGTGGCTGTGGAGTTGTGACCTAATGAGTCCACTGATAGGAGTTTAATAAGCAAATTGACTACATCAATGGATTGTTAAGCAGCTTTCCCCCTCAGCATCTGACAGTGATTATTTGGCTGTGCATAAGGTTCACGGATTCTTTGGCATGCTTCATATACATTTGGTCAAATGGACTTTGACTTGAAAAGTGGAAGACTTGCACCGCCTGAAGAGAACATGATTTCTTTGCAAAGCATCATATTTTAATAGATTAAAAAAGAATATGGAGCTTTTTATTTCCTTTAATACAGATAGCAATGCACTACACATTCTACACATTTTCATTTGGAAAGTATTATCAAAACCATGGGAGTGTCTGGCCACCAGTAAACCTGCACCACATCCTCATTTTATCATAATAACCTGAAAAAGAAATACATTTAAGGAAAGGGGGGGGTGGGGACTGTAGCAAACATACAACATACCAATGAGATTTACTACAAAACTTAATTATTAGGCTACATGCACACCAGAGCCCCCTGTAAACATAACTCTCCTGATAGCAGAAAAACGGCACTGTGTTTTTTGCTCCGATTTTGCCGCATTTGTGTTTTTTGCCAAAATGTTCCTCTTCTGCATTCAGAAAAAGGGTCGTTTAACTGCCCCTAAACTCTCCTGCTCCTAAAATCTGATAAAAGCCTATGTGCATATGGACACATAGGCTTTTATTGAGTTGAGTTCAGGGGCTTTGGCAAAAAAACGCCAAAAGCTCCTAAACGCAGAAGTGTACATGAAGCCTTATTATGAAAAATACTCTTTGTAAAACCATCTTCAGATGTTTAAAATTATTGAATTGTGCAAATCCACAGACACTATTAATTTATTACCCCAGAGTGTGAATACATAGATTAAAACTGACATGGAGATACATTTCTCTTGTCTGAACAATTGACCATTCCAACCCTGAAATGAGGGTGTGTTACTCTTCAACACATTTCACAGGTTTTCTACCCACATCATCAGGAAACTGTGGAGCATTTGATACATATCTATTAGATTGATGCATGCAGATTCATGTCTCAATGCAAGGTCCCCATAGACCCAATTACTGCCAGTGAGGCATACATACAGTAAGGTATAAACAAAACAACAGGAAAGAGGAGGGTCAAGGTCAATAGAAGACTCTGAAGCTCATCCAGGGGCAGACAATATAAATGAAGTGAGTATAATACACATGATGATCTAAGATACAATCACAAATTGCTAAACCTTTCTGCTGAGCACTTGGTGCGTTCCCCTCTCTACCCTTGAGAGTGAAGAGAAGCAATATTCCACATGAGGGCTTCCTGTGGCTGGCAATGGGAACACCACATTTGGCCAAATTACACAGGATGGCTCTGATAACTACCTTAAAGGGGGTTCCACCCGCAATTTTTTTTTTAAAAGTCAGCAGCTACAAACACTGTAGCTGCTGACTTTTAATAAGGACACTTATCTGTCCTAGTTGCCTGCGATGTCAGCCCTCCCGAAGCGGATCCCTCGATCCTGGCAGCTCCCGGCGCCGCCATCCTCAGTAAGGGAAACAGGCAGTGAAATTGTGAGGCTTCACTGCGCGTTTCTTACTGCGCATGCAAGAGCAGTGCGGTGCTTTGTGAATGGGCCGGCTGCTCTCTGGGATACACACAGTTCCCAGAAGGCAGCGCGCCCCATTCACCAGAAGACACCGCGAGTAGGACGGAGGAAGAAGACCAGCCGCGGATGATGAAGAGGCAGAATAGGGACTTCCGCATAGCAACCGCTATTTCTGGTAAGTACAATTTTTTTTTTTTTTTTTGGGATTTTTGGTAAAAAAAAAAAAAAATTCAGGGTGGAACTCCAATTTATTGGGTTTTACTTTTGGCAGAAATTGAAATATAGTAGCGGGTGTTATGTTTGAAACAGATGCAATACTGTTTATTTACTGTAATAATCCAAGAAAGTAGTTCTATGGCCACAGCACACACCTCAATTTTGCAACATCAGCATTGTAATAGCAATACCAATGTAGCGGGCATGCACTTTCCCTGTGTATTTAAAACTGGCAGAGACACCAGTAATGTGCAGTTCCCTGCAGCTCAGCGGGTGGCGCTGTCGCCTTGGGCTGGGGTTGAACCATTGCTGTGTGCCGTACCCCTTTTTGTCCTCCCTCGGCAGTGGTATGGTGGGGCGCGAACCCGCCGTGCTTGCTGGGAGAGGGTATAAAGGGGCCGGTCATCTTTGTCACGAGGTCGGAGTCCCAGGCACCTTCAGCCTGAGGGCGGTGGTTCGTGTCGGTCCTCTAGGCGGCCTAGGCCTGGAGGACGTTCGGCGGTCGTGTTCCATCCCAGGCAGCTTTAGCCTGGGGTGAGGTACTTGGATGGCGGTCCGGGACTGAGGGTCCCGGATTAAGGCTTCGCGAGGGAGGAACTTCCTAGGGGACCCCGGGAGGGGGTATCCAAATCCAGTGGCGTAAGGGACCGGAGAGGGTACTTACCTGAAGACCTGGTGCAGCAAATTGCCAGTGACGGGTGAGCCTCCGGAGACCACCGGGAGGGATGTCTTCCTCGATTGGGAGCAGAAACCTACTTCTGGGAAGGAAGTAGGAGAGTTCATTGTGCCTGGGCCTACTCGCATCCACACCCCCTGTCTGTTCTGTTCGTTGAGGGAGTCCAACTGATTGTGTTCACTTTTCTTGGGAAGAATAAAGGACTGTTGGACTTTATTGGTGTGGGGCTCATTTTCTGGCAGACATTGTTCAAGAAACCATCAGAAGGAGGCTCCAGATGCAGAACACCGACCCAAAGGTAAAAGAGATTGTCTCTCACTGTACATACATCTGCAGGGGGACTTGGCGTGGTGACCCCGCACTCTCTCCTTCAGAGTACCCCTAGACAAAAGCCAGAGCCAGAACAACTGATGCACGGAGGGAGAGAGTGGAGGCCACTACACCAACAACAGGTATTTTAGACATTCCAATATAAGCTTACTTGGAAAATCTCCTTTTTGCTGCAAGTACTACCTGTCTGCTTTCTCTTTCCACAACTTCCTGGATTCCTTGCATGTTTTGTAGCTTCTCCAGTGCAGTTAAGTTTCAATTCCTAAGGATTACATACCCCATGGTACCTTGCTGCCTACAAACAGTGATTCCTTTACTGAACCTGCCTCCTGAAACTCCTGCTCTCTGCACCTATGTAGCTTAGATGGCAGGCTCTCTAAATTCTCTAAGCAGTGCCTACTCACAGAGCATAGTGAATGTGTGCCTCAGAATTAAAGGAAGCAAATATGTGGGTATTCTCTCAAAGTACATTTACAGACTTCAAGATCATTTAGATTAATAGAAGTAGGCTAGAAATACATTGTGGAAATAAATATATGATTTTAAATTTTGACCATTGATATACTTGTCAGAGCAAATCAACATTCCACAGGTGCCTCTGTAAAAGGACCTACAATATTAACATCAAGCCACTCCCAAGCAGAATCAGGCAATGTCACTTGCTGAGGTGGTGGAGTGTGGACAGCAAAGTTGTCATGACAATAGCAGTTAGTGATTGGGCATCCATACCTTGGGACTGATTTACTAAAACTGGAGAGTGCAAAATTTGGTGCAGCTCTGCAAAGAAACCAATCAGCTTCCAAGTTTTTTGTCAAAGCTTAAAGTGGAAGTAAACCCTCCTATCATTTTCAGGCAAGGAAGCTGCCATCTTGGCCTCTGTTTAATCTTCAACTGCCATGATGCTGCACATGTGATCAGTTATGACACCAGCCTTTGGATGGTTTGATAGTTTGGTTGAGAGCATGCCGGGAATGTAACTGCTTTTTGAAACTGTTAAATCGATGGGTTTACTTCCGCTTTAATTGAACAAGCTGGAGTTAGAAGCTGATTGGCCATCATGCACAACTGCACCAGATTTTGCACTTTCCCGTTTTAGTAAATCAACCCCTCAGCCTCTCCCACCCATTCTCACTGAATAGATTGATGACCTCTGGTCATCACAAACCAACCCACATGCACTTCCATTGTATGCAGTAATTCCCAATGCATGATAGGAATTACAGTGTAAAACAGCTCTGTCTGCTTTCAGGCAGAAAATACATAAAGCATGCTTTCTTTCAATAGGTAAGTCCTCCTATTAGCAGCAAGTATGTCATTCTCAAACATACAAATCGAAGCAGTGAAAGGCATTGCATGCTCACCAGAGTGTGGAAGAAAGGGTGCAGGTTGCGCTACAGATAGCATCCTCATTGCTAATCTTGTTGTGTCCTGTAATCTGGGAGTATTGCTTTATTAACAAGTTCATGCATCCATAATACACAGCAGGCTCTGAGTATGTGATAACAGGAACTGGAACCAACTTGTACAGGATATATATAACTACTGTATATAGGGACATCTATAGGCCTGAGATACAGTATCTCACAAAAGTGAGTACACCCCTCACATTTTTGTAAATATTTTATGTTTTCATGTGACAACACTGAAGAAATGACACTTTGCTACAATGTAAAGTAGTGAGTGTACAGCTTGTAAACCAGTGTAAGTTTGCTGTCCCCTCAAAATAACTCAACACACAGCCATTAATGTATAAACCGCTGGCAACAAAAGTGAGTGCACCCCTAAGTGCAAATGACCAAATTGGGCCCAATTAGCCATTTTTCCTCCCCGGTGTCATGTGACTCAGTGTTACAAGGTTTCAGGTGTGAATGGGAAGCAGGTGTGTTAAATTTGGTGTTATTGCTCTCACTCTCTCATACTGGTCTCTGAAGATCTGAAAAAAAAGAATTGTTGCTCTACATAAAGATGGCCTAGGCTATAAGAAGATTGCCAAGACCCTGAAACTGAGCTGCAGCACAGTGGCTAAGACCATACAGTGGTTTAACAGGACAGGTTCCACTCAGAACAGGCCTCGCCATAGTCCACCAAAGAAGTGCACAAGCTCAGCGTCATATCCAGAGGTTGTCTTTGGGAAATAGAGGTATGAGTGCTGCCAGCATTGCTGCAGAGGTTGAATTGGTGGGGGGTCAGCCTGTCAGTGCTCAGACCAAACGCTGCACACTGCATCAAATTGGTCTGCATGGCTGTCATACCAGAAGGAAGCCTCTTCTAAAGATGATGCACAAGAAAGCCTGCAAACATTTGCTGAAGACAAGCAGACTAAGGACATGGATTACTGGATCCAAATTCCGTAGTCTGTTGAGACCAGGATAAACTTATTTGGTTCTGGTGGTGTCAAGCGTGTGTGGCAGCAACCAGGTGAAGAGTTCAAAGAAAAGTTGGTCTTTCCTACAGCCAAGCATGGTGGTGGGAGAGTCATGGTCTGGGGCTGCATGAGTGCTGCTGGCACTGGGGAGCTACAGTTTCTTTGAGGGAACCATGAATGCCAACATGTACTGTGACATACTGAAGCAGAGCACGATCCCCTCCCTTCAGAGTCTGGACCGCAGGGCAGTATTCCAACATGATAAGGACCCCAAACACACCTCCAAGATGACCACTGCCTTGCTAAAGAAGCTAAGGGTAAAGGTGATGGACTGGCCAAGCATTTCTCCAGACCCAAACCCTATTGAGCATCTGTGGGGCATCCTCAAATGGAAGGTGGAGGAGTGCAAGGTCTCTAACATCCACCAGCTCCGTATTGTCGTCATGGAGGAGTGGAAGAGGACTCCAGTGGCAACTTGTGAAGCTCTGCTGAACTCAATGCCCAAAAGGGTTAAATCAGTGCTGGAAAATATTGGTAGCCACACAAAATATTGACACTTTGTGCCCAATTTGGACATTTTCACTTAGCGGTGTACTCACTTTTGTTGCCAGCGATTTAGACATTAATGGCTGTGTGTTGAGTTATTTTGAGGGGACAGCAAATTTACACTGTTATACAAGCTGTACACTCACTACTTTACATTGTAGCAAAGTGTCATCTCTTCAGTGTTGTCACATGAAAAGATCTAATAAATTATTTACAAACATGTGAGGGGTGTACTCACCTTTGTGAGGTACTGTATGTACACCAGAGCTATACTGCATTATCCATGTCAAAACTGGATGTTCAGTAACAAAACAAAATGAAATTTGAATTTGCCAAACAGAAACAACTAACAAGTCTAATTTCCTGACTAACAAGATAACCATGGATGGCATGGAAACTTGAAGGGTGACACCAGCATACCCTCTGGCATGTGTGACAGTGCTATGCCCTGCCACTGTGTACTAAAGTATAGGAAAAAGGCACAAATAATTCATACTAATGCAGAGTGCGGGGCACCGGAGTGTTTGTATTAAGCAGAGAAAACCACTGTGTACTAAAGTATAGGAAAAAGGCACAAATAATTCATACTAATGCAGAGTGCGGGGCTCCGGAGTGTTTGTACTAAGCAGAGAAAACCGGGTATTCGGTTTTATCTGGGTTTTGTAATCTTGGATCAGGGTCTGGAGCTTGAAGGCTTCAGTGTATTGGGTATAATGAAGCCTTTAATCCTGTGACCAGGCCTTTCTGGAGACTTGCAGGTTGTGTGAGTGTGTAGGTGTACATGCTTGTTAGAGGCAAGGATTGGGCATAGCTCAGGGCCCCCATCAGGAGAGATCTGTGTGTTCCAGCCAGGGGACAGTTGTGTTCCCATTAAGAGAGGTGATACCCTTGAGAGACTGCACTTCATGTTGGAGAGATTCCTCACCCGCAGGACTGAAAAAGTCAGGACAGCTGAGTGAGTCTGGGAGACCGGGAGAGCGGGAGATGACTAGTCCAGGGGGCCGAGAGGGCCCAGGGGGCCGAGAGGGCCCAGGGTGCCAGGAGATCCCCTATCTAGAGACCAGGAGTCAGCCTGTGAAGCAAGGTGCTGTAACTAAAGGCTGAGTGAGCCAGAAGAACCAGAGCACTGGGTCTGAAGGATCCTGACAAAAGCGGTGGTGCTCCTGAAAAGAAAGCCAGGCGGATTAGCATGTTTGTTGTATTTATACAAAAACTAAAACCCGCACTTAAAGAATGTGCAGTGATAGTTGTGAAAAATAAATAAATCCGCAGCTGCCGCAACAAAAGGTCCTAACACCTCAACAAAATATAAAACAAATATTTGCAGCGCTGGCAAGGATATGTGAAAGCAAACACTTAAAACATTAAAGAAGTGACTCATGAAAACTTATAAGAGGATAGCTTACAATCGTTGTCACCATATAACGTATTAATAAACCTGATTATCCATTAGTGTTGCCACTGTGCTCTTTAGTGAAAAAACAAGTTATAAAAGAATGAGTGAAAAACGAATAAATTCATTAGAAATGACATCTGTGCCAATCTTGGAAGACTGAGTGTTTCCACAGCAGAAACCAAATAGTTAATTCCTTTGTAGAGTTCCCCTCTTGTGGCCCCACTCACCAAAAAGGGGATGAGCAATTACATGCGATTTCACACCAACTTGGATTCAAAAAGTTCATCACATGCGATAGACTCCATAATATCGGCAGAGGCATTTAGTAAACATACGGAAAAAAGGAAAAACATCATGTGAAGTACCGCTTATGAACATCCAGCATAGCGCTGCTAGCAAAGAGACTCACAAGACTGCGATGTTAAACGAGCGTCAATGTTGTTCCGGGTACACAGCGTGCGTTCCACAGAAACCGGAAGTAGCGTCACTGGTTCTGGGTTGGCCGGAAATTGCGTCAACGCGTTTTGCCCCTCCTCCAGGGCATCATCAAGGACATCCTTGATCCTCGATGTCCTTGATAATGCCCTGGAGGGGCGAAACGCGTTGACACAATTTCCGGCCAACCCAGAACCAGTGACGATACTTCCGGTTTCTGTGCAACGCACGCTGTGTTCCCGGAACAACACTGACACTCGTTTAACATCGCAGTCTCGTGAGTCTCTTTGCTAGCAGCGCTATGCTGGATGTTCATAAGCGGTACTTCACATGATGTTTTTCCTTTTTTCCGTATGTTTACTAAATGCCTCTGCCGATATTATGGAGTCTATCTATCGCATGTGATGAACTTATTGAATCCAAGTTGGTGTGATCTTGCATGTAATTGCTCATCCCCTTTTTGGTGAGTGGGGCCACAAGAGGGGAACTCTACAAAGGAATTAACTATTTGGTTTCTGCTGTGGAAACACTCAGTCTTCCAAGATTGGCACAGATGTCATTTCTAATGAATTTATTAGTTTTTCACTCATTATTTTATAACTTGTTTTTTCACTAAAGAGCACAGTGGCAACACTAATGGATAATCAGGTTTATTAATACGTTATATGGTGACAACGATTGTAAGCTATCCTCTTATAAGTGTTCATGAGTCACTTCTTTAAAGTTTTAAGTGTTTGCTTTCACATATCCTTGTCAGCGCTGCAAATATTTGTTTTATATGTTTGTTGTATGTTTTGCTGTTTGAAAACTCCTGATATGAAGATTTTGCTTTTCGGTTAAAAAAAGTGTGTCAACAAGCTCCTAAAGTTATTGTAAAGGTTTTTTTTTTTCTCTTAAAATAATAAAGATGTTATTCGTGTCTGCTCTGTGAAAGGGTTTTGCACCCCAAACCTCCACTTCTGGGGTCCCCTGCCGATGCTCTTGGCTCACCATCCCTTCTGAGTGCCCAATAGCAAGACACTTGTTATAGGGGCATTTGTGTGGGCTCAATCCCAAGCTCAGCCCCATTCCCTTCTCACAGGATTTGATTGACTGCAGCAGGAGCCATTGACTTCTGCTGCTGCCTCCATGTCCTGTGAGGAGAGAGAGAGAGAGCAGCACTGCTATCAGGCACAGCGCTGGATAAAGATTGACTTGGCTAAGAGATTTGGGAGGGAGCCCTGATCATGGAAGTTTGTTTCCTTAATGCAGAGAGTGCATTAAGGTAAAAACCTTTATGCCGCGTACACACGACCGTTTTTCATGACGAGAAAAATGCAATTTTTTAGATTGGTCGTGAAAAATGGTTGTGTGTATGCTCCATAGCAATTTTCTCGACGAGAAAACTGCCCAAAAAAAAATTAGAACCTGCTCTATTTTTTCTCGTTGTTTTTCATGTAGTTCTTTTTCACGTTGTGAAAAACGGTCGTGTGTACGCTTTTACGAGGGGAAAAAAAAGCGTGCATGTTCAGAATCAAGTATGAGACAAGAGCGCTCGTTCTGGTAAAACTAGCGTTCAGAATGGAAATAGCACATTCGTCACGCTGTAACGGACTGAAGAGCACGAGGCTGAAAAGCACGAATCGTCTCTCACCAAACTTTACTAACACAAGGATCAGCAAATGCAGCTCAACGGGTGGAGATATTCAAATGGAACTTCCCCTTTATAGTGCCGTCATACGTGTTGTACGTCACCGCGCTTTGCTTGAGAGTTTTTCTCATGAACGTGTGTATGCAAGGCAGGCTTGAGAGGAATCACGACGAGAAAAACATTGTTTTTTTGCATCACATGAATAACGGTCGTGTGTGCGCGGCATAAGCCTTTACAACAAATTTAACCACAGTTCAGACTAGCATAACTCACTGAAAACGCTCACCACCACTGAGCTAAACATTCCCCATATCACACGTTCTATACCAAGTAATATTATTTTATGTCAGTCTGTTCCAGAGCATCCTCTAACCTAATCTTTCCTGACCACATGTACAGACACACTCAATCTGTCCAGTTTTAGGTAGAAGACAAATAGGGTACCGGTTTATTTCAGACTGTGAAAAAGAACTGAACAATGCATAATAAACTCATACACACATATAGAGTTCATCTATACAGTATGCTTGGTTGGCAATTCATCTACTGTAAGCATATCTACTGAACCATACCAAAAAAATGATATTTACCTGTACAAGGATAATATATACTGCACCTTTAATATTTTCAAGGTAAGCTTAATTAGTTCATCTTAAAGGTTTTGATTGGTTCAATGAAGCAAATAAGCTGTCTAAAAGATGCAAGACGAATTATTTTGCCAATAGCTTACCCTCTACAAGTACCAAGCTGTGATCAGGTACTGGCAAAAATAACTCTATATTAACACATAGGGAAAAAAAAGAATCCTTGCAAAGGCCCAGGGCATCGACAAGTGACAACACTTTTCCGCAATACAACTGTTCTCTGGAAAATTAATGATCAGTGCAGAATTCTTTGATGGGGAAGTTTAATCTGGCTGCCAGAAGGGATTGTGCAGTATGTATTAAAAGGAAGAAAAACATAAGGAATATTAATCATTCCTAATATTAATAAAATGTTAAGAAGTAATTGAACAAGTAAAACTGAACCAATTAAAGGCTAAATATTTTCAGTGAGTATTTATTTTGATAATTTTATTATTCTGATGTAAAAGTAATATTTTAGCCTTTTCTGCTTGCTTCCCTATATTTATTATATTCCATATACTGTACAGATTTATAAATTCTCCCTAGCAAAGGGTATGAACAAATTAATATATGTGGAATATTTTCGTTCAATAGATTTTTATTTTTCAAAATAATCAAAGAAGTTACAGAAGTGTAATATGACAAAGGGTTCCTTCGTGTAATACAAAGGAAAAAATAAAAAAGGGAAAATAAAACATTGTTTTTATCATCATAAAACAGATAATTAATAATAAGTCCATCCCTGAAGTTTCCGAGAAAAACCCAGGTTTGAGGAAATAAGAAATGAGTGAACTCCTAGTAAGGAAAGATAATAGATGCATAAAAATGAACCATAAGGACAGACGGTCTGTGAGGTCCTACCTAACCTGGACACCCCAAATGGGATCTTCCTGTGCCCCGGTCAGGCCCCCCCGCCCAGCTCGCACTCCCCACAAAAACCAAACCACCAGATTATGAGGTAAGCTAATGTAGAAAACATTGTGACTTTAGAATCAAAATGCATATTTATAACGAAATACAGAATTGCTGAAGCAATTTCCCAACAGTCTATTTAAAACCCCTAAGTCATATTTATCAACCTAAAAGAAAAAGAAAGAAATAATAATAAAATAATAAGACACAAAAAGACAAAGAAAAGAGAGAAAGAAGAGAAGAAAGAGAGAGATGAAAAGAGGGAAGAAATCATGTTCCTATTATCGAGTATTATGGAATAGATTGATCAGGTTTGAGTCTGATCGCTAGGGAAATACCACAGTAAGCAGCCCAAGGTTCCCAAACAGCTTCGAATTTAGGAAATGTATTTGATAAAATACTAGTCAACTTCTCTTGTGTCATAATCCAAGAGATCTTATTGTGTTATATGTGGAATATTTTTATGTTTCTTTGTAACTAATGTTAATTCCTTTGAGGTTCAAAATTAGGTTGCCACAAAGTTTGGTGGTCATTCGGGTTGAGCAATTAAAAGAAAGGTAATTAACTAAAGTTAGGTCTTGTTGAAAAGCCCTGTTGGCGGGTTAAACCGACATGTTTCAGGCTGCATCAGTACTGACTGTGTCTATGCTGACATGGTATTACCTGCATTAGTAGAGTACTGTCTGCAAATTTTCTGCACATTGTCACATTGCCCTATGTTCTGATATTATCACAATTGCCCATTTGTTCCTTTTTTATTGTCACCACTGTCCATTTGTTGCCTGCATTTTACCAAGATTGCCTGTTTCTTGCCCATGTAATTTATATATTGCTTTTCTATATTCCATGTATCTTCTGGAAAGCTATTTTGCCTCCAAAATTCCAAGTTGGCACTGTTTGTTTAGAGGACTATATTATTATTTAATCTAATCCCCTGCAGGTCTGTAATTATTACCACAGCCCTGTTAGTTCCATGGTTGGACCTAGTGCACCTCTACTAAACCACTGCCTCCATTTTGTTGTGGCACACTCTGCTATTGTCTTTCTTTCCTTGCCCTGCTCCTAACTTCTCTCTATTTTCAGTCTTTCAAACTTTGGAAAGTTTCTGGTATAGTAAGAAGTAATTTCTTTCTTTTGTTAAAAAAAAAAAAAAAAAGTAATTTCTTAAATAGGGAAACAGAAAATGGTAAAAGGATGACAATAATTCTGAACCAAGCACGGTGCATAATACTACTACTTAGTAATGGGTTCCAAAGATGCAACGAAAGACAAAAAATATTTTCACTTCCCATTTATTGAGTAACTATAATGGGACATCTACAGAATCTCCAGAGAAGGGTCATTGATACATCACAGGACCTGCTCCACATCTTTCCATGATCATTAACATGTTAATGGTAGGAAACAAAAAACTGCATGGGAAATATCCATTTGCTGTTGTTGTCCACAATGACGGGGAGCAGAATATAACAGAATGTAACAGTGTTCAAGAAAAAGAAAATGACAATTTAATGATAGCAAAATACAAAATGGCATGGCCAGCCTATATTGTGCTATAATTATATTCAGGAAAATTTTGCAGGACCAGACAGCCCTCTACACTTCTCGTTTTGCTCAGCAATTGCCATTTGTCATTGTGCTTTGTAACCCCATTCTACAGGACTGCACATTATCCTGCCCTGATATAAACACTTTCAGAAATAAATAATAATAATTTACTGCATGACAGGGATTTGAATGACCATGCCAGGTGATGGGCATGTGTAGCATGGCAATAAATCAAGATTTGAAAATGATGTTTCAGACTCTTGGAAAGAAGTCACAACTGAAAAACAATATAAAAAGGTATATATATATATATATATATATATATATATATATATACACATACAAACACAAACACACACGTATATACTGTGTATATGCACTTGTAAAAAATTTTTTTTAACTTACAGTGGAATGTCTAAATACAGTGCGTTATAAATACCGCATTACATGAATGCTTCACCTATGAGCATTTATAAAAAAAATGATTTAACAGTGGTTAAAGGGTACAGGCTTTCATAAGTCAAAATGGGAACCATCTGTCATATAGAAATACACATCAGTGATGGACAATGACAGTAGATTGCATAACTGAGAATATTAAAGGTCACAGTTATAAAGAAATGAACCTATATAAAATGTAACAGTCACATAGAGGTCATTTTACCACATCTGCATATCTGTTTTAATATCAATTTGTACTTGCTGGTATATACAATATGTCATATAGTACAAGAAAGCATTGTCTATATTCAGGGCTGCCTTAAGATAAACCAGTTCTGCTGTTTACATATTTAAGTCTGCTTCCCCTTAGTTCAACAATGTATTTGGTAAAGCAACCCTTCAAATACTGTATATGCTCTGGTACAAGTGCATTGCCACCACTACCTGTAGTTCAACTCCCAGACACTAACTTACACTTGCTATGCAATTATGTAACACTTACACAGTGGTGGCCGGTGCTTAATATATTGGAGGGAGGACGGCAAACTAACACCCCTCCCCCTGGAGATGGACGTGAATGCAGCATTTAAACTCTACCACCACCTACGGGAGATGGACGGGAATGCAGCGATTGACCCCCCCCCCCACCTGCGCGCGCGCAGGTGAAATGGACGAGATACTGGCGAAGGGGGAATGAAGAGCCAAGCTGGGTCATTGATTCTCCTCCCGGGCGAACAGGAAGTGTGTCCTGAGACCCGATTGGCCAGGGAGGCCTAAGACTCCCTGGCCAATCAGGTCACAAGAACTGCTTCGTGATCGGCCGGGAGGAGAATCAGGAAGACAATAGCGAATATTAATTTGCAAATGTCACACAAATGGGTGGGATGGGGGCGCAGTGCTCTGCGCCCCCCAGCCCACCCTTTTTTAAGCCAATTAGAGCCTCAGGCTCTAAACATGTGCTTAAAAAAAAAAACACCATTGAAATCCATGCGTCCGGCGCCCCACATGTAGATTATGTGGCCGGACGCACGGATAGGGGGGTCGGCACCCGTGCGCCCTGCATGAGCGACTGCCACTAAACAGCTATGTCCAGCCAGGGATCATGAGAGAACAGCATCAACAACATGGATACACAAATTTATCAAAACCTCAGGATATGGCCTATTATGCAGCAGCAGAGGGCTCTAAACTAGTGCCAGCGGTATAGTGCCAACACTGGCAGGAAGACCGATAGTGTCTACAGCTGCAAGCATATATGAGATTCTGGCGCCCTGCCCCCTTTGTCAAGGCCCCAGAAACGCATAGAAGCCTGTTCAAACACATCCAACATCACACCACATTTTTGACAGCTAGTCGCCTTGCTTGCGGCAGTAGACACCGCTGATGTGCCCGCCTAGGTTCCCACTGACACTGGTTCAGATACCTTTGCTGTATGATCAGCCATAACTTGAGGTTTTGATGGATTCATATATCCATGCTGTTGGTGTTCCCTCACGATTCCTGGTAGGACACAAATCTTTTTATTTGTAAGTGTGCTTTATCTCAATAAATGGCATCATTGTGATTCTAACTCCAGAACCCTGCTACTCAGCGGTATGCTTAAATCATTAATTTGCAGTAGCTCCTAAAAAGAAGATTACTAGTTGAATTAAGCTGGCAGTTAGGTTTGGATGGATTTTTGGATGTTTTGAGTTCTGGCAAAAGGCCCAACTAAAAGAGTGTTTGGCTAAATTACTAAAAGTGTCAGCTTCCTGCTTAGGGAAGCCACCTAAGAAAATTTGAAATTTTCTGAAATGTATCATTAGAAAAAAATAAAAAATAAGATATCATCCGTATTTTTCTTTTTTACATTACTTTGTTTTGAAATCCTAGAAAACAAGCTCCCTAATTATTCAGAAAAAATGAGAGAGGTAGCTATATTTCTGTAGCTTGCCTGTTGCTCTAGCTCTTCTAATGACCCTTTCCAGCCTTACATTCACTACATGAATGACTTACTGTACAGTGGAAGACCTCATATTTATAAATGAATAATGGCTCTGTTTTTAAAGATATAGCATAATTTAATAACCATGTAAGCAAGATATGCAGCAGTAATCAGCTGGGAAGGAACAGTTATTTACATGCTAATTTCATTGTCACTAACTCATACTGACTAAATTTGACATTTCGGCCTTGCAAACAGTTGTGGCTTCAGATTGGAAATAAATAAACCGTAACACTCTCTTTATTTAGAGCCTGAAATTCTAATTTGTAAAACATCTGTTTGAAATATTAATTTCTGTCAAACGAGAAACACTTGAGGCTCTATATAGCTTTGGCCCATCTGTTTACATGGTAATCCCTAGTCTTTATCAATTTGTGGTTACTACCCATACAGTATCTTACAAAAGTGAGTACACCCCTCACATTTTTGTAAATATTTTATTATACCTTTTCATGTGACCACAGTGAATAAATTACACTTTATTGCTACAATGTAAAGTATTGAGTGTACAGCTTGTACAACAGTGTAAATTTGCTGCCCCCTCAAAATAACTCAACACACAGCCATTAATGCCTAAACCGCTGGCAACAAAAGTGAGTACACCCCTAAGTAAAAATGTCCAAATTGGGCCCAAAGTGTCAATATTTTGTGTGGCCACCATTATTTTGCAGCACTGCCTTAACCCTCTTGGGCATGGAGTTCACCAGAGCTTCACAGGTTACCACTGGAGTCCTCTTCTACTCCTCCATGATGACATCACAGAGCTGGTGGATGTTAGAGACCTTGCGCTCCTCCACCTTCCGTTTGAGGATGCCCCACAGATGTTTAATAGCGTTTAGGTCTGGAGACATGCTTGGCCAGTCCATCACCTTTACCCTCAGCTACTTTAGCAAGGCAGTGGTCGTCTTGGAGGTATGTTTGGGGTTATCATGTTGGTCATCTTGAAGGTGTGTTTAGGGTCGTTATCATTTACAAAAATGTGAGGGATGTACTAATTTTTGTGAGATCCTGCATATGCACACAGTCAGTAACATAATAATAACCATAGCAGATTACAAGGCTACTATGGGACCTAGGAGGAAAGGGAAGGCCCCATTAGGGGGCTATTGAGGCAAAGTAAACATAAAAAATGTGTGCAAATTTTGAATCAAGAAGAGTTGACGTCAGATGCACAGGAGGAGACTTCTGAATCGTTATCACTAAACACATATTGCCTTGTAGGCTGTGCAGTAAGGTAAATTTAGTTAGTTGTCTTAGTAGTGGAGATTTATTGCTCCAGAGCTTCAGGTCATCCCTGTCCACACTGAATTTAAGCATATATGCTAATTCAGGGCTTGAAAATTGCACTCGCCCGCTCGCCAAATGCGAGCATAACTTGCCGTTTGGCGAGTGCAGTAACAGAGCGCAATGTGATCCCCAGGCCCCGGGGATCGATTTGCTGTGCTGTGCAGTGGCGTATCCAGCGTATGGCAGCCATGGCAAGTATCATGGGCGCCTTGGGGGGGGCGGAAAAAAAAAAACGCTCCCCGTACGAAAAAATATTCCCACTCGTTCTCCTGCGGGCACCGCTTCCCGCACTATAGCTCCGGCACGGCAATTCACCGTGTAGTACACTGTTACCTTGGCTGGCTGGCTGGCAGTATAATGGCGCCCCTCTCATGCTTGCCTATGAGTGGGATCGCCCAGACCGTCATTTGGCTTAAGCTCCGCCTACCCTCCTCTCCTCTACGCAGCGCTGCTTCATCTACTCCACGAGCGCGAGCGGGTTGGTAATGTCACCGTCGTCACTCGTGAGGTCAGTGAGGACTCAGGAGGAGAAGAACTGACTAGTCTGACTGAGAGGAGTTGGACAATTGTTGGACTCTAGTCTCTGGAACCCCCAGCCAGGCAGCACTGCAGCAGGGCCAGGTACTTCCTAATAGTCACACACTAATTAATCTGTTAGCATCATCTTCTTCATGTGTACAGTATGATGATGTGTGCCACTGCCAACTGCCAAGCAAATATAGTGCTTAATTATGGATTAAATAAATTATATTTATGCAAAGGTTAGAAAGTGAAAAAAGAAATTGCGCTACAGGTATGGAACTAGGCAGATATATCAAATGCCTAGGAACAAACAAAGGGAAAAAGCAGCAACTATTCTGAAAACTAACAGTGCATACAAATAAGAAAAAATATATATAGTCGCGCTAACTTATGAATATAAACATAAGCCCACCACTGAGTAATTGAAAAAATTGTTTCCAAATCACCACAGTGATAAATTATGTGAGTGCTCAGTGAAGAACAATAACTAAACAATGTAAACAAAGCATATAAATTAATAATAATACAAACTTAATTAATAATATTATTACATGCTTGTATAGGACCCTTAAATGATCAAGTCTAAAGTCCATACAAAAAAAACACACCCGTGATCAAGTGTCCATACTAGGTAAAAAAGAAAAAAGGAAAAAAGAAAGAAAACAAAACAAAAACGATTCCAAATCTTCTTGTATTCGTGACTTTCACCACCACCAGTAAAAATTCCTGCTTACCAAAAAGCGATGGTCCCCTATAACGGAGGACCCCAAACAGCCTCAAATGGTAATCAATAGGACTCCAAGCTTCAGTATATGTTGAGCCTCAATTAATTTGGTAGCCAGAACGCTCATATACCATCATGCAGTACTCGATGCGGAACATGAAAGGAAGGGAGGACACTACATAGTGTAAAATCCTTGGTGGATGTTTATTTAAAAGAAGAAAACATACTTACAAAAATGCAGTTTAAAAACAGCCCTAGAAGTGTGACAGCGCCGACCGGTCAAAGGCGCTAGTCACACACATACGTCCGTGGAAGTCGAGCAGTGGAGGGTGACGTCAGCACAAAGCTCGTATCCTGCCCAAAGGGCAGGATACGAGCTTTGTGCTGACGTCACCCTCCACTGCTCGACTTCCACGGACGTATGTGTGTGACTAGCGCCTTTGACCGGTCGGCGCTGTCACACTTCTAGGGCTGTTTTTAAACTGCATTTTTGTAAGTATGTTTTCTTCTTTTAAATAAACATCCACCAAGGATTTTACACTATGTAGTGTCCTCCCTTCCTTTCATGTTCCGCATCGAGTACTGCATGATGGTATATGAGCGTTCTGGCTACCAAATTAATTGAGGCTCAACATATACTGAAGCTTGGAGTCCTATTGATTACCATTTGAGGCTGTTTGGGGTCCTCCGTTATAGGGGACCATCGCTTTTTGGTAAGCAGGAATTTTTACTGGTGGTGGTGAAAGTCACGAATACAAGAAGATTTGGAATCGTTTTTGTTTTGTTTTCTTTCTTTTTTCCTTTTTTCTTTTTTATCTAGTATGGACACTTGATCACGGGTGTGTTTTTTTTGTATGGACTTTAGACTTGATCATTTAAGGGTCCTATACAAGCATGTAATAATATTATTAATTAAGTTTGTATTATTATTAATTTATATGCTTTGTTTACATTGTTTAGTTATTGTTCTTCACTGAGCACTCACATAATTTATCACTGTGGTGATTTGGAAACAATTTTTTCAATTACTCAGTGGTGGGCTTATGTTTATATTCATAAGTTAGCGCGACTATATATATTTTTTCTTATATTTATGCAAAGCCATAGTTATCATAAATAAAGTGATTTGTGCAAGTAGTACCTGCTGTTGCACAAATCACTTTATTTATGATATCTATGGCTATGCATAATTATAATTTATTTAATCCATATTGAGCAAGCACTATATTTGATTGCAGTGGCGGTGCGTCCATAGTGGGTGCAGGAGCGCCGATCCCTCTCGCTCCTGCGCCCGTCACTCACAACAACAATACATAGGTTTATGCATTGCATGAATCTATGTATTGTCGCCGCCGCTGCCGCCCACTATTCAGATGGCCGGCCCCCTGTTGAGCTCCGGCCATCTGAATAAAAGCAGCTGGTTGGTTTTTGGAAGTGCCTATCAGAGCCAGCGGCTCTAATCAGCTTCCAAATAGTTAACCAGGGGACGCACGGGTGGTGCGTTCCTTGGTTAAGACTGACAGGCGTCTTAGCCAATCAGGTTCACCAGGTCTGGTTACCGGTAACCTGATTGGCTGAAGCGACATCGAGGGTGGGAGAAGACATCGAGAACGGAAGAAGGACGGCGCTGACCCGAGGAAGGTAAGTGCAGGGCTGGGGGGAAACTGGCTGCATTTGGGGACAAACTGGCTGCATTTGGGGACAAACTGGCTGAATTTGGGGACAAACTGGCTGTGTCTCTGGAGATAAAAAAATTACAACATGTTTCTGTTTTTGACATCAAAATAACCAAAAAAAACCCTAGAAAATGTTTACTACAGGTTTAAAGCTGTAAAACTTGATATTTCAAATGCATCCTATTGCTATTAACGCTATTGCTGTTATGTTTAAATTGAATAAAGCTATGTTATAATTGCATTTTTTTATATTTTGGATTCTTTATTCTTAAGAAAAATGTAATTTCATAAGCTTTAAGGGGGCGGGGCTTTAAGGGGTGGGCTTTAAGTGGGAGGGGTTGGGGGACGGACCTGGGAAAGGTTTTGTGGGGCAACTGGTGGAGAGTAAGGTTTTTGCCTGGCTAGTAGGTCTAGACTTGAAATTTTAAGCCCTGTGCTAATTGCAGTTTCTCTTGGGCTGACAGCTGTTTGTAGTTCTGCAAAAAATGCCATAGTTTCACCACTTGAAGACCAAGTAAAAACTCCTTCCTATTTAGGCCATTTTAAAATTTTCAGCACTGTCATACTTTAACTGATAATTACTTGGTCATGCAACACTGTACCCAAATTAATTTTATAACTTTTATATTACACAGATAGAGCTTTCTGTTGGTGGTATGTATTCACCACTGGGCTTTTTTATTTTTTACTATACTGTATATAAAAAAAAAACTTAATTAACACCTATGTCTGCTATAAAACTTTGCAAACAAATAATCTTTCCTCATAATATTAGACCAAAATATATTCTGCTACATTTCTCTGGTAAAAAACAAAACAAAAAAGCAAATAGGTATTTATTTCATGGATGTGAAAGTTATAGTCTACAAACTATGATGTTCTAACGGCTTATTTAATTTCTTCAGGCCCTAAAATGGTAGAACAGACACCACCACAATGATCCATTTTTGGAAAGCAGACACTCCAAACTATTTAGTAAGAAGCAAGGTGAGTATTTTGAAGTTTTGCTACAATTTTTTGGAAAATTAAGAAAGTAAATAAAATTAGATTTTTTTCACAAAATTGTCATTTCAAAGTGGAACTTCACCCAAAAGTGGAGGTTCCACTTTAAGTCTTCTTTTCCCCTCCTTTACAATATTTGGCATATCATTCGTTTATTTTATTTTTTTGGAGAGGGGGGGGGGGGTGAATGCAAATCTGTATGCCTGGTCTCCCACAGTGCACAGCATGTGGGAATGTAATTATTTTAGTACTTATAAACTGCTAAATACCTTTTTTTCATCAACAGTATATATTGCAGCCTTTGACTTATATCACTGTCTGGTTAAAGCTTGTAGGAGTTTTCATTTTACTCTGACTGTCCTATGGGGCTGTAAGTCCCGTTACCCTCTGTCTGGACAGTGCTGATCACAATCTCCCTACCAAAAAAAGAAAAAAACTCTCTAGCAATACACACCAAGTTGAGCATGTGCAGAGTGCCACCAAAGGCTCTGTCTTATCAGGAGATGGATTGGGGACAGTGGAAGAAGGGGAGGATCAGAGAAGGCAGGATCAAACAGCATTTTCTGAACAATGCAGCGGATCAACCCCTTAGGTTCCACAGGGAGTATAACAAGCATGCTTTACTGCATATACAGACTGATTTTACTGTTGTGGATTTAGTAACACTAAGTAGGAGCAATTGAAGGTCTCAGATGTTTATACTTGTTGGCTGATGGGAGGATGGCAACGCTGATTTCTTTAATAACCCACATGCACCAGTTAGAAGATTTTTTTAATGCTGTAGTGTACACCTGATTTATTGCTTTAGGTATTTAAAGCGGAGCTCCACCGTAAAATTAAACTTTATTGTACTAGCTTCCTTTTAATTAGTTAAAAAATGTTGTGCGCAAATTTTTTTTTTTTACTTGCCTTTAACACCCTGTTGCTAGGCAGAAATGCTAATCTGCCTTCTTCCTGGACCGCGGAGGTTCTCCTATACTACCTAAGCCGCACAGACTCCTGGGAAATGAGTGTCATAATTTCCCAGGAGACTGTGTGCTTTTCTCTGTCTAAAAGCCATTCTACTGCGCATGCGCGAGATCTGTTATCTGCGTTGTCATAACAATTGGGCGGGACGTTCCTCCGTCGCCGCCCGTTGTCATGACAACAAAACAAACGGCGCTACAAGCGCAGTTCTAGTGCGCATGCGCGAGATTGCAAGGTGCATGCTGGTTACCCAGCATGCACCTCAGCATGATAACCAGGAAGGGAAACGAACTGGGCTTCAAATGCCCACACACAAAATGGATACGGCCAGATCTGGAGAGAAAGAAACGAAGGCAAGTGTGCACAAAGATTACTTTTAGGGCTGGGGAGATAGTGCTATGTTTTGGGGACTATGTTATCCGACAATTCCGATCGTGCAAAAAAAATTTGACCGGAGCTCCGCTTTAATTTTATCATTACACTTTGTTCTGGTTTGTAAAATAACCCAAGTATGCACTGAGATCAGCTCAAAGGATATGTTCCTTCCTCTGCCCACATAACCTGCTGGCATCCCACTGAAATACATAACTGTTTAAAGCGGAGTTCCACCCAAAAATGGAATTTCCGCTTTTCGGAACACTCCCCCCCTCCGGTGTCATATTTGGCACCTTTCAGGGGGGAGGGGGTACAGATACCTGTATAATACAGGTATTTGCACCCACTTCCGGGGAGAGACTCCCATGGGAGTCACTCCACTTCCCGTCCTCCCCCGCTGTCTTCTGGGAAACACACTGGTCCCAGGAGAAAGTGGGGACCACTGGGAACGCGCCGTGCTACTCGCGCATGTGCAGTAAGGAAACCAGGCAGTGAAGCCGCAACGCTTCACTTCCTGATTCCCTCACCGAGGATGGCGGCGGGGGCAGCCGAGAGACCAGCGATTGCTCGGCTTCGGCTGCCGACATCGCGGGCACCCTGGACAGGTAAGTGTCTATTTATTAGAAATCAGCAGCTGCAGTATTTGTAGCTGCTGGCTTTTAATATTTTTTTAAGACTGATCACAATTCCAGAGCATTAGAAATCTGTGTGGACTCAGATACAAGCTCAGGCTTTATTACCCTACATCATCATGTGCAGTTGCAATTGTGTTTTTCTTGTAGCAATTCTTTCAGGAAGGCTTAATTGGCAAATCGCTATCTCACCTGTTGTTTTTGCTTTTTCACACCAGTCTGCTGCTGCAAATAGCTGACTACATTTTTTCATATTTACATTATTCTTTGGCTGTTTACTAGTCCTGCCCTCACAGATGGAAGTGAATACTGAAACCAAGTGGATATAGCAGTGTAAATAAATCAAAGTTACATTTTATTATTTTTCCCTCTACCTTTCTGTAATATTTATACATTTCTCTCCTAAACCATCTGCACATGTAAAAATGTATGATTGCGATGGTCAGATTCAGCCTTGATGCTGGCCGATGGAGTTAACAATCTAAATTAATGTCATCTTGAGCCATTTTGTAGCTGATAAATAGCCTGGACATCCGTCTCTGGGAAAATGCCATAAAATATCTAGTATCTCCTTTCTAACACAGGGACTGATTTTATACATTGATTCACACAGAGAGCTGTAAAATAGAAAAAAGATTTTTCCTGAAGTAATATTTCTGATGAATGAACTGCATTTTTATTAGGTTTGAGTATAAAGCATTATTATAGGTTTGGGCAAGGGTAACCTCTCTGCCATTGTAGATTTTACCTGATATTGTTTAGGGAACTGACCTCCAGTATACTCAGATTACCTGCCACAACTCAATAAATAGGAAGTTTTACAGTGGGAAAAAAGGAGTAAAGAAATATAAGTGCTATTTGGGCAGATGAAGCATAGTAGTTGGATGAGACTATGAATGACTAGGATTTATTTTGCTTGAAATGATCATGACTGCAGTTCTGGAAATTCCAAAAAGCTTGCCGCCTAGAAAAGCAAAACTGTACCAGGGAGTGTCACACTTAAGCCCCGTACACACGGTCGGACTTTTGCCCAACAAACTTCGTTTTAAGCAAGTTGGACCAACAATCCGACCGTGTGTACGCTCCATCGGACAAACTTTTTTTCGTTTGGTTTTGTTTTCATCGTACAAAAGTTGGGTCTGCAAACGGACAAACTTTTGCCCAACAAAAGTCAGATGGAGCAAAGTCCTACCGTGTGTACAGAAAACCATAGGACTTTTGTCTGATGGACAAAACAACTAATGTTAAAATCAACCAACAATAGCAGAAGTTGACTAAAGGGTGGCGGTAAAGAGCAGAAAAGAGCAGAAAAACCATGTGATGTTGCAAAAAGTTTTGGGAAAGTTTGCAGAAAAGTCCTGTGGTGTGTATGCTATGGGTGTGCCCGGCCAACTACGTTCGGACAAAAATCCACGGAAAAGTCAGATGGAAGTCCGACCGTGTGTACGAGGCTTTACCCTTCTTCCATTATCTTGTCACCTAAATGCAATTGAAATAAAAGGGGTGGGCTAGGGACTGTTGGGCTGGGGAGGAAAGGGCTATGTGATGCACTGTGAGCTCACAGTGTGCAGTGTAATCAGAATAAGAACAGGAGAGGAGTTTGTAAAACTGTGCATGACCGAAGGTATGGCTGGAGTTTAGTTTAAATTATGTAAATCCAGCCAAAACCTTTTGTTGGTGTTGTATAGAATACAGAAACACTAGAACCTTTTTATGGTTTTTACTGCCATCCTGCAGTCTGGACTGATTTCCACTTGGAACAGTAACAGTGGTTTTAACAGACAGCGTGTGAAAGAAAATCTTAGTTAATTTATACATAAATTACAGATTAAACAAAAACAACACCAAGCGCTCAATCCCAGGATTTCCCCAAACAGGATTGTGATAGGCAATTGTTTCAACGATGTACCCCTCTTCTGATTTCGCAGTCCTTCCAAACACTGCAAAAATGTACACAAGAGGGCACAAATGCCTAGTGCATTACCATAAATAACCATTCATTAAAATCACATAACAATGTTATACTCACGAATGTAGGAATAAAATCAGGCTTGTCATATACAATGCTCCAACTGGTGAGGCGGGTGACCCTTTAGGTTACGGTGTGGAAAGGCTTACGAGTTTTGGGGGACAGACCCCCTTTTAGAGCTAACTCCCACCACACAATGAAACACTATTTGAGAGTGTCCATACTGAGGACACACCCTCACATAAATCACAGATTCTTCACCTCATGTATTAGCCTTTATAGTTTGCCCCCAAGCAATGGATATTTACATTTTAGTTCATAAAACCATAGCATAAGACAATGCCTCCATCCACGACATTTTTTTAAAGGTGTTTTTTTATATCTTATGTTAAAAAAATGGAAGATGCACCTAACACCCAACATAAGATCCTTTTAGTAGTAGTAATGAAAAAAAGTAATTCTTACATTAAAACTTCCATATGCAGAAACCTATACCCACAGTTGATCCAGAGGAAGGCCAAAAAATCCCTATAAAGCGAGATCCAATCTAGTCCAGTAGGGGAAAAAATGAATTCCTTCCTGATACCCCACAAGGCAACCAGTTATTCCCTGGATCAACTACCCCTGGTGTTTTGATATATAAATGTTAAAGCGGAGGTCCCACGAAAAAATAAAATATATTAAAAGCCAGCAGCTACAAATACTGCAGCTGCTGACTTTTAATAAATGGACCCTTACCTGTCCAGGGTGCCCGCGATGACAGCAGCCGAAGCCGAGCAATCGCTCGACTCTCGGCTGCCCCGCCGCCATCCTCGGTGGGGAATCAGGAAGTGAAGCGTTGCGGCTGGCTCCTGGGACCAGTGTGTTTCCCAGAAGACAGCAGGGGGTGACGCGAAGGGGTGTGACTCCAATGGGAGTCCATTCCCGGAAGTGGGTGCAAATACCTGTATTAGACGGGTATCTGCACCCCCCTCCCCCCTGAAAAGTGTCAAATGTGACACCGAAGGAGGGGGGAGGGTTCTGAAAAGCGGAGGTTCACTTTTTGTGTGGACCTCCGCTTTAATACCCAGTTATATTTAGGAATGCTTCCAGCTATTTTTTAATGCAAACTTCTGAGCCGGCCAAAACTAGTTCTTGAGGGTGTCTATTCCACATTGTCACAGCTTTTGCTTGGAAGAAGCCTTTACATATTTGGAGATTAAATCGCCTTTCTTCCAGACTAGGGATGAGCTTCGAGTTCGAGTCGAACTCATGATCGACTCGAACATTGCCTGTTCGCCCGTTCGCCGAACAGCAAACAAATTGGGGTGTTTGCGGCAAATTCGAAAAATCTATGGGAGAAATCTAAAGTGCTAATTATAAAGGATTATATGCAAGTTATTGTCCTAAAAAGTGTTTGGGGACCGGGGTCCTGCCCCAGGGGACATGTATCAATGCAAAAAGAAGTTTTAAAAACGTCCGTTTTTTCGGGAGCAGTGATTTTAATAATGCTTAAAATGAAAAAATAAAAGTGAAATATTCCTTTAAATTTCATACCTGGGGGGTGTGTATGATATGCATGTGAAGTGGCGCATGTTTCCCGTGCTTAGAACTGTCCCTGCAAAAAATGTCATTTTTGAAAGAAAAAAATGCATTTAAAACTGACTCGCGGCTATTAATGAATTGTCGGCTCCCGGCAATACATACAAAAGTCATTGATAAAAAAAAAAAAAAAAGCGTGGGGGTTCCCCAGAATTCAATTACCAGGCCCTTCAGGTCTGGAATGGATATTAAGGGGAACCCCGTCGCAAATTAAAAAAAAATTGACGTGGGGTTCCCCCAAATATCCATTCCAGGCCCTTCAGATCTGGCATGGATTTTAAGGGGAACTCCACCCCAAATTAAAAAAAAAATGGCGTGGAGTCCCCCTAAAAATCCATACCAGACCCCTTATCCGAGCACGCAACCTGGCCGGCCGCAGGGGAAAAGGGGGGGGGACGAGAGAGCGCCCCCCCTCCCTCCTGAACCGTACCAGGCCACATGCCCTCAACATGGGGAGGATGTCCCCATGTTGATGGGGACAAGGGCCTCATCCCCACAACCCTTGCCCGGTGGTTGTGGGGGTCTGCGGGCGGGGGGCTTATCGGAATCTGGAAGACCCCTTTAACAAAGGGGACCCCCAGATCCCGGCCCCCCCTATGTGAATTGGTAAGGGGTACATTGTACCCCTACCATTTCACGAAGAAAGCGTAAAAAAATGTTTAAAAAAACACACAAACACCTTGAAAAAGTCCTTTATTTAAAAAAAAAAAAAAACATTCCAGCGGTGAAATCCAGTGTCCCGCGGCGATCCCGATGTCCAGCGCTGTCCTTCATTGGTTGTGCCTGAGCGGACCTGATGGGGAACTCCCTCTCAGTATTTTAAATGTATAGACCCGCCACTTCTAAAGTTCCCCATCAGGTCCGCTCAGCGGACCAGATGCGGAACATGAGAAGGGGCGGGTCTATACATGTATTACCAAAGTGAGAGCAGTTCCCCATCAGGTCCGCCCCCTCGGTATGTCGGACCCGCCTACGTCATTGGCTTGAGCGGGGAACTTCCTTCACTGTGTAATTTAAATTTACATAGTGAAGGAAGTTCCCCGCTCAAGCCAATGACGTAGGCGGGTCCGACATACCGAGGGGCGGACCTGATGGGGAACTGCTCTCACTTTGGTAATACATGTATAGACCCGCCCCTTCTCATGTTCCGCATCTGGTCCGCTGAGCGGACCTGATGGGGAATTTTAGAAGGGGCGGGTCTATACATTTAAAATACTGAGAGGGAGTTCCCCATCAGGTCCGCTCAGGCACAACCAATGAAGGACAGCGCTGGACATCGGGATCGCCGCGGGACACTGGATTTCACCGCTGGAATGTTTTTTTTTTTTTTTTTTAAATAAAGGACTTTTTCAAGGTGTTTGTGTGTTTTTTTAAACATTTTTTTACGCTTTCTTCGTGAAATGGTAGGGGTACAATGTACCCCTTACCAATTCACATAGGGGGGGCCGGGATCTGGGGGTCCCCTTTGTTAAAGGGGTCTTCCAGATTCCGATAAGCCCCCCGCCCGCAGACCCCCACAACCACCGGGCAAGGGTTGTGGGGATGAGGCCCTTGTCCCCATCAACATGGGGACATCCTCCCCATGTTGAGGGCATGTGGCTTGGTACGGTTCAGGAGGGAGGGGGGCCGCTCTCTCGTCCCCCCTTTTCCCCTGCGGCCGGCCAGGTTGCGTGCTCGGATAAGGGGTCTGGTATGGATTTTTAGGGGGACTCCACGCCATTTTTTTTTAAATTTGGAGTGGAGTTCCCCTTAAAATCCATGCCAGATCTGAAGGGCCTGGAATGGATATTTGGGGGAACCCCACGTCAATTTTTTTTTAAATTTGCGGCGGGGTTCCCCTTAATATCCATTCCAGACCTGAAGGGCCTGGTAATTGAATTCTGGGGAACCCCCACGCTTTTTTTTATTTTTATCAATGACTTTTGTATGTATTGCCGGGAGCCGACAATTCATTAATAGCCACAAGTCAGTTTTAAATTACTTTTTTTCTTTCAAAAATGAAATTTTTTGCAGGGACAGTTCTAAGCACGGGAAACATGCGCCACTTCACATGCATATCATACACACCCCCCAGGTACGAAATTTAAAGGAATATTTCACTTTTATTTTTTCATTTTAAGCATTATTAAAATCACTGCTCCCGAAAAAACGGCTGTTTTTAAAACTTCTTTTTGCATTGATACATGTCCCCTGGGGCAGGACCCAGGCCCCCAAACACTTTTTAGGACAATAACTTGCATATTAGCCTTTATAATAAACACTTTAGATTTCGAACGTTCGAGTCCATTGTATTTAATAGGGTTCTAAAGTTTACACAAACATTTTGTCTGTTCGCAGGTTCTGGTGCGAACCGAACAGGGCGGTGTTCGGCTCATCCCTGTTCCAGACATAAAGAGAGCCCTTTGCGCTTTGCAATGACCTGAAAGTGAATAAGTATACACCATGTTCACTATATGGACCACTTGTGTATTTATCCATGTGATCATTTCCCCCCTTAATTGCCTCTTCTCAAGAGAGAATAAATTCAGTTCAGCTAAACTTTCCTCATAGCTGAGCTCCTCCATGCCTCTTATCAGTTTGGTTGCCCTTTTCTGCACTCTCCAGTTCTCTGATATCTTTTTTTGAGAACTGGTGCCCAAAACGGAACTACATATTCAGGATGAGGTCTTACAAATGATTTGTATATGGAGAAAATAATGTCTCTCTCTCTCTCTGGAGTCTATACTTCTTTTAATACAAGAACGTATATTGCTTGCTTTAGAAACTGCAGCTCGGCATTGCATGCTATTATTAGGTTTATTATCTACCAGAACACCCAGATTCTTCTCAACAATTGACTCCTCCAGTCGTTCTCCTCCTAGAATGTATGATGTATGAATTTTTATAGCTCCCAAGTGCAGAAGTTTACATCTATCAATGTTAAACCTCATCTGCCACATAGTTGCCAATTGAAATAGGTGCATTAAAAGTAGAATTTTGGGCTTGTACCAACTATGCTTAAAAAAGCTTCCTCCCTCCTCCTAACACCTATACCAACTAACCTGTGTAAAAAATATGTTTTTTTTAGGCTGCTCTGGTCCACTCATGTGATTGGCTCCCCTGTGTCAGACAGCAGTGGAGAAAATAGGAGCGCCGACAACGGATGGGCCATAGCAAGCCTTTGGGTGATTCACTTTGCTCAGGCATTACCAGCCATTGTTGAAAGTTCTCTCCTCTCCCCTGTAGCCAGCACTGGTTGACACAGGGGAGATCATGTGACCAGACTGAAAAGGCCTAAAAATAGTATAATTTTTTTTTTAACACAGGTTAGTTAGTATAGGGCAGGGATCCTCAAACTATGGCCCTCCAGCTGTTGCGGAACTACAACTCCCATGAGGCATTGTAAGACTCTGACATTCACAGACATGACTAGGCATGATGGGAATTGTAGTTCCTGAACACCTGGAGGGCCGTAGTTTGAAGACCCCCTGGTATAGGGGTTAGGAAGGGGAAGTAGTGTTTTTAAACATAGTAAGCAAAAGCCCAAAATTCTATTTTAAAGTGGGAGTAAACTCCCATGTATGATCTTTACCTATAGGTAAGCCTATAATAAGGCTTACCTATAGATACAGTAAATAATTACTTTAGATGTAGCTGGTGACATCACCGGCGCATGCGCTCTGAAGGAATGGCATACCCGTGCCGTTCCTTAACCACATAACGACCAGGGCAGACCAGATATATGTCTGCACAATGGCATGGGCAGGCAGATGGGCGTACCTGTACCACCCAGCGGGCACACGCGTGACTCGTGAGTGTGCTTGCGGGTCCCGGGAACTCGATGTTCCCGGGCGGCCCGCGATTGCGGTCGGCAAAGGCAGAACAGGGGGATGCATTCCCCTCTTCTGCCTAGTGACATGTCACTGATCTACTGTTCCCCGTGATCGGGAACAGTGAGCAGTGACGTGTCACTGGTAGCTCCTCCCTCTAACAGTTAGAATCACTCCCTAGGACACACTTAACCCCTTCAGCGTCACCTAGTGGTTAACCCCTTCACTGCCAGTGTCATTTTTACAGTAATCAGTGCATTTTTATAGCACTGATCGCTGTAAAAATGACAATGGTCCCAAAAATGTGTCAAAATTGTCCTAAGTGTCTGCCATAAAGTCGCAGTCACGATAAAAAATCACAGATCGCCGCCATTACTAGTAAAAAAAATTTTTTTCATAAAAATGCCATAAAACTATCCCCTATTTATTAGACGCTATAACTTTTGCGCAAACCAATCAATATACGCTTATTGCGATTTTTTTTACCAAAAATATGTAGAAGAATACATATTGGCCTAAACTAAGAAAAAATTTGCTTTTAATAAAAAAAAAAAATTGGGGATATTTATTATAGCAAAAAGTACAAAATATTTCTTTTTTTTAAAAATTGTCCTCTATTTTTGTTTATAGTGCAAAAAATAAAAACCGCAGAGGTGATCAAATACCACCAAAAGAAAGCTTTATTTGTGGGAAAAAAAGGACGTCAATTTTGTTTGGGAGCCACGTCGCACGACCGCGCAATTGTCAGTTAAAGCGATGCAGTGCTGAATTGCAAAAAGTGGCCTGGTCTTTGGCCAGCCAAATGGTCCGGAGCTTAAGTGGTTAAAAGCCGTGCCATACACAGCGACTCCAGCGCAAATGCATGTGACATAATCGCCAGCTCGGCCATTCATATTACCGAAGTCAGCGAACCTGTGCTAGTATGCCATGCATGCTAGCACACTATGACCAACTGCCCAGGGGGACAATTTTTATTTTATTTTTTTGATGCGATTTACTACTGCTTTAAGTCTGCTTGTTTGTTAAAGACATTCTGTAAAGACGTTATTCCACTACATAGTTTAGTGTCATCTGCAAACACAGAAATAGTACTTTTAATCCCAAATGTTATATAATTTATAAATAAGCTAAAAACTATTCACTGAACCTTGGGGTACACCACCAGTAACCTTAGACCATTCTGAGTATGAATCATTAATCACTACTCTCTGAAATACATTTTTTTTGACAGTTTTCTATTCAGTTACAAACTGAATTTTATAGGACTTTACCTTATACATTAGCCATGTGTGTGTCACATGCTTTTGCAAAGTCCAAGTATACTATATCCACAACCACCCCTTTGTCTATGTTTTTACTTAGTCATAAATCAAGGAAGATAGCAGATTTAATTGACCACTTTGGTCTTTTGAGGATTTATGCTACCTATTGCTTAAAATATTGTTTTCTAGCAAAAATTCTTCTTCAGTGCTTTAGATATGTTAGACACCAAACCTTCACATTCGGGACCTCTCCAGTGTGGTCTTGTGTTCTGCCTTAAGGCACATAAGTAGTGCAAACAATATCTAAATCATACAGTAGGTGTCTATAGGGTTTGAAACAGGTAGATCAATACAAGACAATCTAGGTAAGTCTAGTTTTAACACAACAGAGATGAGGTCTGCAATTGGATAATCAGCAAAACAAAGATTTGTAGGAAAAAAATGTTTTACTCACAATAACTTTGAGAATAGTGGTCCCGACGGTGACATTCTCATAAAGAGTTATGTTGTAAAGCGGCTGACTGAAGATCGGGCGGTTGTCATTCTCATTGATCAGGGTAATCTTCACTTTTGAAAATCCCACATGGTCTGAAACACTTTCGTTTGCAAACAGCTAAAAGTCAAAATATAGATCACAACATTAAAAAATAATAGTTGTAATGTAAGTAGAAAATGTTATCCTTATTTATGCTATTGCAAGCCCCTCTATGTAAGTATTGTGACAAGTGTTATATCAGGAGCCCCCTGCAACACACATAATCTGGTTACAATCATTTATCAGGAGCCCACTGCAACACACATAATCTGGTTACATCCATTTAGTGTAATTAGACAAACCGAAAATGGTTCTTGGTTATTTTCTGTGGCTTACCACTAGTGATGAGCCAAACACCCCCGGGTTCGGTTCGCACCAGAACCCGCGAACGGACCGAAAGTTCGCACGAACATTAGAACCCTATTAAATACAATGGATGCGAACGTTCGGATTCTAAAGTGCTAATTATAATGACTATTATCCATGTTATTGTCCGAAACAGAGTTTGGGAACCCGGGTTCTGCACCAGGGGACATGTATCAATGCAAAAAGAAGTTTTAAAAACGGACGTTTTCCGGGAGCAGTCATTTTAATGATGCATAAAGTGAAAAAAAAAAAGTCAAATATTCCTTTAAATATTGTACCTGGAGGGTGTCTAAAGTATGCCTGTGAAGTGCCACGTGTTTCCCGTGTTTAGAACTGTCCCTGCACAAAATAACATTTTGAAAGGAAAAAAAGCCATTTAAAACTGCTTGCGGCTTTAATGCAATGTCTGGTCCCGGTAATATGGATGAAAATCTTTAGGAAAAATGGCATAGCTACCCCATCAACCCCCCCCCCGACCCCAGCCCATTACCAGCCCCTTTGGGTCTTGTATGGATATTAAGGGGAACCCCGCACACAAAATAAAAAAGGACCTATATACTCTGAACAGCCGTATACAGGCGGTGCATACAAGACAGGGACTGTAGGTTTGTTCTTATGTAGAATCTGTTTGTAATTTTGAACAGCTGCATTGTTTAAGTGTAGCTCCATGCCAAATTCCTTTTTTTTAGCTTTTTGGAAAACATAGGGAACGGTTATCACCCCTGTCACATATTTTTTGCTGTCTGTGCCCCTGTTCAGAACATTTCACCTCACTTTGCGTCCCAATGACAACTGTTTTTGAAATGTGGTGTTTTTATTGAAACAAGGATTGGTGATAAAACATCAGTAGAGAGGAGACACCTTTCTCCCATATTAATTCTTACAGGAGAGAATTTTCCTTCCAAGGGGTAGATTTCCTCTCACTTCCTGTTGTCTTCTTCCGTTTGCAAGTAGTAGTCGTTTGTAAGTTGGATGTTTGAAAGTAGGGACCTGCCGTATATACTCTGCAGAAATTGGCCCCTTAGGTGTTGGTGTTGGCACAACACTGAAAGCACTCACAGTTATTCTTGGTTGGTGCTGGAACGCCCTGCTGCCAACTATTATATCAGGAATTGTAATAACATATAATTGTTGATCAGTGGTAGTAAAAATTGGGCCTTTGATGGTGGTGCTGGTGCCACAACACTGTAAGGCCTGACAGTTACTCTTGGTGGGCGCAGCAATGGTCCCTGCTGTGAATTATTCGATCAATAATTATAATTGCATGCCCCTGTTGAATAGGGGTTGAAAAATTGGGCCTTTGGTGGTGGTGGTGGTGGTGATGGTGGTGCTGGTGCCACAACACTGTAAGGCCTGACAGTTACTCTTGGTGGGCGCAGCAATGGTCCCTGCTGTGAATTATTCGATCAATAATTATAATTGCATGCCCCTGTTGAACAGGGGCTGAAAAATTGGGCCTTTGGTGGTGGTGGTGATGGTGGTGCTGGTGCCACAACACTGTAAGGCCTGACAGTTACTCTTGGTGGGCGCAGCAATGGGCCCTGCTGTGAATTATTCGATCAATAATTATAATTGCATGCCCCTGTTGAACAGGGGCTGAAAAATTGGGCCTTTGGTGGTGGTGGTGGTGGTGATGGTGGTGCTGGTGCCACAACACTGTAAGGCCTGACAGTTACTCTTGGTGGGCGCAGCAATGGGCCCTGCTGTGAATTATTAGATCAATAATTATAATTGCATGCCCCTGTTGAACAGGGGCTGAAAAATTGGGCCTTAGGCACTGGTGGCACAACACTGCAACCCCTCACAGATACTGTACTTGGAGCACAGCAATGAGGCCTGTTGCAAAGTATTGCATCAAAAATTTTAATTACACGCCCCTGTTAAACAGGGGCTGAAAAATTGGGCCTTAGCCACTGGTGGCGTCACCCATAAACCAAAATGATCTTCCAAGCTATCATCATTAATCGTATCATTGAGGAGGAGGAGGAGGATAGCCAGTCAACATAACAGCACAGGCACTCAGCATCAGCATCAGTCTTGAAGGGATGTGACATTTTAAAATCAATTAGTCTGTTATATCAGCATCAGGTGTGTGGTAGCTGGTGGTGATCCAAGACTGGTTCATCTTGATGAAAGTCAGTCGATCAACCGAGTCGGTGGACAGGCGCACCCTGTGATCCGTGACAAATCCTCCAGCAGCACTGAATGTGCGTTCTGAAAGAACGCTGGATGCAGGACAGGCCAGTAGCTCAATTGCATACTGTGCAAGCTCTGGCCAGTGATCCATCCTCAAGACCCAGTAAGCCAGAGGATTTTCGGTGGGGAAGGTGTCCAAGTCTGACCTTGCCCCTAGGTATTCCTGGACCATGTATATCAGACGCTGGCGATGGTTGCTGGAACCGATCATACTTTGGGGCTGCGGACTAAAGAATTGTCTGAACGCATCGGTCAGACGGCCACCTTCCCCACCGCTCCTTCTTTGACTGCCTGAAGCCTCAGCAACTCGTTGTCCAGGACCAGGAGTTTGTAACCTCCCAGTCTCTGGGAACGCGTTGCACAGACCTTTCTGCAAGGCCTCCCGGAGTTGTCTCATCCTCTGCTCCCTCTGCGACGGTAAGATAAGGTCCGCAACCTTACCCTTGTACCGTGGATCAAGGAGAGTGGCCAGCCAGTAATGGTCCCTCTCCTTGATCCGAAGAATACGAGGATCCTTCCGCAGACTTTGCAGGATCAGGGAGGCCATGCAGCGTAGGTTAGCTGAGGCATTCAGTCTGGAGTCCTCTGGGTCACTAAGGACGACATGATCCGCAGCCACCTCCTCCCAGCCACGTACAAGTCCACTGGTTTCTTGGGACTGTAAATCATCCCTAAAAGACTGCTGCTGATGATGCTGAGTGCCAGCCTCCACCTCCATGCTGACACAATCCTCCTCCTCCTCCTCCTTCTCCTCCTCTTCCTGTGCGATGGGTGGGACAGAAGGAACACTGTCTGGGTAAAGGGGGCCTTGAGAGGCAAGGAAGTCCTTCTCTTCCTGCCTCTGTTCTGCCTCAAGTGCCCTGTCCATTATTCCACGCAGCGTGTGCTCCAACAGGTGGGCAAGAGGTACAGTGTCACTGATGCATGCACTGTCACTGCTCACCATCCTTGTGGCCTCCTCAAATGGTGCCAGGACAGTGCATGCATCCCTGATCATGCCCCACTGGCGTGG
Source organism: Rana muscosa (assembly GCA_029206835.1). Taxonomy (NCBI): domain Eukaryota; kingdom Metazoa; phylum Chordata; class Amphibia; order Anura; family Ranidae; genus Rana; species Rana muscosa. The sequence continues at coordinate 101,751,977 of CM055123.1, read as the reverse complement.
TGAAAAAAACCCGAGCTCCCCTGACCCTGTCCTGGTGCCGTAGTCGCACAGGTACTCATTGATGGCCCTCTGCTGCGTGTGCAGCGGCTGCAGCATGGCCAACGTTGAGTTCCACCTGGTGGGCATGTCACATATAAGGCGGTTCTTGGGCAGGTTCAACTCCTTTTGCAGCTCAGCCAGACGAGCACTGGCATTATAAGATCTGCGGAAATGCACACAGACTTTCCTGGCCTGCCTCAGGACATCCTGTAAGCCCGGGTACCTGCCCAAGAACCGCTGCACCACCAGGTTAAGGACGTGAGCCATACAGGGCACATGGGTCAGTTGTCCCTGTCGGAGGGCGGAGAGGAGGTTGGTGCCATTGTCGCAAACCACCATTCCTGGCTTAAGCTGGCGTGGCGTCAACCACCTCTCGGCCTGCCCCTGCAGAGCAGACAGGACCTCTGCCCCAGTGTGGCTCCTGTCCCCCAAACACACCAGCGCAAGCACGGCATGGCATATTTTTGCCTGCGTACTTGCGTAGCCCCTTGAATGCCTATGGAGCACCGCTGGTTCCGAGGACAAACCACAGGAAGAGGCCATGGAGGAAGAAGAAGAGGAGGGGGTGGAGGAGAGAGGTGTGTCACAACCAGTAGTAGCATTTTGGAAGCGTGGCGGTGGAACAACCTCCAACACTACTGCACCTTGTCCTGCATCCTTCCCAGCTGCCAAAGAGTGACCCAATGGGCTGTGAAAGAAAGGTAACGTCCCTGTCCATGCCTGCTGGACCATGAGTCAGCGGTAATATGCACCTTACCGCTGACCGCCCTGTCCAGCGAGGCCAAGACATTGCCTTCCACATGCCTGTAGAGAGCCGGAATCGCCTTCCGTGTGAAAAAGTGGCGTTTGGGAACCTGCCACTGAGGAACCGCACATTGCACAAACTCACGGAAGGGGGCCGAGTCTACCAACTGAAAAGGCAGCAGTTGAAGCGCTAGCAATTTAGCCAAGCTAGCATTCAACCGCTGGGCATGTGGATGGCTGGGAGTGAACTTCTTTCGACGGTCCAGCAGCTGGGGCAGGGAAATTTGCCTGCTAGAATCGGACGTTGGTGTACTGCTAGCAGAGTGGCCGCAAGTACTTGGCTGTGACACACCTAATTCTACACCTTCATTCCTCTCAGAGCAGGTTTCAGAGAGGAGTGAAGGTATAGTGGGGTTGGAGATCCCAGCTGATGCGGTGCAAGAAGAGGTCAGCTTTGTTCTTTGGTGTGGGTCTTTAAGGTAGGCTTGCCAACGAGCTGCATGGCAGGTCAACATATGTCTGATCAAGCATGTGGTGCCCAAGCGGCTGATGTTTTGGCCACGCGATATACGCTTGAGACATATGTTGCAAACAGCAGCTGTGCGATCTGATGCACTCGCTTCAAAAAAGGCCCACACCAAAGAACTTTTTGAATGACGGGCAGAGGCAGCGCCCTGCACAGGCGGAGCTCTGCGGTGTGATTCCGTCGGTGTGCTGCCCATACGCTGGCCACTCAAGGGCATCCTGCCTCATTGGAGATGTGCCTCCTCCTCATCCTCCTCCTCCTCCTCTCTCCTATTAGGCACCCACGTGGAGTCAGTGACCTCATCATCCCCTCCCTCCTCATCACTGGAGCCAATCTGGCAGTATGCTGCAGCTGCTGGAGCATGACTGCCAGATTGGTGTCCTTCTTGAGCATCCCCTCTCTCTGCTCTCACGCTACTGCCTTCCTCTAGCTGGGTATCATCATCAGATCCTTCGAAACGCTGGGCATCCTCCTGGAGCATGTACCCAACACTGTGCTCAAACAGTTCGGGGGACTCCTCAGGAGGAGGACATGGTGGGTCTAGGGAAGGATTGACTAATGAAGATAATGATACCAGAGAAGAGGACGCTTTGGCAGCTGCTTTGCCAGTACCCTGAGCCTGGGTGAGAGAGGAGGAGGAGGAGGGCTTGGTCATCCACTCTACCAAGTCTTCGGCATGATGTGGCTCAACATGTCCAGCTGCCGAAAAGAAGGACAAGCGTGTCCCATGGCCATGTGCTGATGACAATGCACCGCGTCCACGACCAGCACTGTTGCCCCCAGACACAGAGCCTGCTTGCCCTCTTTTTTTGCCTCCTGACTGTCTGCCTCTCCTTGTTTGCCTTCCAGACATTTTAATGGATGGCCTGCAGGGAGATGGGAAAAAGAGCAATAAGGGCTACCTTCAGGTGTATACTGTGCAGGAGGCTTAGCAACAATGACACTGACACTGTCCCCTGCCTATCCTTCTCTGTCCCTAAACTCAAGGATTTCAAATATGGTTCAGCAAAATTGGTTTAGAACAGAATAGCACACTGTCAGTTTCACTCACTTTACCTCTCTGTCCCTAAACTCAAGGATTTCAAATATGGTTCAGCAAAATTGGTTTAGAACAGAATAGCACACTGACACTTTCCCTCACTGTCCTACTCTGTCCCTCCCTACAAACAAGATTTAGCACAGAATAGCACACTGAAAGTTTCCACGAGTGTCCTTCTCTGTCCCTAAACTCAAGGATTGAAAATATGGAACAGCAAAATTGGTTTAGAACAGAATAGCACACTGTCAGTTTCACTCACTGTACCTCTCTGTCCCTAAACTCAAGGATTTCAAATATGGAACAGCAAAATTGGTTTAGAACAGAATAGCACACTGACACTTTCCCTCACTGTCCTACTCTGTCCCTCCCTACAAACAAGATTTAGCACAGAATAGCACACTGATAGTTTCCACGAGTGTCCTTCTCTGTCCCTAAACTCAAGGATTGAAAATATGGAACAGCAAAATTGGTTTAGAACAGAATAGCACACTGACACTTTCCCTCACTGTCCTACTCTGTCCCTCCCTACAAACAAGATTTAGCACAGAATAGCACACTGAAAGTTTCCACGAGTGTCCTTCCCTGTCCCTAAACTCAAGGATTGAAAATATGGAACAGCAAAATTGGTTTAGAACAGAATAGCACACTGACACTTTCCCTCACTGTCCTACTCTGTCCCTCCCTACAAACAAGATTTAGCACAGAATAGCACACTGAAAGTTTCCACGAGTGTCCTTCTCTGTCCCTAAACTCAAGGATTGAAAATATGGAACAGCAAAATTGGTTTAGAACAGAATAGCACACTGTCAGTTTCACTCACTGTACCTCTCTGTCCCTAAACTCAAGGATTTCAAATATGGAACAGCAAAATTGGTTTAGAACAGAATAGCACACTGACACTTTCCCTCACTGTCCTACTCTGTCCCTCCCTACAAACAAGATTTAGCACAGAATAGCACACTGAAAGTTTCCACGAGTGTCCTTCTCTGTCCCTAAACTCAAGGATTTCAAATATGGAACAGCAAAATTGGTTTAGAACAGAATAGCACACTGACACTTTCCCTCACTGTCCTACTCTGTCCCTCCCTACAAACAAGATTTAGCACAGAATAGCACACTGAAAGTTTCCACGAGTGTCCTTCTCTGTCCCTAAACTCAAGGATTGAAAATATGGAACAGCAAAATTGGTTTAGAACAGAATAGCACACTGACACTTTCCCTCACTGTCCTACTCTGTCCCTCCCTACAAACAAGATTTAGCACAGAATAGCACACTGAAAGTTTCCACGAGTGTCCTTCTCTGTCCCTAAACTCAAGGATTGAAAATATGGAACAGCAAAATTGGTTTAGAACAGAATAGCACACTGACACTTTCCCTCACTGTCCTACTCTGTCCCTACAAACAAGATTTAGCACAGAATAGCACACTGACACTTTCCCTCACTGTACCTCTCTGTCCCTAAACTCAAGGATTGAAAATATGGTTCAGCAAGATTGGTTTAGAACAGAATAGCACACTGACACTTTCCCTCACTGTACCTCTCTGTCCCTACAAACAAGGATTAGCACAGAATAGCACACTGACACTTTCCCTCACTGTACCTCTCTGTCCCTACAAACAAGGTTTAGCACAGAATAACACACTGACACTCTCCCTACCTATCCTTATTTGTCCCTAAACACAAGGAATCCAGGATTAGTAAAGGAAAAAAAATGACACTGTCCCTGCCTATGCTTCTCTTTCCCTGCTCCGGAACACACTACACAAGGCCGCCGCGGCCTTTTATAGTGTGGGGCGTGTACTAAACCCCCTCAGCAATAATTGGCCACAGGCATCCTGCCTGTGGCCAATCATTGCTCTCCTCGCTGCCGGCGCTGTGATTGGCCAAGCATGCGGGGTCACAGGGCCGTTCGCGTCACTCGAATTTGGCGCGAACGGCCCAAATCGTTCGATCTTCGTCGAACGATCGAACAGCCGATGTTCGAGTCGAACGTATGTTCGACTCGAACACGAAGCACATCCCTACTTACCACACATAACTCTCTGCACTTAATTAAGGGTTAACTACTGTCGTTATTATTTACCAGGTATTGAGGCTGAAGGTGGTTGAAGCTTAAAGAGAAACTGCCAAATGCGGTCACAGCAATAGAGGGAGTCTACTGGAATGAAGAATAAGGTAAGTATTTACACCCTAATCCTCTGCCCCTAGATTAAACAAGCAATTAATCATTGCAGTGCAGGGGGGCCCCACTGCAAGGCTGATTTTTAAAACGTTCCTAGAGTTGGGCGTTAAAGCTTAACTTCAAGCGGATATAAAATGCTCATTAACACATCAATAAATGTATTTTATTTTTAATTATTTATAGTGACAGCATGAACATATTATACAAAATAAAATAAGACATCCAATTGGCAACATTGATCCAATAAATATAAAGGGTTGCAAAGTACAAATAATATTAAACATAATAAAGCGGAACTAAACTCATTGATTTAACAGTTCCAAAGATTTTTTTTTTATTTCTGGCTTTCCCGAGAATGCTAAATGTCTTATTTGCTTTTGCTGTCAACCAAACTGTCAAACCGTCAAAAGGATGGCGTAATAACCGATCACATACAGTAGGCAGCACCAAGGCAGTTGCGGATCAAACAGAGGCTATGATGGCAGCTTCCTTGGCTGAAAAGGATAGGAGGGTTTAAGGAAACAGAAAAATACAAAAGAAAGAGTTAGTCCCAGAAAAGTTTGCCCATGACCAGTACTATATGTGATAGACCCACAGAGGAATAATGATGAGGTAAGAGGATGTGTAAGACATATGTCGCTACCAGAAGGGTGCTAGGTACCCTGACAAAAATTTTTAAGGTTTAATCAGAAAAACAGAAGGAAAAAAAGGGTGGGTGTTAACAGAGCCTCCCCTCTGGTCTTTGGTGAATCCATCTAAGTGGGGCTACAGTACATTCATGTAGCTCTTATACATATCAGAGAAAGTGAATTGGGTCCAGTAATACTGTTTTTTAAAACAAGCCTCTTGTCTCTTCCAAGATGCTGAGTTTCTCTATTTGCATAATGTTGTTAACAGATTTTATCCATTGACTTGCTGTGGAGGGTGAAGTGGATTTCCAATGGATTGGGATACAGGCCCTAGCTGCATTGATCAAGTGTCACATCAAAGAGTGGCAATATTTTAATTTGAAAAGCGAAAGCTGAGATGCAATTGGCAAGCAGCTGGATCCCCATCCAGTGATAGGCCCATAAGATCCTAAATTAATGCACAAACCCCCCGCCAAATGGGCCAGATCCATAGACATGACCAAAACAATTTAGAGCAACTTACCCATAGATGTCCTACACTGCCAAGAGTTTGGATCTACTTTTGGGAACATCTGATAAAGTCTCACTGGGACTATACCAGGTGGTGAGTACCGTAGTTTGTAACTAGATTCCTGCATTCTGGAAGATATAGAGGATTTGTGGGTAAGAATGCTCATTTTGTCCCAAACAATGAGAAAAGAAGGGATATGGCTGTCTGGGGGGACATATAGAGTAAAATAGGCATTTGGAAGACGATGTTGGAATGTTTAGAAATTTGCATAGGTAAGTTTAAAGTGTGTGGGGACAGGAGAGAGTAGCCTGCTGCAACCGGAGAGAACGGAAATAAAATTTGCGTTGGTAGGCCTGACAGAAAGAGAGAGGGAGGTCAAACAGACTGAAGAGCCAAAACAGATTTCCAACTGCCATTATCCTGAAAATCTTGCAACCTGAATTTGTTCACTAACAAAAATGGGTGGAACCTGGGATTATGAAGCCCAGGTAAAAAGTCTTGCTTTCCTATAACTGGAAACTTAGGAGGTTTACTGTATATACTCGAGTATAAGCCAAGATTTTCAGCCCTTTTTTTTTGGGCTGAAAATCCCCCCCTCGGCTTATACTCGAGTCAGCGAAATTTTTACATTGGAAATAGTACCTGTAAAGAAGTTGCGGCTGCGGCGTCCATCGTTCAAATTCCGCGTTCTCTTCCTGTTCCTTCCGTGATAGGCGATTCTCATCAGACACTCTCCGCCTATCACGAACGTTCTCTCCTCCTCAATTTCCCAGCAGACGTCTGTGATTGGCGGAACACCCAACACAGTGTCTGCTGGGAAACTGAGGATGAGAGAACGTTTGTGATAGGCGGAGAGTGTCTGATGAGAATCGCCTATCACGGAAGGAACAGGAAGAGACCGCGGAATTTGAACGATGGATGCCGCAGCCGCAACTTCTTTACAGGTACTATTTACAATGTAAAATTTAAAGGAAACAGTGAGGATAGGAAACAGTGAGCTAGGGAACAGTGAGCTAGGGAACAGTGAGGATAGGAACAGTAAGAATGGGAACAGTGAGGATAGGGAACAGTGAGGATAGGAACAGTAAGGATGGGAACAGTGAGGATGGGAACAGTGAGGATAGGAACAGTAAGGTTGAGAACAGTGAGGCATTGTTGACCCTCGGCTTATACTCGAGTCAGTAAGTTTTCCCAGTTTTTGTGGCAACATTAGGTACCTCGGCTTATACTCGAGTCAGCTTATACTCAAGTATATACGGTAAGTACCAGTTTAACCTCATTGGGACTGGCCTTAAACATAATTTTTGCACTTTTTTTTACATTTACATTTTTTTGATCACTTTTATTCCTATTACAAGGAATGTAAACATCCCTTGTAATAGGAATCTATCGCGACAGGTCCTCTTTATGGAGAGATGCGGGGTCAATAAGACCCCACATCTCTCCTCCAGGCTGGAAAGCATGAGATCGGGAAAAAAATTCACCTATCTCATGCTGACAGCCACGATCGCGGCTTTATTTACATCCGGGAACCCAGGCGTGACGCCATAGCGTTGCGCCCGGGCCTCCAACGGTCATAGAGATGACTGGTGAACATGTGGTCACCAGAAATCTCTATGGTCCTCATCCGGCACAGGCCAATTGTTTCTCTGGGTCCCAGAGGGCACGGGAGAGCCCGGAGAAGAACCGGATGGCGGTGGGAGGGGGGACGTCCCCTCCCGTCGCCTATAAGAGGTGGAACTGCCGCTATGATCATTCTTATCGTGCACAGAATCGCCGGCTGGAAATAATGGTATCTGAATGATGCCTGTAGCTGCAGGCATCATTCAGATATCCCCGCTGAAAGTCCAGGACGTCATATTTAGAATTTTTGAAGAAAGCCATTGAGCACCAGAAGAACCTATTGCAACTATTCAGAATTCAGTTTTACTGTGAAGTACAGCCAAAGATTCTTTCTGCTGACTGCTGCTGGTTGGTACATGCTGTGTTACGCTCTCCTGTGTGCTTGGAAATTGTTGATCTCGAAATTATAGCAAGGTCAGGATAGCACCTTTTGTTCCTAGTTTTTTTTAAATTAACAATGGCATTAAAAAATATAATACACAATAAAATCTGCCAACATGGTGGCAGAATAGATTTTTGTCTCTTTAAAGCAAGTTAAGTTTACAAGATACAGTTGGCATACTTCTAGCAATCCAATCATTTTCATCAAGGGCTCCAACACCCCCACTTCTCATTCTTCCTGATTTGTAAAACCTACTGATCAACCCGATTCACCATCCTTGAAAGTGGTTGTACACCCTGTACAACCACTTTTACCTACAGGTAAGCCTAGATTAAGGCTTACCTGTAGGTGCTGGAAATATCTCCTAAACCTCCACGGAACAATTAAAAGATCTTTAAAATAATTATTGGAGGTCGAAGTAAGGCTGCTTTGTTCCTTTAAGCTTTAACAGACACAAGGGGTGCAATATGTACTGTTTTCAGACTGAAAAGCACCATGCAAAAAATTGCAGAATAAAACTAGCATAGCCCCTAATTTAATGTTTACCATGTGTCAGGAACCATTATTCAAATTGAGACAGAAAATGCAGTAAAAATCACACCTTTTACTATAGTGGTAAAAATGGTACAAATAGTAAACATAGTCAAAACATAGCCAGGGTTCGGTAATCAAAGCGGTTAGTCAGTACAAGCCAGTAAATCAGACAGCCACAGATCAGCGTAGTCAGAGACAGCAAACAGGATCAGGAACCAGAAGGGACATCAGCCAGTCAAGTCTTTAACAGGAACACAGCAAAGAATCTTCAGATATGTTGACCAAGGCGAAGGCATGGGAGAAATGAACCAGTCAATTTAAATAGTCAGAAGGGGCTGGCTGACAAGTAGGAAATGATCACCAGGTGAGGCACTGTGGAACGATGAGTGCTGGCAATTAACCGACAGCTAAGCACTAAGAAGGAAGAGCTGAGCACAGCCCTGACAGTACCCCGTCCTCAACGACCCCACCCCCTAGGTGGGCCACCAGGTTTGAGGGGAAAACGTCTATAGAAAGCATGGAGGACGACAGGAGCATGTATATCCGAGGATGATACCCAAGAGCGCTCCTCCGCACGGTTCTCCTTCCAATGAACCAGGTACTGTATGCGCCCACGGAACCTATGGGAGTCAATGATTGATTGTATCTCATACTCCTCATGGTTCTCAACCTGAACCGGGCGAGAACGTGGTACCAAAGTGGTGAAGTGGTTGCACACCAAGGGTTTTTAATAAGGAGACAATAAATACATTTTAAATACGCATGTTAGAAGAAAGGTTTAATGCGTAAGCCCCTGGGTTGATCTTACAGAGAATATGGAAAGGCCCAATAAACCGTGATCCCAGGTTTCAGTGAGGGAACACAGAGTCAGAGGTTGCAAGATGACAGCCAGACCCTCTCCCCAACCTAGTAGGAAGGCGCAGGTAGATGTCTGCGGTCAGCATGGAGTCTGTACCTATCACTGGCACGTTGCAAGGACTCTTGGACCTGTACTCAAGTGGAATGAAGACCACGGAGATGCTCCTCTAAAGCAGGAATTCTTTGAGGAGCAAATGAGTCAGGCAACATGGATGGTTGGAAACCATAATTCGCAAAAAACAGACAATAGGGAAGCGGTATTGATGGCACTATTGTGAGCAAGTTCTGCCCAAGGTAAGACGTCTGACCAGTTGTTATGATGGTCAGAAATATAGCAGCGTAGGAACTGCTCCAAGGCTTGGTTGGTTCATTCTGCGGCCCCATTGGACTGCAGGTTATATGCAGAGGAGAAGGAAAGCTGAATTCCCAACTGTGCACAAAAGGCTCGCCAAAATCTGGAGATAAACTGGCTGGATGATAACCTTGGGTAGCCCATGTAATCAAAAGAACTTCCGAGCAAAAATAGAAGCCAGTTCTTTGGATGTGGGTAACTTCTTAAGTGGAATACAATGAAACATTTTCGAGAACCGGTCAACCACCATAAGAATAACTGTGTTTCCCTGGGAGTTCGGTAACTCCACAATAAAAATCCATAGACAGATGGGTCCAAGGCCTCTCTCCATTGGGTATGGGTTGTAGGAGACCCACTGGAAGGTGTCGTGGTGTCTTACACTGAGCACACATGGAACAAGCAGCTATGAAGGCAGCTACATTCACACGGAGACTAGGCCTCCGGAATTGTTGGGAAATGGCCCAAATAAGTTGATTCTTCCCTGGGTGGCCAGCTGCCTTGGGAGAATGGTAAGTCTGAAGCAAAGCAATACAGGGACTCTCGGGGACAAAGCAGCAGTCACAAGGTTTTATGGGAGGAGAGTGGATCTGAGCGGCAAGAATTTGGTCACCCAAGAGTGAAGTGAGACTGGTACGAACAGTGGCCAGAATACGATCGGGAGGTATCACAGGAACAAGAACCGACTCCATCTTGGAAACGGAGGAAAACTGTTGCGACATTGCGTCAGCCTGTACATTCTTGGTACCGGGTAAGAATGAGACTATGTAATTGAAGCTTGACAGAAAAAGAGCCTATCGTGCCCTTCTGTGAGATAAACGTTTTGCCTCAGACAAGAATGTGAGATTCTTGTGGTCTGTCAAAATGAGAACCGGCAGTGTGGTACCTGTCAGCGCTGGGCTCAGCCCTTCCTTCTTTGAGCTGGCCGCTCATCTGTTGGCTAATTGCCAGCTCCTATCTCTCCACAGTGACTCACCTGTTGATGATATCCTGCTCATCAGTCCTGCCTACTTAAGCCGTCCAGCTCAGTTGTTCTCTACCTTCGCCTTGGTCAAACATCACAGAGGCTATCTCCTGCGTTCCTGTTGAAGACTTGCTTGGCTGATTTTCCTTCTGGCTCCAGATCCTGCTTGCTGTTCTACTACGTTTATCTCTGGCTCTATGACATTTGGCTTGGCTGACTATCCGATCCAGTTCCTGAACTCTGGCTATGTTTTAACTACGCTTACTCTGTTTATCTTTTTATTATTATTATTATTAAACAAGTGTGATTTAACTGTACTTCTGTCTCGGTCTGATTTGTGGTTTCTGACAGTACCTTCGAGGAAATTATTCTATTCTTTAAGAGCTAAAATGATCGTTAACAGCTCTCTGTCCCCAATCTCGTAATTACATTCCACAGGAAACAATTGGAAAAGTATCCACAAGGATGCATAGCGCTATCAGATGTAGGACGATGAGACAGAAGCGCACCAACTCCAGTCTCAGATGCATCAACCTCAAGAATGAAGGGAACCATGAGATCAGGATCTGCCAACACATGAGATGAAACAAAGACAGCCTTGAGAGATTCAAAGGCTTTAATGGAATCTGGTGACCAATTCTGTGAGTTACCGTCCTCTCTGGTCATATCTCTGGTTTGACCAGAGAAGAAAAGTTACAAATAAACTTCTGATAATAATTGGCAAAGCCAAGAAAACATTGTAGTGGACATAGACCTAGGGGTCGAGGCCACTGTAGAACTGCAGATAGTTTCTCTAGGTCCATCGAAAAACCAGCAGTAGAAATGACATAACCCAGAAATTTTAACTGTTCACGATGGAACTTGCACTTTTCCCACTTGAAATACAAGTTATTATCGCTCAGCCTCTGTAGCACATGGGAGACATCCGTGTCGTGACTCTCTAGGGAATTAGAATATATGAGAATGTCATTGAGATAAACCACCACACATTGCTGAAACATATCTCGGAGGACATCGTTGATGAATTTCTGAAAAACTGTTGAGATTGTATGCCCCTCTCAGATCGAGCTTCATGAAAACCGTTGTTCCCTTGAGGCAGTCAAATAGTTCCATAATCAATGCAATTGGATATGTGTTCTTAATCATGATACGATTGAGACCTTAATCGACACAAGGTCTCAGTTTTCCACTTTTCATTTTCAAAAAGAAGAAGCCAGCACCATCACTAGATGAGGATTTTTGCAGATGAACCCTTGAGAAAGTGCTTCGGCAACATAGTTCTCCATGGCTTTATCCTCCAAGACCGACAAAGGGTAAACCAGGCTATGAGGAGGCATGGCACCAGATTGAAGGTAAATTGCACAATCATACGACCAATGTGGAGGCAAACGGCTGGCTTGACCTTTGTCAAAGACATCGCCAAATTTGCGGTATTTCTCTGGTAGGGAAGTGAGTGAAGAGGTGCACAAGACGTTAGCTATTTTCCAAAAACATGTCTTAATGCATTGTGGTGACCAGGAAATAACCTCAGCCCAAAGCCAATCAAAAGAGGGGTTGTGCCTCTGTAACCAAAGATAACCAGTAACCACCGGGTAATGGGGTGAGGAAATAACTTGAAATTGGATTATCTCATGGTGAAGAGCCACTACGACCATGGTCAACAGAACAGTCTCATGAGTCACATGGGCAGGCTGTCGAGGTCTTCCATCAATAGCCTCAATGGCAAGTGGAGTGGCACGAAGCTGCAGCGGAATCAAGTGCTTAGACACAAAGGCACCATCTATGAACAGGCCTGCAGCCCCGGAGTCGATTAGAGCCTGTGTCTCGATGGACGACTCACTTCACTCCAAAGCACTGCACACACGATAGCCGATGCGGTCGGTAAGTGGCCGGTAAGATCAGAACGTTATGCACCTTGAGCGACAGCCGTGTAGCCACTCCCAGACTAGTTTCGTGACTAGCATCGGCTATCGTGTGTGCAGGAATTTGCAGTGCTTTAGAGTGAAGTGGAGAGGCAAGCGAGCGTAGTGGAGGGTGAGATTTGGGATTTAATTCCAGGACCGTAATACATCACGGTAACCACCGAAAGCTTGTCTGGTGTTTGAAAGTTTTACTACTGAAATGCTTTCACCTGTTCTATTAGATGTGAGTGCAATATTTGAAGGCTATTTGTGCTGTTTTAATAAAGAGTTTGATATACTTCACTATTGGAGACATTTTATTTTTACATGTGGAGTGATCTGGCTTGCTAAATACACCGTGTGGATCTGTTTGATACCCTTGGGGGTTAATTAAGCTGTGACGCCAAGCATGAGAGTGCGAGGCATATCCTATTGGTGAGTGCAAGTCCTTAGGGTGTGGAATCACTGAGCACTTATGGTGTGGTGGAAGTTTTCATTCAAGAAATCGCATGAAGTTTAAACACTTGGAAATAATATAACCACTTGTGGACTCATTTATCACTTTTTTGCATTTTGTTTTCCAAGTATTGGATGAACGTTATGGACACTTATTATTCCTATTTTTTCTTTTATATTTGTTATATGTACATTTTATCTTTCACAGGGTGTATATTTATTTCTTTTGTTTAGATTTGTTTATTCACTGAACACAGCGCTACTATTTTGTTTATTCAAAATGATTTTTACAATATCTTTTTATTTTAAGTAGCAGCTTTAGGTTGACCTATATATAAGCCTGACTTAGTCAAGCTTATTCCAGGGCTCAGTGGGGTGTAAGAAAGGAAAGGGGTGCGCAATATTATTATTTTTTTTACTATTGTTATTAAGTAATAGAGCTGCAGGTTTGAAAATGACTTGCTAAGCTATTTCTAGACTTGTCAGGCTTCACAAGTTTGTTGCACAATTGCAGCAAGTCTGCATTGCATGAGTTCAGATCAACTTTCTTTGCAAACATTCTTTAAGTCTGCTTAAAGTTCTGGTTCAGTTATGTTGTGCAATAGCCATCCCATTACATGGTTTACTGTGGCTGAATTTTCATTCTGTAGACTTGCAGAGCTCTTGCTGTAGACTCACCATTGCAACTTTGCTCTTGCTAGAGACTTGCCATGCAAATTTTCTACAAATTAGAAAAGAGTAAACTAGAACTTGTGCTTTAAGTGCTCTGCAAGTGTACAACTTGCCAGTGAAAATGTGCAGCAAGTTAACAGACTTACAATTCAACGCTGCCACAAATGTGTAACAAGTTATCCTTGTTTTTCTGGGACTAATGAGAAATATGCTGCAGAATTCTATGTTAAGTTCCATCCCTCTGCTACAGAGAATAAGAAACATGTTTATACTTCTATAAGACAGAACTTTGAACAGGCCTGTTTTACTATAAAGACAGTTTTTTTGTCCCAGACCCACCAGGACAATGGGCTTTAGTTATAAAGCTGTATTTCTCTCACAAAGCCAAGAGGCTACATATTTTAAAGATGCGATCTCAATTACTATTATGAGGAAACTGCAAACATAAATCTGAACTGCAGCTCTTTAAAGTTTTGGATAGAGGGGAGAGGTATTGGGACACCTGCCAGGTTTCATTACTTTCAGTCTGCATCAAGGGCCAATCATCGTAGGTAGTTGCTTCATGGAAGATTGCATGCAAGCGGTAGCGATTAGCTGCAGAAGCTGTCAGCCTCCCTTTGGTTTCAATCGGGCTACCGCCCACAGCTAATCACCGGGGACTCCTGCTGGGTCTCCCACATATAATCGGTAACGGCCCATTTCCAAGTGTGAATGGAGTCTAAAAAAGAAATCATTTATGTCTAGTCTCAGCAATCTGCTCTTTTCCATCCTCCTGTGCACTGGCTCTGTGTTTACTTTGCACATTAGAAAGCTGCCAAGTCACTGCTGGGAAGAGGGAGCAGGGTATGCTGAGCTGAAATGAAAATGTAAATCCTTATTTTGCTGTGCAGTTTGAAGGTTAAGATTTATATAAAGCCCAAACTTTTTTTTTTTTACTTTTACGTTTGGATAGATTAGGGAAAATGTAAGAAACCTTCACCATTTGTTATTATGTGTTCACATTCGCAGAGTATACAGTACCTAAAAAATATATTTCTTACCTTTCTAGTTGTTTCTTTGGAGCAGGATTATGCACAAGGCTCTATGTGCAGAATAACGTGCTGAACAATACACTATAAGGAAATTTTTCATCTGCAATAGCATACAATGTAGGTCTTCATGTATTTAAAGGGGCTGTAAACCCTCGTTTTTTTCACCTTAAAGCGGAAGTAAACCCATTGATTTAACAGTTTCAAAAAGCAGTTACATTCCCAGCATCCTGGGAATGCCAACTGTCACATTGGTTGTGCTCTCAACCAAACTGTCAAATCATCCAAGGCTGGTGTCATAACTGATCACATGTGCAGCATCATGGCAGTTGAAGATTAAACAGAGGCCAAGACGGCAGCTTCCTTGCCTGAAAATGATTGGAGGGTTTACTTCCACTTTAATGCATCCTATGCATTAACCACTTGCCGACCGCCGCACACACATATACGTTGGCAGAATGGCACAGGCAGACAAATGGGCATACAGGTCCATCCCTTTGAATTTGCTGCCTTACGGGCGTGCACCCGCCGCACGAGTGTGCCCGCGCGTCCCGCAAACTCGATGTTCACCGGCGGCCCGCAATCACGAGACTGAGAGGCAGAACGGCGAGATGCCTATGTAAACAAGGTATTTCCCTGTTCTGCCTAGTGACATGACAGGAATCTACTGCTTCCTGTTATCGGGAGCAGTGATCGCAGTCATGTCAGTGGTAGCCCATCCCCCCCACAGTTAGAATAACTCCCTAGGACACACGTAGCCCCTTGATCGCCCCCTAGTGTTTAACCCCTTCCCTGCCAGTGTCATTTACACAGTAATCAGTGTATTTTTATAGCACTGATCACTGTATAAATGACAATGGTCCCAAAATAGTGTCAAACGTGTCCGATGTGTCCACCATAATGTCACAGTAATGATAAAAATCGCAGATTGTCGCCATTACTAATAAAAAAAATAATAACAAAATGCCATAAATCTATCCCCCATTTTGTAGACGCTATAACTTTTGCAGGAAGTGTGGGTCTGATACCCGTTTCTCGATTGGCTGAAAGGTCAGGTGATCCTATTGGATGCCTAGGAGGAGGAGGAGGAGGGGGATGCATGGCAGAAGCCACTGTGTACCACACACAGGAGGAAGAAAGCTGCCGGACACACTTTTCGGCCGCTTCCTATATGAGGTAAGTGTGGGTAAGTGTGGGGCTTTGATGTCCCGACTCTCGGGGGGTTGTCGCCGCCGACCAAAGAGAGGGAGGTGGCTGTTTGCCGCCCCCCCAAAAGAAAAAAACACCAGCCGCCACTGAAGATATGCTGTAAAAAAAAAAAAAAATTGGCCCAGCCTTCACCTCAGGATTGCCCCCACTGCGACTCCTGCTGATACAGCACAGCTGATTTCCTCACTGACTGTCTCTATCGGTATGCCATTCCATTATTTAATTTCATTCCGGTGATGTACCATGACAAATGTATACACTTCTCTGTTACATGTTGTGATTAATGTGTTGTTTTCTTATAGAATATTGTGATCCTTATATATTAATGCACCTGATGAAGGGGCGCCATCGTTCCCGAAATGCATTGGGCTTCTAGGACCACCCCAGAGAATCGATCACAGTCATTGCATATATGTTCACTTCCCGACTTAAGGATGTCCATGGAAGTCCTTAGGTTGAAGTGGTTATACCAGGATGATGCCTGCAATTACAGGCATCCTCCCGATATCTTTTTTTTAGCCAGTGATGCCCTTTTTTGTAAAAGCCATCCTAGTGGCTTATTAGCCACTGGATGGCTTTTACAGACAGTGGCCATCCCCCCGGTGCCTCTCCGGACTCTCCCGCGTCATCAGGCCGCCCAGTATGCCATCTGGTGCTTCCGCAGGGTTACCATAGAACCGACCTTGGACCAGATGGTCCCCCGCCATTTCTATGATCCTGGGAGGCTGGAAGCAACATCATAACAAGTGACATCATGTATTTTTTTCCCTGGAAAGCAGAAATCTATTTTTTTGGGGGGGATCTGATGTCTTCCAGGGTAGAGGAGAGATTATGGGTCTTACAGACCCCAGATGTTTCCATAAAGAGGACGTGTCATGCCTTATTTCTATAACAAAAGAAAAAAAATACATAATAAATGGAAAAAAATACTTTGAAGCACCCCGTCCCCTTGTGCTCGCACACAGAAACAAACGTATGAATAGGCCCACATATGTAAACAAACAGTCTTCGCACCACACGTGAGGTATCCCTGTGAACGTTCTAGCGAGAACAATAATTCTAGCATTAGATCTCCTCTGTAACTCTAAACTGGTAAACTGTAAAAAAAAATTGAAGGGTTGCCTATGGCAATTTTTTAGTACCATAGTGTGGCGCCATTCCACAAACATGCACAATATTAAAGCATGACATGCTGGGTATCTATTCACTCAGCATAATGTCATCTTTTTTATTTTTACCCAAAAATTGGGTTATATATTGTGAGTTTTTTTTCAATATAATTCATCAAAATGGCAACACCCACCATGTTATTCTCCAGGGCCTCTGCTAAATATATATATATATATATATATATATATATATATATTGTGACAGCAGGAAGGTAAAGTCACCTGGTTGCATCCAGGGGGGTAGATATATTTCTCCCAGATTCAGGCTTTATGCTGACTTGTACAACTAGGGTGGAGAGTTGTATAAGCCCAGCTGAGGCTAGTAGGCTCATGGATGACTCATACCTCTAGGGAGAGGGCTGGGCGTCGTGCAGGCAGGGAGTTGATGAGACCAGCTGAAGCCTGTCAGTTCGTTTAAGGCCTCTATAAAAACTCCCAGATTCATTAGGTGTTAGCTCATGCCTGGAACAAGACCTGTGTGGACTGTCTAGGGAGAGTGAACCCCTGTGCGGTGAGGCAAAGCCTGTGTGGCTATTTGTTTGGACTTTTACTAAACCAGGGACTTAGGGACTAGGACAGCACCAGGCTGATCCCAGTTGTTAGTTTAGGAAACCTGCATGTTTAGTCAGAGGTCAAACTGACCAGGATTTATTTTGTTTATGTTTCTTTTTGGCTTTGCTGTGTTTTTGTCACTGTACATAGAGAAATAAACCGCACCTTTTGATTTTGAAAACCACAACCTCCGTCTGCTGGCCCTGTTTTTGTGTGGGGAGCCCAACCAGGGGGTCACACACACCCGCTACCGAGTTAACCCCCTCACAATATATATATTGTTTGGGGGTTTTGAGCCATTTTACAGTGCCTTAAAAAGGTATTCATACCCCTTTAAATTTTCCACATTTTGTCATAACCAAAAACACAAATGTATTTTATTGGGATTTTATGTGATAGACCAACACAAAGGGGCACATAATTGTGAAGTGGAAGGAAAATGATAAATGGTTTTTAATAAAAAAAATAAAAAAAATATGTGAAAAGTATAGCGTGCATTTGTATTCAGCCCCCCTGAGTCAATGCTTTGTAGAGATGCCACAGGAAGTCTTAGGTATTTTCTCAATGACAGGAATTCCCCTCTTAGACAGGTGTTACCCGAACAGGTGTCCCCATTGGATGATTTTTTTTCGCTTTTACTGTTGACTGGTAACAGTTGTAAAATTTTGGATTTCCCACCACTTTTATTCTTGATGATATCAGTCCATTAGAGAAACAGAGAGGGTTAAGCTACCCAGCAGAGATACAGGAAGCAATAAAAGCATGTCAGGGGTTCTAATTCTTCTCTACAATATCCAAAATTAGAGGAAAAAAAGTTATAACTATATAGACACTCAAGTGTTTTTAAACCCCAAAAATGTAACCTTATTAAATTGCAGCTTATTGATTCTTTTTTTTTTCAATATTTTTTATTGGTTTATCAAAAATTGCATGGAATAACAGACATTTGAAGCAGAATAAGAAAAATAAAAAAAACAAAAAACAAAATACAAAGTACAGACTACAAAGAATTCCAGTACATCTTAGAAACAACTGCATTGCATAATCTAGTGGGAAAGCGTCACATATTCCTTT
This sequence comes from Rana muscosa, assembly GCA_029206835.1. Classification (NCBI taxonomy): domain Eukaryota; kingdom Metazoa; phylum Chordata; class Amphibia; order Anura; family Ranidae; genus Rana; species Rana muscosa. The sequence goes on along the minus strand of CM055123.1, from coordinate 101,733,534 downwards.
TCCATATACTCCATGACTTGGCAAACGTGGCGTATTAAAGAGAATTAATTGCCAGGAGGCGTTCAAAGGTATAGTTTTGGTCTACCATCTTCACCACGTCAGAGAGGTTTGGGTGAGATTAGATTTCCAATTTCGTATCACTAAGAGACGGGCTGCAAGCAAAATATGGGTAACCACAGATCGGAACTCTGCTGGATATAGATCTACAATATTCCAATGTTGAGTATGGCTAAGGCAGGCTCTGTTTTTTTAAGGATCCCAATGCAATGGCTGATTAATTGGAAGACTTGTTCCCAAAAGCTGGTGAGATTGGGGCATCTTCAGAAGGTGTGGTGAAGGTTGCCTACCTGTCCACAACTACGCCAGCATAAGGGGGATAAGGAAGGAGAAAAGTATGCCACTCTAGCTGGGATACAGTACCACCTATTGGTGATTTTTAAAGCTAACTCTGAGTGGTTAGTGCAATGCAAGGCTTTAAAAATGTATTTTATGGTTGTATACCCGTCAAGGTGTTTTGCTCAAAGATGGCACAATGCATGCAAACTGAGGACTCGTACTGGAAGAACAGGAACGATGAGTAAAGCGAACTTTGTATAACCGTGTGAACATTCTAAAAAACAAGAACATAAAAAGGTGTCCCTTTGAAGAGACTGGGAGCAGAGAAGTCTGCTTCTACACTTGAAGAGGGGACCTAGGGAACAATCAAACATTCCATCGGCCGGGGTGTGTGGGTGTCTGTGTAATTCAGATAGATTAGGAGCCATCTGTTGTTTTCTTTTTGGGTGACCCTTGCAGCAGACCACTTGCCAATCGGAGATCAGGGTTTCGGGTTGATGATGGTGGGAGGCCACAGGAGGGGGGTCAGGAAGGATACCCCATTGCTGCAGGGCACAGAGATCTTCATCCAGGGTAGTTATTCTCACTGTCGCACCATTGTGGGTGGTGGAGAGTGTGGCAGGGTATCTCCATATGTGGAGAATTTTGTGGTTACGCAGTGCTTTGGTAATTGTTTCCAAGTTCCTTCGCTGTTGTAGAGTATGCTGTAAAAGGTCGGGAGCAGATGAATCACATAAAAATGCTCTGGGAGGCTGCCTGCTTGGCGGGAGGCATAAATAATCATCTCTTTAGCTTGGAAGAAATGCACTCTCAGTAGCACATCCCATGGTACATTGTTGGTGGAGGAAAGAGGGCTTAGGTAGTCTATGGATCCTGTCGATAGCTAGATCCAGGTTTGTCATGGATGGGACCAGGGAGGTGAATAGGTCATGGGCAAAATTTTGCAGCTGGGAGTAAATAAAAGACTCAGGAATACCTCTGAGCTTAATATTATTTCTCCTAGACCTGTCTTCTAGGTCGGCTACCTTGTCCCTTAACCATGCGATTTATTCAGAGTGTGCAGCATGTGCATCCACCAGATGTGTATTCACACATGGAAGACTCCATCTTATCCACTCTATCACCCAGATCAAGTAGATCTTATTTAAACTGCTAAATGCATGTCATCATGTCAGAGTGCAGTGATGATCACAGGGAGAGGAGCATCTCTTTATGTACAGTGTCTGACACTAGCTGCCCCTGGGTCGGGAAGGCAGATATGGGATCTGCGGCTGTTAGGGAAGTCCCTGTGTCAGGTCACCTAAAGCCAGGTGACAGATGAACACTGTTGGGGTCAGGAGTGCACCGCTAAGGTAGTGAACCCTATATAGCTGACTGCTGCGAATGGAACTCTGGGTGGTTAAGGAATTCAGGTCCACTGGAGCAATAACAGGGATCCCACAGGGAGCTAAAGCCTAAGACTCCCCAGGGCGTGGAGAGTCTAAGATCCAGCAGGTGTTCACCAGAGCCACTAGTGGTGAGGATGGACTGGGCTGCAACTGGATCCAGGTCGCGGCCCTCAGAGTCCCCAAGCTCACGCTCACAGTAGGCTATAGAGGATAGAGGGGAAGCAGCAGCTCAGGATACAAGAGATAGTGAGGGGATAAGCCAAAAGTCAGGGCGACTAGCAGACAAGGATAAACAAAGGACACGCCAAAGGTCAAGGTCACAAGCAGACAGGGATAGTCGAGAACAAGCCAAGATCGGTAAAACAGAGACAGACGTAGCACACGGCAAGCAGGAACCCAAACACACAATAGCTTAACAAACAACGTTGATCAGCACAGCTGGCTTGCAGTGCACAGGTTAATATAGTGTTCCCTGATAGGGCCTGGGGTGGAGCCATGCTTAGAGGAGAGATTACTTAAGCAGCCAGGTGAGAGTGGCTGGCCTCTAAAGCAGGACACATGGAGGAGAGGTAGGCTGAGAGACAAAAATTACTGCATAACCATGGCACCCTGCTTGCTGAGTGTGTGCCATGCTCACTTCCATATTGGGATCTTGTAGGGTCCTGTGAGGGGACTCCCTGCGTGGCTTTAACTTGGCCAGGCTGCGGGTGGTGAGTGTGGATGCCGCTGATGAGTCTGTGCTGCCCTGGGTTCTAGGTGGGCTGCTAGATTGCCCTTGTGTGGCACTGGGCCCTGCTGGATGCCGCAATCGTGACCCGTGATCAGCGCCATTTTGTTGTAGCCTGCCATCGCCGCCATTTTGTTGTAGCCCATGGCCTACCTTATTGAAGAATCCGGCCAATTTATAGGACTGTGGCAGGGATTTTCAGCGGCGTGGCTGCACGATGGAGGTTGCAAGTGTTGCGGGGCTATCGATGGCTCCGATGTCAATGGATTATCCCGGTGACCGAGCGGAGCTTCGGGCAAGAGCGGCCATCTCGCTGCTTGGAAGCCATGCCCCCCAGCTTATTGATTCTTAAATGTAGTGGCTGCATTTGTTTTCTTTTATAGTATTTTCCTTTAATTTCACTTGGTGATCCAGCCAGTAAGTCTGTTTTTCATCTTTCTTTAACAGACCAAGCTGTCGGGATGAAGTAGCAGTTAGAGAGCTAAGACATAACATTTAGCACTGATTCTTACAACTGGGTCCTTACAACAGTCAGGGGTGCTTACACAGATTAATAATTTATGTAAAACCATTATTCCAAAAGGAAAAAAAAGAACTGTTGCTGTAACTGCTTATAATGTGTTAGCTGGAGTTCAGCTTCAATTTGTTAGTCAAGTCCACCTAAATTTGTCCATCTAAATTTGCTAACACTACCCTTTTTCCCAGACTTCAAAATAAATCTGGCTAGAAGTTGTGGGGTGCCATCATCCCGAATATAAAGTATATCGAACAATTACCCTCTAGGATTGGAACTAGGGATGAGCTCGGTGTTCGAGTCGAACATACGTTCGACTCGAACATCGGCTGTTCGATCGTTCGACGAAGATCGAACGATTTGGGCCGTTCGCGCCTAATTCGAGTGACGCGAACGGCCCACAATGCACTACGCCATCGCAGTGTCATCCAGGCGCTGTGATTGGCCAAGCATGCACTGTGACCCCGCATGCTTGGCCAATCACAGCGCCGGCAGCGAGGACAGCAATGATTGGCCACAGGCAGGATGCCTGTGGCCAATTATTGCTGAGGGTGTTTAGTACACGCCCCACACTATAAAAGGCCGCCAGCACGGCGGCCTAGTGTAGTGTGTTCCGGAGCAGGGAAAGAGAAGCATAGGCAGGGACAGTGACATTTTTTTTTTCTTGCTTAACCTGGATTCCTTTAGTTTAGGGAAAGAGAAGGATAGGTAGGGAGAGTGTCAGTGTGTTTTACTGTGCTAATCCTTGTTTCTAGGGACAGGGAAGGACAGTGAGGGAAATTCTCCTTGTGCTATAGTGTGCTAAAGCATTGATCATCAACCATCTTTAAAAAAACATTTTTTCTAGGGACAGAAAACTTTAGGTAGGGAGAGTGTCAGTGTGTTTTACTGTGCTAATCCTTGTTTCTAGGGACAGGGAAGGACAGTGAGGGAAATTCTCCTTGTGCTATAGTGTGCTAAAGCATTGATCATCAACCATCTTTAAAAAAACATTTTTTCTAGGGACAGAAAACTATAGGTAGGGAGAGTGTCAGTGTGTTTTACTGTGCTAATCCTTGTTTCTAGGGACAGGGAAGGACAGTGAGGGAAATTCTCCTTGTGCTATAGTGTGCTAAAGCATTGATCATCAACCATCTTTAAAAAAACATTTTTTCTAGGGACAGAAAACTATAGGTAGGGAGAGTGTCAGTTTCTTTCACTGTGCTAATCCTTGTTTCTAGGGACAGGGAAGGACAGTGAGGGAAATTCTCCTTGTGCTATACTGTGCTAAAGCATTGATCATCAACCATCTTTAAAAAAACATTTTTTCTAGGGACAGAAAACTATAGGTAGGGAGAGTGTCAGTTTCTTTCACTGTGCTAATCCTTGTTTCTAGGGACAGGGAAGGACAGTGAGGGAAATTCTCCTTGTGCTATACTGTGCTAAAGCATTGATCATCAACCATCTTTAAAAAAACATTTTTTCTAGGGACAGAAAACTATAGGTAGGGAGAGTGTCAGTGTGTTTTACTGTGCTAATCCTTGTTTCTAGGGACAGGGAAGGACAGTGAGGGAAATTCTCCTTGTGCTATAGTGTGCTAAAGCATTGATCATCAACCATCTTTAAAAAAAATTTTTTCTAGGGACAGAAAACTATAGGTAGGGAGAGTGTCAGTTTCTTTCACTGTGCTAATCCTTGTTTCTAGGGACAGGGAAGGACAGTGAGGGAAATTCTCCTTTTGCTATACTGTGCTAAAGCATTGATCATCAACCATCTTTAAAAAAACATTTTTTCTAGGGACAGAAAACTATAGGTAGGGAGAGTGTCAGTGTGTTTTACTGTGCTAATCCTTGTTTCTAGGGACAGGGAAGGACAGTGAGGGAAATTCTCCTTGTGCTATAGTGTGCTAAAGCATTGATCATCAACCATCTTTAAAAAAAGCATTTTTTCTAGGGACAGAAAACTATAGGTAAGGAGAGTGTCAGTGTGTTTTACTGTGCTAATCCTTGTTTCTAGGGACAGGGAAGGACAGTGAGGGAAATTCTCCTTGTGCTATAGTGTGCTAAAGCATTGATCATCAACCATCTTTAAAAAAAGCATTTTTTCTAGGGACAGAAAACTATAGGTAGGGAGAGTGTCAGTGTGTTTTACTGTGCTAATCCTTGTTTCTAGGGACAGGGAAGGACAGTGAGGGAAATTCTCCTTGTGCTATAGTGTGCTAAAGCATTGATCATCAACCATCTTTAAAAAAACATTTTTTCTAGGGACAGAAAACTATAGGTAGGGAGAGTGTCAGTGTGTTTTACTGTGCTAATCCTTGTTTCTAGGGACAGGGAAGGACAGTGAGGGAAATTCTCCTTGTGCTATAGTGTGCTAAAGCATTGATCATCAACCATCTTTAAAAAAACATTTTTTCTAGGGACAGAAAACTATAGGTAGGGAGAGTGTCAGTGTGTTTTACTGTGCTAATCCTTCTTTCTAGGGACAGGGAAGGACAGTGAGGGAAATTCTCCTTGTGCTATAGTGTGCTAAAGCATTGATCATCAACCATCTTTAAAAAAACATTTTTTCTAGGGACAGAAAACTATAGGTAGGGAGAGTGTCAGTTTCTTTCACTGTGCTAATCCTTGTTTCTAGGGACAGGGAAGGACAGTGAGGGAAATTCTCCTTGTGCTATACTGTGCTAAAGCATTGATCATCAACCATCTTTAAAAAAACATTTTTTCTAGGGACAGAAAACTATAGGTAGGGAGAGTGTCAGTTTCTTTCACTGTGCTAATCCTTGTTTCTAGGGACAGGGAAGGACAGTGAGGGAAATTCTCCTTGTGCTATACTGTGCTAAAGCATTGATCATCAACCATCTTTAAAAAAACATTTTTTCTAGGGACAGAAAACTATAGGTAGGGAGAGTGTCAGTTTCTTTCACTGTGCTAATCCTTGTTTCTAGGGACAGGGAAGGACAGTGAGGGAAATTCTCCTTGTGCTATACTGTGCTAAAGCATTGATCATCAACCATCTTTAAAAAAACATTTTTTCTAGGGACAGAAAACTATAGGTAGGGAGAGTGTCAGTTTCTTTCACTGTGCTAATCCTTGTTTCTAGGGACAGGGAAGGACAGTGAGGGAAATTCTCCTTGTGCTATACTGTGCTAAAGCATTGATCATCAACCATCTTTAAAAAAACATTTTTTCTAGGGACAGAAAACTATAGGTAGGGAGAGTGTCAGTTTCTTTCACTGTGCTAATCCTTGTTTCTAGGGACAGGGAAGGACAGTGAGGGAAATTCTCCTTGTGCTATACTGTGCTAAAGCATTGATCATCAACCATCTTTAAAAAAACATTTTTTCTAGGGACAGAAAACTATAGGTAGGGAGAGTGTCAGTTTCTTTCACTGTGCTAATCCTTGTTTCTAGGGACAGGGAAGGACAGTGAGGGAAATTCTCCTTGTGCTATACTGTGCTAAAGCATTCCTCATCAACCATCTTTGAAATCCTTGTTTTTTGGACAGTCATAGAAATTGTCGTTGTGCTATTCTGTGCGAAAGCAATCATCCTCAACCATATTTAGAAATCCTTAAGTAAAGGGACAGAGAAGGACACCTGAAGGTAGCCCTTATTGCTTTTTTCCCATCTCCCTGCAGGCCATCTATTAGAATGTCTGGAAGGCAAACAAGGAGAGGCAGACAGTCAGGAGGCAATAAAAGAGGGCAAGCAGGCTCTGTGTCTGGGGGCAACAGTGCTGGTCGTGGACGCGGTGCATTGTCATCAGCACATGGCCATGGGACACGCTTGTCCTTCTTTTCGGCAGCTGGACATGTTGAGCCACATCATGCCGAAGACTTGGTAGAGTGGATGACCAAGCCCTCCTCCTCCTCCTCATCCTCTCTCACCCAGGCTCAGGGTACTGGCAAAGCAGCTGCCAAAGCGTCCTCTTCCCTGGTATCAATGTCAGACTCATCATCAGTCACTCCTTCCCTAGACCCACCATGTCCTCCTCCTGAGGAGTCCCCCGAACTGTTTGAGCACAGTGTTGGGTACATGCTCCAGGAGGATGCCCAGCGTTTCAAAGGGTCTGATGATGAAACCCAGCTACAGGAAGGCAGTAGCGTGAGAGCAGACAGAGGGGATGCTCAAGAAGGACAACAATCTGGCAGTCATGTTCCAGCAGCTGCAGCATACTGCCAGATTGGCTCCAGTGATGAGGAGGGAGGGGATGATGAGGTCACTGACTCCACGTGGGTGCCTAATAGGAGAGAGGAGGAGGAGGAGGATGAGGAGGAGGCACATCTCCAACGAGGCAGGATGCCCTTTGGTGGCCAGCGTAAGGGCAGTACACCGACGGAATCACACCGCAGAGCTCCGCCTGTGCAGGGCGCTGCCTCTGCCCGTCATTCAAAAAGTTCTTTGGTGTGGGCCTTTTTTGAGGCTAGTGCATCAGATCGCACAGCTGCTGTTTGCAACATATGTCTCAAGCGTATATCGCGTGGCCAAAACATCAGCCGCTTGGGTACCACATGCCTGACCAGACATATGTTGACCTGCCATGCAGCTCGTTGGCAAGCCTACCTCAAAGACCCACACCAAAGAACAAAGCGGACCTCTCCTTGCACCGCATCAGCTGGGATCTCCAACCCCACTATAACTTCAGTCCTCTCTGAAACATGCACTGAGAGGAATGAAGGTGTAGAATTAGGTGTGTCACAGCCAAGTACTTGCGGCCACTCTGCTAGCAGTACACCGACGTCCGATTCTAGCAGGCAAATTTCCCTGCCCCAGCTGCTGGACCGTCGAAAGAAGTTCACTCCCAGCCATCCACATGCCCAGCGGTTGAATGCTAGCTTGGCTAAATTGCTAGCGCTTCAACTGCTGCCTTTTCAGTTGGTAGACTCGGCCCCCTTCCGTGAGTTTGTGCAATGTGCGGTTCCTCAGTGGCAGGTTCCCAAACGCCACTTTTTCTCACGGAAGGCTATTCCGGCTCTCTACCGGCATGTGGAAGGCAATGTCTTGGCCTCGCTGGACAGGGCGGTCAGCGGTAAGGTGCATATTACCGCTGACTCATGGTCCAGCAGGCATGGACAGGGACGTTACCTTTCTTTCACGGCCCATTGGGTCACTCTTTTGGCAGCTGGGAAGGATGCAGGACAAGGTGCAGTAGTGTTGGAGGTTGTTCCACCGCCACGCCTCCAAAATGCTACTACTGGTTGTGACACACCTCTCTCCTCCACCCCCTCCTCTTCTTCTTCCTCCATGGCCTCTTCCTGTGCTTTGTCCTCTGAACCAGCGGTGCTCCGTAGCCGTTCAAGGGGCTACGCAAGTACGCAGGCAAAAAGATGCCATGCCGTGCTTGCGCTGGTGTGTTTGGGGGACAGAAGCCACACTGGGGCAGAGGTCCTGTCTGCTCTGCAGGGCCAGGCCGAGAGGTGGTTGACGCCACGCCAGCTTAAGCCAGGAATGGTGGTTTGCGACAATGGCACCAACCTCCTCTCCACCCTCTGACAGGGACAACTGACCCATGTGCCCTGTGTGGCTCACGTCCTTAACCTGGTGGTGCAGCAGTTCTTGGGCAGGTACCCGGGCTTACAGGATGTCCTGAGGCAGGCCAGGAAAGTCTGTGTGCATTTCCGCAGATCTTATAATGCCAGTGCTCGCCTGGCTGAGCTGCAAAAGGAGTTGAACCTGCCCAAGAACCGCCTTATATGTGACATGCCCACCAGGTGGAACTCAACGTTGGCCATGCTGCAGCGGCTGCACACGCAGCAGAGGGCCATCAATGAGTACCTGTGCGACTACGGCACCAGGACAGGGTCAGGGGAGCTTGGTTTTTTTTCTCCACGCCAGTGGGGCATGATCAGGGATGCATGCACTGTCCTGGCACCATTTGAGGAGGCCACGAGGATGGTGAGCAGTGACAGTGCATGCATCAGTGACACTGTACCTCTTGTCCACCTGTTGGAGCACACGCTGCGTGGAATAATGGACAGGGCACTTGAGGCAGAACAGAGGCAGGAAGAGGAGGACTTCCTTGCCTCTCAAGGCCCCCTTTACCCAGACAGTGTTCCTTCTGTCCCACCCATCGCACAGGAAGAGGAGGAGGAGGAGGAGGAGGAGGATTGTGTCAGCATGGAGGTGGAGGCTGGCACTCAGCATCATCAGCAGCAGTCTTTTAGGGATGATTTACAGTCCCAAGAAACCAGTGGACTTGTACGTGGCTGGGAGGAGGTGGCTGCGGATCATGTCGTCCTTAGTGACCCAGAGGACTCCGGACCGAATGCCTCAGCAAACCTACGCTGCATGGCCTCCCTGATCCTGCAAAGTCTGCGGAAGGATCCTCGTATTCTTCGGATCAAGGAGAGGGACCATTACTGGCTGGCCACTCTCCTTGATCCACGGTACAAGGGTAAGGTTGCGGACCTTATGTTACCGTCGCAGAGGGAGCAGAGGATGAGACAACTCCGGGAGGCCTTGCAGAAAGGTCTGTGCAACGCGTTCCCAGAGACTGGGAGGTTACAAACTCCTGGTCCTGGACAACGAGTTGCTGAGGCTTCGGCCAGTCAAAGAAGGAGCGGTGGGGAAGGTGGCCGTCTGACCGATGCGTTCAGACAATTCTTTAGTCCGCTGCCCCAAAGTATGATCGGTTCCAGCAACCATCGCCAGCGTCTGATAAACATGGTGCAGGAATATCTAGGGGCAAGGTCAGACTTGGACACCTTCCCCACCGAAAATCCTCTGGCTTACTGGGTCTTGAGGATGGATCACTGGCCAGAGCTTGCACAGTATGCAATTGAGCTACTGGCCTGTCCTGCATCCAGCGTTCTTTCGGAACGCCCATTCAGTGCTGCTGGAGGATTTGTCACGGATCACAGGGTGCGCCTGTCCACCGACTCGGTTGATCGACTGACTTTCATCAAGATGAACCAGTCTTGGATCACCACCAGCTACCACACACCTGATGCTGATATAACAGACTAATTGATTTTAACATGTCACATCCCTTCAAGACTGATGCTGATGCTGAGTGCCTGTGCTGTTATGTTGACTGGCTATCCTCCTCCTCCGAGTCCTCAATGATACGATTGATGATGATAGCTTGGAAGATCATTTTTGTTTATGGGTGCCGCCACCAGTGGCTAAGGCCCAATTTTTCAGCCCCTGTTTAACAGGGGCGTGTAATTACAATTTTTGAAGCAATACTTTGCAACAGGGCTCATTGCTGTGCTCCAAGTACAGTATCTGTGAGGGGTTGGAGTGTTGTGCCACCAGTGCCTAAGGCCCAATTTTTCAGCCCCTGTTTAACAGGGGCGTGTCATTACAATTTTTGAAGCAATACTTTGCAACAGGGCTCATTGCTGTGCTCCAAGTACAGTATCTGTGAGGGGTTGGAGTGTTGTGCCACCAGTGCCTAAGGCCCAATTTTTCAGCCCCTGTTTAACAGGGGCGTGTCATTACAATTTTTGAAGCAATACTTTGCAACAGGGCTCATTGCTGTGCTCCAAGTACAGTATCTGTGAGGGGTTGTAGTGTTGTGCCACCAGTGCCTAAGGCCCAATTTTTCAGCCCCTGTTCAACAGGGGCATGTAATTACAATTCTTGATCTAATAATTCACAGCAGGGCCCATTGCTGCACCCACCAAGAGTAACTCTGAGGGCTTACAGTGTTGTGGCAACGCCACCACCACCACCACCACGAAAGGCCCAATTTTTCAGCCCCTGTTCAAAAGGGGCATGTAATTACAATTCTTGATCTAATAATTCGCAGCAGGGCCCATTCCTGCACCCACCAAGAGTAACTCTGAGGGCTTACAGTGTTGTGGCAACACCACCACCACCACCACCACCACGAAAGGCCCAATTTTTCAGCCCCTGTTCAACAGGGGCATGCAATTACAATTCTTGATCTAATAATTCACAGCAGGGCCCATTGCTGCACCCACCAAGAGTAACTGTCAGGGCTTACAGTGTTGTGGCACCAGCACCACCATCAAAGGCCCAATTTTTACTACCACTGTTCAACAATTATATGTAATTACAATTCCTGATATAATAGTTGACAGCAGGGCGTTCCAGCACCAACCAAGAGTAACTGTGAGTGCTTACAGTGTTGTGCCAACACCAACAACTAAGGGGCCTATTTCTGCAGAGTATATACGGCAGGTCCCTACTTTCAAACATCCAACTTACAAACGACTCCTACTTGCAAACGCAAGAAGACAACAGGAAGTGAGAGGAAATCTACCCCTAGGAAGGAAAATTCTCTCCTGTAAGAATTAATATGGGAGAAAGGTGTCTCCTCTGTACTGATGCTTTATCACCAATCCTTGTTTCAAGAAAAACACCACATTTCAAAAACAGTTGTCATTGGGACGGAAAGTGAGGTGAAATGTTCTGAACAGGGGCACAGACAGCAAAACAAATGTTACAGGGGTGATAACCCTTACCTATGTTTTCCAAAAAGTTTAAAAATAGATTTTTGGGCTGGAGCTACACTTAAATAATGTACCTGTTCAAAATTACAAACACATTCTACATAAGAACAAACCTACAGTCCCTGTCTTGTATGCACCGCCTGTATACGGCTGTTCAGAGTATATAGGGCCTTTTTTATTTTGTGTGCGGTGTTCCCCTTAATATCCATACAAGACCCAAAGGGGCTGGTAATGGGCTGGGGTAGGGGGGGCGGGGTCATGGGGTAGCTATGCCATTTTTCTTAAAGATTTTCATCCATATTACCGGGACCAGACATTACATTAAAGCCGCAAGCAGTTTTAAATGGCTTTTTTTTCCTTTAGAAGTGTCATTTTGTGCAGGGACAGTTCTAAACACGGGAACACGTGGCACTTCACAGGCATACTTTAGACACCCCCCAGGTACGATATTTAAAGGAATATTTGACTTTTTTTTTTCACTTTATGCATCATTAAAATGACTGCTCCCGAAAAACGACCGTTTTTAAAACTTCTTTTTGCATTGATACATGTCCCTTGGTGCAGAACCCGGGTTCCCAAACCCTTTTTAGGACAATAACATGCATAATAGTCGTTATAATTAGCACTTTAGAATTTGAACGTTCGCATCCATTGTATTTAATAGGGTTCTAATGTTCGTACGAACTTTCGGTCCGTTCGCGGGTTCTGGTGCGAACCGAACCCGGGGGTGTTCGGCTCATCACTAATTGGAACTATGTAGGCACTTAATAATAGTCAAAAACTATTAGAACACATATCTGAAGTAATACAGTGCAACTATATAGGCACAAGTGTATCACATTTCTGACAGCGAATTATATATATACTTTTCTGTCAAAAAGTTGCTACACTTATGCCTATGTGGCTGCACTGTATTACTTCAGATATGTGTTTTAATCTTTAATGTTTTGCATTAATAAACTGATATTTTTTATATACCACAAAATCCAATTTTTGACTATTACAAAGTGCCTACATAGCCCCAATCCTAGAGGGTAATTGTTTGATATATTTCTTACAACACTGCTGTCCAAATGTGTCTGCTTTACGTTTTCAGTCACAATGTACAGCCTGTTATCTCGATACTAATGTTACGCTAAGGGTAAACACATACGCCTCAGTGAAAATATAAAAAAGATGCCTCTTAAAAATGTCCATGTGATGAAACGCATTGGTATGTTACCAGAGGTGATGTCATCACGCAACCTACACCCGGAATCGACATCTCTGTACACCCGGGACAGAGCAGAAAGCACCCATCGAGAGTGGTATGCACAAACTACTATCTGGTTTACTGCAGGACATACTGTACTGTAGTGAATTTTAGAGTGTTTTACCACGTATATTCCTTGGTGCAAGGTGTAGCACCATTGAATGTGAGTAGGATTGAGCTTTTATATTTGAATAAACATAAAAATATTTTATACTATGGTGAATCCCCCTTATTTTTTCATGTGACACCTGTGTGTGTCCTGTGAGAGGAGTGTTGGATAAAGTGCACAGAGGAGGGGCAACCCTCTGATGATAGTGAGTGTGGAAGAACACCATAGCCGCTGTGGATCCTTTGATGATAACATGCTAGACATACATCCAATGCTAATTGTTTCCTTCTATATGTCTAGCTGTTGTTTACTTGTTTAAAATAAACATGTTAATAAAAGCAAAAAATAAAAAACCTTAATCAGTTAATGATCATTACAGTAGAATTACTGTATGAGCGATTCCTCTTTGATGTTTTAAACCAGATCTTAATCCTAGCAGCTTAGTGTAGTGGTTGCTGGAATCTCTACAATCTTATTCTAGCTCCACAGATTTATGACTGGAAAAAGCAAGACACTATAAAAAAATTACAACCTAAACAGACGGCAGGTAATGGTGGCGTGGTGGAAAAGAGCATTTATGTGCTATAAAAACTTAACAGCATTCTCTGTCAGGCAGCAACCTTTTTAACACCCAAGTCCACAACAAAATGCTCACCAGCACACTATTCTAAAGTATTAAGACTGAAATAATGAAATAAAAACTGTAGTTAACACAGCATTTACTGTATTAGATTTATATTTAGAATTACCGGTAAGTGGATTCCTGTTTGTTGAAAGAGCTACTTTGTTATTGTATGGCATTTCTCTCTTTATAAAAGTTGTTGTCTACTGATTAACCCCAAATGTCATTTCATGTGTACATTTATAAACAGTATAAATATTTACTAAACAATTGCTTGTGCCATATGCCCCAGTTTACACCGGTGTGACTTGTCATGCAATTTAACAGGTCCAAATCACATGACAAGTCGCATCCTTTTGTCGGCAATGGAACTGTTCAAATCGGTCCGACGCCGAGTTTGCAGTGCCGCAACGATTTGAAAAAAAAAATTCCTGCACTATTTTTGGCGATTTCAGATGCATGAAACCAAACAGATGGTATCCAAGTCGCACCTGAATTCGTGCTGACATGAGGCTTTGAAATTATCGTCGGATTCGGTGTAAACCAGGGCTAAAACCTAATTCCAGGCACATATTAAAAAAAATACATTTTAGTCCAGGTATGTACCGGTACTCATAAAAAAAAAATGAAATGTGGTATACAATGTACATACAACTAGCATGCACACATGAACCTGTTACTAGCAGGACAGGTTCACAGATTCACAGTATTGTAGTTTCCTTGCGACTGTATTTGCACTGGCACAGCAGCCCATTTATGTGAATAGGCTACTGTACCTGCGGAAATTGCAGGGAGAAAAGGTCTCTGCACCTTTTCTAAAATTGCAGCCGCAGGGAAACTGCATAGTGCTGTGTGTTTTCAGCACATGAAAACATGCTGCGGTTTCCAATGCGTTTAAGCCTGACCTGTCACCGCTCATTACAGCTGCTCTCCCTAGATCTGCATCATGTCACTCCTGACCACTAGGAGCAAGCAAAAGCCGAAGCCTACCAAGGAAGGCCTGCTGCGGCCATCTTGTAAAGATGGTGGCGCCAGTTAGAGATCCACCCTCCTCCTACACCTCTCCCCCACACTGTTCTGGGGGAGAAGATTCAGGTAGCTGCACAGGCTCTCCATCACCTGTTCTAGAGTACATATATGTTCACTAAGAAGATACAGAAGCTGGGGCAGAGGCAGCTGATCTTGAATCCCACATGGATAATGCAGTGACCACTCTGGAGGGCCACAATGGTGAATTAGATAACCTCAAAAAATAAAATCTGCTTTTACATACCAAGTTTGGTAGACCTGGAGAACAGATCAGGACAAAGCAATCTTCGCATCTTAGGTATCCTAGAAACAGTCCTCAACCTACAAGCCACTATGACCCCCCCCCCCCATCCCAGTCAAGCATTTGGAGTTCAACCAAGTACATTATGCTTTGGTCTGTCAAACTCCACACAACCCTTCTAGGGATATTATCATCAAGTTTCTGTGGTACCATACTAAGAAAAGCATTTTTCAGAGCATTCAAACCCAAGAACCCCTAAACTTTCAGGGACATGCTTACCAAGTCTTTGCTGACCTTGCACCTTCCACAATCGCAGAGAGATGGGAAATAAAACCTGCACTGCAGGTACATTGTTTTTCCTACAGATGGGGGTTCGCATTTCGTCTCCTGTTCACCTACCCTAATTGTCAATACCCAACTCTACTGGACATCCAATGCCACCTAGACAACCTCCAGCTCACCACAGCCTTAATGTCTCTGGGCCAACATCTTTAGAGTCCATGTTCCAGATCCCCTGCCTCTGGAGACTACAGACCATCTACTCAATCCCAACTTTCCTTAATACCTGGGAAGTACCAGGCCTTACCAAATGCTCCATCTCAAAGGTCCAGCTCCCTGGGCTGAAACAACCCTTTTTCCTGAAGTTTTCCTATCCCTTTTGTTGTTGCATCCGCCTTTGTTGACGGATAACTGGAACCATAAATATTTTGACTTTATAATTAACACAGTTCTTACCAGCTGTCCTGTAATGCTCCAAAACCTCATATTCTGGAGAGCTCCTGTCCCCCCATATGCCTTTAATGTCCTTTCTAAGCAATCCTGCCTTTCTGCCAGGATGGGAAAACACATATGCATGTCGGCACTGGATAGACCTAAAATTTTATGAAATTCTTTGCCCCTACATTCTTTAGTCCTAGGTCGTTTCACACCTTGCAAGTGGATAATAAGTTGCCTAGAACTGAAAACTTCTGCTACTTACAAGTTAAACACTTAATTCAGTCTACAATCCCAGTCCCTGAAAGGGAATGACCCTGATGCCCTTCAAAAGGTGTTGTAAGTAGGGATGAGCCGAACACCCCCCCGTTCGGTTCACACCAGAACCTTCGAACGGACCGAACGTTCGCACGAACTTTAGAACTCTATTAAATACAATGGACGCGAACGTTCGAAATCTAAAGTGCTAATTATAACGCCTAATATGCATGTTATTGTCCTAAAAAGGGTTTGGGGACCCGGGTCCTGCCCGAGGGGACATGTATCAATGTAAAAATAATCGTTTTTTCGGGAGCAGTGATTTTAATGATGCATAAAGTGAAAAAGAAAAGTGAAATATTCCTTTAAATATCCTACCTGGGGGGTATCTAAAGTATGCCTGTGAAGTGGCACGTGTTTCCCGAGTTTAGAACTGTCCCTGCACAAAATGACATTTCTAAAGGAAAAAAAGCCATTTAAAACTGCTTGCGGCTTTAATGTAATGTCTGCTCCCAGCAATATGGATGAAAATCATTGAGAAAAATGGCATGGCTAAATTTGGTTTTTTTATTTGAAACAAGGATTGGTGATAAAGCATCAGTGGAGAGGAGACACCCTTTTCCCATATTAACTCTTACAGGAGAGAATTTGCCTTCCTAGGGGTAGATTTCCTCTCACTTCCTGTTGTCTCCTTCCGTTTGCAAGTAGGAGTCGTTTGTAAGTTGGATGTCTGCCATATATACTCTGCAGAAATTTGCCCCTTAGGTGTTGGTGTTGCCACAACACTGTAAGCCCTCACAGTTACTCTTGATGGGCGCTGGAACGCCCTGCTGTCAACTATTATATCAGGAATTGTATTTACATGCCACTGCTGAACAGTGGTAGGAAAAATTGGGCCGTTGGTGGTGGTGCTGGTGCCACAACACTGTAAGCCCTCACAGTTACTCTTGGTGGGTGCAGGAATGGGCCCTGCTGTGAATTATTAGATCAAGAATTGTAATTGCATGCTCCTGTTGAACAGGGGCTGAAAAATTGGGCCTTAGGCACTGGTGCTGGTGCCACAACCCCTCACAGATACTGTACTTAGAGTGCAGCAATGAGCTCTGTTGCAAAGTATTGCATCAAAAATTTAGGCTTTAGGGGAATGCTATGCAAAGCACACAGTAGTACACTAAGTGAAACACTGACTGTCTGCAGCTAGCACAATCCCCGGCCTGCCTGTCACAGTATAGAGAATAACTGTATCCAGATGAGCTTATGGCGAATGCTAAGCAAAGCACACAGTAGTAGACTTAGGCCCCTTTCACACGATCTGTGTCCGTGTGCGAGCTACGCTTTGCTCAACGGGGATCGCTCCGTCGATCCCTGCTGAGCAGGCAGATGACAGGTCTGTCTCCGCACACTGTGCAGGGACCGACCTGTCAGAGTGGCGCTCTCCCCTATGGGGGATCAGATGATGACAGACCGTAGAGTCCGTTGTCATCCAATCCGATCCGCAGATGGATGGAAAAGTTGGGTTTTCCTCCGTCACACTTTGGCGGATCGGAGCGGGTCGGATGTTAGCGGACATGTCACCGCTGACATCCGTGGCTCCATAGGGGTACATGGAGCATCCGTTCAGGTCTGCCTAAAAAACTGACAGGCAGACCTGAACGGTCCGTCTGTGTGAAAGAGCCCTAAGTGAAACACTGACTGTCTGCAGCTAGCACAATCACTGGCTTGCCTGTCACAGTATAGAGAATAACTGTATCCAGGTGAGCTTTAGGTGATCGCTATGCAAAGCACACAGTAGTACACTAAGTGAAACACTGACTGTCTGCAGCTAGCACAATCACCTGCCTGCCTGTCACAGTATAGAGACTAACAGGAACGGATCTAGCAAAACTCAATACAGTGTATAAATATATATACAACACCTAGGATGCATATATATCCTCTACACACTGTAACAGCAGCTAACTGACTCACCTGCCTGCTCTATCTAACTCAATATAAATGACACTGTCTATCTCTCTGAAACTGCCTCTTTCACAAACGCCAACACACTACACAAGGCCGACTTCTAGGCGGCCTTATATAGTGTGAGGCGTGTACTGAACCCCTGAGCCATAATTTGCCAAAGCCACCCTGGCTTTGGCCAATTACGGCTCTCCGTTTTTTCCGCGCTGTGATTGGCCAAGCATGCGGGTCATAGTGCATGCTTGGCCAATCATCAGCCAGCAATGCACTGCGATGCCGCAGTATATTATGGGCCGTGTCGCGCAACAGGAATTTAGCGCAAACGGACCATAACGTTCGTTCGAACGGCCGATGTTCGAGTCGAACGTGTGTTCGACGCGAACACGAAGCTCATCCCTAGTTGTAAGGTTTGACACTTTGGCTTTGATCTCATTGCTATACTCTGAACTTATTATTGGCTCCTTGCTACCCCATCACGTCTATATGCAGAAATGGGAATCAGATCTCAACATCGCCCTGGAGTCACGACAATGTCAGTAAATCTAGGAAACCACTAAATTGTGTTCCCAGAATGTACTTGCACTTGAAACCAACTAAAAATTATTGTATCATTGGTAACTAGTCCCGACTTGAGTCACATATTATACTCCAGGACATGCAGCTGTCCAAATGATCATGCTTTATGGACCCAAGTCCATAGATAGATATAGATATGTTGTTGATAAGTTATTTTTGGAGTTGACATTCTGAAGCTCCCTGGAGAGGCGCTGCTCAACTTGAAGCCAAATGAACTCTCCAAATGTAAATTTCTATTAACAACTTCCATTTTTACAGCTACTAAACAAATCATAGCTAAAGCCTAGCTGTTGGATTATTTTTCTTTAACAGCAGTAAAATCCAAAGTTCATTGGCTGCTTACTAATTACAAGCTAGCCTCTAAGCTCCCCGACACCATGTGTAATTTCTAGACTTGTGCACAACGGAAAAATTTGTTTAGTTTCGGTTTGTTTCTTGCGCACAACGGAAAAATTTGTTTAGTTTCGGTTCGTTTCTTTTCGGTGCTGTTGATTCGTAATCGTTCTTAATTTTGCTAGACGGGAATTTTTGTGTTCGGACTAATTCGTACTTTCGGTAGAGTACATTGTTTTTCGTTGATTCTGAGCACAACTCCTACTTTCGTAACTTTTTTTGGGTTTGTTGATTCGTAATTTTCCGTGTCTCTCTCACAACGACGCTGCCTATTATGCCTAATGTGCTTCGAATGGATTTGTACTTTTCTAAATACATAGTGGTTATTTGTAACGATTCTAAATCTGGTATTTTACTTTCATTTTTTACATGCGGCTATAGCCTCCGCCCCTGTACACCATTTTGAGAGGGAGTTCAGCACGGTGAGGGAGAAGCAGAGAGCAGAGTGAGTGTTATTGTGCTTCGAATGAATTCGTACATTCGTAACTTTTTTCATAACGAATTATGCCGAAGACATTTGGGCATTCGCTATTTGCGATATAATTTATTTCGGAATCGGTTTTATTCGTAATTGCTTTGTTCGGAAATTCGAATGCTTCCGAATGTCCGAAAGTTGCTAAATTCGGACGAATTTTGATTCGTTACGAAACGAATTGCACAAGCCTAGTAATTTCTGCAAAACCTGGGATCCATGGGTCTCAAAATGTATGCCATCAGATTTTGACCGCAGCTTCCTAGACTTATGAGAAGCAACTCCCCCTCATTTGCTACCAAGACAGTGCCTTTGTCAATTCTGCGATGCTACTCTCTACCTCTCTATTCTACCCTTTTCTATTTCTTCCTTCTCTACTTCTACAGGTCTTCCCCTGTAGACTTAAGTTGAAAGTTTGAAAGAGCGCCAAGATTATATATTGCTCTCTTCTTAACATATCGTAGCATGTTGAACTGTTTGAAGAAGACTTTTCTATAATGTTGGCCTGCCCGCCATATTTGTATGTACAGTATATTGTCTTTTAAAGGCTCTGTACTTACTATGAAAAATAATAAAAATGTATTGAAGGAAAAAAAGACACAAAGTTTCTTCGGTGTGCTTCTTCTCTTTCATTAGCCAACTGCATGCAGGTGGCCAGGCTGTATTGCTTAGCTGTAGTAAAGAAATGTAAGTCACTGACCTGTTTCTGCTGTCTGACAGAGGGTGCCTGGATAACAAAACTACTTTACCACAGTTAAAAATCTTTTCTATTTCAAATGTGTGCTTAGACATTTGCCTTGAGTTCAGCTTTAAATAACCAAATGCATAAACAGATACAGTCATACCTCAGACTCGGTTTGCGAGCGTTGTCTCACAAGATGAGCAGAATTCAAGCCAATGGGGTGCACAGTACCGGATTTGGCCAGAGGTGCGGGGCCGCCGGTGACACTCGGAGCTGCTTAGATGCACTTGGAGCCACTCGGAGCCACTCAAAAAAACACTCCGTTCTCGAGTGTCTCAGAGTCTCTCAGAGTGCCTCCTAGTGGCTCTGAGCGGTCTCCGAGTGTTTCTGAGTGTCTCCAGCGACCCCCCACCTCTGGCCACATGCAGTACTGCATACAATAGCAGTCACTGTGGAACGGTCTATCTGAGTTTCCATTGACTCCTATGGGGAAATTCGCTTTGATATACGAGTGCTTTGGATTACAAGCATTCTTCTGGAACAAATTATGCTTGTAAGTCAAGGTACCACTGTATATTGCATATATATTTATTAATAGCAGTTTTTAAATATCTATGCTGATATGAATTTAATTTAGATTACAGTATTATCTTCTGTGTCTGGCAAAAGCAGCCTCTGGGATACACGCATAACTTTCTGACAACTTTAGTTAGAGCATCATTGTGCTGGGCTGCTGCCTCAAATATAACTAGTTTATTGAAATACATTCTACATTATTGGGCTGTTTTAAAATGGCAGTACAAACTGTAAGGACAATATAAAAAGTAACTCAAAGCAACCAATAATCTGTACTCAGATTATTTTAAAGTGTCTAGGAAACACTGGGAATTACCACAAGGGGGCATTTATTTAGTTGTGCGATACTCTCATAGTCATAGTCCTCTGGGTCTGTCCCACTGTAGGCAACAGATGAAAAATAGAAAACACCACAGCATGATAACAATCTAAAGCAGAGACTGGTAACACATGGTTAGAACAACCAGTGGATAGATAACTGAAAGATACCAGAGTTCAGAACCAAAACACCACAAAGAAACAAGGGTCAGCCTTCCTGCTGAAGCCCCATCCCAGTGCAATGATTGCTATAAATATCTGGTGCCTACCATACCAATGCAGTGATTAGTGTTTATCTGGTACCTACCATCCCAGTGCAGTGATTAGTGTTTATCTGGTACCTACCATCCCAGGGCAGTGATTGGTATTTATATCTGGTGCCCACCATCCCAGTGCAATTGTTGGGGTTTATCTGGTGCCTACTATCCCAATGCAGTGATTGGTGTTTATCTGGAGCCAACCATTCCAGTGCAGTGATTGGTATTTATATCTGATGCCAACTATCCCAGTGCTATAATTGGTATTTATATCTGGTGCCTAATGGTGTGGCACATGCTCCATAAAAAGTGCTAGGTCAAGTCAATGAAAAGAAAACAAAAGGACAGCATACTGCCCAGGGAAGCTGTTTTGATCATAACAAAGACATTTCTGGCAAATGTTTTCTGAGGTTACTGCACTTTTCACCTCATCACTGCTCTATTGAAGCATATAGGTGTCTTCATTCATGTGACCAAACATACAGGCTGCATCTAAAATAAGCCAGGTTGTATATCTGCTGCAATCTGTGAATAGAACTGTTATATTGTAGTATTTAACCCTACAAAACACTACACAGTTCTCTAAAGAACAATATAAATGCAGATGTGTAAAACAGCAACTTTTTATAGCTCACTTAGAAGTATTTAGTTATTTATCATAAAGAAAGCAGGAATGTTTTAGATCATGATGACAATTAAAAAAAAATATATAATAAAAAAAAAGCTTTCAGCACTACAAGAAGCCTTATGTTCTCCAGTAGAGACTGCAACCATATACAACAACCAAATACCTCAGGCAACAAAAGTGCTTGCAAAGTAAAGATATTTCAGCATTTACTCTATCATATTGTATATGGTAAAATGATTCTTACAGAGAACTCATAACGCGGAATTGTCTCGTAGTCCAGCGGCACAGCAACTCGCACACGGATATCTGCTTTTCCTTGGACAGAAGTTGGAGAAATGATGAAATGGTTGGAGTTGTTTCCCACCAGGTAAACATCAAAGGCACTGTTCATACCCTGTGTAAGAATATTAAAACAATAATTTCAGATGATAAATGAATAGCACATTATATAGTCAGTAAACATACTAGTCAATATGATTTGCAGAAATTCATTTATACACATTACCACTACTTGAGTTCTGCTCTGTTACATTTTACCTTAAATATTTTTCTTCTATTAATGCATTTTCCACTTTTCATGGTTCCTTGCTTACTGGTACTACTAACATCCTTATGCCGCGTACATACGATCGGAATTTCCGACAACAAAACCGTGGATTTTTTTTTTTGGATGTAGTTTCATCAAACTTGTGTTGCATACACACGGTCACACAAATATTGTCTGAAATTGAGAATGTCAAGAACGCAGTGATGTACAATACTAAGACGAGCCGGGAAAAATGAAGTTCAATGCTTCCGAGCATGCGTCGACTCGATTCCGAGCATGCATAGAATTTTTGAGCGTCGGAATTGCATACAGACGATCAGAATTTTCGATGAGAACTTTTTTGGTCGGAAAAATTGAGAACCAGCTACTAAATTTTTGTGGCAGGAAATTCTGACAGAAAATGTCCGATTGGAGCCTACACACGGTCGGAATATCGGATGAAAAGCTCACATCGGACATTTGTTGTCGGAATTTTCGATCGTGTGTACGCGGCATAGGGTTCTTGAGACACATATCTAGAAAGCAGTTGTGTAAAGGGAAATAGTGGCACAGAACGTCTCTCAGTGACAGGAGGGATTTTCCACTCTTTAGTATAACAGCAGGAATTTTTATGCCTTATGTTAATGTTTTACAATTTCAACATTATGTACAGTGCATTAGAGTACAGGCATTCACATCACTTATTCTTGCAACGGATGTTACAAGCTATTGTCCTTAAAACAACCTTCAAGACCATAACCACAAGTTACCAGTATTGTATTGGAAATTGATAGTAGAGAGGCAACATACAGTAAATACATGAAAAGCATTATAGATGCATGTAGTTTGTGATCCAAAAAAATCTAAACTGGTCCTACTCACTAAATTACATGAAGATATTTATTTGATCAAACCTTGGTATATTATACGGGTATTGATTTAACTTTAGGGGGACATGATTGAGGTGGGAGACTCAACTCAAACTATCCAATCCCCCATTTAGATTCCCTGTCAACTAATTTTCTCTTTACCACCCAAATATTGCCACAATGTTTTGTTTTTTGAAGACACTTTCGGACCTTTGAACTGCAGTCCTCCCACCTCCTGGTAAAATGTTGTTTCAGACATCTTTAAATCATTACCTCCATGAGTAAATGCCAAGTGCTGTATCTGTGCATTATGTGCAGATACAGCACTCTACAAAGTAGACACACATGGGGTTGATTTACTAAAACTGGAGAGTGCAAAATCTGGTGCAGCTCTGCATGGTAGCCAATCAGCTTCTAACTTCAGCTTGTTCAATTAGGCTTTCACAAAAAAAACTAGAAGCTTATTAGTTTCTATGCAGGGCTGCACCAAATTTTTCACTTTCCACTTTGTATAACTCTTGGGTCTACATGTCTTAAGATTTCATAAGGGGACAAAAATGAAAGTGTGCATATAAGGTATAATGTGGAATGTAAGTTTCTGCCACTAAGGGAAATTACACTCATGCTATTTAGGTCTGCTAAGCTTCTAGTGCTCCCTTAATGATTTATGTATGCCAACAAAGAAAAATTCTGGATAGCTACATTCCTAAAAAATAAGTGCAGTCATCCAGAATATTTCTGGGTTCACACCTATGTGAATTGGTTGCGGCATACACTGCATCCAAGCGAGCGCCCCCCCTCCTGAACTGTACCAGGCCGCATGCCCTTAACATGGGGGGGGTTGGTGCTTTGGGGCAGGGGGGCGCCCTGTGGCCCCCCACCCCAAAGCACTCTGCCCCCATGTTGATGAGGACAAGGGCCTCTACCCGACAACCCTAGCTGTTGGTTGTCGGGGTCTGCGGGCGGGGGGCTTATCGGAATCTGGGAGCCCCCTTTAATAATGGGGCCCCCAGATCCCGGCCCCCCACCCAATGTGAATGAGTATGGGGTACATCGTACCCCTACCCATTCACCTGGTGGAAAAAAAAGTCAATAAAAAAACACACTACACAGGTTTTTAAAGTAATTTATTAGGCAGCTCCGGGGGGTCTTCTTCCAACTTCGGGGGTCTTCTTCCAAATTCGGGGGTCTCTTCTTCTGCTCTCTGGTGTCGTCTCTGCGCTCTCTGGTTCTTCTCCCGCTCTCAGGTGCCTTCTTCCTTCTGCCGGGCACCCCCGATATCTTCTTCCAGCTCTTTTGCTAGCGGGGGCCCGGTCTTCATTGTCATCTTCTTCCCTCTTCTCTCTTCCCGATGTTGACTTGACGCTCTCTGCAGCTATAATGCCGTGTGAGCGGAGCGCAACTACTTATATAGGCATGGGGCGTGGTCACCGGGTGATGCCACCCGGTGACCCCGCCCCCGTATAACGTCACAGTCCCATCATTCCCCCGGGACTGTGACGTCATACGGGGGCGGGGTCACCGGGTGGCATCACCCGGTGACCACGCCCCATGCCTATATAAGTCATTGCGCTCCGCGCACACGGCATTATAGCTGCAGAGAGCGTTGAGTCAACATCAGGAGGAGAGAAGAGGGAAGAAGACGACGATGAAGACCGGGCCCCCGCTAGAAAAAGAGCTGGAAGAAGATAGCGGAGGCGCCCGGCAGAAGGAAGAAGGCACCGGAGAGCGGGAGAAGAACCAGAGAGTGCGGAGATGACACCGGAGAGCAGAAGAAAAGAGACCCCCGAAGTCGGAAGAGACCCCCAAAGTCGGAAGAAGACCCCCGAAGTCGGAAGAAGACCCCCGAAGTCGGAAGAAGACCCCTGAAGCTGCCTAATAAATTACTTTAAAAACCTGTGTAGTGTGTTTTTTTGTTGATTTTTTTTTTCACCAGGTGAATGGGTAGGGGTACGATGTACCCTATACTCATTTACATAGGGCGGGGGGCCGAGATCTGGGGGCCCCCTTAATAAAGGGGGCTCCCAGATTCCGATAAGCCCGCCACCTGCAGACCCCGACAACCAACGGCCAGGGTTGTCGGGTAGAGGCCCTTGTCCTCATCAACATGGGGCAGAGTGCTTTGGAGTGGGGGGCCGCAGGGTGTCCCCCTGCCCCAAAGCACCAACCCCCCATGTTGAGGGCATGCGGCCTGGCACAGTTCAGGAGGGGGGGCACTCGCTTGTCCCCACCCCCTTTCCTGACCGGCCGGGCTGCATGCTCGGATAAGGGTCTGGTATGGATTTTGGGGGGACCCCCACGCCGTTTTTTCAGCGTAGGGGGTTCCTCTTAAAATCCATACCAGACCTAAGGGCCTGGTATGCTCCTGGAGGGGAACCCATGCCGTTTTTTAATTTAAAATTTGGTGTGGAGTTCCTCCTCATGATAACAGCGTCGAGATCGCGGTCAGCCACTGTACACTTCCCTCTCCTCTCCTAGGTCAGCAAATCCGCAGCTAAAATGCAAAGGAACTGCTGAACGACTGATTGCGAACTTGGCAAAGCCTCCGGAGCTCAAAAACGCAACGCACAAGTGTGAACCCAGCCTTACACAGCAATGCAGCAGTGTTTACACGTGCAAGGAACAAGGACACCTGGAGCAGTGTGATTTTTCTTATGTTTAAGCCGATTTATGTAGACCACGTTACTCTTATTGGGTGACCATGTAGAAGAGAGGTGCAAAGTTAGAGAGACAATCTGATGGCTCTCAGTACCAGAATGTTGATGAGTAGTTTTGACTCCTCAGAGGACTATGTCCCCTAAACAATCAGCGAGTTGTAAACGCCACCCTAGATTCTAGATTTATCTCACATCTGTCATTACCAAGGCTAAGCCAGTCCTCATGAAGGGAACATTGTTTTTTTTATTTATTTATTTAAATTTTTAAAGGCAGATTCACAAACAGCAGCTGTGTTGAACACTGTGAACGGTGTGTGTTCAATAGGACTTTATTGAAATGTCACAAATGGCACAACGGTGTAGAGATACAGTGCTTGCTAGCATAGTCCACTGTGCTGAAAAAACTGCAGTGCTTTTTTTAGCATGCACCACTGCACTGGTTATGCTATAGGAAAGAGGGCAAACTGCCTTGTTTTTTAATTGGAACTGCCCTGGGAAACACTTCCCTTTGCATACCAAGTCAAATAATGGTAATGTACCTTTAAAGGGTTTTTCACAGTGTGGGTGTATTTATTTACTTTTAATTTTTTTTTTTTTTGAATGAGTAACATGGGGTACTACGTACTCTGTACTTTTTTTACCTAGGGGAAGAAGGAATCTGGACACCTTTTTTCTACAGTGGGCTTCTAGATAATTCCCCACCTTCAAACCCCCACTTTCCTTTTGGGGGACAGGATGTAGGGATAAGGTCTTTGTCTCCTCAACATTTGGGACGAGGTGCATTGAAAGACCTCTCTTGCAAGGTACCTTATTGATGTTGAAGACATGTGGTCTGGCATTGTTCAAGTAGGAAGGGGTAGTCTATATTTATTATACATGGTAGGGTTTATTATACTCTGTTGCAGTTTTACTGTGAGTGTTCAGTTGTTACTCTGGACAAACAGCTACATGCTTGCTTGATGAATTATAAAAATAGCACAGGTGTTTTGCCAAACTCTGCTTGCTTAGTATGTTTATGTGTAGTTTTGCTATGTTTTTGGTGATGTACATAGTTTTAAAAAAAATGTTATTATGGTTTATAGAGCACGCATATACAATTTCAGTGTGTTGTGTGCATAATTAGTAGGTTATGTAATACTTGTACTTATTCTTTACCTTTAAGGCCTCATGCCCACGGACGTTTTTACAGCTGCGTTTTTGAGCGTTTTTTACAGCTTAAAAACGCCTGTCCATGTTAGTCTATAGCTTCATGCCCACCTAGACGTTTTTGAGCTGCAAATAGCATAGACGTTTTTAAGCTGTAAAAAAAACCCAGGACCAGTGCGTTCCTCAGCGTCGGAGTTAGGCACAGAAAAACGTGAGCGTTAAAAAAACGCGCAAAAATGCGCACTAACGCGCGGTCGCGTTTTTTAGCTCCGATGTTTTTTTTTTCTCAAAAAAAAAAAAAAATGTACAATAACATGGACAGGCGTTTTTAAGCTGTAAAAAACGCAGCTCTAAAAACGTCCGTGGGCATGAAGCCTAAAAGTGAAAACGTTAGCTTGTTGATCTTTGGTCTAGTTGTTTTACTACATTGTTTTATTTGGCAAGTTCCCCTCATTATGAATTGAGGGGTTAGAAATGCACATATTGTATGCTAGAGCTGCATGATTCTGAATAAAATAAGATTTTTTTGCTTAGAATAAAGATCACGATTCTCTGACGATTTTTGGCATAACTTCATCTTTCACATTATACCAAAAAATTGGGCTAACTTTACTGTTTAGGTTTTTTTAATTCATTGAAGTATATTATTTCCTAAAAAATTGCTTTTGAAAGACCACCTCACAAATACAGTGTCACATAAAATATTGCAACAATCTCCATTTGATTCTCTAGGTTCTCTGCTTAAAAAATGTATATGTAGCGGGGGTCTAAATTTAGGGGGTACACCTGGGTGGTAGTATGACCCAGGTGTGTATAAATCATAAGAGGATTTAGACCATTTTCAGTCGTGGAGGACTTTGGTGGTGTACTATTCTCCTTGGCCTGGGGGTGGCGGTGTTCCCACAGGTCGAGGTAGAATCACTGCCGCAGTGCTGTCCTTTTTTGTCCCGTTCCGGCGGTGGCACAGCGGGGGTGGAGAACCTGCTGTGGCGTCACGGGAGGAGATAAAGGGGAGAGACGCCCTCGCCACAAGGTCTTCTTGCATCCGGCACCCAGGCACCTTAGGCCTGGGTGCGGTCGGTCCGGAGTTCCAGCCCAGGCGCCCATGGCCTGGTCGGAGCAGTGTTGGCGTCCATCTCAGGCACCTTAAGCCTGGGGTGAGGTACTACACCGGAGGCCTGGGGCCCAGTGACTTCGACTGGGCTCTGCAAGGGCGGATGAGTCCGAGGGACCCTGAGGTGGATGGGGCCCATGTCTGAGGTGAGGAGGCCGGAGAGGTTACCCGTCTGAAGAGCCCGGAGCAGCATCAACCCGGTGACGGAGGGGCCTCTGGTAACTCCCTTGGAGGGACATCTTCCCCCTGACAGGGGCCACAACGCAGCGAAGGTACTCCAGTTCATGTTCTCCAGAGTCGCTGGTAGAGACTCAAAGGTTTCAAGTTTCTCTCTCTAGCCGATGGCTATAGCAACCGCTGGTGAAACCACAGTGGTTTAGTTTATTATCAGGACAGTGCCTCGACCTGCTCACCCCACCGTATTGAACTGTTTAATTGTGTTACAATAAAACAAGTGTTGGATCCTTATCGGTGTGTGGTACTCTGGTTAATGGGAGCGAAGGGAAGTGTCAGCACAGAAGGACTTTGTATTCCTGCAGAAACACACAGGCCCGAGGAAAACAATAGCTACTGGCCTTCACCTCACCCGCTGTAATGGGGAGGACCTGGGCCGTAGCGCATCTCACTCTCACATAAAAGATACCCCTAGAAAAGAGCTATCGGAAACCCGATTCACATGAGGAGAGAGTGAGGCCGCTACATATATATAAAGTTTGGGGGTTCTAAGTAATTTTTGAGCAAAAAATACAGATTTGTAAGCAACAAGTGTCAAAAAAGCTTTAAGCCTCGTACACACGACCGAGTTTCTCGTCGTCAAAAACCCGTCGATTTTATCGACGAGATTCTTGTCAAGCTTGACGAGCTTCTTGTCAAGCTTTCCTTGCATACACACTGTCAATTCCAAATCTCGTCGTTGTTCTGCGCGGTCACGTACAGCACGTACGATGGCAGTATAAAGGGGAAGTTAGATTCCAATGGCGCCACCCCTTGGGATGCTTTTGCTGATCTTGTGTTATCGCGTGTTAGTAAAAAATTTGGTGAGAGACAATTCGCGCTTTTCAGCATCGTGCTTTTCAGTTCAGCATGACGAATGTGCCATCTCCATTACGAACGCTAGTTTTACCAGAAGGAGCGCTCCCGTCTCATACTTGATTCTGAGCATGCGTGATTTTTTAAGACTCGGAAAAGCATACACACGACCGGTTTTCTCGTCGCAAAACAGGCCGACGAGAAACCCGACGAGAAAAACGAGAATCCTGACGAGAAAATAGAGAGCAGGTTCTCTATTTTTCTCGTTGAGATTCCCGGCAGTTTTCTTGACGAGAGATTATACACACGAACGGTTTTCTCGGCAAGAAAGCTCTCTCGGCAGTTCTCTTGTTGTTTTTTGACGAGAAACTCGGTCGTGTGTACGAGGCTTCAGACTTTAAAGGGTAAGTTCACCTTTAAAGAAAAATCTGTAAGGTGAACACTGGACCCCCTCCTCATCCCCGCCCCGGTCCCGCTGACCAGGAGCCTGGTGATCACCCGCTAGGAGACCTCGTATAGCGGCCTCACCGGTCTGGGGCTTAGAAATCCTCTTGGCTTAATATCCTAAATGTACCTCATAAGGAGGTACGTATAGGAGCATTCTAATTGGTCCGCACCATCACATGGGCGGCGCCGACCAATCAGAACTCATCCTGTCACCGCAGGTGAAGAGTAGAGAAAGCCGCGGGGATTTCAAATCCCCGGACTGGTAAAGTGGCTATACAATCTGTCAGATCGTGCAGCTCTACTGTATGCATACACTTCAATCTAGTTTTGTGTTGATTTTAATTTTGCTACTTCAAAATTGGTTTGTATCTGTGCCAGACATAGTAAAACGGGGGAATGGCTTAATTATGTGGCCATAGGCGGGGTTAAGGGCAGATGATTTTGTTTACTTATGGGGTCTCAAAATGTGTCTGCAGATACATATAGAGTACATGAAGTGTATATGCAGCATATACCATTTAGAATTTTCTATACACTATTTACACATAGTAATTTGTGTATACTGTTATTTAGCAAGAAAAAAAAAGTTATGAGCATTGTAAAAGAAAGCTTTAAATCAAAACACCTAGTCCCTTTTCAAGGGTTTATACGCATTCCATTTTCATTACTCTGTACCATTCATGTATATTGTACCATTAAAATGAATGTTATAATTTAAAGACTTCATTGGAAGTTTATTGCTGTATCCTTGTCTCCAGAGAAAACATGTATTGGCAGTTGTGTTAGGTAGATATGTGACATGTGAAGCACTTTAAATTATCTCTTCAGCAATGTTAAAGCTGTAGGTGTACTCTATAATTATGGCTACTGCAGTATGCATTGGGAAATCACAGCACTGTTCTGAATACCGATTTAAAAGCAGTAATCTTTGTGACAAGGGCTGAATAAAACCCAGTGACTGGATGTTTGAATGAATTTATTGCGCCTTAAAACTGCACTACTGTCTAGCCACTTCAACCCCGGACCATTTTGGCTGGTTAAAGACCAGGCCACTTTTTGCGATTCGGCACTGCGTCGCTTTAACTGACAATTGCGCTGTCATGCGACGTAACTCACAAACAAAATTTACGTCCTTTTTTTCCCACAAATAGAGCTTTCTTTTGGTGATATTTGATCACCTCTGCCGTTTTTATTTTTTGCGCTATAAACAAAAATAGAGCGACAATTTAGAAAAAAATGCAATATTCTTTACTTTTTCGTATAATGAATATCCCTAAAAAATATATCAATTGTTTTTTTTTTCCTCAGTTTAGGCCGATACGTATTCCTTCTACATATTTTTGGTAAAAAAAAAAATCACAATAAGCGTTTATTGATTGGTTTGCGCAAAAGTTATAGCATCTACCATATAGGGGATAGTTTTATGGCATTTTTATTATTATTATTTTTTTACTAGTAATGGCGCCGATCAGCGATTTTTATCGTGACTGCGACATTATGGTGGACACATCGGACACTTTTGACACATTTTTGGGACCATTGTCATTTTTACAGTGATCAGTGCTATAAAAATGCACTGATTACTGTGAAAATGACACTGGCAGTGAAGGGGTTAGCCACTAGGTGGAGCTGTAGGGGTTAAGTGTGACCTGGTGGGTGATTCTTACTGTAGGGGGGATAGGCTGTGTGTGACATGACACTGATCTCTGCTCCGATTACACGGAGCGGAGATCAGTGTCATTGTCACTAGGCAGAGCGGGGAGATGCTTGTTTACATTAGCATCTCCCCGCTCTATCTCTCCGTGAGACGATTGCGGGTATCCCACGGTTGGGCTCACGGAGATCGCGGCAGGGTCGCAAAAGCGGCGGCATCTTAAAGGGGACATACCTGTATGCCCTTATGCCTGTCCGTGCCATTCTGTCAACGTAAATAGGCGTGCGGCGGTCCTTAAGCGGCTAGTCTACCATACAATATATGGCTGTAAAGATGTTTTCTTATAAGTCACAATAGCTGGTTAAAAACTTCAAATTGTTCAAAGCTGTTTAGACGAAAGATATTATTTGTTTGTAATAGCTCAGGTTGAAATCGAAAAGGAAAATGTGACGGACTGCCTAGCACCCCGCTTGGCTGCTTCTGCTTCTCCACTCTGGAACCAGGAACCAGGTATTATAACTGAATATTGCACCCAAGAGTTAAACAACACTAGCTTAGGTGCAAATTGGAACTACCTTTATTGTAAATTCAGACATAATATATACCACACAAAATCAGGTAAGAGCTTGATTAAATTATTCTAAACAATGCAAACTGTAAACAGTAATAGCAGTACATCTAATGAACAGCTACCATAAACATAAACAGTAATCTAATTACATAAACATACAGTATAAATATCCCACAAAAGTTTGGTAACAAGGTAAAGTGGACGCAATGCTAGCCACATCTCCAAGAGGAATAGCCGACAGACAAAAACAATAGGTGACTCAATTACCAATGGGAATTCACACCTAGGAGACACACAATAGGGAATAATACCATGAGAGAAAGACACCTTAATAAACAGATTATAGCAGACGCCCCCCAGCATCAGGTTGTTTTGAGTTGATTATAATAGCATCTATTCTGAGTCTCTTAGTCTAGGAGGGGGGTGTAGTAGTAATTGCTGGTTTGGGCACAGAGGCCCCAAATCTGCATCCAGGTTCTAGGTTCCCAGAGTCTGTGTGTCTCGGGAGACATAGACCCGAATCCAAAGTAAAACCATTGCAAAGGTCCCCAGGCACACCCCTCCCAAAGAATAGAGCCCCCTCAAAAGCCAGGGTCAGTAGGCATGAGGCCACCCTGCAGTCACCTCCAAAAGCCCCTGCCCTGGTTGAGTCTATCACAGAAAACTTCAGGCTAATGGGCTACTTTATGGATGGCATGTGTGGGAGAAGTACTGACCATGCTACACAAAGTATTAGGAAGGAGAAGGGTCACCATTTGTTCATGCTACCTGGATGTTTTCAAAAATACAAAATAAAATTGTGAGTGGCAGGAGTCTCTCATGGGTTTTAAAAGTGGTGAAGAATGCGCCAAACTCATGTACCTGTCTAGGACTTGTACTTGAATTTGGCTCGTGCTGACACTTTTGAAAAACGGTCTGAGCCAGTTTCTATCTGTGTACTCCAAAAGAGTTGGTCTTAATTAGCTTTACTTTTACAATTGGCGCATTGAATGGAGGATGGAGTAAACAGTTCAATCTCTGTATTTGCGGACGACACAAAGCTAAGCAGGGCAATAACTTCTCTGCAGGATGTGGAAACCTTGCAAGAAGATCTGAACAAATTAATGGGGTGGGCAACTACATGGAAAATGTAAAATAATGCATTTAGGTGGCAAAAATACGAATGCAATCTACTCACTAGGGGGTGAACCTCTGGAGAAATCTAGGATGGAAAAGGACCTTGGGGTCCTAGTAGATGATAGGCTCAGCAATGGCATGCAATGCCAAGCTGCTGCTAACAAAGCAAACAGAATATTGGCATGCATTAAAAAGGGGATTAACTCCAGGGATAAAGCGATAATTCTCCTACTCTACAAGACTTTGGTCCGGCCCCATCTGAAGTATGCTGTCCAGTTCTGGGCACCAGTCCTCAGGAAGGATGTACTGGAAATGGAGTGAGTACAAAGAAGGGCAACAAAGCTAATAAGGGGTCTGGAGGATACTAGTTATGAAGAAAGAATAAGTTCAGTGCTCACAACCTCTCTGGAGAAGAGACGCTTGAGAGGGGATATGATTTCAATTTACAAATACCGTACTGGTGACCCCACAATAGGGATAAAACTTTTTCACGTAAGGGAATTTAATAAGACACGTGGCCACTGCGTACAGGGTTCTAACTGTAAGAGTGGCAAGTATGTGGAATTCCCTTCCACATGTGGTGGTTTCAGCGGGGGTGCATCGATAGTTTCAAAAAAACTATTAGGTAAGCACCTGAACGACCGAAACATACAGGGATATACAATGTAATAATGACATATAATCACACACATAGGCTGGACTTGATGGACTTTTTTCAACCTCACCTACAATGTAACTATGAATGCGACACAATGCATTCAATATGACACAATTTTTAAAGTGGCGCATGTTAGAACTATTTGATTTTGGTACACAAGCCATTGTCAGGACCAAAAGGGTGGCAAATGCTTCATGACTTTGGCGCAATACATTAACAAAAGGGATTAATACCAGAAAAGTGGCACAGCAGCATTAGTGAATTACCCCCACTGTGTTTTCTATTAGACACTTGTTCTCACCCAATTTGATTGCCACTGTTTAATGTACTCTTTTGCTATATATATTTTGTAGGAGACCTAAATTTCGCCTTTACGCAAAGATTTTTAAAAAACATTTTCTAGACCTCACTTATTGTTCTATGTATAATCCTACATGTGCAGAAAGATGGAATTTTGATTCACTTCTGAGCCCCTAGACCAGTGACCTCCCCATTTGCATGGCCCACACAGAGCACTTTCCCCACCAGAGCTAGCAGCACCTGCTGATACAGGAACACATCAATGAACAATTTTTCAATTATATGTTTAAGTGGAATAATCTGACACACAGGCCACATTTTCAACAGACAACTGGAAAGAGCACTCAACGATGCCACCCATTGCACACTCTTTTAAATAAGATTCTGTCATATTAGCATACCAACACAACTGCTTGCTAAGCAAAATTGTATGCCAATCTCTACGAAAACCTGCAATTACATATGAATAAAATGCAATTCTTCTGGCTATGTCAACAAGCTTTATGGTCCTTTTCAACTGATGAAAGGCTTCACTTCAAATTCGGAAACAAAGCTCAAGAGCTGCCAAACAACGAAATACATGTTTATAACACATACAATATGTGTGAAGTATTTTATGATCCGCAATATTTGTAATGCTTTTCGGCCACATTTTTTACTTCTGCATTATTGGCACACTGTATGGCCAGAAAGGCAACCCCACAAACTACTACTATGCCTGCTTGGATCACTGGCTTGTTCATTGAAGTATGAATGAGTGTTGTCACATTTTTGAGATCATCCCTGCCTAAGTAGTCTAGTGCTAGTTGGGTTAAATTCACATAATCATTATCTGCACAAAGTTTGTATGCTTTTCCCATATATCTGATCCAGATTCCTCCCACATCCTGGCAGTTTAAAGTGCATCTCTAGCCAAAGCAGAAAATGAGAGGAAATTTCTCCAAAAGGAGAAGAAGAGACAGTAAGGCCTCGTACACACGGCCGAGATTCTCGTTGAGAAAAACATGTTGTTTTTTTCGACGAGATTCTTGGACAAGAAACTTGTCCCGGCCGAGTGTACACACGCTCGTTTCAAAGAACCCGCGGTTCTTTGAAAGGAGTGTACGCGGTGACGTCATCGACTACGTCGAGCATGCGCTCGTCACATTTGATGCCGTCGCCGCCATCTTGGTACACCCTACGTATGCCTAGGAAGCTACCGCGCATGCGTCAAATTCATTTCGAACATGCGCGGGCTTCCGGGCGGACAGGTAAGTGTACACACACTCACTTTTCTCGTCGAGAAACACGCCGAGGAGAATCTCGACGAGAAAATAGAGAGCAGGTTCTCTATTTTCTCGTCGAGGTTTCTTGTCGGTTTTCTCGACGAGAAACACGCTAGCAGCGTACACACGACCGATTTACTCGGCAAGACCACTCTGCCAGCAAGTTTCTTGCTGGTTCTTGCCGAGAAAATCGGTCGTGTGTACGAGGCCTTACACTCGGAACATGTGTCTCTATTGGGAGACTTTTCCAAAAGAGACTGTGAAAGTGTGCAGTAGGGACACAGACAGCAATACAACTTGACAGAGGTTCAAATGATTCTCTCCTTTATCTGAAACAAAAATAATATCTTTGTACTAACCTTAAAAAAAAATATACATTTTGTCAGGTTATACTGCGGCCTACAGGAGAAATGGAAATTGGCAGCAAAAAAGCTGTTGGCCAGCACAGGATAACCCCATCCACAATCATCATGCCTCAGTTTTTAGCAAGGTAGTACTGCAAGCATGGAAATAAACACTGAGTGGAAGACATGTGTCCCTCAATAGAATGCCCCGAAAAGGATTGTACAGTAAGTACAAAGATCCTATTTTCTTTATAATTTTTTGAGGGACACAAGAATTCTTAAGCCTCGTACACACGAACGAGTTTCTCGGCAAAAACCAGCAAGAAACTTGCTGGCAGAGATTTTTTGCCGAGAAATTTGTTCGTGTGTATGGTTTCTCGTCAAGAAAAGCGACAAGAATCTCGACGAGAAAATAGAGATCCTGCTCTCTATTTTCTCGTCGAGATTCTCGTCGGCATGTTTCTCGACGAGAAAAGTGAGTGTGTGTACACTTACCTGTCCTCCCGGAAGCCCGCGCATGTTCGAAATGAATTTGACGCATGCGCGGTAGCTTCCTAGGCATAGGTAGGGTATACCAAGATGGCGGCGACGGCATCGAATGTGACGAGCGCATGCTCGTCGTAGTCGATGACGTCACCGCGTACGCTCCATTCAAAGAACCGCGGGTTCTTTGAATCGAGCGTGTGTACACTCGGCCGGGACAAGTTTCTTGTCCAAGAATCTCGTCGAATAAAAACGGCATGTTTTTTCCGACGAGAATCTCGGCCGTGTGTACGAGGCTTCAGACTATCACAATGTCTAAAAGCTGTCCAATAGAGAGGTGGGCAACATAGCAACAAGGGCTAATAAACTGAAGATAAAAAACAACAGAAAAACTGAGAACTACCTTAGGCAAGAAAGGAATCCTGGGCTTAAACACCACTGTGACTCTATGCAAACCCAAAAAGGTGCTTGCAGGAAACCGCCACCAGTTCAGAAGCGATAACTTTATCCCCTCGCATAAGTGATGGCTACAAGAAATACCACCTTTTGGAGAGAGGAGAGAGAGAAAAAAATATCTCAAATAGAGCATCCACTGTTTCTGCTAGAGGACCGTTTTAGGAGACAAATCTGTCAAGTTTATTGTTGAACCCAGACACCAGGAGGTCCACAACCGGCCGCTCCCCCACCTGAGACACAGGTCCTGGAACATCTTTGTTCAGGAACCACTCTCCCTGGTCCAGGTGCTGTTCTCTGCTCTCTGACTAAATCCAGGTCAGATCTTCCACCAAGATGATTTATGCAGAGATAGCCAAATTGTCTGTTAAATCTAGGATGTTTGTCAAAAGATGCGATTCCCGTATTGATCAAGTCCCCTGCACTAGCAGGGTGCCCAGAACTCCTCCCTAGCCCAACAGGCTTCCAAATTATGTAAAAAAAAAAAGAACTTTACAGATTGCAGAAATGGACTGACAAGTCCCTAAGCCATGGACAACTTCCCTGGAGCCAAAAGAATGGTCTGTCCTAGGACTTGACAGACTTGTACCACAACTACAGAATGTTGTGTTGAAGGAGTCTGAAGTAAAAATGATCAAATGAGACTGCCTGAAAAGAAGGCTACCATCAGCCCCAGGACTCAGCAAAAACAGAGAGTTGGCAGAATCCTAAACTACAGTGCTAAAATCTGAGATCTGAGAGTCTAGTATCTCCTGTAGAAAAAATCTATGGTCTATGGTGTCTAGGACTAGACCTGACAGAAGTGTCAGACCACAAACGTGTAATGTCCTACAGCCAACAGTAGAACCCGTGGATAGGCTGGAATTATAAGTATGTGCAAGAACACATTTTGTGATGTCCACAGAGGCCAGAAGGTCTCCCTGGTAATAGGAAAATTATGAAAAACCCAGTAAAGACCTGATCTTAAATATAAAGCCCTTTGATACCTGGTAATCAGATGGGGTTGTCACCATTATGAATGTCGCACTATCGCAAAGGAAACACCAGCATTTTAAACTGAGAAAACCTGCACTCGATGGACTGAAGAGACCAATTAAAATGCAATTTAACATCTTTAACATGAATCTACCAGCAGCAATTGATAGTAGAAAAATATTCCAAACAGAAAACAGCAGAGCTGAAGAAAACATGTCCGCTCTCCTGAGGACACTGGCAAAAAGCTCATGATGTTTGAGGGTGTGGTTATCCTGTGCTGGCCAACTACTATTTTGTTGCCAGTGTCCATTTCTCCAGTAGGCAAAGACGAGAAAGAAAAATATTTTGTCCAAAGATAAACTTAAATTAGCTTCTGGCATTTTAGTTTGAACCTGTGAGCATATCTGGCTGTGGTACAACATTAGACCATAGGTCATAATGGGGAAGTGACTCTTGTGTATGGTTCTACAGTATGCTTTACATAAGAAGCTGTAGTGATGTGGGTATGGGAAATTAGTATTCTGATAAAGGTTATGACATCAACACCTTTCTGTGAACATTGACAACAAAGCAGGAAAGTTTGAAGGTCAGTTTCTTCTTAAAGTCCTCTTTAAAAAATTGTTCAATCAAAATGAGCCAGTGCCGTGCTTATAACAGCCAAAAAACTCTTTGGAGCATTACAACTTGTTCCAGTGGCGTTCACCACAGTGTACCTCCTAATGTAATGGCAGTTTTTCCAATTTTCCCCCAGAACAAACTCCTTTGAGTAGGATTGGTCAATTAAATGCCCGAGGAAGCACTAATGGGTGAGAGTGCCTGAGCGTGACAGTAAGGAGCAGCTGAGAAACTCTGAATTTGCTCTCAACTCTTCCACTTTAGCCAAAGGAACGTACAGGGCTATGAAGGCAGGATCAGTGAGCTACAGCATAAAAAAGTCATTTCATGAAGAGTGAACAGGCGCCATGTATGCACAAGACAAAACGACATCAGATATATCCTGTATGCCCTGTACTTTAAACCAACACCAGTAGAAGTCTGTTTTAGTAAAATACGGTGGTATTGAACAAAGTACATTACATAAATTGTGCATTTAACACCAAGTAGATGAAACTCAGATTTGTAAATGTGTACAATAATGCTTTAATATTAAGACAGTGTAAGCCTATTATATTGACTAAAGTTGAAATAGTATGACTTCCATACTAAGTAATATTATATGGATACCCAGTGCTGTCAAAACATGTGTCTTTTAAAATTTGTGTGATATTCAAACGCAATGCAATGTTACATTTCCTCATACAAGATCATTTAAAAAATCAAGTCAAGTCCTGTTTGTTGGAACTAAAGCTTTTTCCCTCCCCTCTGGCATTTATTTTGATGAGTGACCTTACTGACAAATAGAGAGGCTCAAGATATAAGAAGACCGGGACAGACTCGCCTTGCATGTAAAAGGCACTCATGGGAATTTTGTTTTTCATTTTGCTCTCTAATACGGAATTACGCTATAGATCTCTTCTGGTTCTATTTCCCCATACATATGTGAGAAATCTATTTTCCCATTTGTTGGAATCTCTGAAAAGGAAAAGATACAGCTATCCACTGGAGGATTGAAAGCCCCATTTTTAACACAGGCGTATAACCCACTATAAGTCGGTGAGTGAGGGCACATAAGGAGGGAAGCACGGCACAGCACTTTAATTGACAACTATTGTTACAGGAGCCCATCAAGCACTTTAAATAATTATTTATGAGCACACAGAACACGGATTAAATGTTTATGATTTTTCTTATGGATTTGAACAAACAATTTTTATCATCTTGCATGAAAATATTATTTTTTAAGTGATTACCTTGTATGAGGAAATGTAACATTGCATCTTGTTTGAGTATCACACACATTTTAAAAGGCACACATTTTGACAGCGCTGGGTATCCATTTAACATACTTCATAGGAATCTTCATTATACACCCCAGCAACAGTCTGATAAGTTCCTTCACAGCATTTGCACCCATTTCACAGAGCGGGGATCATAACATTTAAATATATTAAGTATTGTGTAACACTTCTAGGTTCTTATTAGCTCTTACAAAGATTACTGTGAGAAAAGCCTAGTACGTATCAGAACAAATTTTTTTTGCATGCTCATAATTCCGAGCAAAGGTTAACTGAAAGATGTGGATTAGCACGCATGCACAAACATATTAGCGTGCATGCTAAGCAGCGTGTGTGCACACACATGTGCATTCTTAGCACTGGTACCAAATGGCATATGTAGCCACCCTGACGTTATGATTATGTCAGATTTTTGCGACTCAAAGCGGTACAATTGTTTTGCATAGAAATTTGGCATTTTAAATTGTAGGCCTGTAATTCTTAGTCATAACTTAAATCTGTCCAAACAAGATTCTAGTAGACATCCTGGGTATGATAAAGTTTAAAACACGAAATCATAAATCATAATTTAATAAATAACTATAAATAATTATAAAAAAATAATAATATAATAATAATAAAATGTATTTACCCACGATTCACTATCGCTCAATTCTGCAAGTGTTCTAATTTACTATCGCTGTTTTCTAGCTGTTATAAAACCACTTTTGACGTACAGGGACACTTTTTGGCTGTCATGGACAATCTCAAGTTTCCAGGCAGAAAGAACAGTATGTATAATATAAAACTGCATGCAGGACACTGGACAAAGCACTAGGGACAAAAGGGAGGAGAAATGATTTCATACAGTAATGTAATCTGTAAGATTACAATGTACTGTGTTATGAATTTAGTACTTTTTGAATTTGCCTCCAGGCACCGCCCCCGTGCATCGCGACGCTCGCAGGGAACGGAGCCTGGCACACAGAGGCATCGGGCGGAGGACACAGCCCGCAGACACAGGGGGGGAAAATCGCAGGATCTTGGGGACAAAGTAAATATACTGCACCAGGATCCTGAGATGCAATCCCGAGTGTGGCTCGGGGATACCGCTAATGGTATTGAAATTTAACCCGGAACCACACTCGGGAAAACCGCCAGGGAGGTTAAGCTGGATTCTGACATTAACAGATTGCTGAGTGGTCTTCAGCTAGTTCCTGCTTTACCTGTGCTCTGACCTTCTATGGTTGCATTCCCATGCACAACCCAAAATGTCTCTGATCTGTTTTTGAATTTCTGCCTACCTGTTGTAAACCTCAGCTTGTACATCAACTATGCTTATGCCTTACTTTCCTGTACTTTTCTGCCCAGCAGTGAACTGATCCCAGCTTGTATCCTGACTAAAGATGGGCGAACGATTCGGCCCGAGCATAAGTTCGGGCCGAACTTTGGTTGTTCGGATGTTCTGGCAAACACCGAACAATATGCTGAGTTCGGGGAAAATTCGAAAGCAGCAGAACCCCCTTAAAGTCTATGGGACACTAACATGAAAAAACAAAAATGCCAATTTTAAAGGCTTATATGCAAGTTATTGTCATAAAAAGTGTTTGGGGACCTGGGTCCTGCCCCAGAGGACATGTATCAATGCAAATAAAAGGTTGCTTAATGCTTAAAGTGAAACAATAAAAGTGAAATATTCCTTTAAATTTTGTACCTGCGGGGTGTCTATAGTATGCCTGTAAACTGGTGCATTTTTCCCATGTTTAGAACAGTCCCTGCAGGAAAATGGCATTTCTAAAGGAAAAAAGTCATTTAAAACTGATAGCAGCTGTAATGAATTGTGGGGTCCTGGCAATACAGATAAAATTTATTGAAAAAAACGGTATGGCCCCCCCAGTCCATTACCAGGCCCTTCAGGTCTGGTATAAATATTAAGGGGAACCCCGAACCAAAATTAAAAAAAAATTGCGTGGGGGTCCCCCCAACTTCCATACCAGGCCCTTCAGGTCTGGTATGGATATTAAGGGGAACCCTGTGAAGTTTTTTTTTAAATGGCGTAGGGGTCCCCCTCAAAATCTATACCAGGCCCTTCAGGTCTGGTATGGATTCTAAGGGAAACCCCGCGCCAAAATATAAAAAAATGGCGTGGGGGGGTCCCCCAAAAATCCATACCAGACCCTTATCCGAGCATGCAACCTGGCAGGCCACAGGAAAAAAGGGGGGGGGCAGAGAGCACCACCCCTCCTGAACCGTACCAGGCCACATTGCCTCAACATGGGGAGGATGCTTTGGAGTCTGGACCCCAAAGCACCATGTCCCCATGTTGATGGGGACAAGAGCCTCATCCCCACAACCCTTGCCCGGTGGTTGTGGGGGTCTGCGAGCGGGGGGCTTATCAGAGTCTGGAAGCCCCAATTAACAAGGGGACCCCCAGATCCCGGCCCCCCTATGTGAATTGGTAACGGGGTACATTGTACCCCTACCATTGCACCCCAAAAAGTGTCAAAAATTGAAGAAAAAAAAAACAAGAGCCATTTTTTGTACGATTTTCAGATCGTGTTTAGGGGATCAGAGGGACAAAGTAGCGAAACAAAGTTAGGCTCCATGCACACTGGCTTAAAAATCACTGCTTCTACAAGAGTTTTGTGTTCTGCATTACACATTAGGACGATTACAGGCATATTTTGAGCTCAACGTTTAGAGGCAGGAGTAAAAAACACTTCTGGTTTGTGTTTCTCATTGGAGCTTACTGGCAGAAAAAATTTAAAACTCTCCTAAACTTGTCTAAACTTTTTTCTACCAAGTGAACTGGAGTTTTTTTTAACCACTTCGCGATGGCAGTACGTCATGTACTTTGAGTGGGAATATCTGGGTAATGCCTTCAGCTACAGGCATCATCCAGATATAAAAAAAATTCCGCTGGTGATTCTGTGCACTTTCAGAACAATCATAGTGGCAGTTCAGACGCTTGATCATTCTTATAGTCGCCCTCCGGTGCTTCTCCTGACTCACCAATGCGATCAGTGAGCCAGAGAATTAATCAGTCACCGCTGGAAGTTTACCATAGACATTTCTGGTGACCAGATGGTCACCAGTCATCTGTATGACTCTCAGAGGCCCAGGCGCGACGTTATGACATCACGTCCGGCCCGGCGGAAGTAAACAAAGCTGAGGACGTGGCTGGAAAGGCTTAGAGAGTTTTTTGTTTTTTTATCTCAGCCTTTCCAGCCTGGAGGAGAGATGTGGGTTCTTACTGACCCCACATCTCTCCATAAGGAGGACCTGTCATGCACTATTCCTATTACAAGGGATGTTTGCATTACTTGTAATAGGAATACAATTTATCAAAATTCATTTTTTTTTAAAGAAATTTTAAAAATAAAAAAAATAAAAGTAAAATAAATAAATAATTGAAAGTGCCCCGTCCCCGTGCATAGAAGCAAACGCATACGTAAGTCGCGCCCACATATGTAAACAGTGTTTATATCACACATGTGAGGCATTGCCGCGTGCGTTAGAGCAAAAGCAACAATTCTAGTCCAAGACCTCCTCTGTAACTCTAAACATGTAACCTGTAAAAATTGTTAAAACGTCGCCTATTGAGGTTTTTAAGTACCAAAGTTTGGCACCATTCCACGAGTGTGCGCACTTTTAAAGCGTGACATGTTAGGCATCGGATTTACTCAGGGTAACATCATTTTTCTTTTACATTATACAAAAAATTGGGCTAACTTTACTGTTTCTTTTTTAAATTCATGAAAAGTTACAATGACCGCCATTTTATTCCCTAGGATCTTTGCTAAAAAACATATATAATGTTTGGGATTCTAAGTAATTTTCTAGAAAGAAAATTATGATTTTTACATGTAGGAACGAAGTGCCAGAATTGGCCCGGATGGGAAGTGGTTAAGCCTATTTTGCATGAAGCCTAACTTTGTTTCGGTCCCTCTGTTCCTCTGATCCCGGAGTCGGTAAATTTTTTCATCTCATCTTAATTTTTCGGAATATTCCGTCTGACTTTTTTCTCGTAAATTCCAACCGTGTGTACGCGGCATAAGGGAAATATTCATGTGATGTTCAGCAGTAATTACAGGGTGCACTCATATACAGAATGTGAGTTTACTATTCCTTTTTAGCAATTACATAGCATATAATGGTCAGCACAGACAGGAGCTGTGCAGGACTAATTCAGTATTTCTACAGTCTGTCAATGTTTTAAATTGTATTTTTATTTTAGGAAAATCTGTACCAATAGATAAATCTGTAGGCTGCCAATGCTCTGAACCACTGACCATGGAACAAATCTGCGGTCAGTGAAGTCAGAGTTCCTGATCTGCATACTTATGTTGAGTTACTGCCTCAGAAACTACTGAAGCCAATAGATTAAAATAGCAGTCTGGCAACTATTCTTTTTAAGTGGTCAGCTTATGTTAGTGGTGATAACCTTTAAAAATACAGTGGCATGAAATAGCATGCAAATTCCCTTGGAATTAACTGTTTTTCTGCAGTAGTTTGCCATAAAATATCACAACAAAAATCACAACAATTGACAAACACAATGGTGTTGATTTACTAAAAGCAAATAGACTGTACACTTTGCAAAGTGCAGTTTCTCTCTGCAAGTACAGTTGTTTCAGAGCTTTGTAAATTAGGTAAAGCTTCATTTTGCAAAGAGTACCCAATCAAATGCAAGGACATTTTTTTTAAAAAACAGCATTTTTGCTTATGTACTAAGCTGTGGAGCAATGCACTTGCAGAGTGCACAGTCTTTTTGAATTTAGTAAATCAACCCGCATACAAACAATTCTAATTTCTTGTGTCTTCATTGAACACACTCATTAAACATTCGCAGTGCTGGAGGAAAAAGTAAGTGAACCCTTGGAGTTAAAGTAATACTAAATGCACACTGTTTAATTTACCTTATCCATTCTCTTTCTGTATATGGATAATGACACTGTAATTGTTTTATCCACTTAAGCCCCGGACCATTTCGCTGGTCAAAGACCAGGCCACTTTTTGCGATTCGGCACTGCGTCGCTTTAAAGTGGTTGTAAACCCAGGTAAAAGTATTTTTTTTTTATAAACCACCTGTAAGAAAAAGCCATAATGAGCTATTATGACTAGCATAATAGCTCATTATGCATCACTTACCTTAGATCGGGGGCCCCCGAAGCCGTCCTTGTCTCCCTCTCCAGCCGCATCCATCGCTGCGGCGATAGCCGGAAGATTACTTCCGGCTATCGCCGCTCCAGCCAATCACAGCGCCACTCCGGCGCTGTGATTGGCCTGGGCGGCGAAGACGTCACTCAGCGCATGCATGCAGGAGCCATAAAATCCGTCTAAGCGGGATTTGTGAATGGGATTAACCCTGTAAATGCACCGTTGTCTACGGTGCGCATGCACAGTAGACATCGGTGCATGTCTTTTATTGCAAATATCTCCTAAACCGTTTAGGTTTAGGAGATATTTCTTGCACCTACAGGTAAGCCTTAATCTAGGCTTACCTGTAGGTGCAAGTTGCATAAGT
This sequence comes from Rana muscosa, assembly GCA_029206835.1. Lineage (NCBI taxonomy): Eukaryota > Metazoa > Chordata > Amphibia > Anura > Ranidae > Rana > Rana muscosa. The sequence goes on along the minus strand of CM055123.1, from coordinate 101,689,075 downwards.
GGGTTTACAACCACTTTAACTGAAACAAAATTGGCATCCTTTTCTTCCCACAATCAGAGCTTTCTTTTGATGGTATTTGATCACCTCTGCGGTTTTTATTTTTTGCGCTATAAACAAAAATAGAGCGAAAAATTTGAAAAAAATTCAATATTTTTTACTATAATAAATATCCCCAAACAATATATAAAAAAAATAATAATTTTCCCTTAGTTTAGGCCGATACGTATTCTTCTACATATTTTTAGTAAAGAAAAATCGCAATAAGCGTTTATTGATCGGTTTGCACAAAAGTTATAGCGTCTACAAAATAGGGGATAGTTTTATGGCATTTTTATTAATATTTTTTTTTTACTAGTAATGGCAGCAATCAGCGATTTTTATCCTGACTGCGACATTATGGCAGACACATCGGACACTTGACACATTTTTGGGACCATTGTCATTTTTACAGCGATCAGTGCTATAAAAATGCACTGTTACTGTGAAAATTACACTGGCAGTGAAGGGGTTAACCACTAGGTGGCGCTGTAGGGGTTAGGTCAGTACTAGGGAGTGATTCTTACTGTTAGGGGGCGTGGCTACACGTGACACGTCACGGATGACTGTTCCCGATCACGGGGAACAGCCATCAGTGACATGTCACTAGGCAGAATAGGGGAATGCCTTGTTTTCAAAGGCATCCCCCTGTTCTGCCTTTGCCGACTGCAATCGCGGGCCGCCCGGCAACATCGAGTTCCCGGGACCCGCGAACACGTTCACGAGGCACGTGGCGCGCGTGCGCCCGCTGGGCAGCAAATTTAAAGAGACGTACAGGTACGCCCATGTGCCTGCCCGTGCCATTCTGTCGACGTACATCTGCGTGCGGCGGTCGGCATGTCGTTAATATACAAAAAAATCTAAGTACCTTTTTTCCTAATTGATATACAGCTGTCACATGACCAAGCTCTTTCCCAGCCTGTCTGCAGGGAAACATAAGCAGGAGGAGCTTCTAGTCCTCTGCTGCTGATCACATGTTCAAAATAAATAAAAAAACTGCTTCTGGGATACGGAGTTAAAGTAAATAATTATTATCAATGAACTGTTTTAAAATGTCACACAAATGTATGTTTGAAATTAAATCTTTTTTATTTTTTTTAAATAACATGGTGTGGGCGTGGTGTAGCCTGTGTCTTAGACTAACGGGGAGGTGAAGCCTCCATCAATCAAGATGTAGTGTTTAACCATGGGCGTCCGCAGGTAGGAGCAAGGGGGGGACAAGTGCCCCCCTTGGAATTAGTGATCAGCAAGGTGTCCGCCATAGGCAGTGCGCAGAGTGTCAGCGGGTGCCGGGCGCTGGAACGCTCTCCATGTACCAGTACCCGGCACAGGAAGGAAGATTGCACTGTGGGCGGCAGCCGGCAGGGCTTTTCATTGTCTGATGTTAAGACAGCGCTGGTCTCTAGCATCAGGAGACAGCACACACAAAACCCTTCCTGCTTTCCCAGCTCTGCATATACCACAGAGAAGGGGTGGGTTATCCACAGCCCCTCAAGCCTGCAGCATGCATCAACAGGAGTCTGTGCCAGGAGCCTGACCTGCCACTGTGAGTTATAGACAATTCTCTTCTGTGGGGGGAAGAGAGCTCTGTGGGGGGATTGGGTATGCATACTGGCATAGCACACGCCTGAAATCTGCACCCTGTACATAGCACATGCTTGGAATCTGCACCCTGTACATAGCACACGCCTGGAATCTGCACCCTGTACATAGCACATGTGGGGATTCTGCACCCTGTACATAGCACATGCCGGGATTCTGCACCCTGTACATAGCACATGCCTGGATTCTGCACCCTGTACATAGCACATGCCTGGATTACGCACCCTGTACATAGCACATGCCTGGATTCTGCACCCTGTACATAGCACATGCCTTGATTCTGCACCCTGTACATAGCACATGCCTGGATTCTGCACCCTGTACATAGCACATGCCTGGATTACGCACCCTGTACATAGCACATGCCTGGATTCTGCACCCTGTACATAGCACACGCCTGGAATCTGCACCCTATACATAGCACATGCCTGGAATAATGTCTGCCGTTTCCCCTTTAAAAATATATACATGCGAATCGCGGCTAAGCCCCTTTCCTTCATGACATTGTCAAAAGGGGGCGGAGCATGGGTAATCTTAAAATGATGCCCCTCCCTAAAAAAGTTCTGCGGACGCCCATGTGTCCCACCCCTATTATGTTTAGCCAGTTAGTGGGCATGGAGGGGGAGGGAGTGAGTGAGTGAGTGAGTGAGCTGTCATTTACCACTGTGTATACACCCACATGTAGGACTCTATAGTCACATGGGCTGCTCAGATGTGATAGGAGAAAATGCTCAGGGTAGAAAATACACTGAAAATTGAGCATGTGCACTAGCTGCCAACACTGCTCTGAAAAATCTCCAACTGCAATGGGGTGGGGACATGGGCAGAAGAGAGAGACAGAGAACAGCAGGATCAACCAGGTTTTTTACAGAATACAGAAAACAAATCCCATAGTGACCCATGACAGAGTATGAACAACATGTAATACAGCATTTATTGATAGTTTTTAACCGCTTCCGGACCAGCCGCCGCAGTTATACTGCGGCAGGCTGGCTCCCCTGCACGAGCCGTCGTAGCTGTACGTTGGCTCTTTAAGGCACCTCCCAAAGCGTGTCCCCTAGGCTGATGCGAGTGCCCGGCGGTTGCGATGACTGCGGGCACCCGCGATTGCTCGTTACAGAGCGAGAACGGGGAAGTGTGTGTGTAAACACACAAATCCAGATTCTCTCAGGGGCGAGGAGACCGATTGTGTGTTCATACAATGCATGAACACCAATCAATCTCTTCCCCTAGTCAGTCCCATCACCCCTACAGTTAGAACAAACATTAAGGAGCACAATTAACCCCTTGATCGCCCCCTAGTGTTAACCCCTTCCCTGCCATTGACATTTTTACAGTAATCAGTGCATTTTTATAGCATTGATCGCTGTATAAATGCCAATGATCCCAAAAATGTGCCAAAAGTGTCCGATGTGTCCGCCATAATGTCGCAGTCCCAATAAAAATTGCAGATCACTGCCATTACTAGTAAAAAAGTAAATAATAATAAAAATGCCATAAAACTACCCCCTATTTTGTAGACGCTATAACTTTTGCGCAAACTAATCAATATACGCTTATTGCAATTTCTTTTACCAAAAATATGTAGAAGAATACATATGTGCCTAAACTGAGGAAAAATTTTGTTTTAAAAAAAAAATTAAAAAAATAAAAACCGCAGAGATGATCAAATACCACCAAAAGAAAGCTTCCTGTAGGCGATCACCTGGGACGTGACAGGTCCCAGGCGATCGCCTGTCCACTCACAGAGCGCTGCGCCGTTCGCGCATGCGCAGTGAGTGCCCGGCCGTGAAGCCGAAAGCTGTCACGGCCGGGTGCCCACACTGTGAATGGACGTGCCGGCGGAGGAGGGGGAAGAGGAGCGGAGCTCCAGGCGGCGCGTCGCTGGACAGTGGAGCAGGTAAGTGTATGTTTATTAAAAGCCAGCAGCTACACTTTTTGTAGCTGCTGACTTTTAATAAACATAAAAAAGGGTGGAACTCCGCTTTAAGCAGATCAACTACTTTGGATGGTATGTTTTCAGAGAGCTAATTTTTTGTGAGGCATGGTTCACATCAGCTAATGCCTCTTATGAACAGCAATCTTACAGTGTTTGAGTGTCTTTTATCAAAGTAGTTCTAAACCACACCTCCAAACTAATTTCATCAATTGGATTCCAGGTGTGCAAACTATTGACCCCAAATAGCTTTCGTTGAAGTAATTTGTTTATTGGTTCATTTACTTTTTCCTCAAATACTGTAAATGTTTATGGGGTGTGTTCAACAAAGACTCAAATTATAATTGTTTGTCTATTAGCTTAAAGTGTTTGTAAACCCAACATTTCATATTCCTGATATGTGTCTGCTGTACCTTGTACTTGTATGAAAAAGCATCCTGTTATCTTTGTATTGCTTCCTTTATGTGAAATCCCTGGTGTTCTTGCCAGTTCCTCTGCTTTCCTATTAAAAACCACACTGACCACACTAAACAGAAGAACACAACGTGGTCAGTTCTCTAGCTGTGCTGGGAACTCAGTGTGCTCTCCCCCATTGATCAGACTTGTCCTCACAGCCCCCCCCCCACAACCTTTCACTGGGAAGATTAGTGTTCGGTTGTTTCTCCTCCCCCCAGCTCTTAGGCTCCGTTTACACATGGACGTTTAGGGATCATGGCAGAATCACTGCGATTCTGCATGTGTTGGAGGGACCCCTGGTCTACAACTATGGTATATATATATATATATATATATATATATATATATATATATATATATATATAGATAGATAGATAGATATATATAGTCATGGCCGAAATTGTTGGCACCCCAGAAATTTTTCCAGAAAATCAAGTATTTCTCACAGAAAAGTATTGCAGTAACACATGTTTTGCTATACACATGTTTATTCCCTTTGTGTGTATTGGAAAAAAAACAAGAAAAGGGAGGAAAAAAGCAAATTGGACATAATGTCACACAAAACTCCAAAAATGGGCTGGTCAAAATTCTTGGCACCCTTAACTTAATATTTGGTTGTGCACCCTTTGGAAAAAAATAACTGAAATCAGTTGCTTCCTATAACCATCAATAAGCTTCTTACACCTCTCACCCGGAATTTTGGACCACTCTTCCTTTGCAAACTGCTCCAGGTCTCTCTTATTGGAAGGGCGCCTTTTACCAACAGCAATTTTAAGATCTCTCCACAGGTGTTCAATGGGATTTAGATCTGGACTCATTGCTGGCCACTTTAGAACTCTCCAGCGCTTTGTTGCCATCCATTTCTGGGTGCTTTTTGACGTATGTTTGGGGTCACTGTCCTGCTGGAAGACCCAAGATCTCAGAAAACTGGGTTTGCGTCCGACACTGGGCTCTACAGTGCGACCCAAAATCCATTGGTAATCCTCAGATTTCATGATGCCTTGCACACATTCAAGGCACCTAGTGCCAGACGAAGCAAACCAACCCCAAAACATCATTGAACCTCCACCATATTTCACTGTAGGTACTGTGGTCTTTTCTTTGTAGGCCTCATTCCGTTTTCAGTAAACAGTAGAATGATGTGCTTTACCAAAAAGCTCTATCTTGGTCTCATCTGTCCACAAGACGTTTTCCCAGGAAGGATTTTGGCTTACTCAAGTACATTTTGGCAAACTGTAATCTTGCTTTTTTATATCTCTGTGTCAGCATTTGGGTCCTCCTGGGTCTCCTGCCATAGCATTTCATTTAATTTAAATGTTGACGGATAGTTTGCGCTGACACTGATGCTCCCTGAGCCTGCAGGACAGCTTGAATTTCTTTGGAACTTGTTTGGGGCTGCTTATCCACCATCCGGACTATCCTGCGTTGCAACCTTTCATCAATTTTTCTCTTCTGTCCACTCCCAGAGAGATTAGCTACAGTGCCATGGGTTGCAAACTTCTCGATAATGTTGTGCACTGTGGACAAAGGCAAATCTAGATCTCTGGAGGTGGGATTGTAACCTTGAGATTGTTGATATTTTTCCACAATTTTGGTCCTCAGACAGTTCTCTTCTCCTCTTTCTGTTGTCCATGCTTAGTGTGGCACACACAGACACACAATGCAAAGACTAAGTGAACTTCTCTCCTTTTTATCTGCTTTCAGGTGTGATTTTTATATTGCCCACACCTGTTACTTGTCCCAGGTGAGTTTAAAGGAGCATCACATGCTTGAAACAATCTTATTTATCCACAATTTTGAAAGAGTGTCAATAATTTTGACCAGCCCATTTATGGAGTTTTGTGTGACATTATGTCCAATTAGCTTTTTTTCCCTCCCTTTTTTTGTTTTGTTCCAATACACACAAAGGGAATAAACATGTGTATAGCAAAACATGTGTTACTGCAATACTTTTCTGTGAGAAATACGTGATTTTTTGGAAAAATTTCTGGGGTGCCAACAATTTCGGCCAATGACTGTGTATATATATATATATATATATATATATATATATATATATATAGGAATTTTTATTTATTTATTTTTTACTACTAATGGCGGCAATCAGTGATTTATAGCGGGACTGCCATATTGCAGTAGACAATTGGACCCTAACTGACATTTTGGGAACCAGTGACACTGATACAGTGATCAGTGCTAAAAATATACACTGTCACGGTACTAATGACACTGGCTGGGTAAGGGTTAAACATCTAGGGCGATCAAAGGGTTAAATGTGTGCCTAACCAGTGTTTTGGCGTAGTGTGCGAGGTGCTTTTACTAAGGTAAGTAATGGATTTTTTTCCCTGCTTTGCGGAGAAAAAAAAAACATTACTTCCCCACTGACAGGACAGAGCTCTGCCTTGTTTACATAGGCAGAGCTCTGTCATGTGTATCTTCCCGACGAATGGTGGATGCCGACGGTCATCTATTGGCTGGCACCCATTGATCAGCATCTGCTGTGTATAATCACAGCACAGCCAGGTCGCCGGTGGTGCCCGCATGCACCCCCTACCCGGAAGTGGCAGATAATGTACCTATTACGTGATTCGGTGCAGCAGAGCTGCCCTGCCACCGTATATTTAAGTTATATGGTTGAAAGCAGTTACATGCCATCAAAAGAAAACTTTATCTATCTAAAAAATCCATCTAAAATGATTTTCAGTTTTTATTTTCAGTTTACTATTGCATGGCCAAGTAGTTGTCGGTCACACTATCAAAGCACTAAAAACTGAAAAAGGGCCAAGAAAAGGGGTAACATGCTGGTACTGAGGTGGTTAAAAAGAAAAACAGTATCCACAGATGATAAACACATACCTATAGCATTTAGTCATATTTTTACTTAAAGTGGAGTTCCAACGACATTAAACAATTAAAAAAATATAAAAAAATCTGAAGTTAATACATTGCCATGTAATACTTACGTTTTTGCCGCATTTCTTCTCCCGATGTCACGTTTAATACCCAAAAGAAACGTATATTATTCATTGCTGGCTGTTGTTATTTTGCTTGTGGGCATGTGAAGCCCACAAGCATTTATTTTTGGGATACGGTGCAGCTGAGCGACCAGCATGCACCGCCCGTTCTCACGCATGCGTAGTAATGCGCCGTAGCCACGCTGTAAAGTATACAGGTTGCCATAATAACGGGCAAGTGCCTGCCCCGTTGTTAAGGCAACCTAGCCCTCGGCGCTGCCCACTGACTCCTGGGAAATTATGACACACGTCTCCCAGAAACGGTAGCGAACTGAGGCGCAGAGGAAAGTGACGTAAGGAGTCTAGGTGATGAAGAAGGAAGATTTCAAGGGACCACATAGCAACAGGCATAAAAAGGTAAGTAAAAAAATAAAATAAATCTCCAAATGTTTTTCTTTGTATTATTTCATGCACATTAATGACATTTTTTTTTTGGGGTGGAACTCCACTTTAAATATGTAAACCTCCTTCTGCAGTTTTCTAAACTATATTTCATGGTATGTTTGAATTCTATAATTACATTAGCCTTAATAAGTTAACATTATTAACATCTGTAATTATCTTGCTTTATAATTTTACCCCAGAGACTGATTTACAACCTAAATTATCCCTTATTTATTTTTCTAATCTCCAGCTGGTTGTTCCCCTTCTTGCTTACAGATACAAATGCCTGAAAAAACCCTGCTGGGAAAGAATCCCACATTTCAAAGTTTATCTGCCACCCACAAAAAGAGCCAGGTTTGATGGGATTAAGAAGAACAACTCATTCATCTTATCCAGTCCTCCAGCAGGAGCTTGATCACTACTCTTTGTGTCTATATACGGAGGAAGTTGGGGGGTAGGGATGAGCTTCGTGTTCGAGTCGAACATACGTTCGACTCGAACATTGGCTGTTCGATCGTTCGACGAAGATCGAACGATTTGGGCCGTTCGCGCCAAATTCGAGTGACGCGAACGGCCCACAATGCACTACGCCATCGCAGTGTCATCCAGGCGCTGTGATTGGCCAAGCATGCACTGTGACCCCGCATGCTTGGCCAATCACAGCGCCGGCAGCGAGGAGAGCAATGATTGGCCACAGGCAGGATGCCTGTGGCCAATTATTGCTGAGGGTGTTTAGTACACGCCCCACACTATAAAAGGCCGCCAGCACGGCGGCCTAGTGTAGTGTGTTCCGGAGCAGGGATAGAGTAGCATAGGCAGGGACAGTGACTGTTATTTCTTTCTTGCTTAACCTGGATTCCTTTAGTTTAGGGAAAGAGAAGGATAGGTAGGGAGAGTGTCAGTGTGTTTTGTGCTTCTGCTATAGTGTGCTTAAAAAAAACATTTATTCTAGGGACAGAAAACTCTAGGTAGGGACAGTGTCAGTTTCTTTCACTCTGCAAGTCCTTGTTTCCAGGGACCTGTAAGGACAGTGAGTTAATTGTCCTTGTGCTATATTGTGCTTAAAAAAAACATTTATTCTAGGGACAGAAAACTCTAGGTAGGGACAGTGTCAGTTTCTTTCACTCTGCAAGTCCTTGTTTCCAGGGACCTGTAAGGACAGTGAGTTAATTGTCCTTGTGCTATATTGTGATTAAAAAAAACATTTATTCTAGGGACAGAAAACTCTAGGTAGGGACAGTGTCAGTTTCTTTCACTCTGCAAGTCCTTGTTTCCAGGGACCTGTAAGGACAGTGAGTTAATTTTCCTTGTGCTATATTGTGATTAAAAAAAACATTTATTCTAGGGACAGAAAACTCTAGGTAGGGACAGTGTCAGTTTCTTTCACTCTGCAAGTCCTTGTTTCCAGGGACCTGTAAGGACAGTGAGTTAATTGTCCTTGTGCTATATTGTGCTTAAAAAAAACATTTATTCTAGGGACAGAAAACTCTAGGTAGGGACAGTGTCAGTTTCTTTCACTCTGCAAGTCCTTGTTTCCAGGGACCTGTAAGGACAGTGAGTTAATTGTCCTTGTGCTATATTGTGATTAAAAAAAACATTTATTCTAGGGACAGAAAACTCTAGGTAGGGACAGTGTCAGTTTCTTTCACTCTGCAAGTCCTTGTTTCCAGGGACCTGTAAGGACAGTGAGTTAATTTTCCTTGTGCTATATTGTGATTAAAAAAAACATTTATTCTAGGGACAGAAAACTCTAGGTAGGGACAGTGTCAGTTTCTTTCACTCTGCAAGTCCTTGTTTCCAGGGACCTGTAAGGACAGTGAGTTAATTGTCCTTGTGCTATATTGTGCTTAAAAAAAACATTTATTCTAGGGACAGAAAACTCTAGGTAGGGACAGTGTCAGTTTCTTTCACTCTGCAAGTCCTTGTTTCCAGGGACCTGTAAGGACAGTGAGTTAATTTTCCTTGTGCTATATTGTGATTAAAAAAAACATTTATTCTAGGGACAGAAAACTCTAGGTAGGGACAGTGTCAGTTTCTTTCACTCTGCAAGTCCTTGTTTCCAGGGACCTGTAAGGACAGTGAGTTAATTTTCCTTGTGCTATATTGTGATTAAAAAAAACATTTTTTCTAGGGACAGAAAACTGTAGGTAGGGAGAGTGTTTTTTTTCTTTCACTCTGCAAGTCCTTGTTTCCAGGGACCTGTAAGGACAGTGAGTTAATTTTCCTTGTGCTATATTGTGATTAAAAAAAACATTTATTCTAGGGACAGAAAACTCTAGGTAGGGACAGTGTCAGTTTCTTTCACTCTGCAAGTCCTTGTTTCCAGGGACCTGTAAGGACAGTGAGTTAATTTTCCTTGTGCTATATTGTGATTAAAAAAAACATTTTTTCTAGGGACAGAAAACTGTAGGTAGGGAGAGTGTTTTTTTTCTTTCACTCTGCAAGTCCTTGTTTCCAGGGACCTGTAAGGACAGTGAGTTAATTTTCCTTGTGCTATATTGTGATTAAAAAAAACATTTTTTCTAGGGACAGAAAACTGTAGGTAGGGAGAGTGTTTTTTTTCTTTCACTCTGCAAGTCCTTGTTTCCAGGGACCTGTAAGGACAGTGAGTTAATTGTCCTTGTGCTATATTGTGATTAAAAAAAACATTTTTTCTAGGGACAGAAAACTCTAGGTAGGGAGAGTTTTTTTTTTTTTTCACTCTGCAAGTCCTTGTTTCCAGGGACCTGTAAGGACAGTGAGTTAATTGTCCTTGTGCTATATTGTGCTTAAAAAAAACATTTATTCTAGGGACAGAAAACTCTAGGTAGGGACAGTGTCAGTTTCTTTCACTCTGCAAGTCCTTGTTTCCAGGGACCTGGAGAGACATTGAGTGAATTGTCCTTGTGCTATATTGTGATTAAAAAAAACATTTATTCTAGGGACAGAAAACTCTAGGTAGGGACAGTGTCAGTTTCTTTCACTCTGCAAGTCCTTGTTTCCAGGGACCTGTAAGGACAGTGAGTTAATTTTCCTTGTGCTATATTGTGATTAAAAAAAACATTTTTTCTAGGGACAGAAAACTGTAGGTAGGGAGAGTGTTTTTTTTCTTTCACTCTGCAAGTCCTTGTTTCCAGGGACCTGTAAGGACAGTGAGTTAATTTTCCTTGTGCTATATTGTGATTAAAAAAAACATTTTTTCTAGGGACAGAAAACTGTAGGTAGGGAGAGTGTTTTTTTTCTTTCACTCTGCAAGTCCTTGTTTCCAGGGACCTGTAAGGACAGTGAGTTAATTGTCCTTGTGCTATATTGTGCTTAAAAAAAACATTTATTCTAGGGACAGAAAACTCTAGGTAGGGACAGTGTCAGTTTCTTTCACTCTGCAAGTCCTTGTTTCCAGGGACCTGGAGAGACATTGAGTGAATTGTCCTTGTGCTATATTGTGATTAAAAAAAACATTTATTCTAGGGACAGAAAACTCTAGGTAGGGACAGTGTCAGTTTCTTTCACTCTGCAAGTCCTTGTTTCCAGGGACCTGTAAGGACAGTGAGTTAATTTTCCTTGTGCTATATTGTGATTAAAAAAAACATTTTTTCTAGGGACAGAAAACTGTAGGTAGGGAGAGTGTTTTTTTTCTTTCACTCTGCAAGTCCTTGTTTCCAGGGACCTGTAAGGACAGTGAGTTAATTTTCCTTGTGCTATATTGTGATTAAAAAAAACATTTATTCTAGGGACAGAAAACTCTAGGTAGGGACAGTGTCAGTTTCTTTCACTCTGCAAGTCCTTGTTTCCAGGGACCTGTAAGGACAGTGAGTTAATTTTCCTTGTGCTATATTGTGATTAAAAAAAACATTTTTTCTAGGGACAGAAAACTGTAGGTAGGGAGAGTGTTTTTTTTCTTTCACTCTGCAAGTCCTTGTTTCCAGGGACCTGTAAGGACAGTGAGTTAATTGTCCTTGTGCTATATTGTGATTAAAAAAAACATTTTTTCTAGGGACAGAAAACTCTAGGTAGGGAGAGTTTTTTTTTTTTTTCACTCTGCAAGTCCTTGTTTCCAGGGACCTGTAAGGACAGTGAGTTAATTGTCCTTGTGCTATATTGTGCTTAAAAAAAACATTTATTCTAGGGACAGAAAACTCTAGGTAGGGACAGTGTCAGTTTCTTTCACTCTGCAAGTCCTTGTTTCCAGGGACCTGGAGAGACATTGAGTGAATTGTCCTTGTGCTATATTGTGATTAAAAAAAACATTTATTCTAGGGACAGAAAACTCTAGGTAGGGACAGTGTCAGTTTCTTTCACTCTGCAAGTCCTTGTTTCCAGGGACCTGTAAGGACAGTGAGTTAATTTTCCTTGTGCTATATTGTGATTAAAAAAAACATTTTTTCTAGGGACAGAAAACTGTAGGTAGGGAGAGTGTTTTTTTTCTTTCACTCTGCAAGTCCTTGTTTCCAGGGACCTGTAAGGACAGTGAGTTAATTTTCCTTGTGCTATATTGTGATTAAAAAAAACATTTATTCTAGGGACAGAAAACTCTAGGTAGGGACAGTGTCAGTTTCTTTCACTCTGCAAGTCCTTGTTTCCAGGGACCTGTAAGGACAGTGAGTTAATTTTCCTTGTGCTATATTGTGATTAAAAAAAACATTTTTTCTAGGGACAGAAAACTGTAGGTAGGGAGAGTGTTTTTTTTCTTTCACTCTGCAAGTCCTTGTTTCCAGGGACCTGTAAGGACAGTGAGTTAATTGTCCTTGTGCTATATTGTGCTTAAAAAAAACATTTATTCTAGGGACAGAAAACTCTAGGTAGGGACAGTGTCAGTTTCTTTCACTCTGCAAGTCCTTGTTTCCAGGGACCTGTAAGGACAGTGAGTTAATTTTCCTTGTGCTATATTGTGATTAAAAAAAACATTTTTTCTAGGGACAGAAAACTGTAGGTAGGGAGAGTGTTTTTTTTCTTTCACTCTGCAAGTCCTTGTTTCCAGGGACCTGTAAGGACAGTGAGTTAATTTTCCTTGTGCTATATTGTGATTAAAAAAAACATTTTTTCTAGGGACAGAAAACTGTAGGTAGGGAGAGTGTTTTTTTTCTTTCACTCTGCAAGTCCTTGTTTCCAGGGACCTGTAAGGACAGTGAGTTAATTGTCCTTGTGCTATATTGTGCTTAAAAAAAACATTTTTTCTAGGGACAGAAAACTCTAGGTAGGGAGAGTGTTTTTTTTTTTTCACTCTGCAAGTCCTTGTTTCCAGGGACCTGTAAGGACAGTGAGTTAATTGTCCTTGTGCTATATTGTGCTTAAAAAAAACATTTATTCTAGGGACAGAAAACTCTAGGTAGGGACAGTGTCAGTTTCTTTCACTCTGCAAGTCCTTGTTTCCAGGGACCTGTAAGGACAGTGAGTTAATTTTCCTTGTGCTATATTGTGCTTAAAAAAAACATTTATTCTAGGGACAGAAAACTCTAGGTAGGGACAGTGTCAGTTTCTTTCACTCTGCAAGTCCTTGTTTCCAGGGACCTGGAGAGACATTGAGTGAATTGTCCTTGTGCTATATTGTGATTAAAAAAAACATTTATTCTAGGGATAGAAAACTCTAGGTAGGGACAGTGTCAGTTTCTTTCACTGTGAAAGTCCTTGTTTCAAGGGACAGAGAAGGACACCTGAAGGTAGCCCTTATTGCTTTTTTCCCATCTCCCTGCAGGCCATCTATTAGAATGTCTGGAAGGCAAACAAGGAGAGGCAGACAGTCAGGAGGCAATAAAAGAGGGCAAGCAGGCTCTGTGTCTGGGGGCAACAGTGCTGGTCGTGGACGCGGTGCATTGTCATCAGCACATGGCCATGGGACACGCTTGTCCTTCTTTTCGGCAGCTGGACATGTTGAGCCACATCATGCCGAAGACTTGGTAGAGTGGATGACCAAGCCCTCCTCCTCCTCCTCATCCTCTCTCACCCAGGCTCAGGGTACTGGAAAAGCAGCTGCCAAAGCGTCGTCTTCCCTGGTATCAATGTCAGACAAATCATCAGTCACTCCTTCCCTAGACCCACCATGTCCTCCTCCTGAGGAGTCCCCCGAACTGTTTCAGCACAGTGTTGGGTACATGCTCCAGGAGGATGCCCAGCGTTTCGAAGGGTCTGATGATGAAACCCAGCTAGAGGAAGGCAGTAGCGTGAGAGCAGACAGAGGGGATGCTCAAGAAGGACACCAATCTGGCAGTCATGTTCCAGCAGCTGCAGCATACTGCCAGATTGGCTCCAGTGATGAGGAGGGAGGGGATGATGAGGTCAATGACTCCACGTGGGTGCCTAATAGGAGAGAGGAGGAGGAGGAGGATGAGGAGGAGGCACATCTCCAACGAGGCAGGATGCCCTTTGGTGGCCAGCGTAAGGGCAGTACACCGACGGAATCACACCGCAGAGCTCCGCCTGTGCAGGGCGCTGCCTCTGCCCGTCATTCAAAAAGTTCTTTGGTGTGGGCCTTTTTTGAGGCTAGTGCATCAGATCGCACAGCTGCTGTTTGCAACATATGTCTCAAGCGTATATCGCGTGGCCAAAACATCAGCCGCTTGGGTACCACATGCCTGACCAGACATATGTTGACCTGCCATGCAGCTCGTTGGCAAGCCTACCTCAAAGACCCACACCAAAGAACAAAGCGGACCTCTCCTTGCACCGCATCAGCTGGGATCTCCAACCCCACTATAACTTCAGTCCTCTCTGAAACATGCACTGAGAGGAATGAAGGTGTAGAATTAGGTGTGTCACAGCCAAGTACTTGCGCCCACTCTGCTAGCAGTACACCGACGTCCGATTCTAGCAGGCAAATTTCCCTGCCCCAGCTGCTGGACCGTCGAAAGAAGTTCACTCCCAGCCATCCACATGCCCAGCGGTTGAATGCTAGCTTGGCTAAATTGCTAGCGCTTCAACTGCTGCCTTTTCAGTTGGTAGACTCGGCCCCCTTCCGTGAGTTTGTGCAATGTGCGGTTCCTCAGTGGCAGGTTCCCAAACGCCACTTTTTCTCACGGAAGGCTATTCCGGCTCTCTACCGGCATGTGGAAGGCAATGTCTTGGCCTCGCTGGACAGGGCGGTCAGCGGTAAGGTGCATATTACCGCTGACTCATGGTCCAGCAGGCATGGACAGGGACGTTACCTTTCTTTCACGGCCCATTGGGTCACTCTTTTGGCAGCTGGGAAGGATTCAGGACAAGGTGCAGTAGTGTTGGAGGTTGTCCCACCGCCACGCCTCCAAAATGCTACTACTGGTTGTGACACACCTCTCTCCTCCACCCCCTCCTCTTCTTCTTCCTCCATGGCCTCTTCCTGTGGTTTGTCCTATGAACCAGCGGTGCTCCGTAGCCGTTCACGGGGCTACGCAAGTACGCAGGCAAAAAGATGCCATGCCGTGCTTGCGCTGGTGTGTTTGGGGGACAGAAGCCACACTGGGGCAGAGGTCCTGTCTGCTCTGCAGGGCCAGGCCGAGAGGTGGTTGACGCCACGCCAGCTTAAGCCAGGAATGGTGGTTTGCGACAATGGCACCAACCTCCTCTCCGCCCTCCGACAGGGACAACTGACCCATGTGCCCTGTGTGGCTCACGTCCTTAACCTGGTGGTGCAGCGGTTCTTGGGCAGGTACCCGGGCTTACAGGATGTCCTGAGGCAGGCCAGGAAAGTCTGTGTGCATTTCCGCAGATCTTATAATGCCAGTGCTCGCCTGGCTGAGCTGCAAAAGGAGTTGAACCTGCCCAAGAACCGCCTTATATGTGACATGCCCACCAGGTGGAACTCAACGTTGGCCATGCTGCAGCGGCTGCACACGCAGCAGAGGGCCATCAATGAGTACCTGTGCGACTACGGCACCAGGACAGGGTCAGGGGAGCTTGGTTTTTTTTCTCCACGCCAGTGGGGCATGATCAGGGATGCATGCACTGTCCTGGCACCATTTGAGGAGGCCACGAGGATGGTGAGCAGTGACAGTGCATGCATCAGTGACACTGTACCTCTTGTCCACCTGTTGGAGCACACGCTGCGTGGAATAATGGACAGGGCACTTGAGGCAGAACAGAGGCAGGAAGAGGAGGACTTCCTTGCCTCTCAAGGCCCCCTTTACCCAGACAGTGTTCCTTCTGTCCCACCCATCGCACAGGAAGAGGAGGAGGAGGAGGAGGAGGAGGAGGAGGATTGTGTCAGCATGGAGGTGGAGGCTGGCACTCAGCATCATCAGCAGCAGTCTTTTAGGGATGATTTACAGTCCCAAGAAACCAGTGGACTTGTACGTGGCTGGGAGGAGGTGGCTGCGGATCATGTCGTCCTTAGTGACCCAGAGGACTCCGGAGCGAATGCCTCAGCAAACCTACGCTGCATGGCCTCCCTGATCCTGCAAAGTCTGCGGAAGGATCCTCGTATTCTTCGGATCAAGGAGAGGGACCATTACTGGCTGGCCACTCTCCTTGATCCACGGTACAAGGGTAAGGTTGCGGACCTTATGTTACCGTCGCAGAGGGAGCAGAGGATGAGACAACTCCGGGAGGCCTTGCAGAAAGGTCTGTGCAACGCGTTCCCAGAGACTGGGAGGTTGCAAACTCCTGGTCCTGGACAACGAGTTGCTGAGGCTTCGGCCAGTCAAAGAAGGAGCGGTGGGGAAGGTGGCCGTCTGACCGATGCGTTCAGACAATTCTTTAGTCCGCAGCCCCAAAGTATGATCGGTTCCAGCAACCATCGCCAGCGTCTGATAAACATGGTGCAGGAATATCTAGGGGCAAGGTCAGACTTGGACACCTTCCCCACCGAAAATCCTCTGGCTTACTGGGTCTTGAGGATGGATCACTGGCCAGAGCTTGCACAGTATGCAATTGAGCTACTGGCCTGTCCTGCATCCAGCGTTCTTTCGGAACGCACATTCAGTGCTGCTGGAGGATTTGTCACGGATCACAGGGTGCGCCTGTCCACCGACTCGGTTGATCGACTGACTTTCATCAAGATGAACCAGTCTTGGATCACCACCAGCTACCACACACCTGATGCTGATATAACAGACTAATTGATTTTAAAATGTCACATCCCTTCAAGACTGATGCTGATGCTGAGTGCCTGTGCTGTTATGTTGACTGCCTATCCTCCTCCTCCGAGTCCTCAATGATACGATTGATGATGATAGCTTGGAAGATCATTTTTGTTTATGGGTGCCGCCACCAGTGCCTAACGCCCAATTTTTCAGCCCCTGTTTAACAGTGGCGTGTAATTACAATTTTTGAAGCAATACTTTGCAACAGGGCTCATTGCTGTGCTCCAAGTACAGTATCTGTGAGGAGTTGCAGTGTTGTGCCACCAGTGCCTAAGGCCCAATTTTTCAGCCCCTGTTTAACAGGGGCGTGTCATTACAATTTTTGAAGCAATACTTTGCAACAGGGCTCATTGCTGTGCTCCAAGTACAGTATCTGTGAAGGGTTGCAGTGTTGTGCCACCAGTGCCTAAGGCCCAATTTTTCAGCCCCTGTTCAACAGGGGCATGTAATTACAATTCTTGATCTAATAATTCACAGCAGGGCCCATTGCTGCACCCACCAAGAGTAACTGTCAGGGCTTACAGTGTTGTGGCACCAGCACCACCATCAAAGGCCCAATTTTTACTACCACTGTTCAACAATTATATGTAATTAAAATTCCTGATATAATAGTTGACAGCAGGGCGTTCCAGCACCAACCAAGAGTAACTGTGAGTGCTTACAGTGTTGTGCCAACACCAACAACTAAGGGGCCTATTTCTGCAGAGTATATACGGCAGGTCCCTACTTTCAAACATCCAACTTACAAACGACTCCTACTTGCAAACGCAAGAAGACAACAGGAAGTGAGAGGAAATCTACCACTAGGAAGGAAAATTCTCTCCTGTAAGAATAAATATGGGAGAAAGGTGTCTCCTCTGTACTGATGCTTTATCAGCAATCCTTGTTTCAAGAAAAACACCACATTTCAAAAACAGTTGTCATTAGGACGGAAAGTGAGGTGAAATGTTCTGAACAGGGGCACAGACAGCAAAACAAATGTTACAGGGGTGATAACCCTTACCTATGTTTTCCAAAAAGTTTAAAAATAGATTTTTGGTCTGGAGCTACACTTCAACAATGTACCTGTTCAAAATTACAAACAGATTCTACATAAGAACAAACCTACAGTCCCTGTCTTGTATGCACCGCCTGTATACGGCTGTTCAGAGTATATAGGGCCTTTTTTATTTTATGTGCGGGGTTCCCCTTAATATCCATACAAGACCCAAAGGGGCTGGTAATGGGCTGGGGTAGGGGGGGGGGTCATGGGGTAGCTATGCCATTTTTCTTAAAGATTTTCATCCATATTACCGGGACCAGACATTACATTAAAGCCGCAAGCAGTTTTAAATGGCTTTTTTTTCCTTTAGAAGTGTCATTTTGTGCAGGGACAGTTCTAAACACGGGAAACACGTGGCACTTCACAGGCATACTTTAGACACCCCCCAGGTACGATATTTAAAGGAATATTTGACTTTTTTTTTTTCACTTTATGCATCATTAAAATGACTGCTCCCGGAAAACGACCGTTTTTAAAACTTATTTTTGCATTGATACATGTCCCCTGGTGCAGAACCCGGGTTCCCAAACCCTTTTTAGGACAATAACATGCATAATAGTTGTTATAATTAGCACTTTAGAATTCGAACGTTCGCATCCATTGTATTTAATAGGGTTCTAATGTTCGTTCGAACTTTCGGTCCGTTCGCGGGTTCTGGTGCGAACCGAACCCGGGGGTGTTCGGCTCATCACTATTGGGGGGTAATGAGCTACAAGCACTGTCAAAATTATTAACATAATATTATCTGTTTACTTGGATACAAAATGAGGCAATAGTAACCAGATACAGATATATATATATATATATATTGTGACAGCAGGAAGGTAAAGTCACCTGGTTGCATCCAGGGGGGTAGATATATTTCTCCCAGATTCAGGCTTTACGCCGACTTATACAACTAGGTGGAGAGTTGTATAAGCCCAGCTAAGGCTAGTGGGCTCATGGATGACTCATACCTCTAGGGAGAGTTGTATAAGCCCAGCTGAGGCTAGTAGGCTCATGGATGACTCATACCTCTAGGGAGAGTGCTGGGCGTCGTGCAGACAGGGAGTTGATGAGACCAGCTGAAGCTTGTCAGCTCATTTAGGCCTCTATAAGAACTCCCAGCTTCATTAGATGTTAGCTCATGCCTGGACCCAGACCTGTGTGGACTGTCTAGGGAGAGTGAACCCCTGTGCGGTGAGGCAAAGCCTGTGTGGCTATTTGTTTGGACTTTTACTAAACCAGGGACTTAGGGACTAGGACAGCACCAGGCTGATCCTAGTTGTTAGTTTAGGAAACCTGCATGTTTAGTCAGAGGTCACGCTGACCAGGATTTATTTTGTTTATGTTTCTTTTTGGCTTTGCTGTGTTTTTGTCACTGTACATAGAGAAATAAACCGCACCTTTTGATTTTGAAAACCACAACCTCCGTCTGCTGGCCCTGTTTTTGTGTGGGGAGCCCAACCAGGGGGTCACACACACCCGCTACCGAGTGAACCCCCTCACAGTTGGTGGAGAACCAGTGGCAGTTTTTTTTTAAGCCAGCATGGAGGAGATACTGAAACAGCTGGCTCTAGCAAATGCCAATCAACAGCAGACAAATGCAGGTTTGCAAAGGAGCCTTGCAGCCCAGCAGCAAGCTCATCAACAAGCCCAGCAGAAATCTGAGGCCCGCTTCATAGACCTGTTACAGAAGCAAGAGCAGAGACTACAACAAATGGAAGCAGTAATGCAGCAACGTCCGCAGACCAGTGAGGAAAGCCGTCCCACTAATACCGCGTCCTTTGGGGTGAGTCGTTTATTGACAAAAATGACTGGAGAGGATGATCCAGAGGTATTTTTGACCACATTTGAAAGGACTGCTGAAAGAGAAAAGTGGCCTGAGGAGCAGTGGGCTGGACTGGTGGCTCCTCTGTTAACTGGTGAATCGCAGAAGGCTTACTATGACCTAGAGCCTGACCAAGCAAAAGACTATGTGATGCTAAAAGCTGAAATATTGGCAAGGCTGGGTGTCACCCTGGCTGTCCGGGCTCAGCGTGTGCATAACTGGACTTTCCAGCTTGGAAAACCCCCCAGGTCTCAAATGTATGATCTCATTCACCTGAGCAGGAAGTGGCTACAGCCAGAGACTTTGTCCGCACCAGAGATTGTGGAACGTGTTGTAATGGATCGGTTTTTGAGAGCTCTTCCTACTGCCATCCAAAAGTGGGTAAGCCATGGAGACCCAGAGACGGCCGGTGGTCTTGTGGATCGTGTAGAGAAATACTTGGCTACAGAGAACCTGACGGCCTCTTCCAGAGACTCTCGGACTTTCCACCCTAAGACCAGACCATCCCCAGGGGCGGATAAGAGGATTCCAAGGGGTGAGGGTGGAGAGAGTGAGAGGGTGGGAGCTCTACCCACAGTTTGGCGAGAACAGCCTGGGAAGTCAGGGGCTCAAGAGGCAGCCAAATGGATTGTTTGCTACCGCTGCCGGCAAGCGGGACATATTGCAGCAAATTGCCCGGTTGTGGAGGAACCCATGCAATGTGACTTTCTGACGGACAGACGTCAGTCGCTGTGTGCGACAGTCGCATGCACTGCCATTCGGGGAACTGAGAAACATTTATGCAAAATGTGTATTAATGGTAGAAATGTTGTGGTATTACTGGATTCAGGTAGCCTTGTGACCCTGATAAAGGCTGAATTAGTTAAAACAGAGGTCTCTGGGAATAGCAAGGTAGCTGTTATTTGTGTGCATGGGGACACCCGAGAGTATCCAGTGACTACAGTGTGTTTCGAGACCCCCAAAGGTACCCTCTCTCATCCAGTGGGGTTAGTATCTCAATTACCGCATGATGCCATTGTGGGAAGGGATTTTCCGAAGTTCTGGGAACTGTGGGATGATCCTGAGCCCCCCACTGGTGCCCCTATGTACCAGGAATGTGATAGCCAGAACTCCTCTGAGAGTGGTGAGGACTCTCCAGAATTTCCCTTGTCAGTATTGGCAGGGGAGACTCAAGAAACTGGAGAGGAGCCCACCTCCTCAGACGAAAACCTACCGTCTGTGGAGTTTTCTGATCTGGAGGTTCACAGGGAAAATTTTGCCACAGAACAGTTAAAAGACCCCGCCCTAATAAAGGCACGGGAAAACGTAGTGGAAATAGATGGCGAGTTAGTGAACCCAGATAATACCTGCACTTACCCATACTTCAGCGTAGAGAAGGACCTACTGTATCGGGTGGCAAAAAGGGCAGAAGAAACCGTTGAGCAGCTTGTGGTGCCCAAACCTTACAGGAAGTTGGTGTTGGAGTTGGCCCATGGGCACATTCTTGGAGGTCATCTGGGGACAGAGAAAACCCGAGAGAGGGTATTACAGAGATTCTATTGGCCTGGGGTGATGAAGGACATAGAAAATTATTGTTCCTCCTGCCCTGTGTGTCAGAGGTCGGCCCCGATGCCACATTTCCGTAGCCCGCTGGTCCCTCTACCCATCATTGAGGTCCCGTTTGAGAGAATCGCAATGGATTTGGTAGGTCCTATAATCAATTCCGCTAGGGGGCATCAGTACATATTGGTTATAATGGACTATGCCACCCGTTATCCAGAAGCGATCCCTCTCAGAAATACCTCGGCCAAAACCATAGCCAAAGAGCTATCTCTTGTTTTTAGCCGGGTGGGTATTTGTAAAGAACTGCTTACGGACCAAGGTACACCCTTTATGTCCCGGGTTATGAAAGAGCTGTGTAAATTGTTCAAAGTGACGCAATTGCGTACATCTGTGTATCACCCCCAAACCGATGGGCTGGTTGAAAGATTCAACAAAACCCTAAAACAAATGTTGAAGAAAGTGGTGGATAGAGATGGAAAGGATTGGGACTGTCTACTTCCTTATTTGATGTTTGCTATTAGGGAGGTGCCCCAATCCTCTACGGGATTCTCCCCCTTTGAGTTACTGTATGGGAGACACCCAAGAGGGCTGTTGGATATTGCCAAGGAAACTTGGGAAAGTGAGAGTTCTCCCCACAGGAGTGTGATTGAGCATGTCGCCCTGATGCAAGATCGAATTGCACAGGTAATGCCCATCGTGAAGGAACATTTGGCCCAAGCGCAGTTGGCACAGCAGAGAGTGTACAACCGTGGAGCCAAGACCCGTACCTTTTCCCCGGGGGATAGGATATTGGTACTTGTCCCTACGGTTGAAAGTAAATTCCTTGCCAAATGGCAAGGCCCCTACGAGATAATGGAAAAAGTGAGCGAAGTGAATTACAAGGTCAGACAACCAGGAAGGCGAAAGCCCGAACAGATATATCACGTTAATCTGTTGAAAGCCTGGAGGGATAGAGAGTCCCTAGTCGCAGAAACTTGGTCACCAGCTCAAACTGGTTGCGTGATTCCGGAGGTTGGAATAGCAGCCACCTTGTCACAACCCCAACAACAGGAGGTTAAGGAGTTTGTGCTTCGCAACAAGGAGGTGTTCTCTGAGCTGCCGGGACAAACATCTGGGGTAGAGCATGATATTATTACCCCGCCCGGTGAAAGGGTGAAGTTAAAACCCTATCGGATCCCAGAGGCCCGACGGGAGGCAATACGGGAGGAAGTACAGAAAATGCTGAACTTAGGGGTGATAGAGGAGTCCCAAAGTGATTGGTCTAGTCCCATTGTGTTGGTGCCTAAACCGGATGGGAGCTGGCGATTTTGTAACGATTTTCGTCAGTTGAACAAAGTTACAAAATTTGACACCTACCCCATGCCACGTATAGATGAGTTGATCGACCGGCTGGGAACAGCCCGATACATGACGACTCTTGACCTCACAAAAGGGTATTGGCAAATTCCCCTGGCCAAGTCGGCCAAAGAGAAAACCGCATTTGTAACCCCAGACGGGGCGTTCCAATATAAGAGAATGCCGTTCGGGTTACAGAATGCGCCGGCCACATTCCAGCGGAAAATGGACCAGATACTGAGGCCCCATCGGAAGTATGCTGCGGCTTACCTGGATGACGTAATTGTCCATAGCACAGATTGGGCCTCACATCTGCCAAAAGTGCAAGCAGTCCTAGACTCTATCCGGGAAGCGGGGTTTACGGCTAACCCCAAGAAGTGTACCATTGGGCAGGAGGAGGCCAAATATCTTGGGTACACCATTGGCAGGGGAGTGATAAAACCCCAACTCAACAAAGTCGAGGCCATCCAGAGTTGGCCACGTCCCAACAGCAAGAAGCAGGTACGGGCCTTTCTGGGAATCGCGGGTTATTATCGGCGCTTCATTCCCCACTTTGCTTCTAAGGCTGTGCCCCTAACCAACCTGACGAAAGGGAAAGGGTCGGTCATGATTAAATGGACCCCCGAGGCTGAGGCAGCATTCCAATTCTTGAAACAAGCCTCATGTAGCCAGCCAGTGTTGTACTCACCCGACTTCTCTAAAGACTTTGTCGTACAAAGTGATGCGTCAGATGTGGGGTTAGGAGCAGTATTGTCCCAGGTCTGGAACGGGGAAGAGCACCCAGTCATTTACCTCAGCAGGAAGTTGAAGTCCCATGAGGTAAATTACGCCACCGTTGAAAAGGAGTGTTTAGCGGTGAAGTGGGCTCTAGATTCCCTTCGGTACTACCTGCTAGGTAGGCACTTTGACATGGTTACGGATCACGCTCCGTTAAAGTGGATGGCTCAAAACAAGGAGACAAATAGAAGAGTGAATAGGTGGTTCCTGGCCCTACAGGAATTCAACTTCACAGTAAAGCATCGCCCTGGCGTTCAAATGGGGAATGTGGATGCTTTGTCTCGAGTACATGAATGCCTGATTGCTGGTGTTCCAACCCCAAGGTTAAAACAAGAGGGGGGGGGTATGTGACAGCAGGAAGGTAAAGTCACCTGGTTGCATCCAGGGGGGTAGATATATTTCTCCCAGATTCAGGCTTTACGCCGACTTATACAACTAGGTGGAGAGTTGTATAAGCCCAGCTAAGGCTAGTGGGCTCATGGATGACTCATACCTCTAGGGAGAGTTGTATAAGCCCAGCTGAGGCTAGTAGGCTCATGGATGACTCATACCTCTAGGGAGAGTGCTGGGCGTCGTGCAGACAGGGAGTTGATGAGACCAGCTGAAGCTTGTCAGCTCATTTAGGCCTCTATAAGAACTCCCAGCTTCATTAGATGTTAGCTCATGCCTGGACCCAGACCTGTGTGGACTGTCTAGGGAGAGTGAACCCCTGTGCGGTGAGGCAAAGCCTGTGTGGCTATTTGTTTGGACTTTTACTAAACCAGGGACTTAGGGACTAGGACAGCACCAGGCTGATCCTAGTTGTTAGTTTAGGAAACCTGCATGTTTAGTCAGAGGTCACGCTGACCAGGATTTATTTTGTTTATGTTTCTTTTTGGCTTTGCTGTGTTTTTGTCACTGTACATAGAGAAATAAACCGCACCTTTTGATTTTGAAAACCACAACCTCCGTCTGCTGGCCCTGTTTTTGTGTGGGGAGCCCAACCAGGGGGTCACACACACCCGCTACCGAGTGAACCCCCTCACAATATATATATATAACAAAGTTTATACTCGTAAGACAAAAGTGTCACAAAATGCTCAAACAATATCTGGATTTTGGGTAGCTAGATCTCCTAATGAAAAGGAGTGAGCACTTTTTAAAATGTAAGCCTGCATATTTTATGTGGAATTAATAGTTTTGTACTGTTTTGAATCACTTTAAAAAGGGATGAGCTTCGAACCAGCCATGTGTCAGGGATGAGGTTTGAGCCGTCATGTGGCAGTGTATTGGAAGCTGTTGTATGGGGAGGATAGGGACAACTGACAAACTGCAAGGAAGAAATTAGGGTCATTAGCAGTCTGCACGTCACTTTTGTTAATTGTTCCATGTATTGGTTTTATTTATTAGGACAACTATCCTGAGCTTCCCTGCTGTGAGAGGCTCTGTGTAAAAAAAGTCCTCGTTTCTGCTCCCCCTACCTACCTCCTGGTAGTGTAGATCAGATCCAATCAGAGGGCAGGGGAGTGAGACCCAACAAAAACATCAGTAAGGACTTGCTGTGAAGAATCCGTGGATCATGGAAATTGTAGTTCTTTAAGTGGAGCTGACCCATACTTGTTAATGGAGGCTACCAGACTGTGGACTTCAATTTCCACAAGTTGATGCACCTGAAGGAGGAGAGAACCGTTTTCCCAGGCAAATAGTTGGAGATTGGGGCCAATCCAGAGAGGAGAGTGAAGGGTACAGACATATTGTGAGGGTTTGTGCTCTGCATCCAAGAAGCTGGAGCCAAGGAGGGAGGACAGACCTGTTTTTGATCCTACCAGAGACTGAGCTTGAGGGAGAGGGATGCTATGTTTTCAGGACCGGAGCTAAAAGACTGCACCCTGTGAGAGAATATGGGACCTGACTTCTAGAACCGGCAGGCTGCCAAGCCCATGGGACCAGCCTAGGCACCTGCCAGGAGTGGTAAAGCTGGACTACATGTCTCAAACTCCCACCAAACCCAGTTAATTCCATTGGGACTGCTCTTACTCTGCTGCATATCTACATTTACCGCTAACACTCTTAAAAGGACAGTGCACCACCTAAAGAAGACCCCACCGAAAGCTGGTCCAAATTAACTATTAGGCGCAAGGTAGTTTACGACATCTTAGTGGAGTACCTCATACATTAAGAACACATACTCTCATCCGCTGCTGGATTTCTATTCATAGTATACACACATGAACCCTCTTATTCTTCTTTAGCTGTTGCAGTCTAGAGACTCTAGTTGCACTTGTTATAGTTCAATCTACATTTCCTATAGTCTTTTGAGTGCCCATTAGTCATTCATCCATTATAGTGCTCTTAAGTCTTAAGTATATAATTATCTGTTCATTGATTTATGCCTCATTTAGTTGCAGTGCCTTAATACAGTTGATTAATTTACCTCCAAGGTGCTTGTGGTCTATTTTTGTCAGTATTATAGAGAGGTGACTTACTAAATCATAAAGAGGAGCTCCAGGCTCCTGACCAAAAAAAATCAAAGTCAACAGATACAAATAATGTATAGTAGTTTTAATGTTATATTGACAAGGCCTTTTTGTTAAGTTTGGGGTGCTCAAAGAGGAGCATTCGCTTGTTGCCGACTGTCTGTTCTTGGAGCTACCTTTAGTTCATAGCATGTCCCTGTATAAACAGTGTGCATCTAAACCCCCTATTCCCTTGGCAAAAATAGTCTAGAATAAGCTGATTAGGTCTAATGTGCCTAATTAAAACTGTGTTGCTGCTGGACAATTTTACACAGCTCTAACATCTGTATGGTGATGTGTTTAATTTTTGTATGAATTGGCTGTAGCTTATGTCTGCACATCGCAGCTGTAGATGAAAGAAACAGGATGTTTTATTTACAAAGCCTGTTCCCATTTTATACATGAATCATTTTTCAGATTTGTGTCAGTTTAAAAACTACAGCATGCTTCAGTTTTCTTCCTTCTTACTGGATTGTGTCTTATGGTATGTACGCACAAGCAGCTTTAATTTATAGACATGTGCACACTGAAATATTTTGTTTCGGAATTTCGTTTTTGTCCGAAAAATAAATTTATTTAGTTACTCCCGAAATTCGTTTTTATTTATTTTGTTTCATTAAAAAATGCATTCTTCTGAAAACCCAAATTAATTAACCACTTCAACACCGGGCTTTTTTTACCACCTCAATACTGGGCCTATTCTGGCACTTCTCTCCTACATGTACAAATCATCATTCTTTTGCTAGAAAATTACTCATAACCCCCAAACATTATATATGTTTTTTTTAGCAGACACCCTAGAGAATAAAATGACAGTCATTGCAACTTTTTTTCTTGCACAGTATTTGCGCAATAATTTTTCAACGCCTTTTTTGGGGGAAAAAAATGGTTTCATGAATTAAAAAATAACAAAACAGTAAAGTTAGCCCAATTTTTTTGTAAGATATGAAAGATGATGTTACGCCGAGTAAATAGATACCTAACATGTCACGCTTTAAAATTGCGGACACTCATGGAATGGCGCCAAACTTCGGTACTTAAAAATCTCCATAGGCGACGCTTTGAAAAATTTTCCAGGTTACCAGGTTAGAGTTACGGAGGAGGTCTAGTGCTAGAATTTTTGCACACGCTCTAACGCACGTGGCGATACCTCACGTATGTGGTTTAAACAGCGTTTACATATGTGGGCGGGACTTGCGTGTGCGTTCGCTTCTGATTGCGAGCTACCCGGGGACAGGGGCGTTTTTAATTTTTTTTTTTACTTCATTTTTTATTTTTACACTTTTTTACATTTTTTTTTATTTTATCACTTTTATTCCTAATACAAGTAATGTAAACATCCCTTGTAATAGGAATGGTGTGTGACAGGTCCTCTTTATGGAGAGATGCAGGGTCAATAAGACCCCACATCTCTCCTCCAGGCTGGAAAGCATGAGATTGTGAAAAAAAATTCACTGATCTCATGCTTACTAGCCGCAATGGCGGCTTTGTTTACTTCTGAGGAACCGGGCGTGACGTCATCACATTGCGCCCGGCCTCCGACGGTCATAGAGATGACTGGTGACCATCTGGTCACCAGTCATCTCTATGGTTCACCTCCGGCGCCGGACGTTTCATTCTCCGGGCCCCCGATGGCACGGGAGAGCCGGGAGATGCACCGGATGGCGGCAGGAGGGGGGGATGTCGACTCCCGCCGCCTATAAGAATGATCAAGCGGCAGAACCGCCGCTAAGATCGTTTTTATGGTGCGCAGAATCGCCGGCAGAAGACAAGGATATCTGAATGATGCCTCTAGCTGCAGGCATCATTCAGATATCCCCCCACAAAGCCCAGGATGTCATATGACATCCACCCAGGATGGGAGATCCCATCTGTGGACGTCATATTACTATGGGCGGGTAGGGAAGTGGTTAAGGTCGAATCTGTCATTGAAGGCTTATTGGTGTCTGTCGAATGTTCTAAGAAGATTCGACAGAGCAGCTAAACTGTACGACGCCGCAATCGTACATTTACGGTCGAATGTTCCGCCTAAAAGCTATAGAAGAATTCTAATGTTGTATGACACTAGTAATAATTTTATATTAATAAATTATTACTAGTCAACCAACTTTCGAATTCTTCTATAGCCTATGGGCCAAGCATTTGACCAGAAATGTATGATTGCGGTGTCGTACAGTTTAGCTGCTTGTCGAATCTTCTTAGAACTTTCGACAGACACCAATGACAGATTCATGTTTGTATGGTTTTTCGCTGCTTCGTCGAATCTTCGTCGTTCATGTCGAATGGTCTACCCCAACACTCTCTCTATAATGTCAAATCTTTTCTCTCTATGTCGAATCTTTCCTCTCTATGTAGAATAATCTTGGACTAATAGAGTTAAGGTTAGGCACATTCGACCACAGGTTCGATAGACACAGATTGTCATTGTCAGCGTCATGTCGAATCTCCTATCTATATCAAACTTTTGTAGCAACGAAAACGAAAATAAAGCATTTTTTTGTCGGATCTCTCGGATTTTGGATTCTGCACGTTCGTTTTTGTTTTAGCCTTTCTACCTATCCTGTTTACCATTATCACTAAAAGGGAAAGAAAATCCCAAATTTTGGGTTGTCACCATAACAGAGATAGAGAGGAGATCCTCCACTTGGGACATTGGTTCTGGTAATCCCGGTGATAACCAGAGATTCCCTCACTTTGGAAGGATCTAAACTCACTTTGGCTTCATTTAGACGTGCGGCTGGCAAAAATGCACAGATGAACCGCATTTTTGGCGCCCACCAACCTCCCCCTCTTAAATCGGAGCTCCACCCATAAGCATCCTCTTTTCTCATGATGGTTTACTATGAGGGAGTTCAATCCATATTGGGTTATAATTATGCAACATGCTCTGTTTGACCATCTTATTAATTTAAGTGGTCAACATTGATAGGTGAGTGAATTACTGTTAATGTGAAATCAGAGAGGATCGTGTGGTGTACACTAAAGAGAAGGCTGAAGGCATTTCACT
This sequence comes from Rana muscosa, assembly GCA_029206835.1. NCBI lineage: Eukaryota > Metazoa > Chordata > Amphibia > Anura > Ranidae > Rana > Rana muscosa. The sequence goes on along the minus strand of CM055123.1, from coordinate 101,660,610 downwards.
GTGGAGTGGACTTTGCTGCACATTTTACTGTGGTGGACATTTAACGTGTTTCCCCGAAAATAAGACCTACTGTGACTTTCGGGGAGGGCGGCAATATAAGCCCTACCCCGAAAATAAGACCTAGTTTAAGGTGGTTATGAAATCCTGGAATGCACAGTATTGCAGTGGTATGTGATGTGGACAGTGTGCGTTTCTGTGGTCCGTTTGTGCCAGATGCCTTCGGTATAGCGCCTCTCGGTGCTCAGCTGCCTTCCGCTGCTTTCCTCCTCTTCTCCCAGCTGTCAGCGGGAGATTTCCCCCCCCCCTGCAGTGATCGAAACAGGGAGGAAAGCTCTGGCGGGTCATGGAAGCGCCGAGCGGTGCTCAGCTGATCTCCCGCTGCTCTTCTCTTCTGCCAGCTGTCAGCGGGTGATCTCGGGCCCCCTTCCTCTGCAGTTCTCCGGCGGGTCACAAGAGCGGCGCTAGGGGAAGGTGTTTGTCATACATGGATTACAGAAAGGTACGGTTTTCATTGTGTGATACTGTAATACAGTGCATTCTGGAGTTTTGCAGCCACTTTAACTCAGTTCCACTGGCCACTGGGAATTCCTGACAGGCAGGGAGGGAGATGGGGAGAGAAGACAGCACATGACAAGCCCTACCCCAAAAATAAGCCCTACTGGGTCTTTTGTTGCCAAAAATTAATATAAGACCCGGGCTTATTTTCAGGGAAACACAGTAATTGCAATTTGCCCATATTTCAGACTATTTTGCACATTTTTTTGCGTAGGATATTTTGCACTTTATGTGTGTATACAGTTGTGCTCAGATGTTTACATACCCTGGCAGAATTTATGATTCCTTGCCCATTTTTCAGAGAATGATAACACAAAAACTTTTCTTTCACTCATGGTTAGTGTTTGGCTGATATTTTTGGGGATGTGTGAGCTACAAAGGCACAGGAAATTTGGTTAAAATTTATGGCAAGATGAATGCAGTATGTTATCAAAAAATACTGGAGGAACATTTGCATTCATCAGCCAGGAAGCTGCGCATGGGACGTACTTGGACATTCCAACATGACAATGATCTAAAACACAAGGCCAAGTTGACCTCTCATTGGCTACAGCAGAATAAAGTGAAGGTTCTGGAGTGGCCATCTCAGTCTCCTGACCTCAATATCATTGAGCCACTCTGGGGAGATCTCAAACGTGCAGTTCATGCAAGACAGCCCAAGAATTTACAAGAACTGGAGGCTTTTTGCCAAGAGGAATGGGCAGTTTTCCCATCTGAGAAGATAAGGAGCCTCATCCACAAATACCACAAAAGACTTCAAGCTGTCATTGATGTTAAAGGGGGCAATACACAGTATTAAGAACTGGGGTATGTAAACTTTTGATCAGGGTCACTTGGCTAGTTTTTGTTTTCATTAGGATTTAAAACGAGCAAACACAGTTGATTGATAATAAATGTCTTCAGCCAAACACTAACCATGAGTGAAAGAAAAGTTTTTGTGTTATCGTTCATATTCTCTGAAAAATTGCCAAAAAATCATAAACTCTGACAGGGTATGTAAACTTATGAGCACAACTGTATATATCGATTTTTTTTATGCAGTTGATTTCATGTATATAGAATTTTCTGAACATAGGGACATTCTTTGTTTTTCTGCATATATATTTGAAGTTGGATATATTTCAGTATTTGCACTTTATTGCATATAAGGTTTTGTTTGCTTTCTTTGCTCATGGGGTGTCAGTTATTATATTTTTACATAAGGAATTTTGCAGCTAGGAGATAATATATATATATTACACTTTTTTTTTTTTCACGATGATGTGAAAGTGCTAGATCAGAGTAAAAAATATTACGAACAGATTAACCACTTCAGCCCCGGAACATTTGGCTGCCAAATGACTGGGCCACTTTTTGCGATTCGGCACTGCGTCGCTTTAACTGACAATTGCGCAGTCGTGCGACGTGGCTCCCAAACAAAATTTACGTCCTTTTTTTACCCACAAATAGAGCTTTCTTTTGGTGGTATTTGATCACCTCTGCGGTTTTTATTTTTTGCGCTATAAACAAAAACAGAGCGACAATTTTGAAAAAAAAATCAATATTTTTTACTTTTTGCTATATTAAATATCCCCAAAAATATATTAAAAAACAATTTTTTTCCTCAGTTTAGGCCGATACGTATTCTTCTACATATTTTTGGTAAAAAAAAAAGCAATAAGCGTTTATTGATTGGTTTGCGCAAAAGTTATAGCGTCTACAAAATAGGGGATAGTTTTATGGCATTTTTATTAATATTTTTTTTTTACTAGTAATGGCGGCGATCAGCGATTTTTATCGTGACTGCGACATTATGGCGAACACATCGGACACTTTTGGTGCTATTTTGGGACCATTCACATTTATACAGCGATCAGTGCTATAAAACTGGAACTGGAACTGGATCACATGGGTGTTTGCAGCCACGCGATCAGGTTCAGGCAAAAGAACAAAATAACTGCGTTTTGTGACCTGCTTTTGGGGTGGCGTTAACTTTTAACAGCAAATCACATGAACACTGTGCGATTGCTATGCGGTGCGGGAAATGCACAAGAATTGCTGCATCTCCTTCACTGAAAGAGGCACAGGGGCTTTTGATTTTGACCTCCTTCTAAAAATGGTAGTTCCTAATTTCAATAAGTCTCCGCCAAAGAGCGGAAGAAAGATCAGATCAGATGGATGGTCAGGGAATTAGCTTTCTAAGAAAAAGTTAGTAAAGCCAGCCGTTATACTCCCTTAGTACAGGTTTCTTCTTACGAATGAGCATAGACAAATGAAAACTGAAGTGAAATGGGCTACATTTTGTTGCAATGCCTGTTCCTGTCTTACGAATTAAAAAAATGGCCGCATGCTCAGTTTCCCTCCTGAGACATAAACCTTGTAAATGTTTATATCCAGTTACATCTAGTGTCTGGCACCAATCTAAAACGATTTCACTAACGGAAAAAAAGCGATGTTTACATTCCATTCAATGGCTAGTTCAAATTTTGCTAGATCAATTCAGTGTCCTTATAAAGACAGGTTCTCATTTATTTGAGTGGCGGCGTACGTGTGTATGTGCTACTTTGGTGCTTTCCAGATAAGCCACAGGCTCTCTAATCTATTGTACAGAATGACAGGAAATCAAACCAAATAGACTTGTGTCTCTTCTATCACTCCGTTCACTGCACAGCTACCTTTTAATTAAAGTCCGATCAAATATATCTGCACATGTAAAATGCCATTCCCTTTGCACTAACCGCAGGGATAAAGACGTTATAACTGAATACATGTCATTAAAATGGAGATGTTAATGTGTCCAAATGAGAGAAAATTATAGTCTACTGACAACTGGCCTACCGCTTACAAATGTCCTACCGCAACAAGGGATGTTTTTTTCAACCTTATCCTTTACATGCAAATCTGCATTTCATTCCTGTTGACGGGAAACATAATGCAATGTGCTCATGTGGTAACTTGCAGGTTAAGAGCACAGCCATTCTGAGCTGGTTGTTTGAAATTCTGTGCCCAGATTAAACATAGACTTGTTCTTAGCTGGATACTGCTTGGTCACACAGGGATATCAAGAGAGATTTACAGAGGATCAGTGAGTAAGAACCTGATTTATTAAGACCTGAATCTAAAATGAATCTCTGGTACTTAGTTTCAAGGAAAAGACAAGCCTAAACTGTAACCTCTAAAGTATACAGTGCACAGACCAGTAATGTGTTTTTTTACTGCTATTTTTAATGACTATTAAGGGACCATTACTCTTTGCACTTGAAAAATTAAGACAAAAGCAAACACATTTTTTGTATATCCAAAGCATAAGTGAATTTTCTAAATAAAAAACGTATTTTCCAGCGTATAAGACGACCTTTTAACCCATAAAAATCTTCTCAAAAGTCGGGGGTCATCTTATACGCCGGTACCTGACATGTAGAATCTCAGTCAATCGCGGCCGTCCATTTTTCAAAAGCCGCGCCTCCTCCTCGTGCTGTTCCGTGATAGGCGGAACACTCAGCTTCCCAGCAGAGCCTCTGTTCAGTGTTCTGCCTATCATGGATGCCCTCTCGTCCTCGGATGAGAGGGCATCTGTGATAGGCGGAACACTGAACACAGTGTCTGCTGGGAAGCTGAGTGTTCCGCCTATCACAGAACAGCACGAGGAGGAGGCGCGGTTTTTTGAAAAATGGACGGCCGCGGTCTGACTGAGATTCCACATGTCATGGATAAGGTATGTGATCGTCGAGGCATGCAGAGGCACAGTGAGGTATGCAATGGCACAGTACAGTGAGGTATGCAATGGCACAGTACAGTGAGGTATGCAATGGCACAGTGAGGTATGCAATGGCACAGTACAGTGAGGTATGCAATGGAACAGTACAGTGAGGTATGCAATGGAACAGTCAGGTATGCAATGGCACAGTGAGGTATGCAATGGCACAGTGAGGCATGCAATGGCACAGTGAGGTGAGGTGAGGCATGGCTAGTCGGAAGGGGGGTCGTCTTATACGGCGAGTATATCCCAAAACCAAAGTTTTAGCTGGAAAATTAGGGGGTTGTCTTATACGCTCAGTCACCTTATACGCCGGCAAATACGGTAGGTCCCTATGACCCTGAGCTCATCAAAACATTAAATATAAATAGAGACCTCAGATGTAGACATCCTCCATCTTACTGTATTCCCACTGGTCAAGAGATGAGCAGTGTTTAAATCCTACAGGGAGCTGGTAGCCTTTTCTGTACTTTACATTTGGCAACACTGACTATAGAAAATAATGGCTAGGCTCAGCTCCCAGCACCAAGAAGGACAATGTTTTTAAGATGTTACTGACACAAAACATGTTCGATTTCTGCCTTGCAATCAACTGTCCCTTTGTCATTTCTCCGTGGCCTGCAAGGCAACTAATTACAAAACTATAGACATCTCTGTTAAATGTTAAATGCACCTCAAAATGACTCAAGGGACAACTTGTACTTGCTTCAAGATAAAACTTGGCTAGAAGTAAGAGAATTCTAGATGAAATTACTCCATATGTTTTCTAAATGCTTAGGAAAATAGTTTTATTTTATCCCTCACAAAGACGTTTTGCACTTATTTCAGATGTTTTTTTTTCCCCCTGTGTATCAATAAATAACCAATGCCTTCAAGTACCTCTTCTTTAAAAATATACATCTAACTTCAGACTAGACATGTGCATTAGTTTTCGCTCGAATGCATTTTCGTCCGAATTTCGGGGATTTTCGCGTTCATTTTAACAAACGATAAAGAACGTGCAGATTTCGAAATCCGAAAGATCCGACATAAAAAATGCTTTATTTTCATTTTGTTGCGACAACAATTCAATATAGATAGAAGATTTGACATGACTGTGACAATAGCGATCTGTGTCTATCGAACCTTTGGTCGAATGTGCCTAACCTAACTCTATTAGTTCAAGATTATTCGACATAGAGAGAAAAGATTTGACATTATAGAGACATGAAGATTTGACGAAGCAGCTAAAAACATATGATTGCCACGAGCGGACATTTATGGTGAAATGCTCCGCCCATAGGCTATAGAAGAATTCTAATGTTGGTTGACTAGTAATAATAATTAATAAACATAATTATTACTAGTCATACAACATTAGAATTCTACTATAGTTTGTGGGCGGAGCATTCGACCGGAAATGTACGATTGCGGCGTCGTACAGTTTAGCTGCTTCATCAAATCTTCTTAGAACATTCAACGGACACCATAAGCCTTCAATGACAGATTCAACCTTAAAGCGGAGCTCCACCCTAAAGTGGAACTTCCGCTCATCGGATTCCTCCCCCCCCTCCGGTGCCACAATTGGCACCTTTCGGGGGGAGGGGGACAGGATACCTGTCAAAGACTGGTATCCTTACCCACATACTGGATTCCGGCCGCGGCGGTGAAGTCGCGCGAGGCTCCCTCCTCCTCCTCCTCCTCCTCCCCTGGCCGCTGGGCTAATAGGAGAGAGGAGCGGGGCCTCGCGCATGCGCAGTAGGGTTCCCGGCGTGAAGCCAAAAGTGTTCACTGCCGGGTTCCCTATACCCGCAATGGCGACGGAAGCACCGACAGCTGATGTGAAACATCAGCTACGGTGCCGACATCGAGGGACATCAGGACAGGTAAGTCTCCATTTATTAAAAGCCAGCAGCTGCAGTATGTATAGCTGCTGGCTTTTAATTATTATTTTTTTGCCCGCGGTTGCCTGGAACACCCCTTTAATTTATTTGGATTTTCGGATGAATGCATTTTTTAACGAAACAAAACAAATAAAAATGAATTTTGGGAGTAACAAATTAAATTTATTTTTCGGACGAAAACAGAATTCCGAAACAAAATATTTAAGTGTGCACATGTCTACTTCAGACCATATCTCAAAATTCATTACACTATGAATTATGAATACTATGGATGAATTATGAATACTAAAATAATATAAATTATGAATGCTATGAATATCATTCATAGTCTTAGCATGTTCTTTTATGTATTTATGTGCTTTTATGTATTATACAGTATATGGTATATACTGTACATGTATGTATTCTTTGTTATTTTTCTATTTCTCTTAGTTATTTGCATTTTAAAACTCCCTGTCAACTTACCTGTCTCACCAACCCTCCTTCACCTCTCTCTCAACCACTGCCCTATCAACTAATCTGTATAGCCCTTACTCTTCCTTACCGGTATGACCTAGCGCCTTCCCAATTTGTCATGCTGGTTGATCACAACCATAAAAATATCCAACCTCTTTTTCCTCTCCCACCAACGTTGTCTTGTCAATGTGCCTTTGTTTTCACAAACACAATCATCATGGCCCTTCCTCTCAACAGTACTCCTATCACCCAAGCTTTAGCATTCCACAAACCCAACATCACCCCAAAAAAATAAAAATACACTGTGCAGGTCCCACCTTTCAAGGTGACTCTCGTCCAGTGACCACCTGTCAGCCAATTTTACCCACTCTACCCAAGACCATAATATGGTCTTTCAAACTGCATTTAGAGTTTCGAACATTCATGACCTGATCTTTTCACATCCGCCACTTGACCGACTGAAGCAAAGTCAATGTTGATTTCGACACATTCCGAAAAAAATTTTTTTGGTTAAATATAAAATTCAAGCATCCAGCCTACGGTAGGCTTCAAACCTATAAACATTCTTTTTACCTATAGCCTGCTTTCCGTACAGTTGTAATACATGTCTGTGGATGTGCAGTGACAATAAATACAGCGCTACTGCCTGTCTTTCTTGCTCACCGTCACTTTCACATTCTTGTGTGCGTAATACTGTGAAGTTCTGCTACAACCTGTGGGAAAGACTGGAGTGTGGATTGGAGACTGGGAGCTGCCCAGGCATGTTGAGGAATACACGACGTGTGCATGTCTCACTGGAGCTGATTTTCTAAAACTGGAGAGTGAGAAATCTGGTGCAGCTGTGCAAAGGAGCAAATCGGCTTCCTGTTTTTTTTTTTTGTCAAAGCTTACCTGAACAAGTTGAAGTTAGAAGCTGATTGGCAGGATACATAGTGATGCTGGGTGATTATTATATTGCTTCCCAAGAGTTGGGCTTTAACCTTGCACAGTTAAATATTTCTGTGGTGTGGGGTTTTACACTGTAGTTGGGGGATGGGGGAGAGGGGGTGAGATGTTGGAGTGCTGATTTTTTCAGAGTTGTTATATTGCCCATTTGCTGGCTGCTCTGCTTCTCATTAGGGATTAGCAGCTGAACTGTCTATTTAACAACACCACGTAAAACCTGTTGACATTTTTCACACCATACATTTTACTGTAATTGGATAGAAAACTGGATAAAAGATCAAATTCAGAGAGCAGTGGTTAATGATTCATACTCTGAATGGTCTAAGGCTGTTAGTAGTGTACCCCAAGGTTCAGTGTTGGGATCCTTACTTTTTAACATATTTACAGTATTAATGATACTGGGTCGGGGATTAAAAGAACCATTTCAGTGTTTGCGGATGACACCAAGCTATGCAGTGGAATAACATCCTTACTTGATGTCTTCAATTTACAAGCTGACCTCAATGCACTGTTTAATTGGGCAACTATGTGGAAAATGAGGTTTAAAGTTGATAAATGTAAAGTTATGCACTAGGGGCTAAGAATATGCATGCATCATACATACTAGGAGAACAGCTGGGAGAGTCAAAGTTAGAGAAGAATTTGTGGATTTTGGTAATTCATAAACTTAATAATAGCTTGCAATGCCAAGCTGCGGTTTCCAAAACAGAGCAAAATCCTTACTTATATTAAGAGAGGTATAGACTGCAGAGAGAGAGAACATCATTTTACCCCTGAACGGCCCTGCTATTCCTCATCTAAAGTCCCACTAATCCCCTTTTTTCCCCTCTATTTCAAACTAATTAGGGATGGAGGCACACGGTCGCACAAACAAACATATATTTTTTACTAATGTATAATATACAGTGGCTGCCAATCAGCTTCTTTTATCTCATTAAGCTTTTTCCATTTTTCTTTTCTTCTTTCTTTTTATTAGATTTTTGCTACTTCCCTGTGTTCAATGGTTGGTCTATATATAACTCCTTTGGTTCATATCCCTGAACTATATGGTGTTTTGTTTGTCGTGTGTGTACTGGCGGTTTGGGCCATGTACATTGGGCTGAGCCGTGCTGTCAGGGAAATTCCCCGTCTGTTGTCACCAATCTGCGCTCAGTGCGCATGCGCGGCAAAACGGCGCATCGGCGCATGCGCGTGCGTGGCGGGACGGCGCTTCGGCGTGCTCGGGTGCGCGCACCGGCGCAACGATGAATGCGCATGCGCAATAGCTCGCCAATGGGACTACAGGCGGGCCTATTTAAACAGACGCAGTAACACTATCTGGTTGCTGGTTTGTCAGCTTTACTGTGTTTCCTTGTGCCTGAAAGAAGTTAAAGTTCTCCTGCTGTGACCCGGACCGGATTTGACTACGCTTCTGCTTCTCCTGAACCTGACCCCTTGGCTTGCTAAACGGACTTCTACCTCTCTCCTTGTGCTTGACCCTCGGCCTGTGACCCGGATCTGCTGCCTGTCTCCAGCCCTCTACCTTCTGCCTGTACCCTGGACTTCTTGCCTAACCTGACTATTCTGGTGCCTTCTGCTAAACTCCTAAACTGACTTGTACCTTTGCTACTGGTTGCTGTTTGACCCTGTCTACCCTTGGTGTTTGACTCCTGGCCTGTTCTTCAGACTCATCCCTGCTAGATTCTTCAGCAAGACACCTCTACCTGCTGGTGGCCAGTGCTCCCTCGTGCTGTCCTCTCCCTGTCTCACCCTCCAGGGGGCGGAGTGCGCTTGGGTGCAAGGGTGAACCACTCTCGGCATCTCGGCCTCGGTAAGTACGTAGCCTGATAGTACAAACCAGCCAGATGTCTGAGGCCGACAGAGTGCATTCCCCATTTGACACCCTCTGCCAGCAGGTCTCCACCCTAACGGACACTGTCCAAAGACTCCAAGAGGGATATACTCAGATTGATGGCCGTCTTCAACAGCTCACCGGTCTCCTAGGACCAGGCCCCACAGCTGCCACCTCTGCCAATACCGCCACCAACTCCCAAGTACCTACGAGTTCTACAGTAGTGATGGCCACCCCTGAACCCAGGGTCCCTATTCCGGAACGTTTTTCGGGTGTCCGCAAAAAATACTGGGCCTTTAAAAACGCCTGCTCCCTCTACCTTGCCCTCCAACCAAGGACCTTCTCTTCGGAAGCAGTAAAAGTGGGGTTTATCATCTCTCTCTTAACGGATGACCCTCAAGCCTGGGCCCATGGCCTGATGGAGCAACAGAGCCCCATATTGGACTCAGTAGAGACATTTTTTGAACATATGGCTCAATTATACGATGATCCCCAGCGATCAGCCACGGCCGAGTCCGTCCTCCATAACCTAACTCAGGGGAGAAGACCGGTGGAAGACTATACGTCGGAATTTAGGAAATGGTCCGCCCACACCAAATGGAATGAGGCGGCCCTCAGATACCAATACCGCCAGGGACTATCTGAGACTCTCAAGGACGAGCTGGCCAGGATCGAAACCCCCACTACCTTGGAGAACCTGATCCAATCCGCCATACAACTCGATAGGCGTCTGCGTGAACGACGGGCGGATCGATTTCAATCTCCTCGTGCCAACTGGCCTCCGTCCAGGACTGTACCTCACTACCCACCAACCTCTGCGCCTGCAGTCACACCTCTTCCTGAGCCAGAACCCATGCAGCTCGGGTTGGTTTGGGCTCCCCTGATTCCTGAGGAAAAACAGCGAAGGCGCCAGGCCAATCTGTGCCTATATTGCGGGGGTGCCGGCCACTTCCTCCTCAACTGCCCCATAAGACCTAGTAAGTCTATCTCTAAAGACACTTTAAACCATCAACTCTTTGACAACCCTCAGTCTTATGTCATTCTCTTTGTGTCTCTACAGCTGCCGGAAGGGGCAATCCGCCTCCCGGCAATTATTGATTCTGGAGCCTGCAGCTGTTTCCTGGACTCTGCCTTAGCCTCAAGATTCCATGTCCCCACTCAACCTAAGGACCACTGCCTTCAGATCCACCTGGCGGATGGGTCCTTGCCCCGTTCAGGGCTGATCATGCAGGAAACCAAACCTATCCTTGCCATCTCTGACTCGGGTCATCAAGAACTTCTCCGGTTAGACCTCATACCTTCCCCGATGTTCCCCATCATCCTGGGTCTTCCCTGGCTACAGGCACACGAGCCCCTCATAAATTGGGTGAAGAAAGAGGTTAGCTTCACCTCCTCCTATTGTTCCCAGAACTGTCTTGCCTCTGCCTCTACGGTCTGCGCTTCCATGATTGCCAAGCCGGACAACCTACAGCATGTTCCTTCAGTCTATCTAGAATTCCGGGACGTGTTCGATAAGCAGCAAGCCGACCATCTACCACCTCATCGGCCCTATGATTGCCCTATCGATCTCTTGCCGGGCTCTAAAATTCTGTTCGGACGTATCTTTCCGTTGTCCGAAACCGAGTTGAAAGCCCTCAAGGCTTATATTGATGAAAACCTCCAGAAAAGATTTATTCGCCCTTCCTCCTCTCCAGCCGGTGCAGGAATCTTCTTTGTGGAAAAGAAAGACGGGTCCTTAAGACCCTGTATCGATTACCGGGACCTAAACAAGATAACCATTAAGAACAGGTACCCACTACCCCTTATTCCGGAGCTATTTCAGCGCTTCCGATCTGCTCGGGTCTTTTCCAAACTGGATCTACGGGGGGCCTACAATCTTATCAGAATCAGGGCCGGAGACGAGTGGAAAACCGCCTTCAGATCTCGTTTCGGACACTTTGAGTATTCGGTCATGCCGTTTGGTCTTTGTAATGCTCCAGCCACCTTCCAATACCTAGTCAACGACATTTTCAGACAGCACCTTGATGACTTCTTAGTAGTGTACCTGGACGATATCCTCATCTTTTCCACCAACATCGAACTCCACCGGGCTCATGTCATGAAGGTCCTCACCATCCTTCGGAAGCACAAACTCTACCTCAAAGCTGAGAAATGCGAGTTCGAAAAGACCACCGTACAGTTCCTCGGCTTTATCATTTCCATCGATGGGGTCGCGATGGACCCGCAGAAGGTGAAGGCCATTCAGGACTGGCCAGCCCCAACCGACAAGAAGGGGGTACAGCGGTTTATAGGCTTCGCCAACTTCTATAGGAGATTCATCGTGGGCTTTTCCTCCATTGTGGCCCCAATAACCCAACTTACCCGGCAAAATAACCGTTTTCACTGGTCTCCAGAAGCTCAAGAGGCCTTCTCTCGCCTCAAGGACGTCTTCACTTCAGCACCAGTACTTCAGCACCCGGATCCTCTACTGCCGTTCACCCTGGAAGTGGACGCCTCTGAGACAGCCATCGGAGCCATCCTCTCTCAAAGACGAGGCCCCAAGGCTCTCCTGTATCCAGTAGCCTTTGCCTCTAAAAAGTTGACTCCCCCGGAGCAAAACTATGATGTAGGGGACCGGGAATTACTGGCCATAAAATTCGCACTGGAGGAATGGCGATACCTTCTGGAGGGGGCAGTACACCCCATCATGATCTTCACAGATCATAAAAATCTAGAGTACTTAAGAACAGCTCAACGTCTACGCCACAGGCAGGCCCGTTGGGCCCTTTTCTTCACCCGGTTCAACTTTCACATTTCCTATAGACCCGGCTCCAAGAATGGGAAGGCGGATGCGCTATCCAGGATGTTTCCGGAAACCCCTCAGTCGGCCCAACCGGGCACCATTCTGTCAGCTCAGAACTTTCTGTTGATTCCCCGGGCCGATCTACTCACCTCTATTAAAATCGCTTCCGGGCTCTGCTCTGATCCGGTCACTACCTCCCTGGAGAAGCGGGACGGCCTATTCTGGTCCCAGGACAAGATTTTCGTCCCTCTGGAAACAAGACCGCTGGTCTTGAGGACCTTCCACGATCTCAAACTGGCAGGTCACTTCGGAGCACGTAAATCGTCGGAACTCGTCTCCCGCTCCTTCTGGTGGCCAGGCTGGAGGCAAGATTGTAAGTCTTATGTCGCTTCCTGCACTCAGTGTCAGCGTAACAAGGGGTCAAACACCAAGAGTTGGGGCCTGCTCAAGCCCTTACCCATTCCTGAGCGCCCTTGGGCGGACGTGTCCATGGACTTTATCGTGGACTTGCCTTCCTCCGGAGGGTTTACCACGATTCTGGTCGTTGTGGACCGCCTCTCAAAAATGGCTCACTTTTTACCGATGATTGGGACACCTTCAGCCATGGATACTGCTCAAATCTTTTTTAAGGAGATAACCAGGCTTCATGGAATACCAAAGAGTATCACCTCCGACAGAGGTGTCCAGTTCACTTCGAAATTCTGGAAGGAACTCTGCAAGTCACTAGAAGTCAAAACCTGCCTCTCGTCAGCGTACCACCCCCAAAGCAATGGCCAGACAGAAAGAACCAATCAGACCCTGGAGCAATACCTCCGTTGTTTCTGCTCTGCTTCCCAGGATGACTGGGCATCTCTACTTCCTTACGCAGAGTTTGCCTATAACAATTCAATGCATTCTGCTACCAATCAAACCCCCTTTTGGGCCAATTTCGGTTTTCATCCCTCCTTTCTCCCTGAAAACATCCCCGAGAGCCCTGTTCCCGCGGTCCAGGACCGAGTGGCCTCTGTCCAGGCGAATTTCCAAAGACTCCAGGAGATGATGCGGAATGCCCAAGGATCCTACAAGAAATTTTATGACCGGGGGAGGAAGGAAAACCCGGCGTTCAGAGTCGGGGAAAAAGTTTGGCTTTCCGCCGCCAACCTCAGATTGCCTATTCCCTCTCGAAAGCTCGGCCCTAGATTTATTGGGCCCTTCAAGATCAAACGAGCTATTAATCCTGTGGCTTTTGAACTAGCATTACCTGATTCCTATAGGATTCACCCAGTGTTCCACTCATCTTTATTAAAACCCGTCATTCCCAACGCCTTTCCTGGAAGAGATGAACCTCCTCCACCACCAGTTGAAATAGATGGGGAAAAAGAATTTGAGATGAAATCCATCCTGGGCTGTAGGAAAAAAGGCAGACAGTTACAATACTTGGTTAAATGGAAGGGGTACCCCCCGGAAGACAACTCCTGGGAACCATCCAGGAACTTGCATGCTCCTCGCCTAATACGAGCCTTTCACCAAGAACATCCGGAATTAACGGCCAGTCTGGGCGTCCGGAGTCCGCCCCTCGGGGGGGGGGGCACTGTCAGGGAAATTCCCCGTCTGTTGTCACCAATCTGCGCTCAGTGCGCATGCGCGGCAAAACGGCGCATCGGCGCATGCGCGTGCGTGGCGGGACGGTGCTTCGGCGTGCTCGGGTGCGCGCACCGGCGCAACGACGAATGTGCATGCGCAATAGCTCGCCAATGGGACTACAGGCGGGCCTATTTAAACAGATGCAGTAACACTATCTGGTTGCTGGTTTGTCAGCTTTACTGTGTTTCCTTGTGCCTGAAAGAAGTTAAAGTTCTCCTGCTGTGACCCGGACCGGATTTGACTACGCTTCTGCTTCTCCTGAACCTGACCCCTTGGCTTGCTAAACGGACTTCTACCTCTCTCCTTGTGCTTGACCCTCGGCCTGTGACCGGGATCTGCTGCCTGTCTCCAGCCCTCTACCTTCTGCCTGTACCCTGGACTTCTTGCCTAACCTGACTATTCTGGTGCCTTCTGCTAAACTCCTAAACGGACTTGTACCTTTGCTACTGGTTGCTGTTTGACCCTGTCTACCCTTGGTGTTTGACTCCTGGCCTGTTCTTCAGACTCATCCCTGCTAGATTCTTCAGCAAGACACCTCTACCTGCTGGTGGCCAGTGCTCCCTCGTGCTGTCCTCTCCCTGTCTCACCTCCAGGGGGCGGAGTGCGCTTGGGTGCAAGGGTGAACCACTCTCGGCATCTCGGCCTCGGTAAGTACGTAGCCTGATACGTGCCTCCTTGCCACGCTCGCGAGCTGTGTCGCGCACTGCTGACCCCCCCCTCCGCCCTGATCTGACGCGGGGCTGGCGGGAGCATCGTTACTGCGCATCGACATCACGTCTCCCACGGCAGGCGTGCAGCGTCATGGCGGCACCGCTGGCGGTGTGGTTTACACTCGCTAGAACGCTGGGGTTGAGTTGGCTGGTGCTTCCTCTGGGGTGATTTTGTTGCCTGGCTTGTGGCGCCCTCCTTCTCCCCCATCTTGCTCTGGCGTGGCGTTTGGGGCTGGATCATGGCGGCACTCCCTATATGGGCCTCCCCCCTAGCAGGGTCCGACACACACATCACTTCACACTATTGTCCACTGAGGGACAACATGCACCATCGCACCTCTGCTTCCAGCACCCTGACCCAGGTATTTCTCTCCCTCTATGTATTCACATATCAATTGGCCTGAGCCCATCTCCTGCTCTCACTCCTGCCTTTCTTTTCTGTTTATCTAGCTCTCCTCTTTTCCTTTTTTTCGTCTCGCCTTCATTCTCACTCTGCTTTTTGTTTCCCCTTTTCCCTTTTACACTGCTTCACAGTCACTCACATTTTTCTTTGTCACTAAATTTGTTTTTTCCAACTAACAACAATTTTTTCTTTTCTTTTTCTATCCCATACATATTACATATTCACACTTCTTTTTTTTTCATTTAGGTCCCCACATTTGGGGTTCCCCTACCCAGTTTACACCTTCATAAATTTTCACATCTTGACCCTCGTGGGGCGCTGCCTGTGTTGACCTTGCCGCCCTGCCATTCTCCCTCAGCTCCCGTCTGTGACATCATTGGCTGGCTTGTCACTTCCACGGCCTTGCTGCCACTGCGCTCATGTACATCCAAAAAATGGGGTAGGTGTGTATGTGGTGATAAGGGGGGTTCCTCATGTATACGCCTGCCCTTATGCGTTTATTATATATATATTTTTTTATTTATTTACTTTTTAGACCATTATAATACCATTGTTCTCCCTATTTTTAGATAAACACCTCAGTTTTTTGCTTCTTATGAGAGGTTAAAAGGCATCGAAACGCGTAGAGCTTACAACTACCGACAAGTGTACCTACCTACATATTTCTGTGGACGTTCCTTTTACCTGGTTTATTTTTTCCCCATATTCCATTGACATCCTATTATGATCATTGACCCTTATGGATAATGAGTGTAATGCGGGTTATGCTTTCTCATTTTATATATTTGTTTATTATGCGAATTCCTTGTTGGAATACTATCTACTATGTACTAATTGGTTCCAATGTATTGTTCAAGTAATTTTGTTTTGTAACACAATGCACAATCCAAAAGTGAAACTATATAACAATTTGAACCCATTAAAGGCTGCTTTTTTACTCAATGTGTATTTGCTTCCGTGTGCCTCATGTAAAGTCCCGCCCCTTGCTCTCTTTTTTGTCATAATTTTTCCCCTGTGCAAATTAGTAAGACCTCATCTGGAATATGCAGTTCAGTTTTGGGCACTAGTTAATAAAAAGGATATCGGGGAACTGGTGAAAGTGCAGAGAAGGCAACCAAACAGATAAGAGGCATTGAGGAGCTCAGCTATGAGCAAAGATTAGCTGAACTGAATGTATTCTCTCTTGAGAAGAGAAGATTAAGGCTGCATTCACACCTGAGTGTTTTGTAGCCTGAAGCCTGAAGCTACAAAAACGCTAGAGGGGGAAAAAAACATTATTCTCTATGAAGATGGTTCACATCTCCACTCCAAAACGCCTGAAGCCAAACGCCTGAAGCTCAAACAAGTTCCGGACCCTTTTTTGTCGCGCGAATCGGGCAGATTTGGGCGTTTTAGGAGTCATATAATGTAATGGAAACGCTCGATTCAAGCGTCTAGCGCGACAATGAGCGTTTCGACGGGCGCAAATTTGTGCGACAAAACGCCGGTAAAAACGCTCAAAGTGCTACGCTCAGGTGTGAATGCAGTCTCAGAGGGGGATATGATTAACATGTACACATACATAAGTGGGTTATATAGTGAACTTGGTGTCAAGTTATTCACTTTTAGGTCATCACAGAGGACAAGGGGGCACTCTTTACGGCTGGAAGAAAATATATTTCATCTCCAAATACAAAGGCTTCTTCACAGTAAGAGCTGTGAAAATGTGGAATAGACTCCCTCAAGAGCTGGTTCTGGCCAGCTCAGTAGATTGCTTTTAAAAAAAGGCCTGGATTCTTTCCTAGTACACATAATATAACTGGATACTAATATTTATAGGTAAAGTTGATCCAGAAAATATCCGATTTCCTCTTGGTTGATTCAGAAGGAATATTTCCCCCTGCTGGAGAAAATTGGATCATGCTTTATTGTTTTTTTTTTGGCCTTCCTTTGGATCAACTGTGGGTGTAGGATTGTATGTATAGGATTGCATATTTTTTTCCCTTCTACTGGTTAAACTGGATGGACTTTTTTCAACCAGACTAACTATGTAACTAAATGTAACAAAATGTTTCTGTACAGAATCATTTGTCTAAAAGTATCTGTTATCAATACCTTTATCATAAGCGGTGTTGAAGTTTGCTGACTAAGTAGTAAATAAATGGTTTAGAGCCGGTTCACACTGGGGCAACACGACTTCCAGCGCGACTTCCAGAAGCAACTCAGACACGACTTGAGCAAGAATCACAGCGAGACTTGGAGGAGACTTCAGCGTGACTTGTGGTCATTAACAACACGACTTGAAGTAAATTCCTTGTGGCTTCTGGGTAAATTCCTTTCTGCTTCCTGTAAAGTTGCCTTCAAAATGAACAGTGATCAGACTTCTAAGCGACTTCCATTGAAATCAATGGGTACAAGTTGCCTACAGGTCGCCTAGAAGTCTGATTGAAGTAGTACAGGAACCTTTTTTGAAGTCGGAGTGACTGCAGTCGTGTACATTAAAACATCTCCATTCACTTCAATTAGTTTTAAAAATAGCGCGACTTGGGGCAACTCGGGGCGACCTGAAGTCGCGTCCGGAGTCGCCCCTGTGTGAACCGGGTCTTACACATTGCTTTTTTTTGTGTTCCCCAGAGAATGCCAAGGTTTATTTTTTGTAAAAGCTACATTATCACTAAAAATAAATTCACTGTCAATGCTAACATTGCTAAAGTGAGCCCTATCCCCGATAGCACTATGTAGAATGTAGACAAATAAGTAGAATAAATATTCAGAGTAGCCAAACTTATTTAAAATACAAAAAAAATAAATAAAAGGTTTTCTTTTTAATTATCTTGAACTAGCAGTACATTACTACATCACACTTCTATTTTCTTTCAAATTTCTATTTAAATTTTCTGTTCTATTTCATTCATGCAAGCATAAAAAGGATCAATTTGAGACTGGCTAACCTCAGCTTATCTCTGCTCTAGAAGATTGATTTTCTATCTTTATGGACAATTTGCTGCCTCATTCTCTGTATTACTAATTTTTAAGCTACCCCTGCCCTTTCTGTCTTGTCAATAAAAGGAAAAAAAAACACCATCTCTCGTATGTGTGACAACTCACTCAGCGTTTTCCTAGCTGGGCTTAAGAAAACTATCATGTCAGTGAATCCGTTTAAAGGCTGTTAGTATTCAATAGCATACTTTCCTTTCCATGCCAGACTGACCAGCACCATCATAAAGTAAGATATAATTTATCATAAAAGGATAACCCTTATAGAGCGGTTTAAATGTCTTCTTAATTTCTAAGACAGTCCTGCTAGAGGAAGTTTTACTAACTGCAGAATCCTATGGGACTGCATTATAAAACAGAGGCATTTATGCTACGTTTCCACTGAGCGGAACGGTTCGGGTCGGTACGGTTTGGAACGGTCTATTCTCATGAGCGTTTCCACTGCAAGTCGGACCGCCAGGGGCCATACAGATTTTAGAAAAAATGCCTTGCGTGATGTCACACTAGTGCGACGAGAAACGTGACGCAGCATCAGTCAGCGCCAGCTACACAACAAAAACAATAATGGAGGTTATCCAGCAGCTTGTGTTTTCTCTACTGGCCTTTTGGTTCTTTGTAGTCCAAATACATGCCGCACTGTATGAGAGAAGGTTGCGAGCGGCAATGAGAAACACAGCATTCAAGAAAAGAAATTTGCTAGCTTGGATGTTTAGCCGGGAGGAGAAGTACACCTTTGTGCGGCAAAGACAAAGACGGCAGCGCTATAGGGTAAGCACAACTGACCGACTTAACTCAGACCTACCTGACATACACACTACCTACCTTAAATACACACACACACTGACCCACCTACCTGACATACACACACACTGACCCACCTACCTGACTTACACACACACACTGACCCACCTACCTGACATGCAAACACACACTGACCCACCTACCTGACTTACACATACACACACTGACCCACCTACCTGACTTACACATACACACACTGACCCACCTACCTGACATGCAAACACAGACTGACCCACCTACCTGACACACACACACTGACCCACCTACCTGACATACACATACACACACTGACCCACCTACCTGACTTACACATACACACTGACCCACCTACCTGACATGCACACACACACAATGACCCACCTACCTGACTTACACATACACACTGACCCACCTACCTGACATGCACACACACACCATGACCCACCAGACACATATGTTATATATGTATAATGTTTTTTTTTTTTTTTGTGATATGTTACCATCTGTGTTTTTTTTTTTTTTAGATGCTTCTGCTTTTGGCAAATCAGCGCCGCCGACCAGTCATTTGGGCTTTCCCCCGTGGCAATGAGTGGTGGGATGTGACCGTCCCGGGATTCACACACACACAGTGGGTGCAGAATTTTAGAATGTCTGAGGAAACCTTCTCATACCTTTGTACCAAGCTACGTCCAGCGATGGAGAAGCAAAGCACCAACTTCAGAGCCAGTTTGCCAGTGAGGAAAAGAGTTGCCATTGCACTGTGGAAGCTGGCTACCAACAGTGAATATAGAAGTATTGGTCATCTTTTCGGTGTCAGTAAATGTTCAGTGTGCCGGTGTGTGCAGGACTTCTGTAAGGCTGTCTGCACATTGCTAGCTCCTGAAATTGTGCATTTTCCGGACAGGGAAAAGCTTAAAGACATGGCTGAGTACTTTGAGAACAGGTGGGGCCTTCCACAGTGTGTTGGTGCTATTGATGGCTCACACATACCAATAATAGCACCACAAGAATACCACACTGACTATTTCAACCGGGAAGGCTGGCATTCTATCATCCTCCAGGGAGTAGTGGATGGCAAGGGACTATTCTGGAATGTGAATGTAGGAAAGCCTGGGAGTTTGCATGATGCTCGTGTTCTACGATTGTCCACATTTTGGGACTGGGTTGGCCAGGGAGGACTGTACCCTGGTTCCACTAAGAACATTTGTGGGGTTAATGTTGGGTATTATGTTCTTGGGGACTCTGCCTACCCTTTACAAAATTGGCTCCTGAAACCATTTCCTGACAATGGCCGCCTGACAACAGAACAGCAAACCTACAACAAAAAAACATCCAGGGCATGTGTCGTAGTGGAAAATGCTTTTGGAAGACTTAAGGGTAGATGGAGGTGTCTTATGAAGAGGAATGACAGTGACATTAAACTTGCCAAATCCATGGTGCTTACCTGCTGTGCTCTTCACAATCTTTGTGAAAGTCATGGAGAAGACTTTGACCAGGATTGAAATACATCTCCAGAAGAGCCAGTACCAGTAATAGCACCCCATGATATGGAAGAAGAGTGCAGTGAAATATGCCAGGCTCTGATGCTGCACCTCAATGTTTAAATTTTTACCATGATTTATTAAAAATTTTAATACCTTTTTGCTATATTGTTAATAATGTTTTATAATAAAAAATACATACTCAAAAAATTCGCTCATGGTTTTTATTTCACAAAAAACTAATCGTTCCATATATTCTGTTAAAGAAAACTAAGATTTTTTTTAATAAAAAATGAATAAAAAAAAAATGGGTACAGGTCCTTTGCTACATGAAAGGCACTACGGTCTGGGTGGTGACCTGGGTTCACGACTGGCTGAAAGGACTTGAACAAGCTGACCTAGGACACCGAGGAAGGCCTGGTTGAAGGTAGACAGCTGCTCCATCTGCTGACGGCCGATTTCTGCCTCCTGGCGCATAGCTTCCTGTGCATCCTGACGCAGTGTCTGAAACCGCCTTTCAGATTCGTTCTCAATTCTTTCCAGCTGCCTTTCTTCTGCTGCCCTCATATCCTCCATGACTGTGCGCAGATCCAACTGCAAACGTCTCCTATGACCTATAATATACAAAATATCAAACTAGTGTTTTTGGTAACATCTGTCAAAACAATACTGTAACCCCCTTTCTCATCTGCCACACCAGACTGCATCACATTTATCTACTGCCCCACAACTGTAACCCCTGCACATCTGCCCTACTGCTCTTCTGCCCCACTGCTGAGCCCCCTTCTCACCTCTTACACCTCTGTACCCCCTGCACATCTTCCCCACTGCTAAACCCCCTTCTCACCTCTTACACCTCTGTACCCCCTGCACATCTGCCCCACTGCTGAACCCCCTTCTCACCTCTTACACCTCTGTACCCCCTGCACATCTGCCCCACTGCTGAACCCCCTTCTCACCTCTTACACCTCTGTACCCACTGCTCTTCTACCCCACTGATTAATTATTTTAAGAAAATGCACACATTTCACTATTATCATCATGTCTTACCATTGTGCCGGGGTGCATTGGGCGTACTCTGTGGTTGGGTACTCTGTAGTAGGCTAATCTGTGGTTGGGTACTCTGTGGTTGGCTTGATGAGATACTACTGGTGCTGCTGAAAGACGTTGAAGGTCCATCATCTGACAAGTTTGACGCATCATTGGAGAGTCCATCAGCTGTTTCTGAAAAAAACATTTGGTTATATATATTTTTTTTAAAGGTTAGCATAGCGAAATCCTATGGTTTAAAAAATAAATAAAACTTACCAAAGGGGTCTACCATGGATTCGAGAATTGCAGTTGCAGAGTCCAGACCACCCTCCCTGCCTTGGTTTGCCGGCCTATGTCCGTAAATGGCGTCCATGTCGTCGTACCACCTCCAAGTACTCCGACTGTTTCCACTACGGCTGTTGTCGTCCTTAATTTTTTTATATTGTCCTTTAAGCTTCTTAAGCTTTGCCCTGCACTGCCCCGATGTCCGTTCAAATCCCTCGGCTGCCATTCGTTGAGAAATATCTTTGTACACCTTTTCGTTTCTCACTGATCCATCAAGCTCACTCT
Source organism: Rana muscosa (assembly GCA_029206835.1). Classification (NCBI taxonomy): domain Eukaryota; kingdom Metazoa; phylum Chordata; class Amphibia; order Anura; family Ranidae; genus Rana; species Rana muscosa. Next base: position 101,638,847 of record CM055123.1, on the reverse strand, counting down.
GAATAACGCTATCACCAATAATCCTTAGGAAAGTAGATAGTTCCTCAGATGACCAGACCCTGCTGTTGTTTGCAGGCATCCTTCTCCTTTATATTGAGGGCGACAAGGTGCTTGTTTGGCGCTTTGCTTTGACGTCAGCATTGACGATTTTCTGTCCACCAATCAGTGGAATGTATCGTGTGATGCCAGTAGCTCTGCCCTAACCATACCGTTCCATTTTCTATGGCCCCACGTCTGAAGCAGGACCCTGAATGGTGCGGTACGGTTCGGTTTAATGGCACGCTTTCATAATGGAAACACCCAAAATAGCGTACCGTACCGAACCGATCCGCGCAGTGGAAACGAGGCATTAGGGTACCTGTACATACATACCTTCAGTATCCCCCAAAACATTGCAGGCAAAAATCTGCGGTTAAGCATGTGTGTGACTTCTGTTTTCCATATCCCTGTACATTGTGTTAGCTAAGAAACACATCTAAAAGTTTTTTTAACTCATCAACTTTCTCAGCTAACACCACCAACTGTGGATGGCAGTTTGACATCCTTGCTAGTCTAACAATAAAGAACTCCTTATGCAGTTTATGATTGAAGTGTTTTTCATCCAACTTCATTGTGTTGCTGTGTGTCTTTTTTATAGATCCAAGATTAAAAAGTTTTCTTCCAATGCTAGAGTCACCATTCAAGGATTTGTATATCGTTATTAGGGTTGAGCGGACCCGAACTGTAAAGTTCGGGTCCGTACCGAACTTTTGGGTTTTTGGGTCCCACACCGAACCCGAACAATTGACTGTATGTTCGGGTCCGGTGTTCGGCAATATGCATGTAAAGTCGCGCTTGTTTCCCGTGCTTAGAACTGTCCCTGCACAAAGTGTAATTTCTAAAGAAAAAAAAGTCATTTAAAACTCACTCGCGGCTATAATGAATTGTCGGCTCCCGGCAATACATAGAAAAGTCATTGATTAAAAAAAAAAAAAGCGTGGGGTTCCCCCAAATTCAATTACCAGGCCCTTCAGGTCTGGTATGGATATTAAGGGGAACCCTGCCGCAAATTTAAAAAAAAATGCGTGCGGTTCCCCCAAATATCCATACCAGGCCCTTCAGGTCTGGTATGGATTTTAAGGGGAACTCCACTGAAAATGAAAAAAAAAATGGCGTGGAGTACCCTCAAAAAACCAGACCAGACCCTTTATCCAAGCACGCAAGCTGGCAGGCTGCAGGAAAAGAGGGGGGGGGACGAGAGAGCGGCCCCCCCTCCCTCCTGAACCGTACCAGGCCACATGCCCTCAACATGGGGAGGATGTCCCCATGTTGATGGGGACGAGGGCCTCATCCCCACAACCCTTGCCCGGTGGTTGTGGAGGTCTGCGGGCGGGGGGCTTATCGGAATCTGGAAGACCCCTTTAACAAAGGGGACCCCCAGATCCCGCACCCCCCCATGTGAATTGGTAATGGGGTACGTGTAAAAAATTGTAAAAAAAATACACAGACACCGTTGGGAAAGTCCTTTATTAAAAATAAAAAAATAGATAAAAACATTCCAGCGATGAAATCCAGTGTCCCACGGCGATCCGATGTCTGGCGCTGTCCACACGAAATGTCATTGGCTGAGCCTGAGCGGACCTGATGGGGAACATTTAACTGTGGATGCAAAATACTCTAGTCTTACATGTTACTATGGTGTTGATTTTATAAAACTGGAGCATGCAAAATCTGGCACAGCTCTGCATACAAAACCAATCAGCTTCCAGGTTTTATTGTCAAAGCTTAATTGAACAAGCTGAAGTTAAAATCTGATTGGCTACCATGCAGAGCTGCACCAGATTTAGCATTCTCCCATTTTAGTAAATCAACCCCACAGCCTCATATCATACAGTCTACTGTACTGCACATGAGCCATAGAATTTTAGAGGTTTAGAAATGTGGTTAAAAAGATAGATTGTAGGCACCAGTAGGCCATAGACTGATGCAAATGGTTCTCTGTCCTCTGCTGGTTCTTTATAAAGTAATAACACCAATGTTAACCCTAATTAGGATACTGCTTAGCCCATAGCCCCATCCTGAGCTAAGATGTGTAATCGACATTGCTGTTTTTTTATGTTATTTGATATCCGTTTAGGTAGGTTCAGGTTTTCATGATGTGCAGACAGGGGTCAGTAAAAACAGGTGCATCACTGGAAACTCCAGATGAAAATCTATATACAAAACAAAATGCCGATCTTGCAATAAAGAATGACTGTAACTATATCACAAACGGGTTGATTTATTAAAACTGGAGAGTGCCAAATCTGGTACAGTTGTGCATTGAAACCAATCAGCTCCAAGGTTTGTTTGTTTTTTTCCAAAGCTTGTGGCTGGACCCTACCCACAATCCTATCATGGATGTAGTCAAAAGTGAAGACCCCCAGAAATTAATATCAATATTCTAGAACATGTTACATACTCCATCAGCTAAAATAGCCTACAATGTAAAAACACAAAGGGAGGGTGACCTAGGGAATCTCGAGGAAGAAGATTGGAATGAGGCACTGGACACATGTAAAGCTGTTTCACCCAAACTGTCTGACAGATTAACCCAAATATATATTCTACACTGCACATACCTCACACCTGTAAGAATGGCTAGATTTAATCAGGACCAACCTTCCACATGCCTGTTATGTAAACGAGAAACAGGCACATTCTACCACATCCTGTGGTCATGCTCATATATACAGGGTTTATGGAAACAGGTGGTGGATTTCCTTCATGACGACATGGGGTCTCCACTGACCTTAGACCCCAAACTGTGCCTACTAGGTATTTTTCCAGACGATACCACTGACAAATACACCAAAATTTTCATGCATGAGACTCTATTTTCTGCCCAAAAAACAATCGCTAAACATTGTGTGCTCCTGTACCTTTAAGGAGGGGTGGCTCCCCTTCAGTCCACCTGCCCTCATCTAACCATCAGAATGCATGTGCCTCCATTGTGGGGACACTCATTGTTAGTGTAGGACCACAGACTCCAGGGGGCCTTGGCGTGGCTCTGTGGCTCACGCATGCGTTTGCAAATGCGTGCGGACAAACCCCTGTTTTTAACGCATACTGTTAGACAGGTTAATTGGTTGTCAGCGAGCTGGTCGGTAAGTAGGCTTGGTTTTTCCCTGGGCATTCCCCAGGCCATGTTGTTATCTGCTTTAGCCTTCCAATGCTACTTACCGTGATAGCCAGCTATAGATGGGGGCGGTGGACATGGTTTTGTTTTCACCTATGGTGCTTGTATTGGTCCAGCAACGCACCAGCACCTTTGCAGCCATTGTGCTACATGCTGGGTGTTTGGTGTGCTCCTGTACCTTTTTAAGGAGGGGTGGCTCCCCTTCAGTCCACCTGCCCTCATCTAACCATCAGAATGCATGTGCCTCCATTGTGGGGACACTCATTGTTAGTGTAGGACCACAGACTCCAGGGGGCCTTGGCGTGGCTCTGTGGCTCACGCATGCGTTTGCAAATGCGTGCGGACAAACCCCTGTTTTTAACGCATACTGTTAGACAGGTTAATTGGTTGTCAGCGAGCTGGTCGGTAAGTAGGCTTGGTTTTTCCCTGGGCATTCCCCAGGCCATGTTGTTATCTGCTTTAGCCTTCCAATGCTACTTACCGTGATAGCCAGCTATAGATGGGGGCGGTGGACATGGTTTTGTTTTCACCTATGGTGCTTGTATTGGTCCAGCAACGCACCAGCACCTTTGCAGCCATTGTGCTACATGCTGGGTGTTTGGTGTGCTCCTGTACCTTTAAGGAGGGGTGGCTCCCCTTCAGTCCACCTGCCCTCATCTAACCATCAGAATGCATGTGCCTCCATTGTGGGGACACTCATTGTTAGTGTAGGACCACAGACTCCAGGGGGCCTTGGCGTGGCTCTGTGGCTCACGCATGCGTTTGCAAATGCGTGCGGACAAACCCCTGTTTTTAACGCATACTGTTAGACAGGTTAATTGGTTGTCAGCGAGCTGGTCGGTAAGTAGGCTTGGTTTTTCCCTGGGCATTCCCCAGGCCATGTTGTTATCCCCCTAGACTAAGGCTACTTTCACACTGAAGTGCTGGATGCGCTGGCGGTATAGCGGCGCTATTTTTAGCGCCGCTATACCGTGTTTTTTGCCATGATTTGCGGGCGCTAGCGGGGGGATTTTAACCCCCGCTAGCGGCCGAAAAAGGGTTAAAAATGCCCGCAATAACGCCTCTTTGCAGCGTTTTGCGGGTGTTTTGGAGGCGCTACCCCATTGATTTCAATGGGCAGGGGCGCTATAGGTGCGGTATTTTTACCGCTCCTATCGCACCTCAAAGATGCGGCTTGCAGGAGTTTTTTGACCCTCCTGCAAGCACAACGCTCCAGTGTGAAAGCCCTCAGGCTTTCACACTGGATACAATTGAGCGGCTTTTTTGGGGCGCATTGCAGACGCTATTTTTAGAGCAATAGCGCCTCAGTGTGAAAGGGGCCTAACTGACTGGAAGACTAACATAAACACTGCATTGCCCTATAAAAAAAATTCATCTGCATTAATAGAAGGTGCCCTGCAAAATACAACAAAATCTGGGATTGCTGGCTTAATACATCTGATACATGTGTCTAGTGCTGCAGAGTATGTCTCCCTCTTATGTACCGCCCAGCTGGGCCTGGGTCTTATACACCACCTTCTACAAGTATATACCATTGCAAAAAGTATATTGATACTCCAAAAACAAATGTATTACCATATAACAACGATCTCTGTAACTAATCTGGAACTTTTGTGCATTACCGACATATGTCACTTGTGAAATGATTGTACTGAACAAAGAGGACAATGTTTGTGCATTGAAAAATTGTACACTTTTGTGGCAAATAAAAACATTTAATTAAAAAAAAAGCTTGTGGCTGGGTTCACATGTGTGAATTGGATGTGTGTTTCCCTGCATCCAATTTGCATGACATGCAAGTGTGACCGGCTCTCAACGGAGCCAGTTTACACATATTCGGGGGGCCGCAGTCCGTACTCCAAAAGCGTCCTGTGTGTGTTTGGGTCCGGTTCAGATGCAAATCCAAGCAAAAATGTTAACCTGATTCGCACCTGAACCAGTGAACAGGAATGCATCCGGCCACATGCTGGGAACCACGGCCACACAAATGTGAACCTGGCCTAATTGAACAAGCTGAAGTTAGAAGCTGATTGGCTAACATGCACAGCTGCACCAGATTTTGCACTCTCCAGTTTTGGTAAATCAACCCCAATGGCAAACAAAAGCTATAGCCCAAATATTATACTCAGTTGCTCCTGCTCAAAATTGAGTATGTGCACACGTTAAGCCAACAAAGTCTGGTTTAAGATCACCCATAAAATCTTTTACTGTAGAGTGGGAAAGGCTTAGGACCTGTGTTACATGTAGGGATGAGCCGAACAACCCCCAGTTCGGTTTGCACCAGAACTTGCGAACAGGCAATAAATTTGTTCGAACATCCAAACACCGTTAAAGTCTATGAGACTCGAACGTGAAAAATCTAAAGTGCTAATTTTAAAGACTTATATGCAAGTTATTGTCCAAAAAAGTTTTAAAAACTGCAGTTTTTTCGGCAGCAGTGATTTTAATAATGCTTAAAGTGAAACAATAAAAGTGAAATATTCCTTTAAATTTCGTACCTAGGGGGTGTGTATAGTATGCCTGTAAAGTAGCGCTTGTTTCCCATGCTTAGAACTGTCCCTGCACAAAGTGTCATTTCTGAAGGAAAAAAAATAATTTAAAATCACTCGCGGCTATAATGAAATGTCGGCTCCCAGCAATAAAGAGAAAAGTCATTGATAAAAAAAAAAAATGTGTGGGGGTCCCCCCAAATTCAATTACCACGCCCTTCAGGTCTGGTATGAATATTAAGGGGAACCCAGGGTCAAATTTTAAAAAAATGGCGTGGAGTTCCCCCCAAATATCCATACCAGACCCTTTATCCGAGCACGCAACCTGGCAGGCCGCAGGAAAAGAGGGGTGGATGAGACAGCACCCCCCCTCCTGAACCGTACCAGGCCACATGCCCTCAACATGGGGAGGATGCTTTGGGGGTCTGTGACCTCTCAAAGCACCATGTCCCCATGTTGATGGGGACAAGGGCCTCATCCCTACAAACCTTGCCCGGTGGTTGTGGGGGTCTGCGGGCGGGGGGCTTATCGGAATCTGGAAGACCCCCTTAACAAAGGGGACCCCCAGATATTTGGGGGGAACCCCACAACATTTAAAAAAAAAATTGACGCATGGTTCCCCTAATATCCATACTAGGAGAAAAAATAGAAAATAGTGAGGGCGCTGATTACAGGTCCCAAAACAATTGTATAAGGACCCCTATAGATGTAGAACGTGAAATAAAATAAATGACACCCACCTAACTCAATTGTGCTGGTGAAAGTGCCAAAAAATATGAACAATTAATTAGTGAAATAATAAACGCAGTCTTACCCAACAGATAGGAACATAAAATAAAATAACCACATTCAAAATGTGAATTGTGCAATGAACAATGTACAGAAAAAAGTCCAAAGATAAATAAACACAAAAATCCTCCCAGCAGTAGTGCACAATCTTAATCAAAAGAAATCTCTGCATGTGTTAGGAATCTTCCAAGTGCTCAATGTTCAAAGTGATGATCAAATGAATCTCGTGACTTTATAATCCACCTTCACCGTAATCAATATCACCCGATAGTGCTATGATAAAGATGGCAGCTTACCCCAAAGAGTTGACCCTTTTAACTAAAAAAGAGGTCTAGTACGCTTTCTGCAAGTATCCACTTGCTGGGTAATATAGAAGATGGTATCAGCTATACAGGCGATATAAGGCTCTGAGATAACTCCGGTGGTATGCAAATGAGAGAAGAGAAGCCGAAAATAGTGTAATCCTATTTAATGAACAATAAAATTGTACAAAAGCCAAAAACGCGCTTACTTTGAAAGGATATTTGTCACATGCTCATTTATCCTAACCTTCAGTTCCCTTGTGGTTCTGCCCACATATTGAAGGGAGCATGGACACTCTAAGACATATGTGACATGTCTGGAGTCACAAGTTATAAGAGGTTTAATTGAAAATTCCTGCTGGGTGACGTTGGACTTAAATTTACTAATTTTTCTTGTGTGTCGTTTGGTTCTCCGACAAGATTTGCAACGAGTGCAATAATAGAAACCCGAACCATCCAAAAAGGTGGGAGGTCTCTTAGGGGGATCAGGTATATTGGGTGCAATAATGTTTCGCAACACAGGCGCCCTCCTATAGATACATTTCGGTTTGGGAGGTAAAATTTTGGCCAAATCAGCATCTTTAAGGAGTATAGGCCAAAATTTCTTGAATGTTTTTTCCACATCTCTGTATTGCCTATGAAAGCCCGAAAGGAAGGCAAGATCACCTGAAAAAAGGGGCTTTTTCTTGGAAACCAGGAGAGATTCCCTATCCATCGCAAGCACTTCATCTTTTGCCTTCACAAGCGTGTGTTGGGGGTAACCTTTTTCCCTAAACCTCTCAGTAAGAGTGGCAGCCTGAGATTCAAAATCTGAGATTTGATCGCAGTTGCGCCAAATGCGCATATATTGCCCCTTCGGGACCGCACCTAACCATTGAGGGTGGTGACAACTTGAGGTCGGTACAAATCCATTCCTATCCGTAACTTTAAAGTATATCTTTGTGCATACCCTCCCCTCTTTCTTAATTAGTGTTAGATCTAAATAATGGATGGAAGTAAGACTACTCTCTGCTGTAAACTTGAGGCCATAATGATTCACATTCATGGCCTCTAAGAAGGTTTCAAACAAGGGTAATGACCCCTCCCACAGCAGAATAATATCGTCAATATACCTTTTGTAGTAAATCGGACACCTAGAAACATTAAAGTAGATTGACTCATTTTCCCATTTATTAAGGACCAAATTGGCTACGCTGGGGGCATAACGAGCCCTCATCGCCACACCTTTGATCTAATTGTAAAACTTGCCTTGTGCCCAAAAATAGTTGTTACCCATGGCTTGTTTCAATCCATCCACCAAAAAATGGATTTGTTCCATAGATAGATGTGAATGTTCTGTGAGAGCCAATTCAACCGCCACAGAAGCATCACCTTGCTTAATATTAGTGTAAAGAGACTCTACATCTATGGTGACCATAAGAGTCTCCTGCGTAACTTCTATGGAAGACAATGATTTAATAAGTTCTCTACTGTCTTTAAGATAAGACTTCCCTTGTGTGACCAAGGGTTGTAGATATATGTCCAAATATTCTCCTACCCGGGAGTAGAGTGAACCAATCGCGCTAATAATCGGACGGCCAGGGGGATTATCTCTGTTCTTATGAATTTTCGGTAGTATATATAATACCGGCGTACGGGGCACTCGAGGTATAAGGTATTGAGCTTCTTTAGTATTCAAAATATTTCTATCAGCTCCCTCCGTGACCCAAATCAAAAGGTCTTCTTTGAGCCTTCTCATAGGGTCACCAGGGAGCGGTTTGTAGGTGCTCTGATCTACCAATAGACGATCAATTTCAGCATGATACTTTTCCTTGGAAAGTACCACCACCCCTCCCCCTTTGTCTGCGGGGCGGATCACAATATTTTTATTTTGTTAAAGTGATCTAATTCCCTCCATCAACGAATGATTGTGTCTAACCTGTTGTATCTAAGTCCTTAATGTCATCTTGCACCATATGTTTAAACACCTCAACATGATGGTGTGTACCTTTCTTAGGGTTAAATGTGGAATTGTTTCGTAATCCACTATGTAAATAAATGTTCTCCTCCACACTTGAGGGAGTAGTGGATGTTTGGGAAGCAAAATGTTTTTTGATATTTAACTTTCTGACATATTTTTCAATGTCAATAAAGAGATCAAATTTGTTGATCTTTTTATCTGGGGCAAATTTCAAACCTTGCGATAGAACCCTTAACTCCGCCTCCGCAAAGTCAGTTCCCGCAAGGTTAAAAATTCCTTCCTTTAATTGTCCCGTGGTCTTTTTCTTTCTGGTTCCCCCTCTTCTACCTCTTTTTCTAACTGTTCCTTGGGGTAATGTGGGGTAGTGGATGGGATTTTGTAGGGCTCTTTCTATCCCCTCCATCCCCCCCCCCCCTGTGAATAGTTGTTTTGATGTTGAACTGGTCTCCCTCTATAATTTCCTTTAAAATGACCTCTAGGTGGTCTAGGGGCATGATAATTGGGTCCCTGATTGTAATACTGATAATTATAATCCATGGGTCTATTATCCAGAGGGGCATATCTATTGTGTGTAGGTGCCATGGGAGGGGTCATTACCCTTGTTTGAAACCTTCTTAGAGGCCATGAATGTGAATCATTATGGCCTCAAGTTTACAGCAGAGAGTAGTCTTACTTCCATCCATTATTTAGATCTAACACTAATTAAGAAAGAGGGGAGGGTATGCACAAAGACATACTTTAGAGTTACGGATAGGAATGGAATTGTACCGACCTCGAGTTGTCACCACCCTCAATGGTTAGGTGCGGTCCCGAAGGGGCAATACATGCACATTCGCCGCAACTGCGATCAAATCTCAGATTTTGAATCTCAGGCTGACACTCTTACTGAGAGGTTTAGGGAAAAAGGTTACCCCCAACACACGCTTGTGAAGACAAAAGATGAAGTGCTTGCGATAGATAGGGAATCTCTCCTGGTTTCCAAGAAAAAGCCAGTTTTTTCAGGTGATCTTGCGTTCCTTTCGGGCTTTCATAGGCAATACAGAGATGTGGAAAAAACATTCAAGAAATTTTGGCCTATACTCCTTAAAGATGCTGATTTGGCCAAAATTTTACCTCCCAAACCGAAATTTATCTATAGGAGGGCGCCTGTGTTGCGAAACATTATTGCACCCAATATACCTGATCCCCCTAAGAGACCTCCCACCTTTTTGGATGGTTCGGGTTTCTATTATTGCACTCGTTGCAAATCTTGTCGGAGAACTAAACGACACACAAGAAAAATTTGTAAATTGAAGTCCAACGTCACCCAGCAGGAATTTTCAATTAAACCTCTTATAACTTGTGACTCCAGACATGTCACATATGTCTTGGAGTGTCCATGCTCCCTTCAATATGTGGGCAGAACCACAAGGGAACTGAAGGTTAGGATAAATGAGCACGTGACAAATATCCTTAAGGGATTTCCTAACCACAGTGTCTCACGTTATTTTGCTCAATATCATGACCAGGATCCTGGGAAATTGACCTTCTATGGGATTGATAGGGCTGTTGGTCATTGGAGAGGAACAGATCTTAAAAAGGCCATTTCCCAGAATGAAACTCAGTGTTTGTATCGTCTCAGATCGATGCAGCCATTGGGTTTAAATATTGACCTGGATTTAAATTGTTTCCTCACTAACGAATAGATATTGTATCTATAGGGGTCATAGTTATTTTTAACATTTTCAACAATTATAAGTTTTAAATATTTTATTATATTTCTATAATGATTATGTGATTCCTATTTTAATTATCATTTTAATCACTATTCAAGAATAATTTTATATTTTTTATTTTATTTCTATTTTGCATTAATAAATATAGAATGTTTTATTAAATTTATATGATTTGTATATGCCACTGCATTGGTGTCCACAAAATGCTGTGCCGCCGTGCCGGGACAGAGGCTGTTTGCCAATTCATCCCCTCCCATATGCAAATTAAATGACACATATATACTGCACCTCTAGCGTGACCTGGTACGCTTCCTGATGATGGAAAACGAAACGTACGTCGAGGCGTAATACAGGTCACGCAACTGACGTCACTTCCGGTCTCGCTTGGTTGCCTGTTTCTAGAGGTGGAACGCACACCAGCTCCCACAGGACCGGGACTTTCATTCATTTGTATCCACGCCATTACAGCCTCAGTGCCGGGTTCAGGGCACTTTCAAAGTAAGTGCGTTTTTGGCTTTTGTACAATTTTATTGTTCATTAAATAGGATTACACTATTTTCGGCTTCTCTTCTCTCATTTGCATACCACCAGAGTTATCTCAGAGCCTTATATCGCCTATATAGCTGATACCATCTTCTATATTACCCAGCAAGTGGATACTTGCAGAAAGCGTACTAGACCTCTTTTTTAGTTAAAAGGGTCAACTCTTTGGGGTAAGCTGCCATCTTTATCATAGCACTATCGGGTGATATTGATTACGGTGAAGGTGGATTATAAAGTCACGAGATTCATTTGATCATCACTTTGAACATTGAGCACTTGGAAGATTCCTAACACATGCAGAGATTTCTTTTGATTAAGATTGTGCACTACTGCTGGGAGGATTTTTATGTTTATTTATCTTTGGACTTTTTTCTGTACATTGTTCATTGCACAATTCACATTTTGAGTGTGGTTATTTTATTTTATGTTCCTATCTGTTGGGTAGGACTGCGTTTATTATTTCACTAATTAATTGTTCACATTTTTTGGCACTTTCACCAGCACAATTGAGTTAGGTGGGTGTCATTTATTTTATTTCACGTTCTACATATATAGGGGTCCTTATACAATTGTTTTGGGACCCGTAATCAGCGCCCTCACTATTTTCTATTTTTTCACTTTGTTTTCAGTAATCACTGATTATTTAAAGAGCAGCTTAATTTACCAATTAATAATTGGCACAGGTTTTTTTATATAATAATATCCATACTAGACCTGAAGGGCCTGGTAATTGAATTTGGGGGGACTTTTCTCTGTATTGCCGGGAGCCGACAATTCATTATAGCCGTGAGTGCTTTTAAATTACTTTTTTTCCTTCAGAAATGACACTTTGTGCAGGGACAGTTCTAAGCATGGGAAACAAGCGCTACTTTACAGGCATACTATAAACACCCCTCAGGTACGAAATTTAAAGGAATATTTCACTTTTATTGTTTCACTTTAAGCATTATAAAATCACTGCTCCTGAAAAAACTGACGTTTTTAAAACTTTTTTTTGCATTGATACATGTCCCCTGGGGCAGGACCCGGGTCCCCAAACACTTTTTATGACAATAACTTGGATATAAGCCTTTAAAATTAGCACTTCAGATTTCTCCCATAGACTTTTACAGGGTGTTCCGCGGCTTTTCGAATTTGCCGTGAACACCCCAAATTGTTCGCTGTTCGGCGAACGGGCGAACAGGCAATGTTCGAGTCGAGCATAAGTTTGACTCAAACTCGAAGCTCATCCCTAGTTACATGTCCATTGCTGCCTCTATTCCTCCCATTTCCTGTGTAGATAAAAAATTTAGAAATCACCCCAATCATGACAAATAGGGCAATAAAAAGAGCCTTCCCCACTCTTTTCAAAAGGGGAAGCTCCGCTTCTTTGCTTCCTCCCCCCTCCGCTGCCACATTTGGCACCTTTTGGGTGCGGGTAACTGGTTTTGACAGGTACCCACTCCGACTACCAGATTACTTTGCCGCGGCGAAGTCACCCGGAAGTTCGCCCACCCCTCCTCCTTACCCCCCCTCCTGGGCCATTCAAGGCTGCACTGCCGGTTTCCCTTGCAAGAAATGGTGGCCGCAGAACCCGAGAGCCGATTAAAAAAATTGTCTGGGCTGAAGACACCGCTGGATTCCAGGACAGGTATGTGTCCTGATATTAAAAAAAGTCAGCAGCTACAGTATTTGTTTGTACATTTTTTCTAAAGGAGCCTGGAGCTCCTCTTTAAGGCAAGGTATACCAAAAAATTTGAAAACCATAGTCTCGTATATTAATAAAATTTGTTCTGATCATTTAAATGAAGGGGGAAAGGGAATTTGCCTTGGATGCATCAGGACAGCGAGGACAGTAAGATATTTGCAAGTAAATTGGCTCTGTTTGTGAGGCTGTAAGGAAACCTCATATCTTTGCCTGTGATGCCGTCTGAAGGAAACTCTCCTATTCTGGTTTATGAATCACAAGCATGTTTGTCTGCTTGTCCATGCATCCACGCACAAACACAACATAACCCTGTTCAATCATGTGCAGCAGTATAAATCAGCTGAAGTCAAATAAAACTATGCTGTGAAAACTGGCTGAACATGACTTGTACTATTTGATTCACCCTTTGCATTACATTTTCCAGCTGGTCTTAGGTTAGGCAATAAAGTTTACATTATAATGATGAAATATCTTCAAGCCAAAAAACATTCTTCAGTATAAACCTCTAGGAAGGCCACATACTTCAGCACCTACTAAATGCAGGCCCATAGGTTAGGCTGTGCATACAGGGACAAATAACTGGAGGCTGGACCATGAGGTCAGTAGTAGGTACAAAGAGAAGTGAACATTTTTATTTAGGATTGCTTGTATATATTGCCACTACTGATGTGGCTGGATATTTCCTGTCCTTTCTTTCTCTTTTTTATTGAGCAGGGTGCTCGTAGTTAGCACATAATTATTCAATTCTAGTAAAATATTGTTGTCTGTAGCTATAATATGCAAATAAGCAGATGTTTGCAATAATAAGAATGCGCTAGCCACTGCAAGGTGCACCTATGGTAATAACTATGATGTAGCCATTCTAGTCAAGCATTTTGTAGTTTTCCCCATAGTATGCACTGTAAATTCCTAATGTCACAGGTGCTCCAATCAAGTATAGTACAACTAGATAGTGGGGCTCACCTACCCTTAATAAGCCAGATTAGACGCTGTAGGTATACAGGCTTATATGCCACACTAAATCAACCAAAGCTCACTAATTATCTAAACCATGAGACGGTATGACACCAGTGCTGCAATGATGTATATTTCTGTTTATGTGCTATTGAATGACATATATGTCTACTGTACAATTTTTCTATCTCAATTTTTCTATCTCAATAAAATAAGATTGAATTAAGTATAGTACAACTATACTAGACTATTGTGAGGGGGTTAGCTCGGCAGCGGGTGTGTGTGACCCCCGAGATGGGCTCCCCACACAAAAACAGGCCCAGCAAACGGAGGTTGTGGTTTTCAAAATCAAAAAGGTGCGGTTTATTTTCTATTTACAGTGACAAAACACAGCAAAGCAAAAGAAACATAAACAAAATAAATCCTGGTCAACTTGACCTCTGACTAAACATACAGGTTTCCTAACTAACAACTGGGATCAGCCTAGTGCTGTCCTAGTCCCTAAGTCCCTGGTTTAAATGTCCAAGCAAATAGCCACACAGGCTTTGTCTCACCGCACAGGGGTTCACTCTCCCTAGACAGTCCACACAGGTCTGGTTCCAGGCATGAGCTAACATCTAATGAAGCTGGGAGTTCTTATAGAGGCCTAAATGAGCTGACAAGCTTCAGCTGGCCTCATCAACTCCCTGTCTGTACGACGCCCCACACTCTCCCTAGAGGTATGAGTCATCCATGAGCCCACTAGCCTTATACAACTCTCCACCTAGTTGTATAAGTCGGCGTAAAGCCTGAATCTGGGCGAAATATATCTACCCCCCTGGATGCAACCAGGTGACTTTACCTTCCTGCTGTCACACTATACTATACTATAATAGAGCATGTGAGCCTACGGAGTATATAAAAACACAAGAACAAACAAAAAAAAGACAAAGACACAAAGTTACACACAACTTACTTACCTCATCTTTATCCTGAACTTCAATATACATAGGCAATGCAAACCCCAGCTGGGCCAGTTCTGGAATGCTGACAGAGTACTCCGAACTATTAAATTGTGGGGCATTGTCATTGAGGTCAATCACTAGAATGTTGAATGTTGTTGTCACTGTAGCATCAGAAAGTGTTCGATCATCCAGCTGTTCCGTTGCCTTAGAAGAAGTATATGAATTCATGTTAATAAAAACATATTAGCTATGCAATATGTTAGTTACATTCAGTATATTAATGTGAAATATTGTACACAAACTACAGTCAAGGTTACATTGAGATAACTAAGCAAATGCCAGGCAGCACAGATGGCTTAGTAGACAGCACTTATGTTGTCCAGCACAGGAGTCCTTGGTTTGAATCTCAGCCAGGTGACTCATCTGAATGGACAAGAGGGCTAAAGAATATGGCCCGAACAGCATGGACATGTGGCTGCCCCCCCAGACAGCTATAATATTTATTTATTTTAAAAAAAAAGTCATGTCACTTTAAGAAAAAATGTACAGTAGGTCAGGCGGGAAAATAGGGTCAGGTAACGCTGGAGTATAGGTAGGGAATTTCATTGATCTGACCAGGATGTTTCAAAAGGTCACATGTCCAGTGGAAACATTCTGGAAGTGGGGCAAGGCTATATAAAGGGGTCCTCCACAGGAATCTCCTCACAGCTGGTCAGATTACAGCAACAAGCTCAGCTCAACAGAGCTATTATAATTTGTGTGATGGCTGCCCTGAACATGAAGACCCTAATGCGCCAGATGCTGGAGCGAGCAGGGGACAGAGGAGGTGAAGAATGGCTGAGAAGATGCCTGGAGTTGGGGGAAGAAGAAGTGGTGCGGCGGGAGCAGGTGCCTGTTGAAGAAGGACCGGCAGTGGCAGTTTCTACACAGAGCGACAGTCATTCAAGATTACCTCATACACAAGAGCATGTGATACCTACTGTGACCACTGGATGCTTAAGAGAGCAGCAGCTGCTGAGTTCTCCTGGGCAAGCTAATGCAACAGCGGCATCTAGTGGTCAGGGTGAGTTGACACAGGTTTTGAATAATATAATGGTTTCTATTAACAGACCTAATGACAGAATTAATTATAATGTTAATTTCTCAAGCGTATGGGTTAATGAAGCCGGGAATAGGTGTGGAAATGTTTCTAATGCCAATAGTACTTCTTCTATTTCAGCAATTAACACCAATAGCATTAATACTTTCCCAGCTGAGTTGAAAATTAATAGATCTTCAGACCCTGAATCCTGTCTAAAGGAGATTTTACCATGTGAAATGTCACCACTCGGGTATCACCTGTCTGTTCAGGTAAAAGAAAAAATATTGAAAGGGCAGTTCATTGACATTTTGACATTACTGCCCTCAGCAAAAGTCTGACAAAAAATCTGAAGATAAACCTGAGGAAGATAGACATAAACCCGTGGCAAGGTCCTTTCATGATTGGGTACAGGCATTTAGCATTTATGCCAGTGTGTTAGGAGAAAAACACCCGGAATACTGTTGCGGTCTTTTTCAACACCTTGAGCATGTGCTTGAAGCATATAAAAGCTTTGGTGGTTTAGGCTGGTACCAGTACGACAAGTCGTTTAGACAAAAATTGTCCATATATCCATCTTTTAAACGGGGTAATAGAGATATAGGTTTATGGTTAAACCTTATAGCACCGCAAAAATTGGGTTACCCTAGACAACAGCCCTCTGTTTCAGTGTCCCCTTATAAAAGGGGTTACTGCTTTGCATTTAATGAGAATCAGTGCAAATGGGGGGGATCATGCAAGTACAAGCACGAGTGCTCGAACTGCTCCGGCCCCCACCCATTGCTCAAATGTTTTAAAAGGAATACCAACACACGGGCAAAGAGATAACCATTCAAAAAGCTTGCACACCGGTAAACCTACAAAACATGCAGCAATGGTTGGAAATTTATCCAGACCAGGAGACAAGTTTCTAATTGAAGGTTTCTCCATTGCCAGTTTTTAAAGGCATAGAATGCAAATTGGTTAATATCTTAAAATCAGTATTACAATTTCCATACATTGTTAAAGAAAAGTTGGATAAAGAAATCAAAGAGGGTAGAATAGTGGGACCATTCAATTTCCCTCCATTTAAATTTTCTACAGTATCTCCATTAGGAATTGTCCCAAAAAAAGATCACAACTCATTTTGCCTAATACATCATTTATCCTTCCCGAGAGGTGCATCATTGAATGATGAGATAAATGAAGAGCTAGCATCTGTCTCATACTGTACATTTGAAGAAGCCGTTTGCCATATCAGGGAATTTGGGAAGGCTGCGCTACCCGCGAAAGCGGATATTAAAGCAGCATTTAGATTGCTTCCGATTAGCCCAGCCTCTTATAATTCACTTGGCATGGTTTTCGAAGACAAATTTTACTACGACATGTGCCTCCCAATGGGATGTTCAATTTCATGTGCGTATTTCGAGAAATTTGCATCTTTCATTCAATGGGTGATTTCATTTGAATCCGTTCATAAGGGTATATTACACTACCGTACTTGGATGACTTCCTATTTAATGGCCCTGCCCAACCCCCAATTTGTCCATTTATGCTGGAATTGTTTAGCATAATCACAAAAAAATTAGGAGTTCCCCTTGCTGAGGAAAAAAACTGTGTTGCCCTCCACATCCATTGAATTCCTAGGCATAAAAATAGACACGGAATTATTAGAATTCCAGCTGCCATTAAATAAAATTGATGATATTAAAACTACCATTTCTTGGATGTTAAGAAGAAAGAATTTATTGAAAGAGCTTCAATCTTTATTAGGTAAGCTAGCATTTGCAACTAGAGTTATGCCGGTTGGCAGGATATTCTCTAGAAGGTTATATATAGCTATGTCAGGGCTTAAATACCCCTTTTCACACATTAGATTAACATCAGATCTTAAGGAGGACCTCTTGGTTAAAAATTTTGGACTTGTATAACGCCCATTCATTTTTTGAAACAGAATTTGTATACTTATCAGAGATGGAATTATACACGGATGCGGCGGGATCGTTTGGTTTTGCTGCAGTATGGGGTAATCACTGGTGCTGTAGTGTATGGCCAGAAAGATGGATTCAAATAAAAGCCAAGAGCATAGTTCTACTTGAGCTATTCCCGTTGGTTGTAGCATTGGAAATATGGGATGATAAATCTGCCAATAAAATAATTTTAATTAATTCTGATAATAAAGGAGTAATATATGCAGTAAATTGCCTATCAACAAAATCCCTTCTGGTAGTTAAATTACTTAGATATCTGGTATTTTTATGTTTACATTTTAATATCTGGGTAAAAGCCAAATGCGGACAAGGAAGGACAGGTATGTCCCAAACATCTTTGGAACCTGATCTAAGTATTCTGATGCAGTCAATAAAGAATTCGGTGGCTAACAGTACATGGGCTGAATACATGGCTGCATGGAAGAGGTGGAATAAATTCATCAGGGAATTTAAGATGCAGTTGGAGTCTCCTTCAGAAACAAATATTCAAATATGTTTATGTACACTGATGCAGGCAGAGCTATCCTTTAGCCAGATCGCTAAGATACTGGCTGGAGTGTCATTTTTCTTTAAATTGCAAGGTTTTCCTTAGTGTACATCTTTCTTCTCTATAAAACAAGCCATGATAGGTTACAAAAAGAAGAATTCTCTCCCAGATACTAGAAGGCCCATCTCTGTCTCATTGCTTAAGGAAATTTGTAGAGTTACAAAAATGGTATGCTTCTCTGGATTTGAGTCGATATTATTTAAAACCGCTTTTGTATTAGCATTTTTTGGTGACATATGAATATCTGAATATTTACCCAAAAACAAAAAATCGGTGTCTGGCCCGTTGACCCATTATGTATTGGTTCACAGGGCAGGACTTAATATATTCATTGCACATTCCAAAACAGACAGATCAGAAAAGGGTGTATGGATTACTCTTTATAGTTGCGGAGAAGTGGAAATTTCTCCATTGAGAACGTTAAATGAGTACCTTGCAATTGGACCATCTGGTGAAGGCCATTTCTTGGTTAATTTGGATGGGTCACCCCTTACAGGATATCAATTTAACATGGTTCTCAAAAAATGCATGATGAAGTTAGGGCTACAAGCATTTAATTTCACATCCCACTCATTATGGATTGGTGCAGCAACAGAAGCTGCAAAAATGGGCCTTGATGCAGCAATAATTAAAAAAATAGGAAGATGGGATTCGCAGAGATTTAACATTTATGTTAGACCTGATCTCTCTCTTTAATTTCTCTTATAGGTAATAGAAGAACGATTTGGATCCTAGGCCATTCATTTATATTTTGGACCAACAAAAGATCCAGGTTGCATTGTTATACACCTTATCTGTCAATGGATTCTCAGAAATTTCAAGTTTTATGGAGAGGAATTCGTGGTTTGAAAAGGTTAAATTTGTCTTTTTATCTCTCTAGTGTGAGATGGCGGTTGTTTAGCTCAAGTGGTAGATGCGTTTTCCCAGCGATTCAAGCCAGTCAGGAACTATATTTAAGGGCATGGTAGCCCATTTTTATTAAAAAAAGGCAAAATAAAAGTCCAAACAAAGGTTTCCCAAGCAGGGGTTCTTCTCCATCAAATACACATAACAGAAAATGCTACCCCACCTGGCTCTCTGTAGCAGTACTTCTGCACTTTCCTTGTCACCCAGACCACGGACTCCTCAAAGTAGACATCTTCCCTTTAGCGTCAACAGCTCTGCCTCTTGCAGTCACCAATGTTCTGGCTGTCACCTACAGCCTCTCTGACTCCTGAAGACCTCCTGTCTCTTGGTGTGGAGCCGTCTCCAACTGGGAGCCATGAGGTCTTCCCATACATTCTTTATAAGGGCTGTGCTCACCTGAGCACACACCCTGCTGGTAATCAGCAAAGTCTGGACACAGGGTTGGAGATCCCATCCCTCCCAAGACACTGTGGAATCTCCAAACTACAAAGCCCCTTTCCAGAATACCAAAACCTGGAGAAAGCTGTGAAAGCAGTCTTCTCCAGTCCACATCTACACTCTGTAGTCTTGCACCTTGCAAATGTGCAGACCCTGTGTCCAGCAAACTGTCCATTTTACCGTGACAGTAGCTCCTACTGTCACACTAGATTGTTGGAATTGTGGCCAGTCCCAGAAATCCTAATCGTCCACTTGGGGGGAAATGATGCTGGTAGAGCTAAAACCTTAGACCTCATGTTTGCGATGAAACGTGATCTACAGGCATTTAAATTGTCAGCCCCAAATACAATGATAATATTTTAAGCGATAGTCCCAAGACTAATATGGCTTCAAAACCCTCAATTTAAAAATATGGAAAAAATCAGGCGTCGGGTAAACAGATCTATGGAAAAATTCATGCCGCTTATCGGTGGTTTTTCATACAGACATAGGGATTTAGAGGGAGGCTATGAAGGCTTATACAGGGCAGATGGAGTTCATCTGTCTGATATAGGTTTAGACATTTTCAATGTGGGATTGCAGAATAGCATTGAATTGGCCGTGGCGGTGGGGTAGGCCGGACTTGACAATTCAAGCCCGGCTGGTGGGGACTTGTTTTTTGATATAGGGTATTGCTCGAGTCCTGAAGACTGAGCTGTTTATATTTATTATTTACAAGTGAGAATTTTATGAATTAATAAAATGATTGAATTTAAGTTATTTACAGTTTACACCAATAAAAGTGCCTCGGCCAATTATATTCCAAGTACATCGTGAGTGTATTTATTTATTAAAGGTAAATTGGGTATTTAAGGAGGGATAGGTTCAGCCTACATTTCCATGGAGTTTGTATGCTCTCCCTGTCAATACTACACATTTGTGTTAGGTGTCAATTTAAATGAAAAACACAAAACATGACATCCTTCCCTAATAGCTTCAGCAAAATATGGTAATCTAGGTGCATCTCAGGCCTTGCACCCCTTTTTTAGAAAAGAGGGATTCTGAAAACTGGCTAAAAGAACACAAGAAAGGCGCACAAGCCTTGTGCATTATCTAAGGTACCATTTATTTTGATATATAAAATGAATGCAATATACTCACAAACCTACACATTATTGCCTTTATTTTATAATTGTCTTACAATGGTATATATTGTAGTTGTAGCAGACCATGCTGCTGCTTTGGAGTATAGTAGGTCAAGAGGTAGAGTATGGATGAAAGAACACAAGAAGGGCCTGCCCAGAATTGTAGCTTGAGTCTCTTGTTGGGAATTTGTTTTGCTTAATATATTTAAGCCTGATAAATTTATTCAAATAAATAATACCTTAGGTAGTGCACAAGAGTGGTGTGCCCTTCTTGTGTTCTTCTATCCATGCTCTACCCCTTGACCTACTATACTCCAAAGCAGCAGCATGGTCAGCTAAAACTATAATATATACATGTACCATTGCAAGACAATTATAAAATAAAGGTGATAATATGTAAAATTTATAAAGTTTAACTTGTTGGCATCTCTTCAAAAGTGACAAATCTGTTTTGCATGGGCTACTTTTTTTATTTTTTAAAAGGTGGTGCCCTGATTAGCTGCTATCTCTGCATGTATTATCATTTTCTTTTTCCAAAAATCATTATGGGAAATCACTTTTTAAAATACCTTTAAATTAAAGTTTTATCCATACTTCATTTTCAGGAAATAAAATATGAAACACAAAGGTTGCATTCATACCTGAGCGTAGCGTCTTTGAGCATTTTTCCAGTGTTTTTTTTTACACGTTTTTAATGCGTGATTTTGGCACGTTTTTTTATGTGCGACTTGCGCGTGTTTTTGGGCTTTGGTGGTTTTCTTATTAGCCAATAGAGAAAACTATCATCTGTTGCATCATTTGTTGCTAGGTATGTCAGCTTTTTTAGCTTTTCCATTTTATTTATTTTTGAATTAGTATTATTCATTTTTTTTTTTTTTTTTTTTAGGGTAAGAGGTTAGAGTTAAGGTTAGGTTAGGGTTGGAAATAGGACTTGGGGTTAGGGTTAGGATTTAATTATTTATGTACTAATATTTTATATTCTTTTATTGAATTAATTTATTATTTATTTATTATTTTTGTATTTATTTATATAATAATTATTATTAGTAGTAGTAATAATAGTATTAACACCTTAACCCTAACAAAAATAAAATCAATAAGTAACCCTATGTCAGGAAGCTAGTTCAGCTAATACCAATTCCATTACAGCTAATGCCAATTCTTCTGCAGCTAATGCTGATTCTTCTGCATTAGCTGCATGAAAATTAGTTTTAGCGAATGAGCATTAGGGAATGAGCAGTAGTTGCAGAAGAATTTGTATGAGAATTAGTATGAGCAGCTTCCTGACATAGGGTAATTTATTTATTTTTTGTTAGGGTTAAGGTGTTAATACTATTACTACTAATAATAAATGAATGTAAAATAAATACACAAATAAAAATAATCATAAATAAATAATAAATACATTCAATAAATGAATACCAAGTAATTGTAAATAAATAATTAACCCCTAACCCTTAAAAAAATAAAATAATAATAATAAACGAAACACCCCAATATAAAAAAATAAAAATAATTTCTATTATTATTATTATTAATTCATCTTTTTTGTTCAGGTTTGGGTGTTTATTATTATTATTAAATCTAATAATTTATTTATTATGTTTTAAGGTTAGGGGTTATCGTTTATTTATGTATTATTACATATTATTCTTTTTTTTTATTTTTATTTATGATAATTTTTAGTTATTTGTGAACTTAGTTTACATTTATTTATTCATACACCTTTGCTATTTTATGTTACACAATTTTTGGTTTGAGCAGAAAATCGGGCGCAAATGTGCGACAAAATGCGGGAATGTGCACAAAAAAGCATGAATAGCACGTTTCTATTCATTTCTATGGGGATAAAAATGCACCAAAAATGCTCAAATCTGCCCGATTCGAAGTCAGGCGACTTGGAGTGGAGAATGTGAACCATGTCCATAGAGAATAACAGATTTTTTTCTCCTCCAGCGTTTTGAAGCTTCAAGCTACAAAACGCTGAGGTGTGAATGGGGCAAAAGGGGAACCTTTTGTTTTTATTTTATAAACGTTTCCTTTTTCCCCCTAAAGCTTACAACAAATATTCTTCAACTCTACCAACATTTTTTAAATTCTATTGAAATGAAGAAAATGATCTATATGATCAAAGAAAAATAAAATTGCCAGTGAATGAACTTGTATCTATTATACAATTTACCATAACAAATAATGCTGATGTTTTTTCATGTGTTGTATCATTTGTTCCTAGAAGTAATAATTTCTATAACTACAGTCAGGAGGATATTACATTTTCATGAGAAAACACATGGGCAGCAGTCAATCCTCTCTGTCTAATAAAATATATACTGTTCATATCCATTATAAAAAAAGCAGCAAAAGGCCACTGCTCCTGCTGTTGAACTGACAAACTGGTCTTTGCGTAGACAGGACTTGGCAATGACAGTGACAACTTCATGAGGGAAAGGTCTTCAAGGCTCGTGTTGCTTTCTGTCACAATGGTGCATGTCCTGTCTCATTCTTGGAGATGCACTTCCGTATTGTTCCCCATTCCAATTAAAGGGAGAAAAACGAAAGACCTGTGCACTTCAAGTACCACTATGATGATAATAGAGTATTGAGCGAATCTTATCAGAGGTCAAGTACTGTAATTATGTGTCACTTTCTAGCCCTACAAGACTGGTGCCCCTTCTAAAACTGAAAAATGATCGGTACACCTTTGGCACAGCCTGGGACTTGCCCAATCAATGTGGCTGCTAAGCAGCATCTGATTTGTAGCTGGCTCCATAGTGCCAATGCACAGCACAGCTCAGAGTGTTTCTAACAAACAGGGCAGACTCCTATTGATTTTAATTAAAAACCTGCGACCGGATAGAGCAGAGCTGAAATGGTCTTTACAGTACAAGTGGGCTGATGACAGAGTGGGTTCATGCTTCACTGCTCACTCAAAATGTCCTAGGCTATAAAGCAGAATGAGAAAATAAAATGTACCTTTTCCCTGATACAGAACATGTTATAAAAGACCACAGTTGATTGAATGTTATTTACATTTAAAAAGGACATATATTGTAGCACTATATATATATATATATATATATATATATATATATATATATATATATATATTATATATATATATATATATATATATATATATATATATATATACACACACGGTATATATATATATATATATATATATATATATATATTTTATTTTTTTATTTTCTTTAGATATTTAGGTATTTCTAATTTAGCAAAAGCATTATAAAACTACAGTTTATATGCAAACATACTCTATAAATAAAACAAACTGGAGAGCTAAATATCTTTTAAATCTAAAATGCTGCAGTGGTTGAATACCTTAGAGGGGTGTCAAACTCAATTTCATCGTGGGCCGCATCAGCATTATGATTGCCCTCAAAAGGGCCAGTTGTATCTGTAAGATTAGATGTCCAGCGCATCCCCTCCCCATATATTAGATGTCAAGAGCCACCCCACCATCAGAAGTTAAGTCCCCTACTCTCCCTTACATCACAGTGCACCCCCCTTTCCTTATGCTGCTGCTGGGAAGAAGCTGGATGCATTGCTTGAAAGCAGAAAGTAAGGGTCTGGAAGAGGACCAGAGGAGAGCTGGAGCTCTACTGCAGGTGCAGGAGAGGTGCAAGGGCCACATTAAATGGCCTGGAGGGCCGGATTCGGCCCGTGGGCCTTGTGTTTGACACCTGTGCCTTAGAGTATCTAAGGTCAGGCTGTTAAGTCTTATACTAATTTCACATTGTATTACAATCATTTCTAGCCTACTCCTATTATTATGAATCATTTTAAAGTTTGTAAACTTAATTTGTGAAGATCCCCACACTTTTAGCTCCTTCTGTGACAAGTATTCACTATGCCCTGTGAGTAGGCACTGCTGTGTCACACATTTCACAGAGCCTGCCATCAGAACGACATAGGTGCTGAGAGAAGGATTGTGTGGTGATAGAGTCAGTACAGGAATCACTACTTGCAAGCAGCAATGTGCCATGGGATATGTAGTCCTTAGAAATGGAAAGTAAACAGCAGAGGAGAAGCTGCAAAGCATGCAGGGTATTGAGAAAGTTGTGGAATGAGATGCCCTGCAAGCAAGCAGTGCTCACAACATAAAAATGATATTTTTCTTCTAAGTAAGCTTACAGTATATACTCGAGTATAAGCCGAGTTTTTCAGCACATTTTTTTGTGCTGAAAATGCCCCCCTCGGCTTATACTCGAGTCACCTTTTTGTGCCTGATCTTCCAAAATTTGGAGACCCGGTTCCGGCCGGCCGTAAGGCCCCTTGACCCCAAACTTCGCATACATGTAGCCCCTCTTCCTCTACAAATGTGCTAAGTTTCTTGTCCGGGGGACCTAAGGCCGGGGAGCACTGAATTTTCAAAACCGGGCACCCCTTCCATAGACTCCCATGTTAAACGGTAATTTCTCCAGTGACTTTGGGGACCTGGTACCGGCCAGTCGTAGGTCCCCTGGACCCGGGACTTGGCACACAGCCCCATTTCTCCTCTACAAGTGTGCAACGTTTGTTGTCTGTAGGACCTACGGCCGGGGAGCACCGATTTTTTAAAGCTGGACACCCCTTCCATAGACTCCCATGTTAAACGTCAGTCTAGTCATGGGCACAGTGAGGCATGAACACAGTGAGGCATGGGCACAGTGAGACATGGGCACAGTGAGACATGGGCACAGTGAGACATGGGCACAGTGAGGCACAGTGAGGCATGGACACAGTAAGGCAAAGTGAGGCACAGTGAGGCATGCAGATGGACACCCTAGGCTTATACTCGAGTCAATAAGTTTTCCAAGTTTTTTGTGGTAAAATTAGGT
Source organism: Rana muscosa (assembly GCA_029206835.1). Taxonomy (NCBI): domain Eukaryota; kingdom Metazoa; phylum Chordata; class Amphibia; order Anura; family Ranidae; genus Rana; species Rana muscosa. The sequence continues at coordinate 101,613,400 of CM055123.1, read as the reverse complement.
GCCTCGGCTTATATTCGGGTTGGCTTATACTCGAGTATATACGGTATATAGGGTTGTCAAAAATAACGCTTGCTTGTATTTCTATTCCAATGCTGGTGTTATAAAATTAAAAGTGTACCAATTATAGATTCCATTTAATGTGATAATAAAGGGAAAATTAAAATGATTGTAAAGTCTCGTTTTTTTTTTTAAGTTAAAAATAACAAACATGTCATACTTACCTGCCCTCTGTAATGGTTTAGCACAGGGCAGGTCCTTCTTCAGTGCTCCTGGCCCCTCCCTCTTGTTGAGTTCCCCCACACCAAGCAGCTTGCTATGGGGGCACCTGAGCCAAGCCACAGTTCCCTGTGTCCATTCAGGCAAAGAGCTGCGGCCTGCCCCACTCTCTTTCTCTCCTCATTGGCTGACTTTGATTGACATCAGTGGGAGCCAATGGCGCCACTTGTTGTCTAAGCCAATGAGGAGGGGAGTCCTAGGCAGCTGAGACACTCCTGCAACTTTGCTGGATAGAGAAGGGGTTCAGGTAAGTATTGGAGGGCTGAGGGGGGGTGATGCACACAGAAGGCTTTTTATCTTAATGCATAGAATGTATTAAGATAAAAAGCCTTCTGCCTTTATAATCACTTTAATCACTTTAATAACAAACATGTTATAATTACCTGCTCTGTTCAATGGTTTTGCACAGAGCAGCCTAGATCATTGTCTTTTCGGATCCCCTACCGATGCTCTAGGCTCCACCCCTCTGCTGAATGCCCCCAGATCAAGCCGCTTGCTATGGGGGTACTTGTACATGCTCGCTCCTGAGTCCCGCTCTGTGTGTTCACTGACAAACAGAACGGGCTCAGCCCCGTCCCCCGCTCCCGCCTCACTGGCTGTGACTGAGCTGCTGTGTCTGAGCCTATGAGGACAGAAAGAGCCAAGAGAGCAGCTGCACTTGTGCACATCGCTGGATCAAGATTGGGCTCAGGTAAGTATTGAAAGGACTGGGAGCACACAGACGTCTTTTTTACCATCATGCCTGGAATACATGAAGGTAAGAAAACCTTCAGCCGTTAGAACTTTGTTTGTTCAACCAAAACATATTGAGCAAATGCCTTTTTCAGGGCCTACAATCACTAGCTGGTAGGTTCTGCCACAGACAATAAAGCAGAATAAGAGCTTCTGTTGCCTGGGTTCTAATGCTTTTGTGTTTTATGTTTCAATTTCACATTCATTTTCATTAGCTATCATTTACTTTAGAAATTAACAGAAAGTAGTTATTTACAACAAAGTTTGCTAGGACATAAGCTCAGAGGGTAGAGATGGTAGCTATGAGGTTATAGAATAATAGATTTAGGATCTGATTCAGGCAAGATACCAATGAAGTCAATATCAGATTTAGAACAATTAGCTGTTTTTTGTGACACAGTTAGGAAGCTTTGGAGGAATTTTTATATTTTTGCATTGACCTGTGAGCAGCAACCGACCAACCACAATATGCCTGAATTGCATAGAAAAAGCACAGAGACCCAGTGATGATGTTACTGTGTTTAAAGGTATTAAAGGGAAAAATGTACTTAGTGGTTTCACCTAAAATAATAATATGTGTATGCAGAGCATATTTATATGTGTTTAGAAATATTCTCTGCATATAAACACATATTTATCAATACCAGTGTAAACTGAGCCTTAGAAAACATTTTATCATTTCGATATGGTTTTAGGCCTGGTTCACACCTATGCAGGTTGCAGTTGATGCATATTCCATGTGCAATTTTGCATTTTTCAATACACATTTTTGACCCATTGCAGTCTATGGAACCAAAAAAAAAAAAAACCTGCTGGTCCCTGGCCTTTTCCATAAATAGCACAGATGTGAATATGACCCATAGTTAAATGGACTGTAGTGTGTTTCTGCAAAACTGAAAACGCACTAAAAAAATGCATAGGTGTGAACCAGGTTTTAGGGTGTATGTCAATTACATTTTTTTATTTTTTCAGTCTTATATCTTTGACTATAATAAAGTGACTACTTATGGGAAACAATTAAATGTATATGGGCTTCCGAGGGAAATTGCTGTTGACTTAAAAGCAGCAAGTGGTGGCATTATTGAAAATACCGCTAAATACAAGTGAGCTATCTGTTAAAAAAATGCATTCAAAATTGAATGCAAAATCAATGTATGTGTGGCCAACTTGAGATAACATTTTTTTTTTGCAAGCGCAGAGTTTGCGTGAAATCGTTTAATCTTCCGCTTGGTATTCCATAAACTGAGGCCAATTCAAACACGGTTTCAAAGTAAATGTAGAAAAGGTTTCTATGTGTGAATGAAATTCAAATATTGAGGATGATTTTAGAAAAGTGAGAGAAACATGGAGCTACTAAATATGACATTAAATTATTTGTTTCATTCATTCAAAAAAGAAAAATGAAACCTGATTGGTTGCTATAGAAAAAGCTCTGCTTTTTTCTTTTCTTTTTTTTTTTTTTTTTTTAACTCTTTTGCTGCCAGAGCTGTTTATGCGTTTGGTTGCACGCACGTTTAAAAATGTTAAGCCTGAAGATCACATAAAACCCCAAACATATAGTTGTAGTTCCATTTTTTTTTTATGCCACATATTAGCGCAACAGTTTAGGAAATGCAAAAGTTCAGTAAAAAATCCACTTTTAGGGCACACATTTAAGGGCACACAAATGCAATAGCATACCAATTTTTTGTGAAATATAATAGGATTTTTATAACAGCTTACCTGTAAAATCCTTTTCTTGGAGTACACCACGGGACACAGAGCCAGTCATTACATAATGGGTTAAGGGTCACCAGCGGTGATTGGACACTGGCACAACCAATGGAAGACAGTTCCCCTCCATATAACCCCTCCCATCAGGGAAGTACCTCAGTTTTGTAGCAAAGCAGTAAGGTTCCCATAAGAAGGGTGGGACCTCTGTGTCCCGTGGTGTACTCCAAGAAAAGGATTTTACAGGTAAGCTGTTATAAAAATCCTATTTTCTTTATCGTACACCACGGGACACAGAGCCAGTCATTACATAATGGGACGTCCCAGAGCAATGCTCATATGAAGGGGGGGAGACACAGATCAAACCGACCGCTTGCGGACCAGAAGCCCTATACTGCTGCCTGCAGCACACTTCGCCCGAAGGCGGAATCCTCATGTCCTTTCACATCTATTTGATAGAATTTGGAAAATGTATGGACTGAGGACCAAGTTGCAGCCTTACAGATCTGAGCCATCGAAGCCAGGTGGTGCACTGCCCATGAAGCACTTATCGCCCTGGTAGAGTGCGCCTTAACAGAAAAAGGAGGAGTCCTGTTCTTTAAACCATAAGCTTGAACAATTACTTGTCTAATCCACCTGGAAATGGTGGATTTTGATACCGCTTGGCCCTTCTTGGGACCATCTGGTAAAATAAACAAAACATCTGTTTTACGTATCTGAGCGGTTGCTTGCAGATACACCCTTACCGCTCTCACTAGATCTAGAGAGTGTAATAATTTTTCCCCCGCCGTCCGCGGGTTTGGAAAAAAGGAAGGCAGAACAATGTCTTGATTCAAGTGAAAAGCCGACACCACCTTAGGCAGAAAAGCCGGATGGGGTCGTAGTACGATCTTGTCCTTGTGACAAATTAGATAAGGCTCTTTACAAGAAAGAGCTGCTAGCTCTGATACTCTCCTAGCAGAAGCTATAGCAATCAGAAAGGCCAATTTCCTACTTAATATAATTAAAGGAATATGGCGAATAGGTTCAAAAGGTTGCTTTTGCAACACTGACAATACCAAATTCAAATCCCATGGACACAAGGGAGACCTGACTGGAGGATTTATCCTCAGTACCCCCTGAATGAATGTCCGAACTAGGGAGTGAGATGCCAATGGTCTCTGAAAGAAGACTGATAGAGCCGATATTTGCCCTTTGATGGTGCTAAGGGCTAATTTCATATCCACTCCTAACTGGCAAAAAACAAGAATCCTACTTATTTCATATTTCAGAGGATTCCAACTTCTGGATTCACACCAGGAAACGTATGCTTTCCAGACTCTATGATAGATGAGTCTGGAGGCTGGCTTTCTAGCATTAATGAGCGTAGAAAGAGCCAGGCCAGAGACCCCTCTCTTTTTCAAAATGTGGGTCTCAGCAGCCAGGCCGTCAAATTTAGCCTTTGTAAGGAAGGGTGGAATACTGGACCCTGTGACAACAGGTCGTGTCGAAGTGGAAGCTTCCAGGGCCTTCCTATCGCCATTTTTACGATCTCGGCGTACCAAGGCCTCCTGGGCCAGTTTGGGGCCACTAGGATTACTGGTATTCCCTCCCCCTTGATCCTGCGAAGCAGTCTTTGTAGAAGAGGGATCGGAGGGAATGCATAGATCAGTGAGAACTGATTCCATGGAGTTATTAGAGCGTCTGTCCCGTAGGCTAGAGGATCTCTCGTTCTGGACACAAAGTTGTCCAATTTCTTGTTGAACCTGGAAGCTAGCAGGTCTACATCTGGGTTTCCCCATCTCAGACATATGGCCTGAAAGATCTCTGGGTGAAGAGACCACTCTCCTGGTAGCAGCTGCTGACGACTCAGGTAGTCTGCTTGCCAGTTTTCTATCCCTGGAATGAAGATTGCAGAGATGCAAGGTACATGCTCTTCTGCCCATGCCAAGATCCGGTTCACCTCTCTTTGGGCTGCCCGACTGTGGGTGCCTCCTTGGTGATTGATGTAAGCTACTGCCGTAGCATTGTCGGATTGAACCCGAACTGGGTAGCCCTGTAACCTGTATGTCCAGGTTTTGAGGGCTAGATATACTGCACGGATCTCTAGCACGTTGATGGGCAGGATCCCCTGAGTCTTGGCCCAGGTTCCCTGGGTAGAAGCCTCCTCGAATACTGCACCCCAGCCCGATAGGCTGGCATCCGTAGACACCACCTTCCAGGCTGCTGGGAGGAAGCACTTTCCCTTCCGTAAATTCTTGGCTTCTAGCCACCAATTGAAGCTGTGGCGTACTTGTGAGGACAGGCGCATGGGTATATCCAGAGCTTGGCTCTTTCTGTTCCAGGAGGCTAAAATATTGCCTTGAAGTAGTCTCGAATGAAACTGGGCGTAAGGGACCGCCTCGAAGGAGGCTACCATCTTTCCCAATAGTCTCATGCAAAGGCGAATAGACGGCCTCTTGTTTGCTTTGACCTTGTGGATCAGGTCTTTCAGAGACTGTATCTTTGGCTCTGGCAGGTATACCCTGTTTTGGGCTGTATCTATGATCATGCCCAGGTACACTATCCTTCTTTGGGCCTGGAGAGAGGATTTTTGTAAGTTTATAATCCATCCTAAATGCTCCAGGTATCCTACTGTAGTGTCTACAGCGTGATCCAATCCCTCCTTTGACTGATCTATTAATAGTAGATTGTCTAGATAGGCTGTTACCGCAATGCCCCGTGTTCTCAGGTTTGCTAACATAGGAGCTAGCACCTTTGTGAATACTCTGGGCGCGGTGGCTACACCAAATGGCAGGGCCACAAATTGAAAGTGGCGATCTTCTACCGCAAACCTTAGGAATCTTTGGTGAGCGGGGAGGATTGGTATGTGTAGATATGCGTCTTTGATATCTATGGACGCAATGAATTCTCCGCCTTTTAAAGTAGCGACCACGGATCGAATCGTTTCCATTCGAAAATGGCGAACGTTCAGAAACTGGTTTAGATTTTTTAGATCCAGGATGGGTCTGACTTCTCCGTTCGGTTTTGGAATCACAAAGAGGTTTGAGTAAAAACCTGAACCTTGCTCCTTTTGGGGTACCTCTGTAACCACACCTTGAGCTATTAAGTGATTCAAACCTTTGAAGAAGGATCCTCTTTTTTGTGGATCCTTGGAGAGTCTTGAACTTCGGAATTGAGAAGATGGGATCTCTCGACATTCCAGTCTGTACCCTGAGGATATTGTGGATACCACCCATTTGTCCTGGGTTTCTGTCCGCCAAGTCGCTGAGAACTGACGAAGCCTTCCCCCCACTCGGCCGAGCGGGGGCGCCCCTTCAATGAGAGGTTTTGGGGGCTTGCTTATTAGCTCTTGAACCCCACGGCTTCTTGTTCTTTTGAGCCTGTTCTTTGGCTTTTTTGGGCGGCTGAAAAGGCCGTCGCCACTGGCTGGAGTCAGATTTCCCGGGAGCTGGGGAGAGAGTGTGTTTAAAACAAGGTCTCTTGTTTTTCTTTTTCTCAGGTAAAAGTGTAGTTTTACCACTTGATATCTTTTGGATATATCTTTCTAAATCTTCCCCAAAAAAGGCGTTCGCCATGGAACGGGAAACTTGCCAACAACTTTTTGCATGGGGCTTCCGCTGACCAATGCTTAAGCCAAAGTACTCTGTGCATCTGTACCAGCTGGAGTGTAAGGCGTGATGCCTGTATGATAGAATCTCTCATGGCATCCACTGTGAAGCATAAGGCTTTAGGCAAATTCTCCCAATTTTTAGCCTGCTCTGAAGGCAGCTCCTTCAGCCCCTGCTTTACCTGTTGGCTGACGACCTGACACATACCGACTGCTGCTACTGCAGGTTGGATAATTGAGCCGGCCAAAAGGAAGGAGGATTTCAGTAAGGATTCCAACTTCTTCTCAGAAGGATCTTTAAACACTTGTACATTATCCACTGGACATGTCAGGTTTTTATTTACACAAGAAATAGCCGCATCTACCGTAGGCAGGCTCCATTTCTTTAAAAAATTTTCCTCCATAGGATAAAGAATGTTAAACTTTTTTGGAGGTGAAAAACGCTTATCTGGATGTTGCCAGTCTGCGTACAATAGATCCTCTAGTAACGGATGAACCGGGAAGGAGCATGCACCTTGCAGGGATCTTAATGATCCTAGGGAGGAGACAGGTGATTCTGTTACCTCCAAAGAGGGTAACCTAAATGCAGCTCGCACGGCTCCTGCATAGCATTGCACCTGTGACTTTTAAAATCTGGGATACCGAAAAAGGCTCATCCGATATCCCTGATCCGTCTGACTCCTCATCCTCTGCTGATGTAGCCTCCTCCTCATCCTCCTCCTCCTCAGGTACTTCTGAAGGGAGGTCCAATACTGGAGGAGATCTGCTTCGCTTATTGTCCTTTTTAGAGGATTTAGCGATTAAAGTAGCAATTTTCTCCTCCAGATTATTTAGGGCAGCTGATAAAGTGTCCTCAGTGACATATGCAGGCCCAGGCTTCACTGGGGAAGCCGCCATACCTGACAGAGGTAATGGCTCATCCTGTACAGGTGCTTTTGGCAACACAGGAGAGGAAGGTACCGAGTCAGCACAGCTAGAGCCCCCTGTCTCAGGCGGCGGTGCTCTTTTATCTCTTTTTGTCCGCATTACTTCCCCTGGAAGACTTACTGTTTAGACAAAATACAAGGTACCTAAATGCATATACTACCGTGTCCAGTTTAGCAAATACATTAAGTATGCAACTTTTAACACATAACTATGCATAACATGGATGTCTTCTAGGAAGTACCCAATCCAACCACATGGAGTCTTACGTCCCTGTATAGCTGCTGTGTTTCTCTGCCAGGAACAAGAGAACTAACGAGCTTGCTTGCTGCTGCAGTGCTTTTTACACTGACAGTCTTTTAAATTTGGCGCCGTTTCTGTGCCTGCGCGCGCCACGTGCCCGCGCACGCCTCGGCCCCCCCCCCCTCCGATAAAGCGCGCTCCTGCGCGCAGCGCGCGGCCTTTAGCGCTATGGTGGTGGCCATAGTGAGAGAGGACTCTCATCAGCCCCTGTCCCCACTTACCTGCATCTGCAGGTGTCTGTATCGGCCACCGAAAGGAGGAGCGGGGTGCTCAAGCAAGCTCAGCAGCGGAGGTGACGAGCAGTGTACTTCGCCGAAGCCGACACTGAACAGAGTGAGGTGAGTATATTCAGCTCTTTACTCCCCCCAGTGGTGGAAAAAAAGAAGACATCCACTTCTTGAAAAAAAAGGTCCCAACTTATTTTTTTTTTTTTTTTTTTTTATGGACCTTCTAATCTTACCTTTCCACGCCGCAGGTTTTTCTGCTGAAAGTTTTCAGACAGATACCAAACTTCACCCTTCACGGTGGGCTATGTGTGCCAACCTTCAGGGATATGGGTTCCTATTTAAAGGATACCTCTCCCCTGGGCCTTGTACAAGACTCTTACCAGGACTTTATAGCGAAATAGCGAAAGTGCTGGATCTTAGAGCCCAGTCCTCCGAAGAGAGACATTACAGGCGACGCCTCATGGATGAGGCCCGGATCCCATCCAGATTCAGCTCATTTGTAGGCGTCTTGGATGGATCCGAAAGCATAGCTCTTTTACCCCCAGAGGGTCTCTTTGGTAGAGCTTTCCTTTAGCACCTCCTAACGCGTCCAACACCTTTCGACACTGGCGAAAAAACTGAGGTACTTCCCTGATGGGAGGGGTTATATGGAGGGGAACTGTCTTCCATTGGTTGTGCCAGTGTCCAATCACCGCTGGTGACCCTTAACCCATTATGTAATGACTGGCTCTGTGTCCCGTGGTGTACGATAAAGAAAAAAGATGAGCTTGCGCCAAGTAAATAGATACCCAACATGTCACACCTTAAAATTGTGTGTGCCTATAAAATTGTGACAAACTTCAGTACCCCATATTTTCTGTAGGCGATGCTTTAAAAGCCCCTACTGTTCATTAATTTAGAGAGTTAACTGGGAATAATTGGTCTAAAGTTATTACTCTCATTCTGGCGGTGGTGGTTATATGTAATATGTATAGCGTAACCAACGTTTTCATGCGTAGGCAACCCGAAGCATGCATTTATGTTCGTATGTGCATGTATGTGGAAATGGGGGGCTCAACATTTTTTGGGGGGTATTTTAAGTGTTTGGGTGCAACTTTAATTTTTTATATCTTTAATTTTTTTTTTTCTTAGTCCCATATATGATGAACTTTTGATGACCTGTTCTCTTTAATGAGACACCGGGGGTCTAAAAAATCCCTGATATCTTCCTTGTTCTCCAATGAAGCTGATGGAATGCAGATTGTGTTCCACCAGCTTCTTCGCTGACCATACTAACAGGGAAAAGCAACACAGGGACCCGGACATGACCTTTTATATGTTGCTTCTGGGTTAATAAGAGGAAGGGGAGGAAGGCGAATGGAAGTTTTGCTGGGCTCCCTCCCCTCTACCCGGTGGCACCCACCATGCCGGCTTTAGGGGATGTAGTAACGGGTGTGTGTGTGCGTAAACCAGGGTTTCTCAACTCCAGTCCTCAAGGCGCCCCAACAGGTCATGTTTTCAGGCTTTCCATTATTTTGCACAGGTGATTTGATCAGTTTCACTGCCTTAGTAATTACCACAGCCATTTCATCTGAGGGAAATCCTGAAAACATGACCTGTTGGTGCGCCTTGAGGACTGGAGTTGAGAAACACTGGCGTAAACAATCAGCAGGCAGTTGACTTGTCAAATATACACAGTGCTGGTGGCTGCTACTGCTGCCAGGGTGTGCAAGACTCCCCGCTACCACCTCCGTACCACATACGCCGGTAGCAGTGCAAAGGTTAAAGTGTTTTTAAACTCTAAAACAATAGTCATTAATATAATAGTGCACCTCACATTATTGGTTGCTTGTGTTACCATTTCTGTCTGCAGCCTTTTGTTTACCCTTAAACTTTTTTAAATCACCTCAGATTTCTAGGGTAACTATATACTGCCTTGCAGTTTTTTCCTGAAGGCCCAGCATAGCCTCCCTTAAAGTGCACACTCCTCTTTGGGGAAAAATCTTGATTCAGGGACATGCCATGCACCCACAGCATGGGCAGCAGCGAGGGAGCCCTTTTGTAAGCCATCCACCATCACTTAGATTGATAGCTGGCTTCATTCTGTTGTTCTTAATGAGAATGGGGGACACACATGCATTACAAACAGATTCTGATAAACCAACACGTGCAGTGCATGCTCCCTGGCTGGAAGCTCTTTCATTGTGAAGATCTTCACAACAGCCAAAGCATGTGTATGGGGTCAAATTAAAATAAATTATATTGCAAATGCACCTAGTAAGATGAAATTAGAGGAAAACAATTACCAAATGAGGGCTTAATACTAATTTCAGTTTTTGTTCTTCCAGTTCCACTTGGTTCTTGCTGTAAAAAAATGTAGGAAATTGCAGCAACAGACTCAGAGAACACTACAAATCTGACTTGAAGCTTGTCATGTATATGCCCTATTCAAACTCTATAAAGCTGTTTCAGACATCCATCTCCAATCCCTGAGTTCATTTTCTGGCATTGGACCCAGTGTGTTATAGCTAGACTTCTGCCTAGTGGTAGAAATGTATCAAAAGTGTGCTTTCACGTCAAAAATGGGTGCTAGGTAGACTGAATTATATACACTGTAGACAAAAGACATGTCAGAATGGCATTCCATTGAAAGATTCCTAAAATCAATGAAAGGCAAACACTGGAAGTATCCATAATGAAGTACGGAGGTTTTGCTCTCCTGCACCACAGTCCATCTTTAGTAGTTGTTTGGGATTCTCTGCACAGCACAATTACTGTTCAATTGTATTACCTTCACTGTAAGAATAAATCCAGACATGTACAGGGGATTCTCTCGGTCTAGTTGCCCAAAGAGTGTTAAGGCACCACTGAAGTAATCCAAGGCAAATATACTGTTGGTGTTACCTGTTGGGAAGTGAATCAAACATAAAATGAAATTGTTACCCATCTTGCAAAAAAGGAGAGAAAATCATGATAAATTTAAATCACTACATATATACACTATATGTTAAAATATACCTAAAATATGGAAAAACATTTTCTTTAAAGGGGGCTTCCATTTAAGCATTTTGAGTAGAAGTTGGCTAAGGGATAGAGTTGAGCAAAGGCTTCCTGCCACCACTGGTCATTGTTAAAACAAACACTTCCTTCTCTGGTTTATTTTGTCTGTGCTTTGGATCACACAATTTCCCTGTTGAAGTTCAAGGGATTTCAGGCACTTACTGAACTGTGGGCTTCAACCACTAGAGGTCAAGCATGACTCCTTTCCTGTCCAGGCTATTTTTCAGTTTTTTTTATTGTGATACTGTACATTAACTTACAATTACTCAATCATGTAAACCTGTACCCAAATAAATGTCATTTTTTTTTTCTTACATGGATTGATCTTTCTTTTAGTGATATTTAATAACCCCTGAGATTTTTTTTTCTTGCTAAAAAAATAGTTTCCCTTAATTTTGAACGAACACCCCTGAAATTATCCCTTTTTTGCAAAGTAGACATCCCAAGGTCTGATCTGATTTTTAGCCACAATTTGTGGAAAATTAAGATACATGCCAGTTTTTAGGGCTTTCAAACATGGAACTTGGTAATGGTGCACTTGATCCATTAATTGTGCATGTCATACACAGAGGTACTGGAGGTGAAGGGGCTGATGTACAGGTCACGAACAATGGGAGGATAGAGATGAAGGGCTTAATGATCAGAAGTGCAATATGAGGAAGGTGAAGGATTAATATACGGATCAGATCAGGGACAGTGTGGGTCTGTACTATACTGTAGAGGAGTCAGGACAGTAGAGGGATCTACATCAGTGTTTCTAGTAGTGATTAAACTTTTATTATTTTTGCTGTGTGCTGGCTGCAATAAGGGATTTTCTGTTCATCTCATGCAGTTCGCTGTGAGAGTTGAAAGTAAAAGCTGCAGCTGACCAAAGCCAGTGTAAGCATAGTGTTATTGCTGTGATTGGTCACAGTGTTTACATGAAACAGATACTCTCATTGGCTCTGTACATTCATTCAGTGAGCTGCACTGTTCATTGACTCACACAGTGGTACTCTTGTATGTGCTAGAGGGCTCACTCAAGCATCTAAATGGAGAGTTAATTTTAGAATGGTCTCCTGCCCACTTACCTGCTTATGTACAATGGTCAGATGGCAAATGGTTAAGAATTTAAATGTGGGAGTGCTTGGGTATGGATGAGGCTAACGCATAGGAAGATGGAGGCAGTTTAGACGCAGCTCTAAACAGAATGTTTCCAACAATGTATATGCATTTTTCGATCATCTAAACAAAATATCTGGCAAAAGAGGGTTTTTCAAAGGCTAAAGCCCCGTACACACGGTCGGACTTTTGGTCAACAAACTTCATTTTGAGCAAGTTGGACCAACAATCCGACCGTGTGTACGCTCCATCGGACAAACTTTTTTTGCTTTTTGCTGTTTTCATCGGACAAAAGTTGGGTCTGCAAACGAACAAACTTTTGCCCAACAAAAGTCCGATGGAGCAAAGTCCGACCGTGTGTACAGAAAACCATCGGACTTTTGTCCGATGGACAAAACAACTAATGTTAAAATAAACCAACAATAGCAGAAGTTGACCAAAGGGGAGCAGAAAAGAGCAGAAAAACCACGTGATGTTGCAAAAAGTTTTGGGAAAGTTTGCAGAAAAGTCAGAGCATGTGTATGCTATGGGTGTTCCCGACCAACTCCGTTCGGACAAAAAAACACGGAAAAGTCAGATGAAAGTCTAACCGTGTGTACGGGGCTTAAGTTTACCTTTTGAATAAAATTTACTATGTTGACAAGGGGCCCCAGTAGGTAAAAAAAAAAAAAACTTCAGCTTTGAAAATTGTCATTCTCAAGGCCTGGCTGAAAAACTCCCATTGTTCTGATTCCTTCATCCTGCTTTATTGCTAGGACGTATCATACATTGAGCGTTTTCTCCCCAGCAGCACAGGAGTGAGCACTCTCCCTTGTTCAAAATGCGCAGTGCATTCTCTTTCCCCCTTTAGCAGCAGGGTTTGTGATGCTGGGGCGAACACTCAACATTTCATGTGCCCTACTAACAAGCCAGGATGGGAACAATTTTTGGCTAGGTTTTGGGAGTGCTGCCTACAGGTATTGCCAGTACATTAAAGTGATTATAAAGGTTCAAATCATATTTTTTAACCACTTCAGCGCCTGAAGGATTTACCCTTATAATGACCAAGCCATTTTTTGCGATATGGCACTGCGTTATTATAACTGACAATTACGTGGGCATGCAACTCTGTACCCAAATACAATTTATGTCCCTTTTACCACAAATAGAGCGTTCTTTTGGTGGTGTTTGATCACCTCTGCGGATTAAATTTTTTGCGCTATAAACAAAAAAAGACAGACAATTTAAAAAAATATATATATATTTTTTACGTTTTGCTATTATACATATCCAATAAAAAAATGTAAAAAAAATAATTTATTCATCAGTGTAGGCCAATATGTATTCTTCTATATATTTTTTGTAAACAAAAAAAAAATTGCAATAAGTATATATTGATTGGCTTGCGCAAAAGTTATAGCGACTACAAAATAGGGGATAGATTTATGGCATTTTTGTTGTTATATATTTTTTTACTAGTAATGGCGGTGATCGGCGATTTTTAGCGGGACTGCGACATTGCAGTGGACAGATCAGACAATTTTGACACTTTTTTGAGACCAGTGACATTATTACAGTGATCAGAGCTAAAAATATGCACTGATCACTGTATAAATTACACAAATGGCAGGGAAGGGGTTAACACCAGGGGGTGATCAAGGGGTTAAATGTGTCCTAGGGAGGTGCTTTCTAACTGTGGGGTGAATGGACTGACTGGGAGTACAGAAAGATCGCTGTTCCTAATCACTAGGAACGAACAATCTCTCCGTACTCTCCTGCCAGAACGGGGATCTGCTTTGTTTACATAGGCAGATCCCCATTCTGCCACTCTGAGGAGCGATCGCGGGTGGCCGGTGGACATCGTGGCTGCCGGACCCGGGCATTGGCTCCCCCGCCATGCACCGGCATGCCCGCAGTGTCTCGTGCACGAAATGACACACAGATACGTAGTTTCGCGCAATAGGGCCGCCCTGCCACAGTATATATGCAGTGGGCACTCCTTAAGTGGTTAAAATAGCAAACATGTTATGCTTACCCACTCTATGCAATGGTTTTGCACAGAGCAGCGGCAATTCTCCTTTTTTGGGGTCCCCCGGCAGCGCTTTTAGCTCCTCTCCCCTGCCAAGTGCCCCCACAGTAAGCCACCTTATCCAGGGATGAAGTGAGTTTGAAAAGGCTAGTTAATTTACCTATGTTTGTGCGTTAATATGTTATAGTTTAAATACAAAAGTTGAAATCTGTCAAAGTGTAAATTCGAATAAAACTTAAGGCTAGCCATAATATGACAATTTTTCTGCAAAATACATAAAGTTGAGAACCCCCCCAACACACAATCACATTTAAAATACAAAGGTTGACCATTTACAACCAATCATTGTAATCACTACATTGCATTTCAGTTCCTGTATCACTCCATCAACAGAGCCATTGATGATAGAGATGTATTTGGCAGTAGAGATGTGAAATCAATGTTTTTCCCAATTTAATTCCATAGGGCTTCCATAAGAACACGTACCTACACTGTACAAGTTAAAATCACTAACATCTCTTTTCAATGAACTACCCACATAAACACAGTAAATAACGCACAAGCCTTGCAGGGAAAAGATGCCTGATTACTCACTTAATCTCATCAAGTAGCTTATCCGTACACAGCTTAGATCAATAGGGTGGTATTTCTTTCTTATAAAGATTGCTGAGTCATTGATTTATTTCTCACCCGAGCTTTATCTTTGTGTGATATATACTTGCAATGCAATTCCTGCTTATACATACAGTAGGTCAATTATTTGACACATGCTTAATACTAGACACCTGTAGCCAATGCAGAGGACACTGTGACACTCGAGCAGAGGACACTGTGACACTCGAGCAGACAACCTATGACTCTCTGATGCCCCAAGTTTCAAGCTAGAACTGCAGTGCGGCATCAGCCAAAAGGAAGAAGCCATGTTTTATGTTTAATTTAATAATTAAATATATGTAATTAAAAGAAGAATTCCATTATGCCTAATACATTTACACTGCCTGCATAGCAAAACCTCAATGCAATTTCATAAAATAGCCCCCTTTGCTCTGAAAAAAAAATGATTATAGTAATCCACATGGCTTCAATAGTTATACACGTGGAAATTTTAGGTAAAAAGGAAACTATAAATGGCAAATTTTCTCTCCCAACATGTGATCCATAAACACCATTGGCTTGCCAGCATAGACACTGCCCACCTCTAAGGGCCTTGTCACACCACTGCATTAGATTAGACCATTTACAATACTTATTTGTTGCATTTTTTTATTGTGTTGCATAAATTATAATGCCATGTAAAATGTGTATTACATAAATTTTTTACTTTTCTTTTCATCATTTCCTGTCGTCATTTTGTGGGTTGTCTCTATTGCAAATGTGGACATGTTACTCAAAAAACACATATCATGCATATCATCTTGACCATTTTGTAATGCTTGTTTTTACAAAAATGCACAAAAGATGTAGCAAGAAGGATTTTCCCAAAATGCAATGCACTGCCCTGTAATGAAACACACGGATGTGAAGAGTTTCATAAATTGTGATAAAACTAGGTTTTGTGTGCTTTTAGTGTGCTGCGATACTGCATTATAGCGCATATATGTGATAGTGTGGCTCAGTGGCAGCTGGTGGTATAATTTTTAGGGGGGACAGCAAACAGTCCACTCGTCGACCCCCCCGGTTGGTCGGGGCACAGGCACCCCTCCCGGTCAGCACAGAAGCTTTCCCTGCATCTCCTCCCACCTCCTCCTCGGCAGGCCAATAGGGTGGCTTCTCCTTTCGGCCAATCAGGTGATGGGTCTCCTGACTGGCCGGGAGGAGAATCAGGAAGAAAATAGTGAATATTAATTTGTTATTGTCACACAACTTGGTGGGCTCAGGACGCAGTGCTTTGCGTTTCGAGACCACCCTTTTTTAAAGCCAATTAGAGCCTCAGGTTCTAATCCTGTGCTTCTAAAAAAAAAAAAAATGCATCCGGCGCCCTGCATGTAGATAAAGGGCCGAGTGTATAGATTAGGGGGGCGGCCGCCACTGGTGTGACCTATGAATAAAATAAGTGCAAGCATACCTAGAGATTAAACCCATCCCTCCTTAAAACTCTACAGCTCACAAAATAATTAATTTAGTTTTATATACAGCAAGGGTTAGTCAAAGTCTCTGACAAGCTTTATTGCCATCTACTTGGATGATTTTCCTTCACTTCCTGTCAGGACAGGACATGATAGGACATTTTTCCAACAAACAAACACCAAACAAGGAGCACACACACCGCTTCAGGCAATGTTCAGGTGCATCCAGCTCCAGGTGCAGACCCCGGCTCACCACCGTCCATAGCATAAAGCGGAAGAAAAATAAATGGTTGCACACCAGAGCCAACAGGATACTTGCTAAATAAAGTCTTTATTGCCGTATTTCAGACAATCATGCAGGATTACAGTTGACGTGTTTCACACAAAAGTACAGTGCTTGTTCACAACAGTAATCAAGCACGGTACTTTCATGTGAAATGCGTCAACTGTAATCCTGCATGATTGTCTGACATACGACAAAGACTTTATTCAGCAAGTCTCCTATTGGCTCTGGTGTGCGACCATTTCTTCTTCTTCCTCTTTAAACAGAAAAACACACTTTTAATAAATTGAAGAAAGCATTATTCTGGTGACACCGGCACCCCCCTTTTCTTGTACAGATATCACAGGGACAGAAAGTAAGGGATAGTCTCTACAATTGAATCAAAGACAAACAATTACAACTCTATCCTATTCTGACAAAACTAAAAAAAACTAATGATGGTCCTTGATCACCCCTGAAGCTTAAAGCCCTGTACACACAATCGGATTTCCTATGGTTTTTTAACCGATTGATTTTTCCATCGGAAAACTGATGAAGCTGACTTTCATCAGTCTTGCCTACACACCATCAGTCAAAAAACCGACCGTTCCAAACGCGGTGACGTAAAACACTCCGATGAGCCGAGAAAAATGAAGTTCAATGCTTCTGGGCATGCGTCGACTTGATTCTGAGCATGCATGGGTTTTTTTATCCGACGGAGATCCCCACAGACGATAGTAATTTGCTATCGGTTTTTTAACCATCGGATAAATTTAAAACATGTTCTATTTTTAAACACCGATGGAAAAAAGACCGATGGGGCCCATACACGATCGGTTTGTCCGATGAAAAAAATCCATCGGACTGTTTTCATCGGTTAAACCTATTGTGTGTACAGGGCTTAAGGATGTGATGGGGTTAGCTTCTAGGTAAGTTTACACTTAAGATTTAAGTTTAACCTACATATATTTTGCCTTCCCTGATTCCTCCTTCTCTACTCATTAACATACTAATATTTTTATTTTAGATGTGCTCTCGCAGGGAGATCATGGGTAGTAGAAGGGCCCTGAAGAATTCTGTACATAGCTTAATAAAATCATCATAACATCATTTCAAGAGCCCTCAACCCTGATGCAAGTAGTGGGCTGGTTCTTGGGAGGAGTTATTGATGTCAGACAAAATGTCTTGATAGGTGGATATCAGTCTGGAGGAGTGGGAGTTCCTAAGTAGGCTGCATAGGATGCAAAAGGTAAAACAAAAGGGAGATATGCAAATATGCAACCCCATGGAATAAAGCCTAGTCCAATAAGGCCACATATTTGTGTTAGGTCAGCGTGAAGGTGTTAAAAGAACTGAAATCCAATGAATGAAAGGACGAGAAATGGACAATCAGGCTAGGAAGGAATGAGCTAGATGATGCTGGACATCCTGCATTCAGGAAATGAAGCAAGCTTTATCGGACTTGCTGCAGCTTCTAAAGTTGTGAGATGCCCACAGTGTACAGTGAAATCAGAGTAAGCAATTTAAGTACAGGGTAGCCTGCACAGCTGTGCAAACTGAAAGAAAGGCTGGAGTTTAGCTTTAACCTATTTTTGCTTGTGGGTGCTTCCTGGGATCAGACTAATGCCAATGCCGCAAAGAGGAAACTTGATGCTTGATTTGTCATTTACCCTACTAGGCTGTGGTGCTTCCATCAAAGCCTGGTAACTGACATTTTTGCTTAAAGACATACTTTCCATTGAAAGTATTTTCAATTCATTCTATGATTGAAATATTACCTATACTACACAATTTAAAATTTTTGCTTCAGTTATGCCGACAGCACGATTTTAAAGAAGTGATGCTGGGTTAATTCCAGATTAAAAGTCTTCCTTCTGATCATGTGGTATTGACCAAATGGCAAATACGTACACCTCCAAGCTAATAACAATAAAAATATTTATTTTGTGTACACGTCTATGTAATAATGGATTATGTACTAAAGCTTTATTTTATCATTGTTATAAAATAATATTATTAATAATTGGTGCCACAGATTAAAGATGAAAGGATTAATACATTTGCCAGGCTGACTGATTCATGTGCAATGACTTTCATAATAGGAAACTTGAATGCACCTAGGTGAGGATAATTTATTAATACAAACTTGCTCTGTCAGGACTGCACTCCACTGAAATGAATCTAGTTAGCTAGATGTGGATCATGGAATCTGCAACAGATGCAATTTTTGGAGCATTAATATTCCATCAACCCTTGGGACCATTTCTCTCACTTAACCTTGAGCTCCCTTGTCTCCATGTTTCCAACAAAGGAACAGCATTCCCCAGTCTACACAATGACAGACAATTGTGTAATGGCTAAAAAGTAGTGTTCATTGTAAATGTAAACATAATTGTCCATCCAGCAAGACAATAAACGGCCAAATCCGAATCACTACAGAACTGTTTAATCCACCTGGATCAAGAGCTGCTTAGACTTATTTCAGCCATTTGGCCAATTCGTCTGGTAAAATTCAAGCCATGTCCATTGCTATAAGAGGAAGGCCAATTAATCTCTGTTAAACCAGAAAGCTGACCAAATAAAATGCCTTTTCTGGAACATACCCTATTACAGAATAAGTCATTTGCTTAGTCTACAGTTGAGTGATGGGTTGGCAGAGTCACTAAAGCTTGAGACTTTCTCCATAAATCTGCCAAAATGTTGTGTGGATTACTTCCCAGGATTAATTACAGTGTTTGCCCTTCAAACAAAACCTTGACCTCGATCAGTGACTTAGCGGCACAAACCTCAACGTAGAACTATCATATCTTTATCAGAAAAACATGACACACTATTGCTAGGCAATGCACTTTGAAAAGTTAACACAACAGTTAAATCATGTTTACTAAGGTATTTTACACCGTATAAGTGTTCTTATATGTGGCATAAGACAGATATAATTTCTTTTAACAGCCACACTAGTTCTAGATTTGGGACACGAAAGAAAATGACTGAAGTCCCTCTCTGAGCTCCAGGAAATGTGTCCATGTTTCATTTTTTAATATGTGTTCTCATAGTATATATAGCATTACTGTCAAGTAAAAAAGTGGATGGTACAAATCTCTGTTCCTAACAAGAAGTGGTGACTATCACCTCAATGGAAATGCAGATACTGTAACAACACAAAAGTGACAGAAGTTCAGTTTCCTTTCCACTCTACTAAAAACAAATGTTTTTGTTGCCTGTTTTTGGTGCACAGTTCTGCTTGTTTTTTTTCCCGTAAATCACACAGAAAATTTGGTGAAATCTACCCAATAAAGACACAAATTGCAATAAAATCATGAAAATCTTACTCCTCTATCAACAAAAAACAAACAAAAAAAAACAGTTTTGGGCCGCTTCTAACTTTACTGCAAACCCAAGTAAAAGAAAAAGGCGCCTCTAAGTGCAGAATTAAAACTTTTTATTATTCCCAAAAAGGATTAAAAACACTTATAGAATCAAAGATGAGTGTTTTTAATCCTTTTTGGAGATATTAAAAAGTAAAAATTCTGCACTTAGAGGCGCCTTTTTCTTTTATCTGTTTCTACCAGAGATTGCATTCCTCTTTGAGTGCAGCCTGAAGTGTTTGAAGATTACATCCTCTGAAAACCCTCTCCCAATGCAGACACTATTTGCTTGGTCCTGACACTCGGAGCGCCCTTGATACATGTTTAACTGCAAACCCAAATGCCAGTCAGTTTCCATGAAACAACCATTGTTCTTTGAAGTTGGTATAATTTTGACAATTCTGTAGGGACTGTGACAATTCTGTAGGGACTGTGATAGCTGGTAGGTAGGACTGATGTTGTATTAAGAGCGTGTGCTTACATATTACAGAGGTGCCATACATATTTCCATGAAAATGAAAACCATGAAAAAGTATACACACAAATAATTTGAACAACATCTCGGCCAAATAAAGCATAGGCAGCTTTGGCATTCTGAGACCTGGGATCAAGGGCGGACAAACAGGGTCCAAGTGGCCCAATATCTTTTGCATGATTCTAATATACCCTGACAACTAGACTATTATCTCTCTAGGGCTGTCACAGAGAATTGTTATTTTGTTTTTGGTAAATGCCTCATCTTATATATGTGAAATTTGGCCCTAACTTACTTGTTTTATGGCATACAAAAGTGCAGTTTCTTACAGTATATTCCCTAGAAAGCACTTGCATCTGATTCATTTAGATAGAGGTAATAGTCAACCACAAGGCAAACCCTGAAGCAACACATAGCAGGATGCAATATATCGAATTAAATTATGGAATTTACCATATCCACTTAAAGCGGTGTTCCGCCCCCAATTTTTTTTTAAAACCATCGGCTACACATACTGCAGCTGCTGGCTTTTAATAAATGGACACTTACCCCTTCCTAAAGTCCAGCGATGTTGGCACCCGCAGCTGATGTTTCCATCAGCTGTCGGGTGCTGCCACCGCCATTGTGGGTAAGGGTATCGGCAGTGTAGCCTTTCGGCTTCACGCCGGTAACCCTACTGCGCATGCGCGAGGCCCGCTCCTCTCTTCTACTGGCCCAGTGGCTGGGGGAGGAGGAGGGAGCCCCACGCTGACGTCACGGGCCGTGGCCCAGACTCCCGGAAGTGGGAAAGGATACCTGTCAACAACAGGTATCCTGTCCCCCTCCCCCCCCCCGAAAGGTGCCAATTGTTGTGGCAGTGCAGGGGGGGAGGAATCCGATGAGCGGAAGTTCCACTTTTGGGTGGAACACCGCTTTAGTTACAGAACTATAGATAATTACAATATTGACCTGTTTCTAGTCAGGAGCTTGAGTGACAAGCAGGAGTTATACTAACTAGTTCAGCAGTGTTTACTGTAAAGTAAATGTAACTCATTAACCTATGCTTGCTGCTTAAAGGGGAAGGGAGAGTGTGATGAGTCTGAAGCATTATGGGATGAACTATACATGGGTGAACATACTATAAAGGTTATCATTGGAGTTTGTTATAGACCTCCCAGTGTTAATGAAGAGGTGGAGACTCAGCTCCTTGCACAGATAGAAAGGGCTGCAAGGGCTGGGACAGTGATAATAATGGGGGATTTTAACTATCAGGAAAGTGACTGGAGTAATGGCACTGCTGGAAAAGTTTAAGAGCAAAAATGTATAAAGCTATTACAAGACAATTTTATGGTCCAATTCATAGAGGCCCGTGCTAGGAATGATGCTCTGCTGGACCTGGTAATCTCAAACCATGCAGAGCTTATTACTAATTTTCATATAAAAGAACATCTGGGTAGCACTGACCATAACATGATTTCATTTATAGTTAGCTGTAAGCAACAAGCTCATACTGGAAATGTAAATACACTTAACATTAAGAGAGCAAATTTTCCAAGGATGAGAGCTACTCTCCAAGACTTGGGGGGGGGGGGGGGGGTTGGTATAGATGAACACAGAACATAAATGGGAATTCTTCAAAAAGATTGTATGAAAACTCACTGAAAATATATTCCCATGGGCAATAAGTTTAAAATGCTAAAAATAAAAACCTATGTTGCTCACGGCGAAAGTTAAAATAAAGCTATAAATAATAAGAAAAGAGCTTTTAAAAAATATAAAAAAGAAGGGACACTATCACCGTTTAAATGTTACAAAGAATATAAACAAATATGTAAAAAGGAAATGAAGGACGAAAAAATTCAAAACGAACGACAGATTGCAAAAGATAGTAGAACAAACCCCCAAAAATTATTCAAATACCGATATATATATAAAGTAAAAAGGTCAGGTCTGAGCATGTAGGCCCATTACAAAACAATCTGGAGTGGGTGACTGGGGACAATAGAAGGCAAATTTATTAAATACTTTCTACAGCTCTGTGTATACAAAGGAGCATGGGGAAGCTCATGTTCATAATGGGGGTGGTAGTGACACAGCCCCAAATGATCCACTGTTGCTCAAAAGCGATATGGTCCAGAAATATTTAGACAGAATAAAATCCTAAAAGAATTAAACTCTGTCATTTCAAAACCATTTATTTTTTATTTTTAGGGACTCTTTAATGACTGGAATAGTACCACTGGATTGGCTTACGGCCAATGTGGTGCCTATATTTAAAAAAGGATTAAAGTCTTAACCAAGTAACTATAGACCTATTAGTTATAAAATATGTAGAAGAATACATAATGACCTAAACTGATAAAGATTTTTTATTTTTTTGGGGGATATTTATTATAACAAAAACTAAAAAAAAATATGTTTTAAAAAAAAAATAGTTTATAGCGCAAAAAATAAAAAACGCGGAAGTGATCAAATACCACCAAAAGAAAGCTCTATTTGTGTGAAAAAAACGACATACATTTTGTTTGTGTACAACGTTGCATGAACGTGCAATTGTTGGTTAAAGCAACAGAGTGCCATATCGCAAAAAATGGCCTGATCATTAGGGGGGCAGATCCTTCCAGTCCTTAAGTGGTTAAATATAATTTCTGGGGGGTCCCCTTAATGTGCCTGTAAAATGGCGCATCTGTAGCATTCATACAACATGCTACAGAAAAAATGAAATTTCTAAAGAAAAAAACCAAGTCAAATTCCGGTCAAAAAAAACAAACAAAAAAAAAAAAAAACAGCGTGGGGTCCTCCCCAGTCCATACCAGGCTATTCGGGTCTGGTATGGATTTTATGGGGAACTCCATGCCAATTTTTTTTTTTTAATGACATGGGCCCCCCAAAATCCATACCAGACCGTTATCCGGGCATGCGGCCTTGGCAGGTCAGAAAAGGGGGGGCGAGCGAATGCCCCTGAACCATGCCAGGCCACATGCCCTTAACATGGGGGGATGGGTGCTTTGGGGCGGGGGGGGCTCTGCCCCCCCACCCCAAAGCACCTTGTCCCCATATCCAATTCGCATGACAGGTAAGTGTGACCGGCTCTCAATGGAGCCAGTTCACACATGTCCGAGGCAGCCGTGGTCTGGATTGAAAAAGGGTCCTGTGCATGTTTGGGTCCAGTTCAGGTGCGAATTCAGCCAAAAATTCAGACCTTAATCGCACCTGAACCGGTGAACAGATATGCACCGGACCCCAGGCACGAACCCGTAGTCGCACATATGTGATAGCAGCCTAAAGAAAATTCTGATTCTGTGAACCTCTGTCTGTGTAGTTAGTTGGTGAGCATAAGATTGCCGTAGCCAATCTGCTTCTAACTTCAGCTTATACAATGAAGCTCTGACAATAAAATCTGGAAGCTGATTGGTTTCTAAGCAGAGCTGCACCAGATTTTGCACACTCTGGTTTTAGTACATCCCCCCCCCCCATTATCTATCCAAGCGAAAAAGAGTTAAAGAATCTGCCTTCATCTGCCAAAGTGGCCAAACAATGCAATTGCCATGCATTTTCTCCCTAATTTAGGAGGCATTAAATCCTGATGCAGGTGTAATTGAAAGGTCACTCCCTTTCCTATGAGGACAGTTTCCACAACAACTTCAGACACCCCTAAACATGTTGTAGTCACAAAAACAAAAATCACCCACTCACTTCCTGTATTATTTGGAGTCTCCAATTATAAAGTATTTCTGCAGCAGTTTGTGTCAATATTCTTTTCTACGTGGTCACAGGGAGGTCTTACCCACAGTTGTTATGGGACTTGCTAATTATATGTTTTTTTTTTAAATTATGGAGAATTTGTGGGGACGTGTGACACCAATATTTGGCTTACAATTACTATGCAAGACTACATTACCATTCTTGAATGACAATGGCCTTTAAATATTGTACTACCAATGATTTACATACCATATACTAATAATCCACATCATGTGTAAAAAAAAAAAATGCACACGTAATGAATGGTAACAACAGGAGATAAACCTCTTTCTCTACTGAACTCAGAAGAACTTTAAGCAATTCATTTTCCCAGCAGTTTCCAAGCCAGATGAGCTGCAGCTGTAATAAATACTTCCTAAAATATTTCTCTCTCCTCCCCAAAAATTTAAGTGGAATCAAAGCCTTGCTGTGCTCAAACTGTAAAACAGGCTAATCGCTTCTCCCTTTGATGTGTTCTGCATGATTTTTTCCCATGATAGCTGTCCCTGCTGAGCTGCACCCACCGGTCAGGATTAAGGCAGGCTTGCCATTCACACTGATACATCTGGGCGTGACTGTGCAGAAAGAGTATGGTTCTGATGATAGGAAATGTAAAGAAAAATGTAGAACACAGATGACTGACTTTTCATTTTCTTCATACTGTGTTGTCTAGGATTTTACAAGCAAAATGTAGCTGGTTGAAAATAGCACACACAAAAAAAAAAAAAAAAAAAAGAACTTAAAATCTGTTATCTTTGTGCATGTTAGTAATGTAATTGTAAATGACTACTTTATGAGGCAGGGTTCACATATGTCTGCCCGCAGTTCACAGCATGCATGGGGTCCGATTCTTTCCTGTTCACTGGTTCAGGTGCAAATTAGGTCCTAATTTTTGCACCTGAACTGGACCCAAACACGCACAGGACCCTTTTACAATGAGATAACTGCATACAAATTGATTTACTTAGGGTACCAAGCTCAAAGGTAGGCCTGAAGTTCATCTTTAAAAATGTGTGTTGATTTTCTAACCATATGTAACTGTATTTTTGGTATAAGGCCTGTCATATTGCTAATTTCAGATGCGGGTTAATAAGTAGACTGACTCACTGTAAACAATGCTCCCCTTGTGTGGCTTAAACCTCAATAGCTGTCAAAGGTTATGTACAGTGGCTGTCAAACTTTTTCTTTTATTACAGGATTAAAAATATTTTTAAAAACATTTAGAATAAATTAAAAAAAATTATATTTTGCATTCCCTTTTCAAACCCACGGGTGGGCCTTAGACTTATTGACCCTTTGGGATATTTTTAAATATTCTCACAGAACTGAATTACTGAAGTTCCAATGAGAGCCATTCTGCCTAAATCATGGATGCCCAACCTTTTGAAGAGCGAGGGCCACTTAAGCGACTTGGTAACCAGTCGCGGGCCACAATATGCGGAGCGGGTGGCTGACAGGTCCATGTGCACTCTGCATATGCAGAGAGGACACGGACACAGCCCACTCTACCCTATGGGCCTACCGATCCACCCAGACAGAATGGAGACAGATCCCCTTCTGTTTTTTTTTAGCAGTTTGCATCAAAGGTGAATGGAGGGTCTGACCGATTGCGTGAAAAGGGCTTAAGGCTGCTTTCACACTGATGCTCTGTGGTTTACCCACACTGCGGGTGCAGTGCAGTGCACCTGTGGCTTTCCTGCACTTTGCCATAGACTTCTATTACCATATATACTCGAGTATAAGCTGACCTGAATATAAGCCGAGGCACCTAATTTTACCACAAAAAACTGTGAAAACGTATTGACTCAAGTATAAGGCCTCATGCCCACGGACGTTTTTACAGCTGCGTTTTTGAGCGTTTTTTACAGCTTAAAAACGCCTGTCCATGTTATTGTATAAATTTTTCGACCGTATTTTTTTAGAAAGGAAAAGATAAAAACGCTGGAGCTCAAAAACGCCGCCGCAGCGTTTTTGCGCTTTTTAACGCTTCGTGTTTTTTTATGCCTAACGCCGACACCGCGGAACGCACTGGTCCTGGGTTTTTTTAACAGCTTAAAAACGCCTATGCTATTTGCAGCTCAAAAATGCCAGGTGGGCATAAAGCTATAGGCTAACATGGACAGGCGTTTTTAAGCTGTAAAAAACGCTCAAAAACGCGGCTGTAAAAACGTCCGTGGGCATGAGGCCTTAGCCTAGGGTGTCCATCTGCATTCCTCACTGTGCCTCACTTTGCCTCACTGTGTCCATGTGCATGCCTCACTTTGTCCATGTGCATGCCTCACTGTGTCCATGCCTCACTGTGCCCATGCCTCACTGTGCCCATGACTAGACTGGCGTTTAACATAGGAGTCTATGGACGGGGTGCCCGGTTTTGAAAAATCGTTGCTCCCCATGCGTAGGTCTCCCAGACAACAAACTTTGGACACTTGTAGAGAAGAAATGGGGCTACATGTGTGCCAAGTTTCGGGTTCAGGACATTTACGACCGGCCGGTACCGGGTCCCCAATATCACCAGAGAAATTACCGTTTAACATGGGAGTCTATGGAAGGGGTGCCCGGCTTTGAAAATTTGGTGTTCTCCGGTCGTAGGTCCCCGGGACAAGAAACTTTGCATACTTGTAGAAGAAGAGTGGGGCTACATGTGTGCCAAGTTTGGGGTCCAGGGGACCTACGGCCGGCCGGTACCAAAAATCCGGGAGATCAGGCGCAAAAAGATGACTCAAGTATAAGCCGAGGGGGGCATTTTCAGCACAAAAAAAGTGCTGAAAAACTTGGCTTATACTCGAGTATATACAGTATATCCTGCAGGTAAAGTGCACTTTCAAAAAGTGCACCAAACCTGCCGGTAATAACAGAAGTCTATGGCTCAGTGCAGGTAATCTGTTGGTGTACTGCGCCCGTGGATCAGTTTGAAAGCAGTCCAGTAACCATTGCAGAACATATATGCCCATATATACACTGTGATTTTAGTAATAAACTTACCTTTAATAATTGTCTTCTATTCAGATATTGCCAGCTGTTGCTGGACCAGGCGGAGTGCATTTGGTATCACTCTGCCTGTGACAGGAGCCTGCACTATACAGGAAGCATCAGCTTATGCGGCTCTGTTCCGCAGCCACTTGCTTCCCCTACTGCCTGCTTCATTCATAACACTGATGCTCTGGGACAGCGGGTCCGCCATACCAGAGCAGGAGGTCGCGGGCCACATCAGAGGGCTCCACGGGCCACATGTGGGAAAATGAGTCCGAGGTTACGAGATCCGTGATAGGCTGAACTGTGTCAGCTGAGAAACGCCTATCACGGAAGGGACCAGGAGGAAAACACGAGTTTTAAACAATGAATGGACACCCGGAGCCTCTCAATTTCAAGGTACAGTGACGACGGGCACATTGACAATGGGCACAGTGAGTATGGGCACAGTGAGTATGGGCACAGTGAGTATGGGCACAGTGAGTATGGGCACAGTGACGACGGGCACAGTGACGATGGGCACAGTTAGTATGGGCACAGTGAGGTTGCAAATGGGCATTGTTGACCCTCTGCATTCTCACCCTCGTCTTATACTCGAGTCAATACGTTTTCCCAGTTTTTTGGGGTAAAATTAGGTCCTCTGCTTATACTCGGGTTGGCTTATACTCGAGTATATATGGTAAATATCTTAAAAGTGTGGCGTACATTTGTGTTCAGCCCCCTTTACTCTGATACCCACAAACTAAAATCTAGTGGAATCAAATGCCTTCAGAAGTCACCCAATTAGTAAATAGAGTCCATCTGTGTGTAATTTAATCTCAATATAAATACAGCTGTTCTGTAAAGCCCTCAGAGGTTTGTAAGAGAACCTTAGTGAACAAACAGCATGAAGGCCAAGGAACACACCAGACAGGTCAAGCATACAGTTGTGGAAAAGTTTGAAGCAGGGTTAGGTTATAAAAAAATATCCCAAGCTTTGAACATC
The DNA here is from genome assembly GCA_029206835.1 of Rana muscosa. NCBI lineage: Eukaryota > Metazoa > Chordata > Amphibia > Anura > Ranidae > Rana > Rana muscosa. Next base: position 101,585,642 of record CM055123.1, on the reverse strand, counting down.
TCTTGAAGCACTGTTCAATCCATCATCTGAAAAAGTAAGGGGCATTACTTCAACAAACATTAATATAAACCAAAATAAAAACCAAAATAAAAAACTGTCAAAGATTAAAACCCTTCCCCACTCTACTGTAAATGTCTTCATTGAACACTCTCCTTTCTCGATGATCAATAAGTGGGGGAAATCTCCCAAGTAGGGGAAGAAAATGTAGTAAAAATTTGTCAGAGTTGCAGAATTTTCTCAACTCTACTAAAAACTATCTTTGCAGGTGCTCTCCTTAAACTCACCCCATTATGTGAATACTAAAGCAAGAAGAATGAACATTTTAAGGTCAGCTGTGCTTTTTTGAAATAAAGAAATTGTAGCTGGCAGCCAGGCCCAGATTTGTCTGCATTAACATCAAAGTATTGTATATAGTGCATCTCCAAAGCTTTAGATATTAGAAACAAAAAAACAGGGAAACTATGAATTTGCCGTTTAGTATAGTAGTTGCAGTACACTGAAGCATACACACTAAATAAGAAAAGTTTACATTGCCAGTAATCAGTGTAACTTACCAGAAACTATGGTGTAGACAATTGTTCTAGGACGACCTTTGTCTTGATCAATAGCTGTTAACATCCGTACCGTTGTTCCCTTTCAAAAGAAAAATATTCAGTATTGATTAAGCTCTTAGAAACAATTTCCAAAAAATAATTACAGGGGCTCTACAATAACATTAGCACATGGACATTTCATGCATTTTTAAATTCTAAAGCGTAAAAACTATCCACTTTCATTAGTCATCAAGATCCATAAAGCCAATGTTTAAAAGAAACAATAAAACAAACATTTAAAAAAGTTTAATGATGCATACTGTGCCTTGATCAGAGACTTCAATTTAAATGTCAGATTACCAATAAACAAATATAAGAAGGTGAAACCTTGACAATCATGATTTTTTTTATTTGTTTGGTGAATCAAGTCTTAAAGTACACTGATCAATAAAACAAGAATTTTAAACCAACTGTAGGGCTAAAACAGCAACTGAAAATCGAACTATTCTCAAACCATTTAAGACCCACTGCAGTGTTTTCTAATGCCGCGCACACACGACCGTTTTTCATGACGAGAAAAATGCCATTTTTAAAAATGGTCATGTGTATGCTCCAGAGCATTTTTCTCTACGAGAAAAATGCCCGAATTTTTTTTTAGAACCTGCTCTATTTTTTCTCGTAGTTTTTCACGTCGTTCTTTTTAACTTTGTAAAAAACGGTTGTGTGTATGCTTTTAAGAGGGGAAAAAAATTGCGCTTGCTCAGAATCAAGTATGAGACGGGAGCCCTCGTTCTCGTAAAACTAGCGTTCATAATGGCGATAGCACATTTGTCAAGCTGTAATGGACTGAAAAGAACGAATACTGAAAAGCGCTAATCGTCTCTCACCAAACTTTATTAACACAAAGATCAGCAAAAGCGTTCCAAAGGGTGGCGCCGTTCGAATGGAACTTCCCCTTTATAGTGCCGTCGTTCGTGTTGTACGTCACCGCGCTTTGCTCGAGCGTTTGTTTTCATGAACGTGTGTATGCAAGGGAGGCTTGAGAGGAAACAGGAAAAATCACGTAGAGAATAACTTCATTTTTTTCCATGACATGAATAACGTGTGTACGCGGCATAAGAATTAGGCAAAAAGGGTTCTTTCTCTTGCTTTGTCACTGATCTGCCAAGACTTACTGCAACCTCTTCCTAGATTTGGATGGAGAAGATAAATTACTTTTCCTTTGACATGTGTCAGTGATTTCTGCATGGCAGAATGCATTTCATTTGTCAAGGGGGATAATTAGAAAAGGTGATGAGGGCGCATGATTTAAAGTCACAATTTGCATATCAGTAACCATGCTGCTTAGTCTGCTTAACTTGCATGGTTTGGGTAAAAAAAGGCATGAGACAGCTGATAGAGCAGATTATTGTGGTATCACTATGTCTGCATGCTTGTTGAATAGAAAGGTTTACTTTAATCAGTCTTTTCCTAAAGCTTACAGTATAGAAGCAACCTGAATTAAACAACTTGCATTTTGAAAGTGATTGTTGTGCAGAGATTTCCCTTCCAATGGAGATTTCTTGAACAACGAAAAGCCTCCAACAATAAATTTTGACTATTAACGAAATGCTTTATAAGCATTTGATTAGAATATGACTAGCCTTCTAATTAACTTCCATTTTGATACAATCACTTCTCTACAGACTAGGAAATGCTGCTTCTCTAGTCCCTCAGCCCAGCAGCTGCTGAGGCCCAGACTACAGCTCTTGCGTCACACTCGTTTTCTCCCAGGGGCAACATCCCCAGGAGAAGAGGAAGCCTTTATGAAGCAAGAAGAACACTTTGCCCAGGCCTCCCAAAAATGTATCCCTTCCTCCAGCTACCTTCTGGGTGCCCCTCCCAGAGATTGGCCGAGGTCTGAAAAATATTCATAATTCAGTGGCTGACTTTCCTATTCTATTTTCTGGAAACCTCTTCCAGTAAAAGACAGCATTAATTAACCACTTACCTTAGAAAATCTTTGGAAAACCTGACCAGACCTGGAAACAGATCACCACTCCACTGAATACAGTGAATCCGAAAAAAAATAACTTTTGGCAGGGTACTACACACATTTTAAGTGAGGACAATACTCATGGAAGATCTGTTAATTAAGCTGTGATAGCCATGTCACAGAAAGTATAAGTGATTGTTAACTCTCACTCTCTGCTAGCTGTAAAAAAGCTGGTTGACCGGGCTACGTGCATTAAAAAGGACAAGATTCCTGAGCCTTTGCGGCTGTCGGCTTGTAGTTTTCAACAAACTACTTCAGCACTGTGGAGCACCGTGGTAGTTCATTCATGTTTCCGGTCTTGTATCTGCTTGGCCATACTGGATAGACAGGGAAGAAGATACACTGGCAGGTCTGCTGGAGACCTGCATGGCACCAGCGATCTGCTGATCGCTGGTACAAAGCTTTACTGGCTCCCAAAAAAATAAAATAATAAATGCATATTTTTTACCTGCAAAAAAATGTGCATTTATGTTTTTTTTCCCAAAAAGTGAAGTTATCCTTTAAAATCTGTTAGTTTTTCCAATAGGCAAGACATGTTCTCTCCTGTTGGAACCAGTAGAAAAAATGAAAGGACTGAAAGGCTGAATACTTAGTAAAGTTTAGGTTCAAGTAAACCAGTTTTTCCAAGTCAAAAGGAATCACTAAAGCCAAAATGAGAAAAGGTATTTTGGATTCCCAGATGAGAGAAATCAGGATACTATTCAGGTTCTTAAAATTCTTCAAAGGCCAATGGGATCGTAAAAGAATGTATTACATTTTTCGGAGCTAAATCATATTCACTAGGTTTATTCTGCGTATTACACTAAGGGGTACCTTGTCCCTAGAATGAATGTTAATGTTTTTATTTATATATTAAGGATGTGCATTCAAGCTGACAGAAATAAAATTAAATAAAAAATGAAATGCTTTAATATGAAGGAACTAGTTAATTTGAAAGAAAACATACACTGTTTCTTTAGTTTCTTTCTATATTTAAAGTTACTCTAAAGTAGGGATGGGAGATTCGTTTGTGTTAACTTTATAACTGTAAGACTCAACTGATTTATAACATTTAAGGAAACAAAAAGGTAGGGTTGGGGTCAAATCAGTTAATCAAAGTACTTTGTAAATTTTAAGTGTAGGGGTGTGTTCCCTAGCAGCTTTGCTGAATTTTCTTTTACTTTTATACTTTTGTTCATCATCTGGCAGTCATTCTGTGGGGGAGGCTTCAGAGTGCTGTGTCAGGGGTGGATAAAATAAGTCCTGTCTGTCTTGTCTGCTGGTTAAGCCTTGGTGGGCTTGTCATCAGTGGGTTAGACAATGTAGGCAATGTTGTAGAAGAATTATTTTATAGCCCTCCCTCCTGGGAGAGGGTGTCCTTTTTTCCCTCCTCGTCATTGAGAGGGTGGCCTAAAGCTAGAGTCCAAGCTTAAATGCACTGTTTCTCTCTTTGTGAAAGGCTGTATGTGTGGTTTTTGAGGTCCCAAGGCTGCAGCCTGGGCATAGAGGGCAGTGTCCAGCTTTTTAAGGCTTTTTGGGGCCAACAAAAAATATATGAAACTACAGTCATCACTTGAAAAGAGCAACACCCAAACCTCTTGTTTTGTGGGGCTATGCCCACCATAAGCATTTCTGACAGATGCTTCTGGATGTTGTGACCCACCCAGTGACAAACAGCTTAAGGAGCTGCGGGGGCACCATGTGAGTTTTTTTTATTCCACCTCCTTTATACTCCTCTCCTACTTACCAACTTAAAGTAAAACACTGAAAACCACATTCAAGTATGGACTTGTGTTTTTTATAGGTGCAAGAGTATGTAAGTGATACACCCTTGTCACAAGGTATGCTTAAGGGGGGGCCCACTTATAAGCTAAAGCCCTTCTAGGTGGAAGCACAATTTTTGGGGGAAATACAGAATGCTAATTGTTAAGCCCCCAATTAGCAGAGGCTCAAGATCCCATTGCCTAGATGCTGCTACAGCATTGTGTAGGGTATCCTTTAACCAGCGTGCCTTCTAAATTCTTTAGGGTTGCTCTGGAAAAATGCCTAACATTGCCCCAAACTGCCCAAAAATTGTTCACAAGCATGTAAGTGGATCCAGGCTTTTTGTTACACAAAGCAACAGGTTTTTATTGTGCAGTATTACAACCAGCCTCTGATATCCTAACAGCCCATGATGTCATCAAATGATAAGAAGCACATCAGGTGCTCCTTGTTTGGCCCTCCCCTGTCCCTCCCCATCAGCAATGGGGTCATGTTAGTTATATGAGGGAGAGAAACTGAAGGAGCAGAGAACACTAGTCAGTTCCAATGTGCATAAATGTATTTGCTTTCTAAGACTAAAGCCCCATACACACTATTAAGTTTGCCTGCAGATTTTTGTCTTCAGATTTACCAAAAACATATAATATGAGGTCAAACAAAGCCCTGTACACACGATCGGATTTCCTATGGATTCTAATCCGATGGATTTTTCCATCGGAAATCCGATGAAGCTGACTTCCATCAGTCTTGCCTACACACCATCAGTCAAAAATCCGACCGTCCCAAACGCCGTGACGTAAAACACTCCGACAAGTCGAGAAAAATTAAGTTCAATGCTTCTGAGCATGCGTCGACTTGATTCTGAGCATGCGTGGGTTTTTTGTCCGATGGAGTTCCACACAGACAATCGGAATTTGCTATCGTTTTTTTTCCCATCAGATAAATTTAAAACATGTTCTATTTTTTCTCACCGATGGAAAAAAGACTGATGGGGCCCATACACGATCGGTTTGTCCGATGAGAAAAGTCCATCGGACTGTTTTCATTGGTAAAACCAATCGTGTGTACACGGCATAAGAGTTTCAATTTGTCTGCAATCAGGCAGGCCCTTGCACTACACGGTCTTGGTAAATCTAAAGACAAAAATCTGCAGAAAATCTAATAGTGTTTATGGGGTCTAAGTCATACTAATAATGGGTGGCCTATGTGTGTGGATGTTGCTGTGTTATGTAAAACTATTTGTTTAGTTTTTTACATTTTAGAATGGAGTGCCTCGAGAAGAGGAAATGTAAAATTATAATGGGACCTGTGACAAAAAAGGTTGAGAAACACTGGTGTAGTTGGTCATCTCACAGAACAGTATCTGGTAGAGGGTCATTTCACATGACCTTTCCCCCAAAAACCTCCAGTAATCCAAAGATGCACAATTTGATTTTGTTAATTTAGAGGCCAGAAAAAAAAATATCGCCAAACGAATCTATAACATTTAGGACTTTTATCAGACATGCATTTGGATCAGATAGGTGGAGAACCTAGTCATTGCCATATAAACTAACTTTTTAAAAACTTTTTCAAATTGAATAGTTTGTATGATGTACAAAAAGTTAACACATTTTAGTCGCAAGCTCAGAGTCAATGAGAATGTGCCATGTGTCAAGCACAAAGCACCCAAAAGCCAACTGTTATCACAAAGCCTAACTGATGGGAGGTGATAAAGAATTTATCCCTTTGTTAAAGGCCTTTGCAGTAGCAAGATACCTTGTTACTTGAATGCCCACATTGGATCTTATCTAGACATATCTTATCTGTACATATGTTTAACATGCAAGGCTGCTGACCTGCCAAGTATGAACTTAAAGAAATCTGTATTAATTAGACAGGTAACAACTTGATTTAATTAACTGGCAAGGAGCTTTGTGAGAATTTAGATATGTTTTGAAGAGAAATGGAATACTTTCTGAGTTTATGCATAAGTATAATTACTGCATCAAAGGCTGAATGGGGCAAATTGTGTTGTGTTAAAGGTGTGCTAATCAGCAAATTAAATCTGGCTGCCAGGATGGTAACAAGCCTAAAGTGATTAATTCACAAAGTTGTGTTGTGGGTAAGGGAAATTACAGCATAATCTTATTATAGGTAATAAGGTTGGAAATTTTTCAGTGTAGGGAGGAAGATGGCCTTTAAATGAAACCTTTCCTATGAGAAATACATTAGCAGCCATTGTTTACCTTTATGAAAATGCTAGTTTGGCTGCTTCCAGCATCTTTAGTTTCTGATTCATGGTTCGTAAGCAAGCATGCAGATTAGAAAGTGGTAGTTAGAGTTACTTATCTGCATTCATGTTGTGGCTCAGTGTCTTAGAAGGCACCTGTGCTTCAAACCTAGCACAGGTATATTTTGGCACACAAAAGGTTAGCCAACGGTGCAGAAGATCCTGATGCAGATGAAGTAACTTTACAAACAAGTGGTTAGGTTTACATTTGCAAGAATTTGTGTTAGGTTATAAAATAGAAACTATGTAAAGGTCATTTATTTTTATTTTTATTTGGGTTGAAAAAGGGAAAGGTTTTTAACCACTGCCTTGGAATTAAGTTCACAGAGCCCTGGGATAGGCATCTGGGGTGCACTGTGATGCAAATGGCAACTACAACTTCTGTAGTCAAGTTCTGATTCGACTCCTTTTCTCCTCCATGCCACCAAATGCAATAGGTTTCCTTAATGGCTTACAGCAGGTTGGAGGGTTAACCATCAATGCTGTGGTCAGTATTTGTATAATAGAATGCTATGAGTTTTGGGGATCCAGGAATAATCCTAGAATGCAGGCAGGCAAGCTAGTGTCACCTGCATTATGAACATATAGTCAATTAAAAAGGTACGAAAAGCCAGCAGGTTCACTTTTAGGAAAATGCAAAAAGTTCCCTAATATCTACTGTACTACAACTTTTTATATTTATGATCAATAAAAATTATTCTGGTATACAACCCTGATTTATCATAACAAGTACTGTTTGTAATGTAAAAACTGTATATAATAGAATGATAGATAACCCCTGTTGGTTGCATAGCTTATTTATTTGCAAAGTTGGTCTACTGACCCAAAAACCTCAGCTATGTTTTTTCTTTTTATAAGCATTTTATTAAAATGAGCTATCAGGTACATATAGGATCCATAAATAATTGTATACCATTCCAGAAATCAATGTTGGTACAGATAAAAAAAAAAAAAAATTATTGCACATGATTGGATGAGTAAGTCAGCGGAACTTCATCTCTTTCACTAAGCTAAGCAAAAATTTTCTTGCAAAGTAACAATTATCTTACAAAGTGAACAGTCCCCAGAGATTATTAATATTCCTTTTTTTCTGTAAACTGATAAAATATCCCTTCACTGAGAAATTACTGCACAACGCACATATATTCCCTTTTATACTGCTGTTTGAGGGACACAAATGTCTAATTATCAAGTAGTTACACGTTTTCCATTCAATACGTTCAAATACCACATAATGTTGATTTTTGTCGGTCATAGTCTGATCATTGTAGGGGAACACACTGAGTTCCCAACATAACTATAGAACTGACCATGGTGTGTTCCCCTGCTTAGTGCGGTCAGTTTTTATTAGGAAATCAAAAAGGACTTGCAGGAATGCCAGAATTTCACCCAAATGCAGTATGGGTTTAATCAGGTCACTTGCATTGGTTGGAATGAAAGAAAATACTTTCAGCTGTCATTATGCTATAATAGGATATACACCTATAATTTTAGAGTAAAGGGTACAGAGGCAGTCTCTAAACAGTCATCATTCCTTTGGACATATTCCGGGAGTCCTACAGTGGGCTCTTTTACACACAATACAAGTAACAACAAACACTGGAATACCGATTTTAGGTTTTATCATCTTTAAATGTGGAAAATAAATGCATTCAAAATGTATAAAGTATTTAAAAAGTCAAACCTGCATAAGATCGTTTACTTCTGAATTTGGGCCTTTATCAATGACTTTTTTTTGGTAAGCCTTGTATACACCAGGCATAACATTGAGTACCGTATAGGTATACTTTAGGGATCAACAATTAATACTGGATCCTAGACTGGATACTAACCAGCCTCACCTCTCTATGCCAAAAAGAGAATACATCTTCCAGGATATTGATTTCCTCTCACCATCTTGCATTCTTATAAATTCTTAAAATCATCTATCAGTACACACTGAAGTAAGGCAAAAGAACAACTATATATATTTCTTTCAGTAAAAGAAAGGTACAGCAGATGGACAGCAGAGTAATTAGTGACACCTTGCTGTTCACTAAAACATGCCCCTGATGCAAGATGCACCCCAGAAGAAGGTTAAAAAGGTCAAGAATAATCTTGAACTACGAACAACATTGGTCTTTATTCTGTGTAGCTAAGGATTCAAAGCGCCATGGCAAGAACCTTTACCAATTGTTTTTACATCAGGATCTGTCAATTTTATTAAACACAGTTTTGAATCTTTTATTTCTAACGAAGACTCATATATATATATATATAGTTCCCTCTGTACAGAGCCCTGTGTTGATTTGTTGATTGTCAACACATGGCTCTGGGCTGTGATTGGACACTGATTAGCAGGTCCAAGACCATACTTCATTGGCCGGGACTTGCTGACAGACTCCCGCTGTGTACAATCACAGCGGATTCTTGGATATGCGCACGCCCTACACCCAGAAACAGGCAGCGGCGTGCCAGTACGTTGCTTTGCCTGTCTGAGCTCCCCATCCGCAGTACATTACTGTATAAAAAAAAATATGTTTGCTTTCTATATGTAGCGGTCTCACCCGCTCTCTCCCTTCTTTTTGGCTGGTTTACTCGTCTAGGGGAACCAAGGGGGAGGAGTGAGACGCTGCCACCAGCTTGCCCCTCTTAGGTGTGTAGAGGTTTGAGCTATGATCTTTACCTTTGGGTCTGTGTCCCTGTCCAGAGATTCCACTTCAAAAATGACCAGTAGATAGGTGGATGTAGAACACTTTGCTCCCAGAAAAGTAAGCCCACACCAGGTAACAGTACAACATCTATATTTATTTCCACAGAGATAAATATGCCTCTTTGCAAGCAGACAGGTTAATACAAACACAACTTGGTGGGGTGAGGGTTCAGGCACAATCCTTTCGGATCAGATAAGTTGCTAGGAACTCACAACAACTTTTGGAGCACGGTCGCTGCCACCGACCGTGAGGTTGGTCCCTGCCACAGACCGGGTGAATGATGAGGTCTCTGCCACAGACCTTAGAATAGGCCTCTGCCACCGACCTGATGTAGCTGGGTCTCTGTAAAGACCATAGAACATGAACTACCTTCTAATGGTGACCCCTGTTAGGGAGATGATCCATCCCGGACAGTCCCCAGAGGCCTGCACTGTCACCAGCCAATGCTGTGCTGGATCTTCAGGCCAGGTCACCTCCCTGGTTCTCCTCGCCCGAGACTCAGGTCCCCTCACTCGGTGGGCCCCCTAGGCATCTTCTCCCATGCGGGACCCAGTCAAAGGTACTGGGCCCCGGGTCTTTGCTAGTACCTCACCCCAGGCCTAAGGTGCCTGGGATGGAACTCGAACTCCCTCGCACCCAGGCCTAGGGCACCTGGGCGCGGACGACAGAACAGCAGCCCCCGGGCTGAAGGTGCCTGGGGCTCGGGCCTTGTGCGCAAGATGTCCGCCCCCTTTATACCCTCCCCCAGGGGCGAGCGGTGTTAATGTTTTTGGGTCTTGCGGCAAGTTACCTCTCCAGAGTGGATCCCTGGCCTCCGTTGTCTGGGGAAGAAAGTCTCTTTGAATAAGGCCAATGTCCAAACATAAGTAAAATCCGAGCAACAAGGTTTTATTATTTTCTTGAGGTAAAACTTGGAAGAGAGAGAGTAGAAACGACAGTGTAGGGGAAGGTTCAGGCACGCAACACTTAGAGAACACTTTCGTCGCCACTCAAGCCTGAGTGGGTATTGCTCACCCGGATAGTCCCTTTGAGAGCAGTCCTAGCAACCGGAGTGGAGCACGGATGTCAGAGATGATGGATCCCCCTTTAGGTAGGCCTCCAGGCCTCTCCCCGAGACAGAAGTACCATCACTATCTCCGCTGGGACTGATCTTCCCCTGAAACTCCTTCCCTAAAGATGGGCCTCCTTTAACCGGGCAGCCTGGGATCCTTCTCCGAAGCGTAGGCCCTCGATAGGAGAGCTGGGCCTACTATGCAGCAGCAAAGCCTTGGGCTAAAGGTGCCCGAGACCAAACACACGCATCCTGTGCCATGAGGGCCACGAGACACGCTCACTGGACCAGAGGTCCCCCCGAACACCTTAGGGGCCCCCTGGAATCGCCTCACGCCAAATGGCGTCTGCCCCTTTTGTACCCTCTCCCAGCATGCACAGTGGGTAGACCACGCCCACTGCATGGCTGCCGAGAGAAGACACCCAAGGTGCTGTGATACTCCCGTGATTCAGCCTGTGCCAGCGGTGACAGTGCCACCTGCAGGCAAAGGAGAATAACACTGTCAGGCAGTATCACACCCAGAGCAGAGCAAACAATTTGAACTATAAATAGGTCTGAGCCAAACTACTGGCTCAGACTGCCCCTAAATTTACACGTATAGCACCCCAAAATTGGGGTGGGCGCTACACACACCCCTTATAAAAAAGACACTGTCCCCAGTGGCTGGGGGAATCAAACCCTTCAATCCTGAAGGCTGTTGATTCTCCAAACAACTATGTACAATAATAGTAATAACATTTTGAATAAGTGCCTGAACCAACAATTTGGGAAGGGAGGAGGGTAAAGGAAAGAAGGGAGAAAACAAACAAATTACATTACAATCTCAAATGTCACATTTTAAATTCACATACCACCCATCACCAACTATCTATCCCACCCCAATTCTCCGGTGGTGTTGATAGCCGTTCTTATACCTGCAAAAAAAAGAATCACAAACAATATGCATGGGAAACATCCTATCCACTACTCACACTCTATTCTACAGGAGAAGAAGACTACTCCCCCGGGAGGGAATAATTTCCTTCCAAAAAGTTAATTACGCTAAGCCTAGCATAATAAAAAAATTTAAGAAAAAATTCTAAGTACGTTTAGTTTGAATATTAATCATTTATCTAGCAGACCACCGCCACCTAGTGTTGACGGGCCCCAACATTCTGTACAAGTTGCGCATGGGACTGCAACATCACTCTGAACACTTCACACTTGACCATGGATTCTTTTCACCATGAACTTCTATCTGTCTACCCAAGGTTCAATTTAGAGAAAAACAGTCACTTTCTCTTGGAGAGAGAGAGAGAGAGAGAGAGAGAAAAAAAAACAAGCTCTCCGGTTATCCTCCTTAGAGTAGACGTCCTCCGTAGCAGCGGGGCAAAGTCACCTGGATCTGGGCATGGTTTACCCATGAACGGACAGGATTAATAACAGTAGCAAACAAGTTCCTGTCTCAAGAAGTCTCACAAGTAAAACCTTGATTCCGGGAGAGTAAGTGACTTCCATTCCTTAGCCAGAGTCTCTACAGAATAAGTAACATCGTCCCGCCCTGGACAACAGATCACAACACGATCGGCATGAATGTGCCTTAATCTCGTACAATAGTTCCCTGGGTACATAGAGGTATTCCCAGCCATATTCCTCAGCCACTCTTTTTTTGAGGAGCCGCTGCAAGCGAGCAAGGTTGGGGATAGTTGCAAGGTCTCCTGCTCGTGGCAATACAATAGCATCCGGAGATTTTCGGACTAAAGCCACATCAGTCCCCGGTAAGAGTCTCTCACTTGGGCCTGGTACAACTCCCTCTGTTATGGCAAGGACTTTAGTAGGGACTTCCACATGGGGTGTAGTATTCCCCGAACTCATGGGCGATCGCTCTTTCACACTGCGGGCCGGGGCAACAGTACTCAAACTGTCCCATCCCTTCTTTATGAAAATCTCATCGATTTCGACATCGTCTCTAACATTGGACGATGAGTCCAAGTCTGAGGTGTCATACTCCTCAGCGGGCAAGTAGTTACGGGTAAACACACACACATTTTCCCCAGCCTTCTTACCGTCACCCGGCGCGGACTTCTCGGGTATCCTATCGCTCTTGAGGTCCGGTTCTGGCAGGCGCTGGGGCAGACTTCGACCCTGGCCGCGGGAGGCCTTAACATATCCCACTTTTCGCTTGGCTGGCGGGATATGTTCCTCTGTGGTAGCAGAGGCAGCATCTGCTGCGGTGTCTGCCGACGGCTCTGCAGCACCTGAGACATCCTCGTTAGCCACATCCGTGGCAGTCGATGCGGTGCGCGTGGGCCTGGCTGTGGGAGTGCAGGCATCTTCCTCGGAAGTAACAATGCCTGTGATGCAGTTGAACCGGTAGACCCGGGGCTTCTCGGTGGGTTGGTCCACCTCAAATAGGAACTCTCCACAGGATACACATCTTCTGAACGGGCACAGTTGCACGGCCAGTACGTGGCATTTGGGACAGAGCATGCCCAGGGCCTCCACATCTCGTCAGGTGTACAGAGCGAAGCGGCCCCGGAGCTTGAGCCGGATCCCCGTATCCGTGAGTGGGGCCGTGAGTGGAGCAATGTCCATAGTGGAAGACATCGTGAACATCCGGGGTCCCGACAAAGCTGAGGTACCTGGAAAAGCAGAGATGTTGCTGCTCACTCGATCCAACTCTGTCTCTTGGCGCCAATGTACCCACGTGCAACACACAGGTGGCGGGAACTCCTCCCCTTTTCATCTTCCTGAACATAGCTCGCAGGCTTTTCTTTTTCTGGACACGCCCACGAACTACGCAGTTGGAAAAACCACAGTTCTGTGCCCCTTAACCCCTTTTTCTCTCTCCCAGAGTACAGTAACACAGTTCAATTTCTTCCATGGCCGACTTTCCAATCACATACAAAATAGTCAACGCATGCGAGAGATAGCCACAAATCCCGGACTCGAGCCCCCAAGTGTAGCACACACCACCCTGTTTCTGATTTTCTGCCATCTGCAGTCAGGGCACACCTGCTACTTGCCCGGTATCCCCCTCCTTTTTGTGTAGAGAGGGGCAAGCGATGTTAATGTTTTTGGGTCTTGCGGCGAGTTACCTCTCCAGAGTGGATCCCTGGCCTCCGTTGTCTGGGGAAGAAAGTCTCTTTGAATAGGGCCAATGTCCACACATATGTAAAACCCGAGCAACAAGGTTTTATTATTTTCTTGAGGTAAAACTTGGAAGAGAGAGAGAGAGTAGAAACGACAGAGTAGGGGAAGGTTCAGGCACGCAACACTTAGAGAACACTTTCGTTGCCACTCAAGCCTGAGTGGGTATTGCTCACCCGGATAGTCCCTTTGAGAGCGGTCCTAGCAACCAGAGTGGAGCACGGATGTCAGAGATGATGGATCCCCCTTTAGGTAGGCCTCCAGGCCTCTCCCTGAGACAGCAGTACCATTGCTATCTCTGCCGGGACTGATCTTCCCCTGAAACTCCTTCCCTAAAGATGGGCCCCCTTTAACTCCTCGAGGGCCTATGCTTTGGAGAAGCATACCAGCCTGGTATCCCTCTCCAAAGCGTAGGCCCTCAACGGGAGAGCTTGGCCTACTATGCCGCAGCAAATCCTCAGGCTAAAGGTGCCCGAAACCAAACACACGCATCCCGTGCCATGAGGGCTACGAGACATGCTCACTGGACCAGAGGTCCCCCTGAACGCCTTGGGGTCCCCTGGAATCGCCTCACGCCAAATGTTGTCTGACCTTTTGTACCCTCTCCCAGCATGCACAGCGGGTAGACCACGCCCACTGCACGGCTGCCGAGAGAAGACAACCAAGGTGCTGTGATACCCCCGTGATCCAGCCTGCAGCGGTGACAATGCCACCTGCAGGCAAAGAAGAATAACACTGTCGGACAGTATCACACCCAGAGCAGAGCAAACAATTTGAACTATAATAGGTCTGAGCCCAACTACTGGCTCAGACTGCCCCTAAATTTACACGTATAGCGCCCCAAAATTGGGGTGGGCGCTACAGGTATGATGGGAGAAAAATAGCTACTAATTCAATATATATTATATATATATATATAACTAAAGCACTTGTGATGGAATTACGCTATGTGGGCAATTTTTCCCATTGAGAACGATTTGGCATTTGAGCTGTTACAGGTTCGCATGAGGAGTCTTTATTTTGGCATTATTACCCTGAGCCTATTTTGACAATCATTAAAATGAGAGGCAAAAAGGAGCTAGTGAGGGTTGAGCCATAAGAAGAGTGGATGTCACTGTGCACATTGTGGTGAAGCAGATTTGGACATTAAGAACCACTGGGTAAGCAGAATTTATCAACAAAGTCATCTTATTTAAGAGAGAAATTTTATCGGAATAAATTCCCAGATTGCCCATGGCGTGGCACTATGGTGGTGAATCAGCCATTCACACTCAAGCGTGTTCTGACATGTTATAACTTGCACATTTGCCTGAGTCGCCGACCAATTGACCAAGTCATTATGGCGTAGTAGAAGAAATAACCGACAGGAATGAGCTACAGGAATCTGGAGTAGCGGTTTGACATAATTTTTTGCGTGAAAATTAGCAAACGTGCAAGTGAAACTTTAGCTCTGTTGTAGCAGGCTTATGGTGAACACTCCATGAAGAAATCAAGTGTTTTAGAATGGCATAGATGATTCAAGGAGGGGCAGGAAGATATCCATGATGACGCAAGATGTGAACAGCCAAAAACGCAAAGGACGGATGCAAATGTGCAAACCCTCATACGCTCAGATCGAAAATTGAGTGTGCAAATGATAGCAGAACAATCGAACATGAACAGGGAAACAATGCAACAGGTTAGAACGAGAATTTGTGAATGAGAAAAATTTCTGCAAAGGACGGTGTCTCAAATCTTGACCGAAGATCAGAAAGACTGTCAGAGTGTTTGAAAGGGTTTTTTCCAGAGATGAAACCTGGTGTTTCCAGTATGATTCAGAAACAAAACATCAGAGTTTGCAATGAAAAACAAAGAATTCACTTCATCCTAAGAAAGCACGGATAGAACATGGGACAATGATCTACCAACATTGTTATTTGGAAATTCTGAAAGGAATTTGTGAATCTGTTCAGAGGAAAAGATTGAAACTTTGCCCTGACAAGTGGATCATCCACCATGACCATGCTCCTGCACATGATGCGTTAAGTTAAGTTCCTGGCCCAGAAATCCATTTCAAGACTTGACCAACTACCTTATTCCCCTGACTTAGCACCCTTTGACTTTTGGCTGTTTCCAAAATTAAAAATGCCTTCAAAGGACATAGATTTGATGACATTCCGGAAATCCAAAGTGCTACGATGAAAGATAATGCACAGTGTTTCAGAAAACATATTATAGGCATGTTTCCATCAGTAGCACAGTCATCTAGAAAAGTGCGTTGCTTCACAAAGGGACTACTTTGAAGGTGACAACAGCTGCTGGTTTATAGGTAAGCAAACCTTTTTTTTTTTTTTTTACAGGCCATTCTGGGAATTAAATTGACCCACCTTAAATGTATGCTGCCATTTTTCAGCTCTTGCTTACTGTTGGCAGCAAGCTATAATTCACAATTGTGGGAATCCAGTACTGCACGTGGTAGCTGCTGATCCAACTCCTTCCTGCTCAAAGCTAGTGGCCTGCCAGTGCTCACAGAAATTTGAGATGGCATCACTGGATTTGCCATCTAATCAATCGCAATAAAGAAACATTGTTTAAACTAGTGGTCTCCAAACCACGGTGGTTGGGGTTGGATGTGGCCCTTTGCTTGCCTTTATCCGGCCCTTGAGGCATTATTCCCGTCACGTACACCAACAATGGGGCACTATTCCTTCCACTGACAACAAATATTGAGCACTATTTTCCCTTATAGAAATGTTAAGTATTAATACTGTCAAGATCATGACTTTTGAAGAAACATAAAATGCTTTTGGAGCAACTGAGATAGCCAATAAATCGTATCACATTAACTCCAAATGGTTCGCTTTCATTGATGGCTAACATGATACTGTACTTAGAGAAATTTTCAAGTTAGCTTTCTGCAGTCCATGTTATGTCATTCCTGGGCTCTGACATATCATGAGCTTCATGCATGTAAACAATGTGTGATGCAATGCATATGCAACTTCAGTTAGAACAAATGCTTGGAAAAATGAAAATCTGCTGCAGGAATGACTGATTTTCCACCTTAAGGTAATAATTGTTTATTAAATGGAAAGGAACTGGATGAGATACAGAACCCTTTTAAACACCATGGAACCTTCTATCTGCAGCTCCTTTCAACGATCATCTTTTCATAAGAAGTCTGTAAGTTCTAGCTCAACAGCAGCAGCCATAAATCCCCAGTTACTGACCTTTGAACAGCTCAAAACTGCCGGGTCTGGTATCCACCAACGGTCTTGTAAATCACTAAAGGGATAGTGGCTTCAAAGCTTCCATTATTTTGGAGAAAGGTAATTATTGTTAAAGAAAGGAGGCTCTGAATGAAAAATAAAAAAACAATGAAGGGCTACAAGGCAGGAAAAAATTATTGTGATACAGAGCTCCAACCTAAGAATTTATTGCACTTTAATTCACTGTTCCAGAAGGAAAGATATGAACTCCAAATCCTTCACTGGCAAACTAGACTATTTCTCCATTTAAAAGACTGGGAGAAGGTGTCTCTTTATCTGACAGTGTGCTGGTTGCCTGTCAAACACAGGAAAGCAGTTCAGAATGATAAGTGGAAGACGACCGTGCTGTACATTTTAAAGGAAGAAAAGAAGCCAACAAACTGTTTTTTTTGTACATCTCCAAAGACTTTATTTAAGTCGGAAATGCATTATACGTCCTTTGGGATGTTATAAATAGTATTCCTGCAGCTACTTTCCTATGTTCTGATCAGTACTGTGAAAAATATCATTGCAAAGACAAGTGTAAATGAATCAAGTCATAGAAAATAAGGTAGGTAAAACATGAGGAATCTGTCTTCATGAGACATGTGGATCAACACATAACATGAGTAAATCATTGCAGAGTGAATACCCGGCTTAATGCAGAAAGCTCATATTTTGCCAAAAGAGCAGTAGCTTGTTAAAGAATACAAATTTGTCTTTAGAACTGTTTGGGTTTCCTAAGGACCAGCAGAACTACAGGACATAAAAGTGTCATGATTATCTTCTACTGTATACTCCTCCAGGATTTAATGCTAAAGAAGAACCTAGGTTAACAGCTTTATATTTTCACCTAAAACAACATTTCATTGACTTGTGGACAATAGGGATGAGCCGAACACCCCACATTTCTAAAGGAAAAAAAGTCATTTAAAACTGATCGCGGCTATAATGAATTGTCGGGTCCTGGCAATACAGATAAAAGTAATTGAAAAAAAAAACAGCATGGGTTCCCCCCTTAGTCCAATTACCAGGCCTTTTGGGTCTGGTATGAATATTAAGGGGAACCCCGAACCAAAATAAAAAAAAAGCGTGGGGGGCCCCCCCAAATTCCATATCGGGCCCTTCAGGTCTGGTATGGATATTAAGGGGAACCCTGCACCATTTAAAAAAAAATGGCGTGGGGTTCCCCCCAAAAAAAAAATGGCGTGGGGTTCCCCCCCAAAAAATGGCGTGGGGTTCCCCCCAAAAATCCATACCAGACCCTTCAGGTCTGGTATGGATATTAAGGGAAACCCCGCACCAAAATGAAAAAAAATGCTGTGGGGTTCCCCCCAAAAATCCATATCAGACCCTTATCCGAGCACGCAAACTGGCAGGCCGCAGGAAAAGAGGGTGGGACGAGAGAGTGCCCCCCTCCTAAACCGTACCAGGCCACATGCCCTCAACATGGGGAGGATGTCCCCATGTTCATGGGGACAAGGGCCTCATCCCCACAACCCTTGGGTGTGGAGGTCTGCGGGCGAGGGGCTTATTGGAATCTGGAAGCCCCCTTTAACAAAGAGGACCCCCAGATTCCCCCAGAAACACCCATGACGCGTTAGAGGGGGCGGGGTTACCCATCACGTCACGCCCCGACCTCGGTTATAAAAGAATTGTCAAACACTGCTTGCGCGTCATTAGCCGGGGGGCTCCGGTGCAGGGAAGATGTGCGTCGTACCTCGCTGGAGACTCGCATTGCTGGAGAGAGAATGGATCATCGCTGGACAGACTGGATTACATCGCTGGAATGTTTTTATTTATTTTTTTATTTTTTTAATAAAGGACTTATCCCAACTGTGTCTGTGTGGTTTTTAACATTTTTGACACTTTCTTTTGTGAAATGGTAGGGGTACAATGTACCCCGTTACCAATTCACATGGGGGGGGCGGAATCTGGGGGTCCTCTTTGTTAAAGGGGGCTTCCAGATTCCGATAAGCCCCTCGCCCGCAGACCCCCACAACCACCGGGTAAGGGTTGTGGGGATGAGGCCCTTGTCCCCATGAACATGGGGACATCCTCCCCATGTTGAGGGCATGTGGCCTGGTATGGTTCAGGAGGGGGGGCGCACTCTCGTCCCCCCTCTTTTCCTGCGGCCTGCCAGGTTGCATGCTCAGATAAGGGTCTGGTCTGGATTTTTGGGGGGGACCCCACGCCATTTTTTTTTAAATGGTGCGGGGTTCTCCTTAATATCCATACCAGACCTGAAGGGCCTGATATGGAATTTGAGGGGGACCCCCACGCTTTTTTTTTTTTGGCTTGGGGTTGCCCTTAATATTCATACTAGACCCAAAGGGCCTGGTAATGGACTGGGGGGGAACCCCTGCCATTTTTTTCAAAGATTTTGATCTGTATTGCCGGGATCCGACAATTCATGAATAGCCCGAGTAGTTTTAAATTACTTTTTTTCCTTTAAAAATTACATTTTGTGCAGGGACAGTTCTAAGCACGGGAAACATGCGCTACTTTACAGGCATACTATACACACCCCCAGGTATGAAATTTAAAGGAATATTTTGCTTTTATTGTTTCACTTTAAGCATTATTAAAATCACTGCTCCCGAAAAAACTGCAGTTTTTAAAACTTCTTTTTGCATTGATACATGTCCCCTGGGGCAGGGCCCAGGTCCCCAAACACTTTTTATGACAATAACTTGCATATCAACCTTTAAAATTAGCACTTTTGATTTCTTCCATAGATTTTTAAAGGGTGTCTAGCGGCTTTTCGAATTTGCCGCAAACACCCCAAATTGTTTGTTGTTCGCCGAACGGGCGAATAGACAATGTTCGACTCGAACATAAAGCTCATCCCTAGTGGACAAATAAAATGTTCAATGTCACAACTCACCCTATGTAAAACCAATTAATTTGTCTCAGATACAGTATATTCTATTATGAATGGTGGTTATAGACTGGCCAATAACTACAAGCAATTATATCAATTTTGAACATTGCTTGGGACTTTTAAGCCATTCCCTCAGAGGACACTTTGAGCTCCTCCAGTGGAGTTTTTTTCTGCTATGGAGCAGGTGAGTATTGATATGAGCACTCAGCTGGTGGGCAGCAGTCTCCACAGCTGACTCTCTTTGGAATATATTCCCTATTTGTTGGCATGCATTGTTTTATAAAGTTTGAGAATCATAGCACGGTTTTGCCAATTGTTGTTAAAACATACTGATTTTCAAACACAAGGCCCGTGGGCTGAATCAGGCCCTTAAGACCATTTTATGTGGCCCTCACGCTTCTCTCCTCCAGACCCTGCACTTTCTGCCTCCCATCTCTGCCCCAGTTTCTTCCCAGCAGTAGCAGAAGGTAAGGGGTTGCATTGTAATGTAAGGGAGGATGGGGGACTCTGAACTTCTAATGGTGGTGGAGCTCTTGACATCTGATGTAAGGGATAGTGGGGTGCTCTAGATATCTAGTCTAAAGCCTTGTACATACGATCGGACTTTCATCGGACCGAAGGGCGTCAGCTGTGAACTTGTTCTGCATACAGACGGCAGAACTTTTTTATCCAACATTCACAAAACAACGTGTTTTTTTCAGCTCTTTACCGCCACCCTTTGGGCAACTTCTGCTAATGTTGTCTGATGGTTAGCATTGGTTCGTAGCATGCGTGTTTGTACTTTGGATTTTAGTCCGATGGATTTGTGTACACACAATCGGATAATCCGACGGAACACATTTGTTGTCTGACAATTTAAGAGCATGCACAGCCAACATTTGTTGTCAGAAATTCCGACAACAATTGTCCGATTGAACGTACAGACGGTCGGATTATCCGAAAAAACACGTCCATCGGACAATTGTTGTCGGAATATCCGATCGTGTGTACGGGCCTTTACAGATACAACCGGCCCTTTGAGGGCAACCATAATGCTAATGCGGCCCACGATTAAATTGAGTTTGACACCCCTATTTTAAGGTTCAGAGACCAGGCTTTATTTATCACAAGGGTCATATACCATTGATCAGTGCTTAGGCCAAAATATTTAAAAAATGCAACACTGAAACACAACTTTAGATGCATTTTTCATTTCTTTTCTTTTTTTAACTGACAGAGGGACCCCAAAAGTTGAGGATCGGGGCCACTTTGTACAAAACGAACTGCACAGTGGAGGTAAGTTTGACATGTTTGTTTTTAAAAAAAAAATAGCTTGAAGCTTTACAATCACTTTAAGGCATGTAGGTAAAATAGACAAAAACAATATGTGTCAACATCAACTCAACTGAGTACGGCTCAGAACTTCAGTATAACAGCCAAGTCTAGACTGCACAAGTACGTGAAGCCTAATAAAGAAGAAGGGTAGTAGAATAAGCAGATTAGGGGAAACTAAGAGGGTAAGAGAGAGCAAAAAGAAAATAGAAGGAAAGAAGTAGAGGAGAAAGAGTAGTAAGGGACAACCACCCACCACAGGACCTCTCCAAAGTCCGGGATCACCATCTACGGACCACCTCCCCAAGTCAAGGATCCATCAGGATATAAGGCCTCCAACAGATCCCAGAGCTCCCAGACCCAGTTATGTGCATCAAGGGTAATATTTAAGGAGGCTGTCAAATATTCCATCCGTTTTACATCTCTGATCCTGGAGTGCAAGTCAAACAAGGAGTGGGGTTCCCATGTTTTCCATTTCAGCGCAACCAAGCATCGTGCAGCAGTAAACAACTGAGCCAGGAGTATTTTTGACAATTTGGAGAAAGAGTGAGGTGGGAGGCCCAAGAGAAAATTTTGGGATTGAACAGCACCCAGGAACCAAAGATGGAATGAAGTGAGGAGTGTACCATCCGCCAATAGGGGATGATCAAAGGGCATGACCAATAAAAATGATATAGCATCCCCACGTCTCTACTACAGCACCACCACCGGCGGTCGGCAGAGGGAAAGATGGAGTGGAGCAGGTCAGGGGTTTGGTACCAATGGAATAATATCTTATATTCGTTTTATTTGCACAAGGTACAAATAGAGCTCTTAGACGCCTGTGACCGGGTTGCCAACTTTCAGTAAATTTACAAACAGTTTGTAAAATCCAAAATGGTTGCATCTGTCCATGAATGTCAGTTACGGACATGCAGCCTACATGTCCGTAATAGACATTCAAAGACAGATGCAAAAAGTACGGATTTTACAAACTGTTCGTAAATTTACTGAAAGTTGGCAACCCTGGCCTGTGACCATATAAGCTGCCATGTCTTCAGAGGTATATCCTCAACCAAGGTCCACATTTGATATAGTAAGTACTCCCTTCGTGAAAAAATATACCAATTTGGCCAAAGTGCAAACTGCTCATTACTAGATCATTTTCCCCTTTGCCCCCTCCCCCTAGCCCCTTTCCCACCCCCTTTTCTTTGTTTTTCCTTATCTCATTCTTTCCTTTCCCCTCCCCCATTTTCCTCCCTCTACCCCTGTTTCTTTGTTTTTCTTCTTCTTTTCTCCCCTTCCCTCTGATAACAAACCCAAATCCTCCCCCCCTTTCCCCTCTCCTTATCCCTCGATTTCCTTATTATTTTTTATTCATCCTCCATTTATTCATTTTTATTTTTATTTCCTTGCCATATATGTATATGGCCTCATATTCATGTATACATATGTGTGCATATGTGTATACATAAACGTTTATATTGCTTTCCAATATCAGATTCCCATCTACATATTACCCCATTATGATACATATATCTCTATTATTCAAAAATTCCAAAAAATCTTAATTATTTATTTTTCCCTAATTATTTCAATACCTTTTAGGAATTAATCCCAATGTTAATTCTAATATATTTCGGCCTCTTTTGTAATAAGGCTGATTGGATTATTTATGGTTTATATGTTTAAAGTGTTTTTAATTAATTTATAAATTTTCTATTTAATTATTAACTTGACATTTAATGCTGCCATTAATCATATATTATTGCTATGGGATTTACAAACGTGTATATCTATATGTTTATATATTTTTATTATTTAACACACGTTTTTCCTTTCGATATATATAATTTCTTGCCCCTATTAATGTAAGTCTCCATTGGTGTATGGAGTGTACCTATTATTATCCCCACTAGGTGGCGATACCACAGAGGCATATAAAAAAGCAGATTTCAGCCCATACAGATTAGCTTGACAAAGGAGCGCGCAGTGTCTCCATCTCACCACTGCTATGCTCTGAAACATGTAGCATCACGTCCGTGACATTGCGTTCCAGCACCCATCTGAGCCCTGTAGATTGTGTTCCAGACCTCGTTCTGATCGTTGCCTGAAGAGCCGGAAGTTACCTGGTGGACAGGACGCCGACCCATCTCCACACGACTTCACAGCATCACAGGGACATCTCGAGACTGCTGACCTGAGTGGAGATTGCCATTACATCGGACACTACCATGCCTCTATAAAGAAACTTCCATGTGAGTGTTTTAATGCATTTGGCTATTAAATTATACAGTTTTACTCAAGTGGCGCCCGTCTTTCTGTTTGCTGTCTTTACATGATTTGGAGTCCTGCTTCAGCACCCCCTGCAAGGCAGCCCTGGTTACAAAAGACTGTTACTGCACATTAGAGCTACACAGCTCAAAGGACTTGTATGGATTTGCTTTTACTTTGTATACCACAGTCTTTGGGCCACTACTGTTGTATTATCCTCACCCAAGGCCTGCTCCCACTTACACATATAGGTGTGCCAAGGCCTGGATGGCGATAGGTCCGTGATCAGGACCTGGTAGGTGCGTGAAATCATACCCTTAGGGGATGAGCCCTCTAAACAGATTTTCTCAAACTCAGTTAAAGTGGAAAATTGGTAGGTTCGTCACCAAGGACTGCGCAGTGTCAGATTTGTAAGTAGTTAAAAAAATCCTGTCTGGGCAAGTCATAAGCATCCCGCAGGTCCAGGAAGGACCGCACGGTTCTAGTTCTGGTATCCAAATGACCATAGTGAAATAGGGCCTTATCCATCCAAAAGTGGGACATCTGCGAGGCCAAACTGTCCGGGAGCCGGGACATTAGGTGTAAACAGAAATGAGGTAGCCAGGGAGGCAGTAGAGGTGAGTGAATATAGCGATTTAGCACGCCACCAGAGCATCCGCAAAAGCGACATTGGTTCCAACAGTTGCAGTGCACTGAGCAGTATGTCCGTACTCCATAGCATAGAATTTGGATGAGTGGGGTTCAGCCACAGCTTCTCAATTTGTGTCCATTGGTTGTATGCATGGAGGGAACACCAAGAGGCTAAAGGGCGTAACTGGGGAGCTAGATAGTACTTGGCTACATTTGGAAACACAAGACCGCCTTGGCCACGGGGGGCATAGAGGATTGGTCTAGCGATCCGGTGTCTCTTATAATTCCCCAAAAAAATATTCAAATTGCCCTGAAGGGTCTTATGTTGGGAAGCTGGAATGTGGATGGACAATGTCTCAAAGAGATAGAGAAGTTTAGGTAGAATCGCAATCTTAATGGTCACCAGGGGACCAAAGAGAGATAACTTTTGGGACTTTCACTTCCCCATGGAGGCCCTAATAGAAGTACAGTGGGGATCAAAAGTTTGGGCACCCCAGGTAAAAATGTGTATTAATGTGCATAACGAAGCCAAGGAAAGATGGAAAAATCTCCACATGTCATCAAATTACAGATTAGACATTCTTATAATATGTAAAAAAAAATTAGATTTTATTTCCATCATTTACACTTTCAAAATTTCAGAAAACAAAAAAATGGCGTCTGCAAAAGTTTGGGCACCCTGCAGATTTAATAGCTTGTAAATGCTTTTTGTAGCCAGCCAAGAGTCTTTCAATTCTTGTTTGGGGTATCTTTGCCCATTCTTCCTTACAAAAGTCTTCCAGTTCTTTGAGATTTCTGGGCTGTCTGTCACACACTGCTCTTTCAAGGTCTATCCATAGGTTTTCAATAATGTTGAGGTCAGGAGATTGTGAAGGCCATGGCAAAACCTTCAGCTTACGCCTCTTGATGTATTCCCCTGTGGATTTTGAGGTGTGTTTAGGATCATTATCCATTTGTAGAAGCTATCCTCTCTTTAACTTCAGCTTTTTCACAGATGGCATCAAGTTACCATCCAAAACTTGCTGAAATTTTATTGAATCAATTTTTTCTTCTACTCGTGAAATGTTCCCTGTGCCACTGGCTGCAATACAACCCCAAAGCATGATTGATCCACCCCCATGCTTAACAGTTGGACAGAGGTTCTTTTCATAAAATTCTGTGCCCTTTCTTCTCCAAACGTACCTTTGCTCATTCCGACCAAAAAGTTCTATTTTAACAGAACTTGTTTCCAAAATGCCTCAGGCTTGTCTATATGTTCATTTGCAAAGTTCAAACGCTGATTTTTGTGGTGAGGACGTAGAAGAGGTTTTCTTCTGATGACACTTCCATGAAGACCATATTTGTACAAGTATCTCTTTATAGTGGAATAGTGTACCACAACTCCAGTGTCTGCCAGATCTTTCTGGAGGGATCGTGCAGTCAAACGTGGGTTTTGAATTGCTTTTCTCACAATCCTGCGAGCTGTTCTGTCTGATATTTTTCTTGGTCTTCCAGATCTTGCTTTAACTTCCACTGTTCCTGATGACTACCATTTCTTAATTACATTCCGAACAGAGGATATTAACATCTGAAAACGCTTTTCTATCTTCTTATAGCCTTCTCCAGCTTTGTGAGCGTCAACTATTTTCAGTTTCAGTTTTCTAGACAACTGCTTAGAAGAACCCATGGTGCTGATTGTTGGGGCAAGGTCAGATGAGTCTGGCCATTTAAAACCTTTGAGATTGACATCACGTGGTCTTCCCAGACGATGATTGAGAACAATCCATGACACTGGCAGGTCTCAGCTTTGCAAAGGGGGCAGTGAATGCTATTAATTCTGCAGGGTGCCCAAACTTTTGCAGACGCCATTTTTTTGTTTTCTGTAATTTTGAAAGTGTAAATGATGGAAATAAAATCTAACTTTTTTTGACATATTATAAGAATGTCTAATCTGTAATTTGATGCCATTTGGAGATTTTTCTTTCATTCCTTGGCTTCGTTATGCACATTAATACACATTTTTACCTGGGGTGCCCAAACTTTCAATCCCCACTGTATAAAGTGTGGGGGGGGGGGTTAGCTTTATAGAGAGTGTTGTAGGAGGGAGTAGGTGAACACCTAGGTATTTTAAAGTGGAAGTCTTCCATGAGTAGTTAAATGATTGAGAGAGAGAAGATAATGTCCGATGAGGCATATTAAGGGGGAGGGCTTCCGTCTTATAGTTATTAATTTTGTAACCCGATAGAGCACTATAGTGATCTAACTCCATATGGAGATTTGGGAGGGAGACATGTAGTTGCGTGAGAGTAAGCAAAAAGTTTTCTGCAAAAAGGAAATCTTAAAAATCCCTAGTACAGACTGGGATACCGTTGGATATTTGGATTCTGTCTAATATGGGCTGCTAGGGGCTCGATACATATACTGTAGGCCTCATGTACACTGCTGCTGCTAAACACTAAGGAGCAGTTGGGCATTTTTTTCAGCTGCTCCTGAACTCTCCTCTATGTTATTTTATCAGTACATGTACACAGGGTCATTTACAGTGGTTTCTAAGCAGTTGAGTTGAGGCTTTTTTTGGAAAGCAAAAAATGGGTTCAGAACCTGAGTTTAGAGGCATTTCAATCGCCAAACGCTTCGTTTACAGGCGTTTTGCATTTTTGGCTATTTTTTAGAAACGCTTCTAAAATGCAAACGCGGCATGTAAATGTGGCAAAACAGACGTTTCAAACGTGGGTTACTATCTGTCAAGTTAAATCATTTAGGAGAGGTTGTAATGTCCCATGTACATGAAGCCTTCCACTGACACGATGAGGGGTTGCAAACAGAAATGGCCAGCCAAGCCTATCAAAGGCCTTTTCTGCGTCCAGACTGAGAAGTAGTGCCTCAGACCGGTTACTGTTCGCTACTTCTACGAGATCGATAACTCTCCTAGTGTTGTCACCTGCCTGATGCAGAGGGATAAACCCTACCTGATCCTTATGGATCAGTGACCGCGTTAGGTTATTCAGTCTATTTGCCAGAAACTTGGTAAAAAAATAAAGTCTGTATTAAGGAGCGCAATCGGCCTATATTGGCCTATAATTAAAACACAATGTGTGGTCCTCAGTGTAAGGAAAGAGGTCTGCATGTCTCTCGGGATGGGGGTGCTAGCTAAAAAGGAATTGATTAGAGGGGTGATGTGAGAAAGAAGGAGTGGAAGGAAAGTTTTATAGTAGAGGTATGGTAGGCCATCGGCACCAGGAGATTTGTTAGTCGGAAGAGGTTTAATCGTAGTAGCTACTTCCTCCTCAGAGATAGGGAAGTTAAGGATAGTTAGGGCAGAGGGGGAAATAATGGGGAGATCACAGTCCGCCAAATAATATTGAATGGCCTGGGACAGATCAGGGGGTGGAGGGTTAAGTGGCACATTTGGGTCGTTATATAGAGTCCTAGTAATAGTTGTGAAAGAGTTGCGCAATTTTAGACTTTTTTTTTATTATTACTTTATCCATGGGAGTGGTTAAGACCCCTACCATTTTATATTTAGTTTGTGTGTCCTATTGGAGAGATTTCACTTTAAAACCTAGCAGGAGTTTTAACATATTCTCACTCTAAAACTAAACAAAAAAGTTTGGGTTTTGCAATTTGTGGCTGTGCTGGGTATCCTCTGGCATTTGTGAATAAATCCAGCATTGCAAACTAAATGTTCTTATGCATACTTCTTAATTGCTTTCAACTTTTGATACTGTTAACAACTTAATACGGCTGTATATTCTCTTTGCTTTTGGAACCAAAGGACTTAGGCTTTCCCTGGTTTTCCCTTTCTGCATAGGCATACAATATCACTCATGTCAACACAATTATAATTTTTTTTTTTTTTTTTGGAAAATTATTATTATTTTTATTTTTTTTAAGACAGAACATACAACACATAAACGGCAGAAAAAATATACAAACATTTGCCATCAACTGACAGCAACTATACCAGCAGTGAACCCCCC
Organism: Rana muscosa; assembly: GCA_029206835.1. Taxonomy (NCBI): domain Eukaryota; kingdom Metazoa; phylum Chordata; class Amphibia; order Anura; family Ranidae; genus Rana; species Rana muscosa. Next base: position 101,557,922 of record CM055123.1, on the reverse strand, counting down.
CCCCCCCCCCATTCAAAAAAATAACACACCCGGATGAGCAAATACCTCTCTTTCATCTCCATGTAGCATTGCGGACATCTGAAATCTGGCTCCACCCAACTTTGGAGAATGGCATAAGAAACTCAGGACCTACCCCCCAGCCTTAAATTAATCATGCACTAACCCACTGTTTTATCAGAGTCATACCATGCCCTCCATACTTTTTCAAATTTCATCCCGCAGCCTCTAGATATATATGTCGCTTTGTAAAATGGCATTGAGTTTACCAGCCCCTTCCAGAAAGCTACTTCAGGACCCCCCTGGTTTTTTCCAATGAAGCAAGAAGACTTCTTCCCATAGAATAGTAATATATTAAGTAAAGTTCTGTGAGCCCTTGATGGGACCACCTCCTCCACCAAACCCAGAAGACACACACTAATTGTCAACGGAACCGGCACCTTCAGCACCTCAGCTATAAAGGAAGTGACCCCAGTCCAGAACAGCTGAATTTGGGGACAACTCCAAAATATATGATGCGCCGCGCGTCCGCCAGAGCAAACGAGCATCGCCAACACTCTGGGGGAACCGAGGGGTATATCGAAGCCAACCTAGCAGGGGTATAATACACTCTATGCAGGAACTTAAACTGAATAAGCCTGTCCCTAGCTGCCACCAGATGTTTAAATGGATGGTCCCACATATCATCCCATTCCTCCCCCTGTAAACAGTATCTGATACCTCAGCCTCCCAGCGTTCTCTACATTTAAGCATCGCCTTGGGGCTAGTTTTAAACAAGTCTTTATTATGTCACTGACAGGGTTTTGGGCAGCTCCTCTGTCATAAGTAAATCTTCCAATCTAGAAGGGAAAGATTCAACACTCTCCGTTCTAAATTGGTTCTGGAATGCATGTCTCAATTGGAGATAATGAAAATATTGAGAGTTCGGAAGGTTGTGCTTGGATTTGAGTTGGTCAAATGTCAATAGTTCTCCATCCCGTGTAATATCTTTGAGCAATTTAACACCCTTAGTCGCCCATCCCATGGGATCATCAAACGCATAAAACTGTTGTAACTTCGGGTTCATCCAGAGGGGGGCTGAAGGGGAAAACCCCTTGTAACTTGGGCAGGCCAGCTTCACCGCCTCCTCCCAGGCTTTAATAGTGGCCTTTATAGATTCCGTAAGCGGAATATCTCGCTTTGTGCCCCTGTGAATGGCCAGACGAAGGGATTCGTACGAACCCAGGTGGGCCACTTCCAGGACAGTGGCGGAGTCCCCAGAATCGGAGAACAGCCATCTGTGCACAGAGACCAATTGGCCTGCCAAATAATATTTACGCCAGTCCGGTAGCGCCAAACCCCCCTGCCCCCATGGCTCCTGCAGGACTTTCAAACCTATTCTAGGCATTTTAAGGGCCCATAGGAACAAGCTGGTGATTCCATCTAATTTCTTAAAGAATGACTTTGGGATCCAAACTTGAGCATTCCTTAAAAAATACAAAATTACCAGAAGGATTTTCATCTTTAAAAGGTTGACCCTACCCATCAGAGATAGTGGGAGTTTTTGCCAGACCTTCGCTTTTTGCTTAAAAAATGTTAAAAGGGGCATCAGGTTCAGGGACATGTAATAAACCACGTCCACCGTGACCTTTATCCCAAGATAGGTAATCTGAGAGACCCATTTTAACGGTAAATTCGGATTCGCCTTAGCCCTGGCCCCTTCATCTAAAAAGGTAAAATGGACGACTTGTTCCAATTAACTTTTAACCCTGAATAAGCGGTAAAAGTATTCATGATACCCTCCAACGAATCCCCAGGGTCACGCAAAATCAGTAAGAGATCGTCAGCATACAGTGCCAACCCCTCATCTATGTTGCCCACCCTGATTGCCTTAATGTCACCTGAAGCCCTCAATGCCACTGCCAACGGCTCAATCATGAGCGCAAACAGGAAAGGCAACAATGGTCACCCCTGTCTGGTACCCCTACCCACCGAGAAATACTTAGAGGTATGACTACCCGTGCAAATAGCCGTCCTTGGTGTGCTGTACAGGAGAGAGATCCATTGGCGAAAGCACGGGCCGAACCCCATGCGTTCCAGGACCGTATGCATAAAGTGCCAGTCAATTGAATCAAAAGCTTTCTCAATGTCAATGGAGACAATGATTCTAGAGGACAAATCCATGTTAGGGAGTTGCAGATGTGTGAACAGTCGTCCCAGGTTAGAATCAGTGGATTTGCCTGGCATAAAACCTGTCTGGTCGATATCTACCAGAGAGGAAATTACAGCGGCCAGTCTCCTCGCCAGGACTTTAGTCAAGATTTTAAGGTCCATATTTAGCAGGGCAATGGGTCTGTATGAAGAACATTCTAGCGGGTCCTTACCAGGTTTAAGCAGCAAAATCATATAAGCATCTAGCATCGAGGCCGGAAGCGTCTGTTTTTGTAAACAACAATCCAGTAATGTCGTAAGTCTGGGGGCCAGTTGGTCAACATATGACTTATAAAAATCGGCCGGAAACCCATCAGGGCCAGAAGCTTTACTAGGCGGAAAATCAAAAATCGCTGAAACCACTTCTTTATTGGTAATTTTGGCTTCTAATGCCATCCGATCCTCATCGGACAACCTCGGAAGGGCCAGGTCCCCCAGCAAGTCGTCTAAGGCCAATGGGTCATATGGTGGGATTGGGGCATACAGGGTTGAGAAGTAGTTTTGGAACTCAGCTAAAATGTCAGTTGGGTCTTTAACCTTGTCTCCATTTGGACCTCTAATAACTGGGATATGCCTAATTTTTGTTTTGTCAGCTACCAACCTATCCAGCAGTTTCCCATTTGTGTCCCCTTCAGAAAACAACGGTGGACTTGCAATCCTGGGACTCGGTAGCTGGTCTGACCAAGATATGGCGATCCAAAAATCCTACAGACACATGTTATTCTCACCTGTCTCAGTCGCGTCATTCCTCGGCCAGGATTGACTTGGCATTTGGTAATCCGGCCCTGTTGTCATATGTGAGAGGGGAGGACTACCTGGCGGGTGGCTTGTCAGATCACAATCCTCTCTCCATCTCCTTGCTCCTCCCGGTTGGCAGGGGGTCGAGGGGCTGGAGACTATCCCCGGGTGGTTGCAAGATGAACAAGTATCGTCCCATCTACTAGACTGGGCCACAAATGCGGAGTCGGCTGACCCTCCGGTTGTGTGGGATGCCTTTAAAGCAGTAATCCGAGGGGAATATATAACGACCATTAAAAGAGTAAGGGTGGAACAGAATGCAGAAATTCAGATGTTGCAAGACAAGGAAAGGAAATGTGCGAGTGTAAATTCTGCTGACCCTACGGACTCCTTTTATACTGCATTACTGGAAGCCAGGAGACAGCTTTCCTTGCATTGTAACAACTTGGCGCATACTGAGGCTAAACACTATTATAATTACTATACATGTGCTCTTGTTTACTTTTCCCCATCTATACCTATAGAAATGGCAATTATGCTCATTTGGATTTCAATAGCATTCAAATAATAATATTCAAATTTATGTATCAAATCCCAATCTCCCTTCTTTAGGCTCCCGTGTGTTTGTCTAAATGCTATCTAAACTTCCATTTCCACTTACTTCTGTAAAACCCTGTGCCACTAAAAAGTTTTTGTTTTGTTTGCGATAGCACAGAGAAGGATTGGAGCCTTCCTGTCCCTGTGTCGGCAGTGCCACCGACTTCTTGTATGACAGGAAATTAGGGAAAATCACTTCAATAGGGTTATAACTGTTTTAACTGTTCCCCACACTATCCCGACAAAACTAAAAGGGTTGATTGGAGTTGTATTTTAACCTCTTCACGTCCACGCTATAGCCAAAAGACAGTGTTCATGTACGTCCTGCCGTGCATGAGCTGCCTGCGCGGCATGCTCTGTGATCAGCGAGTCTACTCAGCTGATCATAGATTGGAGTAAGGGGCCGATCCCAAACCCTTACTACGTGATCAGCTGTCAGCCAATGACAGCTGATCACGTGATGTAAACAGAGCTGATCACCAGCTACTGTCAGAGGGACATCGGTCCCACACAGCTAGAGCCACTGTCGCCTCATCTGTGCCCACCAGTACCATGTGCAAGTGCCCCCTAGTGCCACCTACCAGTTCAAATCAGTGCTGTCTATCAGTGCACACCAGCACCACCTATCAGTGCTGATCAGTGCTGCCAATCAGTGCTTCGTCATCAGTGCTACCCATCAGTGTCACCTACCAGTGCCTATCAGTGCCACCTATTAGTGTCCTGCAGTGCCACCTATCAGTGCCCACCAGTGCTGTCTTATCAGTGCCTATCAGTGCAGCATATCAGTGCAGCCTATCAGTGCCCATCAGTGCCGATCACTGCACATCAATGAAGGAGAAAAATTACCTGTTTGCAAAATGTTTGGTCTGTTTTTTGTTTGTTTAGCAAAAAATAAACACCCTAGTAGTGATTAAATACCACCAAAATAAAGCTCTATCTGTGTGAAAAAAATAATAATAAAAATGTCATTTAGCATTAACACGCAATTATTGCTCAAAGTTTGACGGCCCTGAAAGCTGAAAATTGGCCTGGGCAGGAAGGGGGTTTAAAGCGGTTGTATACCCTGTTTTTTTACTTTTACCTACAGGTAAGCCTATAATAAGGCTTACCTGTAGGTAAAAAGAATATCTCCTAAACCTGGAATATTTTATATGTTGACACAAGTTGCGGAAAAAATATATTTATTTTTTTTGCACAAAGTTGTCACTAAATGATATATTGCTCACACATGCCATGGTTATATGTGGAATTGCACCCCAAAATACATTCTGCTGCTTCTCCTGAGTACGGGGATACCACATGTGTGGGACTTTTTAGGAGCCTAGCCACGTACGGGACCCCGGAAACCAAGCACCGCCTCCAGGATTTCTAAGGGCGCAAATTTTTGATTTCACTCCTCACTACCTATCACAGTTTTGAAGGCCATAAAATGCCAAAATAGCACAAAACCCCCCCAAATGACCCCATTTTGGAAAGTAGACACCCCAAGCTGTTTGCTGAGAGGCATGGTGAGTATTTTACAGCTCTCATTTGTTTTTGAAAATGAAGAAAGAACTTTTTTTTTTTTCTTTTTTTTTTCAATTTTCAAAACTTTGTGACAAAAAGCGAGATCTGCAAAATACTCACAATACCTCTCAGCAAATAGCTTGGGGTGTCTACTTTCCAAAATGGGGTCATTTGGGGGGGGTTTGTGCCATCTGGGCATTCCATGGCCTCCGAAACTGTGATAGGCAGTGAGAAGTGAAATCAAAAATTGACACCCTTAGAAAGCCTGAAGGCGGTGCTTGGTTTTTGGGGTCCCGTACGCGGCTAGGCTCCCAAAAAGTCTCACACATGTGGTATCCCCGTACTCAGGAGAAGCAACAGAATGTATTTTGGGGTGTAATTCCACATATGCCCATGGCATGTTTGAGCAATATATCATTTAGTGACAACTTTGTGCAAAAAAAAAAAAAAATATTTTTTCCGCAACTTGTGTCAACATATAAAATATTCCATGGACTCGACATGCCTCTCAGTATATAGCTTGGGGTGTCTACTTTCCAAAATGGGTTCATTTGGGGGGGTTTTGAACTGTTCTGGCATTTTATACACAACATCCACTCTTCTAACCACTTGAAGACAAAGCCCTTTTTGACACTTTTTGTTTACATGAAAACATATTTTTTTTTGCAAGAAAATTATGTTGAACCCCCAAACATTATATATATTTTTAAAGCAAAGGCCCTACAGAATAAAATGGTGGGTGTTGCATTTTTTTTTTCTACACAGTATTTGCGCAGCGATTTTTCAAACGCATTTTTTTGGGAAAAAATACACTTTTTTTAATTTTAATGCACTAAAACACACTATATTGCCCAAATGTTTGATGAAATAAAAAAGATGATCTTAGGCCAAATACTTAGATACCAAACAAGACATGCTTTAAAATTTCGCACAAACGTGCATTGGCGACAAACTACATACATTTTTAAACTGTTGCTTCCATATTTATTTATTTTTATCACTTTTATTGTTATCTCAGGGAATGTAAATATCCCCTATGATAGCAATAGGTAATGACAGGTACTCTTTTTTTAAAAAACTGGGGTCTATTGGACCCTAGATCTTTCCTCTGCCCTCAAAGCATCTGACCACACCAAGATCGGTGTGATAAAATGCTTTCCCAATTTCCCAATGGCGCTTTTTATATCCGGGGGGGACATTCCCTCCCACTGCTTGTAAAAGCAGTCCAGAGGCTAATTAGCCACTAGGATTGCTTTTACATGAAAGCCGGCCGCTGGCTGAAAAGAATGATACCAAGATGATACCTAAACCCGCAGGCATCATTCTGGTATAAACATTCAAAGTCCAGCAACATACCAGTACGTTGCTGGTCCTTGTTGGACATGTATTGTAATCTTTTTTTTCATGCAGCCTGTTGGCTGAACGAAAAAAAAAGATTGATCGGTGGGTATGCCCACCATTAGAATACCGCCCTTCATCCACCCACTTCTAATGATGGGCATACATGCACCATTTATATATGCCGAAGCATGGGGGCATCTTCTCGCAAAAGTTATGCCGCGTACACATGGTCAGACTTTTCCACGGGCAAGCCTCCGTCGGAATTTCGACCGTATATACGCGGCATTAGGAGCAAAATCACTCCTCCGCTCCTGCTGCCCCAATGCTTCGGCATATATGCTTTTTTTTTTAACTGTGGTGGTGAAATTACCTCCTACAGCACTGGAGTCGCAGGGATCAGGCCTGTCTCTGCGAACGCTGCAGTTATGTGTGTTGTGTTTTGCAAGTGACAGTGATCGATCGATACTGCACTTGGGTGGCCTGGGCTGGACGGAGGGGCAAAACGCAGGTGCTAGCAGGTATCTGGGCTGATCCCGCTAACACTGCGTTTTTGGGAACCCTAAACTGCTGGGGACGCTAGTATAGATCTGATCAGATCAGATATTGAGCTGATCAGATACTATACCACTAAGGGGGGTGTATGCTTCACGTGTGGGTGTTAGCGCTACTGGCACTAACCTGACGCTGCCTGGGGTGTGACGCAGACCCTCTCTGACGCTAAAACCTAACTGATATCACCCGCCGGGCGATCAGGGGGTTAAACCTTTATTGGGTTATATACGGCGGGTGCCCTGACACTATAAAAAGCAAACTAACTAACCAGCGTCACCCGTAACACTTATATGATGATCACTGGTGAAAGGGTTAACTAGGGGCAATTAGGGGGTTAAAACCTTTATTAGGTAATATATGGGGGTACCTGACGCTATATAAAAACCTGACGGCGAACCTAAAAAAAAATTACTGGCTACCTATCGGCATCACCGACACTAAGACAACGATCATAAAAACGATTGCTTAGCGACAGTGGTGATAGGGGGTGAAAGGGTTACCTGGGGGGCGATCAGGGGGTTAAACCTTTATTAGATAATATATGGGGGTACCTGACGCTATAAAAACCTGCGGCGAACCTAAAAAAAATTACTGGCTACCGATCAGCATCACCGACGCTAAGACATTGATCAGAAAAATGATCGCATAGTGACGGCGGTGCTAGGGGGTGAAAGGGTTACCTGGGGGGTGATCAAGGGGGTTACACCTTTATTAGGTAATATATGGGGGTACCCGACGCTATAAAAACCTGCGGCGAACCTAAAAAAAATTACTGGCTACCGATCAGCATCGCCGACGCTAAGACATCGATCAGAAAAATTATCGCTTAGTGACAGTGGTGATAGGGGGTGAAAGGGTTACCTGGGGGGGTGATCAAGGGGGTTAAACCTTTATTAGGTAATATATGGGGGTACCCGACGCTATAAAAACCTGCGGCGAACCTAAAAAAAATTACTGGCTACCGATCAGCATCACCGACGCTAAGACATCGATCAGAAAAATGATTGCTTAGTGACAGTGGTGATAGGGGGTGAAAGGGTTACCTGGGGGGCGATCAGGGGGTTAAACCTTTATTAGGGGGGGGGGTTAGGGGGCTACACTGGACCTAAAACTAAATGTAGTGACACTTTTACAGTCACAAATGTCACTGATTGCAGTGATCACTAAATAAATGGTCACTGCAATCAGTGACACTGTGACTGGGGGCTGGGGGGGCTGGGGGGTGATCTGGGGGTGTCTGGGGGGGCCTGGGGGGGCGATTTATGTGCCTATGTGTCCTGGTGTCAGTGTGCTGTTCTGTGTACTAACCTGGCATCTTCTCCTGTACGGCGCTCGGTATATGTGAGCGCCCCAGGAGAGATGACATCACTTCCTCCTTCCTGGCAGGCAGGGGAAGCTCTCTCATTCGCCGGGAGCGATCGAGAGGGGGTGGCCGGAATCGAACGGCCGTCCCCTCATGCCGGATCGCTCCCGAAGGTAAAACGACCGCTCACTGTAAAGAAGGGGGGTCCGATCGGACCCCCCAACTATACAAAGGCAATCACGTACATATACGTGATTCTGCCTGTCGGTGCCATTCTGCTGACGTATATTTACAGTGGGCGGTCGTTAAGTGGTTAATCCTTATATATGCACCCCATCAGACATGTATTTTAGGATAGGGTCTATTTTTAGTGCTATTGTACTTACCATATTCCTCGCTCCTGCAGGCTTCCTGTTCCTAGTTGCATGACTGGCCTGCTGATGTTGTTTTTCTTTGCCACTTCATTGTTCTAGGTATTCTGATGTCCACATACAATGCAGGACCAGCAGTTCTGCATTGTAAGTTAGGACATTGATTGCCCATCCACAAGCTAGAGCATCAGAGAGTGAAGAGGAGTGACCGGGGAAGTAAGGATGAAGGTAATTATAGTGGCTTATTTTGTTACCACTTGAAAAATTGAGCATTTAACCTTTGCATTGGGGAAAGAGTCCCACAGCAAGGGTAATTTAAAATTTTTCCCAGAATTAAGCTGTAACCAAAAGTTGCTGTATAATCCACATTTGCTACAAAGTTATCTTATGCTGATTATAATGTGGTGGTTTACATATTCTAAGTTTGCTTTACATAGTCTTATACATTGCTTAGAGCAGGGGTGTCCAAACTTTTTCAAAGAGGGCCAGATTTGATGAGGGCCGACATGCGTGAGGGCCGACCATTTTGCCTGACATTCTTGGAACCATTAAAATTTAATTCAAATTAACTATTACACTGCCCAACAAGAATTCTCCTGCCTTTGTGGCTGTGTTGAAAAGTGTAAGGATGAGCTCGGGCGTGTTATTTGGATAAACTGTATTTAACGGTGTATAACACGCATCTACAACTGTGAAGAAAAATAAGGGTCAGTGCCCATCAATACATCCTAATCAGTGCCCATCTGCAGCCTCACCATTGCCATGAATGCAGCCTCACCATTGCCATGAATGCAGCCTCACCATTGCCATGAATGCAGCCTCACCAGTGCCATGAATGCAGCCTCACCAGTGCCATGAATGCAGCCTTACAATTGTCATGAATGCAGACTCACCATGGTCATGAATGCAGCCTCACCAGTTCCATGAATGCTGCCTTACAAGTACCATGAATGCAGCCTCACAAGTACCATGAATGCAGCCTCACAAGTGTCATGAATGCAGCCTCACAAGTGCCATGAATGCAGCCTAACCATTGTTATGAATGCAGACCCGCCATTATTATGAATGCAGCCTCATCATTGCCATGAATGCAGCCTCATCATTGACATGAATGCAGCCTCACAAGTGCCATGAATGTAGCCTCACCTATGCCATGAATGCAGCCTCACCATTTCCATCAGTGCAGCCTGACCCATGCCCATCTGCAGCCTTGGAGGGGACAGGGGGCGCGGGATGAGCGTCAGCAGATTACATACAAGAGAATCTTCAGTTTACTAGGCATCCTCTTTAATACAAAGTCCGCCTCCTATGATAGACAGAACAGTCATCCAATGCCAGCCCAGGAGATGGGACTTCCTATTACAGAGGTCAAAAGAGTAAACAGGAGATTCTCCTGTATGTAATCTGATGGCACTCGTCCCGCCCCCTCCCTGTCCCCTCCGAGGCGGCCAGAACTGAACGATAAATATGGTATATATCTTTTGTGGCCCCCCCAACGAATCCCTGAGCACCGCACGGTGCTCTGGGAGTAGTTGGGGGCCACAAAAGATATATATATATCCAAAATTCCAGAGGGGCCATAAGAAACCGGAACACACTATTATATTTATGCATTACGTGTACATTTCAAAGTAAGAAGACTCTAAAATGTATTATTTTTAGGCATCAGCAAGCATCTGTAGGCAGTAATCACCAATAGTTATGACCCAATGTGCTGTGTAAAGCTGGAAGGGCCTCAGAGCTGACACATATCATTGAAAAAAATTTTTTGTTGTTGATTTGCGATGACCAATGTTTTGAAAAAGAGCAGTGCAGGGATTTTAATGGCCTGCTAGGATGCAGTGATGAGGAAGCCAGCAGGCTCTCTAGGTGAGCCAGTGGGCAGGCTTTCATTAATTTCACACCATGAAAGTCCTTAGAGAAAGCATCTTCATGCAATGAAACTACAGGGAGCGAAAAGTATAACTGTCAATTGTCACCTCTAGGCAAGACTGACAGAATGCCAAGTGGCTTTGTGGCAACTTGTTCAGAATACTAAGTTCTGATTTTACGTATTAGTGCCTACTGTTGGTAATTTTTTTTAAACCAAAATACTTTTTTATTAATATTAAAATGGTTATAAAGTAATAGCATCAATGCTGGCAAAGACGTGCACTTAAGTTGCATGTATTCAGTTACAGAAATAAATAAGACAAGGTCTCTGCAATAAAGTACACACAGAAGGAATGTATTACATAGAGAGGCAAGAGGCGAGCTGCAAACATTTCTATGTAGGTGGCACAGAGCCACCGGTGACGGGGCCTTAGCCCAGGCAAGTTTGGAAATGAATCGCAGTTAGAAGTACCTCCAGCATGGCAATCTGTTCAGAGACTAGTTGTGGCAAATAGGGATGGGCAAATTGTTTGGCCCGAGCATAAGTTCGGGCCAAACTTTCGTTGTTCGGACGTTCGGTGACCATCCGAACAAACAGGTCGTTCGTCCATTTGTTCGGCCCTCCAAACCAACCACAATGCATTGCGGCGCTGAACAGTGCATTGCACACCCTGATTGGCTGAAGCAGTGAAAGCTTCAGCCAATCAGAGCACAGAGCACTGTCAGAGTCATGATTGGACACTGTCATTATGACTTTATCTAATCATGGCTCATTCCCGCCCCACAGTATAGTAGTCTAGTGAGACCGTGTCATTTATACATACATTAGTGTAGAGTAGGGATAGCTCAGATAGTTTTAGTGTAATGTAGTGAGACCGTATCCGTAATCTTTACATTAGTGTATAGCTAGAGTAGGGACAGTTCCGATAGCGTCTGTGTAGTGACGGTTAAACACTGTCTATTTGATTGCATTACTGCCAGTTTAACGTCATTTACTTATGTGTGCGTTACTGCCAGTTTAACGTCATATAGTTTTGTGTGCATTACTGACAGTTTAACGCCAAAGTTCTGTACGCGTTACTGCCAGTTTAACGCCATATCGTTCTGTGTGCCTTACTGCCAGTTTAACGCCATATCGTTCTGTGTGCGTTACTGACAGTTTAACGCCATATAGTTCTGTGTGCGTTACTGCCAGTTTAATGCCATATAGTTCTGTGCACCTTACTGCCAGTTTAACGCCATATAGTTCTGTGTGTGTTACTGCCAGTTTAATGGCATTTACTTCTGTGTGTGTTACTGCAAGTTTAATGCCATATAGTTTTGTGCGTCACTGTGTTTGGCGCATTATATTGCAGTACCGTATATACTCGAGTATAAGCCGAGTTTTTCAGCACATTTTTTGTGTGCTAAAAATGCCCCCCTCGGCTTATACTCGAGTCACCTTTTTGCGCCTGATCTCTCGGACTTTGGGGACCCGGTACCGGCCGGCCCAAACTTGGCACACATGTAGCCCCACTCTTCCTCTACAAGTGTGCACATTTTGTTGTCCGGGAGACCTACGGCCGGGGAGCACTGAATTTTCAAAGCCGGGCCCCCTTCCATAGACTCCCATGTTAAACGGTCATTTCTCCAGTGATTTTGGGGACCCGATACTGGCCGGGTCCCCAACTTGGCACACATGTAGCCCCATTTCTCCTCTACAAGTGTGCAAAATTTGTTGCCTGGAGGACCTACGGCTGGGGAGCACCGATTTTTCAAAGCCGGGCACCCCTTCCATAGACTCCTATGTTAAACGTCAGTCTAGTCATGGGCACAGTGAGGCATGGACATGGACACAGTGAGGCAAAGTGAGGCACAGTGAAGAATGCAGATGGACACCCTAGGCTTATACTTGAGTCAATACGTTTTCCCATTTTTTTGTGGTAAAATTAGGTGCCTCGGCTTATATTCGGGTCGGCTTATACTTGAGTATATACGGTATGTTATAGTGTATCTGACACTTGTGTCTGTGTAGTGTAAGTACTCAACCTAAAGTGCACCAAACACCACTTTACATTGATTAAAGTGCATCTACGTACAGATTTCAACTTCTTCTTTACATTTGCTTATAAGCACTGCCCCCTCCCTCCCAATAATGTCTGGGAGGACAACAAGGGAAGGCAGACGTTCCCTTGGCACTGTAAGGGGGCCAGCAACAAATATGTCCACAGGCAAAGGTGGACGTGGTGGTCAGTTCTCAGGCAGGGCATCATTTCCTCTATTTAGTGAGTTTGCCCATGCTATCCAGCCACAGCATGCAGAGGAGGTGGTGGACTGGCTTACTAGACCTTCCTCATCCTCCTCATCCTCTGTCACACAAGCAGAGACAAGTGTGCAGTCCCCTGCAGTTGCCAGAGTGGAAAAACCTGCCTCCTTGTCCACATCTATTCCTGCCATAGCCCCAACATCAGCCATCGAGGAGTCAGCTGAGTTATTTGACCACAATGCCAGCCACTTGCTCCTTGATGATGCCCAGCCATTACTGATTTCCGATGTTGGTAGAACGTGTCTGTCCACAGACTCCATGGACCGTTTGACTTTCATAAAAATAAATCAGTCCTTGATCACCAGCTATGATGTCACTGATTATGTCTTTTTGGGATGTGGAATCTCTGCAGGACTTCAAGGCTGCCTACCTTTGGGGGTGTTTAATCATTTCATCTGCAAGAATGTTTTTGGTATAGGTTTCATGGGCACAATTAACACCCAAAGACCAATTTTTCAGCACCTGTTTGACAGGTGCATATCATTGCATTTTTTTACAGCAAGGCCAATTCTTGCTTTCATCAAGAGTACCTCTATAGGTTTACGGTGGGAAGGTGCCACTGACACCCAAAGACCAATTTTTCTGCACCCGTTACTTCTATCCAAAGTCAAAGTGACACCAGAATGTATCCAAAAAATCTCTACTCTTGTTCCCAGCTGTTGCTCAGCAAAATAAAAGCTTGCAGGGAAAATTTCATTTTTTTCACAAACTGTTTTATTGGTACATGTCCCCCAGGGCAGGACGCGGACCCCTATAACTATTGTATGCCCAATTACTTGCATATAAGCTTTAAAAATGGGCACTTTTTATTTTTGACGTCGGGTCCCATTGACTTTAATGGGGTTCGTTATTCGGGTCCAAACTTTTGCGGTGTTCGAAAGTTCTAGCGCGAACCAAACAGGGGTCCGTTCGGACCATCCCTAGTGGCAAAGAAACAGCTTGTAGGTTTTAGGAGATATCCTCAGTTGTGTATATGAATAAGTTAATTTTTTGCATGTAAACAAATGTGCATTAATTTATTTTTTCTTGAGAGCCTGTACAGCATTGTAACCCGCAATCTTTAGATCTTAAGTGCAATGTCAGACTCTTGCAGACTGTCAGTATAGCTGTCTGGCAATTACTGAAGTCCAGGAAGCTCAATGGACTACGAGAGCGCTCACTAGCACCCTCGCAGTTCATTAAGAACTTCAAGCCGTCAGCCAGAACTCTGTGAATGAACAACGTGGCTGCGTGGAAAGAGCACCGCAATGCTGTTCTGTTTTCAAATTGTGACAGCAGGTGTGAAGAGGAGGTCCCCCGCCCACTGTCACATGGAGGGAGGATCAGGGAGCGAGGTGGTGGATGCTCAACATGTACCCTAACTATGGGTGTAACGTAACATATTTAGAAAGGTAAACTTTCCTTTAAAATACTGCTGGTAAGAGACAGACACGCAAAAACCTTTTTGTGGATCTGTAATCAGGGAGTCAGAGACTGAGACCAATAACCATGTTCATAAATCCTCTGCTTCTCAAAGAACAAGCGTTTCTTGGCCTTAGTTAAGTGTATCTGATTATTATGATTTAAAAACCTCAAAGCCAGGTGTCAGAGACTGATAACAGCAGCAGATGTCTGTTTAATCCCTTTTGATTAGTGAAGAGAGGTGAGTGCAAGCATACATCTTAAAGGGTTTTAATAGACCACCAAGGGACCATTGGAGACCTAATTTCAACAGCAGATGCATCTGGAAGCAGGGTAAGCCAAAATGGGTTCAGCTTCCAGAATAAAGTACGAGGTCATGCATTCCACTTTACCGTTACCCAGCAGAAGGAGTGACCCGGTAACAAGCTGGGGAGATAGCTCACATCTTTACCCAAAGGTAGGAGCAAAGAGTGCAGCAGAATTAGGTCAATACGGGAAACTAAACCATAAGATGTTAAAAAGCATGAAAATACCTGACAATCAGCATAGTTATGCCAGGCATCTGCCATAAACACAGCTTTCAACATATTGGCAAAACAAGTCAGTTTTGCCAATATGTTGAAAGCTGTGTTTATGGCAGATGCCATGTAGGTCCCTCGGGATAAAAGTGGGTCCTATCTAAACCATATTGCAAAAAGGGAGGTATAGTGTTTTCAGCTCCATGCTTGACTGTAGGGATGGTGTTCTTAGGGTCATGGGCACTGATGGGAACTGATAGGCGGCACTGATGGGCACTGATGGAAGGCACTGATGGGCAGCATTGATAGGCACCACTGATAGCCAGCACTGACTGGCATCACTAATAGCCACTGATTACTGGCAATTGTGGGCACTGATTGCTGGCAGTGGTGGACACTGATTTCTGGCAGTGGTGGACACTGATTTCTGGCAGTGGTGGGCACTTCATTGTAATCAGGGCACTGATGATCAGTGCCTTGATTACATACCTAGATGTCCTCTGCGAGGAGATGCCACTGATCCGCTCTCCTCTCCTCTCACACTGTCAGTGTGAGGCGAGGAGCGCCGATTACCGCCATCTCCGTGATTACATGTGACCGGCTGTGATTGGACACAGCCGATCACATGGTTAAAGAGCGGTGGCTCTTTACAAAGATCTGGGTTGTCCAGTGTCCTAGCAACACAGCGAGGCCGCGATCGCCACGCTGCACGCCCCTGCTGGTGCACGAGACCGGTTGTTCTGGGAAGCCGTCATATGACGTCCACCCAAAGCAAGAGCTGCACCGCCCCGCTGTCACTTGACGGTGGGCGGGTGGCAAGTGGTTAAGGTAATGGAGTGGCCTATCCAGTCGACATACCTTAATCCTATAGAAAATTTATGGACGGAGCTGAAACTTTATATGTATCAATGGAAAAAAAAGTTTTAAAAACATCTGGTATGGATTTTTGGGGGCAACTCCAAACCATTTTTTTTTTAATTTGGAGCGGAGTTCCCCTTAAAATCCATACCAGACCTGAAGGGTCTGTTATGGATATTTGGGGGGAACCCCATGTAATTTTTAAGTTTGACGCAGGGTTTCCCTTAATATCCATACCAGACCTGAAGGGCCTGGTAATTGAATTTGGGGGGGACCCCCACGCATTTTTTTTTATTAATGACTATTGACTTACAGGAGCCGGGAGCCGACAATTCATTATAGCCACGAGTGCTTTTAAATTACTTTTTTTCCTTCAGAAATTACATTTTGTGGAGGGACAGTTCTAAGTACGGGAAACAAGCGCTACTTCACAGTCATACTATACACACCCCCTAGGTACAAAATATAAAGGAATATTTCACTTTTATTGTTTAACATTAAGCATTAAAATCAGTGCTCCCGAAAAAACAGACGTTTTTAAAACTTTTTTTTTCATTGATACATGTCCCCTGGGGCAGGACCCGGGTCCCCAAACACTTTATAGGACAATAACTTGCATATAAGCCGTTAAAATTATCACTTTAGATTTTTCATGTTCGAGTCCCATAGACTTTAACGGTGTTCGGATGTTCGAACAAAGTTATTGCCTGTTCGCATATTCTGATGCGAACCGAACTGGGGGGTGTTCGGCTCATCCCTACTCAGGAGTCCTCCTACCAGGATCCCTTGCATGCGCTAGTTAAACACATCCTCATGGTGATTCAACAAAAGTGTACAGTCACTATCAGCAACCGGCAGCCGAGCAGGGCACAGCATTGAACATTCTGATGTTGAGTACATGCAATCTCCATTTTGCCTCAATAAACAATCTGGTTGCTTAGTTGTATTCGTAGAAAAATCTAAGAAAACAGCCATAGTAGTGTTCTGAATCGGTGCAAAATATTGCTTATATCCCTGGTGAGTCACTGAACCAGATCATGGCACCTAAAATTAAATAGTTTAGCAATAAAGGTTCCAAGAGGTTCATTCCACTACAAAAGTAGGAGGGAAATCCTCTCTGCCATAAGTAATAATCAAGAGGGATTTAAAAAAGCCCAAGGGATTAGACAGCTCCACTTTTACCCAGGAGGTCTATAAAGCAGAGGTTATTTTTGTGTAATCGGTTTTCAAGATCATCCTGTTTCTGCTGCAAATCCTGTAGTTGGAAGTATTGTTGATCAGATATGTGCTGAAGGATTAAAGTGAACTCCCACAGTACTATTCCTAATTTCAGTCCCTCGGACTAAGTGTTGCCAAATCAAATATCTATCTTATCTTCTTCTATCTTAGTGGTCAAAGTATTCTGGCAAGTAGAAATAGCTTAAATTAGGTTTAACATGTCAGATGGAGATGGACTGCAGTCCTGTGTCTCAGGATCTTTAGCTCCAAGCATGGTTTTGGCACTATCTTTGCCCAACCTGCAGTACTTGTTCAGCTGGCCAGAGACCACAGAGGCATACTTTGAAGGCTTCATGGAGACAGAGGATTACTCAGATAATCCAAGGCAGTGCATTTTGCAGAGGATGAAAGTCACTGTGTCGTGCAGGATAAAGGGAAGGATCAATGGATAAAGGGAAGGATCAATGGATAAAGGGAAGGATCAATGTTGTGTAGAGCAGCAGCTAGACATGTCTTACTTTGTGTTGTACCAGACTTTGCCCCCTCTACTGTTGGTAGATTTATTTAAAAGTGAGTCACTGAGCTGTTTTGTCCGATTATGTAATCTACACTGTATGAAACAACATGAAAAAGATCTGATAGAGATACACATCATAGTTTCCCATTACCAAATATGTATATACATATGACACAATAAACTAATTACCAATTAAGTACACACATATGGCACATTTATTTCAGTGGTTCTGTATTTGCCTTTGGGATATGACAGTTTTAGGCTGACAGTAGGATCAGTGTTGTACCACAGATTGCCAATTTTAAGGGCCACATACATAGAGTGGCAGTAGAAATCACCACAGTTTTGTTCCTGCAGTCCCATACCCACAAAAACTACTGACCACTGATAATTCATGACAAGAAATAATGACTGCCAATGAGAAGAATTTACTAAGGTTGGAGCAATCAAAATCTGGATTCGCTGTGGGTGGTAACCAGTCAGCTAATAGCTTTAATTTTTAAATCTTATTTGAACAAGCTAAAGTTGGAAGCCGATTGGTTACTATGAACAGCTACTTTAGATCCTCTCTGCTCCAGTTTGTAGTAAATTTCCCTGAATATGTTACAAGAGACTGTAAAGCCCCGTACACACGATCGGATAACCTATGGATTTTCGTCCGATGGATTTGTCCATCGGAAATCCGATGAAACTGTTTTTCATCAGTCTTGCCCACACACCATCAGTCAAAAAACCGACCGTTCCAAACGCGGTGACGTAAAACACTCCGATGAGCTGAGAAAAATGAAGTTTAATGCTTCTGAGCATGCGTCGACTTGATTCTGAGCATGCGTGGGTTTTTAATCCGATGGACTTGCCCATAGACGATCTGAGTTTTCGATCGTTTTTTTATCCATCGGAAAAATTTAAAACATGTTCTATTTTTTCCAACCGATGGAAAAAAGACCAATGGGTACCATACACGATCGGTTGGTCTGATGAAAACCATCCATCGGACGGTTTTCATCAGTCAAACCAATCGTGTGTACGGGGCTTTAGGGCAGAAATCTTGACTACTTAATTACATAAATCTTCCCTGCTCATTCTGCTCACTCTGTAGTAAGGGTGCCTACAGTATGCAGACTTCAGACATGTAGCAGGAGGCAGAACAAGGAATACACACTTTCAATGTCAGAATTTGGATTAAAATCTATATAACATGGAATATGACTTAAAAGTAACGATTTAAAAACATTTACTATTGGATTGGGTTTAGAATGTGTCTAACAGTCTCTGAGATGTTAAAACGTGTTTTATTAACATCAAACATACACACAAGTATGTCCCCCCTTCTCCTATGTAATTCACTGCAGGCAAATTTGAACCACGCAAAAACATATGCAACTTTAAATGATTTGACTCATATGCTGACAACTAGTTATTCCACTGGTAGGTTTTGCCTAAGCAGGTAATTTCCATATTGAGGTTTTAGGCAAATCTTGGCAGGTATAAACATTTTTAGTTGTTCGAATGTATATACAGTATTAGTTCATCTTTAACACAAGATAGTCTTAGAAATATTAATGTGAGTGTACTAAGTACCAGAATAGATGCAGTTATGTGATGGCTGGTGTGACTATTCAATGGGAATACCTGTACTGCTCCTGGAACCTTAGAATCAAAGAATAACACAATGTAATGTGGATATATTGTATTTCTTCTGCAACAGTAATCTTGAAAAATCCCAGTTCATTTTCCAAGGGAAATCGTTTGATCCACTGATAATGCAATCCAATAAATACTTCAGTTCTAAGTAGCTGCCAGTCAAAAATGTGCTCCATGCTAAATACTTAAACTTAAAACAATATAAGGGAACTATCAATGAAGGACTATCATAGGATTCAAAAGAAAGACAGTATTATTTAAAGATGAGGAGCTGTTAAAAATGATGATGAAGATTGTGTTAACGCTGATTCCTTCCACTACAGCTTGCTGGCTACCAACAAATATTCTGCAGAAACTACAGGCATTCCCTGGGTTACAAAATACAAACAATATTTGCGCTACTAACACATATAAGCAGCTACAATGCCTGTGAAAAAAGCAAAAACAAACAATATACAAAAAATTTAGCGCTATGCATAAAAAAGATATAACACCCAAGTGTAGTGCTCAAAGTGAATAAGTCTTGAGAAGTCTGTACAAATAAGTCCAAAATACAAAAAGTGCTGAAAAAGTCTCTGATGACCATTCAAAAAGTGGATAGTGTTGAAGCTTCCAAGATAAAATGGTGACTTTCAAAAGAACAAGTGACTGTAACGTGACCACCACCACATAGAAGGGAGGCTTACCAGATGGAATGGACCCAATAGACATACGTCTATAGGGTCAGCTAGGCTTGATATATATATCTATGGATATGGGGTCCCAGCTGGCGTTGCACACATATATATCCAAGATCCAGGATCAAATGATATCACCAAATCTCCAAGCCCGATAGAATAGTGGAATAGCTCACAATGGGACCATAGTGGAAGAAAGAAGGAGAGGGCACATAGCGTAATACAGTCGATAATATTTATTAAATGTAGGTAGATACACTTACATTCAATCTGTAGAAATAGCGCTTTGCAAAACACTCAGTGGTAGCAGTGGAGTCTACTGACGCGTTTTGCAATACCTTGCATCGTCTGGGGTATACCTCCACTGTTGCCTTCATGATATTTATAGATTTCTAGGACCTCCCCCTCATTCATCCATTGTGCAATAACTTCCTGGGGAATCCTAAATCCAAGATGGCGCATCGGCGTGCGTTCCACGCCTCTCTATGAAATCCCTACATAGTGCGCCAACATACCCATAATGTGCGGAAGCTGTACTGGCGATGAAGGGGAATGGCCTCATAAGGATATCAGAATACCAGCCTACTACTCAATACCTGATGCGGGGCAGAACCGACCTTAAAATTAGAACACAGCGTGGAGCATGACCCAGCGACTAGCGTTGCGGCTGTAACGTCACGCTGAAACCACGTGACGGACGTCATGTGACAATTAGACAACGTCACATGACATACGGACGCCTACAGCAGATCCGACGGCGTGATCGCGTCATCACGCAATCACGCCACGCTCCACGGCACTAAATGACTCATCAATGCCATTAGCATAGTTACGTTGCGCTCCACCGCTAAGTAGCGGCGGAAAGCATGGAACGCAACCAAATGCAAAAATGAATGGGCTCTAACTGGTCTGCAAAGATGTCACGCATCCCCTATACCGGGCAAAATAATCAAACTTTGAGTAAAGGGATACAAGGCTAGTGACTGTAAGTCTAGCTACCTAGTGACAGGATTAAAATATAAATAAAATCAGCATAAGCTGAAAACATACGATATCAATAAATTACTGAATATGTAAATAAAGAATAATTTAAAATGGTATTAAATGACAGAAAAAGAGAGGTGCAGATTATCTGTCCTTATTAACATTACATGAGACAAACGTCTCATATTTAGGGTTAACACTCATAATGGAACAGACAGGAACCTCAACCTATCATAACCAATAATAAGGGAGAACTAACACACCTCAAAGAAGGATTGCCCAATGGATGAATTAGAAATCAGGCCTGAATCCCAATCAAAACACCAAATGACCCAATAGGGCCGTACATAATATAATAAAAAGGTCAAAAAACATATGATAAGATATGTATTAAGAAAAAAGCAATAAAAAGCTAACAAGAAAAGGCTGAAAATGGATCCACAATCTAGCGACGACAACCATTATTAAGACTGGTCGATAAAGGAAATTATATCCCATTCGACATTTAAACCAGACGGCCTGTGCGTCTGTAATTGGTATATCCAATAGGTCTCCAGCTGAGACACTCCCCTAATTTTAGGGGCACCCCTCCATGAGGGGATGAAACGATTGATGATCAGGAATTGTGTGCCAGCTGGATTCCTACTGTGATGTAGCCTATAATGTCTAGGCACAGTGTGATTGACATCACCCCCCAAAATTAATGACACATGCTCTCCTATCCAACCTGAAAATGGTCTGATGGTACGACCCACATATTGTTTGCCACAAGGGCAGGTGATAAGGTAAACAATATGTGTGGTAGAGCATGTACAAAAATGTTTAATTGGGTAAGACTTCCCTGTACTGGTGGGCCTGAACTCCAGAGTTTTACCTCTTCCAGATGTGTTGTATCTACACACACTACACTTTTTACAGGGATGGTATCCCACCAATTTATGAAAGAAGGAAGGACGTACCGGGGGGTTAATGATATTGGGTGCTATTACCGGAACAGGCCAAAGTTGTCTTTAGAGGTGCACCCACTCTTCAGGGTAAAATAGCATATGTTTTCAGCTTATGCTGATTTTATTTATATTTTAATCCTGTCACTAGGTAGCTAGACTTACAGTCACTAGCCTTGTATCCCTTTACTCAAAGTTTGATTATTTTGCCTGGTATAGGGGATGCGTGACATCTTTGCAGACCAGTTAGAGCCCATTCATTTTTGCATTTGGTTGCGTTCCATGCTTTCCGCCGCTACTTGGCGGTGGAGCGCAACGTAACTATGCTAATGGCATTGATGAGTCATTTAGTGCCGTGGAGCGTGGCGTGATTGCGGGATGACGCGATCGCGCCGTCGGATCTGCTGTAGGCGTCCTAGAAATCTATAAATATGAAGGCAACATGATATTTATCCACTGCTGCCACTGAGTGTTTTGCAAAGCGCTATTTCTACAGATTGAATGTAAGGTATCTACCTACATTTAATAAATATTATCGAATGTATTACACTATGTGCCCTCTCCTTCTTTCTTCCACTATGGTCCCATTGTGAGCTATTCCACTATTCTATCGGGCTTGGAGATTTGGTGATATCATTTGATCCTGGATCTTGGATATATATGTATGCAACGCCAGCTGGGACCCGATATCCATAGATTTATATATATATCAAGCCTAGCTGACCCTATAGACGTACATCTATTGGGTCCATTCCATCTGGTAAGCCTCTCTTCTATGTGGTGGTGGTCACGTTACAGTCACTTGTTCTTTTGAAAGTCACCATTTTATCTTGGAAGCTTTAACACTATCCACTTTTTGAATGGTCATCAGAGACTTTTTCAGCACTTTTTGTATTTTGGACTTATTTGTACAGACTTCTCAAGACTTATTCACTTTGAGCACTACACTTGGGTGTTATATCTTTTTTATGCATAGCGCTACATTTTTTGTATATTATATTCCCTGGGTTACAAACAAGATAGGTTCTGTAGGTTTTTTCTTAAGTTTAATTTGTATACAAGTGGGAACAGGTACATTTTTTAGGCGTAAATCCAGCTAATTTTTTTTTACATTTTGGATAGATAGCATTGGGAAGGGTCAATGCCCCTGTAACGTTTGTTTTGCTGTCTTTGCCCCTGTTTAGGACATTTCACCTCACTTTCTGTCCCTTTGACAATTCGATTTTGAACATTTGGGGTTGTTTTGGAAACAAAGATTGGTGATAAAGCTTCAGTAGAGACACCTTTTTTCCTATGATAGGATAACTGTTACAGGAGTGAATTTCCCTTCCTAGGGGTAGATTTCCTCTCACGTCCTGTTGTCTCCCTCCTATTGTAAGTATAAGTCGTTTGTGAGTCTGATGTTTGTAACTCGGGACTGACTGCCTGTTTCAAATACATCATATAAATCGTGCCATCTTTCCTAATTCCGACCTACTAAGCAACTATATGCTAACAAGGTGGAATTTTTACATATGGGAGTAGTCGTCAAGATGTACATAGAAATATTGAGCATATCGGACAGGGGCAGGGGGATAAACAAAAGCGTTTTGATGAAGGAAAGGACACAAAACACAAGTAAAGCAAGGAAATAAAGAAAGAAAAAATGGAGGGAAAATCAAATACTATTGGATTGGGTTTAGAATGTCTCTAACAGTCTCTGAGATGTTCATTTTTATCTATTTTTTAACATCAAACGTTCAACATGTGTGTATTTGAACCATACAAAAACATATCAAACCTTAAATTCTTTGACTCATGCTGACAGTTAGCTAGGTTTTGCCTAATAAGGTCATTTGCATATTGAGGTTTTAGGGAAACAATTTTTCACTGCAACATAATTTCACATATTTACAGCACAGTTGTTCAAGTGTATATAATAGTTCTTCTGTAACACAAGCTACAGTGCCTTGAAAAATTATTCATACCCCTTGAAATGTTCCATATTTTGTCATGTTACAACCAAACCTAAATGTATTTTCTTGGGATTTTATGTGATAGACCTGTTGGTCTATCACATAAAATCCCAATAAAATACATTTAGGTGGCGCATAATTGTGAAGTGGAAGGAAAATTAAAACTGGTTTAACATTTTTTACAAATAAATATCTACAAAGTGTGGCGTGCATTTGTATTCAGGCCCCTTTACTATGATACCCCTAAATCTAGTGGAACTAATTGCCTTTATAAGTCATAGTAACCAATCAGCTTCTAACTTTAGCTTGTTCAGTTAAGATTTTAAAATAAAAGCTATTAGCTGACTCTTTGACATGCACCACTACAGATTTTGATTGCTCCAACCTTAGTAAATTCTTTGCATTGGCAGTAATTATTTTTTGTCATGAATTTTCAGTGGTCAGTTTTTTTGGGTAAGGGACTGCAGGAACAAAACTGTGGCAATTGCTACTGCCACTCTATGTATGCAGCCCTCGAAATTGGAAATCTATGTGGTACAACACTGATCCTACTTGTCAGCCTAAAACTGTCACATCCCAATGGAAAATACAGAACCACTGAAAAAACTGTGCCATATGTGTATACAGTGCCTTGAAAAAGTATTCACAACCCTTGAAATGTTTTGTATTTTCTCATGTTACAACCAAAAACCTAAATGTATTTTATTGGGATTTTATGTGATAGACCAACACAAAGTGGCACAAAATTGTGAAGTGGATGAAAAATGAAAAATGGCTTTCAACATTTTTTACAAACAAATAATTCCCGAAAAAGTGTGGCATGCATTTGTATCTAGCCCCCTTTACTCTGATACCCCTAACTAAAATCTAGTGGAACCAAATGCTGTCAGAAGTCACTTGATTAGTAAATAGAATCCACCTGTGTGTAATTTAACCTCAGTATAAATACAGTTGTTCTGTGAAGTCCTCAGATGTTTGTTAGAGAACCTTAGTGAACAAACAGCATCATGAAGACCAAGGAACACATCAGACAGGTCAGGGATAAAGTTGTGGAGAAGTTTAAAGCAGAGTTAGGTTATAAAAAAATATCCCAAGCTTTGAACATCTCACGGAGCACTGTTCAATCCATCATCTGAAAATGGAAAGAGTATGGCACAACTGCAAACCTACCAAGACATGGCCGTCCACCTAAATTGACAGGCCAGGCAAGGAGAGCAATAATCAGATAAGCAGTCAAGAGGCCCATAGTACCTCTTGGGGAATATAGAGATCCACAGCTCAGGTGGGAATATCTGTTCATAGGACAACTATTAGTTGTGCACTTCACAAATCTAGCCTTTATGAAAAAATAGCAAGAAGAAAGCCATTGTTGAAAGAAAATCATAAGAAGTCCAGTTTGTGAGAGGCCATGTGGGGGACACAGCAAACACGTGGAAGAAGGTGCTCTGGTCAGACGAGACCAAAAGTGAACTTTTTGGCCTAAAAGCAAAATGCTATGTATGGTGGAAAACTAACACTGCACATTACCCTGAACACACCATCCCCACAGTGAAACATGGTGGTGGCAGCATCATGTTGTGGGGATGCTTTTCTTCAGCAGGGACAGGGGAGCTGGTCAGAGTTGATGGGAAGTCGGATGGATCCAAATAAAGGGCAATCTTAGAAGAAAACCTGCTAAGCCTCATACACACGATAGATTTTCTCGGCAAAAAAACGACAAGAAAACTGTTGGGAGAGCTTTCTTGCCGAGAAAACCGTTTGTGTGTATGGTTCCTTCTCGAGAAAACTGCCAGGAATCTCGACGAGAAAAATAGAGAACCTGCTCTCTATTTTCTCGTCAGGATTCTCGTTTTTCTCGTCGGCCTGTTTCCCGACGAGAAAACCGGTCGTGTGTATGCTTTTCCGAGTCTTAAAAAATCTTGCATGCTCAGAATCAAGTATAAGAGGGGAGCGCTCCTTCTGGTAAAACTAGCGTTCGTAATGGAGATAGCACATTCGTCACGCTAAAACTAACTGAAAGCACAAAGACTGAAAGGTGCAAATCATCTCTCCCCAAACTTTTACTAACACGCGGTAACACGAGATCAGCAAAAGCAGCCCAAGGGGTGGCGCCATTTAAATCGAACTTCCCCTTCATACTGCCGTTGTACATGCTGTACCTGACCACTCTTTACAACGATGAGATTTCGAATTGACAGTGTGTATGCAAGGAAAGCTTGACAAGAATCTCGTCGAGAAAAACTACGTTTTTTTTTACAACGAGATTCTCTGTCATGTCTACGAGGCTTTAGAGTCTGCAAAAGACTTGAGACTGGGGCGGAGGTTCACCTTCCAGCAGGACAACAACCCTAAACATACAGCCAGAGCTACGATGGAATGGTTTAGATCAAAGCATATTCATGTGTTAGAATGGTCCAGTCAAAGTCCAGACCTAAACCCAATTGAAAATCTGTGGCAAGACATGAAAATTGCTGTTCACAGATGCTCTCCATCCAATCTGACAGCGCTTGAGCTATTTTGCGAAGAAGAATGGGCAAAAATTTTACTCTCTAGATGTGCAAAGCTGGTAGAGACATATCCAAAAAAAAAAAAAAATGCAGCTGTTATTGCAGTGAAAGGTAGTTCTACAAAGTATTGACTCAGTGGGGCTGAATACAAATGCATGCCACATTTTTCACATATTTGTAAAAAAAAAAAATGAAAACCATTTATCATTTTCCTTCCACTTCACAATTATGTGCCACTTTGTGTTGGTCACATAAAATCCCAATAAAATACATTTACATTTTTAGTTGTAACATGACAAAATGTGGAAAATTTCAAGGGGAATGAATACTTTCAGGGCACTGTAGTCTTAGAAAAATTTATCAGAGTTTAGTAATTACCAGAATAGATGCAACTACTATTTACCGTATTTTTCGGACATAAGATGCACTTTTTCCCCCAGAAATATGGGGGAAAATGTCCCTGTGTCTTATAGTGCGAATATATGACAGGCCCCACCCCCGCTGTCGCTGTCACCCGCCCCTGCTATCCGCTCGCATCGCTCCCTGCAGCCGCTGGAATCGCCCGACCGCCGCCACTGGCTCCGCCGTTGCTGGCAAAGCCCCTGCCACTGCTTGCATTGCGGCACAGCGAATCCAATTAGAGCCGCTCTTTCTTTCTCTTCTCCCTTCGGCTAACAGAAAGGAAAGGGGGGCGGCGGGGGGATATACAGACAGCCCGCAGCTCTTCTCTCCCTGTCACAGCGCCGCTGCCGAGTTCTCTGGCAAATAGAGCAGCGGCGCTGTGACAGGGAGAGGAGAGCTGCAGGCTGTCTGTATATCCCCCGCCGCCCCCCTTCCCTTTCTGTAAGCCGAAGGGAGAAGAGAGAGAGAGAGAGCGGCTCTAATTGGATTCGCTGCGCCGCCACCCAGCTTCCTGCCCGCTGTTTCCCTCCCCATGATTGGCCACAGCAGAGGGCCAATCAGAAGACTCAGGGGGCATTATGGGAAATGAAGTCACTACAGAGTTCCGGCACCAGTTCCCCCAGCATGCAAGCACTCTGCTGGAGGGGAGGGAGGGGGTGTTAGAAGAGGAGCAAAAGAGAATACTCTGCTGGGGGACACCACCAGAGAGCCACGCTGTACCCTGCACCACCAGAGAGCCATTCTGTACCTGCACCACCAGAGAGGGAGCCACACTGTACCCCTGTACCCGCACCACCAGAGATCCACGCTGTACCTGCACCACCAGGGAGCCATGCTGTACCCACACCACCAAAGAGCCACGCTGTAACCCGCAGCACCAGAGAGCCATGCTGTACCCGCACCACCAGAGAGCCACACTGTACCCACATCACCTCAGAGCCACGCTGTACCCGCACCACCAGAGAGCCACGCTGTACCCGCACCACCAGAGAGCCACGCTGTACCCACACCGCCAGAGAGGGAGCCACACTGTTCCCGCACCACCAGAGAGGGAGCCACACTGTACCCCTGTACCCGCACCACTAGAGAGCCACGCTGTACCCGCACCACCAGGGAGCCACGCTGTACCCCGCACCACCAGAGAGCCACGCTGAACCCCGCACCACCAGAGAGCCACGCTAAACCCCGCACCACCAGAGAGCCACGCTGAACCCCGCACCACCAGAGAGCCACGCTGAACCCCGCACCACCAGAGAGCCACGCTGTACCCCGCACCACCAGAGAGCCACGCTGTACCCACATCACCTCAGAGCCACGCTGTACCCGCACCACCAGAGAGGGAGAAAGACCGAGCCACTCCCAGGATACAGACATGCTACACTACTGACTAGAGTCACCCCGGGCAACCCAGAGTCCTCTTCCCACGGCGTCCCCTCTGTCCTCTTCCCACGGCGCCCACTCTGTCCTCTTCCCACGGCGCCCCCTCTGCCCTCTTCCCACGGTGTCCCCTCTGCCCTCTTCCCACGGCGTCCTTCTCCTACGGCGTCCCTCTGTCCTCTTACCAGGGCGTCCCTCTGTCCTTCACCCACGGCGTCCCTCTGTCCTCTTCCCACGGCATCCCTCTGTCCTCTTCCCGCGGCGTCCCTCTGTCCTCTTCCCATGAAGATGACAGGGCGGGTCTTAAAAAGGAAGGGGTGTGACCTTGACAGGAAGGGGTGGGTCATATTTAAATTAGGGGGTGCGCAAGTTTAGTCAGGCCTAGGGCAGCACAAAACCTAAATACACCACTGATGGCATGGTCACTCTGCGTTTACTGTGGCAATGGTCACTCTGCGTTTACTGTGGCAATGGTCACTCTGCATTTACTGTGGCAATGGTCACTCTGCATTTACTGTGGCAATGGTCACTCTGCATTTACTGTGGCAATGGTCACTCTGCATTTACTGTGGCAATGGTCACTCTGCATTTACTGTGGCAATGGTCACTCTGCATTTACTGTGGCAATGGTCACTCTGCATTTACTGTGGCAATGGTCACTCTGCATTTACTGTGGCAATGGTCACTCTGCATTTACTGTGGCAATGGTCACTCTGCATTTACTATGGCAATGGTCAGGCTGCATTTCATGGGCACTGGAAAATGATTTAGTACACCATTTGATTCAGAATATATTTTTTCATGTTTTCCTATAAAACCTAGGTGCGTCTTATGGTCAGGTGCGTCCTATGGTGCGAAAAATACGGTAAATTGCACAGAGCAATGGGAATACCTTTACTATTATAACATATAATATTACCTATTCCTTGAAAGCATTTATGCACATCAAAAAGTCAAGTAAAAAGGACAAAAAGAACAAAATTAAAGCAAAAAAGCAAAGAATAAAACAATGGAGAGAAAAGAAAATAACAAGACGAGGAATAAAAATGTAGCACTGGGCTGGGTTATTTGAACTCTGCTCAGCAGTGCTGACCAAAATAAACAGTAGTAATGCTCATCGTGAAAAGCGATCGTGTGTGCGCTTTAACGACGGAAAAAAAACGCGCATACTCAGAAGCAAGTTATGAGACGGGAGCGCTCGTTCTGGTAAAACTATTGTTCGTAATGGAGATAGCACATTCGTCATGCTGTAACGGACTGAAATGAGTGAATCGTCTCTCACCAAACTTTTACTAACACGCGGTAACACAAAATCAGCAAAAGCAGCCCAAAGGGTGGCGACATCTGAATGGAACTTCCCCTTTATAGTGCCGTCGTACGTGTTGTAGTACGTGTTGTACGTCACCGCGCTTTGCGCAAGCATTTTTTTTCACGATAGTGTGTATGCAAGGCAGGCTTGAGAAGAATCACATTGAGAAATGTTATGTCCCTTAGACACGGGGTCTCTCAGAGTGTTGCTAGCAATGCTAAAGTATCTGCTCAGCAAGTTACACACAGGCCAGATGAACTTCTTAACCATGGAAGGGTTTATTACTCACTCAGAACATGATGACTTGTTACATGGAGGAGTCTTAATACAACAGGATTCTGTCATTACCAGATCTATGCATCCATGCTGCTGCTGCTTCCAGTCTCACACACCACTCTCACTACTTCCTGGTACAGCCCCTCCCCCAGCATGCATCAGGAGAAAAAGGTGAAGGGTCACACAGTGCTTCAGCACAAACATCACATCTCCTCTTTTTCCCATAAAAAAAAAAAAACAATAGGAGGGAAAAATATATATATATATATATATATATATATATATATAAACATAACAAGAGAACAAAATACTCAACACATAAAATAACAAGGCAAGCAGGATCAGTTCAGCAAGTAGCATCTCCAACTCAGTTCTGTGGCTCCCGCATCACGTTATGAGACCTTTGTCTCTGTTTCCTGACCTCCAAAGTGTCCCGTAAGATTTCAGTGCTTTGCCAACGAGGAGTTTGATGTCTTTGACGGGCAGACTTACGAAGTGGCACAGCACTAGGAGGTGTAGAGTCTGTCAAGGGTTCTGGAGATGTCAGTTGGTGTCCAACAGACAAATCAGTCTCTGCAACTCCAGGCACATGTCCGGGCTCCTCAGGAATATGGTCACCAACCGCTTCAGGGGTTGGTTGTAAACTTGTGGGATCATGCCAGACACCATGCCATATGTCACCAGTAGAGCCCTGAGTAGACACTGGTGGTTGGGTAGAAAGAGAGGTCGGGTTTGTTTCAACTGGCAGGCAAATGCGCTTTCTCAATTGCGAAAGGTGTTTTCGAACACAAACGCCATTCTCCAGGCGAACAAGGTACATTCGTTGTCCAAGAGGTCCATCAATAATGCCAGGAAGCCAATGAGGCAAAACTCTGTAATTCCGAAACCATACAAGATCACCAGCATGGAATCCAGGACGGCCTGGCGGAGGAGGTGTTGGTGACTGTTCCTGTGGACGAACTAAATCCAGTTTGGTGCAGAGATGCCTGCCAAACATAAGAAAAGCTGGGGACAGCCCAGTAGTAGCGTGTTTTGTGTTTCGGTACATGGTCAAGAACTCCAGAAGCTTCTCCTCTGAGAGTCCGACCTGGTCCAGGGTGGACAGTAAGTGCTTCTTAAACGTCTGCACAAACTGTTCTGCCAGCCCATTTGAGGCTGGATGATAAGGAGCTGTTCTGTAGTGTTGGATGCCCAAGCCACTGAGGAAGGATTGAAACTCATGCGATGTAAATTGAGTCCCATTGTCCGAGACTATGGCTGTTGGCAAGCCATATTGAGCAAAGAGCTTCCTTAAGACTAGAATGGTAGCAGCTGAGGTAACAGAAGGCATTTGAAAAACCTCTGGCCATTTTGAATGTGCATCTATCACGATCAAATACATTTTACCCTGGATTGGGCCAGCAAAATCAAGATGGAGTCTTGACCACGGTTCTGTCGGCCATGGCCAAGGTAGCAGGGTTCCTTTCTTTTGGGGTCGCTGAGCTTGACAGCACCCAGGACATTGAGCCACATAATCTTCAATTGCTGTGTCCATTTGTGGCCACCAAACATAGCTCCGGGCTCGCTGCTTCATGCGCACCACGCCAGGATGGCCCTCATGCAGTATCCTTAGCATGGTTGGTTGCAAATACTGAGGTATGATCACTCTGTTGCCCCACTGTAGGCAACCAGCATTAGTCACAAGCTCACATTTTCTGGCAAAGTACGGACGAAATTCACCTGGGACTTTCTCTGGCCATCCAACCTGAACATATGAGAATATCTGAGACAGGAAAGGATCTGTGACTGTATGTCTGGCAATTAAGGAGGTGGACATGCAGGATTTCGGCCTGTGTATTTCCACTATGCGTACGTCTCTTGGTGAGTGGTCTCCAATTGGCAATCTGAAAAACGCATCTGCATTGCCATGGGCATCATGGGAGCGGTATCTGATAGAATAAGTATAAGCTCCCAAGAATAAAGCGTACCTTTGTAAGCGAGATGCGGTTGTTGTAGAAATTCCTTTCTGAGGGTTCAGTATTGACAACAGAGGTTTGTGGTCAGTGATAAGTGTGAACTCCCGACCATAGATGTACGTATGAATTTTTTTTGTGGCCCATACAATGGCCAAAGCTTCCTTGTCTATCTGGGAGTAGTTTTGCTCTGCTGAGGTTAAAGACCTGGAGGCAAAAGAAATGGGGCGCTCTGTGCCATCTGGCATGACATGGGAAAGCACAGCACCCAGTCCATAAGGCGAGGCGTCACAAGCCAAGGTGACGTGTTTCTTTAAATCATAGTGGACCAGAACTCGAGAAGACAGAATGAGTTCTTTAGAAAGCCGAAAAGCTTCTTCACATTTGGCTGTCCATATCCATTTAGCTCTTGCATCCAGTAAGCGATGTAATGGGTAAAGCTGGTGTGCTAGGTTCGGCAAGAAACGGTGGTAGTAATTTAGGAGGCCAAGGTAGGACCTGAGCTGTGTGACATTCTGGGGAGTAGGGGCATGGGTAAGGACTTTAACCTTTTCTTCAGTAGTGTGTAACCCATGCCGGTCCACAGTGTGGGCACAAAATTCCAGTCGAGACTTTAGAAATTCGCATTTTGAAAGATTGACACCTAAACCATACCTTTGGAGTCTCTCTAGCACAGCTTCAACATTCTTTCTGTGTTCTTCATCAGTGGGACCAGTGATGAGCATGTCATCTAGTAGACATTGAGTGAAAGGTATGCCTGCCAGGACCTCATCCATGATTCGCTGCCAGATGGCTGGAGCTGGGGCTATGCCAAAAACCATGCGGTTATATTGGAATAATCCTTTAGGAGTGTTAATGGTCAACAGATGGCGTGAATCTGGGTGTACTTGCAGTTGCAGGTAAGCTTGTTTTAAGTCTATTTTTGTAAACTTTTGCCCCCCAGCCAATGAGCTAAATAGATCTTTAAGGCGAGGTAATGGGTATTGATCCACAAGAAGTTGGTTGTTCAGGGCGACCCTGAAATCTCCACAAATGTCTCCATTCTTTTTCTTGACAGGCACAATTGGTGATGCCCATTCACTTCTATCAACTTTAGTTATGATCTTTTCAGCCAATAGGTGGTCCAGCTCTGCTTCCACTTTCTTTCTCAAGGCAAAAGGTACTGATCTTGCCTTACAAAAACGAGGTGTAGCACCCGGCTTCAAGAGGAGGTGGGCCATTTTTCCTTTTACTGTGCCCAAAGAGTCCTCAAAAACCCCCTTAAAGCGTGACTTCAGGGATTCCACCCAATGGTCTACCTCAGAAAGCAATGTACATTGGGCAATGGCAAGAGGAGGCATGCCCAGGGCTTTGATCCAGTCCCTACCGTACAGCGGAGGACCTCCTTTATTGACAAGATAAAGGTGTAGAGTTTGACTGTGGTTGCCTAATGTAACAAGGGGTTTCACATAACCCAAGGGCTGTAGTAGTTCCTTGCTGTAGGTTTGTAGTGTGAGATTTGTAGGTTGGAGCGGTAGGGACAGACCCAATGCCTTTAAATCAGTCCATGAAATGACAGACACTGCCGCCCCTGTATCAACATCCATGGAGACAGGACAGCCATTGAGTGTGACATCCACTTTTATCGCAGGAGTACTCCCAGCTACCCGAAACAGTCCAACATGCTGGACACAGGTTTCCTCATCAGAGCTGGAGCCGTGATTGTCAGTATCCATATGAAATGTCTGTTTACATCTAACTTTTGTGGTAGTGTTCGGGGAGCATGAGCTGCGGCAAACACGCCCAATATGGCCAGTCTTTCCACAAAGAAAACAAATGACATCCTTGAACTTGCAAGCAGGTGCACTGTGAGTAGTGTTACCACAACGGTAGCAAGTTGGTGTCCTAGAGACAGAAGAATTAGGGTGGCGAGGTTTAGGAAGATTTGGGGACGGCCGTCTTGGGTGTCGGGTGATAGCAGAGTGGAATATTTCCTCTCCCTGGCTTGCAGGAGTTTCAGGTGGTGCCTTCAGTAGGGTGGCGTCCCGTGTAGCCAACTCCATGACCGTAGCAAGGTCAGTGGCTTTCGTCAGAGTCAAGTCGGGTTCTGTGAGTAAACGTTTCTGTATGGCTGGGTTGCAGAGTCCCATAACAAACATGTCACGGAGGGCCGTCTGCAGGTAGTCTCCAAACTGACAAGTGGCAGCTAGTTTACGTAAAGCAATGATATAAGTCTTTATGTCCTCCCCGGCATGCTGCCTTCTACTGTAGAATTTAAACCGCTCTGCAATCTCTAATGGCTTTGGGTTGTAGTGCTCATGTAGCTTCTGAATTAACTCAGGCAGGGGCTTAGAGGCCGGCTTGTCTGGAGAAATTACGTCTCTGAGAGTGCCATATGCAGCTTGACCCAATATTGTAAGGAAAACTGCAACTTTCTTTTCTGCAGCCACACTATTTGCTTCCATATACTGCTCCAGCCTCTCCACCCAGGAGCTCCATGATTCAGCAGCAGGATCAAATGGTTGAATAAACCCTATGAAGGCCATGTGTGCTAAAATCCACAATCCTTGTCGCCACTGTTATGTCCCTTAAGACACGGGGTCTCTCAGAGTGTTGCTAGCAATGCTAAAGTATCTGCTCAGCAAGTTACACACAGGCCAGATGAACTTCTTAACCATGGAAGGGTTTATTACTCACTCAGAACATGATGACTTGTTACATGGAGGAGTCTTAATACAACAGGATTCTGTCATTACCAGATCTATGCATCCATGCTGCTGCTGCTTCCAGTCTCACACACCACTCTCACTACTTCCTGGTACAGCCCCTCCCCCAGCATGCATCAGGAGAAAAAGGTGAAGGGTCACACAGTGCTTCAGCACAAACATCACAAGAAAAACTTCGTTTTTTTCCATGACATTAAAAACGGTTGTGTGTACGCGGCATAAGGGCATTTTTTTCTCTTCTTCCCTGTGATAAACAGCTGCAGGAAGAGAGGAGGCTGGACTATGTAATGATTTGTTGTTGCTACAGCTGAATAGCCCCTGCTCCTAGGAAGATCCATAATGACATGGATAAGCAAGTTTGGGATGGAGGAACTTGACTGGCCTGCACAGAGTCCTGGCCTCAACCCAATAGAACACCTTAAACACCTTAAATATGTATTTAAATTGTTTAATTTTATCAATTTACAAAATTCAAAGTGCGCCAACAATAGAAAAATCTAAAATCAAGTCAATATTTTGGTGCGACTACCCTTTGGCTTCAAACCAGCATCAGTTCTTACACTTTCTAAACTTGTACACAGTCAAGGATTTTGAATGATTAGGTGTCATGTGTTTTATCAACCAATTATACCAAGCAGATGCTAATAATCATCCATTTCATATATAGGTTGAAAAACAGTAATTACCTGAAACAGAAACAGCTGTGTAGGAGGTTTAAAAAAGTGAAGGAACAGGCAAACTCTGCTACTTAGCCCAGGTTCACACTGGGCTGCGGGAGTGAAGCCGTGCGATTTCAGCTGAACTCACACGATTTCACTCTCGCTGGCAGTCCCGATTTCAGCCGCGATTACAAAGACATCTGACACAGTCACGTCCGAAATCGCAAAAAGTAGTACAGAAACTACTTTTTGAAATCGGTGCAGCGCCGCAGATGCGCACCGATTAGGACGGTGCCATTGCCGGCAATTTGTGGCAAATATTGGCATTTTGACATGCGATTTGACATGCCAGATCGCATGTCAAAACGCACCAGTGTGAACCAGGGCTAAAGGTGAAATTGTATAAGACAGTTTCATGTCACAGATCATACACCATGGCAAGACTGAGCACAGTCTTGCCATTAGCAAGGTCTCTCCCAGGCTAATTTTTCAAAGCAGAC
The DNA here is from genome assembly GCA_029206835.1 of Rana muscosa. Lineage (NCBI taxonomy): Eukaryota > Metazoa > Chordata > Amphibia > Anura > Ranidae > Rana > Rana muscosa. The sequence goes on along the minus strand of CM055123.1, from coordinate 101,522,747 downwards.
GGGGGTTTCAAGATGTGCTGCTCATGCTCCATGGACGCAGTGGTTGGTCAAGAAAACAATGCAGCAGATGAAAGACTCACTCATTCATCATCTTCCCTTCGACATCGGAAGATGTCCATCAGTGCCATCAGCACAGAACTGTTTAAGAACAATGGGACCAATGGTACACCCATCTACTGTGCAGGGAAGTCTGGCCAGAAGTGGTCGTCATGGAAGAACGGAGAAAAAAAGCCATACATCCAACATGGAAACCAGGCTAAGCAACTAAACTATGCACAAAAAAATAGGAACTAGAGTGCTGAAAAAGGCAGAAGGTGCTCTGGATTGATGAGTCAAAGTTTGAAATATTTGATTGTAGCAGGAGGCAGTTTGATTGTGAAAGGCTGGAGAGAGGCACAATAATGAGTGTCTGCAGGCAACAGTGAAACATGGTGGAAGTCTCTTGCAAGTTTTGGGGCTGCATTTCTGCAAATGGGGTTAAAGATTTGGTCAGGATCAATGGTGTCCTTAATGCTGAGAAATACAGGCAGGTATTTGTCCATCGTGCCATACCATCAGGGAGGCATGTGATTGGCCCCAAATTTATTTTTAAGCAGAACAACCACCACAATCATAAAGCCAATGTCTTTAAGAACTATCTTCAGTAGTGTTGAGCGGGTAGCTGGATATTCGGGTCCGGCGGGTTCGGCCGAACTTCGGAAAAAAGTTCGGATTCGGGACCGAACTTTAACCCGAACCCGGACCCGGACCCCATTGAAGTCAATGGGGACCCGGACTTCTGACGACTAAAAAGGCTCTAAAAAAGTAATGGAAAGGGCTAGAGGGCTGCAAATGGCAGCAAAATGTTGTTAAGAACATGGCAAGTGCTCTGCAAACAAATGTGGATAGGAAATAACTTAAAAGAACATAAAAAAAATTAAAAAATAAAAAAATATGCTGGAGGCCCCCTTTTCAGCAGAAGAGGTACAGGAAGTCATTAAGAACCTCAGAAACTCAACGGCACAATGCCACACATATGGTGGGAATGCCCCAGAATACGCCCTTTCTGGAATAAATTATTTAATTTAATGGATAAGCTAGTGGGAAAATAAAATACTTTGAAATAAAAATGTAGCGGGGTGCTAAATTTAAGGAAAGTGTTTGAGTGGTAAATAGGCTCAAATACCCTAATTCTGTAGGATTCATGGACCATTTTGTCCTCGGGGGACAGTATTGGTGTGCAGTTCCCTGCGGCCTACAGGTGGCGCCTTTTGTGTCCCCTCTTGGCAGTAGTACAGCGGGGCGGGGAACCTGCTGTGCATGCCGGGAGAGCATATAAAAGGGGCAGACCTTTGGCCTGGGGGCTGATGTCCAGTGGGGTCCGCGCCCAGGTGCCTTTGGCCTGGGTGCATGTGTTCCTGTTCCATCTCGGGCACCTTTAGCCCGGGGTGAGGTACTATCCTGGAGCTCTTGCTGCCCTGGGTATGGAGGCCTAGGGGTGGGAGTAAAGCCTGGAGTCCAGAGCCGCCTCGTGTAGGGGACCCTGTTCCAGGGAAGGGAGGATCATTCTGATGGACCGATGCGGGAGTCACGGTGAAGGAATGGTCTGTTGACTCCCTGGAGAGATGTCTTCCCCTTGATATGGGCTAGGTTCGTAGAAGGAGAAGCTCAAGGTCACCTTGACTGTATCAGAGGCCTTATTCAACCGGCCCGTGGCAGGGGCCTTATACACCCTGGTCTGTGGCTGAGACCAAAGTTCTCCAGGCCCGTGGCAGGGGCCTTGTACACCCGGTCTGTGGCAGAGACCAACCTCAATGTCTGTGGCAGAGACCGTGCGCCAAAAACTGTTTGAGAAACCTAAGCAGTGAAGTGAATGTGCTACGTTTGTGCCTGGACCTCCTCCACACCTTAAGCTGTCCTGTTTCTTTGCTCTAACCTTTTCTATCTGAGTACAGTTTATTTTGCCATGAGAGAATAAGAGTTGGAGTTTCAGCTGGTGTGGACATTGACTTTACTGGCAATTAAAGGACTTGCCTCTACCTACAGTAGAGGTGAGAATCATCCTCTGGAGGAGTTTTGACTCCGGCTGTGGACACGGCCCGTCAAGTACACCGCTCAACCTCTTTATATAGGATGATACAGGCTGGTAGTGCGGTGTGCCTTTCTCCCTCCTGCGAAGAGCCAACAACATAAAGGCAGGTAAGGGGGAAAGGATCTGTGCGCTACAAAAAAATAAAATAAAAATTTTAATCTTGGCCTAGCAGGACGAGGTCCATATGGAGTAGGAGGTTGAGGTGGCGGTGGATGTGGCTGTGTAGGTGGAAGCGGCGGTGGAGGAGGACGAGGTAGCCAACACTGGTTCAAAAATACAACAATGGCTGGGTAAGGCCGGTGATGTGTCGAATTCTGTCCCCTGTCGAATAGTGTCCGCCCTGTACTGCGCTTGCTGAGTATGTAGGACAAGGGGATTTCAAAAATCTCCCAAGACTAACGGCGCCTGCGTGTTGAGTTCAGGTGAAGGCCACACCATCCGTGGTTCAAGCCGAGCCAAGCAAGGCCGCGATCGAAGCGAGCCCGTGAGGGGCCCTGTTACTATGTGCTACCGTATGTCCTCTTGGATGGTGGGGCTTGAACCTGCACTCACAGCGCAGGCGCCGTTCATCTTCGGAGATTTTGTGAATCTCCTTGTCCTCTGTACTGCGCAAGCGCTGCGCCTGCGCAGTACGGGCCGGGCACAATCCGATGGCCGGACAGTTTTTGTCACAACACCGGTATACATGTCTATTCTGCACAAGGTACGGACAAGTCCTGTGGGATCCATGCCTGGTTCATTTTAATGAACGTGAGCTTGTCCACATTGGCTCTGGACAGGCGGCTGCGCTTGTCTGTGATAACGCCCCCTGCCGTGCTAAATACACGTTCAGATAATACACTGGCTGCAGGGCAGGCCAGCACCTCCAAGGCATAAACGGCAAGCTCAGGCCATGTGCCCAATTTGGAGACCCAGAAGTTAAAGGGGGCAGACCCGTCATCCAGTACGTGTAGGCCTGTGGACACATACTGCTCAACCATGTTGGTGAAATGCTGCCTCCTGCTAAGACGTTCCATCTCAGCTGGTGGTGCTGGTTGTTGTGGCGTGCTGACAAAGCTTTTCCACATTTCGGCCATGCTAACCCTGCCTTCTGAGGTGCTGCCGGTGCCCCGGCTGCGTTGGCGACCTCTTCCTCCTCCTCTGCCTTCGCCTTGTGCTTCCACCGTACGCCCGCTGTCAGGTGGGAATGCCACCAGCAGCGCGTCTACCAGCGTGCGCTTGTACTCGCGCATCTTACGATCCCGCTCCAGTGAGGGAATTAAGGACGGTACGTTGTCCTTGTAACGGGGATCCAGCAGGGTGGCCACCCAGTAATCAGCACCAGTTAAAATGTGGGCAACTCGGCTGTCGTTGCGGAAACACTGCAGCATGTAATCGCTCATGTGTGCCAGGCTGCCCAGAGGCAAAGAAAAGCTGTCCTCTGTGGGAGGTGTATCGTCTGTGTCCTCTGTATCCCCCCAGCCACGCACCAGTAATGGCCACGAGCTGGTCTGAGTGCCACCCTGCTGTGAACATGGCTCCTCCTCCTCCTCCTCCTCCTCCTCCTCCATCTCCTCCTCCACCTCGTCATCCTCCAGAACTGTGCCCTTTCTGCCGGACAATTGTGTACCTGGCGTTTGTTGGTGCAGGAACCCACCCACTTGTGAAAGACTGCCCTGAAAGCCTTTGAAATGATCCCGCTTCCTCCTCCTCCTCCTCATCCTCCTGTGCCACATCCTCTTCCATCATCGCACAAAGCATTTTTTCAAGGAGGCATAGAACTGGGATAGTAACGCTGAGAACGGCGTCATTGGCACTGGCCATGTTGGTGGAGTACTCAAAACAGCGCAACAAGGCACACAGGTCTCGCATGGAGGCCCAGTTATTGGTGGTGAAGTGGTGCTGTTCCGCAGAGCGACTCACGCGTGATTGCTGCAGCTGAAACTCCACTATTGCCTGCTGCTGCTCGCACAGTCTGGCCAGCATGTGCAAGGTGGAGTTCCACCTTGTGGGCACGTCACATATGAGGCGGTGAGCTGGAAGGCCGAAGTTACGTTGCAGCGCTGACAGGCGAGCAGCAGCAGGGTGAGAACGCCGAAAGTGCGCACACACAGCCCGCACTTTCTGCAGCAGCTCTGGCATATTGGGGTAATTTTTAAGGAACCTCTGGACCACCAAGTTCAGCACATGCGCCAGGCAAGGGATGTGCGTCAAACCGGCTAGACCCAGAGCTGCTACGAGATTTCGCCCATTATCGCACACCACCAGGCCGGGCTTGAGGCTCACTGACAGCAACCACTCATCGGTCTGTTGTTCCATGTCCCTCCACAACTCCTGCGCGGTGTGGGGATTTTCCCCCAAACAGGAAAGTTTTAAAACTGCCTGCTGTCGTTTACCCCTGGCTGTGCTGAAGTTGGTGGTGAAGGTGTTACGCTGAATGGATGAGGAGGCGGTAGAGGATGAGGAAGCGGAGAAGGAGGAGTTAGCAACAGGAGGCAAACTGAAGCGCCCTGCAATCCTCGGTGGTGGAAGGACATGCGCCAAACCGCTATCTGCCTCAGGCCCAGCAGCCACTGCATTTACCCAGTGTGCTGTTAGGGAGATATAACGTCCCTGACCGTGCTTACTGGTCCACGAATCCGTAGTTAGGTGGACCTTGCCACAGATGGCGTTGCGCAGTGCACACCTGATTTTGTCCCCCACCTGGTTGTGCAGGGAAAGGATGGCTCGCCTGGAAAAGTAGTGGCGGCTGGGCACGACGTACTGCGGGACAGCCAATGCCATCAGGCTTTTAAAACTCTGCGTCTCCACCAGACGGAATGACAGCATTTCAAAGGCCAGGAATTTTGAAATGCTGGCATTCAGGGCCAGGGATCGCGGGTGGCTAGGGGGGTACTTCCTCTTCCGCTCCAATGTTTGGGAGATAGAGAGCTGAACGCTTCCATGGGACATTGTGGAGATGGTCGGTGACCCAGGTGGTAGTGTTGCTGGCAGATCCTCTGTTTGCGTGGTGACAGGTGCCACTGTCACTACAGAGGTGGATGAAGAGGCCGAGACTGCAGCAGAAGAGGAAGCAGGAGGAGCCAGAGACCTTTCTTGGTTTCTGAGGTGTCTACTCCACTGCAGCTCATGCTTTGCACTTAGATGCCTGGTCATGCAGCTTGTGCTCAGGTTGAGAACGTTTATGCCTCGCTTCAGGCTCTGATTGCACAGCGTGCAAACCACTCGTGTCTTGTCATCAACACACTGTGTGAAGAACTGCCACGCTAGGGAAGTCCTTGGACCTGGCTTTGGTGTGCTCGGTCCCTTGCTGCGTTGGGCAGTAGCAGATGTACTGTCTAGGGGACGAATGCTCCGTTTTTGCACCCTGCTCCCTCTTCTGCTGTGCTGGTGGCTCTGTGCGACCACCGCCTCTTCCTCCGAACTACACTGGTCACCTGCATAACGTTGATTCCATGTGGGGTCGAGGACCTCATCGTCCTCCACATCATCTTCCACCCAGTCTTCACCCCTGCCCTCCATGTCTGTCTGCACAATTGCGAAAGCAGCAGCAGTTGGCACCTGTGTTTCGTCATCATCCAAGATGTGCTGCGATGGTCCTCCCACGTACCCATCATGAAACATAAGTGGTTGGGCATCGGTGCACTCAATCTCTTCCACTTCTGGGGCAGGGCTAGGTGGATGGCCCTGGGAAACCCTGCTAACAGAGTCATCGAAAAGCAGAAGAGACTGCTGCATGATTTGGGGCTCAGACTGCTTAGCTGATTTGCAAGGGGGTGAGGTGAAAGACTGATGGACATGGGCTTCAGGTGCCAACTCTGATCTTTCAGCAGAAGAGTGGGTGGGAGACAATGTGAAGGAACCCGAGGTACTGTCAGCAACCCAATCTACTATCGCCTGTACTTGTCCTGGCCTAAACATTGGTACAGCCTCATTAGGCATGACAAAATACCGCCGCAGGCTCGGTCGCCTACTCGCACCTGAGGAAGGTGTTTCACTTGTGCGTGTAGCTGGCACAGATCCACCACGTCCTCTCCCTGCAACAGGAGCTCCACCAGCAGCACCACGACCGGGGCCACCATGTCCCTTTGACCTTCCCCCTCATATTTTCCAAATTTAGGATCTTGCCCTAAATGGCGTTTTTTGGAAGACCACAACACACCCACAGTACGTAATGGCTGAAACGCACAGCTACAGAACTGCAGAAAATGCTATTCAAAAAAAAAAGTTTTTTTTTTAGTATAGCACAGTACAAGGAAAATATATATAAATTGTTTTTTTACACACACCTCCAGATGTGTATTTCACACTGCAAAATATTTTCTGTGGCCCTAAATGGCGTTTTTTGCCAGACCACAACACACCCACAGCACGTAACCGCTGAATCGCACAGCTACAGAAAATGCTATTCAAAAAAAAAGGTTGTTTTTTTTAGTATAGCACAGTACAAGGAAAATATATAGAAATTGTTTATTTTACACACCTCCACATGTGTATTTCACACTGCAAAATATTTTCTGTGGCCCTAAATGGCGTTTTTTGAAAGAGCACAACACAACCACAGTATTTAACCACTGAATCGCACAGCTATAGAAGTGCAGAGAATGCTATTCAAAAAAAATGTTGTTTTTTTTAGTATAGCACTGTACAATATATAGAAATTGTTTATTTTACACACCTCCACATGTGTATTTCACACTGCAAAATATTTTCTGTGGCCCTAAATGGCGTTTTTTGAAAGAGCACAACACAACCACAGTATTTAACCACTGAATCGCACAGCTATAGAAGTGCAGAGAATGCTATTCAAAAAAAATGCTGTTTTTTTTTAGTATAGCACTGTACAATATATAGAAATTGTTTATTTTACACACCTCCACATGTGTATTTCACACTGCAAAATATTTTCTGTGGCCCTAAATGGCGTTTTTTGAAAGAGCACAACACAACCACAGTATTTAACCACTGAATCGCACAGCTATAGAAGTGCAGAGAATGCTATTCAAAAAAAATGTTGTTTTTTTTAGTATAGCACTGTACAATATATAGAAATTGTTTATTTTACACACCTCCACATGTGTATTTCACACTGCAAAATATTTTCTGTGGCCCTAAATGGCGTTTTTTGAAAGAGCACAACACAACCACAGTATTTAACCACTGAATCGCACAGCTATAGAAGTGCAGAGAATGCTATTCAAAAAAAATGTTGTTTTTTTTAGTATAGCACTGTACAATATATAGAAATTGTTTATTTTACACACCTCCACATGTGTATTTCACACTGCAAAATATTTTCTGTGGCCCTAAATGGCGTTTTTTGAAAGAGCACAACACAACCACAGTATTTAACCACTGAATCGCACAGCTATAGAAGTGCAGAGAATGCTATTCCAAAAAAATGTTGTTTTTTTTAGTATAGCACTGTACAATATATAGAAATTGTTTATTTTACACACCTCCACATGTGTATTTCACACTGCAAAATATTTTCTGTGGCCCTAAATGGCGTTTTTTGAAAGAGCACAACACAACCACAGTATTTAACCACTGAATCGCACAGCTATAGAAGTGCAGAGAATGCTATTCAAAAAAAATGTTGTTTTTTTTAGTATAGCACTGTACAATATATAGAAATTGTTTATTTTACACACCTCCACATGTGTATTTCACACTGCAAAATATTTTCTGTGGCCCTAAATGGCGTTTTTTGAAAGAGCACAACACAACCACAGTATATAACCGCTGAATCGCACAGCTGCAGAGAATGCTATTCAAAAAAAATTTTTTTTTTTTTTTTTTAGTATAGCATAGTACAAGAAAAATATATAGAAATTGGTTATTTCACACAACTACAGATATACACTGCAAAATATTTTTTTTGCCCAAAAATAGGTCTTTTTTGCGCACAACAAAGTGCCGTTTTTTTTTTTTGCAACAGCACAATAAAGTGCCTTTTTTTTTTTTTGGGGCCCAAAAATGGGTCTTTTTAGCAAAAGCACAATAAAGTGCCTTTTTTTTTTTTTTTCTGACCAAAATAGGTCTTTTAGCAAGAGCACAATACAGCCACAGTATGGAATAGGTGTATCACTCAACGTAATGCAGTGCTGGTGCACTGAGCTTGCAACACAAACAGATAAACCTATGCAGATCGCTGAGCTATTATATCTCTCAATCTGGACTCCTATCTAAATCTCTCTCCCTGAAAGCACAAACAGGATCCTGCCCCTACACTACACTACACTACACTGTCTCCCTATCTTTTCTATCAGTAGATTGCAGAATCAGGACTAACTCCTATTCTCTCCCTCACAGCAACAGCAGCCAGGATCCTTTCCCTACACTGTCTAAAAGCAGAGTGACGATCTGTGCTGTGTGCCTCTTTCTTATATAGAAGCTGGTCACATGCTGGGTCACATGTTGCACTGACCAATTACAGCCATGCCATTAGTAGGCATGGCTATGATGGCTTCTAAGGGCACACCAGCTAATCAAATGGTGATTGGCTGGCCCCTGAAGCATTTCTAACTGCGCCATTAAATTCCCGAACCCGAACCCGGACTTTAGCGCAAAATCCGGGTCCGGGGTCGGGAAAACGCCAAAATTCGGTACGGACCCGAACTTTACAGTTCGGGTCCGCACAACACTAATCTTCAGTGTAAAGAAGAACAATGAGTCCTGGAAGTGATGGTTTGAGTCCTGGATCTGTGGTTAGTACTCCTAGATGTATGGAACAAGCTACCTGCGAGTTCCTTCAAAAGCTGTGTGCAAGTGTACCTAGAAGAATTGCTGCTGTTTTCAAGGCAAATGGGGGGGGGGGGGGGGTCACACCAAATATTGATTAACCTGCCCATATGTAGATTTTATTCCCAAAATACTATTGTTCTAATGTATTTATTCTGTCTAATGCAGATGACAAATTACTTAAATATTTGGAAACCTATTACACTGCTCAAAAAAATTAAAGGAACACTTTTTAATCGGAGTATAGCATCAAGTCAATTAAACTCTTGGTATATTGATCTGGTCAGTTAAATAGCAGAGGGGGTTGTTAATCAGTTTCAGCTAATGAGTTTTTTAATGAAATTAACAGGTGCACTAGATGGGCAACAATGAGACAACCTCCAAACAGGAATGGTTTTACAGATGGAGGCCACTGACATATTTTTTTTCCCTGCTCATGTTTTATGACTGTTTTTCACTAGTTTTGCATTTGGCTAGGGTCAGTGTCACTACTGGTAGCACGAGTCAATACCTAGACCCTATAGAGTTTGCACAGGCAGTCCAACTCCTCCAGCATGGCACATTAATATGTGCCATTGCAAAGTTTACTGCGTCTTCCAGCACAGTCTAGGAGATAGGCAGTTTAATCTAGGAGAGCTGTACAGGGCCGTAGAAGGTCCTTAACCCATCAGAAAGACCGGTATCTGCTCTTTTGTGCAAGGAGGAACAAGCTGTGCACTGGCAGAGCCCTACAAAATGACCTCCAGTAGGCCACTGGTGTGAATGTCTCTCACCAAACAATCAGAAACAGACTTCATGAAGGTGGCCTGAGGGCCCGACATCCTCTAGTGGGCCCTGTGCTCACTGCCTGGCAATGTGGAGCTCAATTGGCATTTGCCATTGAACACCAGAATTGGCAGGTCCACCACTGGCGCCCTGTGCTTTTCACAGATAAGAGCAGGTTCACGCTGAGCATATGTGACCGACATGAAAGGGTCTGTAGAAGCCGTGGAGAACATTATGCTGCTTGTAACATCGTTCAGTATGACCAGTTTGGTGATGGGTCAGTGATGGTCTGGGGGGCATATCCATGGAGGGACGCACAGACCTCTACAGGCTAGACAATGGCACTCTGACTGCCATTAGGTATCGAGATGAAATCCTTGGACCCATTGTCAGACCCTACGTTGGTGCAGTGGGTCCTGGTTCCTCCTGGTGCACGACAATGTGGCGAGAGAATGCAGCCAGTTTCTGGAGGATGAAGGAATTGATACCATTGAATGGCCTCCATGCTCGCCTGACCTAAATCGAATAGAACACTTCTGGGACATTATGTTTCAGTCCATCCAACGCCGCCAGGTTGCACCTCAGCCTGTTTTTTTTTTTAACTTAAATTTTATTGATTTTCAACATTTTCCAACAGAGAAAGAAGAGAAAAAAAAGAGCAAAAAGACAAAATATTGTAGAGAGCAAGTACCTGGCAGGACATACAATAATGCCGGCTATAAAACTTGAGTGAAATATGCAGGACAAATAACCAAAGATAGTATAGAGCAAGATCCAATCGGTTGAGTGTGATGTAAAGTTTCTGTGTCACAACAAAGTCCAGACTACCAGAGTGCGCGTTAGCGATTAAAGGAGAAGGGAGATATAGTGAAGAGTTTAGAAAAGGCGAGAAAATGAGAGAGAGCAGAAATAGAGAGTAGTGAGGGGGAAAAGAAAGGAGAGGACAGCCACCCGCTGCCCGGGGACCCCAACCACGTGAAGCCTCCCCAGATCAGGGGTTGATCAGGCGATCGGGGCCTCCAGCACCTCCCACAGTTCCCATACCCGGTTGTGAGTATCGAGAGAATTATTTAGGGAAGCTGTCAGATACTCCATCCTTTTGACGTCGCTGATTCTGGAGTGTAGTTCAAACAGAGAAGGGGGTTCCCTCCTTTTCCATTTCAGAGCTACCAAACATTGTGCGGCCGTTACCCTCAGCCTGTTTAGGAGCTCAGTAATGCCCTGGTCCAGATCTGGGAGTAAATACCACATGACACAACCCGTCATCTCATTAGGAGCATGCCCTGATGTTGCCGGGCTTGCATACAAGCACATGAGGGCCATACAAACTACTGAGTACCATTATGAGTTGCTGCAATGAAATTTCAGTAAAATGGACTAGCCTGCTGCATACTTTTTTTACTTTGATTTTCGGGGTGTCTTTGAATTCAGCCCTCTGTAGGTTGATAATTTTAATTTCCATAAAACAATGAGGCATCCTTTCGTTCCTAACACATTACCCAGTTCATATCAGTATAGATATCCAGCATGATATTTTTTCCCATTGAGATCTGATGTTTTGTCAAAGTGTTCCTTTAATTTTTTTGAGCAGTGTATAATAGCAAACAATGTTTCTATAGTACAAATGAGGAAACAAATGGTTGATCAAATGCTTTCCTAAAATTGAATGCATCACATCCCTCAAGCATCTCCCTAATTCTGCTCGGGCCAGCATCCCACCTCTTTGGAAGCAATAGTCTGCGCCGACGGTAGCCCAATGGTTCGCAAGAGTGAAGGACATTGAGCAAATGGAAGATCTGACCTCTGCATTGCGAGATAAGTCAGAGGAACACAAGTCCAGATGGTTTCATTGGAACCTCTTTCGCTTCTCTGGCTAATTCCACCAACACATGACAGGATCCACCGTTTAGGATCCCCATTGCCAGTTCAGAGTTACCGATCTGGGCTCCCTAGGGGTAATTTCCCCTCTCTTGAGGTTTTTTTTTCCTCTCTCTTTGTTTTTCTCTCTCTCTCTCTCTCTCTGCCCTCTTTTTCCCTCGTCTTCTCTCTTTCCCTTTCCCATTTCTCTCTTTCAATAAAAATGAAACAAAAAGTGATGGGCACAGATGTTTATGTTTACCCTATATTAGACTTCAGCGAGTGGTATGAGTCTAAATGCATAGCGACCTTCTCTCACATGCAACTGTTTTGTATGGTTGTTATACTTCATGTGTTCATTACAGTCTATATGCATTGCGAAGTTGTCTTTCTGTTTGTATCTGTGTCTTATCTTTAAATAAAGAATTAAAAAAAAAAAAAATTATGTATCACAGCCACAGACATCTATGATCATTTGCAGGGTCCTTTAGCCAGCCACACATTCTCCCCTGACTAGTTGTAGCATCTGCTGCGATTGGATGTACAGGTCAAAGTTGCACGCTCCTAGAATATGCTGTATGATTTGGTTGCTAAACTTTATTTTCTCCCCTTGCTATGTCAGGATTAAAGATTTATTTGAAAGGCAAAGCAAAGTCTAAGTGTCACAAAAGAGGAACCCTTGGGGAGAGGATAGCAGGGCCTTGGCACTATTTCTGTGGTAGATTTGGAAGCTGAAAATCCTATTTCGCACTCCTCAGCTCCAGTCAAAGAGCCGATAGTTATCCGCTTGCAGTAATTTGCTGCCGTTTATACAACCCTTTCACTTTCTATCAGCTCTTTACTGACGGCCAGCTTGACATGCTGTTACTCAAGTGAGGAAATTAAAATTTGATGCAATAATCCCAAATAAGAAGGACTCTATTAGGTAATATATACACTTTAGATTAGGTATTCTTAACAGGTACACTGATAGAGGATCGGAGGCATGCTGTGAGCCACAGATAAGGCAAGGGAGACACAGAAAAAGCAGGAATAAAGAAAGAAAAAAGCTAGATTGAAAAAGGAAAGAAAGCTTGGAAAAAAGGGACATTACACATGTAACAAAATTTAGCTATACAACATAACTGTCATAATAATCAAGACAACAGAATGCTATTTGCAAAGGTGTCAGAGAGAGAGAGTGCATAATTATCCTCAAATACCCAAGCAGGCATACTGCATGACACATGACTGTAAATGTTAAAGGGACACAAAATTCAAATGTTTTATTAGCTTAATTGTGTCTCCTGAAAAGTACTGAAAAGCGCATAGTCCTACATTTATTTTCTATACAGTTTATTGCGCTTAGTGCACCTTCTCAATCAGTCCTTTTTTGTATTTAACATTTCACAGACCTAAGCCACTCTGGACAAACTCTGCAATATGGGGCACACTTTAAATTGTGGTACAGTTCTGCATTATACAGATATTTTCTTTCTTTTTGGAGTCAATGTAAGCACACCATTAAACATAGAGTAGATACTGGAACAAGGTAAATGCAATGTTTATTGCCCATGTGAATACAGTCACAATGGCAAATCAAACATATAGCAAGCGGTGACAACGATTAACCGTAATTGAATGCAAGTGCAATCTACCAGAAAATACTATTATCAGTAACTAGTGCAATCAAGTTTGTCCAGTTATTGCCAATCAATAAAAGGGTAGTGTCAAAAGAACCAAAGACTTGTTTAATAAGGCTGGACAGGATTGGAACTAGCAGAGCACAACAGGGCAACTAGGTAGCCAGAACCACGCAGAACTGAGTAAGATAACTGAGTAATCAACTGAATGCTAAGATGTCTGAGTGTTGGAGAGACAGGATTATAAAACTCTCAAGCCCTCAGAAGCAGGTGTAGTAAAGCATATCTAAAACAATTTTTTTGTTGTTTTTGATATAATAGTGAATAATGAAAACCCTGTTTCTTTGCTTTCTGTGTTACAATTGGGAGACTTTTTTCAGTTCTGTCAGTTCCTGACCCACCAAAGCAGGAAGTTCAAGTACCGTATATACTCAAGTATAAGCCAAGTTTTCCAACACATTTTTTTGTGCTGAAAATGCCCCCCTTGGCTTATACTCGAGTCACCTTTTTGCGCCTGATCTCCTGGAAGTTTGGGACCCGGTACCGGCCGGCCGTAGGTGCCCTGGACCCCAAACCTGGCACACATGTAGCCCCACTCTTCCTCTACATGTGTGCAAAGTTTGTTGTCCGGGGGACCTAGAACCGGGGAGCACTAATTTTTCAAATCCGAGCACCCCTTCCATAGACTCCCATGTTAAACGGTAATTTCTCCAGTAATTTTGGGGACCCAGTACCGGCCGGTCGTATGTCCCCTGGACCCAAAACTTTGCATACATGTAGCCCCATTTCTCCTCTATAAGTGTGAAAAAAATTTTGTTTGGGAGACTTACGGCCGGGGAGCACCGATTTTTTAAAGCCGGGCACCCCTTCCATAGACTCCCATGTTAAACGTCAGTCTAGTCATGGACACAGTTAAGCCCTGTACACACGATCGGTTTTACCAATGAAAACAGTCCGATGGACTTTTTTCATCGGACAAACCAATCGTGTATGGGACCCATCGGTCTTTTTTCCATCGGATAGATGGAATAGAACATGTTTTATATTTTTCCGATGGATCAAAAACCGATAGCAAATTCCGATCGTCTATGGGCAAGTCCATCGGATAAAAAACCCACGCATGCTCAGAATCAAGTCGACGCATGCTCAGAAGCATTAAACTTAATTTTTCTCGGCTCATCAGAGTGTTTTACGTCACCGCGTTTGGAACGGACGGTTTTTTGACTGATGGTGTGTAGGCAAGACTGATGGAAGTCAGCTTCATCGGATTTCCGATGGACAAAACCATCGGATTAGAATCCATAGGATATCCGATCGTGTGTACGAGGCTTTCGGCATGGACACAGGGAGGCATGCACATGTACACAGTGAGGCAAAGTAAGGCACAGTGAGGCACGCAGATGGACACCCTAGGCTTATACTTGAGTCTATACGTTTTCTCATTTTTTTGTGGTAAAATTAGGTGCCTCGGCTTATATTCGGGACAGGCTTATACTCAAGTATATACGGTAAATCTATTTAAAGTAAAGGAAATCTTCTCATACTATACTCACTAGAATGAGTGTCCTCTTTAAAAGATTTCATGTTCAGGTGACAACAATTTTGGATTTCCCATTGCTTTCTTTCCCAATGACAATGGTCATCCAAACAGAGATAAATCTACACAGCAGGGACTTTGACAGCAATAAAACAACTGGCAGAGTTTCTAATCTTTCCTTACTGTATCCTACATAGACTTTACATACACAAGTGATGGAGGTACATAAACTGTAGTCAAACACATGCAATTAGCTACTGAAATTACTGTCCAAACTTAGTGCCTCCATTGGGTGCAGAAAGTTTATCTCTCTCTCTAGGAGTTTCATTCACCAGTGGTGCATTGGAGGAAAGAGTATAAATGTTTGGGGCTGACTGATGCAAGCTCTCTTCCTCTCTGGCTGTGGCCAGGGGAGGGGGAGAGGGGGAAGTATGGAGCTGCTGCTTTAGGCCTGTCTAGCCTGAAGGGGCCTGGGAAGTGATGAGGCCTGGAGCTGCTGATCTTCACTGGAGACAGGATGGAGTCCTATGGAGGCTGGTTGACTCTCCTGCAGAAGATGGAAGCTGCTGTTATTGGTGCTGATTGTTAGAGAATCTTACCACAGGAAAGAACGGCCCCGACTTAAGGGCTCTCTTCCTTGTGATGTGCTTTATGGAGTACCGGAAATGTGGTCCTAAGCATATGAAACTGTAACCCTCTTTCCCATATAACTGTGAATAATAAAATCCTCTCTGTTTTAGCTAAAAGTGACTGGTGCACTTCTGTCCACGTGTCTCATTATGCCTAAGAGACTCACCCCTGAGGGGAAATGTCAGCCCATCCTGACTCTGGAGGTAATGCCATGCCTCTAAGGGTCAGGGGGTGCTAGATATGCAAAACATAATCTGCTTTGGGGAATTCCAGCCTGCTAAACCCTATCCCACAGTCTCACTCAGAGGTGTAACTAGAAATTACAGGGCGTATTAGCAAACATTTTATTGGGCCCCACCAGAAAAAAAAACACCACTTCAAAACACCTTCCCTATTATAGCATGTGACAAAAGTCTGAAGTGGATGTGGCAGAGATATTGAGATAAGTACAAATCTGTAAGGCCCCTTTCACACTGGGGCGGGCAGGAGCGGTGGCGGTATAGCAGCGCGATTTGCAGAGCTGCTATACCGTCGTTCTTACCGCGGTATGCGGTCGCTAGGGGGGTGAATTTAACCCCCGCTAGCGGCCGAAAAAGGGTTAATACCGCCCGCAAACCGTGGCTATTGCCGCGGTTTGCGGGCGGTATTACCGCGGTGTCCCATTGATTTCAATGAGCACCCGCGGTAAAGGAGCGGTGAACACACCGCTCCTTTACCGCTGTAAAGAAGCGGCTAGCAGGACTTTTGGAGCGGTCCTGCTAGCGCACCGCTTCAGTGTGAAAGCCTTCGGGCTTTCACATTGAAGGCTACAGGGCAGGAATTTTTCATGCGGTATAATAGCGCTATTATTAGCGCTAAACCGCATGAAAAACGTCCCAGCGTGAAAGGGGCCTAAGGGGGGGAGGATTTATTCAGTAGGGAAGCTGGCCACACCTAGCCCACCAGGCATTATGACTGACACCACAATAATATGGAACAAATTTTTTTATTCTGCACATTTCTAGCGACTTTGTAGAACACAAACAAATACACATTGGTCAAAGCCAAAGTCATAACAAAAATCTCACTCATCCAAAGTCGCTTCAAGTCGCATTGAAAAGTTGCAATAGAAATCACACGATTTTGAAGTTGTACAAGTGTGAATGGGGCCTAAGCTGATAGAACCCAAGTCTGGAATGTTTATCCGCCACCTAAGAACATAGAGTATAAGGCCAACTTTGTAAATATTTCCTAATCTGGATAGTACCTCTGCTTGCAGTAGATATTTGACATGATTTGCATCTCACTCTATATTTGAATTAGGCAAAACTGAAGAAATCATACTATTTTATAATACAAACATTTTTAGAATAGATGAAAAACTCTTACCGGAGGTGAGTTTTCATATATGTTAGTGCTATAAGGCAAGTTTATGAAGATTGGGTCCATATCCTGAATATCTGTGATTGTGATGGCCAGATTGGCCAATGTTGAAAGGGGTTTTGTTTTGTCTTGATCCTAGAAATAAAAACATGAAAAACAATGGGTTACAGGACCTTCATAAAACATATTAAACACTAAGCTACTAAATATGTGAAGACATATACAGTGGGTATAGAAAAGAATCACCCCATGTAAGATAATGACATTTTGTTGCATTGCAGCCTCATGAGAGACACCATTAGTGCAACTTATAACATATAAGTGAAATATATAACACCAACATATCAGGAAAAAAAAAATCAAAAACAGAATCTTGGAGAAAGGACCACCCCATTTGTCAGTATTTTGTTGAACCACATTTTGCTTTCATTTCAGTCTTTAGTCTGTTGCGATATGTCTCTACTAACTTTGCCCATCTAGACTTTGCAATATTTGCCCACTCTTCTTTGCAGAACTGCTCAAGCTCTGTGCAGGCCGGTCAAATTACTGCACCCCAAACTTGCTCATCCATGTCTTTATGGACCTTGCTTTATGCACTGGTCCAAATCATTTGGTGGAGGGGGGATTATGGTGTGGGTTATTTTTCAGGGTTTGGATTAGGTCCCTTAGTTCCAGTGAAGGGAACTCGTAAGGCATCGGTATACTACGACTTTTTGGACAATTTCATGCTCCTAACTTTGTGAAAACAGTTTGAGGATGGCCCCTTCCTGTTCCAACATGACTGCGCACCAGTGCACAAACAAGGTCCATAAAGACACGGGTGAGTGAGTTTGGGGTCGAGGTACTTGACTGGACTGCACAGAGTCCTTCCCTCAACCCAATAGAACACCTTTAGGATGAGTTAGAGTGGAGTCTGTGAGCCAGGCCTTCTCCTCCACATCAGTGCCTGTCCTCACAAATGTGCTTCTGGAAGAATGGAATGGTCAAACATTCCCATAGACACAATCCTAAACCTTGTGGACATTCTTCCCAGAAGATTTGAAGTTGTTATAGCTAAAAAGGGTTGGCCAACTTAATATTGAACCCTACGGACTAATACTGGGATGCCATTAAAGTTCATGTGTGTGTAAAGGCAGACGTCCCAATACTTTTGGTAACAATAGCGTATATATGCATTTGTGGATAACATAATCCATTTAAAATATAATTTATGAGGTTTTTAAACATTATAAAAACTGCATATTGATGATTTATACAGGTGGTGCTGTGTATTTGATCTAGGTTTAAGCAAATGCAAACAAGAAATTCATCATTTGTGAAAATATGTAATAATGCAACACACTTTGCGACTGACTGAAAATACAATCTATAAGTCTCAAATGTAAATTATCTCTTCAAAACATTTGTTTAATCAATATCTGTTATTATCCATTCTCTGATGCCATACAGATATTTGTTAGATTGATCAGAAGTGATCCGCAAAATTTTTACATGGCCAATTGCCTTGGCGGAGTCAAAATCAATCACACGCTCGCTAAATCAGTCAATGAGGGATGTTCAGAATTTGGTCATTTCAATCAGCCTAGTTGAATTAAATGATCGATTAAATGGTCATATACCGATCTGTGTGTGTCCACAAATAACTACTATTAAACTTACAAATTAACATTCTCATTACATTTTAAAATGTATAGTATAAATGTTACATGTATGTACAATCATAGTGATGCATGCAGTTTATAACAAGGTATCAGTCTATATTCTATTTATGTTCCTGCACTAGTGGTCAAAAGGTTGCTGTTATCTGTGTGTGAAATAATTTCTTCCATTTTAATAGAAAATGTTTGCCATTGGATTCCAACCTCACTTCTTCTGAGTATGGTGCAAACTTCTGGGTGCATCCTTCAAGCTTTGAAGAATTAATAGATGTGCAATCAGCTAGATGCGTTCTATTGTTAATGGAACTATCTTGTCATCCTAATATCTATTCTTCTTTGCCGAGCAATGTCAGTAAATATATATTGCATGGTGCCATGTGATGAGTATAAATACTGGGATGTGTTGATCGGAGATTGCCTTTAATATCTGTGTTGTGGTGTCAGGTAATGACAGTAAATGTGTGCTCTGTATAGCTATTTAATCACAGGTTCCAGCTGAACCGAGAATCCGTTCCACACAGTTGCAGTCGATTGCTGAAGGATCAACTCCTGAGAAACACTATGACACAAAGTTTCCTTGAAGAATTCATTTCATTTTTGTCCCTCTCTCATGTTTATTCTACCATAGACAGAATTGTCTGCATAATTTCCATTGTATTGCTATCCGCAGGCTTCGATCATCCCTTAAACCCCCACCCCCCCCCACCCCCCGCAAAGGAAGTCATCATGACCCAGCCAGGAGTGAGTAGGTCAGAATCATATTTTCACTTATTTTCATAAGCATTTTGAAAAGCACAGTACAAGTCTGCCATGACTTTAACAATAAAGTGCCCATAGTTAATGTTGAACATCCATAACTTTTTAGCAATACAGCATTGTTAGAGGCCAAATGTTTCATTTGTTTGTGTTCAAGGGTTGACAACCATGGACAGATGGAGATCTACTTAAACAAGTTCGAGATCAAAGTTCACCAGAGTATTTTTTTTTTTTAAAACAAGATAACCTAGTATGACGCCATTAAAAAAGAAAGGTTTGAAAAGTTTAGTGGGCAGTATTTACTTATGCATAGTTCAGAAGTCAGTAGTATGTAAATATATAGTGCAGGGGCAGGAGTAAGGCAGAGTTCAGAGGTCAATAAAATCTAATGCAGAGTTCAGAGATCAATAATATGTAATGCACAGTGCAGGGGTCAGTAGTATGCAACATACAGTTTAGGGGTCAGGACTAACACAGTGTGCAGGAGTCAGTAGTTTTTAACCCAGAGGTCAGGAGTAAGTAATGGAGGGTACATGGGGTCAGGAGTAAGTAATGCAGAGTTCAGTAATGCAAAGTACAAGGGTCAGGAGTAAGTAATGCAAAGTTTAGAGGTCAGTAGTATGTAACACAGAGTGCAGAGTCACAGGGATGTAACAAAGGCACAGACATAGGGTCAGTGTTGTGTAACATGCAGCTGATTTTACCAATATCGGTTTTGTATTTCAATTGGTGCCTGAAAATTCCCATCCACAACTATTTTGTTTAACCACTTGCCAACCGCCGCACGACGATGTATGTCGACACAATTGCACGGGCAGGCAAATGGGCGTACCTGTACGTCCCTTTAAATTTGCTGCCTCATGAGTGCGCTCGCGGGTCCCGGGAACTCGATGTTCCCGGGCGGCCCACGATTGCAGTCGGCAAAGGCAGAACAGGGGGATGCCTTTGTAAACAAGGCATTCCCCTGTTCTGCCTAGTGACACGCCAGTGATCTACTGTTCCCTGTGATCGGGAACAGTGATCAGTGACGTGTCACTGGTAGCTCCTCCCCTAACAGTTAGAATCACGCCATAGGACACACTTACCCCTTCAGCGCCACCAAGTGGTTAACCCCTTCACTGCCATTTTCACAGTAATCAGTGCATTTTTATAGCACTGATCGCTGTAAAAATGACAATGGTCCCAAAAATGTGTCAAAAGTGTCCGATGTGCTCGCCATAAAGTCGCAGTCACAATAAAAATTGCAGATCGCCGCCATTACTAGTAAAAAAATAATAATAAAAATGCCATAAAACTATCCCCTATTTTGTAGACGCTATAACTTTTGCGCAAACCAATCAATATACGTTTATTGCGATTTTTTTACCAAAAATATGTAGAAGAATACATATCGTCCAAAACTGAGAAAAAAATTTGCTTTTTAAAAAAAAAATTGGGGATATCTATTATAGCAAAAATTTCCAAATATTGCTTTTTTTTTCAAAATTGTTGCTCTATTTTGTTTATAGCGCAAAAAATAAAAACCGTAGAGGTTTTCAAATACCACCAAAATAAAGCTCTATTTGTGGGGAAAAAAGGACGTCAATTTTGTTTGGGAGCCACATCGCACGACCGCGCAATTGTCAGTTAAAGCGACCCAGTGCCGAATCGCAAAAAGTGCTCTGGTCTTTGGCCATCCAAATGGTTCGGGGCTTAAGTGGTTAAAGCAGCCTTATATAACATTGACAGTTCAGCACTAAGGACCTGTCATTACAGCTGGAAACCTCCTGGTACCAACCCTCTGCTGCCCTTTCACCCATGTCCAGCCTGCAGTTACTCATCCCACCTGGTCTACCAGACCTTCCTGTGGTAGCTTTAACGTAGACATTGCTTGTGGTTTTGCAATGCTGGCTGAACGAGGACTCATTCTGTTTACTAACTGGCACCAGCTCTATCATTCCTATCAAGCACTTTCCCTTTCTTAGTACTTCCCTTGGCTCTGCTTTACATATTGTAGATCTGAGAGGTGATGGGTGAGGTCAGGAGCTGGCATAATGACGGGGTTTGCAATCTACCTGTCTGATGGCTATGACCAAAAAGTAGGTTGTGATTGATGGGTTACTCATGCTCAAGACCAGCCTTTTTCAACCAAGGTGCCCAGGCACCCTGAGGTGTCTTCAGGGGTGCTTTGGCAAAATTCCTAGAAATTGCCCATAAACTGTATACAAGTCAGCGGGTGGATCAAGCCTGCATATTAGTTACACAAAGCCCCAGGTTTGTGCATCATTACAACCTTCTAACCGCCAGTGTCCTAACACCCAATGATGTCATCGGTTGAGAAGGAGAATGTCGGGCACCTGCACAACATCCTTGTTTTTGCCTCTCCCTTGCCCCTCTCCTTCAGCATCAGGGTCATATTAGCTGAGTGGGGGAGAGAAACCGAGGTAGAAGAGAAACATTGGAATACTAATCAGTACCAGTGTGCAAAGGTGTATTTGCTTTGGAAGAATAAATCACCACTAATGTTAGGCGTCCTATCCAAGTGGATGTTGTTACATTATGCAAAGCTATTAGTTACATTTTAGAATAGGGTGCCTCGATTGCGTGGAATTTTAAAGGGTACCTTGACTGAAAACAGGTTGAGAAACACTGCTCTAGACTAAGCGGTTACATTCCAATTAGCACAGTTTCCCACTATACGTTTAAGACTATGCAGCTGCATCCCAAATTGGCACAGTCTAAAGGTAAATATTCTCACGTGGCTTCTGAAACATACAGTATGTTCCAATCCTCAAAAGTCTAAAAACATATAATATATCATTCTGGCTCTGTAGAGCAATCGCGGGTGGCCGGCGGACAACACAGCCATCGGCCACACGCATCGGCTCCAGCGTTGTTGCCTCCAATAGCTCTTAAAGCAGCCGACGTACAATGACGGCGGTTCGCGCAGCCATGCCAACCTGCCGCAGTACAGCTGCAGCGGCTAGTCAGCCAGTTGTTAACCCATGATTTCCGTGTAATGCATGCGATTGCAACATGGTAGTATGGTAATTAAAGCGGAGCTCCACCCTAAAGTGGAACTTCTGCTCATCGGAACCCTCCCCCCCTCCGGTGTCACAATTGACACCTTTCAGGGGGAGGGGGGTGCAGATACCTGTCTAGGACAGGTATTTGCACCCACTTTTGGGAGTCCTCTCTCCGGGAAATCTGCGGGAAGTACGTCACTTCCCACAGAATACCCGTTGTGATCTGGGAGACACTCGGCTCCCAGAACACACGGGGACCAGTCAGAACGGCGCAGCGCGACTCGCGCATGCACCGTAGGGAACCGGGCAGTGAAGCCGCAAGGCTTCACTGCCTGGTTCCCTCACCGAGGATGGCGGTGGGGGCAAGAGAGTGACGAGCGATTGCTCGTCCTCTGCTGCGGACGTCGCTGGACTCCATGACAGGTAAGTGTCCTAATATTAAAAGTCAGCAGCTGCTGTAGCTGCTGGCTTTTAATATTTTATTTTTGGCGCAGCTCCGCTTTAAGGTTTAAATCGGGTATGAGGAGGCGGCACTGTGCCAGGTGATCTTTTACTTCTCCCATGCTGTTCAGGTAGATCTCAACCTCTTTAAGGTTGCCAACCCCTGCTCTAAAGAATGCACACATTTGAAGAAACTGGCGTGTCTGTGATTGTATTTTATCATCAGTGCCTAAAAACTTGGTTGTAAGATACTGATAATCTGTGTGAGAATACATTGTGTGGCTGTTCCATCGTGTTTTTTTTTGTACTACTGTGGACAGTGGAGGGCTGATAGAGAATGAGTTGGCCAATCCAATTGCATGCAGATTAGTGTTGGTGTGTGGATGTTATTGCATGTGCCATAGGCAGGGACAGATCTCAATCCCAGACAGAATAGTTTAGGGAATCCCAGAAGCATGTGGCAATCAGCTAGCTGCTATACAAACATTAGAGTTCATCAGATTGCATGTGAGATATGTACCTGCCTGTGTGTATCCAACTAACCTCATTTTGGTAGAGTCTCTCTTTATCTGTGGCTGGCAGTAGGAGATTGTGAGTGTTTGCACTAACTTTATAATGGCATTTCCTGGTTAAGCTAACCTGTAACTGCTAGTGAGAGCAGTGTGTATGTGTATAGTTTGCAAAAATAGGATTTTTGTACTCACCGTAAAATCCATTTCTCTGACATCCATGGACCGACACGGCGGCTCTTAATCACTGAACATGTGGGTATATGTCCCTGCTTGCAGGAGAAGACCTAGGCAGAATGCTAAATGTTAAAACATTCTAGAACAAACCAGAGCTGAACAGCCCTGCCCAGGGGGGCGGTCCCTCTGGACATTACCCTCCCACTTGCAGCTAGCAGACCTCAGTTCGTAACAAAGCAGTACAAACTTAAAAGGAAGGGTGGGTGCCGTGTTGGTCCATGGATGTCAGAGAAATGGATTTTACGGTGAGTACAAAAATCCTATTTTCTCTTATCATCCATGGACCGACACGGCGGCTCTTAATCACTGAACGTGTGGGATGTCCCAAAACAGTGTCAAGAGGGATGGGAGCAGTATAAATGGAAAAACCAAAAAACTTCACTCCAAACAAGGCAGAGCTCCTCAACGGAGGAGTTGCCACTTTAAACAGCGGCCTGCAACACCTTGCGGCCGAAGGAAGCATCCGGAGATGCAGCCACATCAACCCTATAAAACTTAGAAAAGGTATGAACAGACGACCAGGTTGCCGCCTTGCACACTTGTGCAACCGACGCTTGATGTCGGAAAACCCAGGAAGCACCAATTGCCCTGGTGGAATGCGCCGTAACCGGAAAGGGAGGCGCCCTCCCCATGAGAGCATAGGCTTGAAAGACGGTTTGTCCGATTCACCTAGAAATGGTGGCAGACGAAGCCGCTTGGCCCTGTTTCTGACCAGAGACAGTCAAACAGAGAGTCAGACTTCCGAATAGAAGCAGTAGCAGACAGGCACACCCGCAAGGCGCGTACCACATTCAAAGTGTGCCATGCACACTCTCTGGGATGCAATGGGTGAGGACACAAGGACAGGAGGACAATGTCCTCATTTAGGTGAAAGGTCGAGATCACCCTTGACAAAAGAGAAAGTCGCGGATGCAACACCGCCTTATCCTTATGGATGACTAAATATGGCGACTTGCAGTACAAGGTCGCCAACTCAGACACTCGTCTAACAGAAGTGATTGCCACTAAAAGGGCCACCTTCTGAGACAAAGTCAAGAGGGGAATATCCCTGATATTCTCAAAAGGAGGTTCCTGGAGAACCGAGAGTACCAATGCCGATCCCACGGGGGGAGAGGAGACTTGACTGGAGGGAGCACATGGCGAACCCCCTGCACAAGGGTGCTAACCAAGGAATGACCCACTAGTGGTCGCCGAAAGAAGACGGCCAAGGCCGAAATCTGACCCTTAATGATACTCAAAGCGAGCCTTTGGGCCACTCCATGCTGCAGGAAACGCAGGATTCTAGGGACGGAATACGTCCGAGGACGCGAGTCCAGCTTTTCGCACATGGCGATGTAAGCTTTCCAGGTACAGAGATAGATCATTCTGGAGGAAGACTTTCATGCCCTTAATATGGACGAAATGACCGAGTCCGAGAGACCTCGGTCTCTCAACACCTGGCTTTCAACAGCCATGCCGTTAAGGCCAGAGACTGTAAAGGCAGGATGAAATATATGACTTTGAGACAGAAAGTCCTCCCTTATTGGCAACCGCCAGGGAACGGCCGTGACGAGATGTACCAGATCGGCGTACCAGTGAAGCCGAGGCCAATCAGGAGGTGCAGCAGGCGAGGGAGCAACTGCAGCGGAGGATAAACGTATATCAGGTGATAATGACCCCATGGGCCACTAACGCCTCTGAGGCATCCGCCCAAGGATCCCTGGATCTGGCCACAAATCTCGACAACTATAAGTCGAGAGGCCATCGGGTCCACCTCCGACGTGCCCCACCGTCTGTGTGGCAAAAGGAGTTGAAATACCTCCGGGTGCAAGGACCACACACCCTGGTCCAATGTCTGGCGACTCAAATAGTCCGCCAGTTCTATGCCCGGAATGTGACAGAGCCGGCACGCTTCTTTTAGCCCACTTCAGGGTACGGGGGACCTCGGAAGCCGCAGCTGAGCTCCGAGTCCCCCCTTGATGGTCGACATACGCCACCGCCGTGACTTTGTCTGACTGGATCCTAATGGAGCGATCCTGCAATCTCTCAGACCACGAGGAGAGGCACAGTCTGATGGCCGTATTTCCAGAACATTGAATCGGCAAACGGGCTTCGTCCGGAGTGCAAGCCCTTGGGCCAACTGGACTCCCCAGACTACACCCCAGCCCTTCAGGCTGGCGTCCATAGTGAACACTGTCCATTGGACAGGGAGGAACGACTTCCCGGGCCGAAGAGCCGGGGACCCGAACCACCATGTCAGGGACGCCCTGACCAGGTGACTCACCTGGATCGGAAAATCCAAAGACAACGGGGATTTGTCCCAAGGGAACAAGATCTCCTTCTGCAATGCCCTGGTGTGTGATTGGGCATACGGAATGGCCTCGAAAGAGGTCACCATGAGTCCCAGGACTCCCATGCAAAAACGGATTGACGACCATTTTTTGGGATGTCAGCACCCGCACTGCAGACTGAAGTGTCAGTAGCTTCCCCGGAGGTAGGAATACCTTTGCCTCCAAGTAGTCCAGAATCAGACCGAGATACTCCAGACCTTGAGTCGGGACCAGGACTGACTCCTGAATGTTTAGGAGCCACCAGAAGTCCCTGAGGGTCTGACTGACGATAGTCACACTGTCTTCTAATTCTGAGCCATTTCCTGCTCTGAGAAGAAGATCGTCCAGATAGCCCACGACAGCAATGCCTCGCTGTCTCAGCAAGCTAGAACCGGCACAAGCACCCTGGTGAACACCCTCGGTGCCGAGGCTAGGCCGAAAGGAAGAGCCACAAATTGATAGTGGACTTCGCCGATCGCAAGCGCAGAAAACTTCTGGCGACTTGCGCAGATCCGAACATGCAAGTAGGTGTCCTTGATGTCCAAGGTCGCCAGGAAATCCCCTTGACGGAGTGTACTGATCACCGTGCGAATGGATTCCATGTGGAACTTTTGCACCTTCACGAAGGCATTCAGGACCTGGAGGTCCAAGATAGGCCGAACCCCGTCCCTTTTTTGGGACGACAAACGAATTAGAGTAGAATCCCTGAAACCTCTCCTGTGACGGAACCGGCACGATCACTCCGACCTGAGCAATCCTGAATAGGCCCCATAGGGCTGCCCGATGGGCAGGAAGGAGAGGAAGATTTGAGGAAAGAATCTGTCTGGGACCAGGAACGGAAACCTATCCTGTAACCTGAGGTGATCACCTCACCCACCCACCGGTAGGAGATCCGGAAGGTCCACCGATCCTTGAACCTGCAAAGTCGTCCCCCCTACCCCAGAGTCGGGTGGGGGCAAGACTTCAAGCGGAGGCAGGCTTAGGGAGCCGGCTAGTTTGGCTTACGCACCCAGGGGCGCTTGTGTCCACCAGCCTCACCGCTGTCAGTCTGGGAGGGCCTCCCCGTTGACTGACGAAAAAAAAACCTTTTTTACTGGAAAGGAAGGACCCTGCTTACAGCAGCCTTCTTACCCTTGCTAGCCTGAGGAAGAAGAGTGCTTTTACCTCCCGTGACATCCTTGATGATGTCATCCAGCGCAGCACCGAAAAGCCTACCACCTTTAAATGGTAGATCCGTCAGAGGCTTTTTAGAAGCTAGGTCAGCAGACCAGCATTTCAACCAGATCAGACAACGCAATACCACTGCCAAGACAGAGGCCCTGAGATATAAGGGGCCGCGTCTAACGTGGCGTCGCAACATAAACCAGGCCCTGCACCATTAGGTGGGCCAGAGCAATTGTGTCTGGAGGAAGATTATGCTCCTGTACAGTTTGGTGCAATTTTTTTTGCCCAACCCGTAGATGTCTGAGACACAAGGGTCGCCGCTACCACAGGCCGTAGGGCGGACCCCAAAAAGGCAAACATGGCTCTGCTCACCACTTCTGACCTCCTGTCAGTGGGGTCCTTAAATGCAGGAGTCCCCTTCATCGGGAGAGTGGTGGCCTTGTTCAACCGGGCGACTGGAGGGTCGACCACTGGGGGAGAAGCCCACATTTTAAGTAGGGCATCTTCAAAGGGGTATCTGATAGGCAAAAGCCACGGGACCATAAAAGTCTTCTGCGGCTTTTTCCCCAGACCTTATCAATGAGCTGGTCAAAGAAAGGTACATATGGAAAAAACCTTTTCTAGAAGGCCCGGCCCTAAGGAACCAGAGGAGACTGCCCGCCTGAGGTTCTGCATCCGCAGCATTTAGCTTGCGAGTGTCCCTCACCGCAGAAATGAGTTCACTAACAAGCGCCCTGTCATTTACGGACTCAGAACTGGATTTTTCCTCGCAAGAAATGTCCTGTTCAAAAACCATCAAATATATTCAGAGCTAGGGTCCTGAGCGGTAGTGGCTAGGCCCATATCTGAATCAGCACAGACCCCCCTTTTATATTTTGTGGAAATAAAGTGGGGAGAGGGGGCTTTTTTGCTCCCTTGCGCTCACACACTGCTTCCCTCCTGGTCAGAATGACTCCAGGACTGCCGACAACTGGTCCATAAGGACCGCAGGTGCAGGAGCACTGCCAGTTGTCTCTAACAAGTGTGAAGAAACAGGTGAACCAGACTCCATGTTGCCACCCTCTGAGACCTTATTCACCATTACAGTGAATAATACAGCCCACCCACTGGCTATGCTGGGGCTGAGGAGGGGATACCTGGAGTACTCACCACCCCTAGGGACCGCTCGGTACCGCTGTCTGAGCCACGCTGTAGCGCGAGCCTGAGGAGAGTGAAGAATCTGTGAGATGTGGAATTTGCGCCGTTCAGCAGCGCTGCTAGAGGCCAAAAACTGAATGTGCCGCGGCTACAAGAAAATGGCCGCCGGGCGCCTGTATAACTGTGATTTGAGCCGCGGCAAAATGGCCGCCAATGGCGCACTTTTTTAATTTAAAACACCGCCCCAATGGCGCACGAAAAAACAACACACATTCCCCCAGAACACATTCCAAACATATTAACAGACCTGGAGCGGCCCCCCCAGGGCAGAGGGACCCCCCAAGCATCCCCACACAGCACAGCAGCAGAACAGGGTGCAGAGAGCAGCATAACAGGGGGGAAACAGGGAGAACCCCCCACACACAGAAACACAGCCAGCATGTACTCACCTTGCAGCAGGAGAGACTACTTACCCGTCCCGCAAGCACCTTGGAGAACACCCTCGGTGCCAATAGAGGGACTCACTGGCTTGTTTCAGACAGACCTATCACAGAGTCGTACTGCGTAGCTGTCGGCCCGGTCAACCGCGAAAGATAGAGTAGGTACTGTTCAATCTTGAGAGGACCGCGGGAGCATGAAAGCAACCCGGCCACCCCTGGAGCCATGGGGTATGTCGTGAACTGAGTCTCACGCACACAAGGGGAGGATCAGCACGCTCGATGGTCGGACAGGGAAGACTACGAGGATACTAGTGTACCCAACCTGTTGCCCAGCCGACAGTTGATTGAAGGTCTCAAAAATAAAATAATAAAATTCCCAAAGGAATAAAATTTAAAAGTAAAATCTTCCAGGAGACTGGCTCCTGAGAGAGCCACGTCTTCTCCTTCTGCTAGGCAGAAAAAAACTGAGGTCTGCTAGCTGCAGGTGGGAGGGTAATGCTTGGAGGGACCGCCCCCCTGGGCGGGGCTGTTCAGCTCGGGTCTGTTCTAGAATGTTTTAACATTTAACATTCTGCCTAGGTCTTCTCCTGCAAGCAGGGACATATACCCACATGTTCAGTGACTAAGAGCCGCCGTGTCGGTCCATGGATGATAAGAGAAAACTATGTTTGCTTGAGTGCAGAGCATAATGACTGCTCTGCCCCCTGGCACTCACTGGATCACTGGGCTGTGGAGGGGGTGGGAGCAGCCGGCACAGGCTCTCAGCAGCTCGCTAAGAGGCTGAGCTGAGTGCTAATCTAGGCATGTAGGTGGATCCCGACCATATGGTCACGATCTTGCCCGAGCCTGGACCAGCTCTGTCATGTCAGCCGACAGTGAGCTTCAGCTCGCTGTCTGCTGAAAACAGGTCACAGGAGTGCAGAACGAATTACATTCCTGTGATCCAAAGGAGAAGCACAGCCAAACAAGCTGTGGCTGTACTTCTCCTTTAAAAGGTATGGATCCCAGGATCATTGTGCAGAAGTGTATGTAACCCCCAATTTTTTTTCAACATGTTTCCGTCATTCTTCACTGTATACAGTTTTCTTAAGTAAATACGTTTTTTAAATCTGGTACAAATCCTGCCCGTAACAGCACTTCCTACCACAGGCTGACAAAGCTAACATCACATTTAGATGTACTCCCAAGTTCCCACGTTGGCCCATGGACTACCTATTGGATAGACCTTCTGACAGAGCGGATAGACAACCCAATGGCCAACTGGAGGAGCACACATGACACGCTGACAATCCTGTTTCTTATTGTGAGGCAGGCTGTAACTGAAAGTGCTGTTACTTAAAAAATCTCCGGGGAAGAAACTTTGTAACAGATTTACAACATAAAAACAGATTACAGAGAGACATCATGTCAAATATGAAGAAAAATAGATTTTGGGCTTACACACACTGTAACCTGGAGCAGATATGCAGGTCTGGTGCTCAGGCTTTTCAGACTTCATTGGCTGCAGGTTTGTTTCAGGTCACTAAATAGTGAAGATCAAGATGATAGTTTTACAAACATGTGCATTTAGCCATTCTCATGGGTTCCCTTTATCCTGAGAACTGCAGTCTGTGTTTGTACCATGTCATTCAAACCAGGCAGTATATAAGGCTTTCTAGGCAAGTCAAAGTTTCAAGACAGCTCAGCATCACATCAGCGACAAAGGCGCTGTAACTTTGTTCCCTGACATCTCTCCAGGCACTTGGGAACAAGTTCAGAATTAAGGTCTCTTGAACAGCTTGTTCATGGCATTCCTTACTTAGCCTATATGACCACCAGGATGCAGAAGTAAAAAGAAACATTTTTGAAGATGGAAAGGGAGCATATTTAGTCGATAACATGAATAAAGATATTCTTTCAGTAGATGGCATATTTAACTTTTAGAGGGTTTCCGTATGGCTCTACGTAAGTAGCAAACATATTTACACCTATGGAGGGTTCTAGCTCATTTGGCTTCATTTGCTGTACTTGTCCTGGATATTTTTTGTATACTTCTACATGTTTATCATCAAAATTTTAATAAACATTATTCCTCAATCTACATTTACAGATTATTGTATATACATTAATAGTAAATGTAAAACCTAAATCCTAAAGCAGGCCATACACGGTCGAATTTCGAACAAATTTTCTTTTCAAAATCAGAAAGTTCGTTTTTTTGTGATCCGATGATGCCACCATTGATTTTCGAAATTCGGCCGACCAAACATTCATGTTGCCGGGAATATTCTTTTCTCTCCGGGAATATTCGTTTCTCTCCGGGAATATTATTTTCTTGTACATGCGCATTTTTTTTCTATTACATTTCTCGCACAATTCTCCCATCATTGATCAGAAAATCGTTTGTTTTTCCCAAAATTTCCAACATGTCGGATTCCTCAAATTTGATTGCCGCATGAAAATCGGCTGTTGCTGCAGCCCACTAACGGTGCGAAATTCGTACAAAAATTATTTGATACGATTTTCGAAAGAAAATTCTTTCGAAATTCGAACCGTGTAACCGCCTTAAGAGCCTTCAACTGATCCAGAGGAAGGCAAAAAAATTCCATTCAGCATTAAACAATTTGTCACAATAGAATAGAGAAGAAGAATCCTTACTGATCTCCTAAGGCAATCTGATGCTCTTGTGGTCAACAATCCACAGTGTTATTACTTATAAATACTGTAGTAATTGCCAGCTAAATTGTGTATATTTAACTAAACATCCAGCTTTTTAAACTTTTTTTTTATCTATAGAATTGTCTGGAACTAGACTCCTGTAGATGTCCATTAATATTTTTCAGGACAGTGATATTTGGGGCTGATGACATTAAAGTTGGAGGAGCCCGAGGACTGTGAAGTAGGGGGGGTGAGGACTGATGTGGTGGGGCTGAGGACTGCAATGTGGGGGATGGGGCTGAGGACTGAAGTGGGGGGGGCTGAGGACTGTGATGTGGGGGGTGGGTCTGAAGACTGTGAAGTGGGGGGGCTGAGGACTGTGAAGTGAGGGAGCTGAAGACTGTGAAGTGAGGGAGCTGAAGACTGTGAAGTGAGGGAGCTGAAGACTGTGAAGTGAGGGAGCTGAAGACTGTGAAGTGAGGGAGCTGAAGACTGTGAATTGGGGGAGCTGAGGACTGTGAAGTGGGGGGAGCTGAGGACTGTGAAGTGGGGGGAGCTGAGAACATTTAAGTAGGGGGAGTTGAGGACTGTGAAATGATGGGACTGAGGAATATAATGGGGGTGGGGGATGTGGACATTAAATTGGGGGAGCTGAAGAAATTAAAGTGGGGGGTGAGGACTGCAATGTGGGGGACTGATGATTTTAATGTGAAGGGAGCTGATGACTGTACGGCGAGGGGACTGAGGACTGTAATGTGGGGGGCTAAGGTTATTAAAATGGGGGGCCGAGGACTGTAATGTGGGGGGGGGCTGAGGACTGTAATGTGTGGGGGCTGAGGATTGTAATGTGAGGGGGCTAAGGTCATTAAAGCGGGGGGGCTGAGGACTAATGTGGGGGGTGGCTGAGGACATTAAATTGGGGCAGACTGATGACTGTGATGTGGGGAGCAATGAGGATAGTAATGTGGGGTGGCTTAGGACTGTAATATGGTGGGGGGACTGAGGACAGTAATGTGGGGGGTTGATGTCAAGGAAGTGTCAGAACACTACTGTGAAGGGGGTGGAGGGGGGATGATGTAAAGTGGGAGCTGAGGACACTCATCAAAAGGGGATCTTGATGTGAAGGGGGAGGGGACTGTGATGTGCATTGGGGACTGGGGATGCTGATTTAAGACTGGGTTCAGATCTGTGCATTAGGTGCACATGTTGTGGGTAGGTCAGTCCATTTTAATGGGCTGCACTACCCGCAAGAAACATGGTTGACCTTTTTTTGCCAAAATCATGCCGCACCAAGCCGCATGGTGCTGCAATTTGGCACATGCGAAAATGCGCCACGGGTAACGATAGGATATTCAGACCTTCTGGAAGAAAATTTTACTGACCGGACCTCAGTGAATTTTAATTCAATACCGCTGATATAGACCATGTATGTATTTATTCAAGGTGATTGTTTTTCTCCTCTGTTTAAAGAAGAAAAGATACAGTTCAGATGAATATCCAAGATCCTTCTTGTCCCTTTTTAGTTTAGATCAGCCTTTCTCAACCTTACCCTAGAGGAACCTTTGAAATAATTTTCAGGTTTCAGGGTACCTCTGATTAAACAATTCCCTGGTAGTCAGTGGGAAAATGTCCCTTGCGTTGGAGATCTTTTGGAAGAATTCTCATTAAATTCGAAGTCTTTGGGAAGAATGCCCCCATTAGAGTGGTGGTCAGAATGCCGCTCTTACAGCCATGTTAAAAAGATCATGGTGCTGGCTCTGCCAAGTGGCATTGACCCCAGAACTATACAGACACATAAGTTCGACTTGAATTTTGGTTGTTCGCCGAAAAGCGAACATTATGCGGTGTTCGCGGCAAATTCGAAAGCCGCGGAACACCGTTTAAAAGTCTATGGGAGATAAACATTAAAAATCAAAAGTGCTAATTTTAAAGGCTTATATTCATGGTATTGTCATAAAAAGTGTCTGGGGACCAAGGTCCTTCCCCAGGGGACATGTATCAATGCAAAAAAAAAAACAGCAGTGAAACAATAAAAGTGAAATATTCCTTTAAATTTCATGCCTGGGGGGGTGTCTATTAGACATGTGCACACTGAAATATTTCGTTTTGGAAATTTTGTTTTCGTCCGAAAAATAAATTTATTTAGTTACTCCCGAAATTCGTTTTTATTAATTTCGTTTTTCGTTAGAAATTGCATTCGTCCGAAAATCTGAATGAATTAAGGTCGAATCTGTCATTGAAGGCTTATGGTGTCTGTCGAATGTTCAAAGAAGATTCGACGGAGCAGCGAAACTGTACGACGCTTCAATCATACATTTCCGGTCGAATGTTCTGCCTACAAGCTATAGTAGAATTCTAATGTTGTATGACTAGTAATAATTATATTTATTAATTACTATTACTAGTCAACCAACATTAGAATTCTTCTATAGCCTATGGGCGAATGCATTTGACCGGAAATGTACGATTGCAGCATCGTACAGTTTAGCTGCACCGTTGAATCTTCTAACTTTCGACACACCATAAGTCTTCAATGACAGATTTGACATTTGTATGTTTTTCGATGCTTTGTCGAATCTTCGTCGTTTTAGCTATTTTACTGCTCCTCCTCTTTGGTTACAATCAGCCAATAACATTCATCATCATCATTATTTTTATTTTACTTCCCCCACCCAATTCCAGCAGTGATCTTTTCTCGCTATGTCAAATCTTTTCTCTATAATAACAAATCTTTTCTCTCTATAATAACAAATCTTTTCTCTCTTTAATGTTGAATCTTTTCTCTCTATGTCGAATCTTTTCTCTCTATAATGTCGAATATTTTCTCTCTATATCGAATCTTTTCTCTCTATGTCAAATCTTTTCTCTCTATGTAGAATAATCTTGGACTAATAGAGTTAAGGTTAGGCACATTTGACCACAGGTTCGATAGACACAGATTGTTATTGTCAGCGTCACGTCGAATCTCCTATCTATATCGAACTATTGTCACAACGAAAACTAAAAAAAAAGCATTTGCTTATGTCGGATCTTTCGGTTTACGGATTCCGTGCTTTAGTTTTCGTTTGTTAAAACAAAAATAGCTGAAATTCGGACGTACATGCATTCGGACGAAAACGAATGCACATGTCTAGTGTCTATAGTATTCATGTAAAGTGGCACATTTTTCCTGTGTTTAGAACAGTCCCGCAGCAAAATTACATTTCTAAAAGGGAAAAAAGTAATTTAAAATTGATCATGGCTGTAATGAATTGTCGGGTCTCTGCAATACAGATAAAACTCACTGAAAAAAAACAGCATGGGTTCCTCCCAAGTCCATTACCAGGCCCTTCAGGTCTGGTATGGATATTAAGGGGAACCCTGCGCCAATTATTTTTTTTTATGGCGTAGGGGTCCCCCTCAAAATCCATACCAGACCCTTCAGGTCTGGTATGGATTTTAAGGAAAACCCTGCGACAAAATAAAAAAAAAATTACGTAGGGTCCCCTCAAAAATCCATACCAGACCCTTATCCGAGCATGCAACCTGGCAGGCCGCAGGAAAAGAGGGGGGGCGAGAGAGGGGGGCCCCCCCTCCTGAACTGTACCAGGCCACATACCCTCAACATGGGGAGTATGCTTTGGGGTCTGACCCCAAAGCACCTTGTCCCCATGTTGATGGGGACAAGGGCCTCATCCCCAAAACCCTTGCCCGGTGGTTGTGGGGGTCTGCGGGCGGGGGGCTTATCGGAATCTGGAAGCCCCCTTTAACAAGGGGACCCCTATATTCCGGCCCCCCTATGTGAATTGGTAACGGGTATATTGTACCCCCTACTATTTCACCCAAAAAAGTGTAAACATTTTTTAAAAAGACAAGAGACAGCTTGGGACAAGTCCTTAAAAAATAAAAATGTCCAGCGATGTAAATCCACGTCGCCGACAACCGCAAAAAATAAAAAGCAACAGTTCCACCCTCAGGTATATAACAGCGTTCACCGGCGGTGGAGGCATCACTCGGCGGAGCCTCCCATGGAGGCTGAACTGTTGTGGATTTTTTTTTTCCTTTTTCAGTCGAGCGGCGCGAGATGGATTTACGTCGCTGGACTTTTTTTAAAATATTTTTTAATAAAGGACTTTTCCCGAAGTGTCCCCTGTCTTTTTTAAAATTTTTGACACTTTTTTGGGTGTAATGTACCCGTTACATATTCACATAGGGGGACTGGGATCTAGGGGTCCCCTTGTTAAAGGGGGCTCCCGGATTCCGATAAGCCCCCCGCCCACAGACCCCCACAACCACCGGGCAAGGGTTGTGGGGATGAGGCCCTTGTCCCCATCAACATGGGGACAAGGTGCTTTGGGGTCATACCCCAAAGCATCCTCACCTCGTCCCCCCTCTTTTCCTGCGGCCTGACAGGTTGCGTGCTTGAATAAAGGTCTGGTATGGATTTTTGGGGGGGGCCCTACACCATTTTTTTATTTTGTCGCAGAGCACCCCTTAAAATCCATACCAGACCTGAAGGGCCTGGTATGGAATTTGGGGGGCCCCCCACACAATTTATTTTTTAATTTTGGTTTGGGGTTCCCCTTAATATTCATACCAGACCCAAAGGGCCTGGTAATGGACTGGGGGGGGACCAATGCCGTTTTTTTCAATGAGTTATATCTGTATTGCCGAGACCCGACAATTAATTACAGCCGCGAGTAGTTTTAAATTACTTTTTTTCCTTTAGTAATTTTGCTGCGGGACTGTTCTAAACACGGGAAAATGTGCCACTTTACAGGCATACTATAGACACCCCCCAGACATGAAATTTAAAGGAATACTTTTATTGTTTCACTTTAAGCATCATTTAAAATCACTGCTCCTGAAAAAACTGCTGTTTTAAAAAAAAAATTTGCATTGATACATGTCCCCTGGGGCAGGACCTGGGTCCCCAAACACTTTTTATGACAATACCATGCATACAGTATAAGCCTTTAAAATTAGCAAT
Organism: Rana muscosa; assembly: GCA_029206835.1. NCBI lineage: Eukaryota > Metazoa > Chordata > Amphibia > Anura > Ranidae > Rana > Rana muscosa. The sequence continues at coordinate 101,486,918 of CM055123.1, read as the reverse complement.
TTTGTTTTTTCATGTTTGTGTCCCATAGACTTTAACGGTGTTCGCGTTTTCAAACAAATTTTTTGCCTGTTTCGCAAGTTCTGGTGCGAACCGAACCGGGGGGGGGGGGGGTGTTCGGCTCATCCTTAACAGACACCATCAAATAGGAAGTGTATGCATTTACACAAGGTGATTATTTTTCTCTTTCCACCTCTTCTCAAGTATAATAAATAAAGTTCAGTTGATTTTTCCTTAAAGCTGAGTTTCTCTTTGCCCTTCATTAGTTTAGATTGGCCTTTCTCAACCTTTTTATCTTGGAGGAACCCTTGACATCATTTTTAGGTCTTAGGGTACCCCTGATTAAGCCAATTCACAGGAGATTTGTCAGAAAAATTACCCGTGCATTGGTGGTCATTTGGAAGAATGCTACTTTACTTGGCAGTCATTGGGAAGAATGCCCTTATTACAGTGGTGGTCAGAATACCACCGTTTTAAACAGATAAAAAGATTATTAGTGTCATGGTCAGAGCTCTGCCAAGTGGCATTGACCCTGGACACATGACGAGACCATCAAATCATAAGTAAATAAGCCACAGCTCAAGGAACCTCTAGCAAACTCTAGAGGTTACATGGAACACTGGTTGAGAATGGCTGGCTTAGATGCAACTAGTGCTAATTTTGTAACAAGCTACAAATATTCGGCAGAAGTTTCACAGATGTGTGACTGCTCACACAGTTATCTGTCATTAGGTTTTTTCACAGGTCTGATTTCTATTTAACTGACTTTATTTTTTAACACCTGCGACATAGTCCTTCTAATTGCAGACATGTTGAGTTTGCTAGTGACTGATTGGTAAACTGGTCATTCTATAGCACTACATCATGCCTTTCCAATTGCAGCCAAAGCTGATTATGTGGAATTAACACTCATTTAAACTGAATTCAATAGCACAGCATGAACATTATCTTTAGAATAACCCCAAGCATTTACTGTTTATTGCCCTAGTGGATGTTTCTTTTCTGATCTATGATTTCCATGCTAAGAGCTTATTACTGGTAAACTCTGCACTAAAATTTCAGCAGCTTATGTGTATTTAATGTGCATGAAAAAATCTATTTAAAAATAAATAAGATGGCTGATAGTTTATGGGTAATATAGTTTATCGTACAGAAAGATTGAAGGATAAAGGTAAAGTGGAGTAAAGTTAATATAACTATTGGGTGGAAAAAATTTAATGTACACAGCTGACAGAGTGCCTGCATTTGCATAGACTATACTAAATAAATAGATTTTCATATACCATAGAATTTTGGGGACAACAGGAATGTGCTAATAAATGAGCTATACATCTTCTGGGATTGGCTACGTTCACATAACTGTCAACCCACATGTTGCTCCAGCATCAAAAAAGAAAAAAAGATACACAATCATATTAAATAAGAAATATATGGCAAAGAGTTCTAAAAGACACAGTAACCGCCAACAACTATCCTGGCTTAAATTTACTGAAGCCATGGCAGTACAAGATGGATTCTGATTGGCCTCCATGGCTACTCTAATTTGTAGGGATGGTTCCGATGTTTGAATCGAACGTAAGTTCGACTCAAACATTGGGTGTTGGTTTGTTCGCAGACAAACCGAACATATGGGGCGTTCGCAGCAGATTTGAGCGCCGCAAATCGCCCCATAATGCACTGCAAGATCGCAGTGCATTGACGGCTGCTGGTCGGCCAAAGCATGCACCTGACCTGAATGCTTTGGCCAATCACAGCACAATCTGCTGTAAGAGCCATGATTGGCCTAAGCCAATCATGGCTTAGGGGGTTAAGTCCACATCCCACACTATATAAGGCTGCTCACACGGCGGCCGTATGTAGTGTGATAACGTGGAGATTGAGAGAACTTGAGCTAGATTAGGCAGGTTAGTTAGTAGCATGCAGGCAGTTTAATATAAATATATACAGTATATATATATATATATATATATATATATATATATATATATATATACATATACACACACACAGTGCAGGGTATATAGTGCAGTGCAGAGTATATAATACAGTGTATTGAAGTGGTTAAGGGGAACCCTATGACAGAATTAAGAAAAAAAATGGCATGCCCCCCCCCCAAATCTATACCAAGCCCTTTGGGTCTGTTATAGATTTTAAGGCGAACTCCATGGCAAAAAACAAGTGGAGTCCCTCCAAAAATCCATACCTATGAGTCTAGCATAGATTTTAAGGGGAACTCTACGTTAAAATGTAAAAAAAAAATTGGCGTGGGGTCCCCCCCAAAATCCATACCAGACCCTTTTTCGATCAAGCAGCCGGGCAGGCCAGGAAAGGGGGGGAGCGAGAGCCCCTCCTCCTGAACCATACCAGGCCGCTTGCCCTCAACATGGGGAGGGTGCTTTGGGGTGCCGCCCAAAGCACCTTGTCCCCTAAAAGACCCACACCAAAGAACAAAGCGGACCTCTCCTTGCTCATCATCAGCTGGGATCTCCAACCCCACTATACCTTCAGTCCACTCTGAAACCTGCACTGAGAGGAATGAAGGTGTATTATTAGGTGCGTCACAGCCAAGTACTTGCGGGCAATCTGCTATCGGTACACCAACGTCAGATTGTACCAGGCAAATTTCCCTGCCCCAGCTGCTGCACCGCCGAAAGAAGTTCGCTCCCAGCCATCCACATGCCCAGTGGTTGAATGCTAGCTTGGCTAATTTGCTAGCATTTCAACTGCTGCCTTTTCAGTTGGTAGACTCTGCCCCCAGCTAGAGGAAGGCAGTAACGTGAGCCCAGAGAGAGGGGGTGCCCAAGAAGGACAGCAATCTGGCAGTCATGTTCCCCCAGCTGCAGCATAATGCCAGGTTTGCTCCATTGATGAGGAGGGAGGGGATGATGAGGTCACTGACTCCACGTGGGTGCCTGATAGGAGAGAGGAGGAGGAGGAGGAGGAGGAGGAGGAGGAGGCGGCACATCTGCAACGAGGCAGGATGCTCTCCAGGGGCCTGCTTAAGGGCAGCCAACTGACTGCATCACACTGCAGTATTCCGCATGTTCAGGGCGCTGCTGTCTCTGCACGTTATTCCAAAAGTTCTTTGGTGTGGGCCTTTTTTGAGACAAGTGCATCAGATTGCACCGCTGCTATTTGCAACATATGTCTCAAGCGTATCTCGCGTGGCCAAAACATCACCCGCTTGGGCACCACATGCTTGACCAGACATATGTCGACCTGCCATGTAGTTCGTTGGCAAGCGTACCTAAAAGACCCACACCAAAGAACAAAGCGGACCTCTCCTTGCTCATCATCAGCTGGGATCTCCAACCCCACTATACCTTCAGTCCACTCTGAAACCTGCACTGAGAGGAATGAAGGTGTATTATTAGATGTGTCACAGCCAAGTACTTGCGGGCAATCTGCTATCGGTACACCGACGTCAGATTGTACCAGGCAAATTTCCCTGCCCCAGCTGCTGCACCGCCGAAAGAAGTTCGCTCCCAGCCATACACATGCCCAGTGGTTGAATGCTAGCTTGTCTAATTTGCTAGCATTTCAACTGCTGCCTTTTCAGTTGGTAGACTCTGCCCCCTTCCGTGAGTTTGTGAAATGTGCGGTTCCACAGTGGCAGGTTCCCAAATGCCACTTTTTCTCACGGAAGGTGATTCCAGCTCTCTACCGGCATGTGGAAGGCAATATCTTGGCCTCGCTGGACAGGGCGGTCAGCGGTAAAGTGCATATTACTGCTGACTCATGGTCCAGCAGGCATGGACAGGGAAGTTACCTATCTTTCATGGCGCATTGGGTGACTCTGCTGGCAGCTGGGAAGGATGCAGGACAAGGTGCAGTAGTGTTGGAGGTTTTTCTGCCACCACGCCTCCAAAATGCTACTACTGGTGATTCTGACACACCTCTCTCCTCCACCCCCTCCTCTTCTTCTTCCCCCATGGCCTCTTTCTGTGCTTTGTCCTCGGAACCAGCGGTGCTCAATAGGCGTTCAAGGGGTACGGAAGTACGCAGGCAAAAAGAAGCCATGAGGTGCTTGAGCTGGTGTGCTTGGGGGACAGGAGCCCCACTGTGGCAGAGATTCTGTCAGCTCTGCAGGGGCAGGCTCAGAGGTGGTTGACGCCACGCCATCTTAAGCCAGGAATGGTGGTTTGCGACAATGGCACCAACCTCCTCTCTGCCCTCCGACAGGGACACCTGACCCATGTGCCCTGTTTAGCTCACGTCCTTAACTTGGTGGTGCAGCGGTTCTTGGGCAGGTACCCAGGCTTACAGGAGGTCCTGAGGCAGGCCAGGAAACTCTGTGTGCATTTCCACCGGTCATATAATGCCAGTGCTCGGCTGGCTGACCTCCAAAAGGAATACAACCTGCCCAAGAGCAGCCTAATTTGTGACATGTCCACCAGGTGGAACTCTATGTTGGCCATGCTGCAGCGGCTGCACACGCAGCAGAGGGCCATCAATGAGCATCTGTGCCAATATGGCAGCAGGACAGGGTCAGGGGAGCTTGTTTTTTTTTTGCCACGCCAGTGGGTCATGATCAGGGATGCATGCACTGTCCTTTCACCATTTGAGGAGGTCACGAGGATAGTGAGCAGTCACAGTGCATGCATCAGTGACACTGTCTCTCTTGTCCACCTGTTGGAGCACACGCTGTGTGGAATAATGGACAGGGCACTTGAGGCAGAATAGTTCACAGCAGGGTGTTCCAGCGCCCACCAAGAGTAACTGTGAGGGCTTACAGTGTTGTGGCAACCAACACCTACACCAACACCTAAGGGGCAAATTTCTGCAGAGTACATACGGCAGGCCCCTATTTTCAAACATCCAACTTACAAACGACTCCTACTTGCAAACGGAAGGAGACAACAGGAAGTGAGAGAAAATCTACCCCTAGGAAGGGAAATTCTCTCCTGTAAGAGTTAATATGGGAAAAACGTGTCTCCTCTCCACTGTGCTTTATCACAATCCTTGTTTCACTAAAACCCCCAAATTTTCAAAAAACATTTGTCATTGGGAGAGAAAGTGAGGTGAAATCTTCTGAAGAGGTGCACAGACAGCAAAACAAATGTTACAGGGGTAATAACCCTTCCCTATGTTTTCCAAAAAGCTTAAAAATAGATTTTTTTGTCTGGAACTACACTTTAAAAATGTACTAGTTCAAAATTACAAACAGATTCTACTTAATAACAAACCTACGGTCCCTGTCTTGTTTGCACCGCCTGTATACTGCTGTTCAGAGTATATAGGGCCTGGGGGCCCCACGCATGGGGTGCGGGGTTCCCCTTAATATCCATACAAGACCCAAATGGGCTGGGGGGAGGGGGGGTACCTATGCCGATTTTCTGAATGATTTTCATCCATATTGCCGGGATCACATTACATTAAAGCCGCAAGCAGTTTTAAATGACTTTTTTTCCTTTAGAAATGTCATTTTGTGCAGGGACAGTTCTAAACATGGGAAACACGTGCCACTTCACAGGCATACTTTAGACACCCCCAGGTACGATATTTAAAGGAATATTTCACTTTAAGCATCATTAAAATCACTGCTCCCGAAAAAACTTCAGTTTTTAAAACTTTGTTTCTTTATCGTACACCACGGGACACAGAGCCAGTCATTACATAATGGGTTAAGGGTCACCAGCGGTGATTGGACACTGGCACAACCAATGGAAGACAGTTCCCCTCCATATAACCCCTCCCATCAGGGAAGTACCTCAGTTTTTTCGCCAGTGTCGAAAGGTGTTGGACGCGTTAGGAGGTGCTAAAGGAAAGCTCTACCAAAGAGACCCTCTGGGGGTAAAAGAGCTATGCTTTCGGATCCATCCAAGACGCCTACAAATGAGCTGAATCTGGATGGGATCCGGGCCTCATCCATGAGGCGTCACCTGTAATGTCTCTCTTCGGAGGACTGGGCTCTAAGATCCAGCACTTTCGCTATTTCGCTATAAAGTCCTGGTAAGAGTCTTGTACAAGGCCCAGGGGAGAGGTATCCTTTAAATAGGAACCCATATCCCTGAAGGTTGGCACACATAGCCCACCGTGAAGGGTGAAGTTTGGTATCTGTCTGAAAACTTTCAGCAGAAAAACCTGCGGCGTGGAAAGGTAAGATTAGAAGGTCCATAAAAAAAAAAAAAAAAAAAAAAAAATAAGTTGGGACCTTTTTTTCAAGAAGTGGATGTCTTCTTTTTTTCCACCACTGGGGGGAGTAAAAAGCTGAATATACTCACCTCACTCTGTTCAGTGTCGGCTTCGGCGAAGTACACTGCTCGTCACCTCCGCTGCTGAGCTTGCTTGAGCACCCCGCTCCTCCTTTCGGTGGCCGATACAGACACCTGCAGATGCAGGTAAGTGGGGACAGGGGCTGATGAGAGTCCTCTCTCACTATGGCCACCACCATAGCGCTAAAGGGCGTGCGCGCACGCGGGAGCGCGCTTTATCGGAGGGGGGGGGGGCGAAGGCGTGCGCAGGCACGTGGCGCGCGCAGGCACAGAAACGGCGCCAAATTTAAAAGACTGTCAGTGTAAAAAGCACTGCAGCAGCAAGCAAGCTCGTTAGTTCTCTTGTTCCTGGCAGAGAAACACAGCAGCTATACAGGGACGTAAGACTCCATGTGGTTGGATTGGGTACTTCCTGGAAGACATCCATGTTATGCATAGTTATGTGTTAAAAGTTGCATACTTAATGTATTTGCTAAACTGAACACGGTAGTATATGCATTTAGGTACCTTGTATTTTGTCTAAACAGTAAGTCTTCCAGGGGAAGTAATGCGGACAAAAAGAGATAAAAGAGCACCGCCGCCTGAGACAGGGGGCTCTAGCTGTGCTGACTCGGTACCTTCCTCTCCTGTGTTGCCAAAAGCACCTGTACAGGATGAGCCATTACCTCTGTCAGGTATGGCGGCTTCCCCAGTGAAGCCTGGGCCTGCATATGTCACTGAGGACACTTTATCAGCTGCCCTAAATAATCTGGAGGAGAAAATTGCTACTTTAATCGCTAAATCCTCTAAAAAGGACAATAAGCGAAGCAGATCTCCTCCAGTATTGGACCTCCCTTCAGAAGTACCTGAGGAGGAGGAGGATGAGGAGGAGGCTACATCAGCAGAGGATGAGGAGTCAGACGGATCAGGGATATCGGATGAGCCTTTTTCGGTATCCCAGATTTTAAAGTCACAGGTGCAATGCTATGCAGGAGCCGTGCGAGCTGCATTTAGGTTACCCTCTTTGGAGGTAACAGAATCACCTGTCTCCTCCCTAGGATCATTAAGATCCCTGCAAGGTGCATGCTCCTTCCCGGTTCATCCGTTACTAGAGGATCTATTGTACGCAGACTGGCAACATCCAGATAAGCGTTTTTCACCTCCAAAAAAGTTTAACATTCTTTATCCTATGGAGGAAAATTTTTTAAAGAAATGGAGCCTGCCTACGGTAGATGCGGCTATTTCTTGTGTAAATAAAAACCTGACATGTCCAGTGGATAATGTACAAGTGTTTAAAGATCCTTCTGAGAAGAAGTTGGAATCCTTACTGAAATCCTCCTTCCTTTTGGCCGGCTCAATTATCCAACCTGCAGTAGCAGCAGTCGGTATGTGTCAGGTCGTCAGCCAACAGGTAAAGCAGGGGCTGAAGGAGCTGCCTTCAGAGCAGGCTAAAAATTGGGAGAATTTGCCTAAAGCCTTATGCTTCACAGTGGATGCCATGAGAGATTCTATCATACAGGCATCACGCCTTACACTCCAGCTGGTACAGATGCGCAGAGTACTTTGGCTTAAGCATTGGTCAGCGGAAGCCCCATGCAAAAAGTTGTTGGCAAGTTTCCCGTTCCATGGCGAACGCCTTTTTGGGGAAGATTTAGAAAGATATATCCAAAAGATATCAAGTGGTAAAACTACACTTTTACCTGAGAAAAAGAAAAACAAGAGACCTTGTTTTAAACACACTCTCTCCCCAGCTCCCGGGAAATCTGACTCCAGCCAGTGGCGACGGCCTTTTCAGCCGCCCAAAAAAGCCAAAGAACAGGCTCAGAAGAACAAGAAGCCGTGGGGTTCAAGAGCTAATAAGCAAGCCCCCAAAACCTCTCATTGAAGGGGCGCCCCCGCTCGGCCGAGTGGGGGGAAGGCTTCGTCAGTTCTCAGCGACTTGGCGGACAGAAACCCAGGACAAATGGGTGGTATCCACAATATCCTCAGGGTACAGACTGGAATTTCGAGAGATCCCATCTTCTCAATTCCGAAGTTCAAGACTCTCCAAGGATCCACAAAAAAGAGGATCCTTCTTCAAAGGTTTGAATCACTCAAGGTGTGGTTACAGAGGTACCCCAAAAGGAGCAAGGTTCAGGTTTTTACTCAAACCTCTTTGTGATTCCAAAACCGAACGGAGAAGTCAGACCCATCCTGGATCTAAAAAATCTAAACCAGTTTCTGAACGTTCGCCATTTTCGAATGGAAACGATTCGATCCGTGGTCGCTACTTTAAAAGGCGGAGAATTCATTGCGTCCATAGATATCAAAGACGCATATCTACACATACCAATCCTCCCCGCTCACCAAAGATTCCTAAGGTTTGCGGTAGAAGATCGCCACTTTCAATTTGTGGCCCTGCCATTTGGTGTAGCCACCGCGCCCAGAGTATTCACAAAGGTGCTAGCTCCTATGTTAGCAAACCTGAGAACACGGGGCATTGCGGTAACAGCCTATCTAGACGATCTACTATTAATAGATCAGTCAAAGGAGGGATTGGATCACGCTGTAGACACTACAGTAGGATACCTGGAGCATTTAGGATGGATTATAAACTTACAAAAATCCTCTCTCCAGGCCCAAAGAAGGATAGTGTACCTGGGCATGATCATAGATACAGCCCAAAACAGGGTATACCTGCCAGAGCCAAAGATACAGTCTCTGAAAGACCTGATCCACAAGGTCAAAGCAAACAAGAGGCCGTCTATTCGCCTTTGCATGAGACTATTGGGAAAGATGGTAGCCTCCTTCGAGGCGGTCCCTTACGCCCAGTTTCATTCGAGACTACTTCAAGGCAATATTTTAGCCTCCTGGAACAATAAGAGCCAAGCTCTGGATATACCCATGCGCCTGTCCTCACAAGTACGCCACAGCTTCAATTGGTGGCTAGAAGCCAAGAATTTACGGAAGGGAAAGTGCTTCCTCCCAGCAGCCTGGAAGGTGGTGTCTACGGATGCCAGCCTATCGGGCTGGGGTGCAGTATTCGAGGAGGCTTCTACCCAGGGAACCTGGGCCAAGACTCAGGGGATCCTGCCCATCAACGTGCTAGAGATCCGTGCAGTATATCTAGCCCTCAAAACCTGGACATACAGGTTACAGGGCTACCCAGTTCGGGTTCAATCCGACAATGCTACGGCAGTAGCTTACATCAATCACCAAGGAGGCACCCACAGTCGGGCAGCCCAAAGAGAGGTGAACCGGATCTTGGCATGGGCAGAAGAGCATGTACCTTGCATCTCTGCAATCTTCATTCCAGGGATAGAAAACTGGCAAGCAGACTACCTGAGTCGTCAGCAGCTGCTACCAGGAGAGTGGTCTCTTCACCCAGAGATCTTTCAGGCCATATGTCTGAGATGGGGAAACCCAGATGTAGACCTGCTAGCTTCCAGGTTCAACAAGAAATTGGACAACTTTGTGTCCAGAACGAGAGATCCTCTAGCCTACGGGACAGACGCTCTAATAACTCCATGGAATCAGTTCTCACTGATCTATGCATTCCCTCCGATCCCTCTTCTACAAAGACTGCTTCACAGGATCAAGGAGGAGGGAATACCAGTAATCCTAGTGGCCCCAAACTGGCCCAGGAGGCCTTGGTACGCCGAGATCGTAAAAATGGCGATAGGAAGGCCCTGGAAGCTTCCACTTCGACACGACCTGTTGTCACAGGGTCCAGTATTCCACCCTTCCTTACAAAGGCTAAATTTGACGGCCTGGCTGCTGAGACCCACATTTTGAAAAAGAGAGGGGTCTCTGGCCTGGCTCTTTCTACGCTCATTAATGCTAGAAAGCCAGCCTCCAGACTCATCTATCATAGAGTCTGGAAAGCATACGTTTCCTGGTGTGAATCCAGAAGTTGGAATCCTCTGAAATATGAAATAAGTAGGATTCTTGCTTTTTGCCAGTTAGGAGTGGATATGAAATTAGCCCTTAGCACCATCAAAGGGCAAATATCGGCTCTATCAGTCTTCTTTCAGAGACCATTGGCATCTCACTCCCTAGTTCGGACATTCATTCAGGGGGTACTGAGGATAAATCCTCCAGTCAGGTCTCCCTTGTGTCCATGGGATTTGAATTTGGTATTGTCAGTGTTGCAAAAGCAACCTTTTGAACCTATTCGCCATATTCCTTTAATTATATTAAGTAGGAAATTGGCCTTTCTGATTGCTATAGCTTCTGCTAGGAGAGTATCAGAGCTAGCAGCTCTTTCTTGTAAAGAGCCTTATCTAATTTGTCACAAGGACAAGATCGTACTACGACCCCATCCGGCTTTTCTGCCTAAGGTGGTGTCGGCTTTTCACTTGAATCAAGACATTGTTCTGCCTTCCTTTTTTCCAAACCCGTGGACGGCGGGGGAAAAATTATTACACTCTCTAGATCTAGTGAGAGCGGTAAGGGTGTATCTGCAAGCAACCGCTCAGATACGTAAAACAGATGTTTTGTTTATTTTACCAGATGGTCCCAAGAAGGGCCAAGCGGTATCAAAATCCACCATTTCCAGGTGGATTAGACAAGTAATTGTTCAAGCTTATGGTTTAAAGAACAGGACTCCTCCTTTTCCTGTTAAGGCGCACTCTACCAGGGCGATAAGTGCTTCATGGGCAGTGCACCACCAGGCTTCGATGGCTCAGATCTGTAAGGCTGCAACTTGGTCCTCAGTCCATACATTTTCCAAATTCTATCAAATAGATGTGAAAGGACATGAGGATTCCGCCTTCGGGCGAAGTGTGCTGCAGGCAGCAGTATAGGGCTTCTGGTCCGCAAGCGGTCGGTTTGATCTGTGTCTCCCCCCCTTCATATGAGCATTGCTCTGGGACGTCCCATTATGTAATGACTGGCTCTGTGTCCCGTGGTGTACGATAAAGAAAATAGGATTTTTATAACAGCTTACCTGTAAAATCCTTTTCTTGGAGTACACCACGGGACACAGAGGTCCCACCCTTCTTATGGGAACCTTACTGCTTTGCTACAAAACTGAGGTACTTCCCTGATGGGAGGGGTTATATGGAGGGGAACTGTCTTCCATTGGTTGTGCCAGTGTCCAATCACCGCTGGTGACCCTTAACCCATTATGTAATGACTGGCTCTGTGTCCCGTGGTGTACTCCAAGAAAAGGATTTTACAGGTAAGCTGTTATAAAAATCCTATTTTTTGCATTGATACATGTCCCCTGGGGCAGGACCCGGGTCCCCAAACCCTTTTTAGGTCAAGAACTTGCATATTAGCTTTTAAAATTAGCACTTTTGATTCCAAACGTTCGAGTCCCATAGACTTTAACGGGGTTCTAAAGTTCGCGTGAACTTTCGGTCCGTTTGCAGGTTCTGGTTCGAACCGAACCGGGGGGTGTTCGGCTCATCCCTACCCCCCACCTTCAGACCCTGACAACCAATGGCCAGGGTTGTCAGGAAGAGGCTTTTGTCCCCATCCTGTTCTCCAGGCTGCAAGCTTGGATAAGGGTCTGGTATGGATTTTGGGGGGAGTTGGCTTGGAGTTCCCCGTAAAATCCTTACCAGACCCAAAGGGCCTGATATGGACAGGGGGGGGGGACACGACAATTTTTTCCTTGATTTTTCATCTATATTGCCAGAAGCTGGCAATACATTACAGCCACGGACAAGTTTAAATTACATTTTTTCCTTTAGAAATTTCATTTTGCTGTGGCACTGTTCTACACGTCATACAGATGTACCACTTTACAGGCAGACTAAGGGGAACCCCCAGGCATGATATTTGAAGGAATATTTCATTTATATTGTTTCACTTAAATGTCCATCAGTGCCACACACCAGTGCCACCTATCAGTGCCCATCTGTGCCCATCAGTGCTGCCTATCAGTGCCCATTAGTGCCGCCTTTCAGTTCCCAGCCATGTTGCCTATCAGTGCCACCTATGCGTGCCCATTAGTGCCGCCTATCAATGCCACCTATCAGTGCCCATCAGTGCCACTAATTAGTTCCCATCACCAGTGCCCCTCAGTGTCCCCTCATTGGTGTCACTTCATCGGTGCCCATAATTTCTGCCTTATCAGTGCCCGTCAGTGCAGTCTCATCAGTGCCCGTCAATGAAGGAGAAAACGTACTTATAACGTTTTGTAACTGAAACGGAAAAAAAACATTTGGTCTTTTTTTATTTGTTTAGTGGAAAATAAAAAACAGAGAGGTGATCAAATACCACCAAAAGAAAGCCCTATTTGTGGAAACAAAATGATAAAAATTTTGTTTGGGTACAGTGTAGCATGACTGCGCAATTGTCATTTAAAAAGCAACAGAGCTGAAAGCTGAAAATTGGCTTGGGCAGGGAGGGTGGAAAGTGCCCTGTATTGAAGTGGTTAAGCATTATTAAAATCACTGCTCCTAAAAAACGGTTGTTTTAAAAATGTTTTTTGCATTGATACATGTCTCCTAGGGCAGTAGCAGGTCCCCATACACTTTTTATGGCAATAATTTACATATAAGCCTTTAAAATTTGCACTTTTGATTTTTCATGTGCGTGTTCCATAGACTTTAATAGGGTTTGCATGTTCGCTAGAACTTTTTGCCTGTTCACATGTTCTGGTGCGAACCGAACCGGGGGTGGGGTGTTTGGCCGATCCCTAGTAATCTGCTCTTAGTCCTATGCTTTTTACACAGTTTTTCTGAATAAATTTGAAGATATACAATGAAAATTGCTGGAGGTCTTCCTGTAAGGATAAATTTATTGTGCACATGAAGGCTGGGCATATTGGACTTGCAATGCGTTATTTTTCTTTACTAATGCTTGGCTACCCTACAGTTTAGCCAGACATTTTGTATACAAGAAATTTGAATTGACCTTCCTTCAGGATACAACTGCATGCAATAGGGTGCTGTCAAAGCTATAAATTAAACTGCAATTATAATCCTCCCTTTCCTCTAGTTTCAGCTGCCACTACAGACACAACTACTGTCATCCTTATTTAAAATTTTAGTTGGTGTGCAGATAATAATAGGAATTCTACATAATGGTGGCTTCCCGAAAATTATATATTTTCTTTTAAATTGCAATTGTTAGGTGAATATATGTATACAAACAAATTAAAACTTCTACATTTCAGTTCTTTTCTATAAAAAACACAATGGTTTAAATCATGCATATGTAGCACTACTTCGGTAGGAGCTGCTGGTTTAAGTTTGGGCCTGTACTCTGCCCATCAACCCCTGTAATTTGGCTCGATTCCCTCCGTGGCACAACTGGACAACAATGTGATTGTGGGCCCCTAACAGGCTATAGAGGGCTACAATGATACCACACTTCAATAAATGTAGTTAAATATTGTTACTTTAAGGTGGTTCACCTGCCACACGGCTGCAAAAGACAGAGTCCCACACAAGATGCAGTTCAACCAAAAGGTAATATGTTTACTTGGTAGAGGAATTAGAATAGAGATTACACATGTAACATTTGACTCAAACAGATCCCCGTGAGAGTCTACTGACATACATGTACATAACAGTTTCAGGGTTTCACTATATAAAAAGGGACCCAGCTTACTCAACTTAGGATCAGACCTGAGGAAGTGCACGGTGGAGGAATCTCCCAATGCAATGATAACCGCAGTGGGGTACTTCTCCACCAAGTCCCACCCAGCTCACTGAAATAGCAAAATGACAATAAATGCAAACGGTTATCTTACACATGTGAGTTCAATTAACTATCTGGCTCCCCCTTGTGGGGAGCTCAACTGGTGCGTGTCCCGTTGTATCAATTTAAGCAATGAACTGAACTGATGATTGTTCCTAAAGTTTACAGTAATCTTTGGCTTAGTTTTGTTGGTGCACTTAAGTATTTGTAATGCAACAAAAAGGTGAATAAAGAACTAACACTTAAAGAATACAGTATAAGGGCAAGTGAAACCCTGATCCTCCCAAAGCGCTATATCACTCTGCAGTGGTTAGCAAGTACAGGTGAAATTATGGCAGTCACTTTCCTGCGGCCCAGTTAGTTATGCTGGTGGGCAGGTGCCCTCTCAACACAGGAGTCCTCGCCTCGCCGACACACTCCGTCCGGGCCCTCTTGGTTCTCAGCCTCTGGGCAGGTTGTGGTCCCTGGTCTTCCGCACAGCCGCTCACGAGGTGTCGGTGGATAGGTGACTTTGGATGCTATGTAGTGTAGAGCGGTCCCTCTACCTGGTTCAATCAGCAGGGCTCTGACCGGTATCCCTCCGTCAGGCGATCCGGTCTCCCTCACTTTAGGCCCAGGCTTCTCCGGCCTAAGCACACTCGCTGCAGGCCTCTTGCCTGTTGTCAGATGGCGTCCCAAGAGACGGAACAAGATCCCCGCCTTGCCTTAAATAAGTTCTCCCAGCAGGCTGTGCATGGCAGCAAACTCTCTGGCGGCACAGTGGTCTTGTGGGTAATGTAGTTTCAATTCTATCCACGCCAATAGAGTCTTTGTCTCTCATTCCACATTACCCATAATGTTTTATCATGAATAACTGAACTAAGCAACTTTTAGTAGTCTAGCATGAACGGGCACCAGCGGGAGCCAACGTTCTCATCTATATACAAATTATAGTCTGTCAAGATGCATGCAATGGGAACACCTTGCTACACATAGTTATTCCCCACACTTTACACCAGAATGACCTATCCACCTGCATTTGAATGATGTGAATAAATGATTGATTCATTAGCAGTCTAATTCAGCTCCTGCAGCTACAATGTACAGTAGGAACAGAATGGCTTTCATGAGGTATTCATATCTTACCGTTGCATTGACCTGAAGTTGATAAGCCTGAGTGATCTCAAAATCCAGTTCCTTCATTACAGTCACAATGCCCCGGGTCTTGTCTATGGCAAAAAAATTAGAAGACGGCTGGATGGAGTACAGCACACTTCCCCCTGTTCCCTGATCAGGGTCTGTTGCATTAACAATGTAAATTGGAGTTCCCACCGGTGTATTCTGAAACAGCAAAAAACATAGCGTAAGAATAACAGATGGAAATTTATTAACCCACTCACATGGCGAAGATAAATAAACTGACCCTGTTACTTTGTAATGTAAGCTGAAATGTTTTATTACTCAGTTGGCAGCAAATCACCTAATTTTATTTTGACTCAATACTGCAAATAGGCCCAGTTGCCAGGGATACTGTTTTGCTGCTGTGTTGTAGGGAATACATTATTAGAAAAATGAATATACCCATTTACCTTAGAAAACAACAATAATTAGAGTCAGTCCCAGTTTCACATAGGTGTTCGTTTGGGAACGATTACATCTTTACGTTTGCAAATACGGATTTTTTTTCCCAAGTAATACAATTATAGGTTGCAATGGTGGGAATCTACTGAAGAACCACAGCTTGAATAAACTTAATTAAAGAACACTTTTCAACTATTTAAAACCATAACAATAATAATTCAACCCAAGTAAAACCTGTCCTGCAGCTTACAGTTGCACATATCTTTCATAACAAACATCAGCTATACATTCCTCCAATGCTTCTATATGTAACAAACACCATGGCAGGCTGGAAGTATGAAACTTTGCAGAATCCTCCAGTGGCTATGTAATAGGTACCATAGTAAAGATATGAAACTTTGCAGCATGTGGGCGTTTAGAGTCTGTCATGCTCACTGGGAATTTTTAAGCACCAGGAGTAGGGATGAGCTTCGTGTTCGATCGTTCGATGAAGATCGAACGATTTGGGCCGTTCGCGCCAAATTCGAGTGACGCGAACGGCCCACAATGCACTACGCCATCGCAGTGTCATCTAGACATGTGCACACTGAAATATTTCGTTTCGGAATTTCGTTTTCGTCCAAAAAATAAATTTATTTAGTTACTCCCGAAATTAGTTTTTATTTATTTAGTTTTTCGTTAGAAATTGCATTCGTCCGAAAATCTGAATTAATTAAGGTCGAATCTGTCATTGAAGGCTTATGGTGTCTGTCGAATGTTCAAAGAAGATTCGACGGAGCAGCGAAACTGTACGACTCTGCAATCATACATTTTCCGGTCGAATGTTCCGCCCACAAGCAGTGATCTTTTCTCTCTATGTCGAATCTTTTCTCTCTATAATGTCGAATCTTTTCTCTCTATAATGTCGAATCTTTTCTCTCTATAATGTCGAATCTTTTCTCTCCTATGTCGAATCTTTTCTCTCTATAATGTCAAATCTTTTCTCTCCTATGTCGAATCTTTTCTCTCCTATGTCGAATCTTTCCTCTCCTATGTCGAATCTTTCCTCTCTATAATGTCAAATCTTTTCTCTCCTATGTCGAATCTTTTCTCTCCTATGTCGAATCTTTCCTCTCCTATGTCGAATCTTTCCTCTCCTATGTCGAATCTTTCCTCTCCTATGTCGAATCTTTTCTCTCCTATGTCAAATCTTTTCTCTCTATAATGTCAAATCTTTTCTCTCCTATGTCGAATCTTTCCTCTCCTATGTCGAATCTTTCCTCTCCTATGTCGAATCTTTCCTCTCCTATGTCGAATCTTTCCTCTCCTATGTCGAATCTTTCCTCTCCTATGTCGAATCTTTCCTCTCTATAATGTCAAATCTTTTCTCTCCTATGTCGAATCTTTTCTCTCCTATGTCGAATCTTTCCTCTCCTATGTCGAATCTTTCCTCTCCTATGTCGAATCTTTCCTCTCCTATGTCGAATCTTTCCTCTCCTATGTCGAATCTTTTCTCTCCTATGTCGAATCTTTTCTCTCTATAATGTCAAATCTTTTCTCTCCTATGTCGAATCTTTTCTCTCCTATGTCGAATCTTTCCTCTCCTATGTCGAATCTTTCCTCTCCTATGTCGAAACTTTCCTCTCCTATGTCGAATCTTTCCTCTCCTATGTCGAATCTTTTCTCTCTATAATGTCGAATCTTTTCTCTCCTATGTAAAATAATCTTGGACTAATAGAGTTAAGGTTAGGCACATTCGACCACAGGTTCGATAGACACAGATTGTTATTGTCAGCGTCACGTCGAATCTCCTATCTATATCGAACTGTTGTAGCAACGAAAACGAAAATAAAGCATTTGTTTATGTCGGATCTTTCGGTTTTCGGATTCTGTGCTTTCGTTTTCGTTTGTTAAAACGATAACGAAAATAGCTGAAATTCGGACGAAAATGCATTCGGACGAAAACGAATGCACATGTCTAGTGTCATCCAGGCGCTGTGATTGGCCAAGCATGCACTGTGACCCCGCATGCTTGGCCAATCACAGCGCCGGCAGCGAGGAGAGCAATGATTGGCCACAGGCAGGATGCCTGTGGCCAATTATTGCTGAGGGTGTTTAGTACACGCCCCACACTATAAAAGGCCGCCAGCACGGCGGCCTAGTGTAGTGTGTTCCGGAGCAGGGAAAGAGAAGCATAGGCAGGGACAGTGACATTTATTTTTTTCCTGCTTAACCTGGATTCCTTTAGTTTAGGGAAAGAGAAGGATAGGTAGGGAGAGTGTCAGTGTGTTTTACTGTGCGAATCCTTGTTTCTTGGGACAGGGAAGGACAGTGAGGGAATTCTCCTTGTGCTATAGTGTGCTTTAAAAAAACATTTTTTCTAGGGACAGAAAACTATAGGTAGGGAGAGTGTCAGTGTCTTTTACTGTGCAAATCCTTGTTTCTAGGGACAGGGAAGGACAGTGAGGGAATTCTCCTTGTGCTATAGTGTGCTTTAAAAAAACATTTTTTCTAGGGACAGAAAACTATAGGTAGGGAGAGTGTCAGTGTGTTTTACTGTGCGAATCCTTGTTTCTAGGGACAGGGAAGGACAGTGAGGGAATTCTCCTTGTGCTATAGTGTGCTTTAAAAAAACATTTTTTCTAGGGACAGAAAACTATAGGTAGGAAGAGTGTCAGTTTCTTTCACTGTGATAATCCTTGTTTCTAGGGACAAAGAAGGAAAGTGAGGGAAATTCTCCTTGTGCTATAGTGTGCTTTAAAAAAACATTTTTTCTAGGGACAGAAAACTATAGGTAGGGAGAGTGTCAGTGTCTTTTACTGTGCAAATCCTTGTTTCTAGGGACAGGGAAGGACAGTGAGGGAATTCTCCTTGTGCTATAGTGTGCTTTAAAAAAACATTTTTTCTAGGGACAGAAAACTATAGGTAGGAAGAGTGTCAGTTTCTTTCACTGTGATAATCCTTGTTTCTAGGGACAAAGAAGGAAAGTGAGGGAAATTCTCCTTGTGCTATAGTGTGCTTTAAAAAAACATTTTTTCTAGGGACAGAAAACTATAGGTAGGGAGAGTGTCAGTGTCTTTTACTGTGCGAATCCTTGTTTCTAGGGACAGGGAAGGACAGTGAGGGAATTCTCCTTGTGCTATAGTGTGCTTTAAAAAAACATTTTTTCTAGGGACAGAAAACTATAGGAAGGAAGAGTGTCAGTTTCTTTCACTGTGATAATCCTTGTTTCTAGGGACAAAGAAGGAAAGTGAGGGAAATTCTCCTTGTGCTATAGTGTGCTTTAAAAAAACATTTTTTCTAGGGACAGAAAACTATAGGTAGGGAGAGTGTCAGTGTGTTTTACTGTGCGAATCCTTGTTTCTAGGGACAGGAAAGGACAGTGAGGGAATTCTCCTTGTGCTATAGTGTGCTTTAAAAAAACATTTTTTCTAGGGACAGAAAACTATAGGTAGGAAGAGTGTCAGTTTCTTTCACTGTGATAATCCTTGTTTCTAGGGACAAAGAAGGAAAGTGAGGGAAATTCTCCTTGTGCTATAGTGTGCTTTAAAAAAAATTTTTTCTAGGGACAGAAAACTATAGGTAGGGAGAGTGTCAGTGTCTTTTACTGTGCAAATCCTTGTTTCTAGGGACAGGGAAGGACAGTGAGGGAATTCTCCTTGTGCTATAGTGTGCTTTAAAAAAACATTTTTTCTAGGGACAGAAAACTATAGGTAGGGAGAGTGTCAGTGTGTTTTACTGTGCGAATCCTTGTTTCTAGGGACAGGAAAGGACAGTGAGGGAATTCTCCTTGTGCTATAGTGTGCTTTAAAAAAACATTTTTTCTAGGGACAGAAAACTATAGGTAGGAAGAGTGTCAGTTTCTTTCACTGTGATAATCCTTGTTTCTAGGGACAAAGAAGGAAAGTGAGGGAAATTCTCCTTGTGCTATAGTGTGCTTTAAAAAAAATTTTTTCTAGGGACAGAAAACTATAGGTAGGGAGAGTGTCAGTGTCTTTTACTGTGCAAATCCTTGTTTCTAGGGACAGGGAAGGACAGTGAGGGAATTCTCCTTGTGCTATAGTGTGCTTTAAAAAAACATTTTTTCTAGGGACAGAAAACTATAGGTAGGAAGAGTGTCAGTTTCTTTCACTGTGATAATCCTTGTTTCTAGGGACAAAGAAGGAAAGTGAGGGAAATTCTCCTTGTGCTATAGTGTGCTTTAAAAAAACATTTTTTCTAGGGACAGAAAACTATAGGTAGGGAGAGTGTCAGTGTCTTTTACTGTGCAAATCCTTGTTTCTAGGGACAGGGAAGGACAGTGAGGGAATTCTCCTTGTGCTATA
The DNA here is from genome assembly GCA_029206835.1 of Rana muscosa. Lineage (NCBI taxonomy): Eukaryota > Metazoa > Chordata > Amphibia > Anura > Ranidae > Rana > Rana muscosa. Next base: position 101,467,228 of record CM055123.1, on the reverse strand, counting down.
GTGTGCTTTAAAAAAAACATTTTTTCTAGGGACAGAAAACTATAGGTAGGGAGAGTGTCAGTGTGTTTTACTGTGCGAATCCTAGTTTCTAGGGAAAGGGAAGGACAGTGAGGGAATTCTCCTTGTGCTATAGTGTGCTTTAAAAAAACATTTTTTCTAGGGACAGAAAACTATAGGAAGGAAGAGTGTCAGTTTCTTTCACTGTGATAATCCTTGTTTCTAGGGACAAAGAAGGAAAGTGAGGGAAATTCTCCTTGTGCTATAGTGTGCTAAAGCATTCCTCATCAACCATCTTTGAAATCCTTGTTTTTTTGGACAGTCAGGGAAATTGTCGTTGTGCTATTCTGTGCAAAAGCAATCATCCTCAACCATATTTAGAAATCCTTAAGTAAAGGGACAGAGAAGGACACCTGAAGGTAGCCCTTATTGCTTTTTTCCCATCTCCCTGCAGGCCATCTATTAGAATGTCTGGAAGGCAAACAAGGAGAGGCAGACAGTCAGGAGGCAATAAAAGAGGGCAAGCAGGCTCTGTGTCTGGGGGCAACAGTGCTGGTCGTGGACGCGGTGCATTGTCATCAGCACATGGCCATGGGACACGCTTGTCCTTCTTTTCGGCAGCTGGACATGTTGAGCCACATCATGCCGAAGACTTGGTAGAGTGGATGACCAAGCCCTCCTCCTCCTCCTCATCCTCTCTCACCCAGGCTCAGGGTACTGGAAAAGCAGCTGCCAAAGCGTCCTCTTCCCTGGTATCAATGTCAGACTCATCATCAGTCACTCCTTCCCTAGACCCACCATGTCCTCCTCCTGAGGAGTCCCCCGAACTGTTTGAGCACAGTGTTGGGTACATGCTCCAGGAGGATGCCCAGCGTTTCGAAGGGTCTGATGATGAAACCCAGCTACAGGAAGGCAGTAGCGTGAGAGCAGACAGAGGGGATGCTCAAGAAGGACACCAATCTGGCAGTCATGTTCCAGCAGCTGCAGCATACTGCCAGATTGGCTCCAGTGATGAGGAGGGAGGGGATGATGAGGTCACTGACTCCACGTGGGTGCCTAATAGGAGAGAGGAGGAGGAGGAGGATGAGGAGGAGGCACATCTCCAACGAGGCAGGATGCCCTTTGGTGGCCAGCGTAAGGGCAGTACACCGACGGAATCACACCGCAGAGCTCCGCCTGTGCAGGGCGCTGCCTCTGCCCGTCATTCAAAAAGTTCTTTGGTGTGGGCCTTTTTTGAGGCTAGTGCATCAGATCGCACAGCTGCTGTTTGCAACATATGTCTCAAGCGTATATCGCGTGGCCAAAACATCAGCCGCTTGGGTACCACATGCCTGACCAGACATATGTTGACCTGCCATGCAGCTCGTTGGCAAGCCTACCTCAAAGACCCACACCAAAGAACAAAGCGGACCTCTCCTTGCACCGCATCAGCTGGGATCTCCAACCCCACTATAACTTCAGTCCTCTCTGAAACATGCACTGAGAGGAATGAAGGTGTAGAATTAGGTGTGTCACAGCCAAGTACTTGCGGCCACTCTGCTAGCAGTACACCGACGTCCGATTCTAGCAGGCAAATTTCCCTGCCCCAGCTGCTGGACTGTCGAAAGAAGTTCACTCCCAGCCATCCACATGCCCAGCGGTTGAATGCTAGCTTGGCTAAATTGCTAGCGCTTCAACTGCTGCCTTTTCAGTTGGTAGACTCGGCCCCCTTCCGTGAGTTTGTGCAATGTGCGGTTCCTCAGTGGCAGGTTCCCAAACGCCACTTTTTCTCACGGAAGGCTATTCCGGCTCTCTACCGGCATGTGGAAGGCAATGTCTTGGCCTCGCTGGACAGGGCGGTCAGCGGTAAGGTGCATATTACCGCTGACTCATGGTCCAGCAGGCATGGACAGGGACGTTACCTTTCTTTCACGGCCCATTGGGTCACTCTTTTGGCAGCTGGGAAGGATGCAGGACAAGGTGCAGTAGTGTTGGAGGTTGTTCCACCGCCACGCCTCCAAAATGCTACTACTGGTTGTGACACACCTCTCTCCTCCACCCCCTCCTCTTCTTCTTCCTCCATGGCCTCTTCCTGTGGTTTGTCCTCGGAACCAGCGGTGCTCCGTAGGCGTTCACGGGGCTACGCAAGTACGCAGGCAAAAAGATGCCATGCCGTGCTTGCGCTGGTGTGTTTGGGGGACAGAAGCCACACTGGGGCAGAGGTCCTGTCTGCTCTGCAGGGCCAGGCCGAGAGGTGGTTGACGCCACGCCAGCTTAAGCCAGGAATGGTGGTTTGCGACAATGGCACCAACCTCCTCTCCGCCCTCCGACAGGGACAACTGACCCATGTGCCCTGTGTGGCTCACGTCCTTAACCTGGTGGTGCAGCGGTTCTTGGGCAGGTACCCGGGCTTACAGGATGTCCTGAGGCAGGCCAGGAAAGTCTGTGTGCATTTCCGCAGATCTTATAATGCCAGTGCTCGCCTGGCTGAGCTGCAAAAGGAGTTGAACCTGCCCAAGAACCGCCTTATATGTGACATGCCCACCAGGTGGAACTCAACGTTGGCCATGCTGCAGCGGCTGCACACGCAGCAGAGGGCCATCAATGAGTACCTGTGCGACTACGGCACCAGGACAGGGTCAGGGGAGCTTGGTTTTTTTTCTCCACGCCAGTGGGGCATGATCAGGGATGCATGCACTGTCCTGGCACCATTTGAGGAGGCCACGAGGATGGTGAGCAGTGACAGTGCATGCATCAGTGACACTGTACCTCTTGTCCACCTGTTGGAGCACACGCTGCGTGGAATAATGGACAGGGCACTTGAGGCAGAACAGAGGCAGGAAGAGGAGGACTTCCTTGCCTCTCAAGGCCCCCTTTACCCAGACAGTGTTCCTTCTGTCCCACCCATCACACAGGAAGAGGAGGAGGAGGAGGAGGAGGAGGATTGTGTCAGCATGGAGGTGGAGGCTGGCACTCAGCATCATCAGCAGCAGTCTTTTAGGGATGATTTACAGTCCCAAGAAACCAGTGGACTTGTACGTGGCTGGGAGGAGGTGGCTGCGGATCATGTCGTCCTTAGTGACCCAGAGGACTCCGGAGCGAATGCCTCAGCAAACCTACGCTGCATGGCCTCCCTGATCCTGCAAAGTCTGCGGAAGGATCCTCGTATTCTTCGGATCAAGGAGAGGGACCATTACTGGCTGGCCACTCTCCTTGATCCACGGTACAAGGGTAAGGTTGCGGACCTTATGTTACCGTCGCAGAGGGAGCAGAGGATGAGACAACTCCGGGAGGCCTTGCAGAAAGGTCTGTGCAACGCGTTCCCAGAGACTGGGAGGTTACAAACTCCTGGTCCTGGACAACGAGTTGCTGAGGCTTCGGCCAGTCAAAGAAGGAGCGGTGGGGAAGGTGGCCGTCTGACCGATGCGTTCAGACAATTCTTTAGTCCGCAGCCCCAAAGTATGATCGGTTCCAGCAACCATCGCCAGCGTCTGATAAACATGGTGCAGGAATATCTAGGGGCAAGGTCAGACTTGGACACCTTCCCCACCGAAAATCCTCTGGCTTACTGGGTCTTGAGGATGGATCACTGGCCAGAGCTTGCACAGTATGCAATTGAGCTACTGGCCTGTCCTGCATCCAGCGTTCTTTCGGAACGCACATTCAGTGCTGCTGGAGGATTTGTCACGGATCACAGGGTGCGCCTGTCCACCGACTCGGTTGATCGACTGACTTTCATCAAGATGAACCAGTCTTGGATCACCACCAGCTACCACACACCTGATGCTGATATAACAGACTAATTGATTTTAACATGTCACATCCCTTCAAGACTGATGCTGATGCTGAGTGCCTGTGCTGTTATGTTGACTGGCTATCCTCCTCCTCCGAGTCCTCAATGATACGATTGATGATGATAGCTTGGAAGATCATTTTTGTTTATGGGTGCCGCCACCAGTGGCTAAGGCCCAATTTTTCAGCCCCTGTTTTACAGGGGCGTGTAATTACAATTTTTTTAGCAATAATTTGCCATAGGGCTCATTGCTGTGCTCCAAGTACAGTATCTGTGAGGGGTTGGAGTGTTGTGGCACCAGTGCCTAAGGCCCAATTTTTCAGCCCCTGTTTAACAGGGGCGTGTCATTACAATTTTTGAAGCAATACTTTGCAACAGGGCTCATTGCTGTGCTCCAAGTACAGTATCTGTGAGGGGTTGTAGTGTTGTGCCACCAGTGCCTAAGGCCCAATTTTTCAGCCCCTGTTCAACAGGGGCATGCAATTACAATTCTTGATCTAATAATTCACAGCAGGGCCCATTGCTGCACCCACCAAGAGTAACTCTGAGGGCTTACAGTGTTGTGGCAACGCCACCACCACCACGAAAGGCCCAATTTTTCAGCCCCTGTTCAACAGGGGCATGCAATTACAATTCTTGATCTAATAATTCACAGCAGGGCCCATTGCTGCACCCACCAAGAGTAACTCTGAGGGCTTACAGTGTTGTGGCAACACCACCACCACCACCACCACCACGAAAGGCCCAATTTTTCAGCCCCTGTTCAACAGGGGCATGCAATTACAATTCTTGATCTAATAATTCACAGCAGGGCCCATTGCTGCACCCACCAAGAGTAACTCTGAGGGCTTACAGTGTTGTGGCAACGCCACCACCACCACCACCACGAAAGGCCCAATTTTTCAGCCCCTGTTCAAAAGGGGCATGTAATTACAATTCTTGATCTAATAATTCACAGCAGGGCCCATTGCTGCACCCACCAAGAGTAACTCTGAGGGCTTACAGTGTTGTGGCAACACCACCACCACCACCACCACGAAAGGCCCAATTTTTCAGCCCCTGTTCAACAGGGGCATGCAATTACAATTCTTGATCTAATAATTCACAGCAGGGCCCATTGCTGCACCCACCAAGAGTAACTCTGAGGGCTTACAGTGTTGTGGCAACACCACCACCACCACCACCACCACCACGAAAGGCCCAATTTTTCAGCCCCTGTTCAACAGGGGCATGCAATTACAATTCTTGATCTAATAATTCACAGCAGGGCCCATTGCTGCACCCACCAAGAGTAACTCTGAGGGCTTACAGTGTTGTGGCAACGCCACCACCACCACCACCACCACGAAAGGCCCAATTTTTCAGCCCCTGTTCAAAAGGGGCATGTAATTACAATTCTTGATCTAATAATTCACAGCAGGGCCCATTGCTGCACCCACCAAGAGTAACTCTGAGGGCTTACAGTGTTGTGGCAACGCCACCACCACCACCACCACGAAAGGCCCAATTTTTCAGCCCCTGTTCAAAAGGGGCATGTAATTACAATTCTTGATCTAATAATTCACAGCAGGGCCCATTGCTGCACCCACCAAGAGTAACTGTCAGGGCTTACAGTGTTGTGGCACCAGCACCACCATCAAAGGCCCAATTTTTACTACCACTGTTCAACAATTATATGTAATTAAAATTCCTGATATAATAGTTGACAGCAGGGCGTTCCAGCACCAACCAAGAGTAACTGTGAGTGCTTACAGTGTTGTGCCAACACCAACAACTAAGGGGCCTATTTCTGCAGAGTATATACGGCAGGTCCCTACTTTCAAACATCCAACTTACAAACGACTCCTACTTGCAAACGCAAGAAGACAACAGGAAGTGAGAGGAAATCTACCACTAGGAAGGAAAATTCTCTCCTGTAAGAATAAATATGGGAGAAAGGTGTCTCCTCTGTACTGATGCTTTATCAGCAATCCTTGTTTCAAGAAAAACACCACATTTCAAAAACAGTTGTCATTGGGACGGAAAGTGAGGTGAAATGTTCTGAACAGGGGCACAGACAGCAAAACAAATGTTACAGGGGTGATAACCCTTACCTATGTTTTCCAAAAAGTTTAAAAATAGATTTTTGGGCTGGAGCTACACTTCAACAATGTACCTGTTCAAAATTACAAACAGATTCTACATAAGAACAAACCTACAGTCCCTGTCTTGTATGCACCGCCTGTATACGGCTGTTCAGAGTATATAGGGCCTTTTTTATTTTATGTGCGGGGTTCCCCTTAATATCCATACAAGACCCAAAGGGGCTGGTAATGGGCTGGGGTAGGGGGGGGGGTCATGGGGTAGCTATGCCATTTTTCTTAAAGATTTTCATCCATATTACCGGGACCAGACATTACATTAAAGCCGCAAGCAGTTTTAAATGGCTTTTTTTTCCTTTAGAAGTGTCATTTTGTGCAGGGACAGTTCTAAACACGGGAAACACGTGGCACTTCACAGGCATACTTTAGACACCCCCCAGGTACGATATTTAAAGGAATATTTGACTTTTTTTTTTTCACTTTATGCATCATTAAAATGACTGCTCCCGAAAAACGACCGTTTTTAAAACTTCTTTTTGCATTGATACATGTCCCCTGGTGCACAACCCGGGTTCCCAAACCCTTTTTAGGACAATAACATGCATAATAGTTGTTATAATTAGCACTTTAGAATTCGAACGTTCGCATCCATTGTATTTAATAGGGTTCTAATGTTCGTACGAACTTTCGGTCCGTTCGCGGGTTCTGGTGCGAACCGAACCCGGGGGTGTTCGGCTCATCACTAACCAGGAGGACAAAAACAGAGTAAGCATGGCTAATGATGGTAAATGGGTTGTCATTCACATGAATCTCATAAAAAGTTGAATTTTTCAAGATCAAATGTAAAGTCAACAGGTACTTTGAACAATGGTTTGCTCATTGATCAGGATTAAAAGTCTTAGAATTGAGTTACATAAACAACATCGTTTTTAGAAGCATTAAAAATACAGCTACATTTCTGAACATTAATTTTATATTGGTACATTAATGTTATATTGGTACATTGGGTAGCTAAAATTTAGAAAAAAAAAAAAAGTTTACAAAGTCATAAATGTATGACTCATTATAGTGCCTTTTTTTCTAAACATTGGAATTACTTTATATTTCATATTACCCATATAAGTTCACTTTGAATAGAATGTTTTCCAAGAAGAGGCTGTAAAAGAGCATGATGTTTCAGAACCATGGACAGCAGCACACACAGATAAGCAACTAAATGATACCTAAAGCCTCGTACACACGGTCGGACTTCCATCGGACTTTTCCGTGGTTTTTTGTCCGAACGGAGTTGGTCGGGAACACCCATAGCATACACACGCTCTGACTTTTCTGCAAACTTTCTTAAAACTTCTTACAACATCACTTGTTTTTTCTGCTCTTTTCTGATCTTTACTGCCACCCTTTGGTCAACTTCTGCTATTGTTGGTTGCTTTTAACATTGGTTGTTTTGTCCATCGGACAAAAGTCCTATGGTTTTCTGTACACACGGCGGGACTTTGCTCCATAGGACTTTTGTTGGGCAAAAGTTTGTCCGTTCGCAGACCCAACTTTTGTCCGATGAAAACAAAACCAAACTCAAAAAAGTTTGTCCGATGGAGCGTACACACGGTCGGATTGTTGGTCCAACTTGCTTAAAACTAAGTTTGTTGGGCAAAAGTCCGACCGTGTGTACGGGCCTTTAAAGGGATTGCAAACCTTTGTGTTTTTTCACCTTAATGCATCTGTAGCGGGTATGTACTTTTAAATCTGGTGAAGACATCAGTGATGTCTCGTTCCCTGCAGCCCAGCAGGTGGCGCTGTCACTTTGGGCTGGGGTTGAACCATCGCTGCAGTGCCGTACCCTTTGTGACCTCTCGCAGCAGTTGTACGGCGGGGCGGGGAACCCGCTGTGCTTGCTGGGAGAGGGTGTAAAGGGGACGGACATCTTCGCCACGAGGTTGGAGTCCCAGGCACCTTCAGCCTGAGGGCTGCTGTTCGCGGTCGGTGTCCAGGCGGCCTAGGCCTGGACACTTGGAGTTCGTGTTCCATCCCAGACACCTTCAGTCTGGGGTGAGGTACTCAGCCGGAGGTCTGGGGCTCAGTACCTTCCGCTGGGTCCCGCGAGGGAGGGATTGTCCTAGGGTGCCCCGGGAGTTGGGCACCCGAATCCAGAGGCGTAAGGGACCGGAGGAGGGATTCATCCGAAGATCTGGTGCAGCATATTGCCAGTGCCGGGTGAACCTCTGGAGACCGCCCGGAGGGATATCTTTCCCGAACAGGGGCCAAGTTCATAGAGGAAGGTGGTTCACATTCTATGACCGGTGGCAGCGGTCCAACTATTCAACTCAGGTCAGTGGCAGGGACCTGCTATTAGGCCTGTGGCAGGGGCCTCAACCAGTGGCGGCTGGTGCTCAAATTTTTTGGGGGGGCGCAAACAAACTGAAAAAAAAAAATCATCAATTGCCGCCACTGTGCCCATTAAAACACAGCCACTGTGCCCAAACGCCACTAGTTTTTCCCCAAATGCAGCCAGTTTCCCCCCAATATACAGCCAGTTTCCCCCCCAATAATACAGCCAGTTTGTCCCGCAATAATACAGCCAGTTTGTCCCCCAATAAAACAGCCAGTTTCTCCCCCATATGCAGCCAGTTTCTCCCCCATAATGCAGCCAGTTTCTCCCCCATATGCAGCCAGTTTCCCCCCCATATGCAGCCAGTTTTCCCCCCATATGCAGCCAGTTTCTCCCCCATAATACAGCCAGTTTCTCCCCCATATGCAGCCAGTTTCTCCCCCATATGCAGCCAGTTTCTCCCCCATATGCAGCCAGTTTCTCCCCCATAATACAGCCAGTTTCTCCCCCATATGCAGCCAGTTTCTTCCCCAAATGCAGCCAGTTTCTCCCCCATATGCAGCCAGTTTCTCCCCCATATGCAGCCAGTTTCTCCCCCATATGCAGCCAGTTTCTCCCCCAAATGCAGCCAGTTTCTCCCCAAATGCAGCCAGTTTCTCCCCCATATGCAGCCAGTTTCTTCCCCAAATGCAGCCAGTTTCTCCCCCATATGCAGCCAGTTTCTCCCCCATATGCAGCCAGTTTCTCCCCCAAATGCAGCCAGTTTCTCCCCAAATGCAGCCAGTTTCTCCCCCATATGCAGCCAGTTTCTTCCCCAAATGCAGCCAGTTTCTCCCCCAAATGCAGCCAGTTTCTCCCCCATATGCAGCCAGTTTCTCCCCCAAATGCAGCCAGTTTCTCCCCCATAATACAGCCAGTTTCTCCCCCATAATACAGCCAGTTTCTCACCCATAATACAGCCAGTTTCTCCCCCATATGCAGCCAGTTTCTCCCCCATATGCAGCCAGTTTCTCCCCCAAATGCAGCCAGTTTCTCCCCCATATGCAGCCAGTTTCTCTCCCATATGCAGCCAGTTTCTCCCCCATATGCAGCCTGTTTCTCCACCATATGCAGCCAGTTTCTCCCCCATATGCAGCCAGTTTCTCCCCCAAAATGCAGCCAGTTTCTCCCCCAAAATGCAGCCAGTTTCTCCCCCATATGCAGCCAGTTTCTCCCCCATATGCAGCCAGTTTCTCCCCCATATGCAGCCAGTTTCTCCCCCATATGCAGCCAGTTTCTCCCCCATAATACAGCCAGTTTCTCCCCCATATGCAGCCAGTTTCTCCCCCAAATGCAGCCAGTTTCTCCCCCATATGCAGCCAGTTTCTCCCCCATAATACAGCCAGTTTCTCCCCCATATGCAGCCAGTTTCTTCCCCAAATGCAGCCAGTTTCTCCCCCATATGCAGCCAGTTTCTCCCCCAAATGCAGCCAGTTTCTCCCCCAAATGCAGCCAGTTTCTCCCCCATATGCAGCCAGTTTCCCCCCCATATGCAGCCAGTTTCTCCCCCATAATACAGCCAGTTTGTCCCCCAAATGCAGCCAGTTTCTCCCCCAAATGCAGCCAGTTTCTCCCCCATAATGCAGCCAGTTTCTCCCCCATAATGCAGCCAGTTTCTCCCCCAATATACAGCCAGTTTGTCCCCTATATGCAGCCAGTTTCTCCCCCATATGCAGCCAGTTTGTCCTCATAATGCAGCCAGTTTCTCCCCCCCCCAGCCCTGCACTTACCTTCCTCGAGTCAGCGCCGTCCTTCTTCCATCCTCGATGTCTACTCCCGCCCTCGATGTCACTTCAGCCAATCAGGTTACCGGTAACCAGACCCGGTGAACCTGATTGGCCAGGGAACGCACCCCTGTGCGTCCTCTCATTAGGTATTTAGAAGCCGATTACAGCCCTCAGGCTGTAGTCGGGAAGCCTATCAGAGCCTGCTGGCTCTGATAGGCACTTCTAAAGGCCAATCAAACGCTGTGATTCAGATGGCCGGCGCTCAAGGGGCCGGCCATCTGAATAGTGGGCGGCAGCAATACATAGGTTCATGCAATGCATGAACCTATGTATTGTTGTGGTGAGTGACGGCCGGGCGCAGAAGCGAGCAGTAGCGGCGCTTCTGCGCCCACTATGGTCGCGCCGCCATGTGTAAAAAAAAGACATAAAAAAAAAAACTCTTAAAGGGCCCGTTTTTTTTTGGTGACCACAGGAGGGGGGGGGGGGGGCGGCGCCCGGGCGCCCCCTATGGACGGGCCGCCACTGGCCTCAACAGTTCATCCGGTCGGTGGCAGCGACCAAAACTCACGGTCTGTGGCCAGGCCTATTCGCTAGCAAAGGAATAGGAGAGTTAATTTGTGCCTGGGCCTACTCGTATCCACACCCCTGTCTGTCTGTTACTAAAAGTTCAACTAATTGTGTTCACCCAGAAAGCAGAGAAATAAAAGAGTGTTGGACTTTTGATTGGTGTGGGACTCTATTATTGGCAAACACATCTCCATGGTACAAGGAGAGGCTTCGTATGCAGTGAACAGACCTGGAAGTAATTCAATTGACTTTGCTCAACCCTCATACACATACGAGGGGAGAGCTTGGCGTAGTGTTCCTGCACTCTCGTCTCTCAGGTACCCCTAGACACAAGCCACTCAAGCGAGAAAACCGTGAGGGAGAGTGTGGCTCCGCTACACATCCTATGCATTAAGGTGAAAAAACACCTCGCTGTCACCAGCCCCCCCGAGCCCCCGTTTTACTTACCTGAGCACCGAATCTCCGTGGGTGCGTTGCTTTCCCCCAGCTTCCGTCGGCTCTTCATTGGATGATTGATAGCAGCACAGCCATTGGCTGCCACTGCTGTCAATCAAATCAATGTCGCGGAGCACTGGGGGGCGGGGCCGAGTCATACACTTGGCCGCTGAGTGTATCACACAGGAGCACGCCCGCAAGGTAACCCCCTCAGGAGACAGCTTCCCAGAGGAGGTTAGCTCTTGCGGGGAGGAGCTGAGAGAGCCGCCGTGGGACCCCAGAAGAGGACGATCGGGGCCACTCTGTGCAAAACGAACTGCACAGTGGAGGCAAGTATGACATGTTTTTTTTTTTTTTTAAACCTGAACCTTTAGTGTCACTTTAATGCTGGGTTCACACTATTGCAAATTTGATGCAGGGCAAATCTCATAGCAGGAGATTGTGACCAGCTCTCTATGGAGCCGGTTCACACATCTCCGCAGTGGCTCCAGTGCGAATTGCACAGGAGTCCTGTGCGTCTTTTGGTCCATTTCAGGTCCAAAATTTGGGCTGAAATCGGAGTGAATGGAGACACACTTGTGTGAACCCAGTCTAAAATCACAGATCATTGAACCTTTCCTGAGTCCTCGTCACCAATAATACAATGCATATTTTGTGGATTTCCCCTCAGAGATATCTATTGATCACTGACCAAACTGAGTAGATACTATTCCCTGTACTCCTCTGAGAAATTTCACATTATACGCACTACTAAGTAAGGCTCAAGGATGGGCTTGAGCACCTATACTTTAAACAAATTCACTTTATCTGTACTATCCTCTCACATTTTTTCAATTTTTTTATTTAATCAAAGGACATGATACAGAGACATATTTCAGGCACTATACAATCTTAACCCGCCATACAACGTAAACCTACATTACATTGTGTGAAACGTTGTACAACCTATATGGCTATGCATATATTGGCTAGCTAGGAAATCCTGTCAATTTCATATTTTGCAAATCATTTCCCAGGCCCCCCATACCCTCCGCTGGGGTACCCCCCCCTGTAACCAGCCCCCATAAATTTATGTTTTATATACAGATACAGAAAGATAGTGTAAGATAGAAATAAAATAGCATTGAAGAAACATCCTGTCAAAAAAATTAAAAACAGAAAGGGAGGAGAGTGGAGAGAGAAGGTAAGTACACCATCCAGGGCAAGTATAAAGCCCCGTACACACGCTCAGACTTTTTGCCAACAAACTTCATTTTGAGCAAGTTTGCCAAAAAATCAGACCGTGTGTACGCTCCATCGGACAAACTTTTTGTGTTTTCATCGGACAAAAGTTCGGTCTGCAAACGGACAAACTTTTGGCCAACAAAAGTCCGATGGAGCAAAGTCCGATCGTGTGTACAGAAAACCATCAGACTTTTGTCCGATGGACAAAACAAATAATGTTAAAATCAACCAACAATAGCAGAAGTTGACCAAAGGGTGGCGGGAAAGAGCAGAAAAGAGCAGAAAAACCACGTGATGTTGGAAAAAGTTTTGGGAAAGTTCGCAGAAAAGGCCTGTGGTGTGTATGCTATGGGTGTGCCCGGCCAACTCCGTTCGGACAAAAATCCACGGAAAAGTCCGATGGAAGTCCGACCGTGTGTACGAGGCTTAACCATCGGTAGGGGAGTTGGAGGCCCCAGCCTCAAGTTATAAAAAAGGGACTTCCCTTCCTCCGAGACTATAAATATATTCCATTGGGCCCACGTTTCTAAATAAATCTCATGTCGGTTTTGGGACGATAGTAGTAAATCTTCCTTCTTATTCACCTCTTCAATCCGTGTAAACCATACAAAGATTGTTGGAGGTCTCGTATCTCTCCAATGCCGTGCAATACATGCTCTGGCGGCGTTGATAAGATGTCGCAAAATAGATTTGCTGTACATTTTCCCCGGTATGTTCGAGACATGTAGCAAAAATAGTGCCGGATCTTCCGGGAGATTGTACTCCGTGAATTTCTGTGCTATCCGCCGTACCTCCTTCCAGAAGTACTCCAGCCTCGTATATGACCAGAAAACATGGAGTAATGTCCCTCTTTCCTCTTGACACCTCCAACATTTGTCGGAGATCGCCGGGGAATATTTGTTGAGTATTGAGGGCGTACGATACCATCTTGTTATAATTTTGAAATTAGTTTCTTGTACCCGTGTGGATATTGAGGATTTTAACGCTAAATTTATATTCTGCCTATGTAGTGTCTGAGTAAACGTCCTACCTAGTATCATTTTGCACTTCCTTATATAGGGTGGGACATACTCGTCTGGAGGGGCAACCAGTATTGCATACATTTGCGAGAGTATGTGAGAGCAGGGGCCCATCTCCTCACATAATTGTTCTAGGGGAGTCAAAGGTCGTTGGAATCTCTCCGGGGGTGGCAGTGTATTAAAAAAATGTTGTGACTGGGCTCCAGTCCAGAAATCCAGTCGAAAGCGTCCATTGGATGAGGTTAATTCACACATTGAAGGCCACGTCCCTGTCGTTGGTTGTACAAAGTGCGAGGCCTGGTAACACTGCGAGTCCAAAAGTTTTCTAAATGGTCCCTTCTGTAGTCCCGGTGGGAAACGCGGGTTCCCCACAATAGGATACAGGGGGGAGTTCTCTGGTGATAATAGAGTATTAGAACTTATTTGAGAGCAAATACGCAGAGTGGGACCCAAAGTTGGGTGCTTTTTAAGTGCGGAACCTAGGTCTCCATAGCACCAAACCGCACAATGCAATGGGACATCACTCTGTGATTGCTCTATCTTTGGCCATATTTTAAGACTTGCATGCCTGCACCAGTCTATTAATCTCACCATATGAACCGCCTGATAATATTTCTGCATATCTGGTACCGCTAACCCCCCATATTGTTTAGGCATAGTCATTAAACGTTGTTGTAATCTAGGCCTTTTATGCGCCCAGATAAATTCAGTTATCGCATTAACCTGTTTGAAAAATTCCGGGGGTATATGAATAGGTAAAGTTTGAAAAAGGTAGGAAAATATAGGCAAAATTGACATTTTTATTATATTACATCTACTGAACCAAGAAAAAGTAGGATTTTTTTACTCACCGTAAAATCCTTTTCTCTGAGTTCATGAACGGACACAGCTTCCTATTGACAAATGGGTATTATCCTTCATTTAGGAGTGACTAGGCAGAAAAACTTGTAAAAAGTGTTATATCACACCTTCTACAGCACCGCCCAGGGGGTGGACCCTCTGCGTATAATCCCTCTCTCTGCACCTCGCAGATCAGTTTGTCAAAAAGCAGTACAAACTTAAAACTATGGGTGGGTGCTGTGTCCGTCCATGAACTCAGAGAAAAGGATTTTACGGTGAGTAAAAAATCCTATTTACTCTTTCGTTCATGGACGGACACAGCTTCCTATTGACAAGTGGGACATCCCAAAGCAGTGTCAAAAATGAGAGGTGGGAACAGCATTACAACAATACCTTGCGGCCGAAAGAAGCATCCGAAGATGCACACACATCAACTTGTAAGTTTAGTGAAAGTGTAAATGGACGATCAGGTCGCCGCCTTACACACCTGGTGAAATAGACGCTAGATGCTCTCAGAGCTCGGGCAGCGTCCAAAAAATACAACGTCGTCTCCTAGGATTCGACGGATGAAGACACAAGGATGGCAGTACAATGTCTTCCTTGAGATAGAAGGTCGAACGACCCTAGGAAGAAAAGAAGGCTGCGGATGCAGCACCACCTATCCTTGTGGAAGATCAGATAAAGAGCCTTGCATGACAAGGCTGTCGGTTCAGAAAACCGTCTTAACTGACGTAAACCAAGAGGCATCTCTTGCCCTGGTCAAATGCGCCGGGAAAGGGAGGCGCCTGACCCTTCATGGCGTAGGCCTGATCATGATCTGTCAGATCCACCTAGAGATGGTGGCCGACGAGACCGCTGGGCCCTACTTGGGACCAGTCACCGAAACAGACAGTGAGTCTGGACTCTGGAACGTAGCAGTACCAGACAAGCATTTTCTAAGAGTTTGGACAATGTCCAAGGAATGCAACGTTGTCAACTTAGGATTCGACGGATGAGGACACAAGGATGGCAGTACAATGGCTTTCTTGAGATAGAAGGTCGAAACACGACCTTAGGAAGAAAAGAAGGCTGCGGACGCAGCACCACCTTATCCTTGTGGAAGATCAGATAGGGAGGCTTGCATGACAAGGCTGCCCGCTCAGAAACGCGTCTTAACTGGCATAACAGCCACCAAAAGGACCACTTTCTGAGAAAGTGTCAACAAGGGAATCTCCCTGAAGTTCTCAGACTGAGGTTTCTGAGGCACTTAGAGGCCATGCCGTTAAAACCATTGACTGCAAGCAGGATGGCATATGGGACCCTGCGCCAGCAGGTCCTCTCGTAGTGATAGACGCCAAAAAGTACGTCTGCTACACAAGCCCCACGGAGGTAGTGGAGGGTGGCCCGGAGGGGCCGCCTGCCGAACCCACTGTACAAACGTTCTCACTAGAGAGTGAGCCACCACGGGTCGTTGAAAAAAACAGCCAGGGCAGATACCTGCCCCCTAATTGTACTTAAAGTAACATTTTTGGCCATTCCCTGCTGAAGAACAGGACTCTGGAACCAAATAAGTACACGGATGCCACCTCATTTCCTTACAATTGGATATGCAGGCCTTCCAAGTGCGATGGTAATCTTCCTAGGGGATGATTTCCGAGCACTCCTCATGTTAGAGATCACTGAGTCTGACAGGCCCGGTCTTTTAGCACCTGGCTCTCAAGCCATGCCGTTAAGCCAGTGACTGTAAAACAGGCTGGCGTATGGGACCTTGCGACAGCAGGTCCTTCCTTAGTGGTAGATGCCAAAAGGCGTCTGCTACCAGACGCACTAGATCGGTGTACCAAGGACGCCAAGGCCAATTCAGAGCAATTGGGACCATTGTAATTCTCTCTGCCTCCAGTCTGCGAAGCAGATGAGGAAGGAGCATCCGAGGAGCAAAGGCATAGATTAGTCGGCACTGACTCCGCAGTGCCATCCACGCATCTGTCGTGTTTGCCCATGGGTCTCTTGACCTGGCCACAAACCTCAATACCTTCCGATTGAGTCGAGAAGCCAGGAGATCTACGACTGGCATGCTTCCCCTCTGGTAAGGGAGCCCCCTTAGGAGGTGAGCAACCTCCGATGCTGCAGCAGAGCTGCTTGTTCCTCCCTGATGATTGACATATGCCACAACTGTGCCACAACACGTTCTGACTGGACGCCCCTGTAGCCTCTGAGACCATGTGGAGAGGCAAAGCCAGATCGCCCGGATTTCGGGCCATGATCTGCAATGGGATTCCTCCGGAGTCCAGCGACCCAGGTTGACTGAGCTCCTCAGACTCCTCTGCAACCGGGAAGACAGGCAGTCCGCCGTGACCACCATCTAGTAAAAAGGAAGGAACAACTTCCCAGACAGAAATGTCGGTAATGTCGGCCACCAACTAAGGGAGGTCCTGATTAGGTGGCTCACCCGGATTTCGATAATCCAGGGATGAAGGGCACTTGACCCTTCAGGACAGAGTTACCTTCTGTAACACTTGCTTGTGAAATAGTGCCTATGGTACTGCCTCCGAAGGAGGCTACCATGAGGCCCAGGACTCGCCTGCAAAGGTGGCGTGACAACCCCTCTTTGGGATGTCAACTGTCGCACTGCAGAGAGAGGTCCCTTCTTTCAGGAAACTCTCCTCAAGGGGTACCGAACCGCAAAAAAAAATTTGGGTTGCAAAAAAACCTTCAGTGGGTTTCCCCACTCCTTGTACAAAGGTTTATCAAGATAAAACACACAAGGAAACACCTTAGCAATGCGGGTCAGTTTACGGAACCCAAAGGGGACTGGTGTGTTTTCTGCTTCTACAGCATTCTCTAACCGTGGTAAGGTCAGATACCAAAAGACTTTTTGCGTGCTGACCTGGACTTGGAGTCATTCTCACTGTCCGACCGGTCACAGTCTGCAGTCTCTGATGTATCAGAATCCGGGCCATGAGCCACAGCCGGGCCTGGTTCTGCATCAGAATTATCCCCCGAAGATGGCTGGGGACAGGGGCGTTTACCACTCCCCGTGTTCCCATGCGCCGCTTCCACCTTGGCAACAAAAAACCTCCAGGGGCACGAGCTGCCAACTCAGGTGTTTCAGGGGAAAAAAAATGCCTGCTTCAGATGCCATGCTGACCCACACGCCTGACACCCACAGGGACTCAAGGCAAGGTATCAATAGGCCACCCTCCTAGCTGCTACAGAGATGCAGGGTCTCCCAGCGGACTCACCACCCTTGGAAAGGTACCGCTATTGCTGCTGTGTGCTCCGCCTGTGATGCTTTCCCACCGCTGCCTGTGTCAGTCTGATTCTTATTAGCGCTTCCCTGTGTGAAATTCGCAAACCACAAGAAAATGGCCACCGGACAGTCACCAGAGGCCAAACAGGCGTGGACCACCACAAATTTTTTTAAATGACAGCTACAGCGCAGCCCCGCTACAGATGGAGCCCCCTAGGTGACCCCCAGCACCCAGCAACCAACCTTAGCTCAGAGCCCAGGGAGGAGGGAAGGCAGGGAGAGAGGAAAGAAAGGGCCACAACCACTTACTTGATCTCTCCAGGAATGTCCAACCAAGTCACCCTGCCGAAGCAGGGGAGCTACTTACCTTTCCTGCGTGGATCATGCTGGAAGACATTCCGGACAGATCATCAACCGCGCACGGAGGTGACTGTCGGCCAGGCATGCTGTGATTGAGCCCTAGTGAACGATCGTATGCATGCCCTGGAGTGCGAGCTCACCGGCCAGGCTACTGCGACTCGGCCGTAAAGGTCAGCCGTAGCTGAGCGGTCCGATGCAAGTCCTGGAGCGTAAGCTCACCAGCCAGGCTACTGCGATTCGGCCATAAAGGTCAGCCGTAGCTGAGCGGTCCGATGCAAGCCCTGGAGCGTAGGCTCACCGGCCACCCGTAGAGTGACGGGCATGTAGTGGAAAACCCAGCGCGTAGCTAGGGTCGGCACATGTTTGATGACCGAAACTGGGGGGACTACAAGGATCGAGGATCCAGCCTGTCACCCAGTCGGCAGTTGATCGAAGATCGCAGGAAACAAAAAAACAAAACGTAGAAAAAAATCCCCCCAGACCAGTGGGCCAGAAGGGAGCCATGTCCTTCTTACTAGGCAGAAAAAAATGATCTGTGAGGTGCAGAGAGAGGGATTATACTCAGAGGGTCAGCCCCCTGGGCGGTGCTGTAGAAGGTGTGATGTAACACTTTTTACAAGTTTTTCTGCCTAGTCACTCCTAAATGAAGGATAATACCCACTTGTCAATAGGAAGCTGTGTCCGTCCATGAACGAAAGAGTAAAGGCCCTGGTGCCATTTAGAGAGTAGAATTCTCACTCTACTAAGTAAAGGTGGGAAATTCAGCCCATAGGTTTGGTCCAATTTAGGTGGAATCAACGTGCCCAGGTATTTAAGGCCCGTATTGGTCCATCTAAAATAAAAATTAATTTTTAAGGCATTCATTTGAGTCACCGTCATCGCTACGCCCATTGCCTCTGATTTAGACATGTTAATTTTTAAATTGGACAATGCACCGTATTGTTCCAGTTCTCTTAAAAGATTCGGCATGGATATAGGTGTACGTTTAATAAACTGTGATAAGCCGAGATCATGATGATCACCGCTTATCTCAGAGCATTGCCAGTTTAATAAACTGAGATCAGGAGCAGAGAACATGTTCTCCGCTTTTCATCACAGCACATGACCGTTTGGTCACAAAACGGCCAGTTTAATAAACTGAGACCTGAAGATCTCACGGCTCTTCCACTGAAATACCTCCCTTCCAGATTCACCAGCTCAGAGGTGGAGAATCTGGGAGAGAAGCTGGTGTGATTAGAGGAAGAAGGCTTATTTCTTCCTAATATCAGCACCAGTGGGTTAAAAATGAATATTAACAACAATATATATATATATATATAAATATATATATATATACACACACACACACACACACACAAGTGTGTGTATATAGATACATTATATGTGTGTGTGTGTATATATGTGTGTATGTATATATATATATATATATATATATATATATATATATATATGTGTGTGTGTGTGTGTGTGTGTGTGTGTGTGTATATATATATATACTGTATATATACACGTGTGTGTGTGTGTGTGTATATATATATATATACACACACACTCACACATATATATATACAGTATTTATATATATGTATACACACACATATATTCACAAACACATGAATATATATATATATATATATATTCATGTGTTTGTGTATATATACATATATACTGTATATATGTGTGTGTATATGTGTGTGTGTGTGTGTATATATATATATATACATACAGGATATATATATAGTTATCACGTCTGAAAACATGTAATTACATGTTCTTTTAAACTTTAGTTTCACTTTTTGAACTCGGCTGCACCGTAATCTCACAATATCTCACGAGATTACAGGCAGCCCACCCACTTTAACACAGATCTCAGCCATTTTCAGAGGAAACACTTCTCCTGTGTTCTCCCTCATAGAACTGAACTTCTCAGTTTATTAAACCAGCTGCAGAGGAGATATTTTTCCTCTGAGAACTGCCGAGAACTGAACTGAGAAAAAACTTCTCAGTTTATTAAACGGACACCATAACTGGTTTAGTAAGAGAAAATAATAGATCATCCGCATAAGCAGATACTTTATTATGTATGTCCCTATTTCTTATCCCCGTAATGTCCAGATTTTGCCAAACTTTACATAGAAATGGCTCCAGTGCGAGAGCGAAAAGTAGAGGTGATAGAGGACACCCTTGGCGTGTGCCATTCTCACATTTTTAACAATCAAGTAATAAACATTTAAAACAAAGTAAATTGTGTTAAGGTAGTAGAAAAATTGAATTATCATAGGATTTTAACAAGGAAAAGAAGAATATCATATTACACCAATAAAGTTTCACTCATGTTCCTTCCTAGTTTAAAGATTTATATCTGTAGGTTACCAGGCAATACCCAAACACTGAACAAGAACTGTTTCATTCTCAATCTTTTGTGGCTCTTTGACATTTTCTCTTTGTGCAGTCCAGCAGTTACAAACTCATACCACGTGTAGCTAATTGGGAAAAGAGTAGGTACTAGTTGAAAAGTCAAACTTCATGAATCATGAATAAAAAGTATGAACGGCTTGTATAATGATCTGTTATAACAAGCGTAAATATGACATTAAGAATTTGATTATATTAGGGCCAGTGAGTATCAGTGGGATCAGTTTAGGTCAGCTTTTGCTTTATTTTTATTCCTTAGTACAAGCCAATGTGAATACACACTAAATACATGACAGACATTGTTAATGCATAACAAATTAATTGAAAACACATGGTAAATTTATAGTAAACACAGTTCAAATGCTTCTCAGACACCAATATACTGTATACTAGCACTATAAATTCTATCCATAACATAAATCCTCTCTAGATGTACATGTATATTTTGAGAACATGAATGTGACAGCCCAGGCATTTTCTAAAATAAAAGGCACCATCTGACTAGTTGTTACAGGTAACAGCTCTTACTTTACCTCTATTGGGCTCTATTCACAGAATGAGCTTGCATGAGATATTTAGGTGTCAGGACACATTTTGCCTAAATTTTGCATGCAATCCTGAAACTTTCACTTCACTAGACTGTTTTGCGTAGAAATGCTGAAACGCTAAAAATGCTTGGTAAATACCACATGAAAAGCCATTACAATTTAATAACAGAAGAAAATAAATAATTAAACGCATGCAGAAATTAAGCAGTGGCCCAGGCACGTGGTATGTGTGGAATGTGTAATGGTTGTTAAGGAGTGGGTGGCTACCTCCGTAACAACCGATGAGTCATCAGCTGTCAGCAGGGTTCCCTGCTGCCAGCTGAAAGTAAAATTGCAGAAAATTAAAAAAATGTGGAGGGGGCGTGGCTTGCATGCGCTCGTGATGGCAATCTAAGCCGAGAGCTCTCCATGGCCGACCGGAGTTTAACAGCATACCGACAGGAATCCCGCGACTGCCGACCCGCAAACCCTGCTCAGAACTCGGAGGACTCCTTCCCGACCATGTCCCACAAGCGGAAGGACGATCGGTGCCCGAAGAAGCCAACGGCATTCTTCCTCCAGCCAGCTCCCAGGACGGAGCCTTCTCAATATGGCGCCACAGCACAGGCCTCGCGCTCTCCTGCCTCTTACACTGACCTCCCTGATGCTGACCCAGACGCTCAAGATGGAGGATTAGCCGCTACAACTCCTCTCCACTCGCCTCTACACAGCCCGACCTCCTTGAGCCCTGCTAAAGCCAGAATGAGGATGGATCCTCACCACCAGTCCAAACCCAGAGTGAGTACAGAGCTCCTCACAGAGACTTCCTCACTACTCCTGCAGTCACCCATAGCGGCCTTCCCCACCACAGGCCAGCCTGTCCTGGACACAACCATGAAGGACATGCTGATCTCACTGCATTCCTCCCTCATGGCGAATTTCTTCTCCCTTATTAACATGTTTTCTTCTGACATGCAGCATATAGATCACAGAGTACAGTAAATTGAAAACAAAATGGAGGAGTGTACTGATACTGTCAATGATCTGGTAGATGCGTATACAGGATAGAAAGATGACACAATGTGGATCAAAGCGAAGCTTGCGTATCTCGAAGACCGCTCGAGACGCAACAACCTCAAAATGCGCGGGGTCCCCGAATCCATTCCCCCCGCTGAGCTCCAAGCTTACGCTACCAACCTTTTCTCTGCTCTTGTGCCCGAATTGACACCCATGGAGCTCACCATTGATCGCATACACAGGATCCCCAAACCACGGCATCTGGAGGACTCGATTCCCAGAGATATCCTTACGAGAATCCATTTCTATCAAGCCAAATAACTGATTCTCTCCAAAGCACGGGCAATTGTCACCCTTCCCGCCCCATACAATGATATCCAGATTTATGCGGATCTCTCTCAACATACCCTCCAACTGAGAAGACAACTGAAAATGATTACCAAAGCCCTCAACAACCACAAGCTGACCTACAAATGGCGCCACCCAGCTACCATACTGATCACCCGAAATGGCGCATCCCACACAGTCTCCGACATAGCGAGTGGCTCCTCCACTCCTGGGGAATCATTCTGGAGCTCCCAGAGGACATCTGACTCACCTCTACGTCCACCAAACCACCCCGCTACGGGCAGCACCGTCAAGGAAACCTCAAAATGCAACCATAAATAACTTTTCCAGTCTACCACATTTCAAGCCAGCTATATCTCCGGCTCGGCCAAATGCTTAAATCTACACAGTTTCTGAACTTTTCCCCTAGTTTAGTCAGCAACTCTCTGAGTTTACCACTGCTGACCGGTCTATTTCTTGTACCCGCGTTTGTTTTGTTTTTTTGGTTTTTTTTCTTTTTCCTTACAGGACGACTAGTGCATCAGGAGATTATCTTCACCACCTAGCTACACGGTGTGCTACTACTTCTCCTAGTGTTGAATTACCATTGTCTCCACCCTCCAGAACCACGGACTGCCACCTGACCAACCTCCTCTGCATCTCATCTGGATCCACCCCAACAGGAACGAATTCTCGACTACCTAGCCACTACCTGGTCACCTACCCTCTGTGAACTCTACAATCGTAAGTCCTCTTGCATTTACACACAGCACTCAGTTTTCAGAACATGAATTTCTCTATACTCTCCCTCAATGCAAAAGGTCTTAACCACCCAGCCAAGCGTGCCTCAATGTGGCAAACAGCCTTGTCGCTTAAATGCAATGTCCTCTGCATACAGGAGACCCACTTTGCACAAGCTGCAACACCTTCTTGCACCCACAAAAACTTTCCCCATATATTCAAATCATCCTACGCGAAGAAGCAAAGAAGGGTGCTCATTGCTATTCGAGACTCTGTATCGTTCCAATTGAAATAATGTATCACAGACCGCGATGGTAGATTTATTATTTTATTATGCTCTATTGACAATAATCAATACACGTTGGTATCCATATATGCTCCTAACCATTGACAAATGTCATTCTTGAGACGGATAATCAAGGCGGCGAGGTCCATTCAACAGGGCCATCTCCTACTTTGCAGAGATTTTAACCAAGTACCAGATAACAAAATGGATTCCACCTCAGGTCCTAAGAGACATGAATCACCCCTGAGCAATTATATGGCTGCCAACAACTTATACGACGTGTGGAGTTGTTGTCATGCTGACGAACAGGATTACACATATCTCTCGCCGCGTCACAACACCTACTCACGGATAGACCTTTTTGTAACAGATAAGTGGCTATTGCAGAAAATATCTGCCTCCACCATCCACACTGTCACTTGGTCGGACCACGCTCCCATCAGCATTACCATGTCAAACAAATCCTCCCACCCCAACACCTACCTTTGGCGAGCCAATAACTTCCTCCTTCAGGACCCCACGTATGCACCTACAATTCAAAAAAGCCTCGAAGACTTTCTCTACCTTAATGCTGACTCTGTGGCGGACCCAGCGACAGTGTGGAATGCTCACAAGGCAGTACTTAGAGGTACCTTTATCCAATTGGGATCCCGGGCAAAAAAAAAAAAAAAGAGGGCGCAGCGTCTAGACCAACTGACGTCTGACTTAGCAACCTCAGAATCCCTCAACAAGACATTGGACCTACCTAGCCTCAGTGCTGGCCAAATTCGGTTTCCATGGCCAAATCTTCAAAGCGATTATGGCTCTATATACAACACTATCAGTACACGTATACATCTCAAACATCCTTTCCTCCCGCTTCCTAATAACTAATGGAACTAGGCAAGGATGCCCCCTATCACCCCTAATCTTTAACCTAGTAATGGAGCCCCTAGCAGAACATATCAGAACAAACGCAATGATTTCCGGTGTTCCCATCAATACATGCGACCACAAGATCAGCCTCTTCGCTGACGATGTAATCTTAATGATCACAAATCCCTTAACCTCCTTACCTGCAGTGCAAGAGACTCTTTCCTGGTTCAGCAAAGTCTCCTACTATAAAGTCAATGACACAAAATCCTCTAGCCTTAATCTAGGTATTGACGCAACATCTAGCAACCTCCTCCAAACACTCTACCCCTACGTATGGGTGGACAATAATATACCTTACTTAGGTATACATCTGACTAAATCCACTATAACTCTATTCCAATTAAACTATATTCCTTTCCGCACCAAACTACAAGACCTCACAAACTTAGCAAAATTTGAATTCTCATGGATAGGAAGGCTTGCGGCGTTCAAAATGCTACACTTACCCAAACTTCTTTATTTATTCAGAACCTTAGCAATTCCACTCCCAGCTACCTACCTTAAATCACTTCAATCTATACTCACCAAATTTATATGGCAAGGTAAAAAATCATCGCTCAGTTGGAGGAACAGGCTATATCGACTTTAATGATTACTATCTAGCCTCTATACTGACACAACTCAAGGAATGGCTACTACCTTCCCCTACCACAATCTGGGGTACTATTGAAGCGTCCTACATACCGGACCACCCCCTCTACCCTTGGCTTGCTAGTAGAGTTCTAGGAACCAGAACACCCACACATATCCCTCCCACCATGAAAGCCTCAATTAAAGCTTGGAAAGCACTAATTCACGCAGCCCACTGCTACCCCGACTCCACTATCCTAAAAATCACTATCAAAGCAATGTACCACATCATGGATTCAATATCCTTCACAGCATGGCAATCAAAAGGGCTACTATATATTAATGATCTCTTTGACAAAGACACCATCAAACCCTATCATACAATCCAACATGAATTCCATCTCCCTAGCTCTTTTACAAATACATCCGTACGAAACACTGCATAGCAACGTTCCCAATGTGGCCATACAAAATCCCTTCCTCAGCTTGGGTATACTACACCACTGACAAACCAAAAACTAAGGGTACATCGCTCTTTTACAACATCCTACAACGAAAACGCACCTTTATCAAAACTGCCCCTCTACTCAAGTGGGAAGATGACCTACAATGCACCTATACCGAATCACAATGGACCACAGCCTGTAATGCCAGATTCAAAGCCACTAACTTCTACTCCCTATTGGAATTCTCTATCAAACGAATGCTTCAATGGTATCTGACCCCTGACAGAATCTC
Source organism: Rana muscosa (assembly GCA_029206835.1). Classification (NCBI taxonomy): domain Eukaryota; kingdom Metazoa; phylum Chordata; class Amphibia; order Anura; family Ranidae; genus Rana; species Rana muscosa. The sequence goes on along the minus strand of CM055123.1, from coordinate 101,442,073 downwards.
TCGATTCCAGACCACAGCACCTAATCTATGCTGGAGACAGTGTGGTCAGAAAGGCGACATCCTCCAAACCTTTTGGGGATGCCCTAAACTGACAAACTTCTGGTTGAGTTCATTCAGACTTATATCCCAAATCGCTAAACACCACATACTTCCCTCTCCTAGCCTCGCACTCCTTTCTCTTAAAATTGAATCACTTCCGTATCACCCTAGACACATAACGACACATATTTTGTTAGCAGCTAAACTTAATATCACCAGAAGATGGAAAAACCCAGAACCTCCCACCCTACGGGAAGTATTGGATCTAACCCAATTACACTATGACTATGAACAAATCACAGCATCCCACTCAAGCAAACTAAATCAATTCACTCAGAAGTGGCAACCGTGGATAACCTGGAAAATGCTCAATCAATGAAATCTGTCCACTACCTTATTGTACTCCTGTAATCTCATTAATACTACTGTTAAAGTCCTGTTTCCCCCTCCCTTCCTTCCCTTTTTTCTATGTATCCTGTCACATGAACACCCAATAGGGGTAGGAGGGATGGTCCTCTTTGCAGGACACAGTGTGTTCCCAATATGGGGTGCTTGCAGAGGGAGACGACACCCTTCACCCTTCTTACACTCAGTAAGTGAATGTGATTACAGGGAATTAACATGCATATCAATTGGTCTTTGACATCCGTATTTAATTGCTGTATACCTCTACTGTACTCTTTAACATGACGGATACTGTTTTATTTTTCTGTTATTATTGTGAAAACCTAATAAAAATTCATTGAAAAAAAAAAAAAGTGAAAAAACAGTGTGCCCCCCCCCCCCCAAATCCATACCAGGCTCTTTGGGTCTGATATGGATTTTGAAGGGAAGCCCCACGCCAAATTGTTGAGAGCCCTCGGTGTGAGAAGACTTTTTTTCTTATTATGGGTCAGCGGTGGCAGCGTGATTGAAGATGGTTCTACACCAGGGGACATTTATTTTTATTTTTTAAACAAAGGAATTGTTACACTACACATTTTTTTAGTGAATCAGTAGTACTATGCAGTCCATACTCAATCACATAGGGGGGCTGGGATCTGGGGGGCCCCTTGTTAAAGGGGGTTTCCAAAATTCCAATGAGATGAGCCCCCTGCCCTTCGCAGATCCCCACAACCACTGACCAGGGTTGTGGGGAAGAGGCCCTTGTTCCCATAAACATGGGGACAAGGTGCTTTGGGTGGGGGGGCACCTGCCTCAAAGCTCCCCCCCATGTTGAGGGCATGTGACCTGGTATTGTTCAGGAGGGAGTCCCCTTCCTTCCTGACCTGCTGGGCTGCATGCTCGGATAAAGGTCTGGTATGGATTTTGGGGGGGGGGGGGGGACTACGCGTCATTTTTTTCAATAATGTTGGCGTGGGGTTCCCCTCAAAATCCATACCAGACCAAAAGGGCCTGGTATGCATTGGAGGGGGCATGTCATTATTTTCTGATTAACAATTCTTTGTGTTACATTCAGCTGTCAGCAGGGAACCCCGCTGCCAGCTGATGACTCATCGATTGTCAAGGACGTGGCGGCTGCCCACTCCTTAACAATGCTAATAAATAAGACAGCTAGTGCCAGGTGTATTACTGCATGTTACTGCATGTTTTCACTACCAATATACTGTAAGACTTCATAAAATAACTCATGCAGTATTAAAGTAGCGTTTTTTGGTGAATGACAAAAAACTTTTTGAAAAACGCTGAACGGTATTTTACTGCATTGAAGGGGAAACATACCACTTTGTGAATGGAGCCCTTTGTATTTTAGGGCCGAGACAAGGAAAGAGGGAGGTGCAGCTGCCCAGGTGTAGTGATTTAATGCGGAAGTTGGCATCATGGGAAAACATTGGTCATCAATGCTTTCCTACATACATACAGCATTCTCGCTCCTCTGCTTGCCTAGACAGTGGCTGTTTCCCTCCAACTTTCTCAGTTACACTGTACCCTATGTCTCTGTGACATCAACAGCTTTGACCCCTAGCCTTGTTTTTTTTTTGCTCTCCCTGCCTTGAACGATTTCTCACTCTAGTCTAGCCCATTCCTTTCCTGTATAGTGATTCCTCTACCTGTGCCCTTTCACTCAGGTCCCCTCCCCTCTAGTTTAGTTCCACCACCAAATTTCTCAACTGCAATGAGTGGTGCTCTATTGCTGTCACTTTGAAGTAGATGTGGGCACTAAATACTGTTTCTACATATCTCCCGCCACAGGCAACACTCTTTCAGGCTTGATATAGCTTTGTAGACATTCATTATTTTAGCTTCTGTTAAGGCCTAATTTACAGGAACGCATAGTGGCTTCTGTGTGCTGAGGTCTAAGGATGGCCGAGTGGTTGCACATGTTGTGTGCGACCACCAGTACAAGTGTATGGCTGTACACAGCTGTGCTCCGGTAAACGCTAATGGCTTATAAATTGACATTTACCCGTGCATGCGCGTACAGTGCTTCTCCCCAAACATGAAAGTGCTGTACACCCGTGTTTAGGTAAATGCCAATGCAAAAGTCATCAGAATTTACCAGAACACAGACCCATTTAGCCACTCATTTGTATTGGTGACTGTACATGGCACGTGTCACTCCCCGTGCATTAGAAAACAACGGGCATCTAATGCCTTAGCAAACAGGAGCCACTAAGTGCCTAGTGCATAAGGCCTAACACTGCCAAATGTTTTCCCTGTAATCTTCATTCTCATCTTTGCAGATTTTTTTGCTCAGGAGCTTTGTTTTTGATTCCATTAAACACCCTGGCATATTGTCTAATAAAGCCTTTTTTGGAAGCAATCCAAATGGCTGTGTGCCTTGTGATCATTGTGATGACCAAGCACAGTAAATCACAAACTTAAACATTAAAGCGGATTTCCACCCAAAAATTTAACTTCTGCTTTAAGTGATGGTGACCCCCTTGACATGCCACATTTGGCATGTCATTTTTTTTTGCGTTGGGGAACAGATATCCTCTTTTTAGGGGCATCCAGCTCCCACTTCTTCCCGAGGTCTACGGCGCCGGAAGGAAGTTCACCTTTCCTCCTCCCTCCCTGCAATCTTCTGGGATACGTCACAGGTCCCAGAAGATTGCCCGGCCCGTCACAGCACACAGTGCATGCCCGGCTGTGAAGCCACAGCCGGGCGCACACAGTAGTGATTCCGGCACCGCAGAGAGTAGGGGGAGAGGAGCAGGGCTTTGTTCGCCTGCATCGCTGGACCGTAGGACAGGTGAGTGTCCGATTATTAAAAGTCAGCAGCTACACTTTTTGTAGCTGCTGACTTTTAAATGGGTGGAACTCCACTTGCTGGTGCACTTTGCAACCATTAAATATGTTTTGGTTAGATAATACTGGCTGGAGGTACAGAGGACCTCTCAAAAGTTTACAGTCTTTCCAATACCAGATGACCCCGCCTTTTTCCTGCTCCACTGTTCACAAATCCCACGGCAGGCAGAATGAAACTGGTTATGATAATAAAATAAAAACCTGGTTCCGTTTCATGTATTCATTTTGATAAGGCCCTCGTCACAGTAGTGATCCTGTTAGTGATGGCAATTGTCCAGAGATAGGACAAAGAAAACACTCATTCATTGCTATGGCAGAAGAGCCATGAGGGTGATAATGTTTTTGTTGTACAGATGAGTTACAATGCAGTGGTGAAGAGAGAAAATGGAGGTTGGTGAGGCTTCCAGCTTCACAGACAGGGAAGGGTCATGGGAGCATTGGTGAGGGGAAGGCTCAAGCAGCTGGTCTGCAGAAGTGGAGGTAAAGAGCCATGAAGTCGATGTCATTAGTTGAAAGGCAGCAGTAGGGGTAAGGGGGAAGAAGGAGATGTAAGATAGGTGGGTGAGGCAACAGTTTCTGGGTTGTTTTCTACTACCATGGAAGGAATCAAAGATTAGTGGAAGTACAGGCGAGCATGAGGGCCATGATCATCCCAGGGTAAAGCAGTTGCTTCGTTAAAGAAGTGAAGGTAATTGTAGGATGGGGAGGTGGGTAAGACAATGGGATGATGGTGGTAGAGGATTTTAAGACTGTAGCAAGGATCCAACGAATGAATACATTTAGTGTTGGCACATAGTGTGGGGCAAAGTCAGGCAGTAGCAGCGTGTTTGCTTTAACTGCCCCTCACTTTCTTAACTTAATGCAAACTTGCACTACTGGAGAAAAGCCAATGCACAGGCTGAGATCATCGGACATTTTTTTTCTACATGCTAGTCTCCATAATGAAAATGAAGAGGTTACTAAAGTATGAAAATTCTCGTATGACAAAATAAAAATTCAGAAGTGATGTAATGTATTTGTACTGTATTTTCAGACAAAAACTGTACTGATTAAATGAAAATTGTACGATCTGGCATTGTATGAGAAAAATGTTTGTTTGTCTTTTCCGACAATATTAGACAAAAGCTGTGTACTAATGATCAGATTATTGTACAATCACTTAGAAAGTGGTATTTTTTGTATGATTTTCTGATTGTGTGTACGGGCCTTAAGAGGAGCATGTGATTTATTCTGACAATAATGAGCCAACCAGGTCTGTCACACTGAGTTAATAAACCTAAGCATAATGTAATTTTTGTAATGTGTAGCTTATAAAAAAAAAAAAAGTTTCAATCCAGGTAGCTGAAAAAAGTGGAAGTAGAGTCAAAGGTACGTATATCTTGCTGCAGGTGGTAAAGGTTAGGAGAATTTGTTGTTTTGCACAAACAAAAGAGAAGAATGGGCTCACTTTGACTCAGTCCCCCTCAGAGCAAAAGTAAACCTGTGACAGTAGAAATATGAAAGCTATTATTTTGGCTTGATTTTAAAATGTACTCACTCCAGGGCTGCCATTTTGATCCTTGTTCACTACTTAAAGAAGTTGTAAAGTCCAGTGGTTTTTCACCCTAATGCATTCTATGCATTAAAGTGGAGTTTCCACCAAAAATACAAAATAGCATTATTGTGCTCATAATAGCCTAAAAAAAAAAAACATTTGAATTTTTTTTTTTTTTTTACTCACCTGGAAGTACCTGTTGCTCTGCGGCCCCACAAAATCTGCCTTCTGAATCACCTCGAATTCTGACATCACCTCCCTCAGCTCCCTACTGCTCCTGGGAAATGTGTGTCATCATTTCCCAGGATGCAATCCAGGAAGTAAATGCTTGTGGGCTTCACATGCCCACAAGCAAAATGACAACTTCAGCAAAGATTTTTTTAAAGTCTCTTTATGCAGTAACTCGGCAGATCGGTGGCGGTTTTTAAAATAGTAAGTCATCTTATATGTACCACTGTATTGAATGCTGAAATAACATGCTTTTAAAAAATGAAAAATGTGATTGGAACCCCACTTTAAGGTGAAAAACCTTCTATGCTGCAGCTGCCACCCAGAGCTCCTTTTTTCTTACCTGAGCCTGATCGTTCCAGTGACTAGCACAAATCCAGCAGCTCCAGCCGCTGTCTCGGGTCCTCATTGCATCGACTGATAGCAGCAGAAGCCATTGGCTCCCGCTGCTGTCAATCAAATCCAGTGACACGGGAGGCGAGGGCAGAGCCGAGTCCTGCTGTCTGTGTCAATGGACGCAGCAGCAGGACTCGGAAGGGCCCTCATGGAATGCGGCTCTCCATGTGGCCACTCAATGAAGAGGAGCGCCGCCAGGAAACCCCAAAAAAGGAGGATCGAGGCTGCTCTGTGAAAAACCCTTGCATAGAGCAGGTAAGTATGACATGTTTTTTATTTTAAAAAACAGTACCTTTACAATCACTTTAAAGAGTCACTGACATCCCTAGCAGTAATCCCGAATGTGGCTCAGGGTGAATTTTATTTACCAAAAGCGGTAACCCTGAGTCACACTCGGGATTTCATTGCAGGATCCAGGCAAAGCTACTTTACCTTGTCCCCAGGATCCTGCAATGTCTCCCCACTGTGTCTGCGGGCAGTGTCCTCCGCTCGATCTATCACTGTGCCGGGCTCCGTTCCCTGCGAGCGTTGCAACGCACGGGGACAGAGCCCGGCACCAAATTCAAAAAGTGCAAAAAGCATAAATACATACAGTACACTGTAATATTACTGATTACATTACTGTACCAAATAATTTCACCTCATTTTTGTCCCTAATGCTTTGTCCAGTGCCCTGCATGCAGTTTTATATTATATATACTGTTCTTTCTGCCTGGAGACTTGAGATTGTCCATAGCAACCAAAAAGTGTCCCTTTACGCCAAAAGTGGTTTTAGACCAGCTAAAAAACAGCGATAGTAGTAAATTAGAACACTTGCAGAATTGAGCAATAGTGATTTGTGTGGAAATTCGTCATCAAACACTGAAAGTAACGACAGCGACAATTATGCAACTGAGCAAATTTCAGTGTCTTTGATTTGATTACATTATTGAATAAATATTATTATTTGTTATAATTATTTATAGTTAAGTATTATATTACAAAGTATGATTTCACGTTTCAAACTTTATCATACCCGGGATGTCTACTAGACTCTTGTTTGGACAGATTTAAGGGAGTTATTATTAAGAATTACAGGCCTACAATATAAAATGCCAAATTTCCATGCGAAAAAATGTACCAATTTGAGACGCAAAAATCTGACATAATCATACCACCAGGGAGGTTAAAGTATATCTACAGTATATTTTTTTAGATTTGGATAGAGTATAAAATGATTAAAACGCATGTCAAAATGTATTTATTTCTTTATGCCATCAGTGTCAAATTGCAGATAAAGACCTTTACTTCCTGTTCTGTAGATGCAACAGCAATTGAGAGGAAATCTCTCCATAGTGATGTAAAACACCTTTATGTTACCAGAACAGGTGTCCCCTTTCAATTAGTTTTCCTTATCCTAGCTCTGGAATAGGGATGAGCTTCGTGTTCGAGTCGAACCCATGTTCGACTCGAACATCGGCTGTTCGATCGTTCGACGAAGATCGAACATTATGGGCCGTTAGCGCCAAATTGGAGTGGCGCGTCACGGCCCATAATTCACTGCGGCATCGCAGTGCATTGCTGGCTGATGATTGGCCAAGCATGCACTATGACCCGCATGCTTGGCCAATCACAGCGCCGTCTGTACAGAGAGCCGTAATTGGCCAAAGCCAGGGTGGCTTTGGCCAATCATGGCTCAGAGGAGTAGGTGCACGCCCCACACTATATAAGGCCGCCTGGAAGTCGGCCTTGTGTAGTGTGTTGGCGTTTGTGAAAGAGAGAGTTACAGAGAGAGAGACAGTGTCATTTATATTGAGTTAGATACAGCAGGCAGGCGAGTCAGTTAGCTGCTGTTACAGTGTGTAGAGGATACATATGCATCCTAGGTTTTGTATATATATTTATACACTGTATTCAGTTTAGCTAGATCTGTTCCTGTTAGTCTCTATACTGTGACAGGCAGGCAGGTGATTGTGCTAGCTGCAGACAGTCAGTGTTTCTCTTAAGCCCTGTACACACGATCAGATATCCTATGGATTTTCGTCTGATGGATTTGTCCATCAGAAATCCGATGAAACTGTTTTCCATCAGTCTTGCCCACACACCATCAGTCAAAAAACCGACCGTTCCAAACGTGGTGACGTAAAACTCTCAGATGAGCTGAGAAAAATGAAATTCAATGCTACTGAGCATGTGTCGACTTGATTCTGAGCATGCTTGGGTTTTTTATCTGATGGATTTCCCCACAGACGATCGGAAATTGCCATCGTTTTTTTATCCATCAGATAATTTTAAAACATGTTCTATTTTTTAAAACCGATGGAAAAAAGACTGATGGGTCCCATACACGATCGGTTTGTCTGATGAAAACAATCCATCAGATGGTTTTCATCAGTCAAACTGATCGTGTGTACAGGGCTTTAGTGTACTACTGTGTGCTTTGCATAGCGTTCACCAAAAGCTCACCTGAATACAGTGTAACATCGGGGGATGTCTAGCTCAGTGATAAATGCATTGTAAGTGAGTTCACAGCCAACAGGAACTAAGGTTTAAGGGCGTGGTATCCCACTTTTATTGAAACAAAAAGGAAAGTTCATACGTGCATTTGGTTTCCCACACAGGGGTTCTTCTCCCAAAAACATCAACACATGAAAATGCCAATCCACCTGGCTCTTAAGGCTCGCTCAGCCTTGGGCACAGTTCCTTGCTGCACAGGCCCACTCCTGGCCTCTAGGAAGGGCTCTCCTGACACTCCAGGCTTTCACACTCCTCTAAGACTTACAGTCCCCTCTGGTCCTCAAAACTCTCTCTTCCAGTTGTCTCAGCTATAGTCTCCCCGACTCTCTCAGCTGGCCCAACTCTCTCAGTCTACTGACCTGGAACCTCTCCCACATGTAGAACCGTCTCAAGGATGTTGCCTGAGTTCTTCCACAGTAGCACACTTCCCTCCAGCAACTGCTGGCAGACCAACTAATTTCCCCCACACACTGAGCTATGCTCAGCTCTGCCTTAGAACGAGTGCGTGCACCTGGACACACACACAAGCTGCAGAGCTCCTAGAAAACCCAGACACATGACTGAAGACTCCATCCCTCCCAATGCTCTTTGAAGTCTTCAAGTTTCCAGCCCCAATCCAGGCTTACAAAATCCAGAGAAAACTTAAAGCATAGTTTTCTCTGCTCACCAGTCTTTTGCTGGAACTTCTCAAATTGCTTCGTTGAGAGTCCTGTGTCCATTTTACACACATTTTCACTAAGACAGGGGCTCTCACTCTCACAACAGTTATTCTCTATACTGTGACAGGCAGGCCGGTGATTGTGCAAGCTGCAGACAGTCAGTGTTTCACTTTGTGTACTACTGTGTGCTTTGCATAGCATTCACCTAAAGCTCACCTGAATACAGGTATTCTCGATACTGTGACAGGCAGGCAGGTGCTTGTGCAAGCTGCAGTCAGTGCATAGCATTCACCTAAAGCTCACCTGAATACAGTTAGTGACTATTATAGTGGTGTTCTCATAATAAAACCACAAGCAGAGAGCTGAAAGTATTTTCAGTGTACTGTGTCCTCTGCAGAGTTTTCACCTAAAACTAACTGAAAACAATTGCTGCTTTTCCCATACTAACACCACAGCAGGCCATTAGTATGTCTGGAAGGCAAACAATGAGAGGCAGACAGTCACGACGCAATAAAAGAGGGAAAGCAGGCTCTGTGTCTAGAGGCAACAGTGCTGCTGGTCGTGGACACGGTGCATCCTCATCAGCACGTGGCCGTAGGACACGCTTGTCTTTTTCGGCAGCTGGCCATGTTGAGCCACAACATGCCCAAGACTTAGTAGAGTGGATGACCAAGCTGTCCTCCTCCTCCTCCTCATCCTCTCTCACCCAGGCTCAGGGTACTTTGTCTGGCAAAGCAGCTGCCAAAGCGGCCTCTTCCCTCGGCTCAATGGCATCAGTCACTCCTTCCCTAGCCCCACCATGTCCTCCTGAGGAGTCCCCCGAACTGTTTGACCACAGTGTTGGGTACATGCTCCAAGAAGATGCCCAGCGTTTTGAAGGCTCCGATGATGGTACCCAGCTGGAGGAAGGCAGTAATGTGAGCTCAGAGAGAGGGGGTAGTAACGTGAGCCCAGAGAGAGGGGGTACCCAACAAGGTCAGCTATCTGGCAGTCATGTTCCCCTAGATGCAGCATACTGCCAGATTGGCTCCAGTGATGAGGAGGGAGGGGATGATGAGGTCACTGACTCCATGTGGGTGCCTGATAGGAGAGAGGAGGAGGAAGAGGAGGAGGAGGAGGAAGCACATCTCCAACGAGGCAGGATGCCCTCCAGGGGCCAGCTTAAGGGCAGCAAACCGACTGCATCACACCGCAGAGCTACGCATGTGCAGGGCGCTGCTGTCTCTGCGTATTATTTAAAAAGTTCTTTGGTGTGGGACTTTTTTCAGACTTGTGCAGCAGATCGCACCATTGCAATTTGCAACATATGTCTAAAGTGTTTCTCGCATGGCCAAAACATCAGCCGCTTGGGCACCACATGCTTGACCAGACATATGTCGACCTGCCATTCAGTCCATTGGCAAGCACACCTAAAAGACCCACACCAAAGAACAAGTCGGACCTCTCCTTGCTCCTCATCAGCTGGGATCTCCAACCCCACTATACCTTTAGTCCTCTCTGAAACCTGCACTGAGAGGAATGAAGGTGTAGAATAGTGATGAGCCGAACACCCCCGGGTTCGGTTCGCACCAGAACCCGCGAACGGACCGAAAGTTCGCACAAACTTTAGAACCCTATTAAATACAATGGATGCGAACTTTCGAAATCTAAAGTGCTAATTATAACGACTATTATGCATGTTATTGTCCTAAAAAGGGTTTGGGAACCCGGGTTGTGCACCAGGGGACATGTATCAATGCAAAAAGAAGTTTTAAAAACGTCCGTTTTTTTGGAGCAGTCATTTTAATGATGCATAAAGTGAAAAAAAAAGGTCAAATATTCCTTTAAATATCGTACCTCGGGGGTGTCTAAAGTATGCCTGTGAAGTGCCACGTGTTTCCCGTGTTTAGAACTGTCCCTGCACAAAATTACATTTCTAAAGGAAAAAAAGCCATTTAAAACTGCTTGCGGCTTTAATGTAATGTCTGGTCCCGGTAATATGGATGAAAATCTTTAAGAAAAATGGCATAGCTACCCCATCACACCCCCCCCCCCCCCCAGCCCATTACCAGCCCCTTTGGGTCTTGTATGGATATTAAGGGGAACCCCGCACCCAAAATAAAAAAGGCCCTATATACTCTGAACAGCCGTATACAGGCGGTGCACAAAAGACAGGGACTGTAGGTTTGTTCTTATGTAGAATCTGTTTGTAATTTTGAACAGGTACATTGTTTAAGTGTAGCTCCAGCCAAAAAATCTATTTTTAAGCTTCTTGGAAAACATAGGGAAGGGTTATCACCCCTGTAACATTTGTTTTGCTGTCTGTGCAGTGTGCACCTGTTCAGAACAGTTCACCTCACTTTCCGTCCTAATGACAAATGTTTTTTGAAAATTTGGGGTTTTTATTGAAACAAGAATTGGTGATAAAGCATCAGTGGAGAGGAGACACTTTTTTTCCCATATTAACAGGAGAGAATTTGCCTTCCTAGGGGTAGATTTCCTCTCACTTCCTGTTGTATCCTTCCGTTTGCAAGGAGGAGTCGTTTGTAAGTTGGATGTTTGAAAGTAGGGGCCTGCCGTATATACTCAGCTGAAATTTGCCCCTTACATGTTGGTGTTGCCACAACACTGTGAGCCCTCACAGTTACTCTTGGTGGGCGCAGGAATGGGCCCTGCTGTAAATTATTAGATCAAAAATTTTAATTACACGCCCCTGTTAAACATGGGCTGAAAAATTGGGCCTTTGGTGGTGGTGGTGGTGTTGACACAACACTGTAAGGCCTCACAGTTAGTCTTGGTGGGCGCAGAAATGGGCCCTGCTGTGAATTATTAGATCAAGAATTGCAATTACATGCCCCTGTTAAACAGGGGCAGAAAAATTGAGCCTTAGGCACTGGTGCCACAACACTGCAACCCCTCACAGATACTGTACTTGGAGCACAGCAATGAGCCCTGTTGCAAAGTATTGCATCAAAAATTGTAATTACACGCCCCTGTTAAACAGGGGCTGAAAAATTGGGCCTTAGCCACTGGTGCTGGTGCCACGACACTGCAACCACTCCCAGATACTCTAGTTGGAGTGCAGGAATGAGCCCTGCTGCAAAGCATTGCATAAAAAATTGTAATAACACACCCCTGTTAAACAGGGGCTGAAAAATTGGGCCTTAGCCACTGGTGGCGGCACCCAGAAACAAAAATGTTCTTCCAAGCTATCATCGTCAATCGGATCATTGAGGAGGAGGAGGATAGTCAGTCAACATAAAAGGACAGTCTCTCAGCATCAGCATCAGTCTTGAAGGGATGTGACATTTGAAAATAAATTAGTCTGTTATATCAGCTTCAGGTGTTTGGTAGCTGGTGGTGATCCAAGACTGGTTCATCTTTATGAAGGTCAGTCGATCAACAGAGTCAGTGGACAGGCGCACCCTGTGATCCGTGACAAATCCTCCAGCAGCACTGAATGTGCGTTCTGAAAGAACGCTGGATGCAGGACAGGCCAGTAGCTCAATTGCATACTGTGCAAGCTCTGGCCAGTGATCCATCCTCAAGACCCAGTAAGCCAGAGGATTTTCGGTGGGGAAGGTGTCCAAGTCTGACCTTGCCCCTAGGTATTCCTGCACCATGTATATCAGATGCTGGCGATGGTTGCTGGAACTGATCATACCTTGGGGCTGCAGACTAAAGAATTGTCTGAACGCTTCGGTCAGACGGCCACCTTCCCCACCGCTCCTTCTTTGACTGACCGAAGCCTCAGCAACTCGTTGTCCAGGACCAGGAGTTTGTAACCACCCAGTCTCTGGGAACGCATTGCACAGACCTTTCTGCAAGGCCTCCCGGAGTTGTCTCATCCTCTGCTCCCTCTGTGACGGTAAGATAAGGTCCGCAACCTTACCCTTGTACCGTGGATCAAGGAGAGTGGCCAGCCAATAATGGTCCCTCTCCTTGATCCGAAGAATACGAGGATCCTTCCGCAGACTTTGCAGGATCAGGGAGGCCATGCAGCGTAGGTTAGCTGAGGCATTCAGTCCGGAGGCCTCTGGGTCACTAAGGACGACATGATCCGCAGCCACCTCCTCCCAGCCACGTACAAGTCCACTGGTTTCTTGGGACTGTAAATCATCCCTAAAAGACTGCTGCTGATGATGCTGAGTGCCAGGCTCCACCTCCATGCTGACACAATCCTCCTCCTCCTCCTCCTGTGCGATGGGTGGGACAGAAGGAACACTGTCTTGGTAAAGGGGGCCTTGAGAGGCAAGGAAGTCCTCCTCTTCCTGCCTCTGTTCTGCCTCAAGTGCCCTGTCCATTATTCCATGCAGCGTATGTTCCAACAGGTGGACAAGAGGTACAGTGTCACTGATGCATGCACTGTCACTGCTCACCATCCTCGTGGCCTCCTCAAATGGTGCCAGGACAGTGCATGCATCCCTGATCATGCCCCACTGGCGTGGTGAAAAAAACCCGAGCTCCCCTGACCCTGTCCTGGTGCCGTAGTCGCACAGGTACTCATTGATGGCCCTCTGCTGCGTGTGCAGCACATATGTGGGCATGTCACATATTAGGCGGTTCTTGGGCAGGTTCAACTCCTTTTGCAGCTCAGCCAGGCGAGCACTGGCATTATAAGATCTGCGGAAATGCACACAGACTTTCCTGGCCTGCCTCAGGACATCCTGTAAGCCCGGGTACCTGCCCAAGAACCGCTGCACCACCAGGTTAAGGACGTGAGCCACACAGGGCACATGGGTCAGTTGTCCCTGTCGGAGAGCGGAGAGGAGGTTGGTGCCATTGTCGCAAACTAACATTCCTGGCTTAAGCTGGCGTGGCGTCAACCACCTCTCGGCCTGCCCCTGCAGAGCAGACAGAACCTCTGCCCCAGTGTGGCTCCTGTCCCCCAAACACACCAGCGCAAGCACGGCATGGCATCTTTTTGCCTGCATACTTGCGTAGCCCCTTGAACGCCTACGGAGCACCGCTGGTTTCCGAGGACAAAGCACAGGAAGAGGCCACGGAGGAAGAAGAAGAGGAGGAGGGGGTGGAGGAGAGAGGTGTGTCACAACCAGTAGTAGCATTTTGGAGGCGTGGTGGTGGAACAACCTCCAACACTACTGCACCTTGTCCTGCATCCTTCCCAGCTGCCAAAAGAGTGACCCAATGGGCCGTGAAATCATCCCTAAAAGACTGCTGCTGATGATGCTGAGTGCCAGGCTCCACCTCCATGCTGACACAATCCTCCTCCTCCTCCTCCTCCTCCTGTGCGATGGGTGGGACAGAAGGAACACTGTCTTGGTAAAGGGGGCCTTGAGAGGCAAGGAAGTCCTCCTCTTCCTGCCTCTGTTCTGCCTCAAGTGCCCTGTCCATTATTCCACGCAGCGTATGTTCCAACAGGTGGACAAGAGGTACAGTGTCACTGATGCATGCACTGTCACTGCTCACCATCCTCGTGGCCTCCTCAAATGGTGCCAGGACAGTGCATGCATCCCTGATCATGCCCCACTGGCGTGGTGAAAAAAAACCGAGCTCCCCTGACCCTGTCCTGGTGCCGTAGTCGCACAGGTACTCATTGATGGCCCTCTGCTGCGTGTGCAGCACATATGTGGGCATGTCACATATTAGGCGGTTCTTGGGCAGGTTCAACTCCTTTTGCAGCTCAGCCAGGCGAGCACTGGCATTATAAGATCTGCGGAAATGCACACAGACTTTCCTGGCCTGCCTCAGGACATCCTGTAAGCCCGGGTACCTGCCCAAGAACCGCTGCACCACCAGGTTAAGGACGTGAGCCACACAGGGCACATGGGTCAGTTGTCCCTGTCGGAGAGCGGAGAGGAGGTTGGTGCCATTGTCGCAAACTACCATTCCTGGCTTAAGCTGGCGTGGCGTCAACCACCTCTCGGCCTGCCCCTGCAGAGCAGACAGAACCTCTGCCCCAGTGTGGCTCCTGTCCCCCAAACACACCAGCGCAAGCACGGCATGGCATCTTTTTGCCTGCATACTTGCGTAGCCCCTTGAACGCCTACGGAGCACCGCTGGTTTCCGAGGACAAAGCACAGGAAGAGGCCACGGAGGAAGAAGAAGAGGAGGAGGGAGTGGAGGAGAGAGGTGTGTCACAACCAGTAGTAGCATTTTGGAGGCGTGGTGGTGGAACAACCTCCAACACTACTGCACCTTGTCCTGCATCCTTCCCAGCTGCCAAAAGAGTGACCCAATGGGCCGTGAAAGAAAGGTAACGTCCCTGTCCATGCCTGCTGGACCATGAGTCAGCGGTAATATGCACCTTACCGCTGACCGCCCTGTCCAGCGAGGCCAAGACATTGCCTTCCACATGCCGGTAGAGAGCCGGAATCGCCTTCCGTGAGAAAAAGTGGCATTTGGGAACCTGCCACTGAGGAACCGCACATTGCACAAACTCACGGAAGGGGGCCGAGTCTACCAACAGACAAGGCAGCAGTTGAAGCGCTAGCAATTTAGCCAAGCTAGCATTCAACCGCTGGGCATGTGGATGGCTGGGAGTGAACTTCTTTCGACGGTCCAGCAGCTGGGGCAGGGAAATTTGCCTGCTAGAATCGGACATTGGTGTACTGCTAGCAGAGTGCCCGCAAGTACTTGGCTGTGACACACCTAATTCTACACCTTCATTCCTCTCAGAGCAGGTTTCAGAGAGGACTGAAGGTATAGTGGGGTTGGAGATCCCAGCTGATGCGGTGCAAGAAGAGGTCAGCTTTGTTCTTTGGTGTGGGTCTTTAAGGTAGGCTTGCCAACGAGCTGCATAGCAGGTCAACATATGTCTGGTCAAGCATGTGGTGCCCAAGCGGGTGATGTTTTGGCCACGCGATATACGCTTGAGACATATGTTGCAAACAGCAGCTGTGCGATCTGATGCACTTGACTCAAAAAAGGCCCACACCAAAGAACTTTTTGAATAACGGGCAGAGTCAGCGCCCTGCACAGGCGGAGCTCTGCGGTGTGATTCCGTCAGTGTGCTGCCCTTACGCTGGCCCCCCGAGGGCATCCTGCCTCGTTGGAGATGTGCCTCCTCCTCATCCTCCTCCTCCTCCTCCTCCTCTCTCCTATTAGGCACCCACGTGGAGTCAGTGACCTCATCATCCCCTCCCTCCTCATCACTGGAGCCAATCTGGCAGTATGCTGCAGCTGCTGGAACATGACTGCCAGATTGGTGTCCTTCTTGAGCATCCCCTCTCTCTGCTCTCACGCTACTGCCTTCCTCTAGCTGGGTATCATCATCAGACCCTTCGAAACACTGGGCATCCTCCTGGAGCATGTACCCAACACTGTGCTCAAACAGTTCGGGGGACTCCTCAGGAGGACATGGTTGGTCTAGGGAAGGAGTGACTGATGATGACATTGATACCAGGGAAGAGGACGCTTTGGCAGCTGCTTTGCCAGTACCCTGAGCCTGGGTGAGAGAGGATGAGGAGGATGAGGAGGATGAGGAGGATGAGGAGGGCTTGGTCATCCACTCTACCAAGTCTTCGGCATGATGCGGCTCAACACGTCCAGCTGCCGAAAAGAAGGACAAGCGTGTCCCATGGCCACGTGCTGATGGCGATGCACCGCGTCCACGACCAGCACTGTTGTCTCTAGACACAGAGCCTGCTTGCCCTCTTTTTTTGGCTCCTGACTGTCTGCCTCTCCTTGTTTGCCTTCCAGACATTCTAATGGCCTGCAGGGAAATGGGAAAAGCAGCAATACAGGCTAAGTTAAGGTGTAATATGGTCAGGAGGCACACTCCGCCCGCTGTAAGTGCCGCAAAATCCTGTTGGTGTAACACACCAGGAAAAAGCAGCAATACAGGCTAAGTTAAGGTGTAATATGGTCAGGAGGCACACTCCGCCCGCTGTAAGTGCCGCAAAATCCTGTTGTTGTAACACACCAGGAAAAAGCAGCAATACAGGCTAAGTTAAGGTGTAATATGGTCAGGAGGCACACTCCGCCCGCTGTAAGTGCCGCAAAATCCTGTTGGTGTAACACACCAGGAAAAAGCAGCAATACAGGCTAAGTTAAGGTGTAATATGGTCAGGAGGTACACTCCGCCCGCTGTAAGTGCCGCAAAATCCTGTTGGTGTAACACACCAGGAAAAAGCAGCAATACAGGCTAAGTTAAGGTGTAATATGGTCAGGAGGTACACTCCGCCCGCTGTAAGTGCCGCAAAATCCTGTTGGTGTAACACACCAGGAAAAAGCAGCAATACGGGCTAACTTCATGTGTATAATGTGCAGGAGGCTTAGCAACAATGACACTGACACTGTCCCCTGCCTATCCTTCTCTCTCCTTGCACACAAGGTTTATCAAAGTATATGACACTGACACTCTCCCTGCCTATCCTTCTCTCTCCCTACACACAAGGTTTAGCAAAGAATATGACACTGACACTCTCCCTGCCTATCCTTCTCTGTCCCTACACACAAGGTTTAGCAAAGAATAGATTTGACAAGATTTGACACTGTCCCTGCCTATCCTTCACTTTCCCTGCTCCGGAACACACTACACAAGGCCACCGCACTGGCCTGGGACAACTGACCCATGTGCCCTGTTTGCCTTACGTCCTTAACTTGGTGGTGCAGCAGTTCTTGGGCAGGTACCCGGGCTTACAGGAGGTCCTGAAGCAGGCCAGGAAACTCTGTGGGCATTTCCGCCGGTCATATAATGCCAGTGCTCAGCTGGCTGAGCTGCAAAAGGATTACAACCTGCCCAAGAACCGCCTAATCTGTGACATGCCCACCAGGTGGAACTCTACGTTGGCCATGCTGCAGTGGCTGCACACACAGCAGAGGGCCATCAATGAGTATCTGTTGCGATATGGCACCAGGACAGGGGAGCTTGGATTTTTTCCCCACGCCAGTGGGCCATGATCAGGGATGCATGCACTGTCCTGGCACCATTTGAGGAGGCCACGAGGATGGTGAGCAGTGACAGTGCATGCATCAGTGACACTGTCCCTGTTGTCCACCTGTTGGAGCACACGCTGCATGGAATAATGGACAGGGCACTTGAGGAAGAACAGAGGCAGGAAGAGGAGGACTTCCTTACCTCTCAAGGCCCCCTTTATCCAGACAGTGTTCCTGCTGGCCCGGCTATCACTGAGGAAGAGGAGGAGGAGGAGGAGGAGGAGGAGGATTGTGTCAGCATGGAGGTGGAGACTAGCACTCAGCATCAGCAGCAGTCTTCAAGGGATCAATTACAGTCCCAAGACACCCATGGACTTGTACATGGCTGGGAGGAGGTGGCTGCAGATCATGTCGTCCTCAGTGACCCAGAGGACTCTGCACCGAATGTCTCAGCTAACCTACGCTGCATGGCCTCCCTGATCCTGCAAAGCCTGCGTAAGGATCCTCGTATTCGTGCGATCAAGGAGAGGGATCATTACTGGCTGGCAACCCTCCTTAATCCACGTTACAAGGGTAAGGGTGCAGACCTTATCTTGCCGTCGCAGAGGGAGCAGAGGATGAGGCATCTTCGGGAGGCCTTACAGAAAGGTCTGTGCAACGTGTTCCCAGAGACTGGGAGGTTACAAATTCCTGGTCCTGGACAATGTGTTGCTGAAACTTCGGTCAGTCAAAGAAGAAGCGGTGGAGAAGGTGGCCATCTGACCGATGCGTTCAGACAATTTTTTAGTCCGCAACCCCAAGCAACCATCGCCAGCGTCTGGTTTACATGGTGCAGGAATACCTAGGGGCAAGTTCTTTCGGAACGCACATTCAGTGCTGCTGGAGGCTTTGTAACCGATCACAGGGTGTGCCTGTCAACCGACTCGGTCGATCAACTGACCTTCATAAAAATGAATCAGTCTTGGATCACCACCAGCTACCAAGCACCTGATGCTGATGTAACAGAATAATTTTCTTTGAAATGTCAGATCCCTTCAAGACTGCCTATGCTGATGCAGAGTGACTATCCTATTATGCTGAGTGACTATCCTCTTCCTCCTCAATAATCATGCCGATAGCTTGAAAGAACATTTTTGGTTCTGGGCACCGCCACCAGTGGCTAAGGCCCAATTTTTCAGCCCCTGTTTAACAGGGGCGTGTATTTACAATTTTTGATGCAATGCTTTGCAGCAGGGCTCATTGCTGTGCTCCAAGTACAGTATCTGTGAGGGGTTGCAGTGTTGTGGCACCAGTGCCTAAGGCCCAATTTTTCTGCCCCTGTTTAACAGGGGCATGTAATTACAATTCTTGATCTAATAATTCACAGCAGGGCCCATTCATGCGCCCACCAAGAGTAACTGTGAGGGCTTACAGTCTTGTGGCAACACCACCACCACCACCACCAAAGGCCCAATTTTTCCTACCACTGTTAAACAATGGCATGTAATTACAATTCCTGATATAATAGTTCACAGCAGGGCGTTCCAGCGCCCACCAAGAGTAACTGTGAGGGCTTACAGTGTTGTGGCAACACCAACACCTAAGGGGCAAATTTCTGCAGAGTACATACGGCAGGCCCCTATTTTCAAACATCCAACTTACAAACGACTCCTACTTGCAAACGGAAGGAGACAACAGGAAGTGAGAGAAAATCTACCCCTAGGAAGGGAAATTCTCTCCTGTAAGAGTTAATATGGGAAAAAGGTCTCTCCTCTCTACTGATGCTTTATCACCAATCCTTGTTTCAATAAAAACCCCAAACTTTCCAAAAACATTTGTCATTGGGACGGAAAGTGAGGTGAAATGTTCTGAACAGGTGCACAGACAGCAAAACAAATGTTACAGGTGTGATAACCCTTCCCTATGTTCTTAAAAAAGCTTAAAATTAGATGTTTTGGCTAGAGCTACACTTAAAAAATGTACCTGTTCCAAATTACAAACAGATTCTACTTAAGAACAAACCTACAATCCCTGTCTTGTTTGCACCGCCTATATACGGCTGTTCAGAGTATATAGGGCCTTTTTTTATTTTGGGTGTGGGGTTCCCCTTAATATCCATACAAGACCCAAAGGGGCTGGAAATGGGCTGGGGTACGGGAAGGTGATGGGGTAGCCATGCCATTTTTCTCAATGATTTTCATCCATATTGCCGGGACCAGACATTACATTAACCTTCCTAGCGGTATTCCCGAGTCTGGCTCGGGGTTAATTTTCAGCAACCCCGAGCCAGACTCGGGATTGCATCGCAGTGATCCAGGCAGAGTTACTCACCTTGTCCCCTGGATCCTGCGATGCCTCTCCGCTGTGTGATCGAGCCGTCTCCTCGCTCGATTCACACACTTCTGAGAGCCGCCGAGCTCCGTTCCCTGCGACGTTACGACGCACGGGGACGGAGATCGGCGCCAAATTCAAAAAAGTTGAAACACAGTATACATACAGTATACTGTAATCTTACAGATTACAGTACTGTATAAAAAAATTACACACCCCCATTGTCCCTAGTGGTCTGCCCAGTGTCCTGCATGCACTTTTACATAATAAAAACTGTTCTTTCTGCCTAGAAACTGGAGATTGTCCATAGCAGCCAAAAAGTGTCCCTTTATGTCAAAAGTGGTTTTAGACCAGCTAAAAAACAGCGATAATAAATTAGAATCACTCGCAGAATTAAGCGATAGCGATTTGTGGGGAAATTCGTCATCAAACACTGAAAAACACTTTTATTATTATTATATTATTTGTTATAATTATTTTATAGTTATTTATTTTATTATAATGTATAATTTTGTTTTTTTAACTTTATCATACCCGGGATTTCTACTAGACTCTGGTTTGGATAGATTTAAGTGAGTTATTCCTAAGAATTACAGAATTTCCATGCAGAATAATGGTACCGCTTTCAGCACCTAAAATCTTACAGAATCATACCGCCAGGGAGGTTAAAGCCGCAAGCAGTTTTAAATGGCTTTTTATCCTTTAGAAATGTAATTTTGTGCAGGGACGGTTCTAAACACGGGAAACACGTGCCACTTCACAGGCATACTTTAGACACCCCCCAGGTACGATATTTAACCCTTTCCATACAGGGCTTTTTATACCACTTCCATACCGGGCCTATTCTGGCACTTCTCTCTAGCAATCATTCTTTTGCTAGAAAATTACTCAGAACCCCCAAACATTATATATGTTTTTTTTTTAGCAGACACTCTTGGGAATAAAATGACGGTCGTTGCAACTTTTTATCTTGCACAGTATTTGCGCAATAATTTTTCAAACGCCTTTTTTTGGAAAAAAAAATGGTTTCATGAATTGAAAAATAACAAAACAGTAAAGTTAGCCCAATTTTTTTGTAAAATATGAAAGCTTATGTTACGCCAAGTAAAAAGATACCTAACATGTCACGCTTTAAAATTGTGCACGCTCATGGAATGGTGGCAAATTTTGGTACTTAAAAATCTCCATAGGCGACGCTTTGAAAATTTTTACAGGTTACCAGGTTAGAGTTACAGAGGAGGTCTAGTGCTAGAATTGTTGCAGGCGCTCTAACGCACGCGGCGATACCTCACATATGTGGTTTGAACAGCGTTTACATCTGTGGGCGGGACTTACGTGTGTGTCGCTTCTGAGCGCGAGCTATTGGGGACAGGGGGGTTTTAAAAAAAAATGTATTTTACTTTTTTTTTTTTTTTTTTTACACTTTTTTTTTTTTTTGATCACTTTTATTCCTATTACAAGGAATGTAAACATCCCTTGTAATAGGAATGTGTGTGACAGGTCCTCTTTATGGAGAGATGCGGGGTCAATAAGACCCCACATCTCTCCTCCAGGCTGGAAAGCATGAGATTGTGAACATTTTTTCACCGATCTCATACTTACTAGCCGCAATGGCGGCTTTGTTTACATCTGAACACCCAGGCGTGACGTCATCACATCGCGCCCGGGCCTCCAACGGTCATAAAGATGACTGGTGACCATCTGGTCACCAGTCATCTCTATGCTCGTCACATGACCCACCACCGGCGCCGGACGATTCTCTCCGGGTCCCCGATGGCACGGGAGAGCCCGGAGAAGCACCGGATGGTGGCGGGAGGGGGGATGTCCCCTCCCGCTGCCTATAAGAACGATTAAGCGGCGGAACCGCCGATATGATCATTCTTATGGTGCGCAGAATCGCCGGCTAAAAATAAGGATATCTGAATGATGCCTCTAGCTGCAGGCATCATTCAGATATCCCCCCTCAAACCCAGGACGTCATGACGTCCACCCGGAGGAAGAGAGGGTTCCTGCCGGCGTCATTTTACAATGACCTGGTATGGAAGTGGTTAAAGGAATATTTCACTTTTTTTATCACTTTATGCATCATTAGAATCACTGCTCCTGAAAAAACGTCAGTTTTTAAAAATTATTTTTGCATTGATACATGTCCCCTGGGGCAGGACCCGGGTCCCCAAACCTTTTTTAGGACAATAACATGCATATTAGCCGTTATAATTAGCACTTTAGATTTCGAACTTTCGCGTCCATTGTATTTAATA
This sequence comes from Rana muscosa, assembly GCA_029206835.1. Classification (NCBI taxonomy): domain Eukaryota; kingdom Metazoa; phylum Chordata; class Amphibia; order Anura; family Ranidae; genus Rana; species Rana muscosa. The sequence goes on along the minus strand of CM055123.1, from coordinate 101,420,078 downwards.
GGGTTCTAAAGTTCGCGCAAACTTTCGGTCCGTTCGCAGGTTCTGGTGCAAACCGAACCGGGGGTTTTCGGCTCGTCCCTACTCTGGAATCACATTTTTCAGTCCCATTCTATCCAAGGAAAAAATAATTGGCTTTAAAAATGTAAACTCCTCCCACCCACTTATTCCATGTCAGTGATTCACCAGATAATGAATCAAAGATTAAGGTGACAAGAATGGCAGTTTTTATATTTTGATCTTCATAGGTTGAATTTACAGTTTTAATAGAGGTACTGTAGGTTCGCAAAAAAAAACAAACATTCTGGCAATTAAATTAGTACATGAGAAAACGACTGTATTTAATATATGTCAAATTGATTGTATCATCTATGATCAGCGTTGTTCAATCTGATTGTACAATCTCCTTCAGATTGTCCAAAACTATGTAATATGAGGACAGGAATCTCTAGCCAATCCAAACACATCCAAATCACTTGTATTGCACTTTATTATGATAATGTAAGCCAAAAAAAATTCTTTGGAAAATAGAAAACCTCTAAATAACATCACAAAAACATCACTACACATACTGCAAGAAAGTAGACCAATCTTTCAAAAATGCTGGAGAAAAATGGAAACCGATCTGGCAACTATAATTTGAAGATTTGCAGTATTATAAAAAGACCCGAAATACAAAAATGCTTACAAAATATCACTAGCCATGTCATACGTTTCAGGTCCAGAACTAAAGAAAAAAATAAATGATTTGATGTCTGCTGAGACCAAAGCTATTTTTTAAATCAAGTCGACAGCTCCATTTGGAAACATTTGAATGTCAATAGTCTAAAGAAAAGAACTAAAGGTAAAATAGCACACCAAATGTAAAGTTAAAGTGAAGTATTACGTACAAGCGCTCTGAAGTACCCAGCTTTGTATTCTATGTGATGTCAAGCAACAAAGCCCCTAATTATTGTAATTTATAAAATTATAAACTAAAGTCCTGAATATTTTTTCCTGAATTGGAAGAATAACAATAATACACTCCCACACAACTGCTCATATAGGTGAATTAACGGATTAGTGTCTTTATTAGACAATGGCAGTATTCTAAAGTTATACTTTATAGAAATTTTAGTATACCGTGATAAAAACAAGGGTAATACAGACAGAACAGATTGGAAAAAAATAATACAAACAATATTATAAGCCAGATAATATGTTTGCCTGAAGACATGCGTTTTCAACATGCATCTAAATAGATGTAAGGGGCCACCCCTGTAGGATGTCCTAATGATGTGTTAAGCTATGACTAGGATGAAGGACAGGAGTATGCAGAGCTAGGTATACCAGTCAAAACCAAAACTGTTATCAACCCAAACTGTTACCATATTAAATGATATACACAAGCTGTGGACATATTGGGTACGCTTATTTTTAACACAAATAGCTAAAACGAGGAACTGTGTGGCTACAACTCAATACATAAAGCATGTAAACATGGTTAGAAGGTTCAACTGTTGTTTGATCAAACAATGGTCAGCAGTTAGACCTTCAATCAAAACATGCCGTCTCGCCCTACCTTCCCCTTTGTCACAGATATCCTTTTTTGGGGGGTATTGCCACCCACTATTGAGGGTGGACAATAAGGTTAAAGACTTTAATGGACTCTTCTTTTCAGCTTAAATCTTGGTAACTGAGCTTTGGTCTTTGATATTTATTGCTAAACAATTATTGGTGTATGGTTTTTAAAGTTTAATGTAAATGTAGCCGTATTAGTGCACTTGCGACAAACAATTGAGCACTGTCTGTGATCCTTTTTTTATTTGCACCAACATACAATTTTTCAGGACAAGCTTTCGGGTCCTTCTTTAAGATCCAAACAGTACTGAGTCACAAAAGTTTTAGCGGAATGTTAAAAGACAGTCACTGAGGGGAAGGGGAAAAAAAACAAACACACAAACATATGTACACTGCACTGGTAATAAAGCTAGCATAGTTAGTGAGATAAGACAGAGGGAGAGCTATAGACTGGGGGAAGATGACAATCACAGAGGGTGTCATAAAATTGTTGGATAATGGGCGAGAAAACCCATATCTAAATTTAGGCCGTTATATTTTGTGCCAAATATTACTATTATTCTTCGTTCAAAAGCTTTCCTTTCCTGAATAGTTTTACTTGACGTAATTGTAGCCGTATTAGTGCAATTGTGACAGAGAAAATTAAGTACTGTCCGTGATACTTTTTTTATTTGCACTAACATAGAATTTTTCAGGACAAGCTTTCGGGGTATGTCCCCTTCTTCAAGGTCCAAGCAGTACTGATTCACAATTTCTGCTAAAAAAATTGTGAATCAGTACTGCTTGGACCTTGAAGAAGGGGACATACCCCGAAAGCTTGTCCTGAAAAATTCTATGTTAGTGCAAATAAAAAAAGTATCACGGACAGTACTTAATTCTCTCTGAATAGTTTTGAAATTTAAGAACCAAGACATTGAGGTCTTCTATAGTGTGGTCAGTTTGTGAGAAATGATGTCCCTCCGGTGTGCAGAACTCATCTACTTTATGTTCCTTGATGGTTTGTCTGTGAAAATTCATCCTCGCTTGCAACTTCTGTCCTGTTTCACCAACATAACATTCTTTGCTACATCTATTGCATTGGATGAGGTACACAACATTACTGGATGTGCAGTTGTATGATCCTGTGATATTGAAGGTCCCTTTTGTGTGTGTTATGTCGCGTACACACGACCGGTTTTCCCGTTGGAATAAACTCCGATGGTTTTTCCGACGGAGTTCTGACGGAATTCCGCTTAAGCTGTCTTGCATACACACGGTCACACCAAATTCCGATCGTCAAGAACGCGGTGACGTACAACACTATGTCAAGCCGAGAAAAATAAAGTTTAATGCTTCCGAGCATGTGTCGACTTGATTCTGAGCATGCGTGGTTTTTAGTGCGTCAGAATTGCATACAGAGAAACGGATTTTCAGATAGGATTTTTTTCCGTCGGAAAAATAGAGAACATGTTCTCTATCTAAGTCTGTTGGAAATTCAGTTGGAAATTTCGACCGTGTGTACGCGGCATTAGATGAATTGATCTGGTTGCACAATTTTATTGCATGATTTGCGTCCATTATTTGTGACTTCATAATCAGAATTAAGTTACCTACTTATTAGTTTATGTCTGAGGTTGGGTGGTTGTCTGAAAGCCAGTAACGGGGGTTGTTGGAATACTTTTTTCAGAGTTTTATCCTCTGTTATGATGGGTTGTAATAATCATTGAGGATCTTTTTTATTCCTTCTAGTGCTGGATTGTATGTGGTTACCAGAGGTACATGGTTATTTGTTTTTTTTTCTCTTTGTATTGAAGTCAATTTGAACTTTGGGCTTTCAAGGCCATGTTTATGCTGGTGTTAATGGTTTTGTCTTTGTAACCTTTGTTATGGAAGGAATCTGCTAGTGTTCTGAGAGGTTTATCTCTGTCTGTATATAATGGCCGTTTAGTGTATTGGGGGTGAAACGAGCCATCATACACAGCCAGACAATTAGATGCCACCGAATATGCTCAGACCCAGAAGACAGAAATGAACATCTCAGAACACTTCCATAAGAAAGGTTACAAAGACAAAACTATCAACACCAGCATAAACACAGACAGTACTCAATTGTTTAAAGAGAGAGGATTTTGCTTATATGCTTTTAACGCTAATAAAGGGCCATGGCATAATATTTTCTAAGATGGTTGCCTCTTGTTATTTCATTTAACAACTTGAGCTGCAGAAGGTTTTACCCCTTCATGACCAGGGCGTTTTTTGTTATTCTGCTTTGCGCTACTTTAACTGGCTATTATGTGGTCATGCAACACTGTAAATTTTTATCTTGTTTTCATATAAAATAGAACTTTCTTTTGGTGGTATTTGATCACCACTGGGTTTTTAGTTTTTTTGTATATAAATGAAAAAAGACCGAAAATTAAAAACAAAACAAAACATATTCAATAAATTGAAATGTCTTCATAAATTTAAGACACAATGTATTCTGCTACATGTCTTTGGTAGAAAAATAAATCCCAATAAGTGTATATTAATTGGTTTGTGCAAGTGTTATAGAGTCTACAAACTATGGTATATACAGTGAGTAAAATAAGTATTGAACACGTCAGTTTTCTAGGTAAATATATTTCGAAAGGTGCGATTGTCATGTCGGTAAGATTCCATGCAATCCATACATACAAAGAAACCAAAACAAATAAGTTAAGAAATTAAGTAATGTGTAATAAAATGGAATGACACAGGGAAAAAGTATTGAACACATGAAGAAAGGAAGGTGCAACAAAAAGGCATGTAAAGCCAAGATACCAGCTGAAATCTATTAGTAATTAGAAAGCAATCCTGCACCTTGTCAGTGCAAATTAATTATCAGCTGGTTCAGTCTCAACTGATGGCCTATAAAAAGGTGTCTCATTTACCAAGGTGTCACACAAAAAACATCTCATGATGGGTAAAAGCAAAGAGCTCTCTCAAGACCTTTGCAACCTTATTGTTGCAAAATATACTGATGGCATTGGTTACAGAAGGATTTGTAAACTTCTGCATGTTCCAGTGAGCACTGTTGGGGCCATAGTCTGGAAGTGGAAAGAACATAATTTCACCATAAACCGACCACAACCAGGCGCTCCTTGCAAGATTTCTGACAGAGGAATGAAACTGATTATCAGAAGTGTTGTCCAAGAGCCAAGGACCACTTGTGGAGAGCTTCAGAAAGACCTGGAATTAACAGGTAAATTTATTTCATTTCAAAGAAAACAATAAGTAATGGACTAAACTGCCATAGTCTTTATGCACGCTCACCACACAAGACTCCATTGCTGAAGAAAAAGCATGCTGAAGCTTGTTTAAAGTTTGCTGCACAACATTTGGACAAGCCTGTGAAATACTAGGAGAATATATTATGGTCAGATGAGACCAAAACTAACTGACACAGACAGCAATAGTGACACGAATACCATGATCAGTGCTAATACTGTACACTGCCACTGTACTAATGACACTGGCTGGGAAAGGGTTAACATCTAGTTGAAATAAAAGGGTTAACTGCGTGCCTAACAGTGTGTAACGTGTGTAATATGTGCTGCTTTTGTTTTACTATCTGTTTTTTCTCCTTGTTTTGCAGGGATAAGAAACAGATTGCTATTCACAGAACACAGAGTTCTGGGTTTTTGTGTGTGATTGGCCATAGCCGATCAGCTGACTTCAGCCAAAATCACTGGCTGAAATCAGATGCCAAACTTGGGCTGTATCCAATCACAGCAGAGGTCAGCAGGGAACGCTCATACATGCCTGAACCCAGAGAAAAGGCGGCAACATACAGGTAAATCCCCCGTCTGGAGCTGCCACCCGCTTGCAGTACAACTACTGTTGGCGAGTGGCAAACAGCACTTGCCACGTCACCTGCCACATGTTGCGGATTGTCACCTGCCACACGTGGATTGTCACTTGCCACGTCACCTGCCACATGTTGCTGATTGTCATTTGCCTGCTACAAGGTGCAGATTGTCACTTGCCAAAGTGAAGACCAGCAGCAGAGAGACAATTTAACCTCTCTGCTGCCCAAGGCTGCACAATGGGGGCAGAACTGCAGTGATGCAGGGCGGGCGGTGAGAGATAATGTCACCTCTATGCTCCCCCGCCACCTCGCTGACTGGCCAGCACCTCCGCTCACCTGCCGACCGGCCCACCCGCTCACTCACCCGATGACTGCCCCGCCTGCCCGCTCGATCACCTGATGACCCCCCTCACTCACCCGCTGACTGGCCCACCCGCTCTTTAACCCGCCCGCACACTCACCCGCTGACTGGCCTGCCCCCTCACTTACCAGCCCATCACCAATTTCTATGGGGGGGAAATTCCCCAGTTGCCCCCCCCCCCCTGGATCTGCCCCTGCAGTGGGCACAGGACTACAGAAACAGTATTTCAGAAAAGCAGCACCTTGTCTAATGAGTCTAATGATTTTGGCTGTGACATGCGGAAACCTGAGGTTGGAATTTGGCATGCACTGAATGCATCCTTTGCATGATAGAGTGGCCAATGATTTCTGTGGGATTTTAAGGCACTGCTGAGGCAGCATACAAGTCTCCAACATTTCAGAACCTTGTTCAATCCATGCTGAAAATAGTTCAGTCAGTTCTGAGGACAAGAGGAGATCCTCCTAGGTATTATATACCGTGGGAGCACCTATTCAACAGCAATTGGTTGTGTCTTTACTTCAGTGTGTCATTTATATAATTCTAATATAATTACACAAAAACATATGTATAGTTCCTTAGTTTACAGGTGTAACACATATATGACAAGTATTATATTGTAATACATAATATAGTTAAAGGGTAACTCCACTTTCATGGGAAAAATAAATATCAAATAAAATAAAAAATAATATAGCATATACAATTGCAACAAATGTCATATTGTAACTGAATGTTATTAAAAATGACCTTTCCTTTTCAATCTGCAGCTTTGTTATGTTCTGTAAAATGCAATCCAATATGGCTACCTGGAGGTGTTCTGTACACATAATGTGTACAGAATGCCCCCCCCCCCCCAGAAACATAATTTTCTGCTTGTGTGATTAGCTCACTGATTTTCCCAGAAGTCTACACTAAGATACAAGTCAGATTTTTGGAATCCCTGCAACAAAAATATCATTTTAGGCAGACCCTGCAATTTTACTCATTACAGCCCTGCAGGTGCAGCAGCTGGTTGGTAATTATGAAACTACTCCCATTAGACTCATTTGGCACATGGGCACAGAGACAAACACAGGGATTACTTCAGAATAACAAAAGGTAGGAATCGGCAACAAAGTTTGTTAAAATCCTTGCAATGTACATAGATCACCCAGAGGGGAATGCTTTTTTTCTCAACAAAAGTGGAGTTACTCTTGAAATGCTTCTTTTCCCTCTTTAAAATTGATTATATAGCATGTCAAGTAGGGTCATTCTATATGTCACCCCTGCCAAAAGAAAGAAAGGCTCAGAAAACTTGCATTACACAGAAAATTAAACTTGAACACCCAGAGGCAAGACTGTTATGGAAACAGGTTTCAGTTCCTTGCCCGTGGACCAATGTGAGCCAAGAAAAAAATAAAAATTAATCCCTCAAACCTGTCACCTAGATAAATAGACCAATCTCCAAAAAATGTTTGTATATATATATAAACACACACACACATATATATATATACTCATACATATATATATATATATATTACTGTGTGTATATATATATATATATATATATATATATATATATAATGTTACAGAAAGGTTTTTTTTTTTTAAACTTTCAACTTTTATTATTATCAAGAGTTTACTTACAAAACATTGCCAAATGGGCATACCCCGGCATGTTGTAGATACAAAGAGTTACTAGACTTCAACATTTTGTTAATCGGTTGAAATGTTATAACAAACTAAGCAAGTAAATATAAAGATAAGGTGTGAGCTCCTATCATGACCGTGTACATTGGAACTAAGATCCAACTCTGTTAATGGTCTCAGAAATGTTTTTTAAATGTGAATATTTTCATTTCCTGTACCCTAGTCCAAGTTATACATGAATGGATTCTTATCCCGTACAACAGAATATATTCTTGTCCACACGAGCAAAATACTTGGAATAAGTTCTTAACAATTGCACTTTCACAGTCAGTATTGATTGCAAAAACTCTGCAATAGCAGAGTGCTCTTGAACCCTTAAGCAGAGCTATTCACCTGATAAAGGCACAAATGGAGACGTCAGACTCTGGGCAACTGCTGAGCTACACAAACAGCAACCCTAGCAGAGTTAATAAGACATTGATTCTCTGTGCTGCTGCGGACTCATCAGAGTGACTACATAAGCTCTGCTAGGAGAAGATGAAAGGTATGTTGCCTATTAAGCCTACTTGTTCTCAGAACCCTTTTAAGGAATTCAGCACATTCACTGTGTGCCATTTATATATAGTATTACCAATCCTCTGCAAGCTGGATATGCCTAGTACAAGTTCACAAAATCCAGGTTTTATAAAGCTCATAATTAATGTTAGCAGTGTATAAATATATATGTAAAATGCTTATTTATGTTTAGCATAATATACAGTTTACACCAAAAAATATACTTCTTACATGTAGAGCTATTGCACACTTAGGCCGGGTTCAGACTGGTCCGACAAACGCTCCGACATTGGGAATTTATGTCGCATGATGTGTGAAAATCAATGTTTCCCTATGGGAGCCGTCTTAACTGGTCCGACACAAGTCGGTCCGACTTTGAAAATGCTCCCTGCACTACTTTGGTCCGACTTTGATCCTACTTCAGCCCATTGAATATCATTGAAGTCAGATCAAAGTAGGAGCCTTGTCCTTACCATCCGACTTTTGACATCAGACATGGTGATTACAGCATCAGTAAAAGGAATTTATCTCACACTGTGATTGTTTTGATTGGTCAAAGGACAAGTCAGACTAGCACAAAGTCAGATCAAAGTAGTATCCTGTTCATAAAAGTCGGATGGATGTCGGACCAATGGAGGATCAATGTAGGACTGATGTCGCAGAGCAAAGTAGGATGAAAGTTGTATGACTGTCGTTTTGTACCAGTGTGAACCCAGACTGAAATTGGTTTACATAACAGGGCAGTGCAAGCAGCAGTGACAATTAGCAAGGTCATACCCCAACAAGAGAGAGCGAATCAGTAAATTCAACTGCAGCCAGGAAGCCTGTACTATCCAATGACAGGCTCACAGGCACTGCGGCTGTTCGCATGTGAACAGACATTTGAGGTGTTTAATGCGATTAGAAGTGAATGATGGGTCCTGGACGCAGAAAATTTTTGTCCAAGCATGCTCATCTGTCCCTATTTGTACGCAACACCTCTCATGTCCATTTATGCGCAGTCGCCGTGCCTGTCATTGATTTGTGTAGGCTTTCTGGCCATGGCTGATCGCACACACACACCTGTGATCGCCACTGATTCTTGTCTGTGTACATCCCTGATCGACTGTGTGATAGAAAAGAGCAGGACTGTCAGATGCAACATGCAGAATACCTGCATGAAATGTAATCCAAATCCAAATTACAGAAATAAACCTTGAAAATGCTGTTAAATGAAACTCTAAATATTCTGGATTAGTTGTAATAATATATACAGAAACATTCCTTGCAGCTCAGTAAATAGGAATTAAATGTATTTAAACTGATAATTATGTACAGAGAGCTATGTAGCTGAAAAAAAGTATAGAAAGGCTGCTTCCAGGACTTTGCCTTTAACAGAAATTAGGAACATGGGGGGAATAAACAAGTGAACACAAAGGGGTGTATTTACTAAAGCCTAATAGACTGCACTCTGCAAGTGTAGGTGCTCCAGAGCTTACTAAATGAGCAGAAGCTCTGCTGTCCTCCAACATACAATGATGTGCAAGCAAAAATACCGTTTTTTAAAAAAAATTCCTTGCATGTGATTGGGTTTTCTTTGCAAAATGAAGATTTACCTCATGTACTAAGCTCTGGAGCAACTGCACTTGCAGGGTTAATCTGCAATTTGCGAAGTGCACAGTCTATTTGCTGTCATGGATCCGCAGTAATGTTTGTCTGTCAGCTTATCTCTCCATGTGTTCAGCTTAAAGACCAGCCACCCTTTACCTGGCTGCTTAAGTGATCTTTCCTTAAAGCATGGATCCACCCCAGCCCCTATCAGGGAACTCTATATTAACCTGTGCACTGCAAGCCAGCCCTGCTGATCAATATTGTGTTTTTGGCTTCCGTGTGCTCCTTGCTGTGTGTTCTACGTCTGATTTTAGTTACGGATCTTGGCTTATTCTTGACTGTCCTGGTCTACTTCATATCCCGACCTTGGCGTGTTCCTTGACTATCCTTACCTGCTTGCTGCCCCAACCTTTGGCTATCTCCTGACTATCCTTTGTTGTCGCAGTCTGCTGCTTAATCTCTACCTTTCTGTAGTATACCGTGAGCTTGAGATGGGAGGCCCTGGGGGTCGCGACCTGGAGCCAGACTGCAGCTAAATCCATCCCCACCACTAGCGGCCTCTGGTAAACACCCGCTGGCTCTTAGATTCCGCGCCCTGGGAAATCTCATGCTCTGGCTCCCAGTGTGATCCGTGTTGGTGCTCCAGAATACCCGCTCTCCTGAATCTCCTAAAGCTCCATCCGCAGCAGTCAGCCGCAGGATCCACTACCTTGCGGTGCACTCCTGACACCAACGGGGTGCATCTGTCATCTGAACTCAGGTGACCTGACATTTGCCTTTAGTAAATCACCCCCAAATTCTTATCTGTGATTCAGAGTTAAAAGCACAGCAAAATGAGCTGTATGCCTGTTGTTCAGTAATTCCACAAGACCACATCTAGTAATGCATCAGTGTGTTACAAGTAAGAGAAAAGTTTGCCAGTATTCCATCTTGCACCAAATAGTCTACATATGGCAAATACTGAGTACTGTTCACAAAGTCCTAAAATCAGTAGATGTAGTTTGTGTGCCATCATCAAGCACAATCATACAGTATAAAACAGAATTCACATGACGGTAAAAGGCTGGGCTACATTTTTAGCTTGAATACTGAGCAAGAAAGAATGTCTAATGCCGTGTACACACGATCGTATTTCCCGTCGGAAAAAAGTCGGATGTGAGCTTTTGAACGGAAATTCCGACCGTGTGTATGCTCCATCTGACATTTTCTGTCGGAATTTCCGCCAACAAAAGTTTGAGAGCGGGTTCTCTATTTTTCGGAAAATCCGTTCGTCTGTATGCAATTCCGACGCACAAAAAAACACGCATGCTCAGAATCAAGCAGAAGAGCCAAACTGCCTATTGAACTTCATTGATCTTGGCTCGTCGTATGTGTTGTACGTCACCGCGTTCTGGACGGTTGGAATTTCCGACAGGATTTGTGTGACCGTGTGTATGCAAGTCAAGTTTGAGCGAAATTCCATCGGAAAAAACATCCAAGGTTTTTCCGATGGAAAATCCGATCGTGTGTACGCGCCATTACTCTACAATACACCTGTAAAATCTATATGCGGTCAGGTATCTGGCTTCTTGGTCACACTCAGTAGGAAAACCACAGCTCTGGTTGAGTAATGGTATGTTTATTGGCACAGAATACAGTTCAAATAACCATGCTGGTCACCACAGGAAGCTTATTGCAAGCTCTTCCTGCATAAACATCTTGGATGTCCTTCAGAATTGTTACCCTGCTTTTCCACAAAGAAAAATGCTTGTATGCAGACCATTATACAGGGTCAACTGCAGTAATGCAAGCAACATCTAATGCCTTCGTAGGAGGCATTATAAAGGATTTAACCTAAAATGGTAAGCAAGTGGAGCTTCAGAGCTGCCACTTGCAGTGTGATATATCAGTGATATATAGGTGGAAAAATGAAATGTGCAAGGTTGAGAGGTTTCTGTAAATCATAAAGTGCTAACACACCGAGTGAAGAGAAAAGATTCTGTAGAACTTTAAAGCTTTGTCATCAATCTGTAACAACCTCCAGGTGACATGTTTATCCAACAGTCTATGAAGAGGTTCAGCAACAGTAGTTTTGTCTTTTAGGAAAACATGCTTAAATTGAAGCAGATCTCCAGTTAAAAGATAACTCCACTTTCGTGTGGAAAAAAATAGCAAATAAAAAATAATATACACTGTAGTGTATACAATTGCGACACAAGTCATATTGTAATTGAATGTTATTAAAAATTACCTTTCCTTTTCAATCTGCAGCCACTGAATTTTCTGAAAATGCAATGCAATATGGCTACCTGGAGTTTTTCTGTACACAGAATGTAAACATAATTTCCTGCTTGTGTGATTGGTTCACCAATTTTCACAGAAGTCTGCCTAAGATGCAAGTCAGATGTCAGGCATCCCTTGCAACAAAAATGTCATTTTTGATGAGATACTCCCAATAGGAACACCTCTAAAGGGATGCAGTCCCAGAAACTTTCCTCATTAGTGCTCTGCAGTTGCCACAGCGTACTGATAATTATGAAAACACTCCCATTAGACCCACTAAGAACAGAGGCACAGAGGAACAAAGTAATTTCTTCAGAATATATAAGAAAAAAATATTGCGCTGCCTGTAAGAGAAAAAGCTGCTGACATAAACAATAGAACGATATTGTGAAAAGATTTAAAGATAAAACAAATGCAGCGCTAACCTAAAAACTAAATAAGGTGAATATCTGTGACACGAATAGGTACATGGATGTACTCTACCCAGATGTTCAAACTAGTGATAAATAAAGGACATGTTTAATACATGTAAACATGTGGCAAAACAATACACCAAAAACACATAAATCATCCAATAAAGTGTCCCATGTGAGAATCAAGCAAAAAATAAAGTCTGTGTTAATCCGTGTTGGACATATTGAATCCACTATGGGATTTAAAGGTGTTCACGTTGTAAGCATGTCATGTTGAAAACAACAGGGATAGGTGTGAAGATACGTTCCCACGTCCACCGCGCACAGGTAGGTAATGAATACTCTTACCGTGAGTCAGATGTAAATAGGCCTGGGCGGGACCTCCAAGGTGGATGCTCCAATGTGGATATCGCAAACCTCTCCTCCCGGTATCACAACTGCGATGGTAGGATAATTATCCAAAAGGATGTAACTCTTTATGGACTATCCGTTGGAAGTAACGCTTTGAAACAGGATGTCATAAAGAGAAAAAAATGGATGGCTCCATATGGTGTAAGTAAAACCAGGGTATGGTATGGAAAAGTATAGCCTTTATTGGCATAACATCATAGTAAAAAATATAGTACATGCAACATTCATGGATGCAAATACAAAGAAGAAAGGACCTCGAGGTAAAAATTGGAATAGTTGCGTGATAGCAAGGGTGGCAGCAGACTATCACGCAACTATTCCAATTTTTACCTCGAGGTCCTTTCTTCTTTGTATTTGCATCCATGAATGTTGCATGTACTATATTTTTTACTATGATGTTATGCCAATAAAGGCTATACTTTTCCATACCATACCCTGGTTTTACTTACACCATATGGAGCCATCCATTTTTTTCTCTTTATGACATCCTGTTTCAAAGCGTTACTTCCAACGGATAGTCCATAAAGAGTTACATCCTTTTGGATAATTATCCTACCATCGCAGTTGTGATACCGGGAGGAGAGGTTTGCGATATCCACATTGGAGCATCCACCTTGGAGGTCCCGCCCAGGCCTATTTACATCTGACTCACGGTAAGAGTATTCATTACCTACCTGTGCGCGGTGGACGTGGGAACGTATCTTCACACCTATCCCTATTGTTTTCAACATGACATGCTTACAACGTGAACACCTTTAAATCCCATAGTGGATTCAATATGTCCAACACGGATTAACACAGACTTTATTTTTTGCTTGATTCTCACATGGGACACTTTATTGGATGATTTATGTGTTTTTGGTGTATTGTTTTGCCACATGTTTACATGTATTAAACATGTCCTTTATTTATCACTAGTTTGAACATCTGGGTAGAGTACATCCATGTACCTATTCGTGTCACAGATATTCACCTTATTTAGTTTTTAGGTTAGCGCTGCATTTGTTTTATCTTTATTTCTTCAGAATAACAAAAGGTAGGAATCTACAGCAAAGGTTGTTACAATCCTTGCAATGTACATAGATCACCTAGAGGGGAATATTTTTTTCTCAACAAAAGTGGAGTTACGCTTTAAACATTTCCCATCACGCAAACTATGACTTTTACACCCCTGGCCAAAAGTTTTGAGAATGACACAAATATTAATTTCCACAAAGTCTGCTGCTTCAGTGTTTTCAATCTTTTTGTCAGATGTTACTATGGAATACTGAAGTATAATTACAATCATTTCATAAGTGTCAAAGGGCTTTATTGACAATTACTATAAGTTTATGCAAAGTGTCAGTATTTGCAGTGTTGACCCTTCTCTTTCAAGACCTCTGCAATTTGCCCTGACATGCTGCCAGTCAACTTCTGGGCCACATTCTGACTGATGGCATCCCATTCTTGAATAGACAATGCTTGACGTTTTTAGAATTTATTTTTTTCAACCGCCTCTTGAGGATTGACCACAAGTTCTCAAAGGGATTATGTTCTGGGGAGTTTCCTTGCCATGGACCCAATGTTTTGATGTTTTGTTCCCCAAGCCACTTAGTTATCACTTTTGCCGTATGGCAAGGTGCTCCATCATGCTGGAAAAGGCATTGTTCATCCACAAACTGTTCTTGGATGGTTGGGAGAAGTTGCTCTTGGAGGATGTTTTTCTACCATTCTTTATTCATGGCTGTGTTCGGCAAACTTGTGAGTGAGCCCTATACCTTGGCTCAGAAGCAACCCCACACATGAATGATCTCAGGATGCTTTACCGTTGGCATGACACAGGACTGATGGTAGGGCTCACCTTTTCTTACCCCGAGCAATGCATTTTCCGGATGCCCCACACAATCGGAAAGGGGATTCCTGAGAGAAAATACCCCAAGTCCTTAGCAGTCAAATCTCTGTACCTTTCGCAGAATATTAGTCTGTCCCTGATGTTTTTCCTGGACAGAAATGGCTTCTTTGCTGCCCTTCTTGACACCAGGCCATTGTCCAAAAGTCTTCGCCTCACTGTGCATACAGATGCACTCACACCTGCCTGCTTCCATTCCTGAGCAAGCTCTGCACTGGTGATGCCCTGATCCCGCAGCTGAATCAGCTGTAGGAGATATTCCTGGTGCTTGCTGGACTTTCTAGGGCACCCTGAAACCTTCTTCACAACAACTGAACCTCTCTCCTTGAAGTTCTTGATCTTGATGATCCCATAAATGGTTGATTTAGATGCAATCTTAGTGGCGGTAATATCCTTGCCTATGAATCCCTCTTTGTGCAAAGCATTGATGACTGCACATTTCCTTGCAGGTAAAACAGAGGAGAAACAATGATTTCAAGCACCTCCCTCCTTTTAAAGCTTCCAGTTGGTTATTCTAAAGCTTCATACACACGATCGGACTTCCATAGGACTTTTCTGTGGATTTTGGTCCAATGGGCGTTGGCCGTGAACTTGGTATGCATACACACGGCAGGACTTTTTCAGCCAACTTTCACCAAATCACGTGGTTTTTCTGCTCTTTACCGCCACCCTTTGGGCAACTTCTGCTATTGTTGGTTGATCTTTAGCATTGGTTCTGAGCATGCGTGTTTGTACTTTGGACTTTATTGATGGACTTGTGTACATACGATCGGATTTTGCTCCATCGGACATTTGTTGCCGGAAATTTTGTCTGTTTTCACAGCGAACATTTGTCCAATAAAAAACAAAAAACATTTGTCTGATGGAGCGTACACACGGTCGGATTGTTGCTAAAACAGGTCCGTCGGACATTTGTTGTCAAAAAGTCATATCGTGTGTATGGGCCTTAACTCACTCATTCTAACTCATGATGCCAGCTAGTCCTTTTGTGGCGTGGCTAAAATGCAGTGGAAATGTTTCTTTGGGAGAAGTTAATTTTCATGGTAAAGAGGGACTTTGCAAATAATTGGAATTCATTTGATCACTCTTCATAACATTCTGGAGTATATGCAAATTGCCATCATCAAAAATTTATATTTGTGTAATTAAATAGCACAGTGCCCTGGCTGGTCAAGTAATGAACTCAGTTCCTCTGATGTTACAATGTCAGTGGTACAAGCCCAGGTAATTGTGGTAATTGTGGTCATTTACCTACATGGGGTGCGTGCATGATAGTCTGGGCTCACAGGAAGTGGGTTAAATGATGTTGGCCGTCATTCAAACCAGAGTTGGATTGTTGGCACATTGGAATTTTTGCAGGGGACAGTGACCAGTGAAAACAAAATATTGCAGCAAGATCTGTTTTTCTTCTATTTTGTAAGGTGCCAGACTAGATGCCTGGGAACCAGTTTTCACTTTTGCATCTCCTGGATGGATCCCATCTGCACCAAATTTATGCCCTAGAAATTCAACATTGAGCACTCAAACACATTTATACCCCAGCAAATACCTGTAGTACTTATCTGAACCAGTTAATGTTTCAATAGAGTCGGTTTGAATCAAAAGATCTTCAAAATATGGGACTACCTGTATATCTGGAAGACCAGAAAAGTCTATTCACACAACCAAAGTTTAAGTCACCTTCAACAAATGGCTCATACAAACCTCTGTAAATGGTCACTATAGCAAACAGTAGGGTATTTATCGCAGGCTTTAGCAGTTGAACACAGGGATATGTATGTAGCGCCATTTTACTTTCAGGGGAGCTAGGTACCTAAATTTAGGGGTTGATCTGGGTTGTAGCCAGGCCCAGATCACTTCAATTGTTAGGTTTGTTCTTCTGCTTTTGCCAAGTGGTGTTGTTGGTGTACAGTTCCCTGTGGCCTGTAGGTGGCGCTGCCATAACAGGTCAGGGTTGAACCGCTGATGACATTGCTGTACCTTTGGGTGTCCTCTCCAGGCAGCTGTACGGGGCGTGGTCGGCCCGCTGTGCATGCTGGGAGAGGATACAAAAGGGGCGGACGCCATCTTAGGAGGGGAGAAGGGAAAAGGAGGGGTACTGAGGAGCAGTACCGCCTGCGTCTCGTGGCCCCCCAGGCCATGGGAGTGCGCAGGGGAAGATCAGTCTCAGGCACCTTTAGCCTGGGGCTGCAACTTTTCTTGTAGGCCCAGCACCTTTAGCTGGCCTACCATCTAAAGAGAAATTCCAGGGCACTCGAGGGTGACCCATTCTGGAGAGGGAGCCAGGGTTACCCGTGAAGGAAGTCACCGCCTCGTATGAGGCCTGGTCACCTACAGAGGGATTCCACAAGTCCGCCACAGGCATTGTAGCGTGCTTCAACTTGCACCTAGGTCCTTATGCTACAAGTGCTAGGAAGTTTGGAACTAGGCAAATGGGTTCTGATCGTATCCCTAGGACAGTAAAGTAAAGTTTGTGCATCACTCCGGCTGCTAGGACCGTGAGAGGGAACTATCCCGGTGAACAGAGTCCACTTGGGATTAGTGGTGATATTAAGTGCCTGAACCTGCCTCCTGTTATTCTATTATTCTATTCTTTACCTTCAACTTTCCTGTCCGGTTTCAAGAATAAAGAAAATAAACCTTCAGCCATTGAGGTTTAACCTTGTCTGGACAATGGCCTTATTGATACACAAGCAACAGACTTTTTCCCTACACTCTAGGGAAAGGAACCAGTCTAGAGGATGTAACTCGCTGTGGAACCCAACAATTGTGAACACCGCTTAACCTCTTCAAACAGGAGGGTAAGGGCATATAGCACGGTGTGCCTTATCTTACAAGTGAGCCAGGTGAGAAAAAAGGTCTGTGTGCTACACGTATTTTGTAAAATCAAGCTGTATAATTACCTAAATTAAACTTGATTTCAGCCTCTTGTAGTAGTACAAGAAGCCAATCAGTTTATGTGCGGTCAAGAAGCACAAGTGCAGGAAAAGAGCAGAGAGGAAAAGAGCAGAGTGGCAAAGAGAAGCGCTCACCCCTTTGTAACAGGCTGGGGTGGGTCAAGGATAATCTGTGCTTAGAGGAAGTGAATTGATTGATGCTGCCCATCAGACTGAGGACATCCAGCAGCAGAAGAAAAAAAGTAATTGTTAACCCTAAAAATTGCAGAAAAATATGTTTTTTTTATTTTATTGGGAATTTATTGTTATTTTTTTGGCCAGAGTTCTACTTTAAATAAATTAAACATAAAGCTTAGCTAAAGCAATTAAGATCTCATCAAATATGCTCTTGATGTATAGACTGCATTATGTTTGTTCTCTTCGTACAAAGTTATTCATATGTCTGTCAATATTAATTCCAAAAACAAAAACACAATACACAAAAAAATTCCAATAAACTCAGAAAAGGGAAGTATGTTCAGGCACATAGAATACATCCAGTAGAGGTTCACCCCCTCAGGGGGTCAGCAACCAGGGCAGGCTGGCAGGTTACCGAATCCCTCTTCTCATGTCCCTCCCTGGGTGTTCTATTCCTGATCGCTCCGTGCACAGCAGGTTCCCAATCGGGGTGCACGGACTGGTGGGGAGTGGACGTAGGGCCGTTGTCCCTCA
This sequence comes from Rana muscosa, assembly GCA_029206835.1. Taxonomy (NCBI): domain Eukaryota; kingdom Metazoa; phylum Chordata; class Amphibia; order Anura; family Ranidae; genus Rana; species Rana muscosa. The sequence continues at coordinate 101,401,993 of CM055123.1, read as the reverse complement.
GGGTCCATCTGCGGTTTATTAAAGCCTTCTATTGCATGCATGAGTCCGCTCTACCCTCGACACTAAACAATGTGGTCTATGATACTGTTATGGAACATTTATTCATATTGCCTTCTCTTGTTTACTTTTGATGAACATATTCTGTACCGACCCCTGTTGGGGTATTTTGTTACCCTTTTTTATATTTGTACTGCACCTTTTCGCAATAAACCTTTTTTTGAAACTCAAAAAAGAAAAAGAAAAAAAAGATTACATCCAGTAGAAAAATGCTCACCAGCAGGAAGCCAGGCTAACGCGTTTCAAAGACAGAACCCTCTTTTTTTCTCATAAAAATCATAAATCATTTTTTATGGTAATGCATGAGGCTGGTGAACCCTCTATTTTGTTTTTGTTTCATTCTTTCTCTTAACCACTTGGCGTCCACGCTATAGCCGAATGAAGGCTACAGCGCGGACCTGAAATGCCGGGAGGCCGTCAATAGACGTCCTCCTTTTTTCGCTCTCCCCGCGCGCCCCCTGCAGAGCGCGCGCTGTGATCACAGACTCACTGAGACTCAGGTGATCACAGATCGGAGTAAGGAGCCGGTCCTGGCCCCTTACCATGTGATCAGCTGTCAGCCAATGACAGCTGATCACGTGATGTAAACAAAAACTCAGTATTTTTTTTTTCTCCTCACAGCGTGAGGAGAAAAAAAAGCAGATCACCAGCTTTTGTGTAAGGGACATTGGTCCCAAGTGGAAGAGGCACACCCACCTCATCAGTGCCCACCAGTGCCCCTGCCAGTGCCCCTTGCCAGTGCCCACAGTGACCACCAGTGCAAAACAGTGCCACCTATCAATGCCTACGAGTGCCACCTATAAATGCCCACCAGTGGTGCTAATCAGTGCCTCATCAGTTCCACTTAACAGTGCTGCCTATCAGTCTCACCTACCAGTGCTGATCAGTGCCCATCACTGCCACCTATCGGTGCCCATCACTGCCACCTATTAGTGCCAATTCTAAGTGCCCACCAGTGCCACCTATCAATGCCCTTTAGTGCCACCTCAGTGTCACCTCTCAGTGCCCACTTCCACCTCTCAGCGCCCACCAGTGCCGCCTATCAGTGCCCACCAGTGCCACCTTATCGATGCCCATCAGTGCAGCCCATCTGTGCCCATCAGTGCAGCCTCATCAGTGTACATCAATGAAGGAGAAAAATTACCAGTTTGCGAAATTTTATAACAAAATATAAAACGGTTTTGTATTTTTTTTTTTTTTTTTTTTTAAATCTGTCTTTTTTTAAAATTTTAACAAAAAAATAAAAACAACAGAGGTGATCAAATACCACCAAAAGAAAGCTCTATTTGTGGGGAAAAAATGATAATTCATTTGGGTACAGTGTTGTATGACCGCGCAATTGTCATTCAAATAGTGAGAGCGCTGAAAGCTAAAAATTGCTCTGAGCAGGAGGGGGGTTTAAAGGAGAAGTATGGGTTTTGTTTTTTTTATGGATTCATACTTACCTCGGTGGATGGAGCATCAGACCAATGCTCCACCTGTCCCCCGGCGTCTGTGCACTGAGAACCGAGCCACCGAACATCGCCGCTGGCTCGGTTCTCACAGATCCCCGAGAGGAAAGAGGCTGACTGTCAGTCAGCCTCTTTCCTCTCTGCTTCTCTACGCCCATTGGAGCGCTGAGCAGTGGAGGGGCGGGGCGAGGCTGTCTCAGCGGCTCGCTGATCTGCTGAGACTGCCATCAATCAGGGCAGCTGGCGGATCCCGACTTGGGAAGTCGTGATGACGCGCTGCCCCGACTGATGGCAGTGACGTCAGCAGAGAGCGGACTTCAGACCGCTCTCTGCTGAAAACGGGTCACAGGAGTGCAAAACTAATTGCACTCCTGTGACCCAGAGGAGAAGCCCAGCCTAAAAAGCTCAGGCTGGACTTCTCCTTTAAGGGCCCAGTAGGCAAGTGGTTAAAGGATTTCCCCATAGCTTTGGGTGAAAGACTTGCTTCTGGGAAAACATATGAAGAGTCCCATCTTCTACAACTGCCTTTTCTATCTATGCTGGATTTGGGGTTCCCATTGTCATTTAGCGCTGTACTGAGGGAGGGGTTTATACTTCGTGGAGACTCTGCACTGACGGAGGGGGGTCTATACTAAGTGGAGGGGGGCCTGTACTGAGGGGCGATTATAGTTGGTGGAGGGGGGTGACCAACCCTAGTGACGCCACTGTAGCCGCGGGCTCTTCTTTCCCCCCTCCCTCTCCTCACTCTGCTGTACTAGTGAGCACCGCTTGCCAGCACAGCCGCCCACTGTTTCTTCCCTGCCTTCATGTCGGCTAGGGAAGAAATAGAATTAAAAAAAGGAGCAGAGAAGAGGATTGTGGGACATATAGTCCTAAAGGGCTGGCAGCCCTACTGTAACACGGAAACTGAAGCTCACATAGCATACCCAGCTGAATGGGAGAGAGAGAGAGCCAGGAGCCCAGAAAAGCTTTCAGGGAAGTGCACCCAGGACTCCAGAGGGAGAGGACAGTGATTAGAGAACACCATCAGAGAGAGAACCCGGCTGCCCTGCGCCACCAGAGGGAAAGCAACACAGCCTGGTGCCATCCCTGGTGGAGAAAGAAATGGAGTCATTGCCAGAATACAGATCTGGACTCTACCCAGCGGAGTCGCCACGGGAAATTCAGAGTGAGCTGACTCCTGATCAGAGGAACTGTTGTTGCTGTATCGCTGGGTCAGTTGAGAGGGCTGATCAGCCAATATTCTCCTGTAGTATGTCTGACCATCTCCTGTATTATATCTGCAGTCTGTGACCATCTCCTGTATTATGTCTGCAGTCTGTGACCATCTCCTGTATTATGTTTGCAGTCTCTGATCATCTCCTGTACTATGTCTGCAGTCTCTGACCATCTCCTGTATTATATCTGCAGTCTCTGACCATCTCCTGTATTATATCTGCAGTCACTGACCATCTCCTGTACTATGTCTGCGGTCTTTGACCATCTCCTGTAATATGTCTGCAGTCTCTGACCGTCTCCTGTATTATATCTACAGTCTCTGACCATCCCTTGTATCATGTCTGAAGTCTCTGTCCATCTCTTTTATCATGTCTGCAGTCTCTGACCGTCTCTTGTATCATGTCTGCAGTCTCTGACCATCTCTTGTATCATGACTGCAGTCTCTGACCATCTCCTGTATCATGTCTGCAGTCTCTGACCATCTCCTGTATCATGTCTGGGGGCTCTTTCTACCAGACTCTCTAACAGAAGCCCTCTCTGTGTGCATCAGAGAGACTCCCCGCCAGGTCTCATTAGTGTACTCTCTTCCTGTATTTTCTTTATTATTAAAAGATCATGGGAGGATCCCAGGGTAACGAAGACTTCTTAGGGGAGCATCTCTGTGTTTAAGTCATTGCCATAGAAACATGTGTAAAGGGGAGGAGTTTGTAAGATGACCACTCCCATGTGGGGGTGCCAGAAATATTTCTGCACCCAGGCGTCTGACCCTAGGATTGGCCCTGAATGAATGTTTCTATATCTGCTTATAAATGAGCTTTTTTTTATATTGTTTTCGATTTGCTGCCCTTATAAAGACACTTGGTGATGAGAAACTTCATGAAAAAGTGATTTTACTGATGTTTCCATGACTGATACAGCAGCACCTGAAAAAATCCATAAGCAAGGCAAGCAACACAGTACAAAAATGCATCCCAAGAGTAATGTGGAATAAATGAGAATTCAGAGCACACACCCATAACTTGGCTACTGAGTGTCAGCAAAGGTTACTACAGAAAGCATGACATGTATCTAATGCAACGGAGAGGGGAATCCGTTTATTTGTCCAGGTGCCAAAGGGTATTACACTAGTACTTGAGTAGTAGGGATGAGCTTCGAGTTCGAGTCGAACTCATGTTCGACTCGAACATTGCCTGTTCGCCCGTTCGCCGAACAGCGAACAAATTGGGGTGTTCGCGGCAAATTTGAAAAATCTATGGGAGAAATCTAAAGTGCTAATTATAAAGGCTTATATGCAAGTTATTGTCCTAAAAAGTGTTTGGGGACCTGGGTCCTGCCCCAGGGGACATGTATCAATGCAAAAAGAAGTTTTAAAAACGGCCGTTTTTTCGGGAGCAGTGATTTTAATAATGCTTAAAATGAAAAAATAAAAGTGAAATATTCCTTTAAATTTCATACCTGGGGGGTGTGTATGATATGCATGTGAAGTGGCGCATGTTTCCCGTGCTTAGAACTGTCCCTGCAAAAAATGTCATTTTTGAAAGAAAAAAAGTCATTTAAAACTGACTCGCGGCTATTAATGAATTGTCGGCTCCCGGCAATACATACAAAAGTCATTGATAAAAAAAAAAAAAAAAGCTCCCCAGAATTCAATTACCAGGCCCTTCAGGTCTGGAATGGATATTAAGGGGAACCCCGCCGCAAATTAAAAAAAAAATTGACGTGGGGTTCCCCCAAATATCCATTCCAGGCCCTTCAGATCTAGCATGGATTTTAAGGGGAACTCCACCCCAAATTTAAAAAAAAAAAAAATGGCGTGGAGTCCCCCTAAAAATCCATACCAGACCCCTTATCCGAGCACGCAACCTGGCCGGCCGCAGGGGAAAAGGGGGGGACGAGAGAGCGGCCCCCTTCCCTCCTGAACCGTACCAAGCCACATGCCCTCAACATGGGGAGGATGTCCCCATGTTGATGGGGACAAGGGCCTCATCCCCACAAACCTTGCCCGGTGGTTGTGGGGGTCTGCGGGCGGGGGGCTTATCGGAATCTGGAAGACCCCTTTAACAAAGGGGACCCCCAGATCCCGGCCCCCCCTATGTGAATTGGTAAGGGGTACATTGTACCCCTACCATTTCACGAAGAAAGCGTAAAAAAATGTTTAAAAAAACACACAAACACCTTGAAAAAGTCCTTTATTAAAAAAAAAAAAAACATTCCAGCGGTGAAATCCAGTGTCCCGCGGCGATCCCGATGTCCAGCGCTGTCCTTCATTGGTTGTGCCTGAGCGGACCTGATGGGGAACTCCCTCTCAGTATTTTAAATGTATAGACCCGCCCCTTCTAAAGTTCCCCATCAGGTCCGCTCAGCGGACCAGATGCGGAACATGAGAAGGGGCGGGTCTATACATGTATTACCACAGTGAGAGAAGTTCCCCATCAGGTCCGCCCCCTCGGTATGTCGGACCCGCCTACGTCATTGGCTTGAGCGGGGAACTTCCTTCACTGTGTAATTTAAATTTACATAGTGAAGGAAGTTCCCCGCTCAAGCCAATGACGTAGGCGGGTCCGACATACCGAGGGGGCGGACCTGATGGGGAACTGCTCTCACTGTGGTAATACATGTATAAACCCGCCCCTTCTCATGTTCCGCATCTGGTCCGCTGAGCGGACCTGATGGGGAACTTTAGAAGGGGCGGGTCTATACATTTAAAATACTGAGAGGGAGTTCCCCATCAGGTCCGCTCAGGCACAACCAATGAAGGACAGCGCTGGACATCGGGATTGCCGCGGGACACTGGATTTCACCGCTGGAATGTTTTTTTTTTTTTTTTTTTTAATAAAGGACTTTTTCAAGGTGTTTGTGTGGTTTTTTTAAACATTTTTTTACGCTTTCTTCGTGAAATGGTAGGGGTACAATGTACCCCTTACCAATTCACATAGGGGGGGCCGGGATCTGGGGGTCCCCTTTGTTAAAGGGGTCTTCCAGATTCCGATAAGCCCCCCGCCCGCAGACCCCCACAACCACCGGGCAAGGGTTGTGGGGATGAGGCCCTTGTCCCCATCAACATGGGGACATCCTCCCCATGTTGAGGGCATGTGGCCTGGTACGGTTCAGGAGGGAGGGTGGGCCGCTCTCTCGTCCCCCCCTTTTCCCCTGCGGCCGGCCAGGTTGCGTGCTCGGATAAGGGGTCTGGTATGGATTTTTAGGGGGACTCCACGCCATTTTTTTTTTATTTGGGGTGGAGTTCCCCTTAAAATCCATGCCAGATCTGAAGGGCCTGGAATGGATATTTGGGGGAACCCCACGTCAATTTTTTTTTAAATTTGCGGCGGGGTTCCCCTTAATATCCATTCCAGACCTGAAGGGCCTGGTAATTGAATTCTGGGGAACCCCCACGCTTTTTTTTTTTATCAATGACTTTTGTATGTATTGCCGGGAGCCGACAATTCATTAATAGCCGCAAGTCAGTTTTAAATGCATTTTTTTCTTTCAAAAATGAAATTTTTTGCAGGGACAGTTCTAAGCACGGGAAACATGCGCCACTTCACATGCATATCATACACACCCCCCAGGTACGAAATTTAAAGGAATATTTCACTTTTATTTTTTCATTTTAAGCATTATTAAAATCACTGCTCCCGAAAAAACGGCCGTTTTTAAAACTTCTTTTTGCATTGATACATGTCCCCTGGGGCAGGACCCGGGTCCCCAAACCCCTTTTAGGACAATAACTTGCATATTAGCCTTTATAATTAGCAATTTAGATTTCGAACTTTGAGTCCATTGTATTTAATAGGGTTCTAAAGTTTACACGAACATTTTGTCTCTTCGCAGGTTCTGGTGCGAACCGAACAGGGGGGTGTTCGGCTCATCCCTGTTGAGTAGCAGTTCCTAGCAGGATTGAGAACATGGCAAATCTTGTCGTCAGTCATCAAATATTCCACATGGGAAACACAGCATTAAAAAGCCAGGCAAGGTGTCCACTTTGAGGTCAGGAACATAGAGATAAATCAATCATGGTTTACCCTGGACAGGGTGCAGCAAAGAACTGAGAATCGAAGGATCCATTCACACTATTGTGCTGCACTAAGAGCAGAGTGCATGGTAACACACAGTGCATTGCACGGTTTTCCAAAATAAGTGCTTTGAGAAGGTGTGTTCATGTGTTACCCTGCTTGGTGGTAATGTGTGCATTACTGCAATGCAACAGTGTTAAAGTGATAGTAAAGCCTTGTTTTTTTTTTTTTTTTTTTAAATAGCAAAGATTTTAATCGTACCTGCTCTGTATCCATAAACACTGAGCCACGGCTCAGCCCTTCCACACCGTCCCCTAATTGGCTTTTGGTCAATCACAGCCAGTGAGCCAATCAGGAATGTGAGTCCCTGGAGAGGCAAGGCTCTTGTGGACATTGCTGGATCGAGAGGGGGCTCAGGTAAGTCTTTGGAGTGCTGGGGAGGCTGCTGCGCAGAGAAGGTTTTTTGCCTTCATGCATAGAATGCATAAATTAGAAATAAGGTTAGGAGATGCATCAAGGGTCACTCCAACATAAGGCCCTCATCACCAGTGGTGTTTTGGACTGTTGCGGCACCCAGACAAGAGACGTTAAATTTGTAAAATTTAAATATTTATTATAAAGGTTGACAAAAAAGAAAAATACAAAGATACACAGTTGACAGTCACCATGGTGACCGTACACCATCAATTAAAATCATTACAAACTCAACAGGTATGTGGAGAACAACATTGATGTGGCTAATGACAAATCCTCGAAATGTTTCGTGACAGAGTCACTTCTTCAGGAGGAGTGTCTAGCTTTGACATCTGGAACGATATTTAATCTCATAATAATATCATCAAAATATAGTCAATTGTAGCACAGCTACAGGTAATACAGTTATTTGTGGAGTAGGGTAAGAGAGAAACATGACTTACCAAGGTTTGCCTGTTGGGCAATATGCGGCTAATTGGGACACCCCAAAAAATGGTTGTTCCCCCTGGTGGTGGACATGGGAGGGTGTTGGATGGCTCTAGAGAAATATATTATATAGCACAAAATAAGCAGCGGTTGAGAGGTATAGGGGTAAAAGAAGAAAAAGGGGAAAGAAGAAGGAGAAGAAAAAGAAAAAGGAGGAAAATAAAAAAATAATGATGATATATATATATATATATATATATATATATATATATATATATATAGATAGATAGATAGATAGATAGATAGATAGATAGATAGATAGATAGATAGATAGATAGATAGATATATTAGTGAAGAAAAAAGAAAAGGGAAAAAAGAAAAAAAGGGGAAAGGGGGAAAAAGGGAAGAAAAAGGAGGGGAAGGGGAAGGTCTGCAGGGGAATTGTAAAGAAAAAAATTCCCCTGCAGACCTTCCTCTCCCCCTTCTTTTTCTTCCCTTTTTCCCCTTTGCCCTTTTTTTTCTTTTTTCCCCTTTTCTTTTTTCTTCACTAATATATATATATTTTTCATCATTATTTTTTTCTTTTCCTCCTCTTTTTCCTTTTCTTTTTCTTCTCCTTCTTTCCCCTTTTTCTTCTTTTACCCCTATACCTCTCAACTGCTGCTTATTTTGTGCTATATAATATATTTCTCTAGAACCATCCAACAGCCTCCCGTGTCCGCCCCCGGGGGGGGGGGAACACCCCTTTTTTGGGGTGTCCCAATTAGCCGCATTTTGCCCAACAGGCAAACCTTGGTAAGTCATGTTTCTCTCTTACCCTACTCCACAAATAACTGTATTACCTGTAGCTGTGCTACAATTGACTATATTTTGATGATATTATTATGAGATTAAATATCGTTCCAGATGTCAAAGCTAGACACGTCTCCTGAAGAAGTGACTCCATCACGAAACATTTCGAGGATTTGTCATTAGCCACATCAATGTTGTTCTCCACATACCTGTTGAGTTTGTAATGATTTTAATTGACGGTGTAAGGTCACCATGGTGACTGTCAACTGTGTATCTTTGTATTTTTCTTTTTTGTCAACCTTTATAATAAATATTACAATTTTACAAATTTAACGGCTCTTGTCTGGGTGCCGCACCAGTCCAACCATCACTGGCGAAGAGGGCCTTATGTTGGAGTGACCCTTGATGCATCTCCTCCCCTTCTAATTCCATATTTAGGATGATGCCACCCACCACTATTCTCGTTTAATGCACGAGGCAATCCATTTCCATAGAATGCATAAAGGTAAAAAGCCTTGTGCATTTACAGCCACTTTAAAGGGCCCTATGCCTTCTGGACAGTAGCTCCAAATGTTATTCTCTTATGCCCAGCTACTTACATGGCTAGACTGACCCTAGAAATAACTAAATAAATAAATAAATAAAAAGGTTAAAACAAGTAAATATGAAATACATTCCTATATAATTATTAGTGCTGGCATCATAAGGATTATAAATAGTCCATGTTGATTGACAGAGTGAAGTTCTGTTTTAATGTCCTTAATCAGTATCCAACACAGCATTAAAGAAGCACTCTAAGCAGTCCTTTATTACTTGCATTGATACAGTTAATTAGAAATGACAATTCTCTACATCAGCCTAAGATAATTACAGTACTACACATAGCTAGATGTGCCTTTCAACCTATCCTTTATTTATAGGAAGATAATGATGCCTGGTTTACAAAAGATTTTTCAAAAGCCTTTTCAATACATGTTGATAAAGTATTTTCTTTGCCAGTGTCATAACAATTTAGTGAAGGCAGAAGCTATGATAAGAGGTCTCGTGTGCCCTTTTCCTTTCCTGCGATTTGCTGGGAGATCTACTTGCATTTAGCATTGTCACAGCAATTTTGTGTCATTCATGCACTCTTGAGCAATCAACACATTTGCTGGATGTAAAGGGCATTCGTTAAATGGAAATATTTTAGAGAGGTTGATTACATTTTTGGAACATTTTACAAAAGCTGACTTGCTGTCCATCGTTATTGAGATTATTGTTCCTGCTACTGTACCAATGTGCACTGTCCTCTGTAATTAAAGTAGATAGGAGAAATAGAACACACACAAGACACAGATACAAGAATGTAGTTAAGACACATTTAGAATAAAAAGCAACTTCAAACACCCACCACACTGTATCTATGGGCAAGCAGTGCTACCCTGGGCTGTCCTACCAATTTGGACAACAAACAACTTCCCCTCTCTTTATTTTCATTAAAGTGGAATTGAAGTTTGCTGTAAGAAAAAAAAAACAGCAAGCAGACAGGCTTTTATTGCAGAAGATACAGTCCAAAATGCTCCTACCTGCCTGCTCTCTGTCTTCTCCAGGGCTGTAAACTGAGCTGTGCATGTGCAGCTCAGCTTACAGTGCCAGGCCGGTCTCTGATTGTCAGGATGGTTACATTCAGTGCATGTGCAGGAGTGACGTCATCCCCCGCTGGCCAATGAAGAACCCTAAAGACCAGCACTTAGAAAAAGATGCTGGTGTTGGCAAGGGACCATTGGACAGGTAAGTATTCACCCTTTAATTCAACTATAAGTAGAACAGAGTTGTCACTGGGGTTTATAGCAGATAGCTGGTAAAGCTGATATTATTGTTTGATATTTAATGTAACCTCACAAGTTACAAGGACATAAGGTTTAGGGCAAGATGAACAGTTATAATTTTCTGTACTTGTAGAAAATGTACTTCAACTGAAAAAATAAAATAGATGTACCCACCACATCTAAAGACCGGGAAGCTGAAATATATAACATTTTGGATCCTGGGTTTAGATATACTTTTAAAGATTAGTTGACCTTTAGAGACATTTTCCACTACCCCCCATCCCATGCACTGCAGCATCCCAAGCACATTATAATCCACACTTCAGCTTCTAAAAAAGTGCTCCTTTTCAATTCAATAACTGTAGGCCATTGAGGGCCTGTCTGCAAAAACCTGAGTAGGCGATAACCCCCCCATCCTGCCAAAATGACAGGACATTACAAGCATACTCCCCACACTGAAGGCACGTTCAAGACCATGGTTGCACAGTGTGTGATATCTCCCTGAGTGAGCTCAGCTGCTGCAACTACAGAGGGAGAGTATTTAATAATACTAGTAATAGTTTTCATTGTGATGGTGCAATTGGTAATGGTGGTTTAACACTGTGGCTACATGGAGTTGCCCCCACCCACGCTATATTAGTTTTAACAACTGTTCCCCTTTAAGACTTATTGGAGTAAAGTGAACTTTTATTTTAGTTATATGTACTATAATCTAATGCCGGGTAAGGATCGGTTTTTCTGATGAAAAAAGACCGATGGACTTTTTTCATCGGACAAACCGATCGTGTGTGGGCCCCATCGGTCTTTTTTCCATCTGTATAAAAAGATAGATGTTTTAAATTTTACCGATGGAAAAAAATACAATAGCAAATTCCGATTGTCTGTGGGGAACTCCATCGGAGAAAAAACCCACGCATGCTCAGAATCAAGTCGACGCATGCTCAGAAGCATTGAACTTCATTTTTCTCAGCTCTTTGGAGTGTTTTACGTCACGGCGTTTGGGACGGTCGGATTTTTGACTGATGGTGTGTAAACTAGACTGATGGAAGTCAGCTTCATCGGATTTCCGATGGAAAAATCCATCGGATTTTATTCCATCGGAAATCCGATAGTGTGTACAGGGCATGAGAGTCAGAAAATTTGTCAGAGTCTGGAAAAAGTGAGGTTACCTTTTCTGGACTTAATGCTGTTAAAATTATTATACCAGTTCAATATGCTGGCAACAGTTAAAATATGTTTTCCTTTCTAACCGTGGCAAACCAGATAACAATAAGGAAGTGTACATTTCACCTAAAAATGTTCTGCTTATATGATTAGATGAAAGCAAAAATGCAGCAGATGGAACTATGCAATTCAGTCTGCTATACTTTATTTTTTCTTCCAATGCTCAACTTTCTTCCATCAAAAAAGTGAAGTTATAGAATGCAAAAAACAAATCAAGATACCAGTTGGCCTTACCAATGTAACATAATTAATACCCTTTCTGACACCTCAGTAACAATGGAGTTAATTCCAGGGATCAATAATACCAATAATGAGTTTACAATTAGAACTGTAAGTTCTCTTTCTGGTAAAGGGGGTGATATCTATATTCAATTTTAATGTAAATGTCTGAGTGCCCAGAATTAGGTTATAAAAGTACAAAGTGAAAAGCTTCCTAAATTACCATTGATTGGCATTCCTAAACTTCTTAAATTCTGTTATGGCAGAGCTTGGCCTCAAATCTTACTGATTATATATAAAAACCATGATGATCTCTGAACGTGTCAGTGTATTCGAAATTATACCTTTTTAATTTCAAACATTGAGGTAGATTGAAAAGAGAAGTATAGTCAAAGCTCTTTTGGCCATACTTCTCTTGTGGGCCACAGGAGTGCACTTACATGTGTTCTCCTGTGATCCAGAATCAGCTGTCACAAAGCCGCTCCAACCTCTGTATCCCAACAATAATGCCAACATCCACCCAGATACCTGACCAGAAGCTGGCTCAGTCTTTCGGTGCACCGCTGAGAGCTTGAGCCAGCCGCTCCCACCCTTCTCTCCTGCCAGTGGGCAATGGCGGGGTAGAGCACATGGTGGTGACAGAGTGGACCCGAGAACTGAGCGATCATGTGATTGCTCAGTTTTCGGGCTTAGAGCCAGTGGGGGACAGCTGCAGCATCAGACCGATGCTACAGCCATATAGGCGAGTATATGTCTTGTTTTTTTATTTTTTATTTACCGCACTTCTTCTTTATTAAGGTCAAATAGATTGTTCACATTGCAAGGGGATTTTCCCCTGAGCTTACTGTATGAAGTGAGGCTCTGCTGACTTCTATCATCTAATCATGTGCAAGCAAAAATGCTGATTATTTATTTTTCCTTGCACATGGTAGGGTATTCTTTGCAATGTGAAATTTCACCACATTTACTAAGTTCTGTGGAAAGTTAATCTCAGATTTTTCAGCTGTCAGGCTTCATTTTGTAAAAAAAAAAAAAAACACCTTCCACCTCACTGGATTCTGGATTATTTAGGATTCACAGTATGATACAATCCGGTATAATAAAAATAGCACTGTTACAAATCTATCCAAAGCTCATGAATTCGCCCAAAACACTTCACCAATGCTAAACTGGATCCTTCTGAATTTCTTTTGAATAAAGAAGAAAAAGTGAAATTCTGAATGTATTCAATAAGTTTCATCTAAAAAGCCAGAAATGGTTTCCTAATGGTATAGCTCACATACATTCACCTTAAGCTTGATATTAATAGGGTGACAGTTTATTTTAATGACATTCTAATTAATGACCAATTGCAAGGCAATTTATAAGGGTGTCCTTAAGACATTCACATATTAATATAAATGAATTTCATTATGACTGGTGTTTTAACAAGAAAAGCCAAATTAATTTGTAGTCATGGGAACTATTTAAATGGTAATCACACATAATTAGATTTCTAATCTGTTACATCAATCTATGTCAAATGTACATTTGTATCTTTGTATAGAAAAGTCCCAAGGGATACCATTTTATCTAAATCACAAATAACCAGTGGATTTACCAGTTACTTTTTCCTGTTGGTGGTTTTAGTAATTCAATATAAGGCCTTTTCTTATAACGTAAGCACTAACATTTGTTTATGGTACACTGTATTTTATTGCTCTGTGGTATCCCAGGGGTACCAGTATTTCCAAAATTCAACTACCGGTACATTAATATGTGATATTCCAGACAGGTGGTGCCATTCTATGCTCTAAAGGGGTGACAGAATGCAAACTGCAGTCTCCTTGCTCTCGTATACAGTACTGTATTATACAATGAAAATGGTAACTTTTTTTGCATATATATATATATATATATATATATATATATATATATGTAGCGGGGTCTTCAAAGTTAGTGGGATACACCTGGGGGTAGAGAGACCCAGGTGTGTAATTATGTCAGGGATTAGACCCCTTTTTGTTATTCGTGGAGGATTGGGTGGTGCAATATTCTCCTTGGCCTGTGGGTGGCGGGGTACCTACAGGCTCGAGGTAGAATCACTACCACAGTGCTACCCTTTTTGTCCCTTCCTGGAGATGGTACGGCTGGGGCGGGGAACCCGCCGTGGTGTCGATGGGAGGAGATAAAAGGGGGAGACGCCCTGGCCACGAGGTCTTTTGGGGGGATCATCTCTTCACGCACCCAGGCACCTTAGGCCTGGGTGCGGGCGGTTCAAGGTTCCGCCTAGGTGCCCTAGGCCTGGCCGGAATGAAGATGGAGTCCATCCCAGGCACCTTCAGCCTGGGGTGAGGTACTATTGAGGAGGCCTGGGACCCGCCGACTCCGACTGGGTCCCGCGAGGGTGAAGTTGCTCCAGGGCGCCCCTTGCGAGGGGACCCGCATCTGAGGTGAGGAGGCTGGGGAGGTCACCCGTCCGAAGACCCGGTGCAGTGTCAACCCGGTGACGGATGGGCCTTCGGTAACTCCCTTGGAGGACATCTTCCCCTGATAGGGGCTACAGCGCAGCGGAGGAGCTTTAATCAAGACTCCTGCAACCCCTGGTCATAGCACAGGGAGTGTAGGGACTAGGAACCTGTACAGTGCCTCAACCTGCTCCCCCATCGTATCATGCCGTTGCATTTGACTGTATGTGGAGATACGCAATAAACCTGAGTTTGGACTTTGATGGGTGTATGGACTCTGTTGATGGGAACAAAGGGAGATTCTGGCACGGAAGGACTGACCCTCATAACCGGCACACATTTGGCCCGAGGAAAAGATTGGTACTGGCCTTCACCTCACCCACAGCCATGGGGAGGACGTGGGCCGTAGCGCACCTCACTCTGTCGCTCGACATACCCCTAGCTAAAGAGGTCGGGGTGAGGCCGCTACACGTGGGGGCTCGTGAGTCCGGGATGAAATGTGTGTTGATCTGAGGTTTGGAACGGCTGTGTTTGAAACTTGCTGCCCGGAGGAGGTCCGAGCAGGTCGGCCATGTGATTGGCCAAAGTGCGTCCCTGTGCTCGAAGTCGTGGAAATTTCTCTGAAAAACCGGGAGCGGCCCATGCAGAAAGAGCGGGAAGAGGGAGGAGTCCAGCCGTGTGACGAACTACATGTGGGGACTTTTGCTGCACTGCGCCACGAGGCACCCCGTGACTGTACAATTCGTGGGCGGAGACTGAAGGAAGCCCGCGAAAACGTGCAAGTCGTGGGAGGAGTCTGGCCACGTGTGGAGATACACGTGGAGACTCCGGCGCGAGGTGAGCGCGTGATGGAACAGCAGGTGGTCGGGATGGCCTCAAGCTCCCCGTGGATGCCGGTACCTTACCCCACGAAAATGACTGCATTTGCTGCGCCCATTACAGACACGGGGATAAGGCTCAGGCCCCGAGGACAGTTGGCTCTGTATTCATGCAGAGACACGGAGGCCCTCGGTGTGATCTGTCCCGGATGCTCGGGACTGGTGGTCCAACTGAAGCCGTTCGGGCGATGTGAAGCGTGCAAAGAATTTCTTTTTGAGGTCGAATCATCCACAGTAAGGCCCCGGGCCCTTCGCCTCAACTGCATCACAGGAACCGCCACTCCGGAGGGAGAGATCCAGGCCTTTGCGGAGGTTCCCGTGCGCGCTGACCAGGGCGATGGGACTGCCCAATCAGAGACTGAGAGAGGAAAATCCGAAGACACTGCTTCGGTCACTACAGACTCCCTGCTCCCACCTCCGAAGAGGAAAGTCGGCCTGGTACAGGCATCCTATGGTCGTGGTCGAGCTTCACCCCGCCGCTTGCCTGGCCTGGATGGCGCCGGTAGAGAAGAGAGTCCCGGACATCCCAGTTCTTCAGAAGGTCCAGGTGAGCCAGGGGCTGGGACTGTGGTGTTGGTTGGAGGTGTCGGGGGTCCACAGTCGGTGGAGCCCGCAAGGGAGGGTAGCCTTCCGTCTACTAGAGACTACCTTCCCGCTGAGATGTATGACACCTCCGACCTAGAGTCATTGTCAGACTGTGGGGATGACGGAG
Source organism: Rana muscosa (assembly GCA_029206835.1). Classification (NCBI taxonomy): domain Eukaryota; kingdom Metazoa; phylum Chordata; class Amphibia; order Anura; family Ranidae; genus Rana; species Rana muscosa. Next base: position 101,386,274 of record CM055123.1, on the reverse strand, counting down.
AGATAGACGAACTGTTTCACCGGAAGGGCTGGGACAGACGCCCACTACCTGTGCTGAGTAAACCGCAGGATTCCCCCATGTCCATAGAAGACAGTACGCTCCGGGCGCAGGCCCCGGAGTTCCCGAGGAAATCTAGTCCTCGGGCCAACTTTCCTCATTCAACTACATCACCCGCTCTGATGGTGGGGATGCAGCGTGCTTCGTTGCGGGCACCAAAGACAAAGCAACCCGAGATGGTGAAGGTACCTCGGCACCCGGAGGCCATCGTGCAGCCAGGAGAAGGTGAGCGAGATGTGATGCCGCCTCTAGCCAGGTTGCAGAGACTTTTCTCCCAGAGAGTCGCCCGTGAATATGGGTGGGAGTACCCCTACTTGCCTCGGGACTTATTGTATGAAGTCGAGGTCCTGCGACCAAGGTGGTATGACGAGTTTGTATGGGAAAAGCTTAAAGTGCCCCATGCCAGGCGATACCTGTCATGTTCGCCGCCTGTGTCTAAAAAGTTCAAGGACTGCAGAGCTGATTGGAGACTTGGGCGCCATATTCATGCCGATAAGGTGCTCATCTGCAGGAAAGAAGGAGAGGATGTTGAGTATTCGGTGGAAGTGTTTGACGGGCACCTGAAGCCCCTGTTTCTGCCGGAGCCAAGGTTCTACTTATAGGAGAAGTGAGCTCCTATCTTGTTGCTGTTGAAACTTTCTGGAAGAGACATTCCCAGACGCCTAGAACTGTGCCCTACTTTTGTTTTGATTTGGGCTTTTCTTTTACTCACTGGAGACTTGGGAGCTGTTGTTTTTTTTCTCCCTTTTCTTCATGTGCCAAAGGCAGAGACTTTTGGGGTAGAGTCAGAGTAGGAAAGCAGGAAGAATGAAGATCTCACCAAGTGTCATTACCGCAGCGCTGTCACCAGGTGGCAGTGTTGTGCAACGGTTGTTTGAAATGTTACACATGCATTACTTACTTATTGGAGTGAGTGGGTCTCTCGGCTGACGGACCCACTCATGCCAAGTTAACACAGAGTGTTAGGATGTGTTTTTTTTGTTTCCCTTCTGCAGGAGATTCGTCGGTCAAGACTACTGAGTATGGGGTGGTTCTTAGACAGTGACGGGAGGGATTGTATATGTGTCCATGACAGATGTTTTATACAAAAAGTTTTAATGTTTTATAGTTCCCTTTCCCTGGAGCAGGTCTTGGCACACACAGTATCCAAAATTTGAGGGATAGCCTCTGGGGCCCACTTCATGTCACCACTCCTTGGGAGACATGGGTGTGCACCTGACGCTGGGGACCAGCGTCAAATCACAAGGGGGAGTGTGTAGCGGGGTCTTCAAAGTTAGTGGGATACACCTGGGGGTAGAGAGACCCAGGTGTGTAATTATGTCAGGAATTAGACCCCTTTTTGTTATTCGTGGAGGATTGGGTGGTGCAATATTCTCCTTGGCCTGTGGGTGGCGGGGTACCTACAGGCTCGAGGTAGAATCACTACCACAGTGCTACCCTTTTTGTCCCTTCCTGGAGATGGTACGGCTTGGGCGGGGAACCCGCCGTGGTGTCGATGGGAGGAGATAAAAGGGGGAGACGCCCTGGCCACGAGGTCTTTTGGGGGGATCATCTCTTCACGCACCCAGGCACCTTAGGCCTGGGTGCGGGCGGTTCAAGGTTCCGGCCTAGGCGCCCTAGGCCTGGCCGGAATGAAGATGGAGTCCATCCCAGGCACCTTCAGCCTGGGGTGAGGTACTATTGAGGAGGCCTGGGACCCGGTGACTCCGACTGGGTCCCGCGAGGGTGAAGTTGCTCCAGGGTGCCCCTTGCGAGGGGACCCGCATCTGAGGTGAGGAGGCTGGGGAGGTCACCCGTCCGAAGACCCGGTGCAGTGTCAACCCGGTGACGGATGGGCCTTCGGTAACTCCCTTGGAGGACATCTTCCCCTGATAGGGGCTACAGCACAGCGGAGGAGCTTTAATCAAGACTCCTGCAACCCCTGGTCATAGCACAGGGAGTGTAGGGACTAGGAACCTGTACAGTGCCTCGACCTGCTCCCCCATCGTATCATGCCGTTGCATTTGACTGTATGTGGAGATACGCAATAAACCTGAGTTTGGACTTTGATGGGTGTATGGACTCTGTTGATGGGAACAAAGGGAGATTCTGGCACGGAAGGACTGACCCTCATAACCAGCACACATTTGGCCCAGGGAAAAGATTGGTACTGGCCTTCACCTCACCCACAGCCATGGGGAGGACATGGGCCGTAGCGCACCTCACTCTGTCGCTCGACATACCCCTAGCTAAAGAGGTCGGGGTGAGGCCGCTACATATATATATATATATATATATATATATATATATACACACACACACACACACACACACACACACACACACACGTGCAGTCCTAGCTCCTTTGTAAGTTATCAGTTCTTATTTATAGTTTAGTCTAGGCATTTAGTAAAAATGTTTATCTCCAGAAGTCGCTAACATGCACCTGAACCTTGGTGCTCTCCCCTACAGAGCCCCCTATGCTGCAATGGGGCACCACTTCTCTTTCAGGTTGATTGATGCCTAGTGTCATTCAATCCACTTCCCCCGAAGGGCTAACAGGTAAAGGCTGCAGAAAGTTTTGCCATTTAATTTTTATGGTTTTGATCTCTTCAGAACTTAAAATCATTTCACCATGGTTGTAACAAGAAGAGGGTGAATGTGACCTTTGACACCACCATATCGAAAAGTGTTAACTAGAGATAGGCTTTAGTTTGTATGTCCCTAACTGAAAGTCAATGTTAAACTACCTGTTCATCTAACACAGTGTTTTTCAACTTTTTTTCCATCAAGGCACCCTTTAGGATTCTGCACAATTTTGGTGCACCCTATTCTAAAATGTAAAAAAACACAGCAACATCCACACATGTAGGACACCCAACGTTGGAGGTGATTTATGCTTCCAAATAAAACGCACTGTTGCAAACTGGTAATGTTTAGCATTCCAATGTTTTTCTTCTCTCTCAGTTTCTATTCCTCACAGCCAAAATAACCCCAGTGTTGATGGAGAGGGGTGGAAGAGGGGCAAAGAAGGATGTTGTGCAGGTGCCTGATGTCCTCCTTATCAACCGATGATGTCATTGGTTGTTGGGACGCCGGCGGCTGGAAGGGTATAATGGTGCACACGGGTGAAAACCCATGACTTTGTGTAACTATAAGTCAGGCTTCATTCACCCGCTGACTTGTATACAGTTTTCTAGCAATTATTAGGCATTTTGCCCCTAAAGAAACCTGAAGAAAAAAAGACTGATCTAGGACTATCCAGTCCACAGGGCCACAACATTGCAAAGATGTTTCACTGCAGTAAACAGTGTTGTCATCCCGAAAAGAAGTGGAAAAATAACAAATCGACTAGAAGGATCAAAATATAAGAAAACAGGGGGCTATGAAACAAACTGTTAATTTGTTAGACAGACTGCAGCATATGATATTACATTTTAAATGAAGCATATCTGATAAATATTTTAGTAGTGTGAAGTAATTAATAGTTCACAGCTATGCAACAATATTTTTAGAAAAAGTGTTGAGTAACTGATATTTGACAACGCAAAAATAATTAATCAATATTTGCTTTTGTGACTTTGTTATTAGTTATTCATCTATTTTTATTTACTCAAATAAATGGACCATTTACACATCCTGTGCTTGCATTTGCAGTTATACATTACATGAAAAGATGTTTTGTCAACTCACATATTCACTAAAATTCAAACACACACCGATTATTTATGACATTCTTATCCATTTTGGTGTTCTTTGCATTTGCTGGATTTTTATTCACTGCGTTGTATACTGCAAGAAAGTCAGTTACCAAATCCTTTTCATGAACAGGCTTCAAGAAGGATTTGCCCTACTGAGAAACATATTAGCGAACATAAAGCATCACTAACTTTAAAAGTCCACAATACGCAAACTTAATCGCAAAAATGACTGCACCTCTGCATTTTCAGTATAATGAAATTTTTTGAAGCTGCGTGCCATTCTTTTTTTAATTGTATCCAGTGGGCATTGTAAAGCACAGCCCATTGTATTAATGTTTGTATAAAAAATTAACTCTAAAGCCCTGTACACACGATCGGATAACCTATGGATTTTGGTCCGATGGATTTGTCCATCAGAAATCCGATGAAACTGTTTTCTTTCTCGTACATCACGGGACACAGAGCGACATAGTCATTACTAATGGGTTATATAGTTACCGTCAGGTGCTGGCACTGGCAACTTCCAAAACCGGAAGTACCCTCCCCTATATAAGCCCCTCCCATCCGGGAGCACCTCAGTTTTTTGCCAGTGTCTAAGGTGTTGGCCAAGAAGAAACATGTGTTTTTCACTGAGCTTGCGTACAGGTTCTTTTGGGCCTCAGTAAGCTATTCCGGATCCGACCAAAAAAGCTTCATAGCTAAACGGTCGGTACCCGGGCCTTGCAGAGAAGAGCAAGGTTCTGCCTGTAATGCTTCTCTTAGGAGAGCTGGACCCTGGGATCCAGAGCTCTGGTCATACCCACGACCAAGATGTTTTCTGTGCAGGGTGCTATACAGGTCCAGGGGAGTGGAATCCTTGGGAACCCGGTCCCTGAAGGTTTGATTACAATGCCTGCCGTGATAGGTGAAGTTTGGGCTTTTGTGGACCAAACAAAGTCCTGCGGCGGGGAACAGGTAAGTGGGGGCCCCCAGGAACTTGGTTCTATTGGGGGACCCCCAAGCCTAATTTGTCTTTCTGTCTGTTACCTAACGGTATTCCCGCTAATATCTGTGCATGCCTGTAACTACTAAAAAAATGTAATAATTTTTAATGGTGGTCAAGAAAAAAAAAAAAAAAAAGAATGTTTTTTTATATATGTTTAGTATATTAAACTGCGGTACCTGTGTTTGTCCACTAGAGGCCGCTGTGGAATGTTTTTCTTGTCATATGGACTAGTTTCTTCTCAGAGAGCAAAGTCCAGGCAGCTGGTGAGTTCTCCTACAGGAAACTGTTTCCTCTGCCATGTTGCAGTGTTCGTCTATCCCCCGGCCTGCGGCAAAGGGGGCCCTGGCTCCTGTCCCTGGTTTCCATGTTTGAAAATTAGCGCCGAGGCGCACGTGGCCGCGCGCGTGCGCGTGCCTCTATATATAGAGGTGGCCGGAAAAAGGGGCGGGGCCTGGGGGATGACGCTCTGTGCGCGCCGCAGCGCTTCTGCGCATGTGCGGGCGTCCCAGCAGGTTTTAAAAAGCCACATTATTGCAGTAAGCTGGCTATGAAGTACAGAGACAGAGCTGACAACATTTAAAGGCATACAGCAAGCGGTTGATACAGGCATCCCCTAGAAAGGCACATTAGTAGACACCAACTGTTTATTATAGCAGCATTTATGCTAGACTATTATCAGTAACTGGTGTATTTTCGGCTGGAATACCTCAGCTTTGTGGCTTAGGAATATGCCGTCTAAAAACTCCGGGACTAGAAATTCCAGGAGGAATAGGGGGTCTCCATCGGGCTCTGAGGATCTTGGGCATGCTTTGGCTGCACCAGTCTCCCCTGAAGAATCAGAGGTTAGTGACCGTAGGGCACCCCCAGGAGTACCTGGTACTGTGGCTGTCCCCAGTTCACCTGCTCCTGTGTATGTAACAGAGGAGGTTTTTTCCTCAGCTCTGGGAGGGCTGGAAGAGAGATTGTCAGCACTAATTGCTGCTTCCCTGTCACAGGAGAAAAGCGCTCGATCTCCGTCTCCTCCCTCAGAGTGCCTGTTAACAGAGCAACAGTCCCATACAGAGGTCGACCTACCTGAGGGGGATCAGGATGAGGTTGATTCGGTTGTAGAGGAATCAACAGTGGAGGAGCCGTTCTCAGCATCACATGCTGAGAGGTTATGGGTTCAGTCCCTGACTAATATGGTCCGATCAGCATTTAAAATGCCACTTGCGGAGCCATCCTCCTCTTCTGTCTCCTCGTTGGGGTCGCTAAAAGCTCCCCAGACTGTTTGTTCTTTCCCGATCCATCCTTTATTGGAGGGGCTCATTTACCAGGATTGGGAGCATCCTGACAAAATATTTACTCCCCCCAAGAGATTTCCGGTGGTCTATCCTATGGAGGATAAGTTCGTCAGAAAATGGAAGGTCCCTACAGTGGACGCAGCCATCTCTTGTGTGAATAAATCACTGACATGTCCGGTGGAAAATGTCCAAATGTTCAAGGACCCAATAGATAAAAAATTGGAGTCCTTATTGAAATCTGCTTTTTCTACAGCAGGATTGGTGACACAACCAGCAGTGGCAGCTATAGGGGTCTGCCAAGCAGTGAAGGATCAGTTGAAACAGGTCTTAAGGGACGTGCCAGATCAGCAGGCTCTTGCTCTAGCTGATCTACCTAGAGCCTTATGCTTTGCGGTGGACGCTATAAAGGATTCAATCCATCAGGCCTCCCGCCTTACGCTGTCTGTAGTACATATGCGCAGGCTTCTATGGCTCAAAAACTGGTCTGCTGAAGCTCCCTGTAAAAAATTGCTGGTCAGCTTCCCATTTCATGGGGAGCGTTTATTCGGGGAAGACCTGGACAAGTATATCCAGAGAATTTCCAGCGGTAAAAGTACACTCTTGCCGGTCAAAAATAGAGTTAGAGGTCCCTCTTTTAAGAGGCCGGCTTCTCCAGTCCCTAGGACATCGGCTGTGAAACAGTTCCGACGGCCTCCCCGGTCAAATCCCGGAGGTAAAAATCAGGGACAGTTGCAGGGTAACAAGAAGCCCTGGAGCAGGAGAGGTACAAAACCTCCCCCAAAGTCAAATGCATGAAGGGTTGCCCCCACCCAATCGGGTGGGGGGAAGACTTCAGTTGTTCACAGAGACCTGGCGGGACACGATCCGAGACAGATGGGTGCTCTCCGCAGTAAATCTGGGATACAAATTGGAGTTAAAAACTCCCCTCCTTCCCGCTTTATAAGGTCGAACGTGCCAAGGGATCCCCAGAAGAGAGGATCCCTCCTGTTGGCACTGGAACAATTATTGCTTCAAGCAGTAATTATAGAGGTCCCCCTGGAAGAATGGGGGTTCGGGTTTTACTCAAACCTCTTTACAGTTCCGAAGCCAAACGGGGACGTGAGGCCCATATTAAATCTAAAAGGGCTAAACAAATTCCTGCATATCAGGACTTTCCGGATGGAGTCGATCCGATCGGTAGCCACTGCCCTACAAGGGGAGGAATGGTTAGCCTCGATCGACATCAAAGATGCGTATTTGCACATCCCCATCTTTCCAGCCCACCAAAAATTTCTACGCTTTGCGATAGAAGGGCGCCATTTTCAGTTCAGAGCCTTACCCTTCGGTCTGGCCACAGCACCAAGAGTGTTCACAAAAATTCTGGCCCCATTATTGGCCAATCTAAGAACACGAGGTGTAACGATAATGGCATATCTAGACGACTTGTTGCTGATAGACCACTCAGTGGAAAAACTAGAAGTGGTTGTTCACGAGACAATCAAGTATCTGGAATATCACGGTTGGATTATCAACCGAGACAAGTCAGCCCTAGAACCAGTCAAAAGTCTGGAATACTTGGGGCTAAGGCTGGATTCAGACCAGAGAAAAATTTTCTTGCCTCGAGAAAAGGGGTCGTCTTTGAGAGATTTGATCCACTTAGTGGGTTCAAAAAGACAGCCATCCATACGCCTGTGCATGAGGCTGCTGGGAAAAATGGTGGCATCATTCGAAGCAGTACCCTACGGTCAATTCCATTCAAGGAAGTTGCAAAGGGCCATACTGTCAGCCTGGAACAAAAAAGTTCAGGCTCTGGACGTACCAATGTCCTTGTCCCCTTCCGTTCGCAGAAGCCTCCGTTGGTGGTTGGTTCCCCGGAATCTGGAAAGAGGGAAATCCTTCAGTCCGATTTCCTGGAAGGTGGTCACTACAGATGCCAGCCTTTTAGGCTGGGGAGCAGTACTGGAGCAATGGTCTCTCCAGGGCAGATGGTCGGATGCGGAAAAGGCCCTGCCCATCAATCTCTTAGAGATACGAGCAGCCCGGTATGCCCTAGTAGCATGGACATCCAAACTCCAAGGGTCCCCTGTCAGAGTTCAGTCAGACAATGCCACAGCAGTGGCATATATCAATCGTCAGGGGGGCACCAGGAGTCGTGCAGCCCAAAGGGAAGTAAATTACATCCTGAGATGGGCAGAAAGATATGTCCCAGCCATATCTGCGGTATTCATTCCAGGGGTGGAGAATTGGAAGGCGGACTTTCTAAGTCGCCAACAATTATGCCCAGGGGAATGGTCCCTTCATCCCGAGGTTTTCCGGACAATATGTCAGCGGTGGGGAACACCGGATGTAGATCTGCTAGCATCCAGGTTCAACACGAAAGTGGACAGGTTTGTCTCTTGGACAAGGGATCCCCTAGCGTGCGGCTCGGATGCCCTAGTGTTCCCTTGGGATCAGTTCAAGCTGATATATGCATTCCCACCGCCACAATTGTTACCTCGATTACTCCGCAGAATCAGGGTAGAAAAGAAACCAGTGATTCTGGTGGCTCCAGCGTGGCCCCGAAGAGCATGGTACGCGGAGATCGTAAAAATGTCTGTGGGGAGTCCTTGGACCCTCCCACATCGTCCGGACCTGCTTTCGCAGGGACCGATATACCACCCTTCCTTACCAGCCCTAGGTTTGACGGCCTGGCTATTGAAGCCCACATTCTAAAAAAGAGAGGGCTCTCTAATGCTGTGGTGTCTACCATGATCAATGCCAGGAAACCGGTATCCAGGCAGATCTACTATAGAATCTGGAAGGCGTACATCGCCTGGTGTGAAGCCAAGAAATGGCATCCACGTAAATACGTAATAGGTAGAATTCTGGACTTCCTACAATGGGCTGTAGATAGGAAGCTTGCCTTGAGTACTATCAAAGGTCAGATTTCGGCCTGGTCAATATTTTTTCAAAGGCCCTTGGCTTCGCATTCACTAGTCAAAGCCTTTATACAAGGAGTGATGCGTATTAGTCCTCCGGTTAATATTCCCATATGTCCATGGGATCTAAACTTGGTTCTGTCGGTTCTACAGAAACAACCATTTGAACCATTACAGCATATTTCCTTAGTGCTTCTCACCAGGAAATTGATTTTTCTAGTAGCCATTTGTTCGGCTAAAAGAGTATCGGAATTAGCAGCTATGTCCTGTAAGGAGCCATATCTGGTTATCCATAAGGACAGAGTAGTGTTACGTCCTCATCCAGCCTTTCTTCCTAAGGTGGTATCGAGTTTTCATTTGAACCAAGATGTGGTTCTTCCTTCTTTTTTCCCCAAGCCTACTTCGGTAGAGGAAAAATTATTGCATTCTTTGGATGTAGTAAGAGCAGTTAAAGCTTATCTAAAAGCCACTGCTCAGATTCGCAGAACGGATACTTTGTTTATTCTGCCGGAAGGCCCCAGAAAGGGTCAGGCAGCGTCAAAATCTACTTTAGCCAAGTGGATTCGACAGGTCATAATACAAGCCTATAGCTTGAGAAGTAGACCGCCTCCGTTCAAAGTTAGGGCGCACTCCACGAGAGCAGTTGGAACTTCATGGGCAGTGCATCACCAGGCCTCCCTGGCTCAAGTCTGTAAGGCCGCAACATGGTCTTCAGTACACACGTTTACTAGGTTCTACCAGGTGGACGTTAGAAGTCAGGAGGATGTCGCCTTTGGGCGCAGTGTGTTGCAGGCCGCAAAAGATCCTCATGTCTGAAAGCGCTCAGCTTATATATGGTGTATCCCCCCCCCTCATTTGGCATTGCTTTAGGACATCCCATTAGTAATGACTATGTCGCTCTGTGTCCCGTGATGTACGAGAAAGAAAATAGGATTTTTATAACAGCTTACCTGTAAAATCCTTTTCTTGGAGTACATCACGGGACACAGAGCTCCCGCCCCTCTTTGGGGACACTTATTGCTTTGCTACAAAACTGAGGTGCTCCCGGATGGGAGGGGCTTATATAGGGGAGGGTACTTCCGGTTTTGGAAGTTGCCAGTGCCAGCACCTGACGGTAACTATATAACCCATTAGTAATGACTATGTCGCTCTGTGTCCCGTGATGTACTCCAAGAAAAGGATTTTACAGGTAAGCTGTTATAAAAATCCTATTTTTCATCAGTCTTGGCCACACACCATCAGTCAAAAAACCGACCGTTCCAAACGCGGTGACGTAAAGCACTCAGATGAGCCGAGAAAAATGAAGTTTAATGCTTCTGAGCATGCGTCGACTTGATTCTGAGCATGCGTGGGTTTTTTAACCGATGGACTTGCCCATAGACGATCGGAAATTCCCATCGGTTTTTTATCCATCGGAAAATTTTAAAACAAGTTCTATTTTTTCCAACCGATGGAAAAAAGACAGAGGGTACCATACACGATCGGTTTGTCTGATGAAAACCATCCATCGGACGGTTTTCATCAGTTAAACCGATCGTGTGTACGGGGCTTAAATGTTCTATAGTTTAGGATGGCATATCAACTATTCACAACTATCGGATGGCAATCTAACATAAAAAAAAAAAAAAAGATAGCACTGGAAATCAGTGCTAACCATAACCATTAACAGCTTTAACATGCTGAGATTGAAGAAACACCACACTCTCTTTCATGTGTGTACTGTAAGTGTTACCTTTGGATGCATATAATGCTTTGCTGTAATTCTTTAAGGATCATTGGAATATACAGTAAGGTTGTGCGCAATCATCATCAGTACACAGTTAAACCTTGGCTTATTGATTCCTCAACTACAGTAACTACACCGTGACATCCAGAGTTTTGGAACTGTAACTCATGCAAGGCCAAGCTGAGATTCCAAGTACATGTCAAGCATTAACCAAAATGAATTGACTAAATCACTTTTATAGCTAATCCCCTGAAAATGCCAACGCTGAGGACACAATGTACTTCAAAATGAATATTACCACTGTCCATTAGACCTGTTATGTGTTATTAAGCTTTTGTCTCATTCAGTAGTGAATAAAACTCATACGTTGGTCATATTAAGTAGTTTAATTAATTCACAATCTTACCCAAGAGCCAGTGCTGTACTTATACCCTAGCTTAAATTTGCCAACAGAACCGATAACTTTCTTACACAAAGTAGAGATGATTTGTACAATAAAATGATTTATTTTTTGCCAGTTTAAACATACTAAAGGTTCTCTGCATTATGGGGTTTCAAACAAAATGTGTATTAATAACCAATTTTGTACATGTTATTTACTAAAAGCAAATAGAGTAGTTACTATGCAGAGGAAGTTGCAGTTTGCAAGGGAACTTTCCCCAGAGCACAGTGAATGAGGTGAAACTTTGCTGACTTCCATTATCCCATCATGTGTATTTTTTTTCTTTTTCTTGCACATGATTGGGTATTCTTTGCAAAGTGGAACTTCACCACATTCACTAAGCTCTGAAAAATAAAAATTCCTTGCAAACTGCACAGACTATTTGCCTTTAGTAAATCAATCCCAATAAGTCTGAGCATGCAGACTAGTACACATAATCAATGAGCATGTCGAGTATAAATGTAAAAAAACGAAAGTTTAATCTGTTTCTGACTACATTTTGTAGCCTTACATTCTCATAGTGAACATTTATCTACATTTAATTATAGTACCTGTGTGTTTCCAATTTTTTGACCGTGTTGTCACAGACAGCTGCTAACAGTCAGGGACCAATAAATCGGCATGGTTTTCCCAGTCATTCCCTGGACAACCAATCATAGCTATCACATGAGGTTTGATTACAAACAAATTTGCCAGCTTTAACATTCACTGTGACTTGCTGCAGCTGTCACTGTACAACATAGTATATAAAAATATTTAAAACCGTTTAACAAAATATGATTAAAAACGTATGTAGTGGGGTGCTATATTTAGGGGGAGTATCTGAGTGGTAGTATGGCTCAGATACACTAATTGTCAGGCTTCTTGGACCATTTTTGTCCCTGGAAGATAGTATTGGTGTGCTGTTCCCTGTGGCCTACAGGTGGCGCTGTTGCCGTAGGCCAGGGTTGAACCACTAATACGGAGCTGTGCTTTTTTTGTCCCCTCTCTGCAGTAGTGACGGCGGGGTGGGGAACCTGCTGTGCCTGTCAAGAGAGGGTAGAAAAAGGGGCGGCCATCTTCCAGAGGGGTCGCACCCAGGCACCTTCAGCCTGGGTGGTGCGTGTGTCACCTCCGGGTGCCCAGGGGCCGAGTTCCTGTTCCATCCCAGACACCTTTAGTCTGGGATGAGGTACTATTTCGGAGGCCCAGAGCTCATCGCCTTCGGCTGGGTTCATGCGGGGATTGAGGGCTCCCAGGGTGCCGCCTTGCGAGGGGACCAGTATCCAGGATCGAGGAGGCCAGGGAGGTGACCCCTTCTGAAGACCCAGCGCAGAGTGGTGGTGACAGTGGGGGCCTCTGGTAACTCTCCGGAGGGAGGTTCTTCTCCTTAACAAGGGCCAAAGTTTCTTCAGAAGGAAGTGCATGTCCTGTAGGTCATAGTGGCAGTGACTCTACGCACACCAGGTCAGTGGCAGTGACCAAATAGGGCAAGGCCCTATTCACCAGGTCAGTGGCAGTGACCAACTTCAACAAGTCAGTGGCAGTGACTTTTCATATTCACCCGGTCTGTGGCAGAGACCTTGCGCCCAAGCCTGTTCGTGAAAGCAGAACAGTAAGAGAAACCTAAATTGAGTTTGTGCCTGGACCTCCTCCCACCTTATCTGACCTGTGTCTTGTGTCAACCTGTCTGCTCTCATAGAGACTATTTGTTATCCATGGTGAAATAAATATAAAAGTTGGACTTTCAGTTGGTGTGGACAGTTACTTTACTGGGGAGAATTAAGGACTTGCCTCTGGCTAAATGCAGAGGCGAGATCAGCTCAGGAGGATTCTAACACCAGCCGCAGGCAAGCCCGAGAAACTAACACCACTCAACCTCCCCATCCAGGAGGGTACGGGCTGCTAGTGCGGTGTGCCTCATTTTTTCCTGCGGAGGAGCCAAGTAAAGAAAAGCAGGTAAAGTCTGGGGTGAGTGCGCTAGACGTATATAAAATAGCTAAAATGCCTTTTAAACACTCCTGTCCCTTTGTCAGCTTATAATAAAACAGCAGGATATTCAATACAATTGTGTACCAAAAAAAAGCCTTATATGTTCTTTAAAAGTAAAGTGGGTTCTCAGTATTGGTGTTTTTAAAGAAATCTTAAAGCGGTTGTATACCCTTTTTTTTTCACTTTGACCTACAGGTAAGCCTATAATAAGGCTTACCTGTAGGTAAAAAGAATATCTCCTAAACCTTTACGGATTAGGAGATATTCGCCTTGCATGCAGCCGCTGACTTCAGCGGTGCATGCGCTCTGAGTTCCCGGCTGAAAAGTTCGGCTAACGCCGGACCTTGCCAGAAAGAAGTCTCCTGCGCGCGTGCGCGGAAGTGGCGACATCATGGCTCCGGTCACTCACAGCGCCGGAGCCGCGATACCCGGAAGACACGGCGAGGGAAAATGTCCGCTCACTCGGCGTGGACCGAGATCACCTTCCGACGCCTCGTTCTAAGGTAAGTATTTTATAAATGAGCTAGTATGCGGTGCATACTATCATTACTAAAAGGGAAAAGGGAGAAAAGCCACAACTACAGAGGGAAGAAGTGTGTATAGGCTTGCGATGTAGTAACCCGTATTGGCTCAGCCCATTTATTTACGATTATAACTTGCATGCACAGGAAGAATCTATGGGAAGAACTTTGTCCTCAAAGGAAGGAGATAGTATCAGGACTAGTGTTGAGCGAACCCGAACTGTAAAGTTCGGGTCCGTACCGAACTTTAGCTTTTTCCCGAACCCGGACTTTGCGCAAAAGTCCGGGTTCGGGTTCGGGTTTGGCAATCTAATTACGCATTTAGAAATGCTTCAGGGGCCAGTCAATCACCTTTTGATTAGCTGGTGTGCCCTTAGAGGCCATCATAGCCATGCCTACTAATGGCATGGCTGTGATTGGTCAGTGCAACATGTGACCCAGCTTCTATATAAGCTAGAGGCACACAGCACACACGTCACTCTGCTTCAGAATAGATAGGGAGAGGATCTTGGCTGCTGCTGTTGCTAATAGGGAGAGATTGTAAAATACATGAGGTAGTCCTGATTCTGCAATCTGAGGGAAAAGATAGAGAGATAGTGTAGTGTAGGGCCAGGTTCCTGTTGGTGCTTTCAGGGAGAGAGAATATTATATAGGAGTCCAGATTCAGAGATTAAAATCAGCGATCTGCATAGGTTTACCTGTTTGTGTTGCAGTGCACAGTCTTTTTACACTGCCATGAGCCCAGTGTCAGAGAAAATCTAACTTTTAGGGGAAAAAAAAAAAGGCACTTTATTGTGCTCTTTTCCAAAAGACCCATAGGGCAAAAAAAAATAAAAAATTGCATTTTATTTTGCTCGTGCAAAAAAAGACCAGTTTAGGGCAAAAAAATAAAAATAAAAAAATTTGCACTTTAATGTACGCTTGCAAAAAGAGCCATTCAGGGCCACAAAAAATAGTTTGCAGTGTGTTATACATATGTGGAGGTGTGTGAAATAAACAATTTCTATATAGTTTTCTCCTACTGTGCTATACTAAAAAAAAAAACATTTTTTTTTAATAGCATTTTCTGCAGTTCTGTAGCTGTGCGATTCAGCGGTTACGTACTGTGGGTGTGTTCTGCTCTTCCAAAAAAGCCGTTTAGGGGCACAAAAAATAGTTTGCAGTGTGTTATACATATTTGGAGGTGTGTGAAATAAACAATTTCTAAATAGTTTTCTTCTACTGTGCTATACTAAAAAAACAACATTTTTTTAATAGCATTTTCTGCAGTTCTGTAGCTGTGCGATTCAGCGGTTACGTACTGTGCGTGTGTTCTGCTCTTCCAAAAACACCCATTTAGGGCAACATCCTAAATTTGGAAAATATGAGGAGAAGGTCAAAGGGACGTGGTGGCCCCGGTCGTGGTGCTGCTGGTGGAGCTCCTGTTGCAGGGAGAGGACGTGGTGGATCTGTGCCAGATACACGCACAAGTGAAACACCTTCCTCAGGTGCGAGTAGGCGACCGAGCCTGCAGCGGTATTTTGTCGCGCCTGATGAGGCTGTACGAATGTTTAGGCCAGGACAAGTACAGGCGATAGTAGATTGGGTTGCTGACAGTGCCTCGGGTTCCTTCACATTGTCTCCCACCCACTCGTCTGATGAAAGATCAGAGTTGGCACCTGAAACCGATGTCCATCAGTCTTTCACCTCACCCCCTTGCAAATCAGCCAAGCAGTCTGAGCCCCAAATCATGCAGCAGTCTCTTCTGCTTTTCGATGACTCTGTTAGCAGGGTTTCCCAGGGCCATCCACCTAGCCCTGCCCCAGAAGTGGAAGAGATTGAGTGCACCGATGCCCAAGCACTTATGTTTCATGATGAGTACATGGGAGGACCATCGCAGTACGTCTCGGATGATGACGAAACACAGGTGCCAACTGCTGCTGCTTTCGTAATTGTGCAGACAGACAAGGAGGGCAGGGGTGAAGACTGGGTGGAAGATGTGGAGGACGATGAGGTCCTCGACCCCACATGGAATGAACGTTATGCAGGTGACCAGTGTAGTTTGGAGGAAGAGGCGGTGGTCGCACAGAGCCACCAGCACAGCAGAAGAGGGAGCAGGGTGCAAAAGCGGAGCGTCCGTCCCCTAGACAGTATGTCTGCTACTGCCCAACGCAGCAAGGGACCACACCAAAGCCAGGTCCAAGGAGTTCCCTAGCGTGGCAGTTCTTCACACAATGTGCTGATGACAAGACACGAGTGGTTTGCAGGCTGTGCAATCAGAGGCTGAAGCGAGGCATAAACGTTCTCAACCTGAGCACAACCTGCATGACCAGGCATCTAAGTGCAAAGCACGAGCTGCAGTGAAGTAGACACCTCAAAAACCAAGAAAGGTCTCTGGCTCCTCCTGCTTCCTCTTCTGCTGCAGTCTCGGCCTCTTCATCCACCTCTGTAGTGACAGTGGCACCTGCCACCCCGCAAACAGAGGATCTGCCAGCAACACTACCACCTGGGTCACCAACCATCTCCACAATGTCCCATGGAAGTGTTCAGCTCTCTATCTCCCAAACATTGGAGCGGAAGAGGAAGTACCCCCCTAGCCACCCGCGATCCCTGGCCCTGAATGCCAGCATTTCAAAACTCCTGGCCTTTGAAATGCTGTCATTCCGTATGGTGGAGACGCAGAGTTTTAAAAGCCTGATGGCATTGGCTGTCCCACAGTACGTCGTGCCCAGCCGCCACTATTTTTCCAGGCGAGCCATCCCTTCCCTGCACAACCAAGTGGGGGACAAAATCAGGTGTGCACTGCGCAACGCCATCTGTGGAAAGGTCCACCTAACTACGGATGCGTGGACCAGTAAGCACGGTCAGGGACGTTATATCTCCCTAACAGCACACTGGGTAAATGCAGTGGCGGCTGGGCCTGAGGCAGATAGCAGTTTGGCGCATGTCCTTCCACCACCGAGGATTGCAGGGCGCTTCAGTTTGCCTCCTGTTGCTAACTCCTCCTACTCCACTTCCTCATCCTCTACCGCCTCCTCATTCGGTCAGCGTAACACCTTCACCACCAACTTCAGCACAGCCAGGGGTAAACGACAGCAGGCAGTTTTAAAACTTTCCTGTTTGGGGGAAAAACCCCACACCGCGTAGGAGTTGTGGAGGGACATGGAACAACAGACCAATGAGTGGTTGCTGTCAGTGAGCCTCAAGCCCGGCCTGGTGGTGTGTGATAATGGGCGAAATCTCGTAGCAGCTCTGGGCCTAGCCGGTTTGACGCACATCCCTTGCCTGGCGCATATGCTGAACTTGGTGGTCCAGAGGTTCCTTTAAAATTACCCCAATATGCCAGAGCTGCTGCAGAAAGTGCGGGCTGTGTGTGCGCACTTTCGGCGTTCTCACCCTGCTGCTGCTCGCCTGTCAGCGCTGCAGCGTAACTTCGGCCTTCCCGCTCACCGCCTCATATGCGACGTGCCCACAAGGTGGAACTCCACCTTGCATATGCTGGCCAGACTGTGCGAGCAGCAGCAGGCGATAGTGGAGTTTCAGCTGCAGTAATCACGCGTGAGTCGCTCTGCGGAACAGCACCACTTCACCACCAATAACTGGGTCTCCATGCGAGACCTGTGTGCCTTGTTGCGCTGTTTCGAGTACTCCACCAACATGTCCAGTGCCAATGACGCGGTTCTTAGCGTTACTATCCCAGTTCTATGCCTCCTTGAAAAAACGCTTTGGGCGATGATGGAAGAGGATGTGGCACAGGAGGATGAGGAGGAAGAGGAGGAAGCGGGATCATTTCAAAGGCTTTCAGGGCAGTCTTTCACAAGTGGCTACGAGGGTGGGTTCCTGCATCAACAAACGGCAGGTACACAATTGTCCGGCAGAAAGGGCACAGTTCTGGAGGATGACAAGGTGGAGGAGGAGATGGAGGAGGAGGAGGAGGAGGAGACATTTTCACAGCAGGGTGGCACCCAGACCAGCTCATGGCCATCACTGGTGCGTGGCTGGGGGGATACAGAGGACACAGACGATACACCTCCCACAGAGGACAGCTTTTCTTTGCCTCTGGGCAGCCTGGCACACATGAGCGATTACATGCTGCAGTGTTTCCGCAATGACCGCCGAGTTGCCCACATTTTAACTGGTGCTGATTACTGGGTGGCCACCCTGCTGGATCCCCGTTACAAGGACAACGTACCGTCCTTAATTCCCTCACTGGAGCGGGATCGTAAGATGCGCGAGTACAAGCGCACGCTGGTAGATGCGCTGCTGGTGGCATTCCCACCTGACAGCGGGCGTACGGTGGAAGCACAAGGCGAAGGCAGAGGAGGAGGAAGAGGTCGCCAACGCAGCCGGGGCACCTCAGAAGGCAGGGTTAGCATGGCTGAAATGTGGAAAAGCTTTGTCAGCACGCCACAACAACCAGCACCCCACCAGCTGAGATGGAACGTCTTAGCAGGAGGCAGCATTTCACCAACATGGTTGAGCAGTAGGTGTCCACAGGCCTACACGTACTGGATGACGGGTCTGCCCCCTTTAACTTCTGGGTCTCCAAATTGTGCACATGGTCTGAGCTTGCCCTTTATGCCTTGGAGGTGCTGGCCTGCCCTGCAGCCAGTGTAATATCTGAACGTGTATTTAGCACGGCAGGGGGCGTTATCAAGCGCAGCCGCCTGTCCAGAGCCAATGTGGACAAGCTCACGTTCATTAAAATGAACCAGGCATGGATCCCACAGGACTTGTCCGTACCTTGTGCAGAATAGACATGTATACCGGTGTTGTGACAAAAACTGTCCGGCCATCGGATTGTGTCCGGTCCATACTGTGAAGGCGCAGCGCTTGCGCAGTACAGAGGACAAGGAGATTCACAAAATCTCAGAAGATGAACGGCGCCTGCGCTGTGAGTGCAGGTTCAAGCCCCACCATCCAAGTGGACATACGGTAGCACATAGTAACAGGGCCCCTCACGGGCTCGGTTCGATCGCCACGCTTCGGGCACGGCCTCACTTGGCTCGGCTTGAACCACAGATGGTGTGGCCTTCACCTGAACTCACCACGCAGGCGCCGTTCGTCTTGGGAGATTTTCGAAATCCCCTTGTCCTACATACTGAGCAAGCGCAGTACAGGGTGGACACTATTTGACGGGGGACAGAATTCGACACATCACCGGCCTTACCCAGCCATTGTTGTATTTTTGAACCAGTGTTGGCTACCTCGTCCTCCTCCAACCGCCGCTTCCACCTACACAGCCACATCCACCGCCACCTCAACCTCCTACTCCATATGGACCTCGTCCTCCTAGGTCAAGATTATAATTTGTATTTATTTTTTTTGTAGCGCACAGATCCTTTCCCCCTTACCTGCCTTTATGTTGTTGGCTCCTCGCAGGAGGGAGAAAGGCACACCGCACTACCAGCCCGTACCCTCCTATATAAAGAGGTTGAGCGGTGTACTTGACGGGCCGTGTCCACAGCCGGAGTCAAAACTCCTCCAGAGGATGATTCTCACCTCTACTGTAGGTAGAGGCAAGTCCTTTAATTCCCAGTAAAGTCAATGTCCACACCAGTTGAAATTACAACTCTTATTCTCTCATGGCAAAATAAACTCTACTCGGATAGAAAAGGTTAGAGCAAAGAAACAGGACAGCTTAAGGTGTGGAGGAGGTCCAGGCACAAACGTAGCACATTCACTTCACTGCTTAGGTTTCTCAAACAGTTTTAGGTGCACGGTCTCTGCCACAGACCTTGAGGTTGGTCTCTGCCACAGACCGGGTGTACAAGGCCCCTGCCACGGACCTGGAGAACTTTGGTCTCTGCCACAGACCAGGGTGTATAAGGCCCCTGCCACGGGCCGGGTGAATAAGGCCTCTGATACAGTCAAGATGACCTTGAGCTTCTCCTTCTACGAACCTAGCCCATATCAAGGGGAAGACATCTCTCCAGGGAGTCAACAGACCCTTCTTTCACCGTGACTACCGCATCGGTCCATCAGAATGATCCTCCCTTCCCTGGAACATGGTCCCCTACACGAGGCGGCACCCTAAGACTCCTCGACCCTTAGCGGACTCCAGACGAAGGCTCTGGACTCCAGGCTTTACTCCCGCACCTAGGCCTCCATACCCAGGGCAGCAGGAACTCCAGGATAGTACCTCACCCCGGGCTAAAGGTACCCGAGATGGAACAGGAACACATGCACCCAGGCCAAAGGCACCTGGGCGTGGACCCCACTGGACATCAGCCCCCAGGCCAAAGGTCTGCCCCTTTTATATGCTCTCCCGGCATGCACAGCAGGTTCCCCGCCCCGCTGTACTACTGCCAAGAGGGGACACAAAAGGCACAGCACTGTATCGGCGGTTCAACCCTAGCCTACCATGGCAGCGCCACCTGTAGGCCGCAGGGAACTGCACACCAATACTGTCCCCCGAGGACAAAATGGTCCATGAATCCTACAGAATTAGGGTGTTTGAGCCTATTTACCACTCAAACACTTCCCTTAAATTTAGCACCCCGCTACATTTTTATTTCAAAGTATTTTATTTTCCCACTAGCTTATCCATTAAATTGAATAATTTATTCCAGAAAGGGCGTATTCTGGGGCATTCCCACCATATGTCTGGCATCGTGCCGTTGAGTTTCTGAGGTTCTTAATGACTTCCCGTACCTCTTCTGCTGAAAAGGGGGCCTCCAGCATATTTTTTTTTTTTTTATGTTATTTTAAGTTATTTCCCTATCCACATTTGTTTGCAGAGCACTTGCCATGCTCTTAACAACATTTTGCTGCCATGTGCAGCCCTCTAGCCCTTTCCATTACTTTTTTAGAGCCTTTTTAGTCCTTAGAAGTCCGGGTCCCCATTGACTTCAATGGGGTTCGGGTTCGGGTCCGGGTTCGGGTTAAAGTTCGGTCCCGAACCCAAACTTTTTTCCGAAGTTCGGCCGAACCCGTCGAACCCGAACATCCAGATGTCCGCTCAACTCTAATAAGGACCAAAGCCTAATTAGTGGTCATTAACCACTTAACGACCGCTCACTGTATATATACGTCGGCAGAATGGCACCGACAGGCACAATCACGTAGAGTGTACGTGATTGCCTTTGTACAGTTGGGGGGTCCAATCGGACCCCCCTTCTATACAGTGAGCGGTGGCTAAGTGTCCGGGAGCGTTCCGGGATGAGGGGGCAGCCATTCGTTTCTGGCCACCCCCTCGCGATCGCTCTCGGCGAATAGAAATGCCCCCTCTGTCTGTGTCAGACAGAGGGAGCAGGAGGAAGTGATGTCATCTCTGGTGCGGCGCTCACATATACCGAGCGCCGTACAAGAGAAGATATCAGGTCAGTGCACACAACACTACACTGACACCAGGACACATAGGGACATAAATCGCCCCCCCCAGGCCCCCCCAGACACCCCAGATCACCCCCAGATCACCCCCCCCCCCAGCCCCCAGTCACAGTGTCACTGATTGCAGCGACCATTTATTTAGTGATCACTGCAATCAGTGACATTTGTGACTGTAAAAGTGTCACCAAAGTTTAGTCTTAGGTCCAGTGTAGCCCCCTAACCCCCCCTAATAAAGGTTTAACCCCCTGATCACCCCCCAGATAACCCTTTCACCCCCTATTACCACTGTCGCTTAGCGATCATTTTTCTGATCGCTGTCTTAGCGTCAGTGATGCCGATCGGCAGCCAGTAATTTTTTTTAGGTTCGCCGCAGGTTTTTATAGCGTCAGGTACCCCAATATATTATCTAATAAAGGTTTAACCCCCTTGATCGCCCCCCAGGTAACCCTTTCACCCCCTATCACCACTATCACTAAGCGATCGTTTTTCTAAACGCTGTCTTAGTGTCTGTGATGCAGATCGGTAGCCGGTAATTTTTTTTAGGTTCGCCGCAGGTTTTTATAGCGTCAGGTACCCCAATATATTATCTAATAAAGGTTTAACCCCCTTGATCGCCCCCCAGGTAACCCTTTCACCCCCTATCACCACTGTCGCTAAGCAATTGTTTTTCTAAACGCTGTCTTAGTGTCGGTGATGCAGATCGTAGCCAGTAATTTTTTATAGGTTCGCCGCATGTTTTTATAGCGTCAGGTACCCCAATATATTGTCTAATAAAGGTTTAACCCCCTTGATCGCCCCCCAGGTAACCCTTTCACCCCCTATCACCACTGTCACTAAGCGATCGTTTTTCTAAACGCTGTCTTAGTGTCTGTGATGCAGATCGGTAGCCGGTAATTTTTTTTAGGTTCGCCGCAGGTTTTTATAGCGTCAGGTACCCCAATATATTATCTAATAAAGGTTTAACCCCCTTGATCGCCCCCCAGGTAACCCTTTCACCCCCTATCACCACTGTCGCTAAGCAATTGTTTTTCTAAACACTGTCTTAGTGTCGGTGATGCAGATCGGTAGCTGGTAATTTTTTTTAGGTTCGCCGCAGGTTTTTATAGCGTCAGGTACCCCCATATATTATCTAATAAAGGTTTTAACCCCCTGATTGCCCCTAGTTAACCCTTTCACCAGTGATCACCATATAAGTGTTACGGGTGACGCTGGTTAGTTAGTTTGCTTTTTATAGTGTCAGGGCACCCGCCGTGTATATAACCCAATAAAGGTTTAACCCCTTGATCGCCCGGCGGGTGATATCAATTAGGTTTTAGCGTCAGAGAGGGTCTGAGTCACACCCCAGGCAGCGTCAGGTTAGTGCCAGTAACGCTAACACCCACGCGTGAAGCATACACCCCCCTTAGTGGTATAGTATCTGAACAGATCAATATCTGATCTGATCAGATCTATACTAGCGTCCCCAGCAGTTTAGGGTTCCCAAAAACGCAGTGTTAGCGGGATCAGCCCAGATACCTGCTGGCACCTGCGTTTTGCCCCTCCGTCCAGCCCAGGCCACCCAAGTGCAGTATCGATCGATCACTGTCACTTACAAAACAAAAACACACATAACTGCAGCGTTCGCAGAGACAGGCCTGATCCCTGCGACTCCAGTGCTGTAGGAGGTGATTTCACCACCACAGTTAAAAAAAAAAAGCAAATATGCCGAAGCATTGGGGCAGCAGGGGCGGAGGAGCGATTTTGCTCCTAATGCCGCGAACATACGGTCGAAATTCCGACGGAGGCTTGCCCGTGGAAAAGTCTGACCATGTGTGTGCGGCATAACTTTTTTGCGGGAGGATGCCCCCATGCTTCGGCATATATAAATGGTGCGTGTATGCCCATCATTGGAAGTGGGTGGATGAAGGGCGGTATTCTAATGGTGGGCATACCCACCGATCAATCTCTTTTTTCGTTCAGCCAACTGGCTGCATGAAATAAAAAGATTACAATACATGTCCATCAAGGACCAGCAACGTACTGGTACGTTGCTGGACTTTGAATGTTTATACCAGAATGATGCCTGCGGGTTTAGGTATCTTGGTATCATTCTTTTCAGCCTGCGGCCGGCTTTCATGTAAAAGCAATCCTAGCGGCTAATTAGCCTCTGGACTGCTTTTACTAGCAGTGGGAGGGAATGCCCCCCCCGGATATAAAAAGCGCCATTGGGAAATTGGGAAAGCATTTTATCACACCGATCTTGGTGTGGTCAGATGCTTTGAGGGCAGAGGAAAAATCTAGGGTCTAGAAGACCACAGTTTTTTCAAAAAAAGAGTACCTGTCACTACCTATTGCTATCATAGGGGATATTTACATTCCCTGAGATAACAATAAAAATGATAAAAAAAAAAAAAATACTTGGAAGGAACAATTTAAAAATAAAATAAAAAAGCAAAATTAATAATAAAAAAAAACAAAAAAAAAAAAAAAAACACCCCTGTCCTGCCCTGCTCTTGCCCAATGGCGAACGCAAGTGTCGGTCTGGCGTCATATGTAAACAGCAATTGCACCATGCATGTGAGGTATCACCGCGAAGGTCAGATCGAGGGCAATCATTTTAGCAGTAGACCCCCTCTGTAAATCTACTGGGGTAACCTGTAAAGGCTTTTAAAGGCTTTTAAAAATGTATGTAGTTTGTCGCCAATGCGCGTTTGTGCGAAATTTTAAAGCATGTCGTGTTTGGTATCTATGTACTCGGCCTAAGATCATCTTTTTTATTTCATAAAACATTTGGGCAATATAGTGTGTTTTAGTGCATTAAAATTAAAAAAAGTGTATTTTCTAACCCAAAAAATGCGTTTGAAAAATCGCTGCGCAAATACTGTGTAGAAAAAAAAAATGCAACACCCACCATTTTAATCTGTAGGGCCTTTGCTTTAAAAATATATATATATATAATGTTTGGGGGTTCAACATAATTTTCTTGCAAAAAAAAAAATGTTTTCATGTAAACAAAAAGTGTCAAAAAGGGCTTTGTCTTCAAGTGGTTAGAAGAGTGGATGTAAGCTTCCTAATGTTGTGTATAAAATGCCAGAACAGTTCAAAACCCCCCAAATGACCCCATTTTGGAAAGTAGACACCCCAAGCTATATACTGAGAGGCATGTCGAGTCCATGGAATATTTTATATGTTGACACAAGTTGCGGAAAAACGACAATTTTTTTTTTTTTTTTTTGCACAAAGTTGTCACTAAATGATATATTGCTCAAACATGCCACGGGCATATGTGGAATTACACCCCAAAATACATTCTGTTGCTTCTCCTGAGTACGGGGATACCACATGTGTGAGACTTTTTGGGAGCCTAGCCATGTACGGGACCCCAAAAACCAAGCACCGCCTTCAGGCTTTCTAAGGGTGTAAATTTTTGATTTCACTTCTCACTGCCTATCACAGTTTCGGAGGCCATGGAATGCCCAGATAGCACAAAACCCCCCCAAATGACCCCATTTTGGAAAGTAGACACCCCAAGCTATTTGCTGAGAGGTATTGTGAGTATTTTGCAGATCTCGCTTTTTGTCACAAAGTTTTGAAAATTGAAAAAATATATATATATATATATATATATATATATATATATATATATATATATATATATATTTTCTTTCTTCATTTTCAAAAACAAATGAGAGCTGTAAAATACTCGCCATTCCTCTCAGCAAATAGCTTGGGGTGTCTATATTCCAAAATGGGGTCATTTGGGGGGGTTTTGTGCGATTTTGGCATTTTATGGCCTTCGAAACTGTGATAGGTAGTGAGGAGTGAAATCAAAAATTTGTGCCTAGAAATCCTGAAGGCGGTGCTTGGTTTTCGGGGTCCCGTACGCGGCTAGGCTCCTAAAAAGTCCCACACATGTGGTATCCCCGTACTCAGGAGAAGCAGAAAAATGTATTTTGGGGTGTAATTCCACATATAACCATGGCATGTGTGAGCAATATATCATTTAGTGACAACTTTTTGTAATTTTTATTTTTTTTTGTCATTATTCAATCACTTGGGACAAAAAAATTATATTCAATGGGCTCAACAGGCCTCTCAGCAATTTCCTTGGGGTGTCTACTTTCTAAAATGGGGTCATTTGGGGGGTTTTGTGCTATTTTGGCATTTTATGGCCTTCGAAACTGTGATAGGTAGTGAGGAGTGAAATCAAAAATTTGCGCCCTTAGAAATCCTGAAGGCGGTGCTTGGTTTCCGGGGTCCCGTACGCGGCTAGGCTCCCAAAAAGTCCCACACATGTGTTATCCCCGTACTCAGGAGAAGCAGCAAAATGTATTTTGGGGTGAAATTCCACATATAACCATGGCATGTGTGAGCAATATATCATTTAGTGACAACTTTTTGTAATTTTTTTTTTTTTTTAGTCATTATTCAATCACTTGGGACAAAAAAATAAAAAATTCAATGGGCTCAACATGCCTCTCAGCAATTTCCTTGGGGTGTCTACTTTCCAAAAAGGGGTCATTTGGGGGGGTTTTGTACTGCCCTGTCATTTTAGCACCTCAAGAAATGAGATAGGCAGTCATAAATTTAAAGCTGTGTAAATTTCAGAAAATGTACCCTAGTTTGTAAACTCTATAACTTTTGCGCAAACCAATAAATATACGCTTATTGACATTTTTTTTACTAAAAACATGTGGCTGAATACATTTTGGCCTAAATGTATGACTACAATTGAGTTTATTCGATTTTTCTTATAACAAAAAGTAGAAAATATCATTTTTTTTCAAAATTTTCGGTCTTTTTCCGTTTATATCGCAAAAAATAAAAATCGCAGAGGCAATCAAATACCATTAAAAGAAAGCTCTATTTGTGGGAAGAAAAGGACGCAAATTTCGTTTGGGTACAACATTGCATGTCCGCACAATTTACAGTTAAAGCAGCGCAGTGCAAAATTCTGAATTCACCTCTGGTCCTCTAGCTACCAAATGGTCCGGGGCTTAAGTGGTTAAGGTAAAAAAAAATATCCTGATTTCGATAGATGATACATACAATATATGATACGTTATAGTCTTAAATTCATAGGAAATACCAGACACATTATATTTAAAATATGCATACTGTGATCTCTTTGCATTACCTAGTTTGCTTAACATACAGTATTTCTCTGTATTGTGGTCATACTGCAAATAATGTACTCAGTACTTTCTCTCCTTTTGTAAGAAAAAGTGCTTACTGCACTGTCCAGGACACCTCCATACTCAGGAAAAGTGGTGCAGAATAACGCCCGCTTTCTAAATAACAATTTGTATAATGTCTTGCAGTATCTGACAAAAGTGAGTACACCACTCACATTTTTCTAAATATTTTTTTTATTTTTATGTGACAACACTGAAGAAATTACACTTTGCTACAATGTAAAGTAGTGCGTGTACAACTTTAATAACAGTGTAAATCTGCTGTCCCCTCAAAATAACTCAACACACAGACATTAATGTCTAAACCGCTGGCAACAAAAGTGAGTACACCCCAAGTGAAAATGTCCAAATTGGGCCCAATTTGCCATTTTCCCTCCCCCGGTGTCATGTGACTCATTAGTGATACAAGGTCTCAGGTGTGAATGGGGAGCAAGTGTGTTAAATTTGGTATTATCACTCTCACTCTCTCAAAATGGTCACTGGAAGTCCAATGTGGCACCTCATGTCAAAGAACGCTCTGAGGATCTGAAAAAAAGAATGGTTGCTCTACATAAAGATGGCCTAGGCTATAAGAAGATTGCCAAGACCCTGAAACTGAGCTGCAGCACGGTGGCCAAGACCATACAGCGGTTTAACAGGACAAGTTCCACTCAGAACAGGCCTCGCCATGGTCGGCCAAAGATGTTGAGTGCACATGTTGAGCATAATTTCCAGAGTTTGTCTTTGGGAAATAGACTCCAGCATTGCTGCAGACTAGTGATGAGCCGAACACCCCCGGGTTCGGTTCGCACCAGAACCCGCGAACGGACCGAAAGTTCGAACGAACATTAGAACCCTATTAAATACAATGGATGCGAACGTTCGAATTCTAAAGTGCTAATTATAACAACTATTATGCATGTTATTGTCCTAAAAAGGGTTTGGGAACCCGGGTTCTGCACCAGGGGACATGTATCAATGCAAAAAGAAGTTTTAAAAACGGTCGTTTTTCGGGAGCAGTCATTTTAATGATGCATAAAGTGAAAAAAAAAAAGTCAAATATTCCTTTAAATATCGTACCTGGGGGGTGTCTAAAGTATGCCTGTGAAGTGCCACGTGTTTCCCGTGTTTAGAACTGTCCCTGCACAAAATGACACTTCTAAAGGAAAAAAAAGCCATTTAAAACTGCTTGCGGCTTTAATGTAATGTCTGGTCCCGGTAATATGGATGAAATTCTTTAAGAAAAATGGCATAGCTACCCCATGACCCCCCCCCTACCCCAGCCCATTACCAGCCCCTTTGGGTCTTGTATGGATATTAAGGGGAACCCCGCACATAAAATAAAAAAGGCCCTATATACTCTGAACAGCCCTATACAGGCGGTGCATACAAGACAGGGACTGTAGGTTTGTTCTTATGTAGAGTCTGTTTGTAATTTTGAACAGGTACATTGTTGAAGTGTAGCTCCAGACCAAAAATCTATTTTTAAACTTTTTGGAAAACATAGGTAAGGGTTATCACCCCTGTAACATTTGTTTTGCTGTCTGTGCCCCTGTTCAGAACATTTCACCTCACTTTCCGTCCCAATGACAACTGTTTTTGAAATGTGGTGTTTTTCTTGAAACAAGGATTGCTGATAAAGCATCAGTACAGAGGAGACACCTTTCTCCCATATTTATTCTTACAGGAGAGAATTTTCCTTCCTAGTGGTAGATTTCCTCTCACTTCCTGTTGTCTTCTTGCGTTTGCAAGTAGGAGTCGTTTGTAAGTTGGATGTTTGAAAGTAGGGACCTGCCGTATATACTCTGCAGAAATAGGCCCCTTAGTTGTTGGTGTTGGCACAACACTGTAAGCACTCACAGTTACTCTTGGTTGGTGCTGGAACGCCCTGCTGTCAACTATTATATCAGGAATTTTAATTACATATAATTGTTGAACAGTGGTAGTAAAAATTGGGCCTTTGATGGTGGTGCTGGTGCCACAACACTGTAAGCCCTGACAGTTACTCTTGGTGGGTGCAGCAATGGGCCCTGCTGTGAATTATTAGATCAAGAATTGTAATTACATGCCCCTGTTGAACAGGGGCTGAAAAATTGGGCCTTAGGCACTGGTGGCACAACACTGCAACCCCTCACAGCAACTGTACTTGGAGCACAGCAATGAGCCCTGTTGCAAAGTATTGCTTCAAAAATTGTAATGACACGCCCCTGTTAAACAGGGGCTGAAAAATTGGGCCTTAGGCACTGGTGGCACAACACTGCAACTCCTCACAGATACTGTACTTGGAGCACACCAATGAGCCCTGTTGCAAAGTATTGCTTCAAAAATTGTAATGACACGCCCCTGTTAAACAGGGGCTGAAAAATTGGGCCTTAGGCACTGGTGGCACAACACTGCAACTCCTCACAGATACTGTACTTGGAGCACAGCAATGAGCCCTGTTGCAAAGTATTGCTTCAAAAATTGTAATTACACGCCCCTGTTAAACAGGGGCTGAAAAATTGGGCGTTAGGCACTGGTGGCACAACACTGCAACTCCTCACAGATACTGTACTTGGAGCACAGCAATGAGCCCTGTTGCAAAGTATTGCTTCAAAAATTGTAATTACACGCCCCTGTTAAACAGGGGCTGAAAAATTGGGCGTTAGGCACTGGTGGCGGCACCCATAAACAAAAATGATCTTACAAGCTATCATCATCAATCGTATCATTGAGGACTCGGAGGAGGAGGATAGCCAGTCAACATAACAGCACAGGCACTCAGCATCAGCATCAGTCTTGAAGGGATGTGACATGTTAAAATCAATTAGTCTGTTATATCAGCATCAGGTGTGTGGTAGCTGGTGGTGATCCAAGACTGGTTCATCTTGATGAAAGTCAGTCGATCAACCGAGTCGGTGGACAGGCGCACCCTGTGATCCGTGACAAATCCTCCAGCAGCACTGAATGTGCGTTCCGAAAGAACGCTGGATGCAGGACAGGCCAGTAGCTCAATTGCATACTGTGCAAGCTCTGGCCAGTGATCCATCCTCAAGACCCAGTAAGCCAGAGGATTTTCGGTGGGGAAGGTGTCCAAGTCTGACCTTGCCCCTAGATATTCCTGCACCATGTTTATCAGACGCTGGCGATGGTTGCTGGAACCGATCATACTTTGGGGCTGCGGACTAAAGAATTGTCTGAACGCATCGGTCAGACGGCCACCTTCCCCACCGCTCCTTCTTTGACTGGCCGAAGCCTCAGCAACTCGTTGTCCAGGACCAGGAGTTTGCAACCTCCCAGTCTCTGGGAACGCGTTGCACAGACCTTTCTGCAAGGCCTCCCGGAGTTGTCTCATCCTCTGCTCCCTCTGCGACGGTAACATAAGGTCCGCAACCTTACCCTTGTACCGTGGATCAAGGAGAGTGGCCAGCCAGTAATGGTCCCTCTCCTTGATCCGAAGAATACGAGGATCCTTCCGCAGACTTTGCAGGATCAGGGAGGCCATGCAGCGTAGGTTTGCTGAGGCATTCGCTCCGGAGTCCTCTGGGTCACTAAGGACGACATGATCCGCAGCCACCTCCTCCCAGCCACGTACAAGTCCACTGGTTTCTTGGGACTGTAAATCATCCCTAAAAGACTGCTGCTGATGATGCTGAGTGCCAGCCTCCACCTCCATGCTGACACAATCCTCCTCCTCCTCCTCCTCCTCCTCTTCCTGTGCGATGGGTGGGACAGAAGGAACACTGTCTGGGTAAAGGGGGCCTTGAGAGGCAAGGAAGTCCTCCTCTTCCTGCCTCTGTTCTGCCTCAAGTGCCCTGTCCATTATTCCACGCAGCGTGTGCTCCAACAGGTGGACAAGAGGTACAGTGTCACTGATGCATGCACTGTCACTGCTCACCATCCTCGTGGCCTCCTCAAATGGTGCCAGGACAGTGCATGCATCCCTGATCATGCCCCACTGGCGTGGAGAAAAAAAACCAAGCTCCCCTGACCCTGTCCTGGTGCCGTAGTCGCACAGGTACTCATTGATGGCCCTCTGCTGCGTGTGCAGCCGCTGCAGCATGGCCAACGTTGAGTTCCACCTGGTGGGCATGTCACATATAAGGCGGTTCTTGGGCAGGTTCAACTCCTTTTGCAGCTCAGCCAGGCGAGCACTGGCATTATAAGATCTGCGGAAATGCACACAGACTTTCCTGGCCTGCCTCAGGACATCCTGTAAGCCCGGGTACCTGCCCAAGAAGCGCTGCACCACCAGGTTAAGGACGTGAGCCACACAGGGCACATGGGTCAGTTGTCCCTGTCGGAGGGCGGAGAGGAGGTTGGTGCCATTGTCGCAAACCACCATTCCTGGCTTAAGCTGGCGTGGCGTCAACCACCTCTCGGCCTGGCCCTGCAGAGCAGACAGGACCTCTGCCCCAGTGTGGCTTCTGTCCCCCAAACACACCAGCGCAAGCACGGCATGGCATCTTTTTGCCTGCGTACTTGCGTAGCCCCGTGAACGGCTACGGAGCACCGCTGGTTCATAGGACAAACCACAGGAAGAGGCCATGGAGGAAGAAGAAGAGGAGGGGGTGGAGGAGAGAGGTGTGTCACAACCAGTAGTAGCATTTTGGAGGCGTGGCGGTGGGACAACCTCCAACACTACTGCACCTTGTCCTGAATCCTTCCCAGCTGCCAAAAGAGTGACCCAATGGGCCGTGAAAGAAAGGTAACGTCCCTGTCCATGCCTGCTGGACCATGAGTCAGCGGTAATATGCACCTTACCGCTGACCGCCCTGTCCAGCGAGGCCAAGACATTGCCTTCCACATGCCGGTAGAGAGCCGGAATAGCCTTCCGTGAGAAAAAGTGGCGTTTGGGAACCTGCCACTGAGGAACTGCACATTGCACAAACTCACGGAAGGGGGCCGAGTCTACCAACTGAAAAGGCAGCAGTTGAAGCGCTAGCAATTTAGCCAAGCTAGCATTCAACCGCTGGGCATGTGGATGGCTGGGAGTGAACTTCTTTCGACGGTCCAGCAGCTGGGGCAGGGAAATTTGCCTGCTAGAATCGGACGTCGGTGTACTGCTAGCAGAGTGGGCGCAAGTACTTGGCTGTGACACACCTAATTCTACACCTTCATTCCTCTCAGTGCATGTTTCAGAGAGGACTGAAGTTATAGTGGGGTTGGAGATCCCAGCTGATGCGGTGCAAGGAGAGGTCCGCTTTGTTCTTTGGTGTGGGTCTTTGAGGTAGGCTTGCCAACGAGCTGCATGGCAGGTCAACATATGTCTGGTCAGGCATGTGGTACCCAAGCGGCTGATGTTTTGGCCACGCGATATACGCTTGAGACATATGTTGCAAACAGCAGCTGTGCGATCTGATGCACTAGCCTCAAAAAAGGCCCACACCAAAGAACTTTTTGAATGACGGGCAGAGGCAGCGCCCTGCACAGGCGGAGCTCTGCGGTGTGATTCCGTCGGTGTACTGCCCTTACGCTGGCCACCAAAGGGCATCCTGCCTCGTTGGAGATGTGCCTCCTCCTCATCCTCCTCCTCCTCCTCTCTCCTATTAGGCACCCACGTGGAGTCAGTGACCTCATCATCCCCTCCCTCCTCATCACTGGAGCCAATCTGGCAGTATGCTGCAGCTGCTGGAACATGACTGCCAGATTGGTGTCCTTCTTGAGCATCCCCTCTGTCTGCTCTCACGCTACTGCCTTCCTCTAGCTGGGTTTCATCATCAGACCCTTCGAAACGCTGGGCATCCTCCTGGAGCATGTACCCAACACTGTGCTGAAACAGTTCGGGGGACTCCTCAGGAGGAGGACATGGTGGGTCTAGGGAAGGAGTGACTGATGATTTGTCTGACATTGATACCAGGGAAGACGACGCTTTGGCAGCTGCTTTTCCAGTACCCTGAGCCTGGGTGAGAGAGGATGAGGAGGAGGAGGAGGGCTTGGTCATCCACTCTACCAAGTCTTCGGCATGATGTGGCTCAACATGTCCAGCTGCCGAAAAGAAGGACAAGCGTGTCCCATGGCCATGTGCTGATGACAATGCACCGCGTCCACGACCAGCACTGTTGCCCCCAGACACAGAGCCTGCTTGCCCTCTTTTATTGCCTCCTGACTGTCTGCCTCTCCTTGTTTGCCTTCCAGACATTCTAATAGATGGCCTGCAGGGAGATGGGAAAAAAGCAATAAGGGCTACCTTCAGGTGTCCTTCTCTGTCCCTTGAAACAAGGACTTGCAGAGTGAAATAAACTGACACTCTCCCTACCTACAGTTTTCTGTCCCTAGAATAAATGTTTTTTTTAATCACAATATAGCACAAGGACAATTCAGTCACTGTCCTTCCAGGTCCCTGGAAACAAGGACTTGCAGAGTGAAATAAACTGACACTCTCCCTACCTACAGTTTTCTGTCCCTAGAATAAATGTTTTTTTTAAGCACAATATAGCACAAGGACAATTCACTCACTGTCCTTACAGGTCCCTGGAAACAAGGACTTGCAGAGTGAAAGAAAAAAAACACTCTCCCTACCTACAGTTTTCTGTCCCTAGAAAAAATGTTTTTTTTAATCACAATATAACACAAGGACAATTCACTCACTGTCCTTCCAGGTCCCTGGAAACAAGGACTTGCAGAGTGAAATAAACTGACACTCTCCCTACCTACAGTTTTCTGTCCCTAGAATAAATGTTTTTTTTAATCACAATATAGCACAAGGACAATTCAGTCACTGTCCTTCCAGGTCCCTGGAAACAAGGACTTGCAGAGTGAAATAAACTGACACTCTCCCTACCTACAGTTTTCTGTCCCTAGAATAAATGTTTTTTTTAATCACAATATAGCACAAGGACAATTCAGTCACTGTCCTTCCAGGTCCCTGGAAACAAGGACTTGCAGAGTGAAATAAACTGACACTCTCCCTACCTACAGTTTTCTGTCCCTAGAATAAATGTTTTTTTTAATCACAATATAGCACAAGGACAATTCAGTCACTGTCCTTCCAGGTCCCTGGAAACAAGGACTTGCAGAGTGAAATAAACTGACACTCTCCCTACCTACAGTTTTCTGTCCCTAGAATAAATGTTTTTTTTAATCACAATATAGCACAAGGACAATTCAGTCACTGTCCTTCCAGGTCCCTGGAAACAAGGACTTGCAGAGTGAAATAAACTGACACTCTCCCTACCTACAGTTTTCTGTCCCTAGAATAAATGTTTTTTTTAATCACAATATAGCACAAGGACAATTCAGTCACTGTCCTTCCAGGTCCCTGGAAACAAGGACTTGCAGAGTGAAATAAACTGACACTCTCCCTACCTACAGTTTTCTGTCCCTAGAATAAATGTTTTTTTTAATCACAATATAGCACAAGGACAATTCAGTCACTGTCCTTCCAGGTCCCTGGAAACAAGGACTTGCAGAGTGAAATAAACTGACACTCTCCCTACCTACAGTTTTCTGTCCCTAGAATAAATGTTTTTTTTAAGCACAATATAGCACAAGGACAATTCACTCACTGTCCTTACAGGTCCCTGGAAACAAGGACTTGCAGAGTGAAAGAAAAAAAACACTCTCCCTACCTACAGTTTTCTGTCCCTAGAAAAAATGTTTTTTTTAATCACAATATAACACAAGGACAATTCACTCACTGTCCTTCCAGGTCCCTGGAAACAAGGACTTGCAGAGTGAAATAAACTGACACTCTCCCTACCTACAGTTTTCTGTCCCTAGAATAAATGTTTTTTTTAATCACAATATAGCACAAGGACAATTCAGTCACTGTCCTTCCAGGTCCCTGGAAACAAGGACTTGCAGAGTGAAATAAACTGACACTCTCCCTACCTACAGTTTTCTGTCCCTAGAATAAATGTTTTTTTTAATCACAATATAGCACAAGGACAATTCAGTCACTGTCCTTCCAGGTCCCTGGAAACAAGGACTTGCAGAGTGAAATAAACTGACACTCTCCCTACCTACAGTTTTCTGTCCCTAGAATAAATGTTTTTTTTAATCACAATATAGCACAAGGACAATTCAGTCACTGTCCTTCCAGGTCCCTGGAAACAAGGACTTGCAGAGTGAAATAAACTGACACTCTCCCTACCTACAGTTTTCTGTCCCTAGAATAAATGTTTTTTTTAAGCACAATATAGCACAAGGACAATTCACTCACTGTCCTTACAGGTCCCTGGAAACAAGGACTTGCAGAGTGAAAGAAAAAAAACACTCTCCCTACCTACAGTTTTCTGTCCCTAGAAAAAATGTTTTTTTTAATCACAATATAACACAAGGACAATTCACTCACTGTCCTTCCAGGTCCCTGGAAACAAGGACTTGCAGAGTGAAATAAACTGACACTCTCCCTACCTACAGTTTTCTGTCCCTAGAATAAATGTTTTTTTTAAGCACAATATAGCACAAGGACAATTCACTCACTGTCCTTACAGGTCCCTGGAAACAAGGACTTGCAGAGTGAAAGAAAAAAAACACTCTCCCTACCTACAGTTTTCTGTCCCTAGAAAAAATGTTTTTTTTAATCACAATATAACACAAGGACAATTCACTCACTGTCCTTCCAGGTCCCTGGAAACAAGGACTTGCAGAGTGAAATAAACTGACACTCTCCCTACCTACAGTTTTCTGTCCCTAGAATAAATGTTTTTTTTAATCACAATATAGCACAAGGACAATTCAGTCACTGTCCTTCCAGGTCCCTGGAAACAAGGACTTGCAGAGTGAAATAAACTGACACTCTCCCTACCTACAGTTTTCTGTCCCTAGAATAAATGTTTTTTTTAATCACAATATAGCACAAGGACAATTCAGTCACTGTCCTTCCAGGTCCCTGGAAACAAGGACTTGCAGAGTGAAATAAACTGACACTCTCCCTACCTACAGTTTTCTGTCCCTAGAATAAATGTTTTTTTTAATCACAATATAGCACAAGGACAATTCAGTCACTGTCCTTCCAGGTCCCTGGAAACAAGGACTTGCAGAGTGAAATAAACTGACACTCTCCCTACCTACAGTTTTCTGTCCCTAGAATAAATGTTTTTTTTAAGCACAATATAGCACAAGGACAATTCACTCACTGTCCTTACAGGTCCCTGGAAACAAGGACTTGCAGAGTGAAAGAAAAAAAACACTCTCCCTACCTACAGTTTTCTGTCCCTAGAAAAAATGTTTTTTTTAATCACAATATAACACAAGGACAATTCACTCACTGTCCTTCCAGGTCCCTGGAAACAAGGACTTGCAGAGTGAAATAAACTGACACTCTCCCTACCTACAGTTTTCTGTCCCTAGAATAAATGTTTTTTTTAATCACAATATAGCACAAGGACAATTCAGTCACTGTCCTTCCAGGTCCCTGGAAACAAGGACTTGCAGAGTGAAATAAACTGACACTCTCCCTACCTACAGTTTTCTGTCCCTAGAATAAATGTTTTTTTTAATCACAATATAGCACAAGGACAATTCAGTCACTGTCCTTCCAGGTCCCTGGAAACAAGGACTTGCAGAGTGAAATAAACTGACACTCTCCCTACCTACAGTTTTCTGTCCCTAGAATAAATGTTTTTTTTAATCACAATATAGCACAAGGACAATTCAGTCACTGTCCTTCCAGGTCCCTGGAAACAAGGACTTGCAGAGTGAAATAAACTGACACTCTCCCTACCTACAGTTTTCTGTCCCTAGAATAAATGTTTTTTTTAAGCACAATATAGCACAAGGACAATTCACTCACTGTCCTTCCAGGTCCCTGGAAACAAGGACTTGCAGAGTGAAAGAAACTGACACTCTCCCTACCTACAGTTTTCTGTCCCTAGAATAAATGTTTTTTTAAGCACAATATAGCACAAGGACAATTCACTCACTGTCCTTCCAGGTCCCTGGAAACAAGGACTTGCAGAGTGAAAGAAACTGACACTGTCCCTACCTACAGTTTTCTGTCCCTAGAATAAATGTTTTTTTTAAGCACACTATAGCACAAGCACAAAACACACTGACACTCTCCCTACCTATCCTTCTCTTTCCCTAAACTAAAGGAATCCAGGTTAAGCAAGAAAGAAATAACAGTCACTGTCCCTGCCTATGCTGCTCTATCCCTGCTCCGTTACACACTACACTAGGCCGCCGTGCTGGCGGCCTTTTATAGTGTGGGGCGTGTACTAAACACCCTCAGCAATAATTGGCCACAGGCATCCTGCCTGTGGCCAATCATTGCTCTCCTCGCTGCCGGCGCTGTGATTGGCCAAGCATGCGGGGTCACAGTGCATGCTTGGCCAATCACAGCGCCTGGATGACACTGCGATGGCGTAGTGCATTGTGGGCCGTTCGCGTCACTCGAATTTGGCGCGAACGGCCCAAATCGTTCGATCTTCGTCGAACGATCGAACAGCCGATGTTCGAGTCGAACGTATGTTCGACTCGAACACGAAGCTCATCCCTACTGCAGACGTTGAAAGGGTGGAAGGTCAGCATGTCAGTGCTCAGACAATACGCTGCACACTGCATCCAATTGGTCTGCATGGCGGTCATCCCAGAAGGAAGCCTCTTCTAAAGATGATGCACAAGAAAGCCGCAAACATTTTGCTGAAGACAAGCAGATTAAGGACATGGATTACTGAAACCATGTTCTGTGGTCTGATGAGAACAAGATAAACTTATTTGGTTCAGATGATGTCAAGCATCTGTGGTGGCAACCAGGTAAGGAGTACAAAGACAAGTGTGTCTTGCCTACAGTCAAGCATGGTGATGGGAGTGTCATGGTCTGGGGCTGCATAAGTGCTGCCAGAACTGGGGAGCTACCATTCATTGAGGGAACAATGAATGCCAACATGTACTGTGACATACTGAAGCAGAGCCTGATCCGCTCCCTTCGGAGACTGGGCCGCAGGGCAGTATTCCAACATGATAACAACCCCAAACACACCTCCAGGACAACCACTGCCTTGCTAAAGAAGCTGAGGGTAAGGGTGATGGACTGGCCAAGCATGTCTCCAGACGTAAATCCTAGTGAGCATCTGTGGGGCATCCTCAAACGGAAGGTGGAGGAGCCCAATGTCTCTAACATCCACCAGCTCCGTGATGTTGTCATGTAGGAGTGAAAGAGGACTCCAGTGGAAACCTGTGAAGCTCTGGTGTACTCCATGCCCAAGAGGGTTAAGGCAGTGCTGGAAAATAATGGTGGCCCCACAAAATATTGCCACTTTGGACCCAATTCAGAATTTTTTTACACTGTTTTCCAAGCTGTACACTCACTACTTTGCATTGTAGAGTAATTTCTTCAGTGTTGTCACATGAAAAGGTATAATAAAATATTTACAAAACTGTCAGGGGTGTACTCACTTGTGAGATACTGTATGTGTTACTGTTTCTAGTGGCATTTACATTTTGCTTAAATTTTTGTGAAAATAATAGTTCCCTGCCGAAATGACCACCAACTGATTGCACTACATTTTAGACATAATGTCCTTTTCATACCGTATTAAGTCTATGGCTGTTATCCTTAGCTCTCTCTAACTATTACAAATGCGTGACCCCTAACAGTTTTTAAGGCTTAATTTACTTCCATGCTGTTTATAATCATAAAAGCTGTTAGAGCATAGAGCAAGTCTGGAAAAGAAACATATGTGGCAGTGTATAATAACATGCAATTATCTTCTGCAGGTATCATCAGATATAAACTTATTTTAGTAGTAACATATTTTTCAAACACCATAAACCATCCCGAGAACAAACCTTTGGTAAGTTTCCCGAAAAAGAAAAATTGAGTTGCATGTCTCAAAGATAAAAGTTATAGGATACAAAAGCACAACTAGTCAGCAATGCCAGGAAACATCTAAAAAATATATTTTTTTTCCAAAAAAATAATAATTAAACACAAAGGTGCATTGTACTATTAAACACATTTACATGTTTCCCTTCCTCCCTCACAAGCAATATATACTGTAGCTCAAATTATGGACCTCAGATAGGTGGGTGACCTCAACCAACTGCCACATATCGGTAATGCTTCCATCCATTACTGAGCCAGCGGATTGTGTGGCACACAGTACATCTGCTGTTAGGATTGAGTTTGTCTGCTGGTGGCACTGTGGTGCTCTGGGCCAATTGCTGCAGTTCCAGTGTCCACCAGCAGGTGTCTCCAAGCAGTCAGCAGGTTCCAGCAATCAGCTTCACCTGGCCAAACCTGCTTGGAGGGTACTTATATTCCTATCAGGGAAATGGCCGTGGAAGTATTGGCAATCTTGCCAGTAGAAGAAATGGGCGCCATAGGCGCATCATGTGACAGATGAATCCCCCTGCTGGCCTATAAAGGATTGCCTCTGTCTAAACCAAGTTGCTGGATTGTCGTCAGCTTCCTGTATTCCTGAAACTCTGTGCTATTACTTGGATCTCCTGTTCATTGACCCGGCATTCCTGTGTTTGACCCTCAGCCAGGGGTCCACTGCCGTCCTCTGAAGAACGGTTTATTCCAAGCACAGCGGGGAGTTCCTGGCCGCCTGTGCACCACCACACCCTGGCAGTCCTCACAAGGTAACTCAGACAGATCTTACCGGCAACCCATGCATCTTCGGACCATATACCTTCTGTGGCACTTTCAGAGGTTTACCACACCCAGCCGCAAGGGGAGCCCCTCTCTGCATATTGGCTT
This sequence comes from Rana muscosa, assembly GCA_029206835.1. Lineage (NCBI taxonomy): Eukaryota > Metazoa > Chordata > Amphibia > Anura > Ranidae > Rana > Rana muscosa. Next base: position 101,347,617 of record CM055123.1, on the reverse strand, counting down.
CGGATCAGGTACGTGACAGTACAATCCAGCCATGGGAGAAAAAGAAACCCTGGACTGCCGCACTCTGTATAGACAGTTATTTATTCCAAAATTTCAGGTAAAAAATCCAAATTCAAAATAAATCCATAAATCCAAAACAACAAATGCAGATAGTGTGCATGCAGGGAAGGGTGGCTAACGCGTTTCACGTCACGAATTGACGCTTACTCATAGCTCATGAGTAAGCGTCAATTCGTGACGTGAAACGCGTTAGCCACCCTTCCCTGCATGCACACTATCTGCATTTGTTGTTTTGGATTTATGGATTTATTTTGAATTTGGATTTTTTACCTGAAATTTTGGAATAAATAACTGTCTATACAGAGTGCGGCAGTCCAGGGTTTCTTTTTCTCCCATGCATCAGTGCAGAGCCAGCACCTGTGTGAGTGACCGGGCGGAAGCAGCTATTTGGTGAATTCTCAAGCTTTTGAGCGGTACGTTTTTCCTTACAATCCAGCCATGTCAGAAATTGACAGAGGTTGCTCTCCACTGGAGACTCCATGCCAGCAAGTTACTGCCCTTACCCAGGCAGTTCAAAGACTCTAGGGGGTTATTTCCAATTGGAAGGGCGCCTGCAGCATCTGACAGTTTCTTCCACTATGGCTGATCCCAGTCCACCATCCACCAGCGCTGCTTCAGCTTCCTCTACACAAGAACGTGCCACTGCAGATCCTACTGTGGTAGTCTGTCCTCCTGAGCCTCGAGTACCTACGCAAGAAAGGTTCCTTGGTGAGCAAAAGAAATTCCGGGCCTTTAAAAACGCCTGAATGCTTTACCTAGCCTTTCAGCCAAGAACCTTCTCTATAGAGACTGTAAAAGTTGGGTTCATCATTTCCTTACTATCCCTAGACCTGGGCTCATAATCTGCTTGAGCAAAAGAGTCAATTCGGTGGACTCCTTCTTTGAAGCAATGGCCCAACTTTTTGAGGACCCGCAGCGTACAGCCACTGCTGAGTCCGGCCTGCATACCATGACCTAAGGGAAACGCACAGCAGAAGACTACACTGTTGATTTTTGTAGATGGTCTGCTGACACTGGCTGGAATGAAGCAGCCCTTAAGTACCAGTACCGTCTAGGGCTATCTGAAACCCTGAAAGATGAACTGGCCTGGGTCGAGACCCCAGCTACCTGGGAAGATCTGATACAACTGGCTATTAAGCTTGATAGACACCTGCGGGAACGGCGATCAGAACGATTCCAAAACCCACAACCTACTTGGATGATGCCCAGGATTCTGCAGGTCTCTGCTCCCCTACCAGCACCTTCTGCCACCCCAACTGCAGAAGGGGAGCCTATGCAATTGGGTTTAGTCCGTTACCCCTAAAGAGAAGCAACACCGCCGGCATGCCAACCTCTGCCTTTACTGTGGAGGAATGGGACATTTCCTGCGCAACTGCCCCATAAGACCCAGTAAGTCTTCTCAACCAAGCCCTATGAACTTTCAGGTATCTGGATCTTTCCCCTCCCATCTTGTTCTTCCTGTCTCCTTACAGATGGCTGAAGGGGAAATCAGACTCTTGGCGATCGTGGACTCTGCCTGCAGCTGCTTCTTGGATTCCTCTTTGGCTAAGAGACTATGCAAACCCCTCCAGGTAAAAAAACTGAAACTTTGAAGTCCATTTGCTATATAGGGGCAATAGGTTTAGAAATAGGGTCATTAGTGGTAGGTTGACTAAAGCACCTAAACCTGAGGTAAGTACAGTAACAAGTCCCATTTGCAACCTCAGAACACCCAATAAGGAGATAGTATGCATCTGGTCTAAACTACGTGGCATGTTCACTAGGGATGGGGCGAACACCCCCCGGTTCGATTCGCAGCAGAACATGCAAACAGGCAAAACATTTGTTCGAACACCATTAAAGTCTATGGGACACGAACGTGAAAAATTAAAAGTGCTAATTTTAAAGGTTAATATGCAAGTTATTGTCATAAAAAGTGTTTGGGGACCTGGGTCCTGCCCCAGGGGACATGTATCAATGCAAAAAAAAGTCTTAAAAACTGCCTTTTTTCCGGGAGCAGTGATTTTAATAATGCTTAAAGTTAAACAATAAAAGTGAAATATTCCTTTAAATTTCGTACCTGGGGGGAGTCTATAGTATGCCTGTAAAGTGGCACATTTTTCCCGTGTTTAGAACAGTCCCTGCACAAAATGAAATTTCTAAAGAAATAAAAAGTCATTTAAAACTACTCGCGGCTATAATGAATTGTCGGGTCCTGGTAATACAGATAAAAGTAATTGAAAAAAATGGCATGGGTTCCCCCCCCCAGTCTATTACCAGGCCCTTTGGGTCTGGTATGAATATTAAGGGGAACCCCGAGCATAAATAAAATAAAAAAATATTGCATGGGGGTCTCCCCAAATTCCATAACAGGCCCTTCAGGTCTGGTATGGATATTAAGGGGAACCCTACGCCAAAATTAAAAAAAAAATGGCGTGGGGGTCCCCCCAAAAATCCATACCAGTCCCTTATCCGAGCATGCAACTTGGCAGGTCGCAGGAAAAGAGGGGGGACGAGAGAACGCCCCTCCCTCCTGAACCGTACTAGGCCCCTACCCTCAATATGGAGAGGATGTCCCCATGTTGATGGGGACAAGGGCCTCATCCCCACAATCCTAGCCGATGGTTGTGGGGGTCTGCGGGCGGGGGGCTTTTCGGAATCTGGAAGCTCCCTTTAACCACTTAAGCCCCGGACCAGTATGCAGCTTAAAGACCAGAGGTGTTTTCAGAATTTGGCACTGCGCTGCTTTAACTGGAAATTGTGCGGACATGCAATGTTGTACCCAAACGAAATTTGCGTCCTTTTCTTCCCACAAATAGAGCTTTCTTTTAATGGTATTTGATTGCCTCTGCGTTTTTTTTTTTTTTTTTTGCGATATAAACGGAAAAAGACTGAAAATTTAGAAAAAAAATGATATTTTCTAATTTTGTTATAAGAAAAATCGAATAAACTCAATTTTAGTCATACATTTAGGCCAAAATGTATTCAGCCACATGTCTTTAGTAAAAAAAATGTCAATAAGCGTATATTTATTGGTTTGCGCAAAAGTTATAGCGTCTACAAACTTGGGTACATTTTCTGGAATTTACACAGCTTTTAATTTATGACTGCCTATCTAATTTCTTGAGGTGCTAAAATGGTAGGGCAGTACAACCCCCCCCCCCCCCCAAATGACCCCATTTTGGAAAGTAGACACCCCAACGAAATTGCTGAGAGGCATGTTGAGCCCATTTAATATTTTTTTTTTGTCCCAAGTGATCGAATAATGACAAAAAAAAAATTACAAAAAGTTGTCACTAAATGATATATTGCTCACACAAGCCATGGTTATATGTGGAATTGCACCCCAAAATACATTTTGCTGCTTCTCCTGAGTACGGGGATACCACATATGTGGGACTTTTTAGGAGCCTAGCCGCGTACGGGCCCCCGAAAACCAAGCACCGCCATCAGGATTTCTAAGGGCGCAAATTTTTGATTTCACTTCTCACTACCTACAGTATCACAGTTTCGAAGGCAATAAAATGCCAAAATAGCACAAAATCCCGCCAAATGACCCCATTTTGGAAAGTAGACACCCCAAGCTATTTGCTGAGAGGCATGTTGAGTCCATGGAATATTTTATATTTTGTCACAAGTTGCGGGAATATGACAAACTTCTTTTTTTTTTTGCACAAAGTTGTCACTAAATGATATATTGCTCACACATGCCATGGGCATATGTGAAATTACACCCCAAAATACATTCTGCTGCTTCTCCTGAGTACGGGGATACCACATGTGTGGGACTTTTTGGGAGCCTAGCCGCGTACGGGACCCCAAAAACCAAGCACTGCCTTCAAGATTTCTAAGGGCAGAAATTTTTGATTTCACTCCTCACTACCTATCACAGTTTTGAAGGCCATAAAATGCCAAGATGGCACAAAACCCCCCCAAATGACCCCATTTAGGAAAGTAGACACCCCAAGCTATTTGCTGAGAGGCATGTTGAGCCCATTGAATATTTTTTTTTTGTCCCAAATGATTGAATAATGACAAAAAGAAAAAAAAAATGTACAAAAAGTTGTCACTAAATTATTATTATTATTATTATACAGGATTTATATAGCGCCAACAGTTTGCGCAGCGCTTTACAACATCAGGGAAGACAGTACAATCACAATACAATTCAATACAGAGGGATCAGAGGGCCCTGCTCGATAGAGCTTACAGTCTAGAAGGGAGGGTCACGTGAAACAAAGGGTATTAGCTGTGGGGGATGATCAGGTGGACAGGATGGAAACATAGTTATTAGGTGTGGGTGGGATAGGCTTCTCTGAAGAGGAGGATTTTTAGGGATCCTCTAAAAGCTAATAGAGAAGGAGATAGACGGACCGATTGGGGTAAGGAGTTCCATAGGCTGGGGGAGACTCTGGAAAAGTCCTGGAGTCGAGCATGGGAGGAGGTGATGAGCCAGCTAGAGAGCAGGAGGTCTTGAGAAGAACGAAGAGAATGATTAGGTTGGTATTTAGAGACTAGGTCAGTGATGTAGCTGGGGGCAGTGTTGTGGATGGCTTTGTAGGTGGTCGTTAGTATTTTGAATTTAATTCGTTGGGTGAGTGGAAGCCAGTGGAGGGATTGACAGAGAGGGGAAGGAGACACAGAGCGGTTGGTAAGGTGGATGAGTCTGGCAGCAGCATTCATGATGGACTGAAGGGGGGTTAAAGTTTTCTGAGGTATGATATATTGCTCAAACATGCCATAGTTATATGTGGAATTGCACCCCAAAATAAATTTTGCTGCTTTTCCTGAGTACGGGGATACCACATGTGTGGGACTTTTTGAGAGCCTAGCCGCGTACGGGGCCCCGAAAACCAAGCACCGCCTTCAGGATTTCTAAGGGCGTAAATTTTTGATTTCACTCCTCACTAAAATATTCAATGGGCTCAACATGCCTCTCAGCAAATAGCTTGGGGTGTCTACTTTCCAAAATGGGGTCATTTGGGGGGGGGGGGTTTGAACTGTCCTGGCATTTTATGCACAACATTAGGAAGCTTATGTCACACATCATCCACTCTTCTAACCACTTGAAGACAAAGCCCTTTCTGACACTTTTTGTTTACATGAAATAAAAAAAATTTTGTTGCAAGAAAATTACGTTGAACCCCCAAACATTATACATTTTTTTAAAGCAAAGGCCCTACAGATTAAAATAGTGGGTGTTGCATTTTTTTTTTTTACACACAGTATTTGCGCAGCGATTTTTCAAACGCATTTTTTGGGGAAAAAACACACTTTTTTTATTTTTAATGCACTAAAACACACTATATTGCCCAAATGTTTGATGAAATAAAAAAGAGGATCTTAGGCCGAGTACATGGATACCAAACACGACATGCTTTAAAATTGCGCACAAACGCGCAGCGGCGACAAACTACATACATTTTTAAAAGCCTTTAAAGGCCTTTACAGGTTACCACATTAGATTTACGGAGGAGGTCTACTGCTAAAATTACTGCCCTCGATCTGACCTTCGCGGTGATAACTCACATGCATGGTGCAATTGCTGTTTACATATGACGCTAGACCGACGCTTGCGTTGGCCTTTGCGCAAGAGCAGGGGGGGGGGCTGGGGTGCTTTTTTTTTTTTATTATTTATTTTGCTTTTTTATTTTATTTTTAAACTGTTCCTTCCATATTTATTTTTTTTTACCATTTTTATTGTTATCTCAGGGAATGTAAATATCCCCTATGATAGCAATAGGTAGTGACAGGTACACTTTTTTTGAAAAAAATTGGGGGGTTAAAAGCAGTCTAGAGGCTAATTATCTGCTAGGATTGCTTTTACATGAAAGCCGGCCGCTGGCTGAAAAGAATGATACCAAGATGATACCTAAACCCGCAGGCATCATTCTGGTATAAACATTCAAAGTCCAGCAACATACCAGTACGTTGCTGGTCCTTTTTGGACATGTATTGTAATCTTTTTTTTTCATGCAGCCTGTTGGCTGTATGTACGCGGCATTAGGAGCAAAATCGCTCCTCCGCTCCCAAGCTTCGGCATATATGCTCTTTTTTTAACTGTGGTGGTGAAATCACCTCCTACAGCACTGGAGTCACGGCTTTATGTATCGTGGGAGCAAACGCTGTTGCTGTCAAGATAAATAATTCCGTGCTGCAGCTGAATGGCGCACCTGAAAACAAAAAATTACATACCTGAAAAGCAAGCATGATAAAACATTGCAGAATAGAATGTCGTGTCTGTAGCAAGCGCAGAATAGAATACAGTAAAAAAGAGCAGAACAATAGAGAGAAAATAGAGAGAGAGAACAATAAAACGACAACTATTTTTTTTTATTTTTTTTTTATTTTATTTTTTGTTTTTAAGTTTTTTTTTAATTTTTTACACTTTTTTTGTAACTTTAACAACTGTAATGGTTCGGGTCTCTCAAAATGCGATGGCATCTTGGGAGACCCTGTGTAAGTGTGTCCTGTTCTGTGCAATGCTGTACCCTACGCTAAAACTTCACTTTTGAGTGGAAGCGTTCAAAACATTTACCAATGCAAAGACCAGGATTGTCAGGACAGCGTGGACAAAAATAACGGGTGTCACGCCTAAATCCGCGCTTGCTACAGACACAACATCTTTTTTGGGGGGCTCGTTGGGTAGGGGTACTCGGGAGGGCATACGGATAATGCCTCTCATGCAGCCGGCTTACTGCATTTGGTTGAGGATGGTGAGGTGCAGAATCGCCTGGATACAGGAGTTCTGTGACTATCTCATCCTGGAATTTTAGGAGAGATAACATCCCGCCTGAAGCTCTGTATAGCACATGAGCGTTCAGCAAAGCCAATTGGAATAAGGATAGAGACACTTTTTTGTACCAGCGTCTCGCCTTACGGTCAATTAGATACGGCGCCAACAACTGGTCGTTGAGGTCCACCCCTCCCATATTTTGGTTATATTCGTGGACACAGAGGGGTTTCTCCACAACACCAGTCACCGTACGAATTTGGACTGTCGTGTCTGCATGAAGGGAGGTAAGAAGGAAAACATTCTTATTATCCCTCCACTTCATAGCGAGCAAGTTATTACACTTCAAGCAGGCTCTCTCCCCCAGCCTAAGATGGGAATCTACAAGCCTCTGGGGAAAGCCCTGGCGATTAGGTCGCACGGTGCCACATGCTCCAATCTGATGATCAAACAAGTGACTAAACAGTGGCACGCTCGTGTAATAATTGTCCACATACAAGTGGTACCCCTTTCCGAATAAGGGTGACACCAAGTTCCACACTACCTTGCCAGCGCTCCCTATGTAATCTGGGCAGTTGACCGGCTCAACCTGACTATCTTTTCCCTCATAAACCGTAAAGCTCCATACATAGCCTGTTGCCCTGTCACAGAACTTATAGAGCTTGACCCCGTATCTGGCACGCTTGCTGGGAAGGTACTGCTTGAAAGACAAGCAGACAGAAAATTTAATCAGGGACTCATCAACGCAGACAACTTGATCGGGAATAAACAAGGCTGCAAAACGTTCGTTGAAGTGGTTTATGAGGGGCCGAATTTTGTAGAGCCGGTCGTATTCAGGGTCTCCACGTGGACGACAAAGTTCATTGTCGTTGAAATGCATGAACCGCAAGATCTGCTCGTATCGTTTCCTGGGCATGGAGGCAGAGAACACGGGCATGTGGTCAATTGGGTGCGTTGAGGGAAAGGCCCAGAAAGGTCTTAAATTCGGAAACCGTAATTGGTTTCCAATCTTTGGCAATGGAAGGCAACTGGGGACTAGCGGCGATGAAGTGACCAGCATATAAATTACTCTGGTCCACAATAGATCTATAGAGATCTTCCGTGAAAAACAGCGAATAAAAATCAATTGGCATAAAATCAGCTGTTTCCACCTGAATACCGGGTTGGGCAGTGAATGGGGGAGGTACGGGTTCTGCAGAAGTGGTGGGGACCCAATCAGGATAGGCAAATTCTGCAGGAAGGGCACTATGGGCACGATGGGCCTGCCTTTGTCTTCTTCTTGGTGGCAGCGGGACACTACTTGTGCTTGCCACCTCGCCAGCTTGAACTGCACTTATGGGACTCACCACGTGATACTGCAGTGCTGGATGTACGCCCAGGCTGTACTAGGCCGCTGGTGCTTGCCAATTCACCAGAAGGAATAGCGGTGCTAGTACTACTCTGCTCCATGATACAAGAGCCCTGCGGTTCTTGCTCCTCAACAACCTCAGAAGATCGGGATCGGGTACGCCTGACCTTAGCAGGGACCTCATCTTCATCGCCAGAGCTATCTGACATGGAGCCGCTGACTGAATCTGACAGATGCGTAACCTCCTCTTCACTATCTGTCATGCTCAGAATCTCATAGGCCTCTTTACTAGTGTACATTCGATTTGCCATTTTGGGCTCTAAATTTAGGGGTACACTAGTAAGATTCACAGGTAAAAAAAAGCACCTGACTGTCAGCAAATGTATCAAAACGCTTCAAAAAAAACTGTTAGCGATCGCAGGGATCAGGACTGTCTCTGTGAACGCTGCAGTTATGTGTGTTGTGTTTGGTAAGTTACAGTGATCGATCAATACTGCACTTGGGTGGGCTGGGCTGGGCAGAGGGGCTAAACGCAGGTGCTAGCAGGTATCTGGGCTGATCCCGCTAACACTGCGTTTTTGGGAACCCTAAGCCGCTGGGGACGCTAGTATAGATCTGATCAGATCAGATATTGATCTGTTCAGATACTATACCACTAAGGGAGGTGTATGCTTTGCGTGTGGGTGTTAGCGTTACTGGCACTAACCTAACGCTGCCTGGGGTGACGCAGACCCTCTCTGGCGCTAAAACCTAATTGATATCAGCCGCCGGGCGATCAGGGGGTTAAACCTTTATTGGGTTATATACGGCGGGTGCCCTGATGCTATAAAAAGCAAACTAACCAACCAGCGTCACCGGTAAAACGTATATGGTGATCACTGGTGAAAGGGTTAACTAGGGGCAATCAGGGGGTTAAAACCTTTATTAGGTTATATATGGGGGTACCTGACGCTATATAAAAACCTGACGGGTAACCTAAATAACTAACTGGCTAACCAGTGTCACCAGTAACACTTATACGGTGATCACTGGTGAAAGGGTTAACTCTAGGGGCAATCAGGGGGTTAAAATAATATATGGGGGTACCTGACGCTATAAAAACCTGCGGCAAACCTAAAAATAAATAACTGGCTATCTAGGGCACCACCGGCACTAAATACAGCGATCGGAAATACGATCGCTTAGTGACGCTGGCGTTAGGGGGTGAAAGGGTTACCTGGGGGGCGATCAAGGGGTTAAACCTTTATTAGGGGGGTTAGGGGGCTACCCTGGACCTAAAGGGGCCTAAACCTAACTGCCCTGCAACTTTTTACTGTCACAAATGACACTGATTGCAGTGATTAGTAAAAAAAATACCACTGCAAACAGTGCACTGTGATTGGGGGTACTGGGGGTGATCTGGGGGTTCCTGGGGGTGTAAGTGTGCCTACGTGTACTGGTGTCAGTGTAGTGTTGGTGCACTTACTGTGAGATGTCTTCTCTCCTCGCGCCGGATCGAAAAGACCACCGCATGGAGAGATGACATCACTTCCTCTGCCTGTGTTTACATTACACAGGCAGAGGAAGATTCTCATTCCCCGGGAGCGATCGCGAGGGGGTGGCCGGATACTAATGGCTGTCCCCTCATCATGGATCGCTCCCAGGACGATAACTACCGCTCACTGTAAAGAAGGGGGGTCCGATGGGACCCCCCAACTATTGGACCCCCCAACTATACGAAGGCAGGCACGTACAGGTACGTGATTGTGCCTGTCCGTGCCATTCTGCCGATGTATATATACAGTGAGCGGTCGTTAAGGGGTTAACAAAGGGGACCCCCAGATCCTGGCCCCCCATGTGAATTGGTAACGGGGTACATTGTACCCCTACTATTTCACAAAAAAAGTGTCCAAAATGGTAAAAAACACAAGACGCAGCTTGGGACAAGTCCTTTATTAAAAAGGAAAAAAAAAAATCCAGCGATGTAATCCATTCTCGACCAGAGATACGGAAAAAAACACGCCGCCACGATCCGATTCCGCCTCCATGGGAAACGCCCCCGAATGACGCTACACCCACCGTGATAGCTCTTAAATAGCTGAGGGCGGGGCCACCCGTGACGTGCGCGGGTGACCCCGCCCCTCTCTGATGCAACGGGGAAACGCTGCGGGGTTACCCAATGACATGTACGGGTGACCCCCCGCCCCTTTGATGCAACAGGCTTTCCCGTGGTGTCAGAGGGAGCGGGGTCACCCGCGCACGTGATGGGTGGTCACGCCCTCAGCTATTTAAGAGCTGTCACGGTGGGTGTAGCGTCATTCGGTGGGCACCTCCCATGGAGGCGGAATTGGATCGTGGCGGCGTGTTTTTCCGTATCCCGGGTTGAGAATGGATTACATCGCTGGAGTTTTTTTTTCCTTTTTAATAAAGGACTTGTCCCAAGCTGTGTCTTGTGTTTTTTAATTTTTGTTACACTTTTTTGTGAAATGGTAAGGGTACAATGTACCCCGTTACCAATTCACATAAGGGGGGCCGGGATCTGGGGGTCCCCTTTGTTAAAGGGGGCTTCCAGATTCCGAAAACCCCCCGCCCGCAGACCCCCAAAACCACCGGCAAGGGTTGTGGGGATGAGGCCCTTTTCCCCATCAACATGGGGACATCCTCTCCATATTAAGGGTACGTGGCTTAGTACAGTTCAGGAGGGAGGGGCGCTCTCTCGTCCCCCCCTCTTTTCCTGCGGCCTGCCAAGTTGCGTGCTCGGATAAGGGACTGGTATGGATTTTTGGGGGACCCCCACGCCATTTTTTATTTTGGCACAGGGTTCCCCTGAAAATCCATACCAGACCTGAAGGGTCTGGTATGGATTTTCAGGGGGACCCCTACACCATTTAAAAAAAAAAAATTGGCGCAGGGTTCCCCTTAATATCCATACAAGACCTGAAGGGCCTGGTATGGAATTTGGGGGGACCCCCATGCAATTTTTTTTTTAATTTTTGTTCAGGGTTTACCTTAATATTCATACCAGACCCAAAGGGCCTGGTAATGGACTGGGGGGGGGGGACCCATGCCATTTTTTTCAATGACTTATCTGTATTGCCGGGACCCGACAATTCATTATAGCCGCGAGTAGTTTTAGATGCCTTTTTTTTCCTATAGAAATGTCATTTTGTGCAGGACTGTTCTAAACACAGGGAAATGCGCCACTTTACACGCATACTATAGACACCCCCAAGGTACGAAATTTAAAGGAATATTTCACTTTTATTGTTTTACTTTAACCACTTAAGCCCCGGACCATTTCGGGCCATTAGGACCAGGCCTGTTTTTGGGATTCGGCACTGCGCTGCTTTAACTGTAAATTGTGCGGACATGCAATGTTGTACCCAAATGAAATTTGCGTCCTTTTCTTCCCACAAATAGAGCTTTCTTTTAATGGTATTTGATTGCCTCTGCGATTTTTATTTTTTGCGATATAAACAGAAAAAGACCGAAAATTTTGAAAAAAAATGATATTTTCTACTTTTTGTTATAAGAAAAATCGAATAAACTCAATTTTAGTCATACATTTAGGCCAAAATGTATTCAGCCACATGTCTTTAGTAAAAAAAAATGTCAATAAGCGTATATTTATTGGTTTGCGCAAAAGTTATAGCGTTTACAAACTAGGGTACATTTTCTGAAATTTACACAGCTTTAAATTTATGACTGCCTATCTCATTTCTTGAGGTGCTAAAATGGCAGGGCAGTACAAACCCCCCCCAAATGACCCCATTTTGGAAAGTAGACACCCCAAGGAAATTGCTGAGAGGCATGTTGAGCCCATTGAATATTTTTTTTTTTGTCCCAAGTGATTGAATAATGACAAAAAAAAAAAAATTACAAAAAGTTGTCACTAAATGATATATTGCTCACACATGCCATGGTTATATGTGGAATTGCACCCCAAAATACATTCTGCTGCTTCTCCTGAGTACGGGGATACCACATGTGTGGGACTTTTTAGGAGCCTAGCCACGTACGGGACCCCGGAAACCAAGCACCGCCTTCAGGATTTCTAAGGGCGCAAATTTTTGATTTCACTCCTCACTACCTATCACAGTTTCGAAGGCCATAAAATGCCAAAATAGCACAAAACCCCCCCAAATGACCCCATTTTGGAAAGTAGACACCCCAAGCTATTTACTGAGAGGCATGTTCAGTCCATGGAATATTTTATATTTTGCCACAAGTTGCGGGAATATGACAAACTTTTTTTTTTTTGCACAAAGTTGTCACTAAATGATATATTGCTCACACATGCCATGGGCATATGTGAAATTACACCCCAAAATACATTCTGCTGCTTCTCCTGAGTACGGGGATACCACATGTGTGGGACTTTTTGGGAGCCTAGCCGCGTACGGGACCCCAAAAACCAAGCACCGCCTTCAAGGTTTCTAAGGGCATACATTTTTGATTTCACTCCTCACTACCTATCACAGTTTTGAAGGCCATAAAATGCCAAGATGGCACAAAACCCCCCCAAATGACCCCATTTTGGAAAGTAGACACCCCAAGCTATTTGCTGAGAGGCATGTTGACCCCATTGAATATTTTTTTTTTGTCCCAAATGATTGAATAATGACAAAAAGAAAAAAAAAATTTACAAAAAGTTGTCACTAAATGATATATTGCTCACACATGCCATGGTTATATGTGGAATTGCACCCCAAAATACATTCTGCTGCTTTTCCTGAGTACGGGGATACCACATGTGTGGGACTTTTTGGGAGCCTAGCCGCGTACAGGCCCCAAAAACCAAGCACTGCGAACGCTGCAGTTATGTGTGTTGTGTTTGGTAAGTGACAGTGATCGATCGATACTGCACTTGGGTGGGCTGGGCTGGGCGGAGGGGCTAAACGCAGGCGCTAGCAGGTATCTGGGCTGATCCCACTAACACTGCGTTTTTGGGAACCCTAAACCGCTGGGGATGCTAGTATAGATCTGATCAGATCTGATCAGATACTATACCACTAAGGGGGGTGTATGCTTTGCGCGTGGGTGTTAGCGTTACTGTCACTAACCTAACACTGCCTGGGGCGACGCAGACCCTCTCTGGCGCTAAAACCTAATTGATCTCACCCGCCGGGCGATCAGGGGGGTTAAACCTTTATTGGGTTATATACGGCGGGTGCCCTGATGCTATAAAAAGCAAACTAATCAACCAGCGTCACCCGTAACCTTTATATGGTGATCACTGGTGAAAGGGTTAACTAGGGGCAATCAGGGGGTTAAAACCTTTATTAGGTTAAATATGGGGGTACCTGACACTATATAAAAACCTGACGGGTAACCTAAATAACTAAATAACTTACTGGCTAACCAGTGACACCAGTGACGCTTATACGGCGATCACTGGTGAAAGGGTTAACTCTAGGGGCAATCAGGGGGTTAAAATAATATATGGGGGTACCTGACACTAATAAAAACCTGCGGCGAACCTAAAAAAAAATAACTGCCTATCTAAAACACCAGCGACACGAATACAGCGATCGGAAAAACAATCGCTTAGTGACGCTGAAGTTAGGGGGTGAAAGGGTTACCTGGGGGGTGATCAAGGGGTTAAACCTTTATTAGGGGGGGTTAGGGGGCTACCCTGGACCTAAAGGGGCCTAATCCTAACTGCCCTGCAACTTTTTACAATCACAGATGACACTAAATGCAGTGATCAGTAAAATAAATGATCACTGCAATCAGTGACACTGTGATTGGGGGCTTTGGGGTGACCTGGGGGGTGATCTGGGGGTGACTGGGGGGTGATTTGTGTGCCTATGTGTACCTACGTGTCAGTGGACTGTTGGTGCACTAACCTGCTTCTTCTCTGCTCGGCGCCGGGAACGAAAAGACTGCGGCGAGGGAGATGACATCACTTCCTCCAGCCTTGTTTACATCACATGGCGGAGGAAGCATTTTCATTGGCCGGGAGCGATCGCGAGGGGGTGGGGCGTAATCGAGCGGCCCCCCCTCATGCCTGATCGCTCCCGAACACTTAACGGCCGCTCACTGCAGTGAAGGGGGGTCCGGATGGACCCCCCAACTGCAGAAAGGCGATCACGTAGATCTACGTGATTCTGACTGTCCGTGCCATTCTGCCGACGTAAATCGGCGGTGGGCGGTCGTTAAGTGGTTAAGCATTATTAAAATCACTGCTCCCGAAAAAATTGCAGTTTTTAAACCTTTTTTGCATTGATACATGTCCCCTGGGGCAGGACCCAGGACCCCAAACACTTTTTATGACAATAACTTGCATATAAGCCTTTAAAATTAGCACTTTTGATTTCTCCCATAGACTTTTAAAGGGTGTTACGCGGCTTTCAAATTTGCCACGAATACCCCAAATTGCTCGCTATTCGGTGAACAGGCGAACACCCGATGTCCGTGTTGAACTTACATTCGACTTGAACATCAGGCTCATCCCTAATGTTCACCAATGCCAGGAGTCTGGCGGACACTGGTCACGTGACTTCCTCAGTGACTTCATCATCCCTGAGGAAGTCTCGTGACCAGTGACGCAATGCATCGGGTGGAGCCTTGTGACGTCAGTTTCGGTGGTGTTTTACGAAAGTACGGTGAGGAGGCATGTGTGTCACTACTCCCATTGCTTTTTACTGCGGTTTTTACCCTTACTTGATGTAAGCAGTTTATTTTACTAAATAATTTTACTTTTAATTTGACATTATTGCACTATGGCTGTTCTTTGTTTCCTTTTGAGCGCCATTTATATAAGTGTCATGCCTTGGAGCGAGCTGTTTCTTCTATATATGGAATTACCCAAGATGTTTTGATGCCAAGTTTTGGACGTAGTTCTTTGTCTTCGCCTGGAACGTGAATGCCTTTATAGATCCATCAGCAGTATTCCTTATCTGACTATCTGATGAGCCTTGTTTGACCCTTGGGTCATTGTTGGAGGTGAGCGGCCAATTCATAAATTTAACAGTCGATGTTTGGATAGATGTGTTATCTGTTTTTTCTTCTATCAAGTTATTCCTATGAGATTTTTACCTTTATATGAACTAACTCCTACCATTGGGCTTTAGTTGGACTTTTATTCACATTTATTTATTTGTATGTTTGGATACTCATCATATTCATTCTTTGAGTATATTACTTTATGGCACATTATTGAATAAGCGCATCATTCTCATCTTTTTCTTTTACATTTATTACGCAGTGTTTTTTGAGTACACTACTAAGTGGTTGCAGCAAATTCACGGTCACTATACATGTACTATATTATTTTTTTTCTGAGTTTATTTTCACTATATTCACTGGAGGTTGATGGTTTATATTTGCTTAAAATTAGAACATAGTAGCGCTTTCCTTTCCTTTAGAGCATGCATACAGGCCATGGCGGTTGAGTGCATTACTTATTGTTTTCTTTAAAACAATTGTACCTGCTAATTCCAGGTCTTTCTGAAGCTCTCCGCAATTGGCTCTTGGCTCTTGGACAACTCTTCTGATAATTCTTTTCACTCCTCTGTCAGAAATCTTTGGAGGAGCACCTGATCATAGCCGGTTTATGGTGAAAATATGTTCTTTCCACTTCCAGACTATGGCCCCAACAGTGCTCACTGGAACATTCAGAAGTTTAGAAGTCTTTCTGTAACCAATACCATCAGTATGTTTTGCAACAATAAGGTTGCAAAGGTCTTGAGAGCGCTTTGCTTTAACCCATCATGAGATGTTTCTTGTGTACCTTGGTAACGAGACACCTTTTTATAGGCATCAGTTGAGACTGAACCAGCTGATATTAATTTGCACTGACAGGGGGGAAGATTGCTTTCTAATTACTGATAGATTTCAGCTAGTGTCTTGGCTTTCTATGCCTTTTTTGCACCTCCCCTTCTTCATGTGTTCATTCCATTTTATTACACAGAACTTAATTTCTGAACTTCTATGTTTTGGTTTCTTTCTATGTGTGGATTTCATGGGTTGTTAACATGTGGTAAACATTTCATGTCAATATCACCTTATGAAATTGATTTACCTAGAAAAATGGTGACGTGTTCAATACTTATTTTACCCACTGTATATCCTTGTTACACAGCACAGACAGCAAAAGAATACTAAACACCAGAAAAGAAGGAGGGCAAGATAAACAGCCATGGGTGGGACAGAATCTCTGATGGTTGCTATCTGATTATTGTAGTCTGAAATTCTGTTAAGTAAATGAAAAGAACATTGTGGCTAATACTTTGGTTCTCCGTGAATATAAATTTTCACTTACGGTAAGTGTGCCTAACCCTAAAAAAAAAAAAAAGCAATTCATAAAATCTGATGGCGTTTCAAAGGTAATGTCACTAGTTACCTGTGCATAATACTCCCCCAAATAACCTCGTGAAGGGTCTGTGTAGTCATGATGATCATCAATGTGTTTTTTGGAATAATAAGCATACCTTTTTAATGTGTCAAACATTTTCTGATAATTTTTAGGAACATACAGCCAGGTTCTTGTGACATAAAGCAAGGATACATTTTATTTCCAAGCAAGTAAATGCATATCCATGTATTTTTTTGGGAAATTTATAAATTCAGTGCATCTTTGATCATACCCCTACAAGACATGAACATTACATATCTAACTGAATAAGTGCCATATTTATGCACCTTCTGGAGTTTTTAAAAGGTCAATGTTAATTCAGACTAAACCTCTGCTTAACTCGGCTGGATATTCAATTTACCAGACCTTTGTGGAGAGCCAAACCTGCCCATAGGGTGTACAAATGAGCCATGCTGGGAAATGTTAGCAAATGCTAAGAGCAAACTTCATTATATGCAATAGAAAAATATTCCACATGGCTTAAACATAACCTAGCACTTGTCTGAAGATTTGCAAATTTGAGGGCACGTTAATAAGGAGAGCATCACGATGCCAGTGCCAGCAAATGAATTAATAGAATTTCATTTTGTGCAACATCACATGACATTATATAGTTTTTGTATGTAAGTTTCAAAACTTCGGCCACCAAATTATTTGCATTTGTAAGGGTAAGAGTAACTACCATATTTATCAGCGTATAACACGCACAGGTGTATAACACGCACCTTTACTTTAAGAGGGAAGTTTCAGGATAAAAACTTAAATTTGAAATAGGGAACTTTGAAGCAAAATAAGGGTCAGTGCCCATATGCAGCCTCATCAATGCCTAGCTGCAGACCCACAAGTACCATCAATGCAGCCTCACCAGTCCACATTAATGCAGCCTCACAAGTGCCATCAATGCAGCAGCCCCACCATTGCCATCAATGGAGCAGCCTCAACATTGCCATCAGGGCAGCCTGATTGATGCCCATCTGCCGACTTGGGGGGGGGCAGGGAGGGGGGTTGGACAAGTGCTGACAGATTATATAGACAGCTAAAATTGAAGTATCGGCTTATAACACGCACACACTATTTGCACCCGATTTTCAGGGTGAAAAAGTGAGTGTTATACGCTAATAAATACAGTAATTAGAAGCTATGAAACATCTCTCATGTAAAAAATTGGGTGAACACATCTTTGTAAAAATCTGTTTATTGATAAATAATTAGCAGACACAAATACTGGGAAGCCCTTAAACTTCATGTCACTTGTAACAATGCGTAAAAATTTTAAAGTTCTAGCGTAATAACGCTGGACATTGCCTGTATGTGGTCATGAAAGCGGCTTGTATCAAACCCATATACAGATAAATTACAAATAATATATCATATAATAGTCTGCAATAAACCAGTGAAGTAGATAAAATTATTCAAATAAAAGTCCACAGTATCATTCGTGCAATACGTCCATTAGTGAATTCTTCAGAAGCATATATGTGATCCTCCTCTTTAAATCCACAACAAGTGCAAGCAGACACCAAATCATGCTCCCCCAACTGCTCTAAAACTTACTAGAGAGATTGTGACCCTCAAATGAGAAGTCAACAAGCACTTGTTGTTTTCATCAGTATGAAGCACCATGGAATTGAGTAGATCACAGGTCCACTTTAACCCTAAATACAGTCAAGGCCAGGCATATAAATATAAAAGACAAAAGCAAGTTCAAAGTATATTTGGCTTAAAATAGGTTAAAAACATATTTTCATGTCCCAGATGGTTGCAGCCAGGGAGGGGGGAGGAGAACTTCCGGTGGATCTGCCACAGCAAACAGACTGGAAGTGGAAGGGGGTACCTGTCAAAACCAAGTACACACTCCCTCCTAAAAGAAAAACTATTTATTACAAATATGGTAGAGGAGATGAGGAGGAGGAAGAGCGCAACTTCCCCTTTTGGGTAAAGTTCCACTTTAAACTCATGATGATAAATTCATCTACTAAGAGGAATTCTGTAAAAAAAATTATTTAATGGCGGATCAACTAGCGCAGCCTTTTACAACCATTTTACCCCAGGAGAATACATGAAGTTATTTTAAGGTCTCTGCTAAAAGCAGTTTATTGTGGATCAGTTGGGGAAAAAAGTGCCTAACATTGGTGGCTAATGGAAAGAAAGCCCTTCCTCTCTTACTGTGGTGGTCACAATGCCACCCTAACATATAGATCAAACGATTGTTGGTGTCATGCAGCCAAGTGACATTGGTCCTAGAATTTTGCAAGCTCCATCAAATGGAATGTCAATTTGGCCACTGCTCAAGGAACCCCTAGCAACCTCTGGAGGAACCCTGGTGGAGAATGGCTTATCTAGAGGGTTTTCACCCTAGTGGATTCTTCCTTGGAATATATGAAGACCCATGATTATAGACTGCAACAACCATGCCAGTCTTGACTTTCCTGCTATAATGCAGAACATTGCTGAGGACTTTATATGTGAACAAACCCTGCCTCATTTACCACAACACGAAGCATTGTTTAAAATACATAAAGAATATGCTACATCAGCAGGTGAAGTATGCAGAAAATTCAGCTGAAATTCTGGGATTCTACTTAAACATAATACCCTACACAATAAAGATGTATGACCTAAAACAAAGAACATCTAACAACTAACTCAGGAATGCCTAGCACAATTCAGTAGTAGAACTACTGTATGTAGAACTATGATTCTCCCATTAAAATTATGTACTGCAGAACTTCTTAGTTCCCCTGCAAAATCCTATAAATATCTGTGGTCAGGCCACCAGCAGGTGCCTCCCATCAGCCATCTAATCCCAGTAATTTGGCTCCACCTTATGCTGTGTGTTGGGAAGTTAGATACTCCCTCCCTTAATTTACATCTTTGCTTCAGTCTTTTGCCGGTTATCCAGATACCTGATTGCTGATTTTTTCTGATCCTGATTTCTGCCATGATCCTGTACACTGCAACCTCTCATCTGCTCCTCTCATCTGCTCCCCTGATTCCAGTCCTAGTCCTCCCGAGCCTGACTGTTCCTTGCACCTCTGATTTTTCCATGTTATTCCGTGCTTCCATTTTGTTTGTATATATTATTTGTTAGGTTTTCTGTCACTTGGCTATTGATCACTTATACTTTGCCTTGTATACTGTTTGATAAGTTGGCCGGAGTTTTGTTTTACTATTAAAAAATCTTACTTGGTGAGATTCCTGCTTCCTTGAGTGTAGCTCACCGATCTGGTCATCCCTGCTGCCGCTGGGGTACCTGCACTCTGTATCCCTTACATGAGACTGAAGCCCACTATCAAGCATGATGCTTCTAGGCGAGGCTATATGTTGTGTGAAATTGGCGTTAGAAGTTAAAGATCTTTGCTGATAGATTTGGCAGGATTGCACTAGTGAAAAAATGCTGGAGTATAATCAAGTGGTGCTTTCTTTAGTTGAACAGGGCAGCCTTTGATTGAAAAAAAAAATTGAGCTAGAAGGATAACAAATCTTACTTTCTTGAACATTCTTGACAAAGGGCTCTGTTAGGCTGCATCACTCTGTGTAATCTATAGTTAGACAAGGGAAATGCAAATTGAACTTTGTTCAGCCTCTACTCCAAGCCTGGTCAAAGATACTATTCGCAGTCCCAGTTGAGTGACACCCATTTATTCCTCCCTCTAGACTAGTGATGAGCCGAACACCCCCGGGTTCGGTTCGCACCAGAAACCGCGAACGGACCGAAAGTTCGAACGAACATTAGAACCCTATTAAATACAATGGATGCGAACGTTCGAATTCTAAAGTG
The DNA here is from genome assembly GCA_029206835.1 of Rana muscosa. Taxonomy (NCBI): domain Eukaryota; kingdom Metazoa; phylum Chordata; class Amphibia; order Anura; family Ranidae; genus Rana; species Rana muscosa. Next base: position 101,327,378 of record CM055123.1, on the reverse strand, counting down.
CTAATTATAACAACTATTATGCATGTTATTGTCATAAATAGGGTTTGGGAACCCGGGTTGTGCACCAGGGGACATGTATCAATGCAAAAAGAAGTTTTAAAAACGGTCGTTTTTCGGGAGCAGTCATTTTAATGATGCATAAAGTGAAAAAAAAAAAGTCAAATATTCCTTTAAATATCGTACCTGGGGGGTGTCTAAAGTATGCCTGTGAAGTGCCACGTGTTTCCCGTGTTTAGAACTGTCCCTGCACAAAATGACACTTCTAAAGGAAAAAAAAGCCATTTAAAACTGCTTGCGGCTTTAATGTAATGTCTGGTCCCGGTAATATGGATGAAATTCTTTAAGAAAAATGGCATAGCTACCCCATGACCCCCCCCTACCCCAGCCCATTACCAGCCCCTTTGGGTCTTGTATGGATATTAAGGGGAACCCCGCACATAAAATAAAAAAGGCCCTATATACTCTGAACAGCCGTATACAGGCGGTGCATACAAGACAGGGACTGTAGGTTTGTTCTTATGTAGAATCTGTTTGTAATTTTGAACAGGTACATTGTTGAAGTGTAGCTCCAGCCCAAAAATCTATTTTTAAACTTTTTGGGAAACATAGGTAAGGGTTATCACCCCTGTAACATTTGTTTTGCTGTCTGTGCCCCTGTTCAGAACATTTCACCTCACTTTCCGTCCCAATGACAACTGTTTTTGAAATGTGGTGTTTTTCTTGAAACAAGGATTGCTGATAAAGCATCAGTACAGATGAGACCCCTTTCTCCCATATTTATTCTTACAGGAGAGAATTTTCCTTTCTAGGGGTAGATTTCCTCTCACTTCCTGTTGTCTTCTTTCGTTTGCAAGTAGGAGTCGTTTGTAAGTTGGATGTTTGAAAGTAGGGACCTGCCGTATATACTCTGCAGAAATAGGCCCCTTAGTTGTTGGTGTTGGCACAACACTGTAAGCACTCAGTTACTCTTGGTTGGTGCTGGAACGCCCTGCTGTCAACTATTATATCAGGAATTTTAATTACATATAATTGTTGAACAGTGGTAGTAAAAATTGGGGCTTTGATGGTGGTGCTGGTGCCACAACACTGTAAGCCCTGACAGTTACTCTTGGTGGGTGCAGCAATGGGCCCTGCTGTGAATTATTAGATCAAGAATTGTAATTACATGCCCCTTTTGAACAGGGGCTGAAAAATTGGGCCTTTCGTGGTGGTGGTGGCGTTGCCACAAGACTGTAAGCCCTCAGAGTTACTCTTGGTGGGTGCAGCAATGGACCCTGCTGTGAATTATTAGATCAAGAATTGTAATTGCATGCCCCTGTTGAACAGGGGCTGAAAAATTGGGCCTTAGGCACTGGTGGCACAACACTACAACCCCTCACAGATACTGTACTTGGAGCACAGCAATGAGCCCTGTTGCAAAGTATTGCTTCAAAAATTGTAATGACACGCCCCTGTTAAACAGGGGCTGAAAAATTGGGCCTTAGGCACTGGTGCCACAACACTCCAACCCCTCACAGATACTGTACTTGGAGCACAGCAATAAGCCCTATGGCAAATTATTGCTAAAAAAATTGTAATTACACGCCCCTGTAAAACAGGGGCTGAAAAATTGGGCCTTAGCCACTGGTGGCGGCACCCATAAACAAAAATGATCTTCCAAGCTATCATCATCAATCGTATCATTGAGGACTCGGAGGAGGAGGATAGCCAGTCAACATAACAGCACAGGCACTCAGCATCAGCATCAGTCTTGAAGGGATGTGACATGTTAAAATCAATTAGTCTGTTATATCAGCATCAGGTGTGTGGTAGCTGGTGGTGATCCAAGACTGGTTCATCTTGATGAAAGTCAGTCGATCAACCGAGTCGGTGGACAGGCGCACCCTGTGATCCGTGACAAATCCTCCAGCAGCACTGAATGTGCGTTCCGAAAGAACGCTGGATGCAGGACAGGCCAGTAGCTCAATTGCATACTGTGCAAGCTCTGGCCAGTGATCCATCCTCAAGACCCAGTAAGCCAGAGGATTTTCGGTGGGGAAGGTGTCCAAGTCTGACCTTGCCCCTAGATATTCCTGCACCATGTTTATCAGACGCTGGCGATGGTTGCTGGAACCGATCATACTTTGGGGCTGCGGACTAAAGAATTGTCTGAACGCATCGGTCAGACGGCCACCTTCCCCACCGCTCCTTCTTTGACTGGCCGAAGCCTCAGCAACTCGTTGTCCAGGACCAGGAGTTTGTAACCTCCCAGTCTCTGGGAACGCGTTGCACAGACCTTTCTGCAAGGCCTCCCGGAGTTGTCTCATCCTCTGCTCCCTCTGCGACGGTAACATAAGGTCCGCAACCTTACCCTTGTACCGTGGATCAAGGAGAGTGGCCAGCCAGTAATGGTCCCTCTCCTTGATCCGAAGAATACGAGGATCCTTCCGCAGACTTTGCAGGATCAGGGAGGCCATGCAGCGTAGGTTTGCTGAGGCATTCGCTCCGGAGTCCTCTGGGTCACTAAGGACGACATGATCCGCAGCCACCTCCTCCCAGCCACGTACAAGTCCACTGGTTTCTTGGGACTGTAAATCATCCCTAAAAGACTGCTGCTGATGATGCTGAGTGCCAGCCTCCACCTCCATGCTGACACAATCCTCCTCCTCCTCCTCCTCCTCCTCCTCCTCTTCCTGTGCGATGGGTGGGACAGAAGGAACACTGTCTGGGTAAAGGGGGCCTTGAGAGGCAAGGAAGTCCTCCTCTTCCTGCCTCTGTTCTGCCTCAAGTGCCCTGTCCATTATTCCACGCAGCGTGTGCTCCAACAGGTGGACAAGAGGTACAGTGTCACTGATGCATGCACTGTCACTGCTCACCATCCTCGTGGCCTCCTCAAATGGTGCCAGGACAGTGCATGCATCCCTGATCATGCCCCACTGGCGTGGAGAAAAAAAACCAAGCTCCCCTGACCCTGTCCTGGTGCCGTAGTCGCACAGGTACTCATTGATGGCCCTCTGCTGCGTGTGCAGCCGCTGCAGCATGGCCAACGTTGAGTTCCACCTGGTGGGCATGTCACATATAAGGCGGTTCTTGGGCAGGTTCAACTCCTTTTGCAGCTCAGCCAGGCGAGCACTGGCATTATAAGATCTGCGGAAATGCACACAGACTTTCCTGGCCTGCCTCAGGACATCCTGTAAGCCCGGGTACCTGCCCAAGAACCGCTGCACCACCAGGTTAAGGACGTGAGCCACACAGGGCACATGGGTCAGTTGTCCCTGTCGGAGGGCGGAGAGGAGGTTGGTGCCATTGTCGCAAACCACCATTCCTGGCTTAAGCTGGCGTGGCGTCAACCACCTCTCGGCCTGGCCCTGCAGAGCAGACAGGACCTCTGCCCCAGTGTGGCTTCTGTCCCCCAAACACACCAGCGCAAGCACGGCATGGCATCTTTTTGCCTGCGTACTTGCGTAGCCCCGTGAACGGCTACGGAGCACCGCTGGTTCATAGGACAAACCACAGGAAGAGGCCATGGAGGAAGAAGATGAGGAGGGGGTGGAGGAGAGAGGTGTGTCACAACCAGTAGTAGCATTTTGGAGGCGTGGCGGTGGGACAACCTCCAACACTACTGCACCTTGTCCTGCATCCTTCCCAGCTGCCAAAAGAGTGACCCAATGGGCCGTGAAAGAAAGGTAACGTCCCTGTCCATGCCTGCTGGACCATGAGTCAGCGGTAATATGCACCTTACCGCTGACCGCCCTGTCCAGCGAGGCCAAGACATTGCCTTCCACATGCCGGTAGAGAGCCGGAATAGCCTTCCGTGAGAAAAAGTGGCGTTTGGGAACCTGCCACTGAGGAACCGCACATTGCACAAACTCACGGAAGGGGGCCGAGTCTACCAACTGAAAAGGCAGCAGTTGAAGCGCTAGCAATTTAGCCAAGCTAGCATTCAACCGCTGGGCATGTGGATGGCTGGGAGTGAACTTCTTTCGACGATCCAGCAGCTGGGGCAGGGAAATTTGCCTGCTAGAATCGGACGTCGGTGTACTGCTAGCAGAGTGGCCGCAAGTACTTGGCTGTGACACACCTAATTCTACACCTTCATTCCTCTCAGTGCATGTTTCAGAGAGGACTGAAGTTATAGTGGGGTTGGAGATCCCAGCTGATGCGGTGCAAGGAGAGGTCCGCTTTGTTCTTTGGTGTGGGTCTTTGAGGTAGGCTTGCCAACGAGCTGCATGGCAGGTCAACATATGTCTGGTCAGGCATGTGGTACCCAAGCGGCTGATGTTTTGGCCACGCGATATACGCTTGAGACATATGTTGCAAACAGCAGCTGTGCGATCTGATGCACTAGCCTCAAAAAAGGCCCACACCAAAGAACTTTTTGAATGACGGGCAGAGGCAGCGCCCTGCACAGGCGGAGCTCTGCGGTGTGATTCCGTCGGTGTACTGCCCTTACGCTGGCCACCAAAGGGCATCCTGCCTCGTTGGAGATGTGCCTCCTCCTCATCCTCCTCCTCCTCCTCTCTCCTATTAGGCACCCACGTGGAGTCAGTGACCTCATCATCACCTCCCTCCTCATCACTGGAGGCAATCTGGCAGTATGCTGCAGCTGCTGGAACATGACTGCCAGATTGGTGTCCTTCTTGAGCATCCCCTCTGTCTGCTCTCACGCTACTGCCTTCCTCTAGCTGGGTTTCATCATCAGACCCTTCGAAACGCTGGGCATCCTCCTGGAGCATGTACCCAACACTGTGCTGAAACAGTTCGGGGGACTCCTCAGGAGGAGGACATGGTGGGTCTAGGGAAGGAGTGACTGATGATGAGTCTGACATTGATACCAGGGAAGAGGACGCTTTGGCAGCTGCTTTTCCAGTACCCTGAGCCTGGGTGAGAGAGGATGAGGAGGAGGAGGAGGGCTTGGTCATCCACTCTACCAAGTCTTCGGCATGATGTGGCTCAACATGTCCAGCTGCCGAAAAGAAGGACAAGCGTGTCCCATGGCCATGTGCTGATGACAATGCACCGCGTCCACGACCAGCACTGTTGCCCCCAGACACAGAGCCTGCTTGCCCTCTTTTATTGCCTCCTGACTGTCTGCCTCTCCTTGTTTGCCTTCCAGACATTCTAATAGATGGCCTGCAGGGAGATGGGAAAAAAGCAATAAGGGCTACCTTCAGGTGTCCTTCTCTGTCCCTTGAAACAAGGACTTTGACAGTGAAAGAAACTGACACACTCTCCCTACCTACAGTTTTCTGTCCCTAGAAAAATTTTTTTTTTAAAGCACAATTTAGCACAAGGAGAATTCACTCACTGTCCTTCCAGGTCCCTGGAAACAAGGACTTTGGCAGTGAAAGAAACTGACACACTCTCCCTACCTACAGTTTTCTGTCCCTAGAAAAAATGTTTTTTTTAAGCACAATTTAGCACAAGGAGAATTACCTCACTGTCCTTCCAGGTCCCTGGAAACAAGGACTTTGGCAGTGAAAGAAACTGACACACTCTCCCTACCTACAGTTTTCTGTCCCTAGAAAAAATGTTTTTTTTAAGCACAATTTAGCACAAGGAGAATTACCTCACTGTCCTTCCAGGTCCCTGGAAACAAGGACTTTGACAGTGAAAGAAACTGACACACTCTCCCTACCTACAGTTTTCTGTCCCTAGAAAAAATGTTTTTTTTAAGCACAATTTAGCACAAGGAGAATTACCTCACTGTCCTTCCAGGTCCCTGGAAACAAGGACTTTGACAGTGAAAGAAACTGACACACTCTCCCTACCTACAGTTTTCTGTCCCTAGAAAAAATGTTTTTTTTAAGCACAATTTATCACAAGGAGAATTACCTCACTGTCCTTCCAGGTCCCTGGAAACAAGGACTTTGACAGTGAAAGAAACTGACACACTCTCCCTACCTACAGTTTTCTGTCCCTAGAAAAAATGTTTTTTTTAAGCACAATTTAGCACAAGGAGAATTACCTCACTGTCCTTCCAGGTCCCTGGAAACAAGGACTTTGACAGTGAAAGAAACTGACACACTCTCCCTACCTACAGTTTTCTGTCCCTAGAAAAAATGTTTTTTTTAAGCACAATTTAGCACAAGGAGAATTACCTCACTGTCCTTCCAGGTCCCTGGAAACAAGGACTTTGACAGTGAAAGAAACTGACACACTCTCCCTACCTACAGTTTTCTGTCCCTAGAAAAAATGTTTTTTTTAAGCACAATTTAGCACAAGGACAATTCACTCACTGTCCTTCCAGGTCCCTGGAAACAAGGACTTTGGCAGTGAAAGAAACTGACACACTCTCCCTCTACCTACAGTTTTCTGTCCCTAGAAAAATTTTTTTTTTAAAGCACAATTTAGCACAAGGAGAATTACCTCACTGTCCTTCCAGGTCCCTGGAAACAAGGACTTTGACAGTGAAAGAAACTGACACACTCTCCCTACCTACAGTTTTCTGTCCCTAGAAAAAATGTTTTTTTTAAGCACAATTTAGCACAAGGAGAATTACCTCACTGTCCTTCCAGGTCCCTGGAAACAAGGACTTTGACAGTGAAAGAAACTGACACACTCTCCCTACCTACAGTTTTCTGTCCCTAGAAAAAATGTTTTTTTTAAGCACAATTTAGCACAAGGACAATTCACTCACTGTCCTTCCAGGTCCCTGGAAACAAGGACTTTGGCAGTGAAAGAAACTGACACACTCTCCCTACCTACAGTTTTCTGTCCCTAGAAAAAATGTTTTTTTTAAGCACAATATAGCACAAGCACAAAACACACTGACACTCTCCCTACCTATCCTTCTCTTTCCCTAAACTAAAGGAATCCAGGTTAAGCAAGAAAGAAATAAAAGTCACTGTCCCTGCCTATGCTGCTCTATCCCTGCTCCGGAACACACTACACTAGGCCGCCGTGCTGGCGGCCTTTTATAGTGTGGGGCGTGTACTAAACCCCCTCAGCAATAATTGGCCACAGGCATCCTGCCTGTGGCCAATCATTGCTCTCCTCGCTGCCGGCGCTGTGATTGGCCAAGCATGCGGGGTCACAGTGCATGCTTGGCCAATCACAGCGCCTGGATGACACTGCGATGGCGTAGTGCATTGTGGGCCGTTCGCGTCACTCGAATTTGGCGCGAACGGCCCAAATCGTTCGATCTTCATCGAACGATCGAACAGCCGATGTTCGAGTCGAACGTATGTTCGACTCGAACACGAAGCTCATCCCTACTCTAGACCCCAAGAATCTCTTCCTTCATTACCCTTAGCAATCACAGCTGCTACCAAGGACTTCTTACTTCCTGTATATCAGTTGCCCTTGGCAGCCCTCAGAAATCTTCCTCTGCTACTGTGGTAAAAAGGGGAGAAATTGGGACTTTGAATGGAGTGTGTGGTCTTAATGAGCACACACTTCCATCCCTGTTGTACATTTAGAAAAAGGGGGGAAGTTTGGGACTTTGAATGAGATGCGTGTAGGCAAAAACCAATGGATTAAATGAACAAAGGAGGTTTATTCATAAATACATAGGACATGATACATAGCAAGTGTGACGAGCTGATAGGCATATAGTAGACATATAAAAATTCTATTATAGCACATACTAAATAAAAACAATGGAAAAGTATAATATACAGACATGATTGAAATAAACTGCATGGTAGGCTTGACGCGTTTCGTGGACTCAATTCCACTTCCTCAGAAGCAATTTGCAGAATTCATGTCTTAAAGGTACCCGTTGCCCAGCCTGCTGCTGATGGCCTTGTGCCTGCTGCCCAGCCTGTATATTGTTTGATGTAGTTAAATGGTAATTTGTTTAACTATCAAAAAATCTTACTTAAATCATACCTATTTCGATTCCTGCTTCCTTGAATGTACAGTAGCTCATTAATCTCTTCATCCCCACTACCGCTGAATACCTGCACATGGTATCCCTTACACCTGTTGATCCTGCCAGTGAAGTCTACCTAATGCAACTTCCTGTGATGGTGTGGTAACAATGCTTCAGTGCTCCTAAATTCAGAGCAGAGTTGCCATTCACATGCAGGCTGTGTCTGCTAGGGCTACAGTGGGATGCAAAAATATTGCAGGGGGTGCAACTTCCAGTATTGTAATTGACGATTCACAAGCCTGTAGCTTGTTAGGCAGACCTCACCCCACCTAGTCCTGCCCATTGCTTTCTGGATTGACAGCATTACCTCTGTAGCTAAAACCCTCCCACTGTGAGCTGCAGTGTCTGGGAAGGAGTATGACACAAATGAAAGAGGATTTGACTTAAACCTTGTACACACAGGCCAAATGCTGGGATACATCAACGGGTTCAATAAAAAACGCCCGACATTTGGTCGGTATGTATGCCAGCCGGTCCGACAGAAGGCGGCCATTTGGCCAGCTTCTGTCGGATGTGCATGCTGGAAAACCAGCAGCCGACCGTCTTCCAGTCAACACTCTCAGCCAATGGCTGAGAGCGCTGACTGGAGTGTTTTGGCGTGGGGGCCGTTCCCTTATCAGAACACAACAGCTCAGCTGGGAATACCACTGTACCAACGTTGGGTTGTTAGTACTAGCTTTAGTCAAGGAAGGTAAATGAAGTGTATTGCTTACTTTGTGAGGCTTGTGCATCACAGAGTAACTGTATTTGGTACTTTTTAGGCTGTCCCACAGGAGTCTTTAGTTATACTTATCATAGTACAGAAGCTTTTACATGTCGTTACGTGGCATGGTAATCATTTATGCCTGGCATGACATGGTAGTAGTATTTTTGCCTTACAATTAATTGTGATTTTCTTTTTCTTGTTCAATTACCCTTTTTATTATTCTACTGCTTCCTGAATTTATGAATCCAGCATTGCCAACTCTGCAGAGCTGACAGTTTATCCCTTCAGCTAGGATCAAAGAGGTCAATAAAACAACAGTTGAGTTATCATGATATATCACTACCTCTAGACTTCTATTAACACCTGCTTACCACACATGAGCAAAAAATTGAAATTCAACTTATAAACACGTAAACAAATTGATTTTATGTTTTTCCTTCAGCCAACATAAACATGGGAACGGTATGAAAACAATAGTGTCGTTTGACAGACTACTAATTTATTGGAATAAAAAATCTTTGTAAAATGTAAGACAATATGCTTTTCATGGAGCCTGTTGGGTATGTCATTTTCTTCATATGCTTAAGTGGCTAATTGGTGCCATAGAATTCAGCACATTCTCCCGGCTGGTCTAATAGCATTGTCAGTCAGTAACTTTTCATGAACTAATAATAATTCACTTCTTTATAGAAAATGTCAAGCTGAACACATTTTGTGAGCTCCTTATAAACCAGTGACAATGATCACCCATTGCCCCTGCGTACTAATTTACCGAAAAAAAAATACCCTGTGAGCATTTTGTGTCAGTCTGCACTAAATTTAACAATGGGATTTTGTGATGCAATGAGTGCATTTACCCAAGCAATTAAAGAACTTAATATAAAACAATATATTTGACATATATTGTATTAGAGTGTATCAGATTTTTACATAGAACAGCATGACATTGGGGTAAAAAATAAAACAATTACATCATATACAGCAGACTTCTATATAAAGAGAGTTGAATATTTAAAAGGAAATATTAAGGGGTAGTTTTAAACTCTGCAAAAAAGACTATGCAATAAAGTAGATTAGGCTGTACTCAATAAAAAAAAATAAAAAAATTAAATCCTTAAAATGTTCCGAACCCATGAAAAAGTAACACATTTCAGCTTACCGTCCTTATATGTGGTAGCTACATTAGTTTACGATTTTCAATCTCTACCTTCTTTATTTTCACTTAGTGATCCTGTCAGCAACACACTTTCCTAGGGTGAAAATGCTTACCCACTGTACTGTATTCATCAAGCAGGAGCATTGGCACAATAGGCTGCCTGTTACCAATTTGACTACAAAACTCCTCTTCTTGTCTGCTTAACATAAAAGGGAAATGTTTTGAAGTTCCCCAATGTTACTTTGCTTCTTTTTTTTTGCACCTACTAAATAGACAGTGGTGTATCATCCATGTGTGCAATGTGCAGTATGCGCAGAGCAAATGGGGCCCACTGTGCCCTGACACACAATGCACACATGGAGTTAATAAAAGTAAATCGATACCATTTCTCCTGTGCCCCATAAATTTCATTAGAGGGGCCCAAGAGAAGGTAGCAGCCCTGGAACTTTTTTCTATTTTAGCAAGAGCGGGCGGAGGAGGCAGCCGGTGCCACTTTTCCCAACAGTATGATTCCAGTTCCGGCTGCGCATAGCCAATGGCAGCCTGGCGTGTCCCCAGGGCAGAAGTTAGGGCTCTGTGTGAGAACAGGAGGGCCAGCTTGCCCGGGAGTAAGGCTGTATCTGCTCAGCCTCTCTGTCCTCCCAGCCTGTCCAATGCCACTTTCCACCTCCCGTTTGTGTCCATCTAATCCCACCCACACTTCAATCCCCTGCATGCGATGCACGCACTGTAATATGAGAGGAGTTCTATGGGTAGCTAGGCTGCAGATTTGAAACAATGGCTGCTACTGCCACAGCCTGAGCCACTGGGGGAGACCAGCATGAAGGCATAATTGGTGAGAGAACCTTCTGCACAGAACAACCCCCCTCTCTCCCCTTTTTTTCCTCCCCTTCCTCTTTCTCCCCCTCCACCCTTTTCCCCTCTTTCCTTGTACTCTCCTCTCTCTCCCCCCTCCTTCACCCCTTTTTCTCTCCCCCCTCTATCTTTCCCTTACTTCCCCCCTTTTTTGCCCCTCCCTGTCTCCCCCTTTGCTCTCCCTCTCCCCTCTATCTTTCTCCCATGTCTATCTCTCCCTCTCCCCTGCTCCTCCTCCCCCACACTTTCTCCCCTTTTCTTCCCTCCGTCTTTCTTTCTCCACCCCTAACCCTCCTTTTTCCCCCTTTTGCTGATCCTCTCTTTCTCCCACCTCTCTTTCTATACCTTTTTCCCCTATTCCTCTCTCCCCTTACCCCTTTCTCTCTCCCTTTCTCTCTTTCTTTCTCCCCATCTCTCTCTCCCTTCTCTGTCTCTCTCTTTTACCTCAATTTCTCAATCTTTGCCCCCTCTCTCTCCACTCAACTTTTTTCTCCCATTCTCTCTGTCCTTCTCCCCTCTCTCTCTTTCTCAGATCTCTCTCTCCACCTTTCTCATTCTTCCTCTCACCCTTCCCCACTCTCTCATGCCTTCTCCCTCTCTCTCACCCTTCCCCGCTCTCTCATCCCTTCTCTCTCTCTTATATACCCCTCTTTCATCCCCCATCTCCCCCCATTCTTTTCCCTATCCCCCCTTTTTACCCCCTCTCTTTATTTCCCATTTTATCCCCATCTATCGTTCTCTCCCCACCTCTCTCTTACCCCGTCTACCTCTAGTTCTCCTCTCTCTCCCACCCCACTCTCTCCCCACTTTCTCTCTCCCCTCTTTCTCCCTTTCTCTCTTTTGTCCCACTTTCGCTATCTTCGTTCCATCTCTTTTACCCAACTCTTTTTTACCATTTCTCTATATCTTTCTCCCCTCTCTCTTATTACCCTTCCCCTCCTCACGCTCTTTTTTCTTCCCCTCTTCTCTGTCCCCCTCTCTACACCCACTTTAGCCCTCTCTCTCTCTTTCTACTGTTGTGGAGATTTTCATGGAGATGTATTTAATATGTATTGTCATAGTGTCACCCAGTGTTAGTACTTCCGCAACCCGCTCTAAAAGAGCTGATTGGGGTAGTCTGAGGCTGGTTGAATCCCGTCTGATAGGGGAAAACGTCTTGAGGTTGGAGTGTGATGTTTGCAGGGGCGGATATGTCCACCAACGGGGGCCCTCTGTGCATTAGCATGGACGATCGTTAGGGAGGGGATATGCTCGCTCTGCAATGACATCATTGGTTATAGGCGGATGGGCGCTCTTGTCTCTGCTATGTCTGATCAACATTGGTTGGAATTCGTAGCGTGCGTCTGCAGATAGCCTCCCTCCCCCATTCAATAATAGTATAATCTTAATATGCGTTATTCTATGGAATAGCGCAGAATAAGAATTCCTATCAACGGTAACTTTAGCCATCCTACGTTATTGTATTCATGTATGACATCTCCTGTTGGAAGGAATGTCCAAGTATTGTCATTTTCCTGTGAGGAGGGAACATCCTGTGAGGTTCCCGCCCATGGGGGAGGGGATTGGTTGCTGCAGCCAATCACCTCCTGTGTGAGATCTTTTGAGTTTAATAAAAGCCTATGATTAGGCGTCGGCTAGTCAGTCTTTGCTGGAATGGCCTGATAAGAAGATAAGCTTTTGTGGTGCTGCCTTTCTTGGATGAATGATGGAATGAACGGTGAGTGGATCTTTAGCAAACTTAAAGATAGCATTATTCCAAAAAGATGAATCTAAAGTGTGTGCTTATAGAGCACAGGAATTATAGGCTGTGTGCTCTGTAAACAGCAGCCTGAAATTCCACAACACTACCTTACCCAATCTCTTTCTCCCTACCTCCCACTCTCCTTCTCCTCCCCCTCTCTCCCCCCTTCTCCACCCTTTTCTACTCCTAACTCTCTCTTTCTGCTCCCCCCCACTCCTCTCTTTCTCGTTCCTTTTTTGCCTTATTTTATGTATTTTTGCCCTCCCCCTCTCCCCCAAAAGTAAGTGCTGAAATATCAATACCACCTCCAATAATAAACCTCTCAAGGTATGAAAACTGAATTGTAATAGTTACATTTTTGAAGCCACTTGTTTAAGCAATATTGTTTTAGGCACTTGGCCTACAATAGAATAGCTTCCCTGCTGAAAGTACAGCTTTTACACTTTCTACCAGTAAGGTGAGGCCAAGAAGGGGCAAGAAAGACTTGGATGTGTGGTCCGAGGTCCCCCAATTGAACCTCAGATAGTAATTAGGCAACTTTGCATGATATCCTGTTCAACTGCTGAAATTTTGCCATTAACATACATTAGCAGGATCAAGAACAATTTTTATTTGGATTGTATGAAGACGTGATCACTTAAGTACTTCATGTGGTTCTAAAGGTAGAAGCTTTTTATACCTTAAAGTGGAGCTCCACCCAAAAGAGGAAGTTCCACTTTTAGGCCTCCATCCCCCCTCTTCTTTTACAAATGTCACTTTTTTTTGCGGAGGGGGGAGCAGGTACCTGGTTCTGACCAGATCGGAAAGTCTCCTCTCTCACTCCAAGCACGACTTGCGCATGCACAGCGGGCACCCGTCTTTGAAGTCGCAATCTGGAGAAGCTCATGGAAAGGGGTGGCTCAGGCAATCAAGTTTTAACCAACAGCATACTTGCTCTTTAAGCCAAGTGATTTGCTTCTGGATCTGATTCCCATAGTCTATTTGATCACTTAAAACAGAGTTCCACCCGTTTTTTAGTTTATTAAAAGTCAGCAGCTACAAAAAACATAGCTGCTGACTTTTAATAAACCGACACTTACCTGCCCCACGGTCCAGCGATGCAGCTGCCCGGAGGCTCGCTGCTCTCCCCCTCCTCTCCTCGGCGCCGTCAAAGTAACTGTGTGCACCCGGCCATAACGGCTTACGGCTTCATAGCCGGGCGCATGCACGAGTCGCGCTGCGCTCTCCTATTGGCCAGCCGATCTTCTGGCACCCGAGTTGTGTCCCAGAAGATCAATGACATGGAGGGGCCGCCTAAAGCGAGAGGAGGAGTCGCCTAGGCGGCCGAAGAAAGGAAGGAGGAAGTGGGACAGGAAGTCCCACTAAAAAAAGGGTTCACACTCCCCCCCAAAAAAATGACATGCCAAATGTGGCATGTCAGGGGGCAAGGAGTGCTTCAAGCGGAAGTTTCACTTTTGGGTGGAACTCCGCTTTAATCAGACAGTTATGAAAGAAGAGAAAAAGAAGATGAATTTCATAGTGTTCACGCTAAACTCTTAAACCAGAAGTATGGCCAAAGCTCTTTTGGCCATGCTTCTCATGTGGGTCACAGGAGTGTACCTACTTTTGCACTACTATGGGTCACTCCTGTGACCCAGATTCAGCCGACACTGTTGCTTAATATCACAGACCTGCTCCAGTCTCTGAGAGGATATCAACAATGTCAGAATACACCCAGATTCCTGACTGGCAGCTGGCTCAGCCTCTGTGTGCCACTGAAAGCCTGAGCCAGCCACTCTTACCCCCTCCTCTCACTTTCAAATTCAAATCTTCAATAAAAAAAATCCTATTTTTTGTTATGAGTTTGTAACATCTTATATGAACATGGAATAACCCAATACAGTTGAAAAAGATTTATATAGTATCAGAATATTCTTTAACCAACCAAAATTAAATACATTGTATCCAAAAATTCTTTAGGTCCTCAGACATACATTTTTCCACTGAATAACTGCAATTTTGCACACATGGCCACAGAAAAAATTATACCCCCATTGCAATTCAGCAGGCAGTACTTTCACCAATCATGACCCCTTTCAAGTAAATTGGGTTGTTCCGCAACTGCATGTAATAGATGTGGTTGAGGTGCAGTGGTACCTGCTTTTCAGGGGTAAAACATGTGGTGAGGAGACAACATATTGCCTCCCTGCTGCCTGTGAATCACCCTCTGAAAAGATATCCATTGCAGATTACTTCGCAAGGGCTGCCACATGTGCAAACAGGTCCTAAGACTGGTCACAGACAAACTTGAGTCAAAACCACTTGATTTACAATTAAAATTACACATGTGCCCAGACTGTGGACATTAAATATTAAGGCTGGGTTCACACTGGTACGACAAACGCTCCGACATTGGGAGCTCATGTCGCATGATGTGTGAAAATCATGTTTCCCTATGAGAGCCATCTTAACTGGTTCGACACAAGTCGGTCCGACTTTGAAAATGCTCCCTGCACTACTTTGGTCCGACTTTGATCCTACTTGAGCCCATTGAATATCACTGAAGTCGGATCAAAGTCGGATTGCGGTATTAACTGATCCAATTTTGGCATGTGACTTGTGCTCTGATGATCTTAAAATGGTAACCCCACGCCTTCGGTTTGGCATGGATTTTAAGGGGAACCCCCCATGCCAAAATCCATACCAGACCCTTATCCGAGCACACAGCCCGGCAGGTAAGGACCAATTGCGCGGGGTGCCACTACTTACATTGGCATGGGGCGGGGTCACTGGGTGGTGTCATCCAGAGGCCCCGTCCTATATGACGTCACCGCCCTGGGCATGACGGTGTGGTGACGTCATAAGGGGCCTCTAGGTGACGTCACCCAGTGACCTGCCCCATGCCAATATAAGTTGTGGCACACCGCACGACCAGCATTAGAGCGTGAGAGAATGTTGAATCAACATCGGAAGAACAGAGGGGGAAGACCCAGCAAAAGAGTGAGAAGACAGCAGACAAGACCCGGCAGAGGCAGAAGACAGTGGGCAGAGGGAGAAGAACTGGAGAGGGCTATAAGACATCAGTGGAGAATACACGGAGAGGGGAGAAGAACCAGCAGAGGCAAAAGACATCAACGGAAGAGGCAGAAGACCCAGAGAGGGGAGAAGAAAGCGACGCCGGAGCTGCCTTAATAAATTACTTTCAAAACCTGTGTACTGTTTTTTTTGTTTTTTTTTAGGTGAATGGGTAGGGGTACAATGTACCCGATAATCACATAGGGTGGGGGGGCCAGGATCTGGGAGCCCCCTTGTTAAAGGGGGCTTCCAGATTCCGATAAGCCCCCCGTTTACAGAACCTGACAACCAACAGCCAGGGTTGTCGGGAAGAGGCCCTAGTCCTCAAACATGGGGACAAGGTGCTTTGAGGTAGGGGACACAAGGCCCCCCTGCCCCAAAGCACCCACCCCACATGTTGAGGACATGCGGCTTGGTACGGTTCAGGAGGGGGGGCGCTCGCTCATCCCCACCCCCTTTCCTGACCTGCCGGGCTGTGTGCTCGGATAAGGGTCTGGTATAGACTTTGGGGTGGATCCCATGACGGGCCTGGTATGGTCTTGGAGGGGGAACCCATGTAGTTTTTTGTTTTAAATTTGGCAAGGAGTTTCCCCTAAAGAGTCATACCAGACACAAAGTGCCTGGTATTGTCGGGATCAAAGTCGGATACCCGTTCATTGAAGTCCGACGGATGTCGGACTTCAAGTTGCGGGGCAAAGTCGGATCCACAGTCGTATGACTGTCGTGTCGTACCGGTGTGAACCCCGTCTCACACATTATTCACAATCAGTAAAAAAGCTTTAAGAACAGTCCATTTCTTTTTTTGCAAATATACATTTTTAAAAGAGAAAAGTCAGGGAAAATACAGTACACTGACCAACATAACAGAGAACGGACATGGGTGATTACATTGACAAGGGGCACCAATCCGTCTGACATGAAACAAAAGGAACATATGACGGTAGCATCGACAAGGTTCGTAACAGCAGTTGTAATGCCAGCATATGACACTCGAAACTATCAGCCTGATTTATTAAGTGAGAAACGTCACGTTGGTCTCTTGATCAAAGATTTGATCAGACTGCCCAGTCCCCAACCATAGTTGAATCGGAAAGAATCAGAAAAGAAAAGGAATATAAAGCAAGAACAGTCAATTTCTGACCTATCTTGATCCATTGTAATGTATAGTGATTGATGCCTATGGATCCTGGAAGATCAAAACAAAGACTCAAAAGATTCAGTTGGTTAAGGCCCCTTTCACACGGGGCTGGACAGTCTCTGCTAGCTCAGTTGGAAATCACTCCGTTGATCCCCGCTGAGCAGGCGGACGACAGGTCCATCTGCTCACTGAGCAGGGATGGATCTGTCAGAGCCCCGCTGTTCTCTATGGGGAGTTTGGATGAAAACGGACCACCTGTCTATTCTTATCCAATCCGATCTGCTCTGCTGGACGGATGGCGAACGTAACTCCACCCATTTGTTTTGAACGGATCTTGTCGGATCGAAGGGCAGGCGGGTGTCAGCGAACACATCCCCGCTGACATCCGCCTGCCCATAGAAGTCAATGGGTGGCCCACTCAGATCCACCTGGAAAATGGACAGGTGGATCTGAGTGGGCCGATCGTGTGAAAGGGGCCTTATAACAGTTTAAAATCTACTGTTTGTTTAGATTAGAAGATTGGCAGGCCCAATATTCTGATCCAAAAGAAAATTGTTTGCATAAGGGCTACACTTTTTTTTCTGCCTCTGATGTGAATATTTGAAGATGAATTTCTCCACAAAGCCTATAGCTACAGAGGTGAATGAGGGCTTCTTTAAAAGTACTTTACAGTTTGTTCAGAATATGTAAATACTAACGTGTCCATATTCTGAGCACAGACTCAGTTTAAGCTAGGCTAGAAAATTACTGTATTAATTGGCGTATAACACTCACTTTTTCACCCTGCAAACCGGTTGCAAATAGTGTGTGTGTGTTATAAGCCGATACTGCAATTTGGGCTGCCTCGGAGAGAAGGGGGAGGGGGGCGGGACGAGCCCTGTTATATTACATACAGCAAGAATCTCCTGTTTACTCAGCGGCCTCTGTAATAGGAAGTACCGTCTCCTGGGCCGGCATTGGACCAATGTTCTGTCTATCATAGAAGCCGGTCCGGGAGGCGGGACTTTGTATTAAAGAGGCCGCCGAGAAAACAGGAGATTCTCGCTGTATGTAATCTGACGGCGCTCTTCCCGCCCCCCTTCCTGAGATGGCCATTGATCAGGCTGCATTCATGGCAATGGGGAGGCTGCAGATGGGCATTAATCAAGCTGCATTGATGGGCAATTGTGAGGCTACAGATGGGCATTGATCAAGTTGCATTGATGGGCAATTTTGAGGCTGCAGATGGGCATTGATGGGCACCCTTATTTCGCTTCAAAGTTCTTTATTTAAAATTTTAGTTTTTTTCCTTAAACTTCCCTCTTAAAATGAATGTGCGTGTTATACGTCTGTGCATGTTATATGCGTGTTATATGCCAATAAATACGGTATGTACTATTTTTATGGTTCCTCATTTGCAGCCTGTTCTAGTCATTTAACACATGCAAAACAGGGTGCTATCCAAGGTTTTTTAGAAGTTAAATCATTTATAAAAAAAACAGTAACCTAAACTAAATGACTATGCAAACCTATACATTTTCTACATTTTAATTAGTGAAAAAGTGGTTAGCAGTGTTAAATCTAAAATAGAAGAAATTAACAGTTATCGCCTTAATTTTGTGAACTATAATATTGCGGAGGTAAAATTAATGTAGCATTAGGTAATGAAAATTTACACTCCAATGAATCCTTTATTATTTAATCTCTAACCAAACCAATTTGAATATAGATTAATTTAAGGTAGATTTAGAAAAAAATTTAACAATTTTCATTAATATACAGTATCAACTAAAATGGATATTCCTTCCTTAACCGGAGCACCCGCTTTTACAGTAGACGGGTGAGGAGTGATAGGCATTAGGCACTACTGAGATTTAGCAAGTTTAGATAATTTAAAATCTTAAATTTAATCTTTATATTACTGAACCATGAAACCTTCTCTCTGTTGGTGAGGTATTGAGACATAAGGTTGAAGTAAATGGTAATATTAGAATTAAAAATCTAATTATGCGTGGGAAAAAATCTGTCACCCGTCTGATCTTCTCCCTGTCAGTTTTATGATATCTTATCATGCTTTCAAAATTATTTTGCCATTTTCTAAAAATGTAGTCAAGGAAAATGTGTTTAGTTATATCACTGCTTTAACCCTTGCTCAGTTCCTGTGATATCTCAAAGAATCTGTTTGTTAGTGCCACTTTAAATTTTTCTTAATCTGGTATTCTGCAACATCAAGCAAGAAACTATGCCTTTCAGTAACCATTAATTGTAAGCTTTTGTGCCTACATCTATAATCATAGTTTCTATTTAAAGTGGAATTACATTGGTTCTGGGTAAAATGCTACTTAGCTTAAGTTTTTTAATGGAATAAATGGGGGGGGGGCACTTCTCTAAATCGTTCACCTGTTTGCATGAATTAGAGTTTAAGCTATTTACCTAAATAAACCAGACGTTTTCTCATAATTTTACACTTTGGCCTCGTACACACGAACGAGTTTCTCTGCAAAAACCAGCAAGAAACTTGCTGGCAGAGATTTTTTGCCGAGAAATTCGTTCGTGTGTATGGTTTCTCGTCAAGAAAAGCGACAAGAATCTCGACGAGAAAATAGAGATCCTGCTCTCTATTTTCTCGTCGAGATTCTCATCAGCCTGTTTCGACGAGAAAATTGTGTGTGTGTACACTTACCTTTTCGCCGGGAAGCCCGCGCATGCTCGAAATGACTTTGACGCATGCGCGGTAGCTTCCTAGGCATAGATAGGGTATACCAAGATGGCGGCGATGGCATCGAATGTGACGAGCGCATGCTCGTCGTAGTCGATGACGTCACTGCGTACGCTCCATTCAAAGAACCGCGGGTTCTTTGAATCGAGCGTATGTACACTCGGCCGGGACAATTTTCTTGTCCAAGAATCTCGTCGAAAAAAACGACATGTTTTTTTCGACGAGAATCTCGGCCGTGTGTACGAGGCCTTTCTCTTCAGACCCAGTGACATGGCACCCAAGACAAATAGAGAGAGTGAATCTCTCAAACATGGACACAGACAGCAATTAAACCAAACAGGGTTTTATGCCTTCTCTACTCTATCCAAAACTAACAGAAGCAAAAACTTGTCTTAAGATACACTTTGATTCCATTCACCAACAAGTTCACAAAAATGTGGTACTACTCTACAGAAAATATTTTATGACATCTGCAGATTACACCATTACTATGCTATTACATTCTGTAAATGCTGTCATTGAATTTGTGCTGAATCTATGCTGACAAATGCTCCTTCTACTTGTGCCTGCCTAAAGACCATTTAGTATTCAGGTTATTGGTAAAGGTCACCGAACATAGACCAAAACAAAATAAAGACAGAAGACAGAATGGGCTTTGGGATTACATATTGGGGTGGTTCTCCCTTTATCTAATGTTTGAGCAAATCAATTGCTGCTCTAAGTATCTTTAATTATTTACCTGGGTGAATTTCTGTTATTAAATAAAAGAATCTGGAAAATATAGCATTGGGGGGCACAGACCACATTCCCTTCATCCTATTGCTTGGTTCCCCACCTACATGTTTTCATGATTTTTATGAATATGTAAATGCAAAAGCAGGTACAATCCAGGGTTCATCCCATGCTTTTTTATTTAGAGAGTAAAAGCAGCTGTTTTTAAATGCCTTAGATGTCCTAATGTAAGATATTATCCAGTATCAAAATGCCAGTAAAAGTCATTGCAAAATGAAGATACATTGCGCTCAGCAGGTGACACTAAATAACACAAGAAGATTACCCTTTTGAAGATAAAATATGAATTGAACAGTATGTACCACTCTCTAGAGCAGAAAAGTTGCTGTTTATATTCAACTGAATATTTGTAGGAAATCCACAAAAAAGGGAGTGGAGCTTGGGCACAAACAAACACGCAGGAATTCTGTAAAAATCCGCAAAGGTCAAAGAATACGACATTTAGATATAAAGTACAGAATCAAACCGAATTTCAAAAGATTGTGTCACCAAAAATAAACTATTTCTAGTATATCTTTCAATAAATGGGAAGTCCAGTCTAAAACTAAAATCTCTAAATCCACTTGCAGGCACAATCTGAGACTAACCTATCTAACCCTGTAAAGCAAAATTCTCTCTATACAAACCTTTTCTGAAGCCGATCCAGTCTGATCTCCAACGGCGGAAGCTCTGTGCAGGACACAGCTGACAACGGCTGAAATGCCTGGGAAGTGACATCACAAAAATGTGGAACAGACTCCCTGCAGAGGTGGTTCTGGCCAGCTCAGTAGATTGCTTTAAGAAAGGCCTGGATACTTTCCTAAATGTACATAATATAACTGAGTACTAACAGTTCTAGGTAAAGTTGATCCAGGGTAAATCCGATTGCCTCTCGGGGGATCAGGAAGGAATTTTTTCCCCTGCTGTAGCAAATTGGATCATGCTCTGCTGGGGTTTTTTGCCTTCCTCTGGATCAACTGTGGGTATAGAATTGGGTATATGGGCTTGCACAATATTTTTTTATTTTATTTTAGTTATTTTTTTATGGTTGAACTGGATGGACTTTGTCTTTTTTCAACCTGACTAACTATGTAACTATGTAACTATGTATCACCCATTGAGATACTATGGGGCTTCCCTTGTCACTGCCTCTTCTGCACCCGCCTCCACAGAGAAGCTGCCGCTGACAGCTCAGCGCGGGATCGGATCAGTTTCAGAAGAGGTATGTATAGCGAGTTTTGATTTAAAGGGTTAGATAGATTAGTCTTAGATTGTGCCTGCAAGTACATTTAGAGATTTTAGTTTTAGGCTGGACTTCCCCTTTAAGCAAGACAATGAGCCCTTTGAATTTTATCATGCACAATGAAATTTACAAGGCTAAAAATACCAGAGGTAAATACAATTTGTACCAAGTTATCAACACTTGCAAAATTACTAATTTAAGACTTTACACATCAACTGATTTTTGAGACTCCATTCACACAGGGGCGACTCGTCAGGCGACTCAGCCGCCTGAGAAGTCGCGTCCCGTTCTGTACAATGGAACCATTCTAATAGGAGCGACTCAAGTCGCTCAGACTTAGAAAAAGGTTCCTGTACTACTTCGGGACGACTTCAGGGCGACTTCCATTGACTTCAATACAGAAGTCATTTTGCAAGTCACCTTTGAAGTCGTGTGAAGATCGCCTGGCAGAGTCGCGGGACAAGTCGTGCCGCCCCTGTGTGAATGGGCTCTGAGGGATAGTTTGTTTTAAGTTTAGGTTTAGTACTGGTTTTGATAGTAAAGTAAGTCATGCAAAACATTGTTATTTTGTGTTATGTGAAAATCACCCTTTTTCATATTTTTTTTGTCAGATAATGGGTATATGTACCTGGCCCAAGGGCAGAAGACTCACAATGGGTATGGTATAGGGCGCAGGACTCGGGAGTGTGTATAGCACAGGGTTTGGGAGTGCGTATGGCACAAGGCTTAGGAGCAGTGGCGGCCAATCCATATGGGGCGCAGGGGCGCCGCTCCCCTAATCTACATGCAGGGCACCGGACGCATTGATTCCAATGTTTTTTTTTTTTTTGGAAGCACGTGATTAAAGCCTGAGGCTCTAATTGGATTAAAAAAAAGGGTGGG
The DNA here is from genome assembly GCA_029206835.1 of Rana muscosa. NCBI lineage: Eukaryota > Metazoa > Chordata > Amphibia > Anura > Ranidae > Rana > Rana muscosa. The sequence goes on along the minus strand of CM055123.1, from coordinate 101,305,279 downwards.
CTCACCCAGTTGTGTGACAATAGGGAATTAATATTCGCTATCGTCTTCCTGATTCCGCTCCCGGCCAAACAGGAAGCGGGTCCTGAGACCCATCACCCGATTGGCCGAGAGGAGAAGCAATCCTATTGGCCACCGAGGAGGAGGAGGAGGGAGAAGACGGAGGGGAAGTGGCCGTTAAGGCCAAGGAGGAGGAGACCCAGGATGGAGACGCAGGGTGAAGCCAGAGGAAGCACTGCACATGACCTAGATTAGATGGGATAAGTGTGGGGCTGGGGACCGTTTGCCGCCCCCCAAAAAATATACCACCAGTCGCCACTGCTTAGGAGTGTCTATGGCACAGGGCATAGAGCTCAGGAGAAGATAACACAGGTCAGAGTTTGATTGGTGTTTAGTTAAAAACGATTAAAACAGGTAAGAGTTAAAGTTAGACTAAACTCAGGTTTAAAAAATTTAACTTCTATTACGCATGTATTCCTAACTTAGAAAGGTACCTTCTATCCCCAAATTCCATTTTTGTTTTTGCTACAGCAATCCAACTTCCTATTAGAGGGTGATTGCATTCATTCTCCATGGTTCCACTGTATGTAGGAACGTAACCATGCTCTCTTGCTTGCTACTGAGATAGGCTCAGGGCTCAGTATTGCATATGTCACAGGGCACAGACTTTAGAAGTGCATATTGCAAAGGGCACAGTGCTCAATAGTATATATTGCATAGGGCTTGTGAGTGCATATGGTAAAGGGCACATGGCTTTGTAGTGTGTATAGCAAAGGATGCACTGCTCAGGAGTGCCTATGGCATAGAATGCAAAGCTGCAGGATTGTATATGGCACAAGGTGGAAGGCTCAGGAGTGCATATTATACAGGAATTAGGAGTGCATAGGGTACAGGAAGCAGGGCTCAGGAGTGCTTCCCTCTCACACTGCCTGTGTGTGTAGCGCTAGGAACACTGCATGTAAAGTTGTAGTACAGAGCTGGATCGTGCACATAGAGAGAATTCCTATGGGACACTATAGGTCCCAGCAGCATAGGGTAAACATATAGAACAGGAAGTGTGCAAAGGCAAAAAATATATATATATATATATATATTGTGACAGCAGGAAGGTAAAGTCACCTGGTTGCATCCAGGGGGGTAGATATATTTCGCCCAGATTCAGGCTTTACGCCGACTTATACAACTAGGTGGAGAGTTGTATAAGGCTAGTGGGCTCATGGATGACTCATACCTCTAGGGAGAGTGTGGGGCGTCGTACAGACAGGGAGTTGATGAGGCCAGCTGAAGCTTGTCAGCTCATTTAGGCCTCTATAAAAACTCCCAGATTCATTAGGTGTTTGCTCATGCCTGGAACCAGACCTGTGTGGACTGTCTAGGGAGAGTGAACCCCTGTGCGGTGAGGCAAAGCCTGTGTGGCTATTTGTTTGGACTTTTACTAAACCAGGGACTTAGGGACTAGGACAGCACTAGGCTGATCCCAGTTGTTAGTTAGGAAACCTGTATGTTTAGTCAGAGGTCAACTTGACCAGGATTTATTTTGGTTATGTTTCTTTTGCTTTGCTGTGTTTTGTCACTGTAAATAGAAAATAAACCGCACCTTTTTTTGATTTTGAAAACCACAACCTCCGTTTGCTGGGCCTGTTTTGTGTGGGGAGCCCATCCCGGGGGTCACACACACCCGCTGCCGAGCTAACCCCCTCACAATATATATATTTCTTTTTAAAGCAAATATGTGTGCAGTAAGTTATCTCATTATCTTTTCTATGAAAAAAAAAGACTTTAATCGTCAGTTAAAAAGCAGAGGTAATTTAAGGAGTCCTACTGTGAATTTCAAATACTCTTACTTTGAGAGTGAATGCCCCTGCAAGAGTTATAGGGCCTCATCACTGGCAGACTCTTTTAGGCTAGGTTCACACACATGCAAACTGGATGCATTTTTAACCACATCCAATTCGCATGACATGTGAAAGAACATTGCTTTCTATTGTCTCTGTTCACATATGTCCAGTGCAGCCAGGGTGTGGGTTCAGTGCAAATTGAAAAAGAGTCCTGTCAGTTTTCTGTGCAGTGCAGTCTGTCTCAGGTGCGAATTCAGGCTTATTGACTTCTTTGGGAATGCTTCTGAATCGCACATGTCATTCAGTTGTAAACAGGACAAAATCCTGACCTGAAACTGATGCAATCCTGGCCTGACCCTGATCAAATTAGTCAATTGTCAATTAGCTGTGAAAATGGAGCATCAATAAGCACTGCACATGTGTGAAGCCAGCCTTAATCAGTTCTCCTACTGGCCTGTGGTATAGTTAGGGCCTTGAAAGCAGTAGATGATGTTCATGGAGTTCTCTTTTATAGCCAATTGGTTATTGCATTGTTACCTATTTTATCTTGATATTGATTGTGCCACTGTTTTATACCAGGTTACTGCTGTTAATCTTACATTTGTTAGAAACAAATTTTACTTTGAAGGGCTTGTCTCAGCCCTAATCATTCTCTTTGAATTTTTTCATGGTGCGCGGGTAAGTGTCTAGTTCAATTCAGGGCAGTCATCACTAGGAATACAGAAAGGATCCCACAATCCAGCAGCTTTCACATCAATCATGGTGGCAAAAAAATGAAGACATAAAGGATAGGTATTGTACTCGATTTCAACTAATGGGCAAATTTTACAATGCAAAAATGATTGTGTGCTCTAAAAACTGGTTGCCATAAAACTGGTAACTGTTTTTAAGACCCAATTTTAAAAGACATAAATAAAAATGCAAGGCTTCAATTTGCAAATGATTGTGGTTTCGGGATGAAGCCATATTTGCCTTCCTAACATTCTTTTCCTCCAGTTTGCACACAACCTTCCTTTCGTGCAATCTATTCTGACTCTCTCATCAAGTCCCATGGGCTGGTGATTCAAGAAGCCTCAATCATTCCTATCTTACTCCAAACAGGGGAAGAGAATAGCTTTCAGCTCAATTACCCTTCACATTCCAATTCCATAACGCCTGGCTGAGGCTTTTTAACCAAAAACAAAAAAGCATGTCTCTTGCAGACTGGGCTCAAGTGCAGACGTGCAGAATGGACCTTTCACTTCTCTCACCTTTTCCTTCCTCTCTTGTTTTCTTCTACTAAATTTTACTTTCTGCATTCAGAGTCTGTACTCTTTGCGTGTAGTTTGGAAAGACAAAATGGAACAAATACAGTTGTAATGAGAAAGCAACAGTAGGAGCAGGAGAGCACTTACCTAGAGACAAAAGCAACAATTATAAGCAATTGACCCTACAAAAACTGCTTATTTTAGCCTGTTTTCATTTTCATGTTCAATGTCCTGAACATTAGTTTATCCCCATGCCATTGTGTTTCCAACAACTACTAGAAACTGTCTATTAGCAGAATATATGCATGAACCTAGCTAGATTACATATGTTGGACTATAACCCTGGATAACATTTTTTTACTCCCAAGAAAACATTTTACAGCATTGGGCAATGTGATACAGAATGTTTATTTTTCAGGCCATCTGCCTAAGCTTTCTTTTTCTTCTCTCCTTTTCTTTTTATGGACACGTGCAGCTTTCTCCATCTCATCAGTGTGTCATTGCCAATAATGACCGGAGAGGGATCTTCCGTCCTTTTCACTTTTAGTTGACATTGCTGTATGAACATAACCTTTTATCATTATATAGGGATCAGTGGTTTTATATATCTTTTTTAAAACAGAATTAACGGGGTAGCTTTGGAAAAGAAATGGAATAGAAATGTTTTAAATGCATTTTTGCATTTTTTGAGTTTAGAACACCATTTGCTGTTGAGAAATTGATTATTATACTGTACATATGGCACAGTGCCCTTTAATGCCGCGTACACACGATCAGAAATTCCGACAAGAAAAGTCTGATGTGAGCTTTTGGTCAGAAATTCCGACCGTATGTAGGCTCCATCGGACTTTTCCTGTCGGAATTTCCACCAGCAAAAATTTGAGAGCTGGTTCTTAAATTTTCAGACGGAAAAAATTACAATTGGAAATTCCGATTGTCTGTAGCAATTCCGATGCATGCTCGGAAACAATTCGACGCATGCTCGGAAGCATTGAACTTCATTTTCTCGGCTCATCGTAGTGTTGTACGTCACCGCGTTCTTGATGGTCGAAAGTTCAGAGAACTTTTGTGTGACCGTGTGTATGCAAGCCAAGCTTGAGAGGAATTCCGTCGGAAAAACCATCCAAAGTTTTTCCGACGGAAAATCCGATTGTGTGTATGCGGCATAAGAAACATTTAAGTGTTCTAATGTGTTCAAGTGTGCATAGGTGAAACGCATTAGAAGGGGTGGCTCTTGGACAGGGCCCGCTTTTGTAGCTATATGTGCAATAAATTTGGATTATAGTGATGTTATGGGTGTGCAGTACATTTATTTGCCTTATTTGCTCAACAGCGTTATATACCAAACAAGACCATCAAAATACCTATCTGATGATAAAGAAGAAAGTAAATATTGCCCTTCGCTATTTTAATAACACAATCCAATATTTTAATAAACCTTTTAAACAATCAAAAACTTACTTCAATATTAGACTCAATGGTTTCATGTACAGTAATTATTTACTGTTGTCTTACTACCTAGTTTGTGTTGAGTATCCAGTTCAGAAAACCTGTATTGACTTGAAGTATATTCATCCTGGTGTGTCCACTGTTGGAACAAATTATAACTATATGACAAGCTGTATTTTCAAGGCACACAGAAACTTCTGTGCTGCTGGCAGACTTTTAGGGCTACTGCTAGCCTAAATCCTACTTCGTACACTATCCTTACCACCAAACAATCACAAAGTGCTACCAAAGAAATATGCAATTGTGTAAATCTGCTTTATTAGGAGAATATATAAGTGAATATATAAATGAGAAAGAGGTATATATATATACACACACACACACATGTAAAGTTATTCACAGAAGAAAGTACATTTCTAACGTGAATGAATTTAGAAAAACAATTGTAGTAATTTTTCTGTGTATGGCCTGAAATCCTAGACAGCCAGCTGCAACAATAAGCAAAGATGAGGTGGTTATTCACCTAATATTCAAACACACTTAAGTCATCAGGGGCAAGTTTTATTTTTGTGCTACTCTGGAGTTGCAGAGGGAGCAGTTACAGTATCTCACAGAAGCAAATACACCCCTCACATTTTTTAAAATATTTTATCTTTTCATTTGACAACACTGAATAAATGAAACTTTGCTACAACGTAAAGTAGTGAGTGTAAAGCTTGTATAACAGTGTAAATTTGCTGTCCCCTCAAAATAACAACACACAGCCATTAAAGGGGTTGTAAAGGTACATGTTTTTTCACCTTAATGCATTCTTTGCATTAAGGTGAAAAAACATCTGAGGATTAGCAGCCCCCGAGCCCCCGTTTACTTACCTGTCCCCTCAAAAGTCCTGCGCCGTGAATGCGCTGGCTTCTCGGCTCATTCATTGGTTGATTGATAGCAGCGCAGCCATTGGCTCCCGCTACTGCCAATCAAATCAATGATGCGGCGCGCGGGGGGGCGGAGCCGAGTGATACAGTCGGCGGCTATAGCCGCAGGCTGTATCACGGGAGCGCGCCCACAAGAACTAACCCCCATGGGAGAGAGCTCCCATGAAGGGGGTAAGTTCTTGCGTGGAGGAGCCGAGACAGGCGCCGAGGGACCCCAGAAGACCAGGATCGGGGCCACTCTGTGCAAAACGAGCTGCACAGTGGAGGGAAGTATAACATGTTTGTTATTTTTATTTTATTTTTAAACGGGAACCTTTAGTGTCCCTTTAATCTAAACCGCTGGCAACAAAAGTGAGTACATCCCTAAATGAAAATGTCCAAGTTATGCCAAATTAGCAATTTTCCCTCCCCAGTGTCATGTGACTCGTTAGTGTAACAAGGTCTCAGTTTTGGAATGGGGAGCAGGTGTGTTAAATTTGGTGTCATCGCTCCCACTCTCTCATACAGGTCACTGGCAGTACAACATGACACCTTAAGGCAAAGAACTCTCTGAGGATCTGAAAAAAAGAATTGTTGCTCTAAATAAAGATGGTCTAGGCCAGGGATATGCAATTAGCGGACCTCCAGCTGTTGCAGAACTACAATTCCCATTAGGCATTGCAAGACTCTGGCAGCCACAAGCATGACACCCAGAGGCAGAGGCATGATGGGACTTGTAGTTTTGCAACAGCTGGAGGTCCGCTAATTGCATATCCCTGGTCTAGGCTATAAGAAGATTGCCAAGACCCTGAAACTGAGCTGCAGCATGGTGGCCACGACTAGGGATGAACCAAGTCGCCACCCCCCACCCCCAGTTCGGTTCGCACCAGATCATGCGAACAGACAAAAAGTTTGAGTGTACATGCAAACACATTTAAAATCTACGGGACACGAACAGGAAATTCTTGCAGTGAATTATGGGGCACTCTGCAGCGCTCGAATTTGCCGCGAGCGCCCCATATGTTCGGTTTGTTTGCTAACAAACAAACACCGATGTTCGAGTTGAACATATGTTCGATTCGAACATGGGGACCATCCCTAGCCAAGACCATACGACCGTTTAACAGGACAGATTCCACTCAGAACAGGCCTCGCCATGGTCGAGCAAAGAAGTTGTGCGCACATGCTCAGCATCATATCCAGAGGTTGTCTTTGGGAAATAGACATATGAGTGCTGCCAGCATTGCTGCAGAGGTTGAAGGGGGGGGATCAGTCTGGCAGTGCTCAGACCATACACCGCACACTGCATCAAATTGGTCTGCATGGCTGTCCCAAAAGGAAGCCTCTTCTAAAGATGATGCACAAGAAAGCCTGCAAACAGTTTGCTGAAGATAAGCAGATTAAGGACCTGGATTACTGGAACCATGTCCTGTGGTCTGATAAAAACAAGATGAGGAGTACAAAGACAAGTGTGTCTTGCCTACAGTCAAGCATGGTGGTGGGAGTGTTATGGTCTGGAGTTGCATGTGTGCTGCCAGCACTGGGGAGCTACAGTTCATTGAGGGAACCATGAATGCCAACATGTACTGTGACATACTGAAGCAGAGCATGATCCCCTCCCTTCGGAGACTGTGCCGCAGGGCAGTATTCCAACACGATAACGACCCCAAACACACCTCCAAGACAACCAATGCCTTGCTAAAGAAGCTGAGGGTAAAGGTGATGGACTGGCCAAGCATGTTTCCAGACCTAAACCTTATTGAGCATCTGTAGGGCCTCCTCAAATGGAAGGTAGAGGAGTGCAAGGTCTCTAACATCCACCAGCTCCGTGATGTCATTATTGAGGAGTGGAAGAGGACTCCAGTGGCAACATGTGAAGCTCTGGTGAACTCCATGCCCAGGATGGAGTAAGGCAGTGCTTGAAAATAATGGCGGCCACACAAAATATTGGCACTTTGGGCCCAATTTGGACATTTTCATTTAGGGGTGTACTCGATGACACCAAATTTAACACACCTGCTCCCCATTCACACTTTAGACCTTGTTACACTAACGAGTCACATGACACCATTGGAGGGAAAATGTACTCAATGTACTCACAGTTCAGTGGCAACATGTGAAGCTCTGGTGAACTCCATGCCCAGGATGGAGTAAGGCAGTGCTTGAAAATAATGGCGGCCACACAAAATATTGGCACTTTGGGCCCAATTTGGACATTTTCATTTAGGGGTGTACTCGATGACACCAAATTTAACACACCTGCTCCCCATTCACACTTTAGACCTTGTTACACTAACGAGTCACATGACACTGTTGGAGGGAAAATGTACTCAATGTACTCACAGTTCTCTTCTCCTCTTTCTGTTGGCCATGCTTAGTGTGGCACACACAGACACACAACGCAAAGACTAAGTGAACTTCTCTCCTTTTTATCTGCTTTCAGGTGTGATTTTTATATTGCCCACACCTGTTACTTGCCCCAGGTGAGTTTAAAGGAGCATCACATGCTTGAAACAATCTTATTTATCCAAAATTTTAAAAGGGTGCCAAGAATTTTGAACAGCCCATTTTTGGAATTTTGTGTGACATTATGTCCAATTTGCTTTTTTTACTCCCTTTTTTTGTTTTGTTCCAACACACACAAAGGGAATAAACATGTGTATAGCAAAACATGTGTAACTGCAATACTTTTCTGTGAGAAATACTTGATTTTCTGGAAGAATTTCTGGGGTGCCAACAATTTCGGCCATGACTGTGTGTGTGTGTGTGTGTATATATATATATATATATATATATATATATATATATATATATATATATATTTTTTGGTCAATGATGTCACATTCACAGATCACTGTAACTTAATGATGCGGCTGTGTGGGCAGAGCCCCAAGTGGCCTTGCTCTTTTAAATTGTAATAGCGGGTACAGGAATCAGTCACAGCAGGGGAAAGGTTGGAAGGCAGGTGCTCTTTGGTAACGTGTTACACCCATACGAGAGTAACATGCAACAAGAGGGGAATCTATCCTTTAAACTGCTTCTCGTCCAACTTCATGGAGAGGCCACGTGTCCTCTTAAGAGACCTTAGATTGAATAGCATCTCCCAATACTAGAATCACCATTTACATATTTGTATATAGCTATCATCTCTCCTTTTAAGTGTCTCTTCTCCAGGGAGAATACGTTTAATGCTTGTAGTTTAATGCTTGTAGTCGCTCCTCGTAACTGCAGTGCTCCAGTCCCCTTTTTAGCTTTGTTGCCCTTTTCGGGACTCTCTCCAGCACCGACACATAATTTTTGAGGTCTGGAGACCAGAACTGGATGGCATAATCAAGATGTAGCTGGATCAGAGTTGTGTAAATTGGTAGAATTATGATCTCATCTCTGGAGTAAGATAAGATTTGTTTTTCATTTTTCTTGCACAGGATTGGACATTTTTTTGCAAAGTGCATTTTCACCACATTCATGAAGCTAAGGGAAAATTTTCTTGCAAGGTGAAATTTGCCTTGCAAAGTGTACAGCCTATTTTCCCTTGGTAAATCAACCCCAGTGAGTCAGATGACATGGGAATAACATTGTAAGTAACTGTTACCTAGATTTTGATTGCACAAAAAGAGCAGCAAAAAATCAAACTAGTTGTACCTAGCTTATGTATTTTTGATGCGTTGTTTTTATATAAATATATTAAAATCCTTAATTTTCTTTCAGCAGTTCTCTTCTTAGCTATCCATATAAAACCAAGCTATTGCCATTTTTTAAAGTCATACTGATGATGATATAGGACTAATGGACTGATGATGATGAGTTAGTCAATCTGGTGAAGGTAGAATGGGAACATAAAATGTAATCGATTGGAGGATCTGTATTCGTAAAAAGGTTAAGAACCCTTGATCTAGTTCATGGTGGTATCTTTGTGCACCAACCCTTTAGCTCCAGAACGTTCAAGGCTAGCAGAGCATGCTGGGATTTGTAGTCTTCCAAATGTATGAATATCCATGAAAAAGCCATATTTTTCTAATAGACACAGGTATCCAAACCTATGGATTGTTAACTATCCTATATACTGCAACGGTTACATCCAACAAAAGTTACTGAACATTATAAGCTGCGCAAGCTTATTTTACACTTATCTTTCCAGAACTTTGAATGTCTGATGTACGCTCATCGTCATTCAGAGTCTGCTGACACTGTAATACTCTTTCTACTGCAAAAGCACTGCATTGTGGAAAGTAATCTCATGTATACACTTAAAATATTATTTCCACATCATTTGGAGTTTTCTGCCCCAGTAACCTTGGTGTCTCTTTCCTCATCTCTTGTGCACTAGAAGAGGATGAGCTTTGTATGTAGGTGACAGATGCGCCAATGCAGCATGCACCTATCAGACATAAATGAATAGCAACACTTCCAATCTGTGAGGTGAGCTAATCATGTTTCGGTACAGCAGTCATTACGAGCACTACTGGTGTTTGCAATGCTACAGGAATTAGGAATTATTTTAAAACACATATGTTTCTTATTTTATGAAAGCAAAACCTGTAGAAATGTAAAAAAAATTCTCTCCTTAAAAAAATTTACAACGTGCCATGGATGTAAACTAGACATGTGCACACTGAAATATTTTGTTTCGGAATTTCGTTTTCGTCCGAAAAATAAATGTATTTAGTTACTGTATTTAGTTATTCGTTTTTATTTACTTCGTATTTCGTTAGAAATTGCATTCGTCCGAAAATCTGAATTAATTAAGGTCGAATCTGTCATTGAAGGCTTATGGTGTCTGTCGAATGTTCAAAGAAGATTCGACGGAGCAGCGAAACTGTGCGACGCCACAATAGTACATTTCCGGGCGAATGTTCCGCCTACAAGCTAGCTATAGTAGAATTCTAATGTATGACTAGTAATAATTATATTTTTTAATTATTATTACTAGTCAACCAACATTAGAATGTTTCTATAGCCTATGGGCGGATGCATTTGACCGGAAATGTACAATTGCAGCGTCTTACAGTTTAGCTGCTCCGTCAAATCTTCTTAGAACTTTCGACAGACACCATAAGCCTTCAATGACAGATTCAATGTTTGTATGTTTTTCGATGCTTTGTCGAATCTTCGTTGTTCATGTTGAATTGTCAAGTTAGTTCTAGCTATTCTACTTCTCCTCCTCTTTGGTTCCAATCAGCTAATAACATTCATCATCATTATTTTTATTTTACTTCCCCCACCCAATTCCAGCAGCGATCTTTTCTCTCTCTCTCTGTAAAATCTTTTCTCTCTATAATGTTGAATCTTTTCCCTCTATGTCAAATCTTTTCTCTCTATGTAGAATAATCTTGGACTAATAGAGTTAAGTTTAGGGACATTCGACCACAGGTTCGATAGACACAGATTGTCATTGTCAGCGTCATGTCGAATCTCCTATCTATATCGAACTGTTGTTGCAACAAAAACGAAAATAAAGCAATTGTTTATGTCGGATCTTTCGGTTTTCGGATTCTGCGCTTTCGTTTGTTTGTTAAAACGATAATGAAAATACCTGAGATTGGGGCGAAAACAAATGCACATGTCTAATGTAAACAATGTTTTTATTTTATGATAATACACAGATACAAACATAGCATTATTATAATGCCTTATTAGAACCCTAATTCTGGAAAAATTATCTTATCTAACAGATCCTGAAAAATACATTATTTGAATACTTGAGCTCAATGGATAAGCAAGTTCTGCATACAGAAAGCATCACTAAAAATAGTGTTCGAATTGTATGTATAACCAAACTTTTTTTGTTAAAATAAAGAAGTAATTTTTGCTGTTTGTACACCGTTGGGGAGATTTCCCTTCACTTCCTCTCTCAAAGAATCAACAGTAAGTTAGAGTAAACATGCCAAAGGGAGGGGAATTAGTCAAAGAGCACTCTACCTCTAATTAGGGATGAGCCGAACACCCCCCCCCCGTTCGGTTCGCACCAGAAAAAAATTAAAATTGTGCGAACACAGTTAAAGTCTATGGGACACGAACATGAAAAATCAAAAGTGCTAATTTTAAAGGCTTATATGTATGTTCTTGCCATAAAAAGTGTTTTTGGGACCCGGGAACTGCTCCATGGACATGTATCAAATCAATGCAAAAAAAAGGTTTAAAAACTGACGTTTTTTCAGGAGCAGTAATTTTACCACTTGCCGCCCGCCCTATAGCGGATTGACGTCGGCAAAGTGGTTGCAAAATCCTGACAGGACGTCATATGACGTCCTCAGGATTTTGAGCCGCTGCGCGCCCCCGGGGGCGCGCATCGCGGCGATCGTTGCTGCGGGGTGTCAGTCTGACACCCCGCAACACCGATCTAGGTAAAGAGTCTCCGACGGAGACTCTTTACCACTAGATCAGCCGTGTCCAATCACGGCTGATCACAGTGTAAACAGGAAAAGCCGGTCATCGGCTTTTCCTCACTCGCGTCTGTCAGATGCGAGTAGAGGAGAGCCGATCGGCTGCTCCTCTGACGGGGGGGGGGGTTTGTGCTGATCGATTATCAGCACAGCCCCCCCGAGGATGCCCACTAGACCACCAGGGATGCCACTAGACCACCAGGGATGCCACTAGACCACCAGGGAAGCACACCATAAAGATATATAAGGTATGCCACCCTAGACCACCAGGGATAATGGATGCCAATCAGTGCCACAATGGATGCCAATCAGTGCCCACAATGGGCACCACTGATTGGCAGGCATTATTTTTGGGCACTGATTGGCATCCATTAGTACAGTACAGTGCCACCTATCAGTGCCCATCCATGCCACCTATCAGTGCCCACCCATGCCCACCCATGCCACCTATCAGTGCCCATCCATGCCGCCCACCCGTGCCGCCTATCTGTGCCCACCCGTGCTGCCTATCTGTGCCCACCCGTGCCGCCGATCGGTGCCCATCCGTGCCGCCTTATCCATGCCCGTCAGTGCAGCCCCATCAGTGCCCATCAGTGAAGGAGAAAACTAACTTATTTACAAAGTTTTGTAACTGAAACCAAAAAAAACATTTTTTTTTCAAAATTTTCGGTCTTTTTTTTATTTTTTAGCAGAAAATAAAAATCGCAGAGGTGATCAAATACCACCAAAAGAAAGCTCTATTTGTGGGAACAAAATGATAAAAATTTAGTTTGGGTACAGTGTACCATGACCGCGCAATTGTCATTCAAAGTGCAACAGCGCAGAAAGCTGAAAATTGGTCTGGGCAGAAAGGTGTTTAAGTGCCCAGTATGGAAGTGGTTAATAATGCAAGTGAAACAATAAAAATGAAATATTCCTTTAAATATCGTGCCTCCTTAGCCTGCCTGTAAAGTAGCACATATTTCCCGTATTTAGAACAGTACCACAGCAAAATTACATTTCTAAAGGAAATCATTGAAAAAAAAACAGCGTGGTTTTCCCCCCAGTCCATTACCAGACCCTTTGTGTCTGGTATGAACACTAGGGGGAACCCCGCACCAAATGAAAAAAAAATAAAAAAATTGCGTGGGGTCCCCCCAAAATCCATACCAGGCCCAGGCCCAGGTATGGATTTTAAGGGAAACCCCAAGCCACAATAAATAAAATGGCGTGGGGGTCCCTACCAAAATCCATACCAGACCCTTATCCGAGCACGCAACCGAGAGAGCGAGAAATCGCCCCCCCCCTCCTGAACCGTACCAGGCCACATGCCCTCAACATGGGGAGGGTGTTTTTGGGTCCCCCCCAAAACACTTCATCTCCACGTTGATGGGGACAAGGGCCTCTTCCCCAAAACCCTTGCCCGGTGGTTGTGGGAGTCTGTGGGTGGGGGGGGCTTATTGGAATCTGGAAGCCTTTAACAAGGGGACCCCCAGATCCCGGCCCTCCCCTCTGTGAATGGATATCGGATACATTGTACCCCTACATATTCACCCCAAAAAATTACAGTAGACAGTTTGGGACAAGTCCTTTATTTAAAAAAAAAAAAGTCCTGCAATGTCCATTCATCTTCGATCACAGTGCCGGTACAATGTACCCAAAACCCATAGGGGGGGACAGGATCTGGGGGTCTCTTTGTTAAAGGGGGCTTCCAGATTCCAAAAAGCCCCATGCCCACAGACACCCACAACCAATGGGCAAGGGTTGTGTGGAAGGGGCACTTGTCCCCATTGACATGGGGACAAGGTGTTTTGGGGGGGCATGTGGCCTGGTACCGTTCAAGGACAGGGGGTGCTATCTCATTCCCCCCTTCCTGTGGCCTGCCAGGTTGCGTGCTCAGATAAGGGTCTGGTATGGATTTTGGGGGGACCCCATGCCAACTTTTTTTAAATCTTGGCACGGGGTTCCCCATAAAATCCATACCAGACCTGAAGGGCCTGATATGGATTTTAGGGGGGATCTCCACACAATTTTTTAAGAAAATTTGGCGCAGGGTTCCCCCTTAATATGCATACCAGACCTGAAGGGCCTGGTAATGGACTGGGGGGGACCCATGCCGTTTTTTTTCAATGATTTTTATCTATATTGCTGGGATGCGGCAATGCATTACAGCCGCAAGCAGTTTTAAATTAAATTTTTTCCCTTTAGAAATGTTATTTTGCTGCTCTCATTCATACAATTATGTACGGCCGCTATGTAAGTAGCCTAACATAGTGTGGGGCTTGGACTCAGCCCCCTGAGCCACGATTGACCAAAGGCACCCTGCCTTTGGCCAATCATGGCTCTCACAGCAGAGCTCCCTGTGATTGGCCAAAGCATGAAGGTCAGGTGCAAGCTTTGGCCAATTAGCAGCCGGCAATGCACTGTGATCTCGCAATGCATTGACAGTCTCGCCGTTTATTATGGGGCATAACGTGGGCGCTCAAATTTCCCGCGAACGCCCCTCAAAGTTCTAAATTTGGCGAACGGGCAAACACCCGATGTTTGAGTCGAAATTACGTTCGACACAAACATCGGGCTCATTCCTACCTCTAATATCAGCCCTACATTAAACATCCAAAGGTGCAGGAACAAAGTAATTTTCCAAGGATGTACGCAAGTGAAGTACAAAAATGTCTGCACTCAGGATCTCCACCAGGGTAACTTGTATTTTGTACTCTCTTGCTTACTCATTTCAGCCTCTATTGGCCTTGGGCATAGCTCAATTGCTACAAAACAGACAACAGTAAAATACCCTCATCCCACTAGGACAGGAGATTGGGGAGGGGTTGGAGTAAATAGGTAATAATACACATGGAGACAAATTCTAATCAGTTGTGACATATAGTGGATATAAAAAGTCTACACACCCCTGTTAAAATGTCTTTGATGTAAAAAAATTAGACAAAGATAAATAAATTTCAGAACTTTTTTCACCTTTAATGTGACCTATGAACTGTACAACTCTGTACAACTTTCAGTTGAAAAACAAACTGAAATCTTTTAGGAGGGGGGAAGTAAAAATAATAAAAAAATAATAATGTGGTTGCATAAGTGTGCGCACCCTCTTATAACTGGGGATGTACAGTAGCTGTGTTCAGAGTTAAGCAATCACATTCAAACTCATGTTAAATATGAGTCAGTACACAACTGCCATCATTTAAAGTGCCTCTGATTAACCCCAAATAAAGTTCAGCTATTCAAGTAGGTTTTTCCTGACATTTTCTTAGTCGCATCCTACAGAAAAATACATGGTCTGCAGAGAGATTCCAAAGCATCAGAGGGATCTTACTGTTAAAAGGTATCAGTCAGGAGAAGGGTACAAAAGAATTTAAAAGGCATTAGATACCATGAAACACAGTGAAGACAGTCATCAAGTGGAGAAAATATGGCACAACAGTGACATTACCAAGAACTGGACGTCCCTCCAAAATTTATAAATAGACAAGAAGAAAACTGGTCAGGGAGGCTGCCAAGAGGCCTACAACAACATTTAAGGAGCTTCAGGAATATCTGGCTGTGTGATACATGTGACAACAATCTCCCAAATTCTTTATATGTCTGGGCTATGGGGTAGAGTGGCAAGACGGAAGCCTTTTCTTATGAAAAAAAACATCCAAGCCCGGGTAAATTTTGCAAAAACGCATCTGAAATCTCCCAAAAGCATGTGGGAAAATGTGTTCTGGTCTGATGAAATCAAGGTTGAACTTTTTGGCCATAAGTCCAAAAGATCTGTTTGGCGCAAAAACAACACTACCCATCACCAAAAGAACACCATACCCACAGTGAAGCATGGTGGTGGCAGCATCATGCTTTGTGGCTGTTTTTCTTCAGCTGGAACAGGGGCCTTAGTCATGGTAGAGGGAATTATGAACAGTTCCAAATACCAGTCAATTTTGGCACAAAACCTTCAGGCTTCTGCTAAAAAGGTGAACATGAAGAGAAAATTAATTTTTTAGCATGACAAAGACCCAAAGCATACATCCAAATCAACAAAGGAATGGCTTCACCAGAAGATGATTAGATGAGTTTTGGAATGGTCCAGCCAGAGCCCAGACCTGAATCCGATTGAAAATCTGTGGGGTGATCTAAAGAGGGCTTGCACAGGAGATGCCCTCGCAACCTGACAGATTTGAAGTATTTTTGCAAAGAAGAGTGGGCAAATATTGCCAATTCAAGATGTGCCATGCTGATAGACCCATACCCAAAAAGACTGAGTGCTGTAATAAAATTAAAAAGGTGCTTCAACAAAGTATTAGTTTAAGGTTGTGCTCACTTATGCCACCATATTATTTGAGTTTTTTATTTTTACTTCCCTCCATCTAAAAGATTTCAGTTTGTTGTTTAACTGAGTTGTACAGTTTATAGGAGAGATAAAACCGCTCCTGGTGGTGAATTGAGAGTGACGTCCTCCTCAATGTGGAAGTAGCAGATGCTAGATTGCTGACGCGTTTCACACCATCATCGGTGCTTAGTTTTAGCTATGACTAAGCACCGATGATGGTGTAAAAAACGCGCCAGCATCCATTCTGCTTCCAAAACAGAGCATAATTCTAATTTTTAGATAGGTGACACATTGAAAACCATTATATCTAAACATAAATCATGACCCTTAAATTATTCTTCTACCTCTGGTGTGTGTAGGGATGCCTAATATGTGTTGCAAAATAGGGGCATGAAGCATATCTAAAGTAAAAAAACTTTCTGTTTACTTTTAGATAGTGTGGTGAGGGGTTAGAACCCTTGGCATGTTTTTATTGCTGTCCCTGTACACTCTGCTGCCATGTTTACAAAAAAGCGTTGTGGTTTCCAAAACCACATTATTGGTGAGAAGCTTTTATAAATGTATTCCGGTTTCAGTGATCCATAGGTAGGGTAATCTTTGTAAATTATGCCCTATTTAAGTCATGGAGGATCGTGGTGGGACATGGCTCGGTTATCACATAAACGTCATAAATGCCATCAAATTCAGCCAGTGGTGACCATGGTACACCCTGGTACACAATGATATATTAAGAAACACTGGGGTTGATTTACTAAAACTGGAGAGTGCAAAATCTGGTGCAGTTGTGCATGGTAGCCAATCAACTTCTAACTTCAGCTTGTGCAATTAAGCTTTGAAAAAAAACTAAAAAACTGAAAAAAAAAAACCTGGAAGTTGATCGGTTTCTAAGCAGAGCTGCACCAGATTTTGAACTCCAGTTTTATTAAATCAACCCCACTATATCAGAGCACTATGCACCTTTGCATATCTTCAAGGAACGTTCTTATTTTGATGTTTTTGGATATTTTTGATCCTGTTTAATGGGATTGCATTGACAATAAACCTTTAGAATCTATAGGTAATATGCTGTTGACTGCTGATGAATGTATATTCACATAGCTGAGTACACAACCATGTCAAAAAGATCTATGCCAGGATGTATGGATCAACTGGAAATTGTTGGCCATCCTAGTCTAGTTGTGAAAATTGTAACTAGTGTAGCAGGGTCTTTAAATTTAGTTGGGGTACACCTGGGTGGTAGTATGATCCAGGTGTGTAATTGTGAGAGGTTTTGGACCCCTTTGTATTCGTGGAGGATTGGGTGGTGTATTATTCTCCTTGGCCTGTGGGTGGCGGTGTACCCGCAGGCTCGAGGTAGAATCACTACCGCAGTGCTGCCCTTTTTGTCCCTTTCCGGAGACGGTACGGCGAGGGCGGGGAACCTGCCGTGGTGTCGATGGGAGGGGATAAAAGGGGAAGACGCCCTCGCCACGAGGTCTTCGAGGATCTTCTCTTCACGCACCCAGGCACCTTAGGCCTGGGTGCTGGCGGTTTGGAGTTCTGGCCCAGGCGCCCTAGGCCTGGCCGGAATAAAGTTGGAATCCATCCCAGGCACCTTCAGCCTGGGGTGAGGTACTAGATCGTAGGCCTGGGGCCCAGTAACTTCGACTGGGTCCCGCAAGGGCAAAGTGATCCGAGGGTCCCCGAGGTGGACGGGACCCGCATCTGAGGTGAGGAGGCTGGGGAGGTCACCTGTCCAGAGAGTCCGGAGCAGCATCAACCCGGTGACGGATGGGCCTTCGGTAACTCCCTTAGAGGGACATCTTCCCCTGATATGGGCCACAGCGCAGCGAAGGTACTCCTAAATACGTTCTCTTGAGTTGCTGGTAGAGACTCACAAGTTCTATGTTCTGTGCTAATCAAGGCTACGATAACCGCTGGTGAAATCACAGTGGTATAGATTGAAATTAGGATAGTGCCTCGACCTGCTCATCCCACCGTATCAGGCTGTTAAGAAAATGTTCCAACCAGTTGGCTACAGAAGTACTGTTTATTGTGGAGCTTACAATAAAGCAAGAGTTGGACTGTGATCGGTGTGTGGACTCTGGTTAATGGGAGCAAAGGAGGGTACCAGCATAGCAGGACTGAGTTTCATAACTAAAGCACATTGGCCCGAGGAAGATACTGATACTGGCCTTCACCTCACCCACAGCCATGGAGAGGACATGGGCCATAGCGCATCTCACCCTGTCGTGTGACATACCCCTAGAAAAAGGAGATGGGGTGAGGCCGCTACACTAGTATCTCAGTGACTTCCTACATTAACTAGTATCTCAGTGACTTCCTACATTACCATTCTTTATAGTACTAATCTTCATTCTTCTATTAAGAATGAAGAAAGGGGCTGGTTACATGCTCTTTGAAAGCCTTTGAAAGCTTTATTGACCGACGTCTTCCTAATATTATATAAATGTTGATCAGAATATTTCTCTGCTAGAACAAGGTAAGGTAGAAAAAAAAACCTTTAAGATGACATTTTAATAATCAAGATTACATTTTCACTATGTTTTCATTTCACTTGCTTTAGTAGAATGTAAGAGTTGATAAAGCCACTCCATAATGAAAACATCTTAAATTGTCAAAAGAAAATGAAAAGAGTACAAATTGGACAATTTATTATGAATACATGGTCTTACTGTGGGGGTTGGTTTCGTACTTGTATATTTCAAGGAAATTAGACCTGGTGATTACAGCAGAAGTAAAACCACTCAGCAACATTATCTAGTCCAACTAAGTGATGGAATTTAATAAATGGACACTAGGCAACCACTTAAGATCATTAAGTGCTGCAGGTAAAAACATACTTTGGCAAGGAGGATTAAACTTTTTTCCTTTTGTACGTGGTAATTATAGGTTGCTAACAGGATACAAATTATTATAAATCCCTAATCTAAGGCTTATTCATTGTCAAAAAATCACAGAAAAATGGAGGGAGGGGTAATTATTTTACATCAACTGTTGAATGCAGCAGAGAAGTGATTCATTAAAACCTGCAAAGCAATGGAAAAAGTAACAATGTCACTATTTGATGCAGCTGACAAGTGACAAGAAATGGGCAGAATGATGAAATGGCTAAAAAACAATGTGTCTCATTGGCAGATGTCAAGTTAGAAATAATAGGCATCAGCAACTCAATAGCCCATTTAGTAAAATAGAGGGAACGCATTGATCAAACACAGTTACGGGCTAATTCAGTCAGATCAACCATAACAGTACAATGTAAAAATACAAAGAACAAATAATTTTTTATCATCTCCATGCTAGATCTTGTCTTATGGGTTTTCCAGGTTTCACTAAAGCTTTTTGAGAATTTTCACAAGCAAAACACAAGCCTGGCTGTAAGGAACATCTCTTATTTACCATATTAAATCAGTCTCCTGACACCCTTAGGGTCCACACCAGACACTATCCTTAGGTTGGCACAGCTACCAACTAATACAGCACCAGCTGACAAGTATAGATGCATTGCTGACATTTGCAATTTGACAGCTCCTCAGTAAAAAAAATGATTAAAAAAAATCCAAATTTGTGTGGTAATTGACACTTTCTGGTTTGAACTATTATGGACTGTTCATCTAAATTATAGTGAGGTGAGAATTGGGGGGTCTAAATCAGTGTGCAAGCAAGGGCACAAACTGGCTGCACAAGTAGGGGCAACCAATCAATGCCTCGGTTTGTGCACACTTACCATGTTGTAAAATTTCACTTTGCAAAGAATACCCAATCATCATGTGCAAGAAAATAAAAAACAGGAGGGCGTAGCTGGCCGCGGAGCAAGATGGAGGCTTAACAAACACACACACACTCCGCTCAGCCCTGGGACAATGAGCAACTTCGGGCTGGCATATCTGGATCACTCCCTTGTGATGCTCACTGGAATCGTAGACCTTGGGCGTGCGTCATGGCTAACCCTCAAGGTGTCATTCCAGGAATATTTTCCAGCAGGTGTCCGCCTTTACTCATCTCAGCATCTCCCATGGCATTTGAACAACAAAGATGAACAACGAAGATGAACAACGAAGATGAACAATGAAGATTTCCATGTAAAAGCTGTAGTCATCTCTTCATCCGGATAGGGTATAAGGCAGGGTATGAATGGGGTATAGGGTAGGAATGAGATGGGCATTTCTTCATGTGCAGGGGGCTAGGGGTGAATGCTGGCTGGCTGGGTCGGATATTCCTCATCCAACATGAATAATCACAGAATCTATCTGATCAATTAAGGCCTTAGCCATTGGAGGTATTAAAAATAATATTCCTCATTAACTCAAACATAAGTAAAGCATACACAAATATAAAATGTTTCTCAGCAACAGTCTTCATTATGTAGATTCAATATGTTTAACTAAACATTTTTTCAAATCCAGTATTACAGCAGGACTTCAATAAAACTTAAACACCTTTAGTTTCTTCTATCCCCGGGACCCAAGTGGACCAGAGGAACTCAGAACAGAATATTTTACCCAAACACATATTCTGACTCAAGTCAACCTCCTAACTTTTCAAATATATCTGATCATCAGTAACAAACAAAACATTGATGGATAAACTTCATTACATCATTAACACTTCACGATTGAAACTCTGGGAATTCAAAAGGTAAATATATCCAGAATAGTCACTCTGACTGTTATTCAAACAAACTGGAATACATAACTTCCTTGGATGAGGCTGGCTCACACACCTGTGGTGCATTCGCACTCTGTACTGCCCAAAAAGGTGTGCGTTTTCTAGGCAGTGCGGTCCGGCTTACGTGCGAATTCAGGGCCATTGACTTCTATGGGAATGCTTCTGAATCGCACATGTCATTCAGTTGTGAACAGTATAAAATCCTGACCTGATATGCAATCCTGACCTGATCCTGATCAAAAACTGACATGAAGCGCTGAACAACTACTTTGTCAATTAGCTGTGAAAACAGAGCTAATACTCGCACTGCATATGTGTGAACCCAGCCCTAAACTTGTATTTAACCCCAAAAAAAGAAAATCAAACATTTTAAAATCCCCAATCATTGTTCATACAGCCTAAAGACAATTAAAACCATTTTCACAAATAACCATTCCCTTGTCTTGTAACAGGCAATGTCCTTATACAATGCAAAAGTTCCTTTTTTTTTTTTTCTCAACATCAACAAAACCATAATACCATTTACTGAACACCGCGGAGCCCAGGGCAATTATATCACATTTGTCGATACTGAAAAGAAAACCACACCTTTTAACTTCAATAACGTAAGGATAGGCAATTACACAATTAAAACAGTCCCCAAAGTCAGGCTCTAAGGCTCTGTTTCCACTACTGTGAGTTGCTGTGCGACCTGACACATGCGAAGTCGCATGACAAGTCAAAAACCCATGTAATTCAATGATCCTTGTTTTAATTCGTGCGACTCAAGTCGCAGCGATGCAAAAAAGGTTCTTGCACTATTTTGTTCCTACTTCGGTGCGACCTTTTCTCATACTTTTGCATGACATTGCATCAAAAATCGCATTGCAAAGTCACATTGCAAATCACACAAATCTGGGGTTGCAATAGTGGAAAGAGAACCTAACTGAAATAATCAAAATACCCCATGTATAAGTTGAAATGCTACTCTAAAAAAATTGTATCTGATCAGATTCCTCAAAAAAACAAACATTTGGTACCAGCGCATACATGTAATTTATCAGCGACGTCACATTCCCCTTTTAATGTTTCCAATTAACTATGCATTGGGCATGGGAATATGTGCCCAACACATTTCATGAATAGACTGACAATAGTTGCAACATTTTAACAATAAACATGTATTTTTTTAATCTATATCGATCACTTTTCTAAATTAAATCCTTCTTTAACATTTTCACCACCTCAGCAAGTCTCTCGGACTCGCTGAATATGGAATGCAAATATAGCAGTATGCTTTGCGCAAAAGTGTTGACGAAGGTATGGTCGGTTGTTTGATCCCCTCTTTCACTTGAAGTGAAATAGCAGATTTATGCAAGCGGACATATACCTCTGTGTATTGTGCTAAACAATACTTTGGATAGGAGGAATCACTCAAATAAAGCACCACACACAGATGAGTACCCTACTCTGTCCCTCTGACCTGCCCACTTTAGCAACGCTCTCCTACTTGGCAGGTTCAAAGGACATATATCAATTACTCAACAATCCGTTTGTATTCAGAAGAAAAAACAACTTATACTTTAAATTGGAATTCCAAGACAACAACAAACAAACACAAAAAATGTAAGCATTTTTCTCTGAGCAGATGGAAGAGAATTCCCTATACTAACAACAACTTTCCCTTCTTAAAACCTTGGCTTGTATAGCATAGCTAAAACCCCTTTGACCCATCTGCACCACAGCAACAACATTTATACAAAAGTACTTACCACTCTCACAATATTTGGACTGTAGACCACTCGGACTGTCTCACCTTACAGTCAGTGTATCTACACAACAAATAATATTTATTACTTCTATGCGACAGAAAGAAAAGCGAAAGTAGGTTGGGTCACCGAAATATAATCCTCATTAACCATTTCAGCTCGAGATCTCTACCACGACTCTCTGCTCTCACCCTTTCAGCAACTACAAAAGACCTACCACATTCCATCCAGAGACTTCTTTGTGTACGTCAGAATCCGCTCAACGCTCTCATAGGTAACATGGTCTAAAAATCCTTTCTTCTGGCTCCTGCTAAAATTCTACGAAGCAGCGTATCCCCATCTAAAGGGCATCTCCTATATCTACAAGCTCCTCACCAACCCAGTACTGGACACCAAAACAACTGCTATGCTGAAATGGGAGAACCTCCTCAAATGTACCTACACCCACCAGCAATGGCACAGCATTCCTCAGAAGGCCACTAAAATTCTCCCGATGTATCACACACAGGGAAACGGTACAAAAAATCCTACATAACTGGTACCTTACACCATCTAAACTGGCAAAGTTATACCCAAACACATCCGACTCCTGCTGGAGAACTTGTGGCCACTCTGGCACAATACATATATGGTGGTCTTGTCCCAAACTGAAACCCTTTTGGGCTGCCCTCACAAAACTCCTTTTCTCCATCCTATCAACTCCTATCTCACTGTCCTCCCAATTGATCTTTTTTGAGTTTAGGCTTTGACTCCTGGCCTCCAGCCACTCACCTCATTCTAACTCAAGTCCTTATTGCTACCAGGCTGACAATTGCCAGAAAATGGAAATCTCCTGAGCCCCCCTCACTCACAGAAGTGATTTGATTGCTAAACAACCAATGTCTCATGGAATTCATGTATGCCAGGTGCCACTTGCTAGTCCCCGCATTCCTAAACAGATGGAATCCCTGGTTAGTACACCCTAAATGTATACCCCTACCTTAACCTCTTACGCTTACAACACAACCCTAAAATATTGATACCCGAAGGGATCACCTGCTCTATCGCTACTATCACTGATGTGTGGCCCTAGACGTTATAGGCCACACACCATTGTTATATTGTTGTTAATTCTTCAGTTATGAAATAACAGCTGTTGCATCACAGCTGACTATACCTGGACGCACTGTTGTAATCTTGAAATGCTACCTATATGATAAGCTCCCCATCTTTTCTGTATTACCAATTATTGTCCACCCTTTTGTGTCAAAAATAATGTAACATGAGGGTTGGATGTGTTGTCTATCCCTCAAGACACAGTATGTTCCCAGGTGGGGTGTCTGGGGGGGGGGGGATTATGTCCTTCACATCTTATTACGCTATAGCACTTCCGATATTCAACCTTGCCTATTCTTTTTATTCTGTCATCTATAACCAAATGACTATGTACCTTTAATATGTATTGAAATACAACGGATACTGTTTTCCTCTGTTCGGTATTATATAATAAAACCTAATAAAAACTTTGAACAAAAATAAAATAAAAAACAGCATTTTTATCTTGAATATGATTGCATGATGGAGGTCAGCAGAGCTTTACTACATGCAAAGTGAACAGCCTGTTTGCCTTTAGTAAATCAACCCCTTAAGCCCTGTACACACTAGGTTTTCCGGTTGGTAAAAAGTCTGCCGGGAAAACCCAAGAACCCGGCAGGAAAACTGCCATGAGAGCTTTGGCCGGGAATCCCGGCCGTGTGTATACTCCATCGGCACTGCCTCGCAGTGTTTCCCATAGGAAAGTATTAGTAAATCTGGCGGAAAAAAAAAAACGCTGGGAATCCCGACGGGAGAATAGAGAGCAGGTTCTCTATTTTCCCGCCGGGATTCCCGGCTGTTTTCCTGTGGGAAAAACTGTGAGGAAGCATACACACGTCCAGTTTTCCCGGCCAAAAGCTCTCTTGGTAGTTTTCCTCCCGGGTTCTTGTTTTTCCTGGCAGACTTTTTACCACCGGGAAAACCGAGCGTGTGTACAGGGCTTAAGGGATTGATTTACTAAAGGCAAACAGGCTGTTCACTTTGCATGTGGTAAAGCTCTACTGACCTCCATCATGCAATCATATTCAAGAAAAAAATGCTGTTTTTTATTTTTTTATTTTTTTGTTCAAAGTTTTTATTGGGTTTTATTGACCCCAGAAAAGCTGATGCCTTTATCTAGAGCTTGTAACATCTTGGTTGCAAGTGGTAAATATGAAACACTTGTGAGAAATATTTCCATGATTGAAAGGTATACACAAAAAATCTATTCAATCTATTTAAAGTAAAACATTTTAGGTAATTTACCATTTGCAGTGTTATTCCTTTTTAAAAGAAGTATGGACTTTTAAAAAAACAAACATTCAACCTAGGTGGATGCAGCATTGATCCGATGCTGCATCTGTCACCTGCGGGCTCTGTAGTAATCAAGCACCTTTGATGACTCCATTCTCCCCCTCCGCTCTGAGCAGAGAGCAGTGACTGCCCCCCCCAACAGCTCTGTCCCTCCAGTGCTCACTGGAGTGCTGGGCTGTGGGAGGCAGCAGGATCTGAGAGGGATCACTGAGAGGCTGACCCAGGAGGCGGTCCAGGCATCTGGGTGTATCCCGACCATATGGTTGGGATCTTTTCAGAGCCTGGACCGGCTGGGTGATATCAACCGACAGTGGACTTTAGCCCACCGTTGGCTGAAAACGGGTCACAAGATTGCAGAACAAACTGCACTTCTGTGACCTACATGAGAAGTATAGCCCAAATAGCTTTAGCTATACTTCTCCTTTATTCTCCAGAAGCAATGATAATCACGATTCTGCAATTGCTTTGGAGAACAAAGATTTTTACTTACATTTAGTATATGGTCCTGATTATTGTACAAATGGAAACATTTAGCTTAGCCATTAATACATTTCTAAATATAACCTTTTTAAAAAACAAAAATTTAAAATAGGATTTTGTACTCACCGTAAAAACCATTTCTCTGAGTTCATGGACGGACACAGCTTCCTATTGACAAGTGGGTATTATCCTTCATTTAGGAGTGACTAGGCAGAAAACTTGTAGAAAGTTTTAACACATCACACCTTATACAGTACCGCCCAGGGGGCGGACCCTCTGGGTATAACCCCTCTCTCTGCACCTCGCAGATCAGTTCATCAAAAAGCAGTACAAACTTAAAAAGGAGGGGTGGGTGCTGTGTACGTCCATGAACTCAGAAATGGATTTTACGGTGAGTACAAAAATCCTATTTACTCTTTTGTTCATGGACGCTCACAGCTTCCTATTGACAAGTGGGACGTCCCAAAGCAGTGTCAAAAAACGAGGGGTGGGAACAGCATAAAAGTAAACTTCACCCTAAAACAAAACAGAGCTCCTCACCGAGGAATTGCAACTCTAAAACAGCCGCCTGCAAAACTTTGCGGCCGAAGGAAGCATCCGAAGATGCACCTACATCAATCTTGTAGAATTGAGTTTAAGTGTGAGCGGACGACCAACTCGTTGTCTTACATAATTGGGAAACAGACGCTTGATGTCGGAAAGCCCAAGAGGCAGCTATTGCCCTGGTCGCATGCACCGTGACAGGAAAGGGGAGCGCCCGACCCTTTATGGCATAAGCCTGAATCACTGTCGGATCCACCTGGAGATGTTGGCCAGCGAGACCGCTAGTACCTTTTTGGGACCAGCCACCGAAACTAACAGTGAGTCTGGCCTCGGGAACAGATCAGTAGCAGATAAGTATACTCTCAGAGCTCGGACAACGTCCAAGGAATGCAACGCCGACTCCTTAGGATTCGAAGGATAAGGACACAAGGATGGAAGTACAATGTCTTCATTGAGATGAAAAGCCGAAACGATTTTCAGAAGAAAGGAAGGCTGCGGACGCAGCACCACCTTATCCTTGTGGAAGATCAGATAAGGGGCCTTGCAGGACAAGGCTGCCAGCTCGGAAACCCATCTGACGTAAGCGCCACCAAAAAGACCACTTTTTGAGAAAGTGTCAACAAGGGAATTTCCCTAATGTTCTCAAACGGTGACTTCTGAAGCACAGAGAGGACCAGATTAAAGTCCCACGGAGGTAGTGGGGGACGGACCAGAGGAGCCACATGTCGAACCCCCTGCACAAACGTACTCACGAGAGAGTGAGCCGCCAGGGGTCGCTGAAAAAAAAAAGACAGCCAGGGAAGATATATGCCCCTTAATCGTACTTAAGGCAAGCATTTGGTCCACCCCACGCTGTAGAAACAGCAGGATTCTGGAGACCAAATAAGTACGCGAATGCCACTTCATTTCCTCACACATGGAAATGTAGGCCTTCCAAGGGCGATGGTAAATCTTCCTAGAGGACGGCTTCTGAGCACTTCTCATGGTAGAGATTACTGAATATGACAGGCTTAGTCCCTCAGAACCTGGTTCTCAATAGCCATGCCGTTAAAGCCAGTGACTGTAAAGCAGGATGGAGTATGGGACCTTGCGACAGCAGGTCCTCCCATAGTGGTAGGCGCCAGGGGACGTCTGCTACCAGACGTACCAAGGACGCTGAGGCCAATCTGGAGCGATCAGGATCATTGGAACCCCCCTCTGCCTCCACTCTGCGAAGCAGATGAGGAAGGAGCTTCATGGGAGGGAAGGCATAGACTAGCCGATACTGACCCCACGATGCCACTAACGCGTCCGTCGCGTCTTCTCATGGGTCCTTTGACCGGGCCACAAACCTAAATTCTTTCAGATTGAGTCGGGACACCAGGAGATCTTTGTCTGGCGTGCCGCATCTTTTGCAGAGGAGCTGGAACACATCCGGGTATAAGGACCACTCTCCTTGGTCCAGCATTTGGCGACTCAGTTAATCCGCCTGCCAGTTCTCCACACTCGGAATGTACACGGCCGACAGTGCCGGTACGCTCTTTTCTGCCCCCCTCAGGATGCAAGCGACCTCCGATGCTGCAGCTGAGCTTCTTGTTCCTCCTTGATGATTGACATATGCCACCGCCGTGGCGTTGTCCGACTGGATCCTGACTGGACGCCCTTGCAGCCACTGAGACCATGTGGAGAGGCACTGCCCGATCGCCCGGCGTTCCAGGACATTGATCGGCAGACGGGATTCCTCCAGGGTCCAGCGACCTTGCGTCGACTGAATACCCCAGACTCCCCCCCAACCGGTAAGGCTGGCGTCCGTCGTGATCACCATCCAGTGAACAGGAAGGAATGATTTTTCGGACAGAAGTGCTGGGGATGTCAGCCACCATACCAGGAAGGTCCTGACTAGGTGGCTTACCCGGATTTGATAATCCAGGGATGATGGGCATTTGTCCCATCTGGACAGAATTTCCTTCTTCAACACTCAAGTGTGATATTGAGCATATGGAACCACCTCGAAGGAGGCTACCATGAGGCCCAAGACTCGCATGCAAAAACAGATGACCATTTCTTGGATGTCAGCTGCCGCACCGCAGCCCGAAGGGTCTGCAATTTTTCCACAGGAAGGAACACCTTTGCCTCTGAGGAATCCAGAATCAACCCCAGATACACTAGGCGTTGAGTCGGCACCAAAACTGACTTTTGCGTGTTTAGCACCCAACCACAGTCTCGGAGAGTCTGACAGGTTATAGACATGCTCACCTCTAATTCTGAGCTTGAAGCGGCCCTCAGAAGAAGGTCGTTCAAGTAGCCCACGATACCGATGCCCCGCTGTCTTAGAAAGGCCAGAATCGGGGCGAACACCTTGGTGAACACCCTGGGTGCCGATGCCAGGCAAAACAGGAGGGCCACAAATTGATAGTGGTCCTCCCCGACTGCGAAGCATAGAAACCTCTGATGCCTGGAGCATAAGGGAACATGCAGGTATGTGTCCTTGATGTCCAAGGACGCCAGAAAGTCCCCTGGATGGAGAGCAGTGAGTACAGATCGAACAGACTCCATCCAAAATCTGCAATTGAGGGCCTTGAGATCCAGGATTGGACGAACCCCATCCTTCTTTGGCACTACGAACAGATTCAAGTAAAACCCTGAAATCGTTCCTGCACTGGGACAGGAAGGATCACCCCGCGTGCCAGCTGATCCTGGACCGCCCCATACAGGGCCTCCCGACGGGCCGGCTGAAGCTGGAGGTTGGAGGGAAAAAATCTGTTTGGCGGACAAGAGAGAAACTCTATCTTGTAGCCTGAGGAGATTACTTTGCAAACCTACCGGTCGGAGATCAGAGATGTCCACCGAGTCGCGAATTCGCGAAGACACCCCCCCCCCGAGAGATGGGTGGGGGCAGACCTTCTTGCGGACGTAGATTTGTTCACAGGCTTGTTGGGCTTGTGAAACCAAGGACGATTTTGTCCCTGAGCAGGCACTTTAATGGCTTGGGTGTAGTAAAGGAGGGCCCTTGGCGTGGCTCCTTACCCTTTTTGGATTGCGGAAGCAACATGCTCTTACCTCCTGTGGCATCTTTAATGATGTCATCCAGAGAGGCCCCAAAAAGCCTGTCGCCCTTAAAGGACAGATCCAGCAGGGCCTTCTTGGAAGATTGGTCCGCAGACCAGCACTTTAGCCAGATCGGGCGGCGTAATGCCACCGCATAAACCGAGGCCCTGGACAGCAAGGGGATAGTATCCATGTTTGACTCGCAGACAAACTTAAGGCCCTGTACCAACTGGTCGGTCAAAGCTACCTCATTCGGAGGAGCCTCCTGCGCCTTTAACCCCTGCAGTAGCATCTTTGCCCACTCAGTAAGTGTCTGAGACACCAAAGCCCCAGCCAATGCTAGACGCACCGCTGAGCCCACCAATGTGTATATGTAGTGAGCGAGTGCCTCAGCCTTCTTGTCCACAGGGTCCTTGAAGACAGGAGCCTCTTCCACTGGGATTGTGGTAACTTTGCTAAGTTTGGACACAGGGGGGTCCACTACCGGAGGAGAGGACCATTTTTTCAGGAAACTCTCCTCAAAGGGGTACCAGACCGAAAAAAATTTGGGGCTGCAAAAACCTTCAGTGGGTTTTCCCACTCCTTGTATAAAAGCTTATCAAGATAAGACACACAAGGAAACACCTTAGCAGTGCGGGCCGGCTTACGGAACCCAAAGCGGACCGCCGTCTCTGCTGTTTCTGCAGCATTTTCCAATTTCACCGCACTGCGGTGATAAGGTCAGATACCAAAGCCTTTTCGCATGCTGACATGGACCTGGAGTTATTCTCACTGTCCGACCGGTCATGGTCCGCAGTTTCCGGGTTATGAGCCACAGCCGGGCCTGGTTCTGCATCAGAATTATCCCCAGAAGATGGCGGGGGAAGGGGCGTTTCCTACTCCCAATGTTCCCACGCGCCGCTTCCACCTTGCCAACAAAAGCCTCCAGGATTGCCAAAATAGCGTCCACAGATACATCAGGGGCACCAGCTGCTAACTCAGGTATTTCAGGGGAAAAACGTCTGCTTCAGACGCCATGTTGACCCACGCACCTGACACCCACAGGGACTCCAAGCAAGGTATCAATAGGCCACCCTCCTAGCTGCTACAGAGATGCAGGGTCTCCCAGAGGACTCACCACCCTTAGAATGGTACCGCTATTTCTGCCGTCTGCTACCGCCTGAGATGCTCTCCCACCGCTGCCTGTGTCAGTCTGATCGTCATCAGCATGTCTCTGTATACTTTCGCGCTGGGGATTGCACCCTAGAGGCCGAAGACTTCCACAAAATGGCCGCTGAGCGCCCGTGCTGAAGAACAGTGTGGACCATAAGAAAATGGCCGCCGAGCAGTCGACAGAGGCCAAAGCGGGCGCGGACCACGAGAAAATGGGCGCCAAGCGGCGGTAGATTCATACAGGCGCGAACCGCAAGAAAATGGCCGCCGAACAGTCGACAGAGGCCAAACAGGCGTGGACCACAAAAAAATGTCCGCCGACAGCATGGAGGGAGAAAACACACAGGTAAGCAGCACATTAACATTCTTAATGACAGCCTATATCACAGTCCCGCTCCAGATGGAGCCCCCCAGGTAACCCCCAGCACCCAGCCTTTAGCTTGCAGAGCCCAGGGAGGAGGGAAGGCAGGGAGAGAGGAAAGAAAGGGCAAAAACCACTTACTTGATCTCTCCAGGAACGTCCAGCCAAGTCTTCCTGCCGAAGCAGGGGAGCTGCTTACCTTTCCTGCGTGGATTATACTGGAAGACATTCCGGACAGACCATCATCTGTGCACGGGGGAGACTGTCGGCCCGGCATGCTGTGATTGTGCCATAAAGACCGATCATATGCATGTCCTGGAGCGCGAAGCTCATCGGCCACCCGTGGAGCGACGGGCATATCGTGGAAAACCCAGCGCTTTGCTAGGGTCGGTACACGCTCAATGGCCGAAACTGGGGAGACTACAAGGATCTGGGATCCATCCTGTCACCCAGTCGGCAGTTGATCAAAGGTCGCAGGAACAAAACCGTAGAAACGTAAAAAAAAAAAAAAAACCCGGACCAATGGACCCGAAGGGAGCCATGTCCTTCTCCTATGCTAGGCAGAAAAAAACTGATTTGCGAGGTGCAGAGAGAGGGGTTATACCCAGAGGGTCTGCCCCCTGGGCGGTACTGTATAAGGTGTGATGTGTTAACACTTTCTACAAGTTTTCTGCCTAGTCACTCCTAAATGAAGGATAATACCCACTTGTCAATAGGAAGCTTTGTCCGTCCATGAACGAAAGAGTAAATATTGTAACATAATTTTAACTTTAGCAGTGTCTTAATATTTGGAAAACAAAATAATAAAAAAAAACTATATAAAGTTTAGGACTGTAGGGGGAAAAAATACATTTATTAAACAGGCAGGAAATAGCCCAAGGGGAAACTGAATACTTTTCTTGCTATTATACAAATGGCTAAAAATAACAAAAATACAATTTAGCACATGTATATTATTTTGCATTTCAGAAGACAAAACAAGTACAGTCTTATTAAAACAAAGTAAATCCAGTGATATTTATATAAAGTTTAAAAAGTGTAAAATAGAGAGAGAAAAATTGGAATGACAGAACAGAGGCCTAGAGCATCTTTATGAAGTCAAAAATAAGCTACCTACATTAATTAAATGCTAATACCACAGAGCTAGGAGATTGCACATCTATGTGTGCCTGTTTCATATGCATATCCCAGACACATAGCAATAGAATTCTATGAGCCCCCAAAGACACTGTTGCAGAGCAGACTCACAAGCCAGCTCAATTAAGTGCATCATTATCATTAAAACAATATCTTAATTTTAATTATATTCAGTTAAATAGAGCCACCACATGCAGAAGGTCCCGGGGTCTCTGATACCTTGAGGGGATATGATGACCCTTTCGTGCTCTCACCCTAGAGAATAGCATCTCTGTCACTGCATAAAATATACACTGTTATGCCTGCAGATTCTATGTATTAAAATGTAAATGGGGAGATGCACTGTCAACTTTTATTATGGAAGGTTGTCACCTTCCCAGAAGAGACTACTAAAATCCACAATGGATTGTGCCCCCCCCTTAACCAATATCATCTATTAAAATAAATTGGAAATTTTAAAGAGACTTTGAGAATGTTAATAATATAATTAAGCATGCTATGTCAGAGCAGCCAAATACTATTTAAGTGAAATGTTCACATAAAGAATAGGACTACATTAAGCATCTTTTGTAAAATAGTACATGTAATAGCTAAAATTGGAGATAAAAATCACATTTAACACATGGAATGATGCTAAAGAATGTCAGAATAATGGTCATTTTTAATTAAAATACACTGGTTGGCTGCCTGTCATTGCCTCTAGTACTGCATTCTATCTGTTAAAATCGCAGTAGCTGTGTTCTTAAAGATGTTGTTGGGAGATCAAGTGTGAAGTTTGCTTTGTATCACTTTTGTTTTTTGAACATTATATTAAAAATTTCAGTTTGGAGGGGGCGTGGCTAGCCGGCTAAGTGGATGGCTGCAAATTGAAATAGCTCCTCTTTACATCCAGCTGCCGGAGACATTTACAGCAACAAGAAGCCTTGGATCGAGATGCCACAGTGTCTCAGAGCTGTGGGCACACCACTTGACCACCAGGAAAAGAGAAGACCGGGCCAAACCCCCAGCCGGGCCATTACACAAACTAAAATTACTCCGGCGGCCCTGCAAGCTCAGCAGGAGGGGCACAGCTTAGCACCTCGGCATCATCTGGTACACAGCAATTGATTGGGGAAAAAATGAATTGGGTGCCTGGATCAACTGTTAAGTTATTATAATAAAATTATAAATTCAAGCAAATAAAATGTATCAATCTTTCATCTAGATGGATAACCAAAAGACGCAGTTCTAGCGACCCTAAAATCACATATAACAAAAAAGAGAGAATAAAGTTCTCCCAAGAGGGCCAACAATAGGACACTATGATTGATTTAATGATTTATTAAGTAGAAAAAACACACGTAACAATTAAATGAAAAAAGAGACTGATTATGTACCCTACAGATAAGTTTAAAAAGACAATGTTGTCATGTATTAAAAAGGGGGGGTTGCAGCTGCGCATAAATCACACACTCAATCCCCACATTCATGCAATTACACTGATCAACAAATAGCTCCAGTGAGTTCAGAAATATGTATGAAGCTCAATCCTTAATTAGCAGAAGGGTAAATATTATTGCAGTTTCAATACAACTCCTGGTTACCATTTGGGAATAATGGATCAGGTGGCTCATCTGAATGTAGGTGGTGTTGAGCGAGTTGGTTAGTTCATTTCCGTCCTAGAGTCATATATAGGGTGTTAAATTGTAATCCACAGAGGGATTATTATAAGTCCCTTATTATAGATTGATATCTGGACAGATTCCACCTGTTAAAGCAAAGAGGGTGGGTTCACTGATACTTGGATACTCAGAGAACGGACTTAGCATAGAGTCACTCAATACACTGATAGCGCGGATACATCTCCATGAAGTGTAAGATGGAGAGGCAACATAAGGACAACAACACCACAGCTGTTTAGTAGTTTGTAAGACCACTTTCACACTGAGGCGCTTTTCAGGCGCTTTCACGCAAAAAAAAGCGCCTGAAAACTTATTTCCATTAAAATCAATAAATGCTTTTACACTGGGGCAGTGCGCTGAAAAAACGCCCCCTCCATTGAAATGAATTTAAAGCGCTTCAAAAGCGCCTGAAAAGCGCTTCAAAAGCGCTCAGTGTTTTACTGGCAGTTTTTCAAGTGCCTCCGTGTGAAAGTGGCCTGTATGTGAAGAGCCGTTCTTGCAAGCTAACATTTCAGACGATAAGAATAAAGCCGCCGTTCAACCACCATCTCAGTGCTTCACTCGTGCAGCGAGCAAACGATCCCCCGTTCGACGTGCTGACGTCACGCTGACGCGTTTTACTAGCCAATCACTGCTAGTGTTCTCAGCAATTGATCAGGGCACAGGAAGGGAAACTACTCTCACCCACCTTCATCATCCTCCAGCCCAGTGAAGAAAAAAAACCAGGAGTGATCCACCAGTTGGTAATCTGGAGGTAAGCAGCTCGAACTCTTCTCTAGAGGATACAAGGGAGTTGCAGGACTACATCTCAGAATTCCCCACAGCAGACCAGCCAGTCCTTGATACTGCACTAAAGGACATGCTAGTGTCTCTGCGCTCAACCTTACACACAGACATGATAGCACTAGTCCAACAATTTAAGTCTGAATTCTCAGGAGTCAATAAAAGTTACCCATATTGAGTAAAAAATTGGGGAATTTGCATCCACATTTAATGATCTAGTGCAGTGATATGCAATTAGGGGACCTCGAGCTGTTGCAAAACTACAAGTCCCATCATGCCTCTGCCTCGGGGTGTCATGCTTGTGGCTGTCGGAGTCTTGCTATGCCTCATGGGACTTGTAGTTCTGCAACAGCTGGAGGTCCGATAATTGCATATCCCTGATCTAGTGGGAACAAAAAGAGATGACGAGATCTGGTGGATGAAAACTAAATTTTCAGACCTGGAGGATAGATTGCAATGTAATAACATCAACATTTGGGGATATCCAGAGTTGGTTAAACCTCCAGATCTGAACAAATACTTCACAAATCTATTAAGAGATGCGCTCCCAGAGGCACCATTAGAAGACCCAATCATAGACTGTATACACAGGCTACCTAGACCTAAACCTATTCTTACTCACCTACCAAGATATACCTGTAACGGGAGGGCCCGTGGAACCCAGAAGCTCTTAGAAAGTATGAGCCAGAAAATAATGGACATTCAGAATACGTCTTGGATTGCTTTAAAATGGGTCTGTAATGTTTATCCACAATATCTCCTAGGATATGTACCATATTAGAAGGGTGACTCATTCTAGTGTGGCTGCCATGCATCTAATTGTGGCTTGTGCTAATTAACCCTGTAATTGTGTGAAGGTGTATTTATGATAATGTGTATTGTAAGTTAGCAGACAGCCAGTCTGGGAAACGTAAAGGTCATGCATACGAGTCATTTAAGCTGTAAAGGGATTAGTTAATGAACTCACCTGTTGTCTGCTAAGGGATGTTTTGACACTCAGAATAATGTGTATTGGGGGCTCGTTATGTAACCATTGTGTGATGTTGTGGGTAGAGTTGGGTCATTGTTCATTAGGTTAATGCAGTATACTTTTGTGGTATATAAGAGCCTGTTTTCTCAATAAAGATTGTCAGACCTGCTGTAAACCTCAAGACAGAGCATTTGTCTCATTATTGAGGGAGAATTATTCTTATGGATCTGGTTTGTCTCACTGGAGTGTCGGTAGCTGCTGTGTGTTCGGAAAGGGAATATCCTTAAACGGCGGTAACCCCTGCCATTAATTACAATATAGTTGTGAGAATCCATTTTTA
The DNA here is from genome assembly GCA_029206835.1 of Rana muscosa. Lineage (NCBI taxonomy): Eukaryota > Metazoa > Chordata > Amphibia > Anura > Ranidae > Rana > Rana muscosa. The sequence continues at coordinate 101,269,917 of CM055123.1, read as the reverse complement.
TCATACAAAAAGAACAGCTTATGAGGGCCACAAGAAATCGAGATAATCTACCGCAGAGTTTACAGGATCTGTCATTCTTTGCTGATTTATCAGCTTTCACTCTACAGTAATGCAGACAACTTGCAACCATTACAAAGCCGCTACATAATTATTATCACCTACCACTGGTTACACCCTGCCAAATTGCTTATAATAAGAGATGACGCCACCTATGTAGTTACCACTGTGAAAGAGGGATTACGCCTATTGCAGGATTGGAACATACTAGAACCCCAAGGTCCAACAGAAGAAGGTCCCCCTCATTCTCCTCCATCTACACGTGATCAGTCTGATGCTGAGGGGGGTTGATCCATGTGCTTTCATTCACTATAGTGTGAATTACCATTTCTCTGGTGGCCCAGGAGAATGCCACACTGCTTAAACTTATTTGACCCCACTAGTTTGAGCGGGTTTATTTCCACACAGATTCTATTATAGAATCGTCTGTTTTTACCTTTTGTTCATTTATTGAAGTTATATCCGGTATTCCATTTGCAGATCTTTGCCATCCAGAAGCTCATCTGATCGCTCTTAAAGCTTGTGTTAACCCAAAAAAATAACATAAAGATCCTGTTCCCTTAAAGCATGTTATACAGCACAGTGCTTGTGCTGTGTCATTTGTTGTGTCACCCTCATCTGTAAACTGACCACAATAATCATGGCTGCTGAGCTCTGACACTGTGGTTGGTTTGCGTGATTCCGTCAGCCACATCCTGCTGTCTGTCTGTGTCCTTCCCCCTCCTCCCCACTCCCCTCCTTGCCTGTCTCTGCTCGTACCAGTGCCCCCCCCCCCCACTCCTGCTGCTCTCATATCAACTATTAAATGCTCCCATCCTCTCTGCACCATTATAATAATTGTACCTGTGCCTGTGTTCTGCAAAAAATCTGCACAATTCTACCTATATGAGGCTCCCGGCGGTCAGCTAATTGTCGGCGCTGTCTCTATCCTCTCTCTCCCCCTCCTCCCAGGTTAACATCAGCGGGTGGGCTCGGCCCCGCCCACTGCAGCTGTGAGCAGAGAGAGAAGAAAGGAGAGGAATCAGCTGAGCGCCTGGAGCCGCGCTCATATTAGGTACAATCAGGCAGGTTTTTTTTTCAGAACACAGGGACAATTATTATAATGGTGCAGAGAGGATGGGAGCATTTAATAAAAGTGGGTTAACAACCACTTTAAGATTTATCCTGAAAAATCTGTCACCCATCTACTGAAGCTCTATCATCTAAAACCCAAGGCATCCATCTACCAGGTAACTCATCTTTGCTGCCTTTTTCTTTCTTCACATTATAAATCAACAACATAACCTGCTCTACAATCTACATCTGTAGAACCATGGCCTTCAAAATTTGTTCATTGAATGTGAAAAAGGCTTGAACAGCCCACACAAGAGGCAAATGGCTGGGCAAAAAGCCTGTAGTCTCAAATAAGACATTATATGCTACCAAGAGACACAGTTTGATTCTCAAACCATCCAACATCGCCAATTTCCTGACGTATTTCTAGCAAATGTACCCTCAAAAAAAAAAAAGAAACGAGGAGTAACGATAGCAATTAAAGACTCTATCCAATTTACTCAACTGGAGGTTCACACAGACATTTCTGGCAGATTTATAATCCTAGTCTGTGAACTAAACAAGGTTACGTATACAATATTCAACTTATACCTTCCTAATAACAAACAAATATCCTTTCTAAACCAAATCTGGGAAAAAGTCTTCTTACTTCGTAAAGGGCATCTAGTCTTTTGTGGAGACTTGCAACGCTATTCCGAACACTGATCTGGAACTTTCTAGTGACACACGTCATAGGAAACGTAAGACAACACTGGCTCTATTTATTTCTTCGTCTGACCTATTTGACATTTGGGGGTGTCTGCATTCAACAGAACGGGATTTTACATTATTTTCTAATGCTCATGCTCACCATACGTACTCATGTATAGACTTATTCTTAGTGGACATATTTCTGCTACAAAAGATTACCAAATTGGATATTCACTGCATCACATGATCTAACCACTCTCCAGTTTCCATAACTGTGGGGGAAATTCGTACCGAAACAAGGGTGAATAGATGGTGCAATGATATTTATACATTGTCCCAACCAGAAAATAAGAAAAATTCTGACAAAGCTTAAAAAATTATTTGATATTAATGCCCCATCGGTCGAAGATCCCTTCACACTATGGAACTCCCATAAGGTGTATATAAGAGATTTACTTAAACTAAACTAACTGCTAAAATTAAACGGCAATGGACAAATCGGTTTAATGAAAAGTCTACGTCACAAACTATCCACAAGCAACTTTTTCATGCTAGACAGGACCTACAGTCCCTCTTACTGTCCCCAACATGATAAATCTATCCGGTCACTAAAACCTCAATCCTTTTGGTATGGTAATCTTTTCGCTAACCTGCTAAAAGAAAAAACTAGTAAACAAAAGCTGATGCTTTCAGTGAATACTATAAATCACTTCACAATTTTAAGAATGACACAGATACTCCTCAACCCTCAGAAGAAATTTCAGAATTTTTAACGTCATTCTCCTTGCCTACACTCCCTCAGACAGATTTATCCCAACTAAATCAACCATTTACGGTTCCAGAAACAGAGAAATTGATCAAAAGTCTGCCTAAAAACAAATTTCCAGGACCCGATGGTTACACAGAGTATTACCAACTCTTTGGATCTATACCATCTCCACATATGCTATAGGTCTTTAATACAGCTATGTCCAAAGCCAATTTTCCTCCTGAAATGTTAAATGGCTATTATAATTAGAATTTTAGACCAACATTTTTGCTAAATGTAGATGTGAAGGTATATGCCAAATTGATAGCTAATAGTTTGGTTGAAATTCTGCCAAGCCTGATTAAACAGGACCAGGTGGGATTCGTATCTGGTCACCAAGCTCCAGATGCAACTAGGAGGATGGTCAATCTCCTGAACATAATGGAAAAGTCCAAATAGCCTCCTCAGCTCCTTGCGTTGGGTGCAGAGAAGGCCTTTGACAGAGTACATTGGGGTTATCTTTACATAGTTCTGGAAAAGTTTGGAATGAGGGGACCAATACAATCTGCTATCTCAGCCCTGTATTCTTCTCCTTTGGCCTACGTCTATACGAAAGGCATGTTCTCCAAAAACTTTAAAATATCAAACGGGACAAGGCAAGGTTGTCCCTTGTCCCCATTGATCTTTGCCCTAATCATGGGGCCCTTAGCAGAAAAAAATCTAAAAAAAATATATACTTATATATGGAGGTATTTCCTCACACAACTCCCAACATGTCATTTCTCAAAAAAATAAATAAAAATAGCCTATAAAGATGGAAACGTAGCTAAATAGGAGCTTAACTGGTCCCTATGGAAAACTTGATCAGTTAAATACAGATTGGTTGTTTTGTTTGTTCTATTGTAATGTGCAAGATGTAAATTTCATGTTATAAATTAAAACCTATAAATGCAGATGATAAATCTTCCTTAATGTTATATACACTTGATACATGCCAACATTCAATAGCATTGTACAATATATACAAATGTTTTCATTATATGTTTAAAGCCAAATGAAAACGACTTGAAAGAAAAATTCCAGTTTTGCAGGAAAGTTTTTTTTCTGTGAACATCGCATGCCAGTTAATTGTTTCAGATGATCATAATTAATGCCCGCCTCCAGCTTACTACTTTTTTTTTTTTTTATATAAACCAGAAGGCACATGACTCACTGCTCTCCAATCCAGCACCGGTCCTCTTCCAGTCACAACCTGTGACATTCAAACCACTTCCTCTGCACCCAGGGCATTGATGATCAGTCCCCTAGGGATGCATCAAGTCACCTTAGGCTCACAGGAGAATGCTGCAGGGAGCAGCACCACTTCATTATGTGGCACCATTTTCTGCAGCACCCAGGACCAGTCATGCTTACCCTTAACCCAGGTGGTCAGACACTATAGATGGCTACTATGTTCTTCCCTTCTAGCAGCCCTCTTTCCCGTAAGGCAAGCAGGCCTACCGGTACTCGGTTGCCCCCAGGACTTATACACAATGCTATAGTGCCTGGCTACCATGGCAGGTGGGAAAGCAAACAGGTACTTGCAGTTGGCAGACAGGCAGAATTATTCAATGACTGTCTGGGTAAAAGGCAGGCAGAGTTCAGAGAATAGTGGATATCTGATCCAAGGTCATACACAGGTAAATCCAAGCAGCAGAGCAGACAAATCGGTAGCTTGGAAAATGCTCTGCAAATGCAATATCACTAGCATGAGACTGCAGGCTTGGCTAGCTGGCTATATCAGGTTTGGTCTCCACTCAAAGTCTGGCCACAATCAATTATCTTGCAGGTAGATAGACAGACAAGGGAGAATGCCACAGCCAATACAAGGATGCTGGAACCAGCAGCTATGCAGGAGTAGTGTACATGCTCCTGACAGGACCAAGTCATTGCTTAAGAAAGAGAACCTGTGACATCTTGTAACCAGACAAAAAAACTGCAGGATTTAAAGTATATAAATGATCATTCTTAAAAAAAAAAAAAGAAAAAAAAAAAAGAAGATGTTGGCTTCAGGGAGAAGGGGGAGAAGGGGAGTGTAGGAATATATAAAAGGGTACAGTTAGGAGACACTGATGTAGTGACAACAGGGAAGTTGTTAATTAAGCAGAAACGTCTTCATTTAAATGTACTTGCACATGATTTGCATGTGTGCAGTAAGTTCACTGCATATTACAAAATTACAGAGGCAAAATACTAATAGAGGCCAGGAGGACAATGTAACCATTGCTCCAAAAATAAATTAATTATTAATACTTGTGATATTAGATATAGGTAAGAGAGAGCAGAACAAACTGGGCTAGAAACCCGCGGACATCCACTTGGAAGAAAACCATCTGGCCTTCAGGAAGAAGCTTAAGACCCATCTCTTCTGAAGACACAGGCGGACACTGGCTGCAAAAGCGCCTTGAGGCGATTTAGTTTGCGTTTGTAGCGCTATACAAGTTACTCATTCATTCATTCAAAAGACTGACAGGAAAATTATACAGGAAAAATACACATATAAATTAGATGGATGAAGATGTAGCATAGTGATTAAACCAAAAGCATACAATTGCAAAAGTCCTTGCACGCAGATGGGTCCTACATGCTGAACTATCTTGCCTTCCTATCTCCCAATTGGTTTTTCAAAAGTAGGTACCTTCAGTACGAAGTACTGGAAAAGTAAGAAAGTCAAAATTTGCATATCAAAGATCCCTGAGTTTGAGGGGTACTTACTGTGCAGACACCAGAGATAGGCTGTATTGCATCTGAGGTGCCACTTTAGCTAGCTTATTAAAAGAAAAGGGTTGTATTAAAACATTACATTAATAACTCGAAATATAAGCTACCTGGAAATTTACTGCAGTGAATGAGTCAGTGAATACAGTGAGAATAAAAGATTTTTCTATAAGGTAAGTGCAATAAAAACCAAAAGAAGTACTATAGGAATCTGAAGGTCAGCTAAGCACATCCGAGTATTAAAATAGTACTGTTTGCTGTAGCAACAGTGCAAGAGACCAGCAAACACATTGGAACAAATTGGAAAGCAATAAAACTCTATTATAGCAAATCAAGTGCCAGTCAACCTGACAGCAATTAGCATGAAACGAAAAGGAAAGAACTTAATAAGGACTGTTGAGTCAACTTTGGGAATTAGCTTTTCATGTGTAGAACCACTATTAGTATCGCTTAGAAACACTTGATAGGCAGGAAAACGGTCTTGCTGAAGTGCATACAAGACAGCAGACAGTTTCAAATAATGCTGTCACATCACAAATAGTTATATTATTTTAAATATTTCCCAGCGCAGCTACCCAACATCATCAATCACCTGCCTGCAGAGGTAGCCAACACTAAAAAGTAAATCACTCATTTCTATAAGAAAAAAGTGTAGCGCTCCACTAATTAAATCAAAACAAGAATATACAGTATATGCACCAAAAAAATACTAATAAATCTCTCAACTAAAAACATTTACATGAAATAAATCATTTGTGAACCAAAATTGGTGAAAAAAACACTTTAAATAGCCCCCACTCAAAAGTGTCACAAACTTATGTGCCGCAATAATATGTGATTATGAACTCTTAAAAGTTCATAGTGTTCACAGAATTCAAAGCATTCATTAATATTCATCCAAAGTGCTCAGTGTCATCCTGTGATCATCACACATGCAAAAAATGCGCCCACTGTCAGGATTTGACCCCTCTCTATATAGAAGATCAAGAAACATTTACCATCTTATAGATATAGCCAGGACCTGCGTCACTCTCTCCTTGTGAAATGCCAGCCAATGCACAAAATTCTCCTTTTAGGGAGACATCTCCTTGCTTGATAATGTAGCTTTCACCACTTACAGCAATTCCTATCATTGCTCGGGCACAGGCTGAACGCCAGTTTAGTACAGGGCCCCCATCAAATCCAAACCAAAGATTCCCTTCCTTCCCTTCTTAAACATCTGCAATTCTGCAGAGAAGAGAAGACTGAAGCCTAGTACACACGGCCGGGATTCTCGTCAGGAAAAAACCTGTCGGTTTTCCTGACGAGATTCCTGGCAAGCTTTCTTGCCGGCCGAGTGTACACACGTACGATTCAAAAGAACCGCCATTCTTTTGAATGGCACAAACGCGGTGACGTCATCGACTACGACGAGCATCCGCTCGTCACATTCAATGCAGTCGCCGCTATCTTGCTTCACCCTACCTATGCCTTGGAAGCTACCGCGCATGCGTCTAAGTCATTTCGAGCATGCGCGGGTTTCCATGGAGGCAAGTATACACACACTCGGGTTTCTCGTCGGGAAACAGGCCGACAAGAATCCCGAGGAGAAAATAGAGAGCAGGATCTCTATTTTCTCAAAGCCTCGTACACACGCACGGTTTTCTCGGCAAGAAAGCTCTCCCAGCAGTTTTGTTGCCGAGGCTTAAGGCCCGGTTCACATATGTGCGGCTGCGGTTTCCAGCCTGGACTCCGGTGCGCTCCTGTTCACCGGTTCAAGTCCGAATTTTTGCCTGAATTCGCACCTGAACTAGACCCAAAAACGCACAGGACCCTTTTGTAATTTGCAAAGCAGCTGCCTTGGACATGTCTGAACCGGTGCCTTTGAGAGCTGGTCATACTCGCATGTCATACGAATTGGATGCGGTGAAAACTGCATCCAATTCCCACATATGTGAACCTTTAACCGCTTAAGGACCACCTCACGCCGATATATGTCGGCAGAATGGCACGGCTGGGCACAAGCACGTACCCGGTCCTGAGCTCCGTGACCGTGCCCGCGGGAGCTGATCACCACCGGTGTCCCGCGATCGGGTCACAGAGCTGAAGAACGGGGAGAGGTATGTGTAAACAAACCTATCCAAGTGCTTCCTAGTGTGAGTGTCACTGATCGTTTGTTACCTGTTATAGGGATGTCACGCGCCAAGCCACGCCCCCACACAGTAGTAATCACTCCCTAGGAAACACTTAACCCCTTCAGCGCCCCCCTACAGGTTAACCCCTTCACTGCCAGTGTCATTTTCACAGTAATCAGTGCACGGTCCCAAAATGGTGTCAAAAGTGTCCGATGTGTCCACCATAATGTCGTAGTCATGATAAAAATCGCTGATCGCCGCCATTACTAGTAAAAAAAAAAATATTAATAAAATTGCCATAAAACAGACCCCTATTTTGTAGACGCTATAACTTTTGCGCAAACCAATCAATAAACGCTTATTGCGATTTTGTTTACCAAAAATATGTAGAAGAATACGTATCGGCCTAAACTGAGGGAAAAAATAATTTCTTATATATTTTTGGGGGATATTTATTATAGCAAAAAGTAAAAAATATTGCATTTTTTTCAAAATTGTCGCTCTATTTTTGTTTATAGCGCAAGAAATAAAAACCGCAGAGGTGATCAAATATGACCAAAAGAAAGCTCTATTTGTGGGAAAAAAAGGACGTCAATTTTGTTTGGGAGCCACGTCGCACGACCGCGCAATTGTCAGTTAAAGCGACACAGTACCAAATCTCAAAAAGGGGCCTGGTCCTTTAGCTGCAAAATGGTCCTGGGGCTATAGTGGTTAAAATCACGTATCTCCACTCAGAGCTGATTTTCTGGAGTCCCGTACTCTGCCTATGTGTGATCCCTGTGTCACTTTCTCCTACATTTTCACGGTGGCAGGGTGTCCGGATCTGAACACAGGGCTTCTGCTGAGTCTGGCAGTAGCTCTTCTTGCTGAGCCACCTGAGAGGATGAGAGTACCAGCTGAGTCTACAGGGGGTGACCAGGCACATGTTGCCCTTGCTGTTGTTTTGGCCTGCGACTGCATGGGCAAAATAGTAGGCTCCAAATGACAACAGTTGATAGAATTGTCATAACCCCAGAGATCTTGAATGAAGAAGGTGAGACCTAAAGTGGTAACAGGAAAGACTTCTTTAAAGAGAAAACAGAGTGACTGATAGTGAAACTGTCTACCATGAAGTGGAAGTTATAGTGGGGAGACAAAGGTTAAAAGTGAATCTTAAAATGTTATGTTATATGATAAAAAGCCCTCTGTGTGTACACCTGAGACATTAAAGCAGAATTCTAAAATATATGCATGATAGGGATGACCACTGAAGAAAGTGTGCCATTTACCCTAGTAATGGTTCAGTTGAAACAGTCATGTCCCTAGAAGCCTCCAAGAGGCCAGGATTACCAAAGCCAGAGGTTTTTCAGGTGAACCTTGGTGCTGCCTTGGTTGGCGAGAATGTTCGCTCAAAGACTGAAGATGGTAAATTGTTAGATGTAGTGTATACGGAAGAGAACCTGGTACAAAAGTTAATCTCACTTGAAGGACTTTTTGGAACATTTAATGTTTCAAAGTATCAAGTACAGCCAACGTGTTTTGGGGGGGGGGGGAATTATTTAGGGCTTGAGCAGTCAATCTCATCCAGCTAACAAATCTAGCCTATAGAGAAGAAAACATCATGTTTATTTTAAACTATATCCATGGTGTTTATTACAAAAATAAATAAATTTAAAAAAATCACAATAATTGCAGATTAGTGTACAAATACAAAAAATTAAAGGCTAAGTTCACCTTTGGAACATGTTAAATGTTTCACTTTCATTTAGGTATTTATGTTCCAGTTCCTGTCACCTCTCCCACTGCCCCCCCCCCCCTCCTGTGACAGTGGGTGGGGGTTTCCCTCCTTGCACCTACTGTCACTTCTTGAAAAAAATGCAACTGGGTGGGGCTTCGCCTACACACCTGTGTCACTCATTTACAGGTTTCTGTGAATGATTACACTACAAGAACCGCCTGCCACCACGGCAAATAAAACTGTAGTTTCAATTGGCTGTGGGGGCATTGATGAGCACTCTCGTAGTCCATTAAAATGTCCTCTGGCTTACAGAAAGCTTGTATAGAGGTATAGGTTGAAAGAAGTAGGACAAGTCTGCAGGAGCCCACATTGCACCCCTAGTCTACTGATTGTGGGTGTAATGCTTTCCAGCCTCCTATGTATTTTTATAAAGATGAGCTTATCCTTTAATGAAGCCAGGTTTCCAAAAATTTAAAATTTAGCAGCTACAAATACTGTAGCTGCTACATTTTCCTAGACATTCACCTGTCCATGGATCCAGTGCCATCCTCACACGGCCCAATTCTTCATCTGCCTTCAGGACCTGGCACTGGCAGGTTAACTGTGGGAAGCCAGCTGTAATTTCTTGTGGTCTCACAGCCAGGTCCTCACTATTCATGCGCTAGCCACGCTGTGCCCTATATATGGCAGGGGGGGGGAGAGGAGGAGGGAGATCTCAGAACTTCCCCTTTTGGGTGAAGTTCCGCTTTAAGTGAGCTAAGGAATTCGTTTCAAACATGGAAAAAAATATCTTCAAGTTAATGTGCCCCACCCATAATCAATAGACTACAGTCTAGCTCTGGTTGTTCCATTAGACAGAAATGTTGCAAATATTTTGTTTGAAGCGTAGTGTTGGGCTTTCAAGAAAAACTAAAGGAGTAGAAAAGCTTAGCCATTACAAAAATGTACAAATACTAATGTTTTTTTTCACAAATCCTTTAAGATGGTCTTAAAAATAATTAAATATTTATGTAGCGCACTCACCTTTCTCCCACCCTGCATTTAACTTGGCTCCTCACAGGAAGAAGAAAGACACACCGCACCACAAGCCCGTACCCTCCTGTGTAAAGAGGTTGAGCGGTGTTGTTGTTGGGTCTTGTCCACAGCCAGAGCCAAAATCCTCCTGAGAATGATTCTCACCTCTACCGTGGGTAGAGGCAAGTCCTTGACTTCCCCATTAACATGAATGTCCACACCAGCTGAAACTCCAACTCAAGGTTTTATTCTCACTTGGCAATAAACAGTCTCTTGGATAGGAAAAAGACAGGTTGGAGCAAGGAAACAGGACAGCCCAAGGTGTGGAGGAGGTCCAGGCACAAACGTAGACTCTTTACTGTTCAGATTCTCAAACAGTTTTTCAGACGCACGGTCTCTGCCACAGATCATGAGGTTGGTCTCTGCCACAGACCTGGTGGATATGGCCCCTGCCAACGGACCTGGTGAAGTTGGAATCTCCCTCTTAGAACATGGCCCCTATCAAGGAGAAGATGTCCCCCTAGAGAGTCAACAGACCCTTCCTTCACCGTGACTCCCGCATCGGGCCTTCGGAATGATCCTCCCTTCTCTGAAAGTGCGGGTCCCCTCGCAAGGCGGCACCCTGGACTCCTCAATCCTTAGCGGGCCCCAGCCGAAGGTGCTGGGCCCCGGGCTTTTTCCGCAACCCCTGGGTCTTCATACCCAGGGGATCAGGACGGCAGGGTAGTACCTCATCCCAGGCCAAAGGTGCCTGAGATGGAACAGAAACACAGCCTCCGGGCCTAGGGCACCCGGAGATGAACCTCACTCACTCCCAGGCTGAAGGTGCCTGGGCGTGGACCCCGATCAGGAGATGTCTGCCCCTTTTATCTCCTTTTCCGGCATGCACAGCAGGTTCCCTGCCCCACTGCACAACCGCCGAGAGGGGACACAAAAGGCACAGCACTACGCTCGTGGTTCAACCCCGGCCCAGAATGGCAGCGCCACCCACAGGCCACAGGGAACTCATCACCAGCATTATCCCCTGAGGACAAAAATGGTCCATAACCCCTAACAAATGAAGGTGTCTGAGCCTAATTACCACTCAGAGACTCCCCCTAAATTGACCACCCCGCTACATTTAAAATCGAAAAAAACATTAACACATACACAGCTATACTTACCTTATTGCTCATTCCCCAGCAGCTGGTGCTGTCTCACTCTGGGATGCAGGCAGGCCCTACTATATCCAATGCCAATTCTACATTGTACATTATGAATTGGTTTAGGGGGATTGGTTTTACAGTGCAGAGGAAGTCTGTAAAAGTAAGACATGAGGCAACTATGCTAATTCTTCAACTCACAGAGAAAACAAAAACTGCTGAGGTATGTTTTTCAACTTTAAAAATAAAATGAAAAGAATACCTTAAACATGAGACAGAAAAAAAACAAATATTGGGGTTGATTTACCAAAGGCAAATAGACTGTGCACTTGCACTCATTTTCCTCAGAGCTTAGTGGATGTGGTGAAGCTTCAACTTGGTAAAGAATACTCAATTCTTGTAGCGAGAAACTGGTTTTTATTACTCTCTGTAACACCATCACTGAGTTGAAATTCTTGCAGGGGAAGTTGCTTGGAGGTGCCCACCTAATGACATTGACAGAACTATATCCCTCAGTGTGTGTGGGAAAAGAAACCAATGTTTGCATGTGGAGTGGGACAGCATGAGGTGGATAAAGATGACGTAGTCCAGCAGGCAGGGCTGACAACGTTGTTTGGAATTCAGTTCAGAATTCAGGGATTTAATAAAATGATAACGCTTTTCCGGCGGTCTGGCCCCTTTAACATGGTCATCTAAACCATGAAACTGTGCCCCAGTTTGGGAACAATAGCAACATATGGCCAGTTTCAGGTACTTTTTACTACTACAACTTATATAACCTTTCAATATAGCCTAGACAAATTCTAAACAAATTGCTCCCAGGTTGTAGATAAGCAAACTGGCCGTAATTAAAGCAGAGCTCCGTCAAAAATAAAATATTAAAAGCCAACAGCTACAGCAGCTGCTGACTTTCAATATTAGGACACTTACCTGTCCTGGAGTCCAGCGACGTGCGCAGCAGAGGACGAGCAATTTCTCGTCACTCTGCTGCCCCCACTGCCATCCTCAGTGGGGGCCCGGTTCCCTACGGCGCATGCGCGAGTCGCGCTGCGCCGTTCTGACTGGTCCCCGTGTGTTCTGGGAGCCGAGATTTCCCGCAGAGAGGACTCCCGGAAGTGGGTGAAAATACCTGTCTTAGACAGGTATCTTCATCCCCCTCCCCCCCTGAAAGGTGTCAATTGTGACACCGGAGGGGGGGGAGGGTTCCGATGAGCAGAAGTTCCACTTTAGGGTGGAGCTCCGCTTTAAGATGAACTCTGAGTTACTTAGAGTTGGGTTTATGTTTTGGAAAGCTGTCATGAACGTGACAGCTTCCTGCACAGGGCTCATGATTGCTAGGACACCTTCAATAGCCATATTTGGACAATGATGTCAGCAATATCTCCTCCCCTTTATTTACTTTCAGCCAATGACCAGAAAATCTCCTACCCAGCAGCTAAAATGAGGCCAGGGATGATTCATCCATTGCTGTAATGCTGTCAGATACAAAGTTGACAATGTTTCGGCTAGCAAGGGGCTAAAATGCACTAAAGATGGAGTGTTAAAGGGACACTAAAGGTACACGTTTTTTTCACCTTAATTCATCCGACAATTTTGGCCCCCCCAACCCCCCCCGTTTTACTTACCCGATCCCTGGAAAGTGCTGCGCTCGCCCCCGACATCCTCTTCATCACTCAGCCTGGCCGTTGATTGGCTACAGTGGATGGACTGAAAGCAGCGCAGCCATTTGATCACACTGCTGTCAATCACATCCAATGACGGGGGCGGGGCCGAGTGATACAGTAAGTGGCTATGGCCGCCGGCTGTATCACGGGAGCACGGCCACAAGAACTCATCACCATGCGAGCTCGCTTGAAGGTGTTGAGTTCTTGCGGGGGAGCCGAGACAGCCGCCGAGAGACCCCAGAAGACCAGGTTCGGGGCCACTCTGTGCAAAACGAGCTGCACAGTGGAGGTAGGGTAAGTATAACATGTTTGTTATTTAAAAAAAAAAAAAAAATTGTCTTTAGTGATCCTTTAATTGTATAGACAGCCTAAGTGAGGTCCCTGTCTATTTTCCTGAGAGGTATGACTGTCGCCTGCACCAAAACATTTTGTGCCTTCAAAGATATACTGAATATGTTTTTGTTTTTTTGTCCCAACATACACTGTGCACATAATTGCACAAAAAAAGTAATACAGACATCAACCTTTGAACTCCCCCTACCTCTAATTTCAATGCAACATTATTAAATGCTAAATACTAAGTAACTAATAAACACAGTTTTAATCTAAATAGTCAGAATGTTTCTGCTGTGTGCATTCGTTATCAACCAAATTATCATGTCTAAAGTACATTATGTTTTCATTCTATACAGAAGCTTATGTACTAAAAATGAGTCTTAAGCCTCATACACACGATCAGATTTTTCGCGGACAAAGCGTAGGACTTTTGTCCGAAGGGTGTTGGCCATGAACTTGTCTTGCATACAAATGGCAAAAATTGTCAGCCAACAAACACAAATCTACGGAAAATTTTAAAGCATGCTATCCAACATTTGTTGTCCGATGGAGCATACAAACCGTCGTATTTTCCGACAAAAGCCTGCCATCACACAATTCCCGTTGGAGAATCCGATCGTGTGTATGAGGCTTTACTTAGAACATGCACACAATACTAAAAGTAACTGATCTTTAGCTAATTTATGTGCTACTCATAAGTTAAATATACTGTAAAAAAACTAATTTTGATAATGATCTGATCTACTTTATAAATTATGGGCAGTTAGCCAGAGACAGTATCCAGTAATGATGACTAATATCAATGTTAAGCCAAGAGAAATTCTCAGAAACATCATACTGCTGTACATCTATGATTTAACTTAAAGACTGCCCTCGCACCCTTAAGACAATCCAAGAAAATGACATACAGCACATTCAGAAACTAATAAGGAAATCCCCCATGTCCATAGCCTGAGAATGGAAACAGGAGATCAAAGGCTTATGATGCAAGGGTGCTGCAGACAGCATATTAAAGAGATGTTTCTTTTGTAGTGCTCAATTACTAAAGACAACTTGATTTCACCGGCTGACACAGACATGCAAGCTCTCATATACTTGCTAGTGAAGCAACCTTCAGAACAGTTTTTACAAATACACTCTTCTAACAGGCAATGATCCCGGGTAAACAACTTCCTGTTCAGCACTATTACTGGGTCATTATAATGAACATTGCAGTTAGGATCAGCATATAACACTGAACTCAAAATGGAATGTGATCGCCACTCTTTGAAAAAATAAAGTGTATGTCTTTTATTTACATCGTAGACATTTTCCACTACAGTCGCAGACTTTGGACACCATCTACACATATTAACATACATTATTTTGCCAAAAGTATTGGGACGCCTGCCTTTACACGCACATGAGCTTTAATGGCATCCCAGTCTTAGTTCGTAGGGTTCAATATTGAGTTGGCACACCCTTTGCAGCTATAACAGCTTTAACTCTTCTGGGAAGGCTGTCCAAAAGGTTTAGGATTGGGAGGTTTTATTGGGTTGAGGTCAGGACTCTGTGCAGGTCAGTCAAGTTCCTCCACTCCAAACTCGCTCATCCATGTCTTTATGGACCTTGCTTTGTGCACTGGTGCACAGTCAGTTTGGCCATCCCACATAGTTGGGAGCATGAAATTGTCCAAAATGTCTTGATATGCTGACGCCTTAAGAGTTCCCTTCACTGGAACTAAGGGGCCAGCCCAACCCCTAAAAAACAGCCCCACATCATAATCCCCCCTCCATCAAATGAATTGGACCAGTGCACAAAACAAGGTCCATAAAGACATGGATGAGAAAGTTTGGGGTGGAAGCCAGGCCTTCTCGTCCACATCAGTCCCTGACCTCACAAATGCACTTCTGGAAGAATGGTCAAACATTCCCATAGACACACTCCTGAACATTGTGGACAGCCTTCCCAGAAGAGTTGAAGCTGTTATAGCTGCAAAGGGTGGGCCAACGCAATATTGAACCCTACAAACCAAGACTGGGATGCCATTAAAGTTCATGTGCATGTTAACCACTTAACGACCATGCACTGTATATATACGTTGGCAGAATGCCTCGTACAGGCACAATCACGTACCTGTACGTCGTCCCCTTTAACTGCCCGACGTGGGGGTTGCGCGCGTGGCGCCGGCGGTGCGCTCACGACCCCCCTGCCTTCCCCGTGAGTCGGACCGCGGGTCCCGCGGACTCGATCACCGCGGGGATCCACGCGATCGTCTCACGGAGGCATGGAGCGGGGAGATGTTAGTGTAAACACAACATCTCCCATCTCCCCTACTGACAATGTTACCTATCTCCGCTCTGTGTAATCAGAGCGGAGATCGGTGACGTGTCACTCGTAGCCACGCCCCCACACAGTAGTAATCACTCCCCTAGGCACACTTAACCCCTTCAGCGCCCCTAGTGGTTAACCCCTTCACTGCCAGTGTCATTTTTACAGTAACCAGTGCTTTTTTATTGCACTGATCGCTGTAAAAATGACAATGGTCCCAAAAATGTGTCAAAAGTGTCCAAATGTGTCCGCCATAATGTCGCAGTCACAAAAAAAAAAAAAAATCGCTGATTGCCGCCATTACTAGTAAAAAAAAAATGATAAAAATGCCATAAAACTACCCCCTATTTTGTAAACGCTATAACTTTTGCGCAAACCAATCAATAAATGCCGATTGCGATTTTTTTTACCAAAAATATGTAGAAGAATACGTATCGGCCTAAACTGAGAAAAAAATATGTTTTTTTAATATATTTTTGGGGGAAATTATAGCAAAAAGTAAAAAATATTGATTTTTTTTCCAAATTGTCGCTCTATTTTTGTTTATAGCGCAAAAAAAAAAAAGCCGCAGAGGTGATCATGATCAAATACCACCAAAAGAAAGCTCTATTTGTGGGAAAAAAAGGACGTCAATTTTGTTTGGGAGCCACGTCGCACGACCGCGTAATTGTCAGTTAAAGCGACGCAGTGCCGAATCGCAAAAAGGGGCCTGGTCTTTATGCTGCGTATTGGTCCGGGGCTTAAGTGGTTAAAGCAGGTGTCCCAATACTTTTGGTAATATAGTGTATTTTCGCAGCTCTTTTTATTCAACACAGTCAAAAAAGCATGTGAAAAGTCATTGATATAAAACACAGCCATGTTATTTTGAGTAATAGTAGCTTCTGTAAAATTATAGCAATCACCACATTATTAAATGGATACAAAAATTACAATGCCAGTTTAAAGTTTACATTTCAGTTGCATGATTCCATTATATAGGCCAAAGAAATAAAATAATTGGCAAAATTATTGTAGCAAAGCCAATGTTTAGGGGGGACTCTGATGGGGACACCTGATGTATAGGGAGACTCTGATGGGGACATCTGATGTATAGGGAGACGCTGATGGGGACACCTGATGTATAGGGAGACTCTGATGGGGACACCTGATGTATAGGGAGACTCTGATGGAGACACCTGATGTATAGGGAGACTCTGATGGGGACACCTGATGTATAGGGAGACTCTGATGGGGACACCTGATGTATAGGGAGACTCTGATGGGGACACCTGATGTATAGGGAGACTCTGATGGGGACACCTGATGTATAGGGGGGACTCTCATAGGGACACCTGATGTATAGGGGGTACTCTCATGGGGACACCTGATGTATAGGGGGGACTCTCATGGGGACACCTGATGTATAGGGGGGACTCTCATGGGGACACCTGATGTATAGGGGGGACTCTCATGGGGACACCTGATTTATAGGGGGGACACTGATGGGGACACCTGATGTATAGGGGGACCCTGATGGGGACAACTGATGCATAGAGGGACCCTGATGGGGACAACTGATGCATAGAGGGACCCTGATGGGGACAACTGATATAAAGGGCTATGCTGATAAGGACACCTGTTGTAAAGGGGGACTCTGGGACACCTGATGTAAAGGGTGCATCTGCTGTAAAGGGGACACCTGCTGAAAAGAGGGACTCTGATTGGGACAACTTATGTTAAGTGGTTTTATTTTATTTTATTTTACTTGAAATGTGGATGTAATTGGCCTACTGTGATGGGCACAGTGAGGCTCCCATGAGTTCTTCTGGTAGTGAGAGTAGTGTCATCAGTAGAGATGTCCCGAACTATTCGCCGGCGAATAGTTCCCGGCGAACATAGCATGTTCGCGTTCGCCGCGGCGGGCGAACATATGCGATGTTCGGTCCGCCCCCTATTCGTCATCATTGAGCAAACTTTGACCCTGTACCTCACAGTCAGCAGACACATTCCAGCCAATCAGCAGCATACCCTCCCTCCCAGACCCTCCCACCTCCTGGACAGCATCCATTTTAGATTCATTCTGAAGCTGCAGTCTTAGTGAGAGGAGGGACAGTGTAGCTGCTGCTGATTTGATAGGGAAATCTATAGCTAGGCCAGTGTATTCAGTGTCCACTCCAGTCCTGAAAGACTCATCTGATCTCTGCTGTAAGGACAGCGTCCTGACAGCACCCCAAAAAGCCCTTTTTAGGGCTAGTGTATACATCAGTCTGCCTTTTTTTTTTCTCTGTAATCTAATTGCAGTTGCCTGCCAGCGTGTGTGTGACAGGCTCACAGCGTATACTGTGCCCACTTGCCCAGTGGCACCACTCATATATCTGGTGGCACAGTAGATTACATTTAAAAAAAACAAAACAATTTTGACTGCAATAGAATAGCAGTCAGTTGCCTGCCAGCGTGTGTGTCAGGCCTACAGCGTCTACTCTGCCAACTTCTGCCAGTGCACAGTGCCACTCATATCTGGTGTCACAGTAGCTTGCACGCAAAGTACAACTAAACTAATCTAATAGAATCCCTAGAATAATGCCCAGTGTTCAGAGGCCACGTACCCTGAACTCGAAAAGTTCTGAGGACATAGTTGACTGGCTAACACAGGACACCCAATCTTCTACAGCTTCCGCTCGGAACCTTGATGCACCATCCTCCTCCAGCTCAGCTTCGGGCACCTCTCAAGTTACCACTCGCCCGCCTGCCGCCACCACCAACACTAGCACCACAGCTGCTTCACTTTATCTGTCAGAGGAGTTATTTACACATAAGTTGGAAGAAATGAGTGATGCGCAACCATTATTGCCAGAGGATGTAGATAAAAGGGATATGTCTCAGTCAGGCAGCATTACACACATGGAAGTACGGTGTGATGATGATGATGTTGTACCCGATGCTGCTTCATTTGCTGAGTTGTCAGATACAAGCGAAGCGGTTGATGATGACGATGTGTCCGTGGATGTCACGTGGGTGCCCGCTCGAAGAGAAGAAGAACAGGGGGAAAGTTCAGATGGGGAGACAGAGAGGAGGAGGGGAGGAGTTGGAAGTAGGGGGAGGTCGTCGCAAGTCGTGGGAAATCCAACACCCACATAGGTACAACTTCTTTGCGAAGGCACATGATCGCACATCACAAACGCCTATGGGATCAACACGTGATGAAGAGTACAAGCAGCACACAAGCTCAAAGCGACCATCCTATTCCTGGTCCAGCATCTTCAGCCACGTCAACCACTGCTGTCCTCCTTGCCCCCTCTCAACTATCCGCCACTCCGTCTCTCGCCTTGAGCAGTTCCTGCTCATCTGCCCACAGTCAGGTGTCTGTCAAGGACATGTTTGAGCGTAAGAAGCCAATGTCACAGAGTCACCCCCTTGCCCGGCGTCTGACAGCTGGCTTGTCGGAACTCTTAGCCCGCCAGCTTTTACCATACAAGCTGGTGGAGTCTGATGCCTTCAAAAAATTTGTAGCTATTGGGACACCGCAGTGGAAGGTACCGGGCTGATATTTATTTTCACAAAAGGCAATCCCCAACCTGTACTCTATTGTGCAAAAGAAAGTCATGGCATGTCTGGCACACAGTGTTGGGGCAAGGGTCCATCTGAACACTGATACCTGGTCTGCAAAGCACAGTCAGGGCAGGTATATCACCTACACTGCGCATTGGGTAAACCTGCCTGACGGCTGCCCAGCATGTAATGCGTGGCTCTGCAGAGGAGTTGGTGGTGACACCGCCACGACTTGCAGGCAGGCCTGCTGCCACCTCCTCTACTCCTCCTACTCCATCCTCTTCGATAACCTCCTCGGCTGAGTCCTCTTCTGCTGCTGCGTCTTGCTCCACATCAACTGCACCCCCCAGCTCCCTAGGGGCTATTCCACATCCCGGATATGACAGTGTCACGCCGGTTTGGGGTTGACTTGCCTGAAAGCAGAGAGTCACACCGGACCAGCACTCCTGTCCGCCCTGAACGCACAGGTGGATCAGTGGCTGACTCCGCACCAACTGGAGATCGGCAAAGTGGTGTGTGACAACGGAAGCAATTTGTTGGCGGCATTGAATTTGGGCAAGTTGACACATGTGCCGTGCATTGCACATGTGTTGAATCTGATTGTACAACGCTTTGTGCATAAGTACCCAGACTTACAGGACGTCCTCAAGCAGGCCAGGAAGGTGTGTGGCCATTTCAGGCGTTCCTACACGGCCATGGCGCACTTTTCAAATATCCAGCGGCGAAACAACATGCCAGTGAGGCGCTTGATTTGCGACAGCCCGACACGTTGGAATTCAACACTCCTAATGTTCGACCACCTGCTCCAACAAGAAAAAGCTGTCAATGAGTATTTGTATGACCGGGGTGCTAGGACAGCCTCCGCGCAGCTGGGAATTTTTTTGCCACGTTACTGGACGCTCATAAGCAATGCCTGTAGGCTCATGCGTCCTTTTGAGGAGGTGACAAACCTAGTCAGTCGCACTGAAGGCACCATCAGTGACATCATCCCATTTGTTTTCTTCCTGGAGCATGCCCTGCGAAGAGTGCTGGATCAGGCCATAGATGAGCGTGAAGAGGAAGAGTTGTGGTCACCATCACCACCAGAAACAGCCTTATCAGCATCGCTTGCTGGACCTGCGACAACGCTGGAAGAGGAGTCTGAGGAAGAGGAGTCAGAGGAGGAATGTGGCTTTGAGGAGGAGGAGGAAGACCAACCACAGCAGGCATCCCAGGGTGCTCGTTGTCACCTATCTGGTACCCGTGGTGTTGTACGTGGCTGGGGGGAAGAACAGACCTTCAGTGAGGACGAGGAACGGGACATGAGTAGCTCGGCATCCAACCTTGTGCAAATGGGGTCTTTCATGCTGTCATGCCTGTTGAGGGACCCTCGCATAAAAAGGCTGAAGGAGAACGACCTGTACTGGGTGGCCACGCTACTAGACCCCCGGTATAAGCAGAAAGTGCCTGAAATGTTACCGAATTACCGGAAGTCGGAAAGGATTCAGCAGTTCCAAAATAAATTAAAAAGTATGCTTTACACAGCGTATAAGGGTGATGTCACAGCACAACGGGAATCTAACAGGGGAAGAGGTGAAAGTAATCCTCCTCCTATCACGACCACGCCGGCAAGGACAGGACGCTTTACAGACGTGTTGTTGATGGAGGACATGCAGGGCTTTTTAAGTCCTACGCATCGCCACAGCCCTTCGGGGTCCACCCTCAGAGAACAACTCGACCGACAGGTAGCAGACTACCTCGCCTTGCAGATATCGACACTCTGAGGAGCGATGAACCCCTTGACTACTGGGTGTGCAGGCTTGACCTGTGGCCTGAGCTATCCCAATTTGCGATAGAACTTCTGGCCTGCCCCGCTTCAAGTGTCCTTTCAGAAAGGACCTTTAGTGCAGCAGGAGCTATTGTCACTGAGAAGAGAAGTCGTCTAGGTCAAAAAAGTCTAGATTACCTCACCTTTATTAAGATGAATGAGGCATGGATCCCGAAGGGACTGACAGTGGGTGATACATTTGACTAAAAAAGGCCTGATGAGATGAGCTGCCTTGGGCTAAAAATGATCCATACGCTGCTGTATTTTATCTCTGCATGCCGGATGACTTGCGTGACTTATCCGCCACCAACTAGGGTTCAAGCCGAAATGTTTTAGGGCACTTTCTGCCTGGAAAACATCAATTTTTCTGGCCGCTGCTACAGCAGCGGCTGCAACAATACCTAATTTTTCAGGCATGTGTACATGCCTAATTTTTCTGGCCTCTGGTGCTTCACTGTGGCTGCAAAAACAAAACAAAAAAAAAGCACATACATGTGTCAATTCCCCTTCGTGATCGTTACCTTGTTGTGGTGAAGGGGCTTGCGTATCACAATGAAGCGACCACCTCTATAAGTGTGTTGGAAATGGCAATGTTGGCACACCCCAGATGATAAGGTTGTTGCTTCATTGTGAACAGACCAAAAGCAATCGGCTGGATAATTTTGCATAGAAAAAACATTAATTTTCTTTGTGATCATCTAAGGTGATCATTAAAGCCTTGCGGTTGTGCAAATGGACTGTTTGCGGTTGTTTGCGGTGCGTTAAACGGGGAGTTTGGTCTGTCAGAGTTTGGTCTGTCACTGTGAAGTGGGCGTAACCCTTACACTACCTGATGTTTTAAAGCACGTTATTTCAAAAAATTTAGGAATGTTAGGGGATTTATGCCCTTTATGGATTAAAACCCGACTCTGTGTCAACTACGTAATTTTCCATGGGAGTTTTGCCATGGATCCCCCTCCGGCATGCCACAGTCCAGGTGTTAGTCCCCTTGAAACAACTTTTCCATCACTATTGTGGCCAGAAATAGTCCCTGTGGGTTTTAAAATTCGCCTGCCTATTGAAGTCTATGGCGGTTCGACCGTTCGCGAACATTTGCGGAAATTCGCGTTCGCCGTTCGCGAACGGAACATTTTATGTTCGTGACATCACTAGTCATCAGTAAGCATAAGCTCAATGTACCAGGGTTTAATTTGAGGAGATTGCTGATATTTGGGTGCAGAATCCAAACACCACTGAAGTCAACGTGAGACAAATTTTAAAACACAATAATGGCCTTTCTATAGACTAATAGGCGAGGGATTGTCAAAAAATGTCATGAGGGGCTGGATACTGCCCTGGGTAATGTACCAAAGCAAAAAAAAAAAAAAAAAAGGTAGAAAACTCCCACCTATCCCCCAAGTGACTAAGTAAGGGGTGCAGAGGTACATAGTACCCCTGCTCATTTACACAAAAAAGTGGAAATAAAGACACAAAAGTTTTGACAATTCCTTTATTACCGCCTAATGGTGAAGGGTGAAACAAAGCTAAATGCCTCAAAAACAGTTTTGCAACTTTGAAATGAGTTGGTAAAACTGTACTCATTATCGCAGCTACTTAGGGTATGCAGGTGAATTATTCCTTGTTATTTTCAGTTTAAATTGATCTTTCATTTGGTGGGAATATGGTAATAGATATCGCCAGACTGTGTTTTATTATTAAAACGAAACATGGCCAAAAAAAGTTAAAAAATATATATATATATATATATATATATATATATATATATATATATATATATATATATATATATATATATAGATGGATTATTACTATATCAACTTATGTTGATTTTTTATGATTGTATCACTACATCATAAATGACTTATTATATGGCCATATTTGATCATTGATGTCAGTACTATCCCTGCGCCTTTGTTTATATATCCATGGAGCCCTGGCCAGTAAATTAATGGGCCTGGGTGACATGACTGGTTGCTAATGATGCAGCAGGATCCTGCTGCTTCCTTAACAACCATTGACATAGTAGAGGTAGAAATAACAGAGGGGTTTAGTGCTGTACAATAAAAGCAGGATTCTGTGCCAACAGAAGTTACATTGGAATGTAAAGCTGTAGTCCAGTCCTGAATAGTTGATGCTGAGGTGACAACACTCTCACTGTGTCAGCTTTATCATGGCAAAGCTTTTCACAGAATCAACAGGTATACTTTAATAGACAGAGCACTCACAAATATAAATGTCCATCACCCATGTGCTGAGTCATTTGTATCATTTAGCCAGAGGCATTCTGAAAATGTTCAGTTGTGAAAACGACATCAACATTTATGTATCAAGATATTTTACTGGAAGATTAAAACAATTAGATATGAGTTTTGGGTTTACAGAAGATCCAGTGTGTTTCATTTGCTGGGCCTGCAAATTTCGAAGTGGAAATTCAGCAAATGTAATTCTTTGTAACAATAATGCACTGCATGGCCTTTCAACTGTAGTCAGCAGGGTTGAAATGGCCAATAATTGGGGCTGTGTTATGTGCCAGCCTTATTTGTCAATGTGGGTTGTAATAGTTTAGGGAGAGTTAATGGGGTTGATTTACTAAGCCTGGGGGGTGCAAAATATGGTGCAGCTCTGCATAGAAACCAATCAGCCTTCAGTTTTTTTGTCAAAGCTTAATCGAACAAGCTGAAGTTAGAAGCTGATAGGCTACCACAGCTGCTCCAGATTTTGCAACCTCCAGTTTTAGTAGATCAACCCCAATATATGATTTAAATGTTTATGCTTATATCCTTCCAGACAATTTCTGGTAGCGTTTGCGGTTGTTGAAAGGTTAAAATACAGTCATGGCCGAAATTGTTGGCACCCTAGAATTTTTTTCCAGAAAATCAAGTATTTCTCACAGAAAAGTATTGCAGTAACACATGTTTTGCTATACACATGTTTATTCCCTTTGTGTGTATTGGAACAAAACAAAAAAAAAGGAGGAAAAAAAGCAAATTGGACATAATGTCACACAAAACTCCAAAAATGGGCCGGTCAAAATTCTTGGCACCCTTAACTTAATATTTGGTTGCACACCCTTTGGAAAAAATAACTGAAATCAGTCGCTTCCTATAACCATCAATAAGATTCTTACACCTCTCATCCAGAATTTTGGACCACTCTTCCTTTGCAAACTGCTCCAGGTCTCTCTCATTGGAAGGGCGCCTTTTCCAAACAGCAATTTTAAGATCTCTCCACAGGTGTTCAATGGGATTTAGATCTGGACTTATTGCTGGTCACTTTAGAACTCCCCAGCGCTTTGTTGCCATGCATTTCTGGATGCTTTTTGGCGTAAGTTTGGGGTCATTGTCCTGCTGAAAGACCCAAGATCTCGGACGCCAACCCAGCTTTCTGACACTGGGCTCTACAGTGCGACCCAAAATCCTTTGGTAATCCTCAGATTTCATGATGCCTTGCACACATTCAAGGCACCCAGTGCCAGAGGCAGCAAAACAACCCAAAAACATCATTGAACCTCCACCATATTTCACTGTAGGTACTGTGGTCTTTTCCTTATTCTGTTTTCGGTAAACAGTAGAATGATGTGCTTTACCAAAAAGCTCTATCTTGGTCTCATGTGTCCACAAGATGTTTTCCCAGAAGGATTTTGGCTTACTCAAGTACATTTTGGCAAACTGTAGTCTTGCTTTTTTATGACTCAGTGTCAGCAGTGGGGTCCTCCTGGGTCTCTTACCATAGCGTTTCATTTAATTTAAATGTTGACGGATAGTTTGCGCTGACACTGATGCTCCCTGAGCCTGCAGGACAGCTTGAATTTCTTTGGAACTTGTTTGGGGCTGCTTATCCACCATCCGGACTATCCTGCGTTGCAACCTTTCATCAATTTTTCTCTTCCGTCTACGCCCAGAGAGATTATCTACAGTGCCATGGGTTGCAAACTTCTTGATAATGTTGCACACTGTGGACAAAGGCAAATCTAGATCTCTGGAGATGGACTTGTAACCTTGAGATTGTTGATATTTTTCCACAATTTTGGTTCTCAAATCATCAGACAGTTCTCTTCTCCTCTTTCTGTTGTCTATGCTTAGTGTGGCACACACAGACACACAATGCAAAGACTAAGTGAACTTCTCTCCTTTTTATCTGCTTTCAGGTGTGATTTTTATATTGCCCACACCTGTTACTTGTCCCAGGTGAGTTTAAAGGAGCATCACATGCTTGAAACAATCTAATTTATCCACAATTTTGAAAGGGTTCCAAGAGTTTTGACCAGCCCATTTTTGGAGTTTTGTGTGACATTATGTCCAATTTGCTAATTTTCCTCCTTTTTTTTTGTTTTGTTCCAATGCACACAAAGGGAATAAACATGTCTATAGCAAAACATGTGTTACTGCAATACTTTTCTGTGAGAAATACGTGATTTTTTGGAAAGATTTCTGGGGTGCCAACAATTTCGGCCATGACTGTATGCATGCAAATACAA
This sequence comes from Rana muscosa, assembly GCA_029206835.1. Taxonomy (NCBI): domain Eukaryota; kingdom Metazoa; phylum Chordata; class Amphibia; order Anura; family Ranidae; genus Rana; species Rana muscosa. The sequence goes on along the minus strand of CM055123.1, from coordinate 101,244,503 downwards.
ATTTATGAATATTAAAAATGTTCCAGATTAGTATGGCCCATTTAATTTACAATTGTGTCTTAACAGTTTGAAAGGTGCCAGGACCATAAAACTATGTATACTGGAATCAAGAAAAGCTTGGCTTATGACCTTGTTATAAGCCATGAATTAATTTCTTGGTTGGCAAGGTTCCTGGTCAGGTTTCATTAGCTTTGAATCAGGTGACTAACCACTGTGGAATTTGGTTAATGGCCTTTGTCTTTGTACTTTGCATGGTTTGTATAAAGAACGGTTGACTAACAATGTGGATTTAGAACACCCTGCTCATGCTTTATCTGAGAAAAGTGCAGCCTTAAATGACATTTTTTGTGTCATCTTTTCAAAAGCATAAATTTTTTTTCCTTAAAAAAATCCTGTGGTCTAAACAAAAAAAAAAAAAACATTTTTCATTGAATAGTTCTGGGAGCTGCCTAAATCTCTAAACATTATATGTAGGTGTAGGCAATGAGCTAAATACAAATTTGAAATAACTGTGTGTAGATTATCTTTACCTGCAAAAACTTGCACTTCCATAGAGCAAGATTTCTGATCCAGACACAATCCAAATCCATGGCCATTTACCTTTCTCCATTCCATCTCACCTCTCTCTACGTTTCATCAAGCTCAATTGTTAAACTCATAGCACGGTTTGGCTCACAGTTCTTCCACTTCCTCTCAACATGAATGCTAATGTACAGGAGGCTATAGGAAGTTATTACCAAGAGAGATTGAGGTACTGTTTAAAAATGCAGATGTCTTCTTCATGCTTTGTTTAGTTGAATGCCATTGACTTCAATGGGAATTTCTCTCGGTTTGGGGTGCTAGCAGTTGGAAGAATATGCAGGGCCAGCCAGAGGTAAACATCATGGCAAGTTTAGCTGGGGAGCAAAACGGCTAGGAAAACTTTGTTCAATAGTTTCCTTATCCTTTAATTCCATTCAGCACCAGGAGACAAAGGTTTGTTTGGCTAATAAGTACTATTACAAGGGGATTCCTTATACATGTATAAGTTATGATCCCAAAAACTTGGTCAAGGGAGTGAAAGAAAGGAAATGTAAGCCGCTGAGGAGGTTGAAAGGTTGAATTAAAATGAACTTGTTGTTTTGCCCTGAGTGGTGTGGATAAGCATTTCTAGTTATCTTTCAAGTGGAGAATGCTTTCCTTTATACAAAATACTAACATTTGAACACATTTGCTCTGATTTCATTTATGGCACTCACTATTTAGCCTCATCGAAGGCATGTTTTGTTTAAACACACTGGAGCTCAAAAAGTTCAATGTAATGCTGATACTCAACTGCATATGGTGACTTTACATTGATTGAAACCAGAAAGCCAAGTAACTGCTGACAGATTATAAACGTGCCTATTGCAGTGAAGTATTTAAAAGATGTATGTGGTACTTACAACAGACATTACAAATATTGTATCTGGGTAGTGCCAATTTATAAATGCTTTCCAAACTGAGGGCCCTTCATCCCTAGAAGGGCTATCACTGCTGATAGCAGGTATAGTGCCGAATGACCATGTCTGCTTGTTAGCTTTGGCCCTCTGTGGACTCTTCATCTTCTAAGCTGGAGGATCTCTCAGGTAATGTTGCAGAATCATCCCTAGGCAACCATTAATTTCCAGATGCCTCCTCACTGCTGCTCTCCTCTAAAATTGCATACGCTTGTTCTGCCGTGTACAGCTGCTTTACCATTGTCAATCTAATTCTTTAAAAGCTAATAATAACCAAAAACGTATCAATTCAATTACTACTATTTAAAAAAAAAAGGAAAAAATTGTTTTTTAAATAGATGGGGTAAGAAGGAGTCAATATGTAGCTAACAAGAGTTATTAGGCAAAAAAAAAAAAAAAAAAAAACAACAAAAGGCCAACAATAAACCAAACATATTCTATTAAAAAAATTTAAATAAGTAATTGCTTTTAGTTAACCACTTCCATACAGGGCTTTTTGTACCACTTCCATACCGGGCCTATTCTGGCACTTCTCTCCTACATGTACAAATCATCATTCTTTTGCTAGAAAATTACTCAGAACCCTGAAACATTATATATGATTTTTTTAGCAGACACCCTAGGAAATAAAATGACGGTTGTTGCAACTTTTGATCTTGCACGGTATTTGCGCAATAATTTTTCAAACGCCTTTTTTGGGGGAAAAAATGGTTTCATGAATTAAAAAATAACAAAACAGTAAAGTTAGCCCAATTTTATGGGAAAATATGAAAGCTTATGTTAGGCCGAGTAAAAAGATACCAAACATGTCACGCTTTAAAATTGCGCACACTCATGGAATGGCGCCAAACTTCGGTACTTAAAAATCTCCATAGGCGACGCTTTGAACATTTTTACAGGTTACCAGGTTAGAGTTACAGAAGAGGTCTAGTGCTAGAATTGTTGCACGTGCTTTAACGCACGCGGCGATACCTCACATGTGTGGTTTGAATGGCGTTTACATATGCGGGCGGGACTTACGTGTGTGTTCGCTTCTAAGCGCAAGCTATTGGGGACGGCGTTTTAAAAAAAAAAATATTTTATTTTTATTATTTTTTTACACTTTTTTTTTGATCACTTTTATTCCTATTACAAGGAATGTAAACATCCCTTGTAATAGGAATGTGTGTGACAGGTCCTCTTTATGGAGAGATTCGGGGTCAATAAGACCCCACATCTCTCCTCCAGGCTGGAAAGCATGAGATCAGTGAATTTTTTTTCACGATCTCATACTTACAGCCGCAATGGCGGCTTTGTTTACATTTGAGGACCCGAGCGTGACGTCATCACATCGCGCCCGGGCTTCCGACGATCATAGAGATGACTGGTGACCATCTGGTCACCAGTCATCTCTATGCTCATCACGTGATCCACCACGATTCTCTCCGGGTCCCCGATCGCACGGGAGAGCCCGGAGAATCACCGGATGGCGGCGGGAGGGGGGGATGTCCCCTCCCGCTGCCTATAAGAACGATCAAGCGGCGGAACCACCGCTATGATTGTTCTTATGGTGCGCAGCATCGCCGGTTGAAAAAAAGGATATCTGAATGATGCCTCTAGCTGCAGGCATCATTCAGATATCCCCCCTCAAACCCAGGACGTCATATGACGTCCACCCAGAGGGAGAGAGGGTTCCTGCCGGCGTCATTTTCGAATGGCCCGGTATGGAAGGGGTTAAAGCGGTATTGAACTCAAAAGGAACATTTATAATTTTGCAGCTTACCAGTTCTTAGATGCGGTGGCTGCATTCATTTTCAACTTTAGGCTTCCTTTATTTTCACCTGGCGATTCACCCAGTAAGTCTGTTATTTTTCAGCAGACCAAGCTGTTCAGCAAAATTAGTAGTTAGAGCATAGGTGTGCGCGCAGCCCATTGCATTAGGGTGTGCACCCCAAAGCTCAAACACACATGCGTGTGTGTGTCTACATGTATATTGTCCTGGTACATTAATCTCACTGCTGGCACAGTGAAAGAGAAGCAAGCAAGCACTTTTCTTATGGCAGAGTGGGTAAGCAGGAGATCTTTCCCATCTCCCCACTGGAACACAGAGCAATAATACTAATGTACACTAGATGATTAGGGTGTGCCCAGTCACACCTGGCACACCCTGTGCGCACGCCTATGAGTTAGAGCCCTGGCGCCCAACACGCAGGCCGCATGCAGCCAGCCAGTCCTCTGCACGCAGCTTGTTGGCTTTTGGGCATCATATAGTAAGCAGAGTGGCAGTGGGGTGCCAGGCACTGGAACAGTTTCTGTGTTAATTTAGCAGAGGCCCCAGAGAATAAAATGGTGGTCGTTGCAAATGTATTTACTGAATAGTAATGAGATGCCCCACAAGTAACGCATCCTGCAGTATGATAGCATACAGTGACAGCCTGTTTAGGAAGCACACATCTATGATCCATGCTGAACAGAGAAGCAGTTGCAATTAAACTGGCACAAGCTACTAAGTGATTATATCCTGGCAAGCTGGGTCAATCATTGCATCTGTATAGCTGCCCTGTGCCAGTTATTACACTTCAAAATGAAACAAATTAGAGTTAAAATGGCCCTATACTGAAATACTAAATTCTTTCAAGAAGAGATAAATAACAAAAAATTACAGAAATACGTATCTTTCCTAGAAAGATCAGAGTTCAGTTTGTCTGATCCTCACCTTCACCAAAGCTCACATTATTGGAGTTATATGGAGTGAATTTGCAACAGCATTTCTCTATTATTTTAGTGCTTCTGTTGCTTTTCTTAGTCCATGTCAGCAAAACAGTTCACATTGTATAACCACACTTGTCTATAGCTCCACCTAAAAGTACAGCTGTTCTGTGACACCCTCAGAGGTTTGTTAAACCTTAGTGAACAAACAGCATCATGAAGGCCAAGGAACACACCAGACAGGTCAGGGATTAAGTCTGGAGAAGTTTAAAGCAGGGTTAGGTTATAAAAAATATCCCAAGCTTTGAACCTCTCACGGAGCACTGTTCAATCCATCATCAGAAAATGTAAAGAGTATGGCACAACTGCAAACCTACCAAGACATGGCCATCCACCTAAACTGACGGGTCGGACAAGGAGAGCATTAATCAGAGAAGCAGCCAAGAGGCCCATGGTAACTCTGGAGGAGCTGCAGAGATCCACAGCTCAGGTGGGAGAATCTGTCCACAGGACAACTATTAGTCATGCACTCCACAAATCTGGCTTTTATGGAAGAGTGGCAAAAAGAAAGCCATTGTTGAAAGAAAGTCATAAAAGTCCTGTTTGCAGTTTGCTAGAAGCCATGTGCGGGATGCAGCAAATATTTGGAAGAAAGAGCTCTGGTCAGATGAGACCAAAATGTTCCTTTTTGGCCTAAAAGCAAAACACTATGTGGCAGGACACTAACACTGCACATCACCCTAAACACACCTTCCCCACTGTGGTGGTGGCAGCATTATGTTGTAGGGATGCTGTTCTTCAGCAAGGATATGGAAGCTGGCTAGAGTTGATGTGAAGATTGATGGAGCCAAATACAGGGCAATCTTAGAAGGAAACCTGAGTCAGCAAAAGACTTGAGACCGGGGAGGAGGTTCACCTTCCAGCAGGACAACTACCCTAAACATACAGCCAGAGCTACAATGGAATGGTTAGGATCAAAGAATATTCATGTGTTAGAATGGCCCAGTCAAAGTCCAGACCTAAATCCAATTAAGAATCTGTGGCAAGACTTGAAAATTGCTGTTCACAGACACTCTCCATCCAATCTGCCAGAGCTTGAGCCATTTTGCAAAGAAGAATGGTAAAAAATGTGCAAAGCTGAGACATCCCCCCCCCCCCAAAAAAAAATAATAATGTGCAGCTCTAATTGCAGTGAAAGGTGGTTCTACAAAGTATTGACTGAGGGGGGACTGAATACAAATGCATGCCAGACTTTTCACATAATTATTTGTAAAAAAAAATTGAAAACCATTTATCATTTTCCTTCCACGTCACAATTATGTGCCACTTTGTGTTGGTCTATCACATAAAATCCCAAATAAATACATTAAGGCTGCTTTCACAATGGGGCGGACGTTGACGGTAAAACGCCGCTAGTTTTAGCTTTTAACCCCCGCAAGTGCCCAAAATAAAGGGTTAAATGCACCCGTGTAGCGCCGCTGCCGAATCGCTTTGCAGGCGCTTTGGCAGTGGTGCCCATTCATTTCAATGATGCTGCTTGCAGGACTTTTTTGAAACGTCCTGCCAGTGCAGCGCCCCACTCTGGCTTTCACTCTGGGACTGCAGGGGAGGCATTTTTCAGGCGCTTTACAGGTGCTATTTTTAGCCCAAAAATGCCTCAGTGTGAAAGAGGTCTTAGGTTTTTGGTTGTAACATGACAAAGTGTAAAAAATTTCAAGGGGTATGAATACCCTTTTCAAGGCACTGTATTTAGACCATTAATTTTTTTTTTTTGATTTTGATAAAGAGATAAGATTTTCTTGTCAGGAACTTAGGTAGAAGGAGGAGTTACAGTGCTCAGGCTGAAGGCACAGTAAAGCACTCTGTCACCCCTTTACCTATTGGATACGGTGTTTACTAATCTATGCACATGGTTTTTGAATAGAAAACGAAGAAGAGGTGCTGTGGTGCCAGACTAGGCAAGTATAATTGTCCTGGGCTGAAGAGTTCCTTAGCAGATAAAGGGAAAGCTGGGCCAATCTCTGGAAGATGAGATAGTCACGCAGGAATAGTAAGAAGCAACAGAATAGTAAAAAAAAGATATGGTTTATATTGTTTCGAGTAGAAAAACTCTTTAAATGAATGCATATTGTTCTACAGAGGGTCACAGTCACCTAACTAAAAAAATGCTCTGCACATTATTGAAAATACTACTAATAATATATATTCAGAAACAGTTGCATATATCTAAGATCACTGGACAACAATTTTTCCAAAGTTTTGCTTCCTGAAAAACTTTTAGTGATTATGATAGACCCCTTCAAACTGAACACCAATATAAATTCAGAATGACTGTTTAATAGAGGAATCTTGAGAAATATGACATTTGCATTTAATCTTTAAAATGTATACAATCACAATATGGGGTTGATTTACTAAAGGCTAATCCACTTTGCACTACAAGTGGACTTGGAAGTGCAGTCGCTGTAGATCTGAGGGAAAGATCGAAATGAGGGGAAGCTCTGCTGATTTTATCATCCAATCATGTGCAAGCTAAAATGCTGTTTTTTATATTCCTTGCATGTCCCCCTCAGATCTACAGCGACTTCACTTCCAAGTGCACTTGTAGTGCAAAGTGGATTTGCCTTTAGTAAATAAACTCCAATGTAGGGACGAGCTTCGAGTTCGAGTCGAACTCATGTTCGACTCGAACATTGCCTGTTCGCCCGTTCGCCGAACAGCGAACAAATTGGGGTGTTCGCGGCAAATTCGAAAAGTCTATGGGAGAAATCTAAAGTGCTAATTATAAAGGCTTATATGCAAGTTATTGTCCTAAAAAGTGTTTGGGGACCCGGGTCCTGCCCCAGGGGACATGTATCAATGCAAAATTTTTTTTTTTTTAAATGGCCGTTTTTTCGGGAGCAGTGATTTTAATAATGCTTAAAGTGAAACAATAAAAGTGAAATATTCCTTTAAATTTCGTACCTAGGGGGTGTGTATGATATGCATGTAAAGTGGCGCATGTTTCCCGTGTTTAGAACTGTCCCTGCAAAAAATGTCATTTTTGAAGGAAAAAAAGTCATTTAAAACTCACTCGTGGCTAATAATGAATTGTCGGCTTTTATCAATACATACAAAAGTCATTGATAAAAAAAAAAAAAAAAAAGCGTGGGGGTCCCCCAGAATTTAAATTACCAGGCCCTTCAGGTCTGGAATGGGTATTAATGGGAACCCCGCCGCAAATTTAAAAAAAAATGGCGTGGGGTTCCCCCAAATATCCATACCAGGCCCTTCAGATCTGGCATGGATTTTAAGGGGAACTCCACCCCAAATTTTAAAAAAAATGGCGTGTAGCCCCCCAAAAATCCATACCAGACCCTTATCCGAGCACACAACCTAGCCAGGCCGCAGGGGAAGAGGGGGGACGAGAGAGCGGCCCCCCTCCCTCCTGAACCGTACCAGGCCACATACCCTCAACATGGGGAGGATGTCCCCATGTTGATGGGGACAAGGGCCTCCATCCCCACAACCCTTGCCCAGTGGTTGTGGGGGTCTGCGGGCGGGGGGCTTATCGGAATCTGGAAGACCCCTTTAACAAAGGGGACCCCCAGATCCCGGCCCCCCCTATGTGAATTGGTAAGGGGTACATTGTACCCCTACCATTTCACGAAGAAAGCGTAATTTTTTAAAAAAAAAAAACCACACAAACACCTTGAAAAAGTCCTTTATTAAAAAAAAAAAAAAAAAAAAAAAAAAACATTCCAGCGGTGAAATCCAGTGTCCCGCGGCGATCCCGATGTACAGCGCTGTCTGTCATTGGTTGTGCCTGAGTGGACCTGATGGGGAACTTCCCCCTCAGTATTTTAAATGTATAGACCCGCCCCTTCTAAAGTTCCCCATCAGGTCCGCTCAGCGGACCAGATGCGGAACATGACAAGGGGCGGGTCTATACATGTATTACCACAGTGAGAGAAGTTCCCCATCAGGTCCGCCCCCTCGGTATGTCGGACCCGCCTACGTCATTGGCCTGAGCGGGGAACTTCCTTCACTGTGTAATTTAAATTTACACAGTGAAGGAAGTTTCCTGCTCAGGCCAATGACGTAGGCGGGGTCCGACATACCGAGGGGGCGGACCTGATGGGAAACTTCTCTCACTGTGTAATACATGTATAGACCCGCCCCTTGTCATGTTCCGCATCTGGTCCGCTGAGCGGACCTGATGGGGAACTTTAGAAGGGGCGGGTCTATACATTTAAAACACTGAGGAGGAAGTTCCATATCAGGTCCGCTCAGGCAAAACCAGTGACGGACAGCGCTGGACATCGGATCGCCGCGGGACACTGGATTTCACCGCTGGAATGTTTTTTTTTTTAATAAAGGACTTTTTCAAGGTGTTTGTGTGTTTTTTTTGACATTTTTTTACGCTTTCTTCGTGAAATGGTAGGGGTACAATGTACCCCTTACCAATTCACATGGGGGGGGCCGGGATCTGGGGGTCCCCTTTGTTAAAGGGGTCTTCCAGATTCCGATAAGCCCCCTGCCCGCAGACCCCCACAACCACCGGGCAAGGGTTGTGGGGATGAGGCCCTTGTCCCCATCAACATGGGGACATCCTCCCCATGTTGAGGGCATGTGGCCTGGTACGGTTCAGGAGGGAGGGGGGCCGCTCTCGTCCCCCCTCTTCCCCTGCGGCCGGCCAGGTTGCGTGCTCGGATAAGGGTCTGGTATGGATTTTTGGGGGGACTACACGCCATTTTTTTTTAAATTTGGGGTGGAGTTCCCCTTAAAATCCATGCCAGATCTGAAGGGCCTGGTATGGATATTTAGGGGGAACCCCACGCCATTTTTTTTTTTATTTGCGGCGGGTTTCCCTTAATATCCATTCCAGACCTGAAGGGCCTGGTAATTGAATTCTGGGGGACCCCCACGCTTTTTTTAAAAAAATTTTTATCAATGACTTTTGTATGTGTTGATAAAAGCCGACAATTCATTATTAGCCGCGAGTGAGTTTTAAATGACTTTTTTTCCTTCAAAAATGACACTTTGTGCAGGGACAGTTCTAAGCACGGGAAACATGCGCGACTTTACATGCATATCATACACACCCCCCAGGTACGAAATTTAAAGGAATATTTCACTTTTATTTTTTAATTTTAAGCATTATTAAAATCACTGCTCCCGAAAAAACGGCCATTTTTAAAACTTCTTTTTGCATTGATACATGTCCCCTGGGGCAGGACCCGGGTCCCCAAACACTTTTTAGGACAATAACTTGCATATAAGCCTTTATAATTAGCACTTTAGATTTCGAATATTCGAGTCCATTGTATTTAATAGGGTTCTAAAGTTCACACAAACATTTTGTCTGTTCGCAGGTTCTGGTGCGAACCGAACAGGGGGGGTGTTCGGCTCATCCCTGCTCCAATGTTTCCGACATGCTGCATGAGTTCAACCGGGTTAAAGGTGTTTTGCTGCTAATTTTCATTTGTACTCAATTGTCTGGGACATTTCACTGCAGTGTCCAACAACAGCCAACCCACTTGCCCTGATACAATTTTTCTATCGTGGCATTTTTCTCTCACCATGTTTGCCACTGACTGCACCTAGATTTTCGGGAAAGAAATCTAAGTGAATGCAAAAATAAATCTTCAATGATATATTGCATTTCATGGTCCTGTATGCTATAAGGAGTTTATCAACCAGCTGAATGTAGTTTGGTGCACTGTAATTGGCTAGAACATTCTCAACATCCTTAAATGCTTTCTAGGCTATTTTCGCTGGCCCCACTAACTGATCTTCAAATTGCTGGTCGCTGGTGATGTATCCGATTTGTGGACCACCAAATGCCTTGTTTTACTTCAGTATCAGTTTTTCTTGGAAACATCTATCTCAAATAACAATCTGTCTCGAAAAACCTTCACCTTACCTTTTCATCAATTTCATAACATTTTTCATCAGTTCAAGTTTTATCTGAAGCAGAGGCAAAGATATCTTTGTCAGGTCAACAAGTAGTTCATATGTGCCATGTTTTTCTGTCCTGGAACCAAATTCCTTCAAAGTGCCTGTTTCTTTTTTTAATGTAAGATGGCTTTCTTGAATAACTGTCCAATTTGCATATGTAACAACAGTACTATGTATAGCTGCATTCCAAGCAGCAGAGCCACCACTTTTAGATCTTCACAGATAATGCGGTTGTACCTGGTGTACAGGATGTGCTTCAACAACAGCTCCATGATTTTCTATGTGTGAAACATATCCAATAGGTATTGAAGGGTGTATATTGCCATTGTGCAACAAGACAGCCTTGGGGCTTAACACTGACTAATTAATAAAGAGATGCCATTCTAGTGGGTCATGCTCTCAATCCAAAGCTGTTAACAAACCATCAATGTCAGTACAGAAAATCAGGTTGTCAACTTGTGCAAAGAAATGTAATAAATCATCTTGGTGGCTTCGAAAGACAGAAAGTTTCATACCTGTGGTAGCAAACACCATACTTGCAGTCTTGAACTTAGTAGTTCTGCTTTGACAAACCCAAGTCCCCAACCAGGTCCTTTAATTCTGATTGGGTTATGAGATGAGCCTTACCAGACATACACAATTCAAAATCCTGATCGCTGTCACTGTCCATGTCTGGCTGGTGCATTGCATTATCTTAGTTTGTTTCCTGTAAGCTCCATTTCTCTGGTGGCCTCAGTACTGACAGATTGTTATGTGCCACTGGTCTCATAGCTGAATGCAGATTGGGGTATTCAATAGGTTTCTCATTTTCAGCAGAGAAATCAGTGACTTTAGTCAGACAGAAGTAACAGTCTGTCATATGATCATTCTGTTTTCACCATATCATCGGAACAGCAAAAAGCATTGGCTTTTGAGTTCCCCTGAGCCAGTCTCTAAGATCAATAGCACATCTTGCACAACAAATGTGAGGAGCCTGGTCTTGTCTTGATCCTCATTAGTTTTTTAGCATTTTTGTAGTAGTGTTTTTCAGTTTTTTTTAGCAAAACTATACTCCCATAAAAGCTTATGGCTCAAAAACGCTGATAAACACATGTAGCACACGGACCCTTTTCCCTACCTTTGGCTCACTTGCAGGAAAAAGGCACACCGTACTATATGCCCGTACCCTCCTGGTTGAGGAGGTTAAGCTGTGTTATGTATTTGGGTCCCACAGCTACAGTAGGTTCTCCGTCAGTTGGTTCTCGTCTCCTAGGATATAGGGACAAGTCTCTGTTTCCCCCCCAGGTAATTCCAATGTCCACACCACTCTAAACTCCAACGTTGAGTTTATTTTCTCAATGCTCAACAGATAGGAAAGGTTGGATGAGAGACAGGACAGCAAGGTTTTGAGAAGTTAGTCCAGGCACAAGTGAATATTACAATCGCTACTCTGTCCCAGAATAGGTTCAGCTCACCCGGATAGTCTCCTGTAAAGTGGATCCTAGCAGCCGAAGTGATGCTCGGACGTTTAATCAGTTTCTTTTTCTAGATACGATCAGGAGACTCTCTGCCACAGAATCTATCAGACCCCGAACCTCTCAGCTTTTGTTATGTAAGGACAGGTGCCCACAGCAGCACATTACTAGGCCCTTGGTGAATAGATGAATCCCTCCAGAAAATTACCAGGTCCCTTCCTTCACCATGAACTCTCACCGGTCCGTCAGAAAGGTCCTCCCCCGGCCTCCTCTTCTTAGAAGCGGGCTCCCTCGTGAGGGACACCCTGGGATTCCTCTTCCCAGAAGTGGGCTCCAGCTAAAGGTGCTGGGCCCAGTGTTGAAGATGCAGCTGGGACTGATGCACACGTGGCCCCATGGCCTGGAGGGCCATGCGCCACGCACTTGGACTCCGACTCCTCTCCCCCTCCGAAGACCCCTCCCAGGCGCCGTCTGCCCCTTATGTATCCCCTCCCATCATGCACAGCAAACCATCCACGCCCACTGAACCGCTATCGAGAGAGGACACCCCAAGGCACAGCACTAGTACTGATGGTTCAACCCTGACCCGTTATGGCAGTGCCACCTACAGGCCACAGGGAACTGCACACCAGTATACCACCTGTAGAAATAAAGCAGCACAACCTATAAATGAGAACGGTCTGAGCCCAACTACTATCTCAGACCAACCATCTAAATTTGGATATATAGCACCCCTAAATGGGGTGGGCACTACATACAGAATAGTTGCGATTTTCAGTGTTTTTAACCACTTCAGCCCTGGATCATTTGGCTGCCCAAAGACCAGAGCACTTTTTGCGATTCGGCACTGTGTTGCCTTAACTGACAATTGTGCAGTCGTGCGACGTGGCTCCCAAACAAAATCGACGTCCTTTTTTTCCCACAAATAGAGATTTCTTTTGGTGGTATTTGATCACCTCTGTGGTTTTTATTTTTTGCGCTATAAACAAAAAAAGAGCGACAATTTTGAAAAAAAAGCAATATTATTTTTCTTTTTGCTATAATAAATATCCCCCAAAAATATAAAAAAAAAAAAATTCCTCTGTTTAGGCCGATACGTATTCTTCTATTCATATTTTTGGTAAAAAAAAAAAAATTGCAATAAGCGGTTATTGATTGGTTTGCGCAAAAGTTATAGCGTCTACAAAATAGGGGATAGTTTTATGGCATTTTTATTAATATTTTTTTTTTTTTACTAGTAATGGCGGCGATCAGTGATTTTTTATCGTAACTGCAACATTATGGCGGACACATAGGACACTTTTGACGCCATTTTGGGACCATTGTCATTTATACAGCGATCAGTGCTATAAAAATACACTGATTACTGTAAAAATTACACTGGCAGTGAAGGGGTTAACCAGTAGGGGCGCTGAAGGGATTAAGTGTGTCCTAGGGATGTGTTCTAACTGTGGGGGGATGGGCTACGTGTGACACGACACTGATCACTGCTTCCGATCACAGGGAGCTGTAAACAGTGTCCTGTCACTAGGCAGAACGGGGAAATGCTGATGTAAACAAGCATTACCCCGTTCTTCCTCTCAGTGAGATGATCGCGGGACTCCCGGCGGACATCGAGTCCGCGGGACCCACGGTCACACTCACGGAGCTTGCGGCAGGCGCGTGCCCACAATGCCACATCTTAAAGGCCAACATACAAATACGTTAATGTGCCCAGCCGTATATCGGCGTGAGCCGGACAGCAAGTGGTTAAGCTGTTTTCAGCTTTTTTCAGAGTTAGAGGATTTTTACAGCTGAAAAACGATTTAAATAACCCACTAGTTCTGGGGGGGGGGGGGGGTTCCAGCTAGAAAATGCCCCTGCCAAAAACTGCTGATAACGGCCTATTTGTGCATGGACATATAGGATAACATGCTGAGGAGTTTATTGACCGACGAAAAAAAACGTCTGAACCCCAAAACAGCAGCTGTAAAAATGTCCAGTGTGCATGAGGCCTTACAATCAAAGTACAGTTCATATGTTTTCTTAACAAGTTTAGTCATGGTGCACCTTAAAACGTGTACTTACCACAAATGTAGCCAGTCAACAATCTTCCTATAGCAAGTCTATAACTTGCTTACTTGTTATGTAAATTACATGTACATAGACAATGCTATGCCTTGAAACAATTGCATCAAAATACATAGAAACAGATATAACAAAATGAGCAGCATCTGTGCATGCAATCTGTTTTTATAGCCTTCCAGACAGTATCTATTCAGCCTAAGCATGCCTAGGCTTGCCCAAAAAATGCCAGTTCCACACATGTTATGCAATGTGCCCTGACTTCAAGTCTGGGCATGCATGAGCTACACAAACCATCTTATAACATAAGCAAAAAGTAACCTTAAAATATATTTAAGAAAATATTTAAAAAAAAGATTTCTATAAAAAACGGTATGTGATAGAGTAAATTACAGGTTATTTTCGTAGTCAAATTTATTTTTTTTTTTCAGTCAAAAAATCTATAAGATAAACCCAAAAGTGTTAAGGAAGCAACATCTTTGTTGTCCAGTGTGTTTAACTGATTTAAAAGCTTTAGCTGGTTGTATACAAAAATGTTTGGCATAAACTAAGAAATTTTATAAAAAAAATCATATCAACCAAGGCAACAGATTAATGCTTCATTTAATTTACATTTGTATCAGCCCAATGACCTCAAAATCGATTGAAGACCAGTTTTCACACTTCCCTTAGAGCCGGTTCACACAGGGGCAACACGACTTCCAGTGCGACTTTGGGAGGCAACTTGGACACGTCTTGAGCATGAATCACAGTGCGACTCCAGGCAACTTACAAGGCAACTTCAAGTTGGCTCCAGGACAGGAGACTTTCCAGTGGCCAATCAAACAAGAATCAGCTCTGTGGAAGGGAGGGGGGAGGGAGGGGTTTGCCTGAAAAAAATGTTTTCTTCCTGGAAAGTTGCTTCAGTTAAGACAGGGGATCCGACGTGGAGGCAACTTCCATTGAAATCAATGGGTACAAGTCGCCTAGAAGTTGGATTGAAGTAGTACAGGAACCTTTTCTGAAGTCGGAGCAACTGCAGTAGTGTACATTAAGACGGCTCCATTCACTTCCATTACTTTTCTAAACCGCGCGACTTGGGGCAACTTGAAATCAGATCCCAGGACGCCCTTGTGTGAACCGGCTCTTACCTTCCCCTTTGGAGGAACTAGTATATTTGAGCAGCCACTGATCTAGCTAAACAGCAACCTGGTTGGTATAGGTTCGGTGAGAGATATGGTACAAAAACAAAAAGGAAAAGTGTCTGAACACTGCTTTACTAAACTTGAAACAAAGGATCTTATTAAATACTTTGCCAATCTGTACATGTACATCAGATCTCCAGCAACTTCCCAATGTCATCTGAGAACAATGTAGTTTAAGTTTGCCTTAGCAGCATTTTATACCTATAATAATTTTGTTTGACTTAAAATTTTCTCAATTTACTCATTTGTTGTCCCCTTCCCCCTTTTTAAATTTTTTTGCTTTCCTGTGTTGTTAATTTTTTAACCATAACTGGATGACTGCCATGGTTGCACACATCACACATGGACCCCATAAATGAGGAGTTAAATGGTTGTTGGAATCATAAAGCAGATGTCACAGAGTTCAGCAAACCCACTGTGTCACCAAGGTCGACAGCTGACTAAAAGGCAGGACAGATGTTAGAGCGGTGCAAGTCCATGGACAGATGGTCAGAACAAACAGCGGATAGTAGCAGAGTAGGCTAGCTGATGGGACTGATCCTAAAAAAAAAAAAAAGTCTAGTTCCAGACAGCTAAATGGAGAAATGACTGAAAACAGCAGAGGTTACTGAGTGATGATCAGAATAAGCACAGTCAAGCTTAGCACAAATGCAGTCCAAACAATTCAGAAGAACAATCTTATGCCCCGTACACACGACCGTTTTTCATGACGAAAAAACTGCCATTTTTTAGATCGGTGGGGAAAACCGGTCGTGTGTATGCTCCATAGCAGTTTTCCCGACGAGAAAACTGCCGCAAAAAATTTAGAACCTGCTCTATTTTTTCCCGTCCTGTTTCTCGTCAGTCTTTTTCTCATTGCGAAAATCGCTCGTGTGTATGTTTTTACGATAGGAAAAAAAACACGCATGCTCAGAATCAAGTATGAGACGGGAGCGCTCGTTCTGGTAAAACTAGCGTTCGTAATGGAGATAGCACATTCATCACACTGTAACAGACTGAAATGCACGAGGCTGAAGAGCGCGAATCGTCTCTTACCAAACTTTTACTAACACGAGATCAGCAAAAGCAAGCCCAAAGGGTGGCGCCATTTAAATGGAACGTCCCCTTCCTAGTGCCGTTGTATGTGTTGGAAGTCACCACGCCTTGGTCGAGCGTTTTTTTTAATGAACGTGTGTATGCAAGGCAGGCTTGAGAGGAATCATGTTGGGAAAAACGTTGGGTTTTGGCATGTCAGGAAAACCGGTTGTGTGTATGAGGAATAAGGCATTAGCAGAGCTGAAGATCCTGACGTCACCACGCTCCAGCTGGCTGGCCTGTGCCGCAGCTGTGCTCATGTCGTTTTGAAAAACTTTTTGCTGCTATGAACTTTTAAAGATGACAGTTACCCAGGATTATCAATAAAGGGTATTTATTTTAAGAACATACTGCACTATGAAGTGTTCCTTTCCTCTCTTACATCCGCTCTATGAGTGATCTCACATACACTGATACCAGGAAGGAGATCGGTTTGAATCCCCAGAAGGTCGGTGGATGATTGGGAGCACCAGCTGGATCCTTCGTTCTCTTGCTGTCTGCCTAAGGGATTTTCGTTTGATACTGAGCCCTTAAAGATCTCCGTAATAGAGATCCAACAGATCTGGTAAGCGGCTTATTCATTTATCCCTTCCTTGCTGAGCGAGATACGAGCGGAATTCATACTTATACATATTTCTGGTGTTTGGAACATAGGAATAACATCTGATGTGGCTACTTTGATATGGACATTTGCTATTTATTTCTTTCACTTTATTGATTGATTTTTTTGTATGGACTATTTTTCAATATTTAATTTCACCATTTATTATACCATTTTATTTTTGCACTTTGTTTGCTTCACCCAAGGTTGCGCATTTATTTCTGTTTGTAAACATAATATCTTTAGCTGATTATTCCAGCCACATTTTATTTGCAGCACCTATCACTTTACACTCCAGGTTCTTCCATATAGATAGATATATAAAAACTATCTTACATTTTATATGCTTATGCACATGTATGCACACTTCTTTTTGGGTTAGCGCAGATTACCTATGTTTTACATTATTATAAGGCATTAGCAGTCAGACAGAAACCAGAAAGTTCTTCAGGGCATTAGTAGAGACACTAACCTGCTAATCAGGCACAGACTAAATGCCGAGCATTCTAGTTAGCCACTTTCCTGATTAGATCAGGTGTATGCTGCAAAGAGCTGAGCTGCATTGCTTAGTAATGACCATTAGTTGATAAACACCACAAATGCTTTGTGAACAGTCCTTGCTGGGATGGACAATTAAAAAGTAATAGAAGAGAAATGAAAACTCTGCTCCAGACTCCCTCTAGTGCTGGCTGTATTATTTTGGTCATACTATGTATGTATAAAAGTATATTCAACCAACAGGTAGAGATTGTTTTAAGGTGAACTTGATTTTAGGGTTCCTAAATTAAGTCATTTAGAAAATCGTTAGGCAAGCTTGTTTACAATAGAGCTCCTGAGAGGAGTCCTATCATGTTTGCATATTGCCTGTGTAACATGATTTGTGATGGGAAAGACTTGTGGGTTTTGTGGAATAGCCGAGGACTAAAAAATGCAGTATATGTAAAGGAGCACAATACAAGTAGAAGTGTCATAAGGCTCTTATTGCAAATACCAAGATTGTATTTCTCTACCGCCAAAAGATACATCTTTATTCTTGTTTATTCAGCATCATGGTTCTAGCCCACTGTCTGCTGCCTGTGCGCAGAACATAGTCCATCTTTGGCACCTGGACAACAAACACCTAATGCTATGTTGGCGATACTTGCATGTGCAGGCATGGGTGTTGTAGCACAGCCCTGGATTGTGGAATGGGAAGTACAAAGCTGTGGGGGAGGGGGAACCGAGCAAATTTATGGAAATATTCTATACTTTTTCATGGTCCAATTCCTCTTTAAAAGACACCCTTTAAGCAATAGATGGGCTGTAGTGCCAGAGCTTACCGATTTTTTTCATACATCCTTGCTATAAAACATGAGGGTTGTGTAAACAAGGATTTGAGATCAGTTCAAGGACACTTGTATTGAGAATAATATGGAAGCTGCCATTGCTGACCGTCTACCAAAAATACTGACTGCCTTAATTTTAAATTTTCTTTCATTTTCTGAGACACTGACCCAAAAAAATAAAAAGAAGCCAGATATTGAAAGAGTGAAGTCAAAGCTTTTAATTTGCTTTGTTGTTCCAGGTCAGTAGGGATGTGCTCAGGTGTTTTAGGATCCTAATTCGAACCCACCTGAGTGATCCTGCCAGGAAGTGGTCACTGTCCTTGACCAATCAAAAGCAGCCGGGGCATTCTCAACCCTGAAATTGCATGTATATGTGCCTATTGAATACATGCAGCTGCAGGGCAGGGAATGCCTTGGCCACTTATGATTGGCACAGTGCACGTGACAGCAGGATAGCTCAGGTGGGTTTGGACTAGGATTAGGACACACCTGAGCTTATCTCTACAGGTCAATAAGTCAGAATGTATTGAATTCATTCGATTAGCGTGACTAACATGTTTGTGTTTTTTTTCAAAAGGGCAGGTGAACAATGGCAGCCTGTACATCAGTGATCAATTCATGTTTTGTTTTTATTCCTCCAAATCATTTAATCTGAATGCATGGAACACGCACCAAACGCATGGTCAACACAGCTTAAACATCTGTGTATGTTGGTTACATCATAGCACTTTGTTCAGGGTTGACACTATACATCACTTTTTTTTTAAATTACTATTAACTATTAAATAATGAATATAGAATATGATACCTGGCTGGAGCCATAAACTGTTATTTTTTATAAACAGAAACAATAAACGCATACCTCAGCAATGCGCACTGTGTATGGCTGTCCATGGAAGGTGGGGGCATTGTCATTGACATCACCAACTTGTATGTTCGCTTTCATTTTTGTGACCTGAGGATTAACAAGACAAGTTGTTCAACCACAATCTTCCATATGCTGTTTATCTGGTACCATAATACAACATTTTAGTACTTAAATTCAAGTGGTTCTAAAGACTGGATATTTTGGGCCTTAATGCATTCCCTGCATCATGGTAAAAAATGTCCCAAAGTTTGTATCACCCCCCTCACCACCCTTTAGACTAGGTTCACATTGTATGCGATTTGGCACGCGATTTGACAATGGCACCGTCTGAATCGGTGCGACACCGCATTTGCGGCGCTGCACCGATTCCCAAAAGTACTTTGGGGTGCGATTTGTATAGACATTAGGGATGAGCCCGATGAACATTGGGTGTTTTACCTGTTCTCCGAATTTAGAACCTAATGCCCCATACACACGATCGTTTTTCATGCCGTTAAAAACGCCATTTTTAAAAATGGGCATTAAAACCGATCGTGTGTATGCTCCAGAGCATTTTTAACGACGTGAAAAACGGCAATTAAAAATTTCGAACATGCTCTATTTTTTTCACGTCGTTTTTCATGTCGTTTTTTTTTTAACGACGTGAAAAACAATGGTGTGTATGCTTTGACGAGGTGAAAAAAAACGCGCATGCTCAGAATCAAGTATGAGATGGGATCGCACGTTCTGGTAAACCTAGCATTTGTAATGGAGATAGCACAATCGTCACGCTGTAACGGACTGAAAAGCAGGAGGCTGAAAAGCGCGAATCGTCGCTCAACAAACGTTACTAACATGAAGGGTGGCACCATCCGAACGGAACTTCCCCTTTATAGTGCCATCGTACGTGTTGTACGTCACTGCGCTTTGCTTGAACGTTTTTTAAAATGATTGTGTGTACGCAAGATAGGCTTGAGAGGAAACATGAAAAAAAAACGTTGGTTTAAAAAATGGCATGAAAAACGATCGTGTGTACGCCGCATAATAGTGTGTTCGCTGGAAATTCGAGCGGGAACGCCCCATAATGAACTGCAGGATCGTCAATGTACAGCGAGATCGCTGATTGGCCAAAGCATGTACCTGACCTGCATGCTTTGGCTAATCACAGCACGCTCTGCTGTGAGAGCCATGTTTGGCCAAAGGCAGGTTGTAAAAGTAAAGTAAAAAAAATGGCGTGGGGGTCCTCCCCAAAATCCATACCAGGCCCTTATCCGAGCATGCAACCAGGCAGGCCGCAGGAAAAAAGGGGGGATGAGAGAGCGCCCTCCCTCCTGAACCGCACCAGGCCACATGCCCTCAACATGGGGAGGGTGCTTTGGGGTCCCCTCAAACACCTTATTGCCCGGTGGTTGTGGGGGTCTGTGGAGGGGGGCTTATCAGAATCTGGAAGCCAAATTAAAGTAAAAAAGTTAAAATGACAGGAGACTTTTGGAAAAGTGTCCCGCGATGTCCATTCATCTTCAATCACAGCGTCCGACGTTCCCGAGAAAACTGAAAAACTCTGCCTCCATGGGAGGCATCCCCGCGACTGCAGCCTTTTCACGATGACAGCTATGACGTCACATCACATGATGTCAGAAGAGGCGGGGTCACCCTGTTACGTCACCGGGTGGCCCCACCCTCAGCTATATAACAGCTGTCAAAGCAAAAAGACACCAGTCGCGGGACCGATGGTTGTTTGCCGTGCCCCCCCAAAATAAAAACAGCCACCACTGGGTTTGCTCACAAGTTAATCAATACCCTGTGTTTAAGCAGCATTTATGTGGCATTTTTAAAGCCTCATAACCACCCTCCAATGCCTGCCATTAATATTACAATGAGCACCACACAGTGCAGTACAGGCAGGAATGGTAGTGTTGCGTTAAAAATTAAGCAGCATAAAGTCTTACCAGCTCTTTAAAGAACACACATTCCACCTTCAGGAATACAAGGTTTTATTGGATAGAATATATGTGCACAGTCTAATTCAAACGATTGCTAGTTGCCTAAAGTTGACAATTGGGTACCTTTCACTGTGCTATATAAAAGCTGTGAGCCTTTTTTTTTACTTTTTACATAACATTTACCACAACCACTGAACAGTCCTTCCCCTCTTCCGTCTCCAACGTTCCTGTCAGGTGCCCCCACCTCAATCTACATCTTACCCCTCAGTCTTTATGCCTACTTTTCTCCACATGTGAAAATCGCATGTAAAATCCATCAGGCTGGTCGTACCGAAGTTGATTGACCGATCAACTTGGTACATTCAGCCTGCCCATACACGGTTCAGATCTTGGCCGGTTCCTGATGAACCTTTTTTTATTTATTTACAAATTTTTTGTTTCATATGTTTTTTTTAAAGCTTTTTCACTAGCGTTTATTGCTTATCACTAGTTCACTCAAATTAGTGCTGCTTTTTATGTGTGCTATCTAGTGGACTGGCTTTTTCTTTAGAATCTTGAGACCTAGTACGAATAGTATTTATTTTTGGACCTCTTGACATAGCAGTAATAAATAATTGACATGTTATAAAAGTTTTGAGCCAATTATTTTCTTTTAGAAAAAGTATGTTAACCACTTGCCGACCAGCTACCGCAGTTTTACTACGGCAGCATGGCTCGGCGAAACAACGTTATGTTACGTCGCTTCGCCCCGTGGCCACTAGGAGCGCACGCGGCCGGAGGCACGCATGCACGCCCGCTGCCCGCCCCTGATGCGAGTGCCTGGCGGGCGCGATGACCGCCGGACACCCGCGATAGCTTGTGACACAGCGAGAACTGGGATCTGTGTGTGTAAACACACAGATCCCGGTTCTTTCAAGGGAGAAATGACTGACCGTATGTTCATACAAAGTATGAACAGCGATCTGTCATTTCCCCTAGTCAGTCCCATCCCCCTACAGTTAGAACACAGAGAGGGAACACAATAAAAAAAAACTTGATCGCCCCCTAGTGTTAACCCCTTCCCTGCCAGTGACATTTTTACAGTAATCAGTGAATTTTTATAGCACTGATCGCTGTAAACTGTCAATAGTCCCAAAAATGTGTCAAAAGTGTCCGATGTGTCCGCCATAATGTCGCAGTCCCGATAAAAATCGCAGATGGCCGCCATTACTTTAAAAAAAAAATGCCATAATTCTATCCCCTATTTTGTAGACGCTATAACTTTTGCGCAAACCAATCAACATACGCTTATTGGGATTTTTTTTTTTACCAAAAATATGTAGAAGAATACATATCGCCTAATCTGAGGAAAAAAAACTTTTTTTTTTTTTAAAATATTGGGATATTTATTATAGCAAAAAGTAAAAGATATTGTGTTTTTTTTTCAAAATTGTCGCTGTTCTTTTGTTTATAGCGCAAAAAATAAAAATCGCAGAGGTGATCAAATACCACCAAAAGAAAGCTCTATTTGTGGGGAAAAAAAGGACGCAAATTTTGTTTGGGTGCATCGTCGCACAATTGTCAGTTAAAGCGACACAGTGCCAAATTGTAAAAAGTGCTTTGGTCAGGAAGGGGGTAAAATCTTCCGGGGCTGAAGCGGTTAAACAATTTTAACTTTTGTAAGACAATATTTAATTTATTGGATTTTCATGATCCTCTTCTGGTACCGCTAATGTCCATCAGCTGTTCTTTTCCAAACTTATTTATTTATTTTTAAATATCCTAAAACCTACCTAAAAATTACATATCAATATTTTAAAGCAATATGCTAATCACTAATTGATTTGAATTGATCCCATTGCTGACATAAACCAATTAGTGCATTGGCAGCATTAGATTCATTCTCACTATATTCAGCTAAAGAAATTCGATTTGTTAAACAGGAAACAAAACTGTCCTCACTTCAGGCATTATCCAGATCACATTACCATATATATTTAAAGTAAAAGGACAGCTGAAGAAAGTTCTAAGAAAGGACATTTCCTGCACAACCTTTCTCTTAATTGGTGATCTGTCTCCAGTGTGTTCCAGCAGAGACCAGTGTGAACAAATCATTATATATCATTCTTTCCTCCACCTTTACTATCACATCTTCCTTATTCTGCCCTGGTTTACCAATTATACATTTTTAAGTCATCGAATGAAAAAGTCATACATACCCCCTCAGAGTCACTGACAGAAAATTCAACTGTGAATTCTGATTTAGACTGCAATGAAAAGACAGACAAAATAGGATTAGAAATAATGTTTATCTTCCGACACCAGTAATTTTAGTTTTTAGCTAAAAGCATAATTACATGCAAAATACTCTTAGGAGAGGGAAAACGGGGAACTCAGAATATGGTATTGTGAGCTTATCGTGTACAACCAGAACAATTACCGTTTCATGTCTTAAGTGTGTTCTTTTATTGTACCGATATATGCAGGGCCGGTGCTAGACTATTTTGCACCCCAGGCAAGACAAGCTACCCCCCCCCCCCCCCCAAAAAAGAAAGGCTCCAAATGCAGCCTGTACAGGGATGCTTTTTCACCTCCTTGCCAACATTAGCTCAGTGTGGAGACTGACAGGGGAGCTGGGAGGAAGTGATGTTGCGCACAGCATGGCTTACGCAGTACCTCATTGGCTGGATACCTCTTCTTCACGGATTGGCTGAAGTTTGCAAGAGACGGCTTAATCTACAGCTAACATCATCCAATCCTGCAGTGGTATGGGGAACGTTGGCGCAGTGTGTGGGGAACAGAGCATACGTCAGAAATTTTGGGGCCCTTTACACAGCTTTAGGCCTGGGCCCCCGTACATCAGAGTTTAGCCCTTTCATTAGAGTCCACAAAGTTGCCCCCCTTACATCAGGTTCCCAAAAGTCCCCTCTCCTTAAATCAGAGCCCCCCCCTTACATCACAGACTTCACCTTTACAACAGAGACCCCCCTTTCATTAGGATCCCCAAAGTCTTCCCTTACATTAGAATCCCAAAGTCCCCCCTTACAATAGGGTTCCCAGAGTCCCCCTGGCCATGGCTGCACCCTAGGTGGCTGCCTAGTTTTCCTAGTGGTAGCACTGGCCCTGGATATATGAATTCATATATATGAACAATGAGGGCAGCAGAACAAAAAAAAGCCTGACATGTTATTGCAGCCTTTTAGAGAAACTAAACGTTGGGCGAAAATCGCTGCAAAATCGCTCCACAATTCGGGTGCCATAGAAAGCTGGATCGCAAGGGCGTCTCACCATTTGCAGCGATTCAGAATGGCAGACAGAATTGCCGCAAATCCGCCTGCAATCTGGAAAGCCATAGTGTGAATGGAGCCTTAAGGAAAATTAAATGTATACCCTTACAAATGCAGCCATTAAATAAAGTAATGCCATTTTCAAATATTATACAGTGTTCATCTCAAAAAAGAAATAGAAGATAGATGCAGGGCAGCCATCAGGAATTTTGGGGCCCCTTACACAGCTTCAGGCATGGGCCCCCTGGAGCCGAGGAGAACCGGGGGAGGGGGTGCTGCCGCCGCGAATTGAGAAGCGAGGGGGGCTACCGCAAATTCAGAAGCAAGGGGGGTGCCACGAATTGAGAAGCAGGGGGTTTGGGTGCTGCCGAAAAAAAAAAAAAAACAGAAGAACAAAAAAAAGGGGGGTTGCCATCCAGGGCCCTGGGGACCTCTGGGCCCCTTACAAAAACAAAAAAATATATAAAAAAAGGGAGGTTTCTATCCGGGGCCCTGGGGACCTCCGGGCCTCTGGGGACCTCTGGGCCCCTTACAAAAAAAAAAAAAAAGAAATTAAATAAAAAAATGAATAATAAAAAACAATTATAAAAAATAAATAAAAAAAGGGGGGTTGACATTCGGGGCCCTGGGGAACCCTGATGGCGGCCCTGGATAGATGTGTATATAAATTGGGCACAATTACCTAATTTCAAATTTAGCATTCATTTAGACAACAGCTCCAACCTCAATGAAATAGAGTCCTACCTGCCAAAAAGTTTGTAATCTGTTAATCCAAACTTGTGATTTATACACCATGCTGCATAGCCAGACATCTGAGACTATCATTTACCAGTTGAGTGTTGTAGCTTCTTTGTCGTTTTTCTGCTCCTTCCTGCTCACTAGATCTCAAGGCTGATTTATTAAAGGATTTCAGAATGTTCACACAAAAATTGTTTGAAGATTAGCTTCAATCATCCAATCATGTGAAAAGAAAATACCTATTTACCCATTTCATCTGCGCATGATTAGATAATTAAAGTGAATATTTACACAATATACTATGTGAAGATTTTCAACTCTTTTAGTAAACCAGCCTCAAGGAGTCAACAACATTTGGTGGTTGGGAACGCTGGCTTTTTAAACCAAGACAGGTGTGTTTTTACCATGTGAGTGATATTTTATATCCTTTATTAACCACTTAAAGGGGTTGTAAAGGTTCATGTTTTTTCACCTTAATGCATCCTATGCATTAAGGTGAAAAAACATCTGACGATTACCTGCCCCCCAACCCCCCATTTTACTTACCTGAGCCCTGGAAAATTCTGCGTCGCGAACACGCTCTTCCTTTGCCCGGGCTTCTCGGCTCTTCATTGGTTAGATTGATCGCAGTGCAGCACAGTGGAGGTAAGTATGATAAGTTTGTTATTTAAAAAAAAAAAAATTCGAACCTTTAGGCCGGGTTCACACTGGTGCGACAAACGCTCCGACGTTGGGAGCTCATGTCACATGACGTGTGAAAATCAATGTTTCCCTATGGGAGCCGTCTTAACTGGTTCGACACAAGTCATTCCGACTTTGAAAATGCTCCCTGTACTACTTTGGTCCGACTTTGATCCTACTTCAGCCCATTGAATATCATTGAAGTCGGATCAAAGTCGGAACGCCGTCTTGCATGCTCCGACTTTGGCATGCGACCTGTGCTCTGCTGATCTTGAGGGGGAACGCCACGCCAAATTTTAAATAAAAAAACGGCATAGGTTCCCCCTCCAAGAGCATACCAGGCCCTTCGGTCTGGTATGGATTTTAAGAGGAACCCCCTACCCTGAAAAAACGGCGTGGGGGGTTCCCTCAAAATCCATACCAGACCCTTATCCGAGCACGCAGCCTGGCCGGTCAGGAAAGGGGGTGGGGACGAGCGAGCGCCCCCCCTCCTGAACTGTACCAGGTCGCATGCCCTCAACATGGGGGAGGTGCTTTGGGGCAGGGGCGCCCCCACCCCAAAGCACCTTGTCCCCATGTTGATGAGGACAAGGGCCTCTTCCCGACAACCATGGCCGTTGGTTGTTGGGGTCTGCGGACGGGGGGCTTATCGGAATCCAAGAGCCCCCTTTAATAAAGGGGCCCCCAGATCCCGGCCCCCCCACCCTATGTGAATGAGTATGGGGTACATCGTACCCCTACCCATTCACCTGGGGGAAAACTGTCAATAAAAAAAAACACACTAGACAGGTTTTTAAAGGAATTTATTAGGCAGCTCCGGGGGTCTTCTTCCGACTTCAGGGGTCTCTTCCGTCTCCTCCGCTCTCTCCGGCCTCTTCTCCCGCTCTCCGATGCCTTTTCCACGCTCTCCGGTTCTTCTCCCGCTCTTCAATGCCTTCTGACTTCTGCCGGGCTCCTCCGCTATCTTCTTCCAGCTCTTTTACTAGCGTTGGCCTGCGTCGTCTTCTTCCCTCTACTATTCTGATGTCCCCGGTGACCCCGCCCCCTTATGACGTCACAGTCCCATCATGCCCCGGGACTGTGACGTCATAATGGGGCGGAGTCACTGGGTGACATCACCCGGTGACCACGCCCCATGCCTATATAAAAGTCGTTGCGCACGTGGCATTATAGCGGAAGAGAGGGTTGAGTCAACATCGGAAGAGAATAGCTGCAGGCTATTCCACGGTACATCCACTTTCTCCTACCGACGGCGGTTTGCGTGAAGTGGTTAAACTGGATTGAGATCTCTGCACTAAGAGGAGTGTCTCTTTTGTCCCTTTATGTGATTGATCGAGCTTTGGAGAAGGTGTTTGTTTTGGCTGGACAGAGCATTCTAATATTGGGGACCTCATCTGATTGCTGCCCATTGCGTGTTTGACCTTTGTAATGAGGGTCTGGAGAGGATGGTAAGAGGCAGTGTGATTGGGTGCTGGTGGTGGTTTCCTCACATACGTGCTATTTAGCTGCACTCTCATGTCAGAAGCTCTTTTGGACATCTCCTGTGGACTTTTATCACTATGGACTTTTTATGATTCTTAGTTTTGATGTTTAGCGCTGCACCTCTAACTTGTGAACACCATTACCTCTGTCCAATTAGCAGGAAGATGACCCTAAAAAGTAGTTCAACTAAAGCTGGAAGTAGATCTATTCCTGGATTTACATTGTGCATTGCTGTGCGAATATGCTAGAAAATGTCTACAACCAATGCTGAAAACTTCAGCTGTATGAAATGAATCATTAATCACACAGTGGCTTAAAGCTGGCCATACTTGGATTGAAATTTGGCCGGTTCAGCAGGGACTGGTCGAGATTCAACCCATGTATGGGCAGGCTGATTGCACCCAAGTCAATCCATCAATTGACCTGGATACAAACAGCCTGTTGGATTATTTACATGCGATTACTGCCGGCCTCTACAGCTGCAAGCAGTAATCATTTCGTTCTGCTGACTGGGAAGGATCCCCACGCCCCCTGCAGGCAGAACACGAAAGAGCTGTGGGAGGCATTCCCTGACTGTGTTGATGGGAGAATCAAGCAATTTTCTTTCCTTCTACCCCTGGTGGAATAAAACAAAATCAAATCATTTGTGGGCTGCTTAATAGAGCTCAAGAAGCTTAAGTAGTAAAAGTCTCCTTGATGGAATTTCCACTACCATTGTGTCTTCTGTACAGGGTTTGCAGCAGTTTGGCCACTCTAGTCCTTGAATGGTATAACAAGCTAGTGGGTAAGCCAACCTCACAGCACCTACACATAATAAAGATATAAATGTGTAGCAAGGTGTCACTTTTGCACGTAGCTTATGGACTACAGTTTGTGCCTATAAGAACTTAACTATTTTCATTGCCCGTTTGTGTCATACTGCTGCAAGTTGTTTGGTTCAGCTATGATAGAACAATGCATGACAGGCCTTGTGGTGCAGAGAGACTCTTTTGCTATGGATCAGAAATAGACTACAAGGCCCACAACGCCACTGGGCTGCGAAGGAGCGTGGCGCCACGCACTGCCTGCTGGGAGGACTTATTTAACACAAGGCGGGGCTTGTGTTCATTCTCTTGGGACGCCATCTTGCAAGAGGCCTGCAGCGAGGGTGCTTAGGCCGGAGATGCCTGGGCCTAAAGTGTCGGAGGCCAGGTCGCCTGCCGGATGGATCCCCGCCACAGCCTTGCTGACCAGGCTGGGCAGAGGGACATCTCCACACTCCTGAGCATCCAGAGTCATCTACCCACCGACGCTTAGCGGGCAGCTAAGCAGAGGACCAGAGACCTCGACTCGTCCGGAGGCTGAGAACCAAGAGGGCCCAGTCAGAGGATACCAGCGAGGCGAGACCTCATGTGGTGAGAGGGCAACTGCCCGCCAACATAACTAACTGTGTCGCAGGAAGGTGATTCCATATTTTTACTCGCGCTTGCTGGCAACTACAGTGCCACAAGCAGAGACACGCTACATTCAGGAGCGAGTTAGCGCTTTGGGAAGGATCAGCATTCCATTCGCCCTTTTCACCACACATGTTAAGTGTTATTCTTTCCTCACTTTTTCTTTGGATTACAATTACTCAAGTGCACCAACAAAGGCTAGCGAAGATTACTGGAGACTTTTTGGGATAAATTATCAGTTCAGTTCACTGACTAGGTTAAAACAGCAGGACACGTACCAGTAAGGCTGCCCACTAGGGGGAGCCAGATAGCTTATTGAACTTGCGCATGTAAATCAGCCGTTTGCATTTATTTTTACTGTCACTGTGCTGTTTTAGTGAGCTGGGTTGGACTTGGTGGAGAAGTACCCCCCTGTAGATGTCATTGCAGTGGAAGATTCCTCCACCGTGCACTTCTTCAGGTCTGACCCTAAGTTGAGCAAGTTCGGGTCTTATGGTTTGTAAGTGAAACCTTTAAACTGTTGTGCATATGTATGTCAGAGTACTCTCACAGAGATCTGTCTGAGTTAAATGTCTCATGTTAATCTTTATTTTATAACCACAACAAGGTAATAATATTTAATTACAGTTACTGTTGTGTGATATCATTGTGGCCCTCTATAGCCCTTAGGGGTCCACAATCACATTGTTGTTATTATTGTCCAGTTGTGCCAAGGGGAAATCGAGCCATATTACAGGGGTTGACAGGCAGAGTACAGGCCCAAAATAAAACCAGCAGTTCCTGCGGGGGTAGTGCTACAAATACATTAAGGGATTACCAATAGTGATGATAGAATGACTTTCAGAGGAGCAGGTCCGATGTTGGCTGTACATAATGGTGCCACTAATGGAGCCTGTATTCATGTACAGTTATCACAGACCAAACAAAGGTTGTTTATCCGCTCCTAAAATGTAAATGCTCATCATTGTCATCAGCTAATTTCCTGCCCTGAAGGAAGTTGCTGGGTGATTTAGAGAAGCCTCATCTCAGGTGTCGCTATCATACAGCAGCAGCGACCTGCAGAGAGATTGCTAGAAATCCATCTCAGGCCCCCAGGCTCTGCCTGCAGTTATCTCAAACAATACCAGACACTGTCTGCTAGGCTTTTCTGTGGAAAAACATCATAAACCACTTCATCCCACACTGCCTGCCTAAACAGCATTTTTTGCGTATGCGTTCCCCTTTGCTTTTCCTGTGATAAAATTGAGCAAACAAGCATCCATTTTACAAAACTTGTAAAAGAATTGGCTACATTATAGTAAAAATGTATTCTGATCCCCAAAAATCAGGGGGATTGATGATTTGGTCTTAAATCTTATATGTATCAGATTTCATTAAAGAGTAAGTCCATGCAGAACTGATATATCATAGATCTTTATGGCAATCAGACAGTAGCTACGTGGTTAGTGCTGCCCCTAGCAGAACCAGGGTCATTGTTTCAAATCTCAACCATGGCACTATTTGCCTGGAGTTTGCATGTTCTACCGGAGCCTGTGTGGGCAGGGCCGTTGGAACAGTACTGGCAAACCAAACAACTGCTTGGGGCCCCGAGCTGGCCTGGGGCCCCAGCAGTCCCGCGATTGGCGCCCCCCCCCAACAACTTTCTTGACAGGTGAAAAAAAAAAACATACTGGTAGGTTAATTGTCTCCTATCTAAATTGGCCCTAGTATGTGAGTTAGGGACCTTAGATTGTAAGCTCCTTGAGGGCAGTGACTGATATAAAAGTACACTATATTACTTAAAGTATTGGGGTGCTTCCCTTTACATGCACATGAACTTTACTGGCATCCCAGTCTTAGTCTGTAGGGTTCAATATTGAGGTGGCTCATCCTTTGCAGCTATAACAGCTTCAACTCTTCTGGGAAGGTTGTCCACAAGGTTTAGGAGTGTCTATGGGAATGTTTGACCATTCTACCAAAAGCACATTTGTGAGGTCAGGCACTGAAGTGGATGAGAAGGCCTGGCTCAAAGTCTCCGCTCTAATTCATTCCAAAGGTATTCTATCGGGTTGAGGTCAGGACTCTGTGCAGGCCAGTCAAGTTCCTCCATCCCAAACTCGCTTATCCATGTCTTTATGGACCTTGCTTTGTGCACTGGTGCGCAGTCATGTTGGAACAGGAAGGGGCCTTCCCCAAACTGTTCCCACAAAGTTGGGAGCATAAAAACTGTCCAAAATGTCTAGGTATCCTGACGCCTTAAGAGTTCTCTTCACTGGAAAGAAGGAGCCAAGCCCAACCCCTGAAAAAAAAAAACCCACACCATAATCCCGCCTCCAGCAAATGATTTGGACCAGTGCACAAAGCAAGGTCCATAAAGTCATGGATGAGCAAGTTTGGGGTGGAGGAACTTGACTGGCCTGTACAGAGTCCTGACCTCAACCTGATAGAACACCTTTGGGAGGAATTATATCAGAGACTGTGAGCCAGGCCTTCTTGTCCAACATCAGTGCCTGACCTTAAAAATGCGCTTCTGGAAGAATGGTCAAACATTCCAATAGACACACTCCTGAACCTTGTGGACAGCCTTCCCAGAAGAGTTGAAGCCATTATAGCTGCAAAGGGTGGGCCAACTCAATATTGAATCCTGCAGACTAAGACTGGGATGCCATTAAAGTTCATGTACCTGTAAAGGCAGGTGTCCCAATACTTTTTGTAATATAGTGTATGTGTAAAGCGCTGCATAAATTCACGGCGCTATGCAAGTACCTATAATAAATAATCTGTGCTCCCAGCTCCACCAACCCTTACTGTCTAATTCCCTTGCTATTTTATGTTATCCAGATTGCAACTCGATAAAGAGACATTTTGGTTTTCAAAATCTAAGGCCCCTTTCACACGATCCGTGTCCGTGTGCGGGCTCCCCTTTGCTCAGCGGGGATCGCTCCGTCGATCCCCGCTGAGCAGGCAGATGACAGGTCTGTCTCCACACACTGTGCAGGGACCGACCTGTCAGAGCGCCGCTCTCCCCTATGGGGGATCGGATGACGACGGACCGTAGAGTCCATTGTCATCCGATCCAATCCGCAGACGGATGGAAAAGTAGGGTTTTCCTCCGTCACACTTTGGCGGATCAGAGCGGGTCGGATGTCAGCGGACATGTCACAACTGACATCCGTGGCTCCATAGGGGTACATGGAGCATCCGTTCAGGTCCGCCCAAAAATTTTACAGGTGGACCTGAAAGGTCCGTCCGTGTGAAAGAGCCCTTAGGCTCAAGCAGTATTAAGACCATTTCCAAAAATGTAATATATTGCAGCTTGCCACGCCTTAGATGTGGTAGCTGCATACATTATCTTTTTTTTTTTTTGGGCTATTTTATCCAGGGGACTAGTCCTGTATTAGAGTGCCCTCACTCTGGATGAATGAACAACAGAGCCACCTTCAGACAGCAGAATTGTTAATCTGGTGGGAGGGGAGTGTTAGATGTACTAGCAGATTTGGATACACTAACAAATTGGAGCCAAACTCCAGCTTACACTGCAGTTATAGTAATTTTTTTTCTCTTGGAATAAAGGTTTTAAATGAATAAATAATAACTGATCAGCCTTATACAGGACATACCTCTTTGCAATAATACAGCTGTTCTATTTCCAGTACACTGCTAGGCCACTCGGGGAGGGGGTGGTGGAGCCTCCTGGGGTGGGCGTCTATGGTTGTGGACGGGCAGCTGGTGAACTAGATCACCCCGTGCCACCTGCCTTACCTACTACCTCTCTTCCCTTCACTATATCTAATCCTTTGTCCCAGTCTTCCCCTCCTTACCTGTTGTAGGTTTTTTTTTCCTCCCCTCCCCCTCTTCTCTTTTTTATCTTTTCTTTCTCTCTGCATTAGACTCTGCCACACTGTATACTTAGATTTTGCAAAAAAGTTCGATACATTTCCCCACACACGGCTAATGTGTAAGGTAAAGTCTACAGGGTTGGAAATATCAGATTGTAAATGGATAGAAAACTGGCTAAAAGACAGAATTCAGAGAGTAGTGGTTAATGATTCTTACTCTGAATGGTCTAAGGTTATCAGTGGTGTACCCCAAGGTTCAGTGCTGGGACCCTTACTTTTTAATATCTTTATAAATGATATAGGGTCTGAGATCAAAAGTAACATTTCTGTCTTTGCAGATGACACCAAGCTATGCAGTGGAATAACGTCCTTACAGGATGTCGCCAATTTACAAGCCGACCTCAATGCTCTGTCTAATTGGGCGACTATGTGGCAGATGAGGTTTAATGTTGATAAATGTAAAGTTATGCACTTGGGGGCTAAGAATATGAATGCATCATACATACTAGGGGGAGTACAACTGGGGGGATCCGTAGTGGAGAAGGATCTGGGGGTTTTGGTAGATCATAAGCTCAATAATGGCATGCAATGCCAAGCTGCGGTTTCCAAAGCGAGCAAAGTCCTTTCTTGTATTAAGAGAGGTATGGTCTCCAGAGAGAG
The DNA here is from genome assembly GCA_029206835.1 of Rana muscosa. NCBI lineage: Eukaryota > Metazoa > Chordata > Amphibia > Anura > Ranidae > Rana > Rana muscosa. Next base: position 101,211,827 of record CM055123.1, on the reverse strand, counting down.
AGATATCATTTTGCCCCTGTACAAATCATTAGTAAGACCTCATCTGGAATATGCAGTTCAGTTTTGGGCACCAGTTCTCAAAAAGGATATTGGGGAACTGGAGAAAGTGCAGAGAAGTGCAACCAAACTGATAAGAGGCATGGAGGAGCTCAGCTATGAGGAGAGATTAGAGGAACTGAATTTATTCTCTCTTGAGAAGAGGAGATTAAGGGGGGATAAGATCAACATGTACAAATATATAAGGGGTCCATATAGTGAACTTGGTGTTGAGTTATTCACTTTACGGTCAACACCGAGGACAAGGGGGCACTCTTTACTTCTAGAGGAAAAGAGATTTCACCTCCAAATACAGAAAGGTTTCTTCACAGTAAGAGCTGTGAAAATGTGGAATAGACTCCCTGCAGAGGTGGTTCTGGCCAGTTCAGTAGATTGCTTTAAGAAGGGCCTGGATTCTTTCCTAAATGTACATAATATAACTGGGTACTAACATTTATAGGTAAAGTTGATCCGGGGAATATCCGATTGCCTCTCGGGGGATCAGGAAGGAATTTTTTCCCCTGCTGTAGCAAATTGGATCATGCTCTGCTGGGGGTTTTCGCCTTCCTCTGGATCTGTGGGTATATAATTGGGTATAATGGGATTGTACGATATTTTTTTTTTTTTTTTTTTTTTTTTTTATGGTTGAACTGGATGGACTTGTGTCTTTTTTCAACCTGACTAACTATGTAACTATTACTTTTGCTTTGGTTCCTCCTGCCTTTTCTAACACTTTATGAGGTTTTGTTACATGTAAAATGTATCGTTTTTAATCTGGTTATACTTTGTCCAAGTACTGGAATTTGTATCAGGGATCTACTTTGTATGTGGGAATGTATACTCGTACCATTATGTAATAACTCCTGCCTATTACTGATGTTCTTTTTCTAATGGATGTAACAACTCACTGTTTGAAATGTACTTGGCTTATTTTCTTCTCCAAAAAAAAAAAAAAAAAAGATCATTGTAAGTACCACTGCCAGTGGTAAATGTTTTGCCCAAACATGCTTAACTGATACGTTTGCCGGACAGCTTGTTCTGTTGAAAAACAACAGACTTACTGGTCAGATTACCAGGTGAAAATAAAGAAAAGAAAGCATAAAAAAGAAAACGAATGCAGCCATCACATTTAAGAAAAGGCAAGCTGCAATATAATAACTATTTGCTTTTGGGTTAATGTGACAGACCCAACTGGTACAAGGGCTTTTGGAGAGGAGTAGGGGCAAGCCCCCTACCCACTGATTATGGCCCATGAAGAGAGCAGATAATTTTCCAACGATGGACAACAATGTGATAAATGCTGAGAGTTAGGCTTGGAATAATTCTCTGAAGAAGGACAATAAAGCTTCTCTTCTGGAGTGGATGGAAAGGTGTAATAGTATTCTTGTACAATATGGCGGCTCCTCCTGCTGACTGGGTTGGAGAAGCTCCTTCACTTGGGACAGAAATATGTATCAACAATATCCCTCAAGAAATCTATGAAGATAAATTAATTCCACATTTTCAGACTACTGGAACATTGTATGAGTTTGTCTCAGTCTGTTGTAGACTTTTGCTGGACAGTCTAGGGTGGGGTGGGATCACAGTTTGCTTTGTGTGTGTTTGTCCCATTATGTGCCTCCTAGGTGTGCATCCCCATTGTTAATTGAATCACCTATGGTTTCTGTCTGTCTGATCATCTCTTGGAGAGATGATTAATATTGTGACCACAGTACCTTGTTATGGATTCATTGTGGAATGTTATGTTTTTATGCTTATGATAATGTGTAATGTACTTTGTATATCCAGGGTGGTGGGCTGGGTGCTGAACGGACTGGGCATCTAGATTTATTTAGGTGACTAGTTGTTTAATTAGTTCATGTTAATTAGACTCATGTTTATGTTGGCTGTTCCCTAGATTTGTTAATTATCTTACTGTTTGCATAACATGATCAAGTTCTTTTTGTGTGGTATATAAATTCTGTGTGAGTTTACAATAAAGAGTTCCAGTTTGCATCTAAGGTAGTGCCGTTTAGTCTTGGATAGGGATGAGCTTCGAGTTCGAGTCGAACTCATGTTCGACTCGAACATTGCCTGTTCGCCCGTTCGCCGAACAGCGAACAAATTGGGGTGTTCGCGGCAAATTCGAAAAATCTATGGGAGAAATCTAAAGTGCTAATTATAAAGGCTGATATGCAAGTTATTGTCCTAAAAAGTGTTTGGGGACCCGGGTCCTGCCCCAGGGGACATGTATCAATGCAAAAAGAAGTTTTAAAAACGGCCGTTTTTTCGGGAGCAGTGATTTTAATAATGCTTAAAATGAAAAAATAAAAGTGAAATATTCCTTTAAATTTCGTACCTGGGGGGTGTGTATGATATGCATGTGAAGTGGCGCATGTTTCCCGTGCTTAGAACTGTCCCTGCAAAAAGTGTCATTTTTGAAAGAAAAAAATGCATTTAAAACTGACTCGCGGCTATTAATGAATTGTCGGCTCCCGGCAATACATACAAAAGTCATTGATAAAAAAAAAAAAAAGCGTGGGGGTTCCCCAGAATTCAATTACCAGGCCCTTCAGGTCTGGAATGGATATTAAGGGGAACCCCGCCGCAAATAAAAAAAAAATTGACGTGGGGTTCCGCCAAATATCCATTCCAGGCCCTTCAGATCTGGCATGGATTTTAAGGGGAACTCCACCCCAAATTTAAAAAAAAATGGCGTGGAGTCCCCCTAAAAATCCATACCAGACCCCTTATCCGAGCATGCAACCTGGCCGGCCGCAGGGGAAAAGGGGGGGACGAGAGAGCGGCCCCCCCTCCCTCCTGAACCGTACCAAGCCACATGCCCTCAACATGGGGAGGATGTCCCCATGTTGATGGGGACAAGGGCCTCATCCCCACAACCCTTGCCCGGTGGTTGTGGGGGTCTGCGGGCGGGGGGCTTATCGGAATCTGGAAGACCCCTTTAACAAAGAGGACCCCCAGATCCCGGCCCCCCCCCTATGTGAATTGGTAAGGGGTACATTGTACCCCTACCATTTCACGAAGAAAGCGTAAAAAAATGTTTAAAAAAACACACAAACACGTTGAAAAAGTCCTTTATTAAAAAAAAAAAAAAAAAACCATTCCAACGGTGAAATCCAGTGTCCCGCGGCGATCCCGATGTCCAGCGCTGTCCTTCATTGGTTGTGCCTGAGCGGACCTGATGGGGAACTCCCTCTCAGTATTTTAAATGTATAGACCCGCCCCTTCTAAAGTTCCCCATCAGGTCCGCTCAGCGGACCAGATGCGGAACATGAGAAGGGGCGGGTCTATACATGTATTACCAAAGTGAGAGCAGTTCCCCATCAGGTCCGCCTCCTCGGTATGTCGGACCCGCCTACGTCATTGGCTTGAGCGGGGAACTTCCTTCACTGTGTAATTTAAATTTACATAGTGAAGGAAGTTCCCCGCTCAAGCCAATGACGTAGGCGGGTCTGACATACCGAGGGGGCGGACCTGATGGGGAACTGCTCTCACTTTGGTAATACATGTATAGACCCGCCCCTTCTCATTTTCTGCATCTCGTCCGCTGAGCGGACCTGATGGGGAACATTAGAAGGGGCGGGTCTATACATTTAAAATACTGAGAGGGAGTTCCCCATCAGGTCCGCTCAGGCACAACCAATGAAGGACAGCGCTGGACATCGGGATCGCCGCGGGACACTGGATTTCACCGCTGGAATGTTTATTTATTTATTTTTTTAAATAAAGGACTTTTTCAAGGTGTTTGTGTGTTTTTTTAAAAAAAAATTTTACGCTTTCTTCGTGAAATGGTAGGGGTACAATGTACCCGTTACCAATTCACATAGGGGGGGGGGCGGGATCTGGGGGTCCCCTTTGTTAAAGGGGTCTTCCAGATTCCGATAAGCCCCCCGCCCGCAGACCCCCACAACCACCGGGCAAGGGTTGTGGGGATGAGGCCCTTGTCCCCATCAACATGGGGACATCCTCCCCATGTTGAGGGCATGTGGCTTGGTACGGTTCAGGAGGGAGGGGGGGCCGCTCTCTCGTCCCCCCCTTTTCCCCTGCGGCCGGCCAGGTTGCGTGCTCGGATAAGGGGTCTGGTATGGATTTTTAGGGGGACTCCACGCCATTTTTTTTTTAAACTTGGGGTGGAGTTCCCCTTAAAATCCATGCCAGATCTGAAGGGCCTGGTAATTGAATTCTGGGGAACCCCCACGCTTTTTTTTTTTTTTTTTTCTCAATGACTTTTGTATGTATTGCCGGGAGCCGACAATTCATTAATAGCCGCGAGTCAGTTTTAAATGCATTTTTTTTCTTTCAAAAATGACATTTTTTGCAGGGACAGTTCTAAGCACGGGAAACATGCGCCACTTCACATGCATATCGTACACACCCCCCAGGTACGAAATTTAAAGGAATATTTCACTTTTATTTTTTCATTTTAAGCATTATTAAAATCACTGCTCCCGAAAAAACGGCCGTTTTTAAAACTTCTTTTTGCATTGATACATGTCCCCTGGGGCAGGACCCAGGTCCCCAAACACTTTTTAGGACAATAACTTGCATATTAGCCTTTATAATTAACACTTTAGATTTCGAACGTTCGAGTCCATTGTATTTAATAGGGTTCTAAAGTTTACACAAACATTTTGTCTGTTCGCAGGTTCTGGTGCGAACCGAACAGGGGGGTGTTCGGCTCATCCCTGGTCTTGGGTACAATATTCAGTATAATACCTGGTTCCTGGGTCCTTACTTAGAAAAACAGAGTGGACTGGTGCATGTTGCCTTAATTTTTTAGAATTTTCCTTTGTTGTGACCTATGTATTGTTTCTAGGAATCTGATTACTTCCCGGAAGTGTCAAATTCTTGCCTTAGGATTGAGGACAAAATTTTATTATCTGTGTACCCATAGTTGATGTAGAGTCCTTAGTGCATAACAACTGTAAACTAAGCAGAAGAGGGTTGTAATATATGCAGATTGGTGGCGGTGTCCCTGCTGGCATTATTTAGTGCTCTGCTGTGTGCAAGTTCCTGCTATCAGCATCTCTTCCCTGTCATCAGATAAATAAAAGGCTTTTCAGTGTGCTTTAAACATAAATAAATGATAGCAGGAGAATACTACAAAGAATCACTGAATGACAGCTCAGAGTCTGCCTGCGGCTGCTGATGTCACGTCCAAGATGGCAGCGCCCAACAACAGTCTCATGTCTGTTTAATATCATATCATCATCATCATCAATAAATACATGGTGATTAAATACACAAAACAATGTGATTTGACATATACTCTTATGGGAAGCTTACTGCTAATATTAATAGTATGGGGACATGGTCTCTTTAACCGCTTCCCTACCGCACATAGACATATGACGGCCGCAGGAACCCTTTGTCCCTCCGGGCCGCCGTCATATGACATCTTATTTTCGGAGCCTCTAGGGGCGCAATGTCTGCCGGGCACCCGCGAACACAGCAGGACCATGGAACTGTGTGTGTAAAGGAACACAGATCGGTCTCCTCCCCTTGTGAGTCCCCTCCCCCTACAGTTAGAATCACTCCCTAGGATTCACATTTAACCCCGTGCTCGCCTCTAGTGTTAACCCCTTCCCTGCCAGTCACATTTACACAGTAACCAGTGCATTTTCATAGCTCTGATCACTGTATAAATGTGAATGGTCCCAAAATAGTGTCAAAAGTGTCAGATGTATCCGCCGCAATATCGCAGTCACGATAAAAATCGCAGATCGCCACCATTACTAGTAAAAAAAAAAATAACAATAAAAATGCCATAAATGTATCCCCTATTTTGTAGACGCATTAACTTTTGCGTAAGCCGATCAATATACGCTTATTGCTAATTTTTTTTACCAAAAATATGTAGAAGAATACATATCGGTCTAAACTGAGGAAAAATTATTATTATTTTTTTTTTAATGGGATATTTATTATAGCAAAAAGTAAAGTGTTTTTTTTTTCAAAATTGTTGCTTTTTTTTGTTTATAGCGCAAAAAATAAAAACCGCAGAAGTGATCAAATACCACAAAAAGGGGGGAAAAATGATCAAAATTTCATTTGGGTACAGTGTTGCATGACCGCGCAATTGTCATTCAAAGTGTAACAGCGCTGAAAGCTGAAAATTGGTCTGGGCAGGAAGGGGGTGGAAATGTCCTGTATTGACAGGGCCGGTCCTACCATGGGACCCGGTGGGACCATGGTCCCAGGCGGCACTTTAAGAGGGGTGGCAACAGGGGCGCACTGCCTGAGGACCTGGGTTTCCCTCCATCTAGTGTGCAGTGTCATACTTGTACTGCATCGCGGGCGCCGCTGTCACTGGCCGCAGTGGCAAGACCCACTTCAAGGGTCTCACCAGCGGCCCCTGCTTCCCTGCCCAAACTGGTTGCTAGCCGCGGACCGCTTTGTGTCTAGCAACCAGTGACGTCAGGAGAGAAGGAGAGAGAGGCCCACCATTCATTGCGGAGGAGGATTTAACTTCCTCCTCCTCCGCTAGCTCCACCCACCTCCTCCCTGTATGTGTTCCTCTCAGCAAGTTAGGAGCGGCGAGCGGTCCGAGGATCAGTGCTGCCTGCCTCCTCCCCCCTCGAGGCGCCGCTATCTCGGAGCGACTGTGTGTGTGGAAAGAGAGCATCTGCTGGCTCATCTCCCCCCTCCTTCTCCTCCTCATGCTGCTGTTCCCAGGACAGCCACCGCTATGTTTCTTCCCCCTTTTCCTCCCATTGGCCAGGGGGAAAAAAAAGGAGAAAAGAGGATTATGGGATATGTAGTGCAAATGGCTGGCCCATTGCAATTCTAGGGGGGGAACTGCAGCCCCCAGCATGCCCAACTGAAGGGGAGGGAGAGAGAGCCAGGCTGAGTGACAGGCTGCATCTGGTGACAGGCATCGGTGACAAGTGACAGGCTGCATCTGGTGACAGGCAATGGTGACAAGTGACAGGCTGCATCTGGTGACAGCCATCGGTGACAAGTGACAGGCTGCATCTGGTGACAGGCAATGGTGACAAGTGACAGGCTGCATCTGGTGACAGGCATCGGTGACAAGTGACAGGCTGCATCTGGTGACAGGCATCGGTGACAAGTGACATGCTGCATCTGGTGACAGGCAATGGTGACAAGTGACAGGCTGCATCTGGTGACAGGCATCGATGACAAGCGACAGGCTGCATCTGGTGACAGGCATCGGTGACAAGTGACAGGCTGCATCTGGTGACAGGCAATGGTGACAAGTGACAGGCTGCATCTGGTGACAGGCATTGGTGACAGGCAATGGTGACAAGTGACACGCTGCATCTGGTGACAGGCAATGGTGACAAGTGACAGGCTGCATCTGGTGACAGGCAATGGTGACAAGTGACACGCTGCATCTGGTGACAGGCAATGGTGACAAGTGACAGGCATTGGTGACAAGTGACAGGCATTGGTGACAAGTGACACGCTGCATCTGGTGACAGGCAATGGTGACAAGTGACACGCTGCATCTGGTGACAGGCATTGGTGACAAGTGACAGGCTGCATCTGGTGACAGGCATTGGTGACAAGTGACAGGCTGCATCTAGTGACAGGCTGCATCTGGTGACAGGCAATGGTGACAAGTGACAGGTTGCATCTGGTGACAGGCAATGGTGACTGGTGACAGGCAATGTTGACAAGTTACACTCTGCATGTTGTGGCAGGCTATGGGTGGCAAGTGGCACAGTTGCATCTGGTGGCAGGCAACGGTGGCAAATGACAAGCTCAGGGCTTCCACTGATTCTGCATTATGGTGAGTTAAACTATTTCATTATATATTACAATGTAGTAATAGAAATAATGTGATTTGATCATCCTGACACCATATCAATCATAATGTTAGGATGATTTAAGTGCTAACACCAGCCATTCGCCCGACAAATCACCCGCTGCCAAATTCCCTGTCAGCGAGACTACACCCTCCCCCCTCATCTTTTTTTGGGAAGGAAGGGGGGGTATCCCTGAATGGCAGTTTGGAAATGTGGTCACCCTAGCCGCCACTGCAGCGCTGTTGTTGCAGCATGTTGCATCACTGAGCTGGGATCAGAGCGTAGCTGGTCGGTGGCAGTGGAGAGAAAGGGGGGAGCTTTTGTGATGCTACACAATACTCTTTGCAGGAAGGGGCTAGGGTGACCACATTTTTAAACTACCATTCAGGGACACCCCCCCTTCCCAAAAATCAGCTTGTGCTGTAACGAATCACAGCACAGTGATTGGACACAAGAGGTGGGATTTATGATTTCTCCAATCACAAGCAGGGGGCGGGGATTGTGCTCCTTCAGGCATTCCCGGCCGGGACAAGTACTGTCAGTGAGTAAAACTGTGATGTGGCAGCCTTTTTTGGGGGCATCAGATTGGCCCGGGGGGGGGGGGGGTGTGTGTCTGTGTCAGTTTCATTCGGGGACACTGTATTGTCCTGGAATGAAGGTGCCCGGGACAGATCTGCAAAATGCGGGACTGTCCCGGGCAATCCGGGACACGTGGTCACCCTAGAAGGGGCATGTCTCTTTGCTGAATATATGGGATGTCTCTTGCTGAATATATTGGGCTGTCTCTTTGCTTTATGAAAATGTCTCTTTTGCTGGATAGGCATAGGATTTTTTTTTGGGGGGGGGGGGCAGCATTTCATTCTTGGGCCCAGGCAGCACAATGTCTTGGGCCAGCCCTGTGTATTGAAGTGGTTAAAGCAAACCTGTCAGTCAAAAACTATACTTGCAGCACACGTGAAATACAGGTTCCCTCAGATGGGTGTATGTGTGGTTAATTAGATCAATTTATTCAGGAAATGCATTACTAGAATGGATTAGCATATTTAGATACATGCCTCCTTATTTCCCAATAGGAATCTTTCTGGCCTGCCCAAGTGCAGGCTTGGCAGAAAGCCACAGGAGGCCAAGTTACCAATGACCACAAGGATTTGCAAAATGCAACAGCTGGGCGCAAAGAGTCAAATAGGAATACAATTTAAAGGGGTTGTAAAGTCTCAGGGTTTTTCACCTTAATGCATTAAGGTGAAAAAACTCCTGCGGTGCAGCTGCCCCCCTTTTACTTACCTGAACCCAATCGTTCCAGGGATGGGGACGAACACAGTCGCTCCAGCTGCTGTCTTGGGTTCTCATTGGATAGATTGATAGCAGCAAGAGCCATTGGCTTCCACTGCTGTCAATCAAATCCAGTGACACAGGAGCCGGAGGGGAGGGGGGGCAGAGTACTGCTGTCTGTGTCAATGGATGCAGCAGTAGGACTCGGGAGCGTGCCCACATGAGTGCCCCATGGAATGCAGCTCTCCAGGGGGCACTCAATGCGGGGAGGAGCAAGGAGGGCCACTGAGATAGAAAATGTTTAAACCTAACCACATTATAGCAGTCATATCAAACCGGGTACATCCGTTATATAGTTTCACAAAAATGTACTGTAATTCAATTTATTTTTACATCCTCTAAACTATATTTTCATGGTCTATAATAGAAAAGCAGTACCTCTCGATCCAATGGTTGTCTCAGCCAGACTACACCACTCTCACTTTGTACAGCAAAAAACTTTTGGGCTTCATCACCTACAATTCCAAACACCAGAGCATTTCCATCGGGGTCACGGGCAAGCAGCTGTGTTATTGATGAACCTGAAAGAGAATGTTGCAGATAATTAATCTTCAGATCATAGGTAGAAGGTAACAGTGAATTCATACTTTTACATTTGAAGAGAAGTGTGGTTTCATTTACAATTGCACCTGCATTTTACATGAGTGTTTGTTGTACTAGGTACTCTACTATGGCAGCTTTTATTGTGCTGTATAGGGATGAGCTGAACACCCCCCGGTTCGGTTCGCACCTACGAACCCTATTAAATACAATGGACGCGAACGTTTGAAATCAAAAGTGCCCATTATAACAGCTAATATGCAAGTTATTGTCCTAAAAAGGGTTTGGGGACCTGAGTCCTGCCCCAGGGGACATGTATCAATGCAAAAAAAAGTTTTTTTTTCAGGAGCAGTGATTTTAATGATGCATAAAGTGAAAAAAAAAAAAGTGAAATATTCCTTTAAATATCGTACCTGGGGGGTGTCTAAAGTATGCCTGTGAAGTGGCACGTGTTTCCCGTGTTTAGAACTGTCCCTGCACAAAATTACATTTCTAAAAGGAAAAAAAGTCATTTAAAACTGCTTGCGGCTTTTATTTAATGTCTGGTCCCGGTAATATGGATGAAAATCATTGAGAAAAATGGCATAGCTACCCCATCACACCCCCCCCCCCCCCCCAGCCCACTACCAGCCCCTTTGGGTCTTGTATGGATATTAAAGGGAACCCTGCACCTAAATTAAAAAAAATAGGATTTTTATAACAGCTTACCTGTAAAATCCTTTTCTTGGAGTACATCACGGGACACAGAGCGACATAGTCATTACTAATGGGTTATATAGATACCGTCAGGTGCTGGCACTGGCAACTTCCAAAACCGGAAGTACCCTCCCCTATATAAGCCCCTCCCATCCGGGAGCACCTCAGTTTTGTAGCAAAGCAATAAGTGTCCCCAAAGAGGGGCGGGAGCTCTGTGTCCCGTGATGTACTCCAAGAAAAGGATTTTACAGGTAAGCTGTTATAAAAATCCTATTTTCTTTCTCGTACATCACGGGACACAGAGCGACATAGTCATTACTAATGGGATGTCCTAAAGCAATGCCAAATGAGGGGGGGGATACACCATATATAAGCTGAGCGCTATCAGACATGAGGATCTTTTGCGGCCTGCAACACACTGCGCCCAAAGGCGACATCCTCCTGACTTCTAACGTCCACCTGGTAGAACCTAGTAAACGTGTGTACTGAAGACCATGTTGCGGCCTTACAAATTTGAGCCAGGGAGGCCTGGTGATGCACTGCCCATGAAGTTCCAACTGCTCTCGTGGAGTGCGCTCTAACTTTGAACGGAGGCGGTCTCCTTCTCAAGCCATAAGCTTGCATAATGACCTGTCGAATCCACTTGGCTAAAAAAGATTTTGACGCTGCCTGACCCTTTCTGGGGCCTTCCGGCAGTATAAACAAAGTATCCGTTCTGCGAATCTGAGCAGTGGCTTTTAGATAAGCTTTAACTGCTCTTACTACATCCAAAGAATGAAATAACTTTTCCTCTACCGAAGTAGGTTTGGGGAAAAAAGAAGGAAGAACCACATCTTGGTTCAAATGAAACCTCGATACCACCTTAGGAAGAAAGGCTGGATGAGGACGTAACACTACTCTGTCCTTATGGATAACCAGATATGGCTCCTTACAGGACATAGCTGCTAATTCCGACACTCTTTTAGCCGAACAAATGGCTACTAGAAAAATCAATTTCCTGGTGAGAAGCACCAAGGAAATATGCTGTAATGGTTCAAATGGTTGTTTCTGTAGAACTGACAGAACCAAGTTTAGATCCCATGGACATATGGGAATATTAACCGGAGGACTAATACGCATCACTCCTTGTATAAAGGCTTTGACTAGTGAATGCGAAGCCAAGGGCCTTTGAAAAAATATTGACAAGGCCGAAATCTGACCCTTGATAGTACTCAAGGCAAGCTTCCTATCTACAGCCCATTGTAGGAAGTCCAGAATCCTACCTATTACGTATTTACGTGGATGCCATTTTCTGGCCTCACACCAGGCGATGTACGCCTTCCAGATTCTATAGTAGATCTGCCTGGATACCAGTTTCCTGGCATTGATCATGGTAGACACCACAGCATTAGAGAGCCCTCTCTTTTTTAGAATGTGGGCTTCAATATCCAGGCCGTCAAACCTAGGGCTGGTAAGGAAGGGTGGTATATCGGTCCCTGCGAAAGCAGGTCCGGACGATGTGGGAGGGTCCAAGGACTCCCCACAGACATTTTTACAATCTCCGCGTACCATGCTCTTCGGGGCCACGCTGGAGCCACCAAAATCACTGGTTTCTTTTCTACCCTGATTCTGCGGAGTAATCGAGGTAACAATTGTGGCGGTGGGAATGCATATATCAGCTTGAACTGATCCCAAGGGAACACTAGGGCATCCGAGCCGCAAGCTAGGGGATCCCTTGTCCAAGAGACAAACCTGTCCACTTTTGTGTTGAATCTGGATGCTAGCAGATCTACATCCGGTGTTCCCCACCGCTGACATATTGTCCGGAAAACCTCGGGATGAAGGGACCATTCCCCTGGGCATAATTGTTGGCGACTTAGAAAGTCCGCCTTCCAATTCTCCACTCCTGGAATGAATACCGCAGATATGGCTGGGACATATTTTTCTGCCCATCTCAGGATGTAATTTACTTCCCTTTGGGCTGCACGACTCCTGGTGCCCCCCTGATGATTGATATATGCCACTGCTGTGGCATTGTCTGATTGAATTCTGACAGGGGACCCTTGGAGTTTGGATGTCCATGCTACTAGGGCATACCGGGCTGCTCGTATCTCTAAGAGATTGATGGGCAGGGCCTTTTCTGCATCCGACCATCTGCCCTGGAGAGACTATTGCTCCAGTACTGCTCCCCAGCCTATAAGGCTGGCATCTGTAGTGACCACCTTCCAAGAAATCGGACTGAAGGATTTCCTTTTTTCCAGATTCTGGGGAACCAACCACCAACGGAGGCTCTTGCGAACGGAAGGGGACAAGGACATTGTAAGTCTAGGGCCTGAACTTTTTTGTTCCAGGCTGACAGTATGGCCCCTTGCAAATTCCTTGAATGGAATTGACCGTAGGGTACTGCTTCGAATGATGCCACCATTTTTCCCAGCAGCCTCATATACAGGCGTATGGACGGCTGGCTTTTTTGTACCCACTAAGTGGATCAAATCTTTCAAAGACAACACCTTTCCTCGAGGCAAGAATATTTTTCTCTGGCCTGAATCCAACCTTAGCCCCAAGTATTCCAGACTTTTGACTGGTTTTTAGGGCTGACTTGTCTCGGTTGATAATCCAACCGTGAGATTCCAGATACTTGATTGTCTTGTGAACGACCACGTCTAGTTTTTTCACTGAGTGGTCTATCAGCAATAAGTCATCCAGATATGCCATTATCATTACACCTTGTGTTCTTAGATTGGCCAATAAAGGGCCAGAATTTTTGTAAACACTCGTGGTGCTGTGGCCAAACCGAAGGGTAAGGCTCTGAACTGAAAATGGCGCCCTTCTACTGCAAAGCGTAGAAATTTTTGGTGTACTGGAAAGATGGGAATGTGCAAATAAGCATCTTTGATGTCGATCGCGGCTAACCAATCCTCCCCTTGTAGGGCAGTGGCCACCGATCGGATCGACTCCATCGGAAAGTCCTGATATACAGGAATTTGTATAGCCCTTTTAGAATTAATATGGGCCTCCCGTCCGCGTTTGCTTCGGGACTGTAAAGAGGTTTGAGTAAAACCCGAACCCTCATTCTTCCAGGGGAACCTCCATAATTACTCCTTGGAGCAATAGTTGTTCTAGTGCCAACAGGAGGGACTCTCTCTTCCGGGGATCCCTTGGCACGTTTGACCTCAAAAATGGGAAGGAGGAGAGTCTTTTAACTCCAAACTGTATCCCAAACCTACTGCGGAGAGCACCTATCTGTCTTGATCGTGTCCCGCCAGGTCTCTTGCGAACAACTGGAGTCCTCCCCCCACCCGACTGAGTGGGGGCTTCAATGAATTTAACTTTGGGGGAGGTTTTGTACCTCCCCTGACCCAGGGTTTCTCATTACCCTGCTACTGTCCCTGTTTTTTACCCCCGGGATTTGACCGAGGAGGCCGTCGGAACTGTTACACAGCCGATGGCCCAGGGACTGGAGAAGCAGGCCTCTCAAAGAGGGACCTCTAACTCTGTTTTTAAACGGCAAGAGCGTATTTTTACCGCTGGAAATTTTCTGGATATATTTGTCCAGGTTTTCCCTGAATAAGCGTTCACCATGAAACGGGACGCTAACCAGCCATTTTTTACAGGGAGCTTCAGCAGACCAGTTTTTGAGCCATAGGAGCCTACGCATATGTACTATAGACAGCGTAAGGCGGGAGGCCTGATGGACTGAATCCTCTATGGCGTCAACCGCAAAGCCTAAGGCTCTAGGTAGATCAGCTAGGGCAAAGCCTGCTGATCTGTCAAGTCCCTCAAGACCTGTTTCAACTGATCCTTCACTGCTTAGCAGACCCCAATAGCTGCTACTGCTGGTTGTATCACCAAGCAGATTTTCATAAGAACTCCAATCTTTTATCTATTGGGTTCTTGAACATTTGGACATTATCCACTGGACATGTCAGTGATTTATACATACAAGAGATGGCTGCGTCCACTGTAGGGACCTTCCATTTTTTTTTTTTTTTTTTTTTGATGAACTTATCCTCCATGGGATAGACCACCGGAAATCTCTTGGGGGAATTAATATTTTCTCAGGACGTTCCCAATCCTGGTAAATGAGCCCTTTCAGTAAAGGGTGAAGTGGAAAAGAACAAACAGTCTGGGGGCTTCCAGCGACCCCAACGAGGATACAGTAGTGGTTGATGGTTCCGCAAGGTGCATTTTTAAATGCTGATCGGACCATGTTAGTCAGAGACTGAACCCATAATCTTTCAGCTTGAGATGCTGAGAAAAGGTTCCCCCACTGTTGATTCCTCTATAACAGAATCAACCTCATCCTGATCCCCTTCAGGCAGGTCGATCCCTGTATGGGACTGTTGCTCTGCTAACAGGCACTCTGAAGGAGGAGACGGAGATCGGGCGTGCTTTCCCTGACAGGGAGGCAGCCTCTCTAATCCTCCCAGAGCTGAGGAAAAAACCTCCTCTGTTACATACACAGGAGCAGGTGAACTGAGGACAGCCACAGTACCAAGTACCCCTGCGGGGTCTCTACGGTCACTTACCTCTGAACTTCAGGGGAGACTGGTGCAGCAGAAGTATGCCCAAGATCCTCCGAGCCCGATGAGACCCCCTTCGCTTCCTGGAAGATTCAGTTCCGGAGCTTCTGGACGGCATATTCCTAAGCCTAAAGCTGAGGTATTCCAGCCGTAATACACCACTTTTACTGAGAATAGTCTAGCACAATTGCTGCTATATCACAGTTGGTGTCTACTAATGTGCCTTTCTAGGGGATGCCTGTATCAACCGCTTGCTGTATGCCTTTAAATGTTGCCAGCTCTGTCTCTGTACTTCATAGCCAGCTCACTACAATATTGTGTTTTTTTTAAACTGCTGGGACGCCCGCACATGCGCAGAAGCGCTGCGGCGCGCACAGAGCGTCATCCCCCAGGCTCCGCCCCCTTTCCCGGCTCACCTCTATATATAGAGGCGCGTGCACGCGCGCGGCCACGTGCGCCTTCGGCGCTAATTTCAAAATATGGTAACAAGGGACAGGAGCCAGGGCCCCTCTTTGCCGCAGGCCGGGGGATGGACGAGCACTGCAACATGGCAGAGGAAGCAGTTTCCTATAAGAGAACTCACCATCTGCCTGGACTTTGCTCTGCTGAGAAGAAGCTAGTCCACATGACAAGAAAACATTCCACAGCGGCCTCTAGTGGACAAACACAGGTACCGCAGTCTAATATATTAAATATATATAAAAAAATTTTTTTTTTTTTTTTTTCTTGACCACCATTAAAAATTATTACATTTTTTTAGTAGTTACAGGCATGCACAGAATTTTGCGGGAATACCATTAGGTAACAGACAGAAAGACAAATTAGGCTTGGGGGTCCCCCAATAGAACCAAGTTCCTGGGGGCCCCCACTTACCTGTTCCCCGCCGCAGGACTTTGTTTGGTCCACAAAAGCCCAAACTTCACCTATCACGGCAGGCATTGTAATCAAACCTTCAGGGACCGGGTTCCCAAGGATTCCACTCCCCTGGACCTGTATAGCACCCTGCACAGAAAACATCTTGGTCGTGGGTATGACCAGAGCTCTGGATCCCAGGGTCCAGCTCTCCTAAGAGAAGCATTACAGGCAAAACCTTGCTCTTCTCTGCAAGGCCCGGGTACCGACCGTTTAGCTATGAAGCTTTTTTGGTCGGATCCGGAATAGCTTACTGAGGCCCAAAAGAACCTGTACGCAAGCTCAGTGAAAAACACATGTTTCTTCTTGGCCAACACCTTAGACACTGGCAAAAAACTGAGGTGCTCCCGGATGGGAGGGGCTTATATAGGGGAGGGTACTTCCGGTTTTGGAAGTTGCCAGTGCCAGCACCTGACGGTATCTATATAACCCATTAGTAATGACTATGTCGCTCTGTGTCCCGTGATGTACGAGAAAGAAAGACCCTTTATACTCTGAACAGCAGGCGGAGCAAACAAGACAGGGACTGTAGGTTTGTTCTTAAGTAGAATCTGTTTGTAATTTGGAACAGGTAAATTTTTTTAAGTGTAGCTCCAGCCAAAAAATCTATTTTTAAGCTTTTTGGAAAACATAGGGAAGGGTTATCACCCCTGTAACATTTGTTTTGCTGTCTGTGCACCTGTTCAGAACATTTCACCTCACTTTCTGTCCCAATGACAAATGTTTTTTGAAAATTTGTTTTTTTTATTGAAACAAGGATTGGTGATAAAGCATCAGTGGAGAGGAGACACCTCTTTCCCATATTAACTCTTACAGGAGAGAATTTCATTTCCTAGCTGTAGATTTCCTCTCACTTCCTATTGTCTCCTTCCATTTGCAAGTAGGAGTCGTTTGTAAGTTGGATGTTTGAAAGTAGGGGCCTGCCATATATGCTCTGCAGAAATTTGGCCATTAGGTGTTGCCACAACACTGTAAGCCCTCACAGTTACTCTTGGTGGGCGCTGGAACGCCCTGCTGTGAACTATTATATCAGGAATTGTAATTACATGACATTGTTGAACAGTGGTAGGAAAAATTGGGCCTTTGGTGGTGGTGGTGCCACAACACTGCAAGTCCTCACAGTTACTCTTGGTGGGCGCAGAAATGGGCCCAGCTGTGAAATATTAGATCAAGAATTGTAATTACATGCCCCTGTTGAACAGGGGGAGAAAAATTGGGCCTTAGGCACTGGTGCTGGTGCCACAACACTGCAACCCCTCACAGATACTGTAGTTGGAGCACAGCAATGAGCCCTGCTGCAAAGCATTGCATCAAAAATTGTAAATACACGCCCCTGTTAAACAGGGGCTGAAAAATTGGGCCTTAGCCACTGGTGGCGGTGCCCAGAACCAAAAATGTTCTTTCAAGCTATCAGCATGATTATTGAGGAGGAAGAGGATAGTCACTCAGCATCAGCATAGGCAGTCTTGAAGGGATCTGACATTTCCATAAAAAATATTCGGTTACATCAGCATCATGTGCTTGGTAGCTGGTGGTGATCCAAGACTGATTCATTTTTATGAAGCTCAGTCGATCGCCCAAGTCGGTGGACAGGCGCACCCGGTGATCGGCTACAAAGCCTCCAGCAGCACTGAATGTGCGTTCGGAAAGAACGTTGGATGCAGGACAGGCCAGTACCTCAATTGCATACTGTGCAAGCTCTGACCAGTGATCCATCCTCAAGACCCAGTAACCCAGAGGATTTTCGGTGGGAAAGGTGTCCAAGTCTGATCTTGCCCCTAGGTATTCCTGCACCATGTAAACCAGACGCTGGCGATGGTTGCTGGAAGCGATCATACCTTGGGGCTGCGTACTAAAAAAATGTCTGAATGCATTGGTTAGACAGCCACCTTCTCCACCGTTACTTCTTTGACTGACCGGAGCCTCAGCAACTCGTTGTCCAGGACCAGGAATTTGTAACCTCCCAGTCTCTGGGAACACGTTGCACAGATCTTTCTGCAAGGCCTCCTGAAGATGCTGCATCCTCTGCTCCCTCTATGACGGCAACCTTACCCTTGTAACGTGGATCAAGGAGGGTTACCAGCCAGTAATGATCCCTCTCCTTGATCGCACGAATACGAGGATCCTTGCCCAGGCTTTGCAGGATCAGGGAGGCCATGCAGCATAGGTTTGCTGAGGCATTCGTGCAGAGGCCTCTGGGTCACTGAGGACGACGTGATCTGCAGCCACCTCCTCCCAGTCACGTACAAGTCCATGGGTGTCTTGGGACTGTAATTGATCCCTTGAAGACTGCTGCTGATGCCGAGTGCTAGGCTCCACCTCCATGCTGACACAATAATCCTCCTCCTCCTCGTCCTCTTCCTGTGTGATAGCTGTCTGGATAAAGGGGGCCTTGAGAGGTAAGGAAGTCCTCCTCTTCCTGCCTCTGTTCTGCCTCAAGTGCCCTGTCCATTATTCCACGCAGCGTGTGCTCCAACAGGTGCACAAGAGGGACAGTGTCACTGATGCATGCACTGTCACTGCTCACCATCCTCGTGGCCTCCTCAAATGGTGCCAGGACAGTGCATGCATCCCTGATCATAGCCCACTGGCGTGGGGAAAAAAATCCAAGTTCCCCTGACACTATCCTGGTGCCATATTGCAACAGATACTCATTGATGGCCCTCTGCAGCGTGTGCAGCTGCTGCAGCATGGCCAAAGTAGAGTTCCACCTGGTGGGCAAACCACATATTAGGCGGTTCTTGTGCAGGTTGTAATTCTTTTGCAGGTCAGTCAGCCGAGCACTGGCATTATATGACCGGCGGAAATGCCCACAGAGTTTCCTGGCCTGCTTCAGGACCTCCTGTAAGCCCGGGTTAGTTAGTTAGTTTGGTGTTTAAAGGAGAAGCACAGCCAAAGCTCGTTTGGCTGTACTTTTCGTGGATCACAGGAGCGCAGTTTGTTCTGCACACCTGTGACCTGTTCTTCAATAGACAAAGAATTTATGTATGAATAGTTACAAGAAGGAGCAATGAAATATAAATATTTTAAAAAAATCAACTGTTTTTTCTTGACACACAGGAGTGGCAAAGACTGCAATCAAGGGTTAGGCTATAGTGATAGGAATGAGTTTAGAAGTGTTATTGTGATAATTCACTCAAAGTTCCACACACAATTTTCTCTCCTCAAGTGGAAGTACTTTTGAAATGTCCAAACAATAAGTAGAAAAGCGATGGCGCGTTGAATAGTGAGTGTGGCCAAACTGTGCTATAAGTGGGAGGGTCCTACATGGATCTTACTGTATACATAGCACACATACTGTATGCCACAGTCCACACAATATGCTTTACAGTCATGGCCGAAATTGTTGGCACCCCAGAAATGTTTTGCTATACAAATGTTTATTCCCTTTGTGTGTATTGCTACAAAAGAAAAAAAGGGAGGAAAAAAAGAAAATTGGACATAATGTCACACAAAACTCCAAAAATGGGCTGGTCAAAATTCTTGGCACCCTTAACTTAATATTTGGTTGCACACCCTTTGGAAAAAATAACTGAAATCAGTCGCTTCCTATAACCATCAATAAGCTTCTTACACCTCTCACCCGGAATTTGCAAACTGCTCCAGGTCTCTCTCATTGGAAGGGCGCTTTTTCCAACAGCAATTTTAAGATCTCTCCACAGGTGTTCAATGGGATTTAGATCTGGACTCATTGCTGGCCACTTTAAAATTCTCCAGCGCTTTGTTGCCATCCATTTCTGGGTGCTTTTTGACATATGTTTGGGGTCATTGTCCTGCTGGAAGACCCAAGATCTCAGATGCAAACCCAGCTTTCTGACACTGGGCTCTACAGTGCGACCCCAAATCCTTTGGTAATCCACAGATTTCATGGTGCCTGGCACACATTCAAGGCACCCAGTGCCAGAGGAAGCAAAACAACCCCAAAACATCATTGAACCTCCACCTTATTTCACTGTAGATACTGTGTTCTTTTCTTTGTAGGCCTCATTCCGTTTTCGGTAATCAGTAGAATGATGTGCTTTACCAAAAAGCTCCATCTTGGTCTCATCTGTCCACAAGAGGTTTTCCCAGAAGGATTTTGGCTTACTCAAGTACATTTTGGCAAACTGTAGTCTTGCTTTGTTATATCTCTGTGTCAGCAGTGGAATCCTCCTGGGTCTCCTGCCATAGCGTTTCATTTCATTTAAATGTCGACGGATAGTTTGCGCTGACACTGATGCTCCCTAAACCTGCAGGACAGCTTGAATTTCTTTGGAACTTGTTTGGGGCTGCTTATCCACCATCCGGACTATCCTGCATTGCAACCTTTCATCAATTTTTCTCTTCCGTCCAAGCCCAGAGAGATTAGCTACAGTGCCATGGGTTGCAAACTTCTTGATAATGTTGTACACTGTGGACAAAGGCAAATCTAGATCTCTGGAGATGGACTTGTAACCTTGAGATTGTTGATATTTTTCCACAATTTTGGTTCTCAAGTCCTCAGACAGTTCTATTCTCCTCTTTCTGTTGTCCATAGTGTGGCACACACAGACACACAATGCAAAGACTAAGTGAACTTCTCTCCTTTTTATCTGCTTTCAGGTGTGATTTTTATATTGCCCACACCTGTTACTTGTCCCAGGTGAGTTTAAAGGAGCATCACATGCTTGAAACAATCTTATTTATCCACAATTTTGAAAGAGTGCCAAGAATTTTGACCAGCCCAGTGTGACATTATGTCCAATTTGCTTTTTTTCCTCCCTTTTTTTGTTTTGTTCCAATACACACAAAGGGAATAAACATGTGTATAGCAAAACATGTGTTACTGCAATACTTTTCTGTGAGAAATACTTGATTTTCTGGAAAAATTTCTGGGGTGTCAACAATTTTGGCCATGATTGTATGTACTATGTCACAAGAAACAATCTAGCAGACACATACGACACTCAGCAAAATATGGTAAAAAAAAATGCAACTTTTCCATCACATATGCTTTTTAGCCTACCTTAAAGAACCAATTAGTGACTACTTAGCAACCCACAATGGTTGAGTGATAAACACTTTGGCCACAAGTATGTAATGTAAAATATAGTACAGAGTACAGTTGACAGTATAGTACAGAACTCAGGAGTGCAGGTTTAACTCCTCCAAAAGGAGATCTCTCTCCCCAAATCCACTCCAGTACAGAGCTTTCTTTCCCAATCCCCCCAGTACAGAGGGGAGCCCAGTGAGCTGAGACTGAATGCAGGAAACTGTATGGATATGGATGGAATCCCAGCTCAGGATGATCTGGATCAACCTGGAGAAGCCAGATGACCTAGAAAAAGGCAGGGCGCTTACGAACTGGCAGGTCTCAATAAGCAGGCGTAAGTACCACCTGTCTTTGCTGGAGTTGCTAAGCGACCAGTAGGATACTTAGAAGTTCCACATACCAGATCAGTTGTAGAGAATTGTTACCCCAATTAGGACTTTTAAGGCAGAATGTGAAAAACAGTAAAGATATATAACAAAAATTTAAAAAGTATACAATTGTTTTTATTTCTTATTGATAAAAGAAGTTTGACCCCATGGTCTAAACTACATCACAAAATCCATTGCATAAGGACATCAAAGATACATATGCTTAGAGCACCCTAACGCTCGGAACATCATGTTGGCCCTGATACGGTGAAGGGCCAAAATTCTTGTGGATGTTCACGGAGCATCCCTACGCGTAACTTTATCTTCCTTCCTTCTTCATTGTAAGAGATGGGTGCATATGTATAGAATCATCATAAGTATAAAATAAATATATGCAGCAATAGCATGCTCCAATAAATGCGCAGCCAAGCACATCAAGATCAAACAGGGTGGCGCCAGGTCCTCAGGTTCCCACACATACAAGTACCGTCCATAAATAGGGGATGTATGTATATTACCAATGAAAACTGGGAATTTTGTTCACCAGGTAATCAAACATGTGTACTGGTCGATGGAAAATTGCCACTGGGGTCGCAGTCCGTGATGATTTGGGGAGCCATGTCACCTGCTATTGTTGGTCCACTGTTTTGACAAGTCCAAAGTCAGCGCGGCCCTCTACCAGGAAATTCTAGTGCACTTCATGCTTGCCTCTGCTGACCAGCTTTACGGAGATGCTGATTTCATTTTCCAGCAGGACTTGGCACCTGCCCACACTGCTAAAAGTACCAATACCTGGTTTAATGATCATGGTATCACTGTGCTTGATTGGCCAGCAAACTCGCCTGACCTAAACCCCATAGAGAATCTGTGGGGTATTGTCAAGAAGAAGATGAGAGGCACAAGACCCAACAATGCAGACGAGCTGAACACTTCAGCAGTGCCACAGGCTGATTGCCTCCATGCCACGCCATGATGCAGTAATTCACGCAAAAGGAGCCCCTGACCAAGTACTGAGTGCATACTATACTGTACATGGATATACTTTTCAGTAAGCCAACATTTCTGTATTAATTTTTTTTTTCATTGGTCTTATGTAATATTCAAATTTTTTGAGATACAGAATTTTGAGTTTTCGCTATCTGTAAGCCTTTACGTCAAAATTAAAAGAAAGAAATGCTTGAAATATACGACTCTAACGTCGTATGAGTTTTTTACTTTTTGAAATAAATTACTGAAATAAATTAACTTTTTTATGACATTCTAATTTTATGAGATGCACCTGTATATATACTATAGTTTTCAAAGATTATAAGTATTGTTGGGTTAATTGATGATAAAAAGTCCAGGAAAAACTGTTACCTTAAGGGAAGAGAGGCTTTGTGGCAGAGGTCAAAAATTCAATTATGATAGTGACACATAACATTTCTGTCTCTATTATAGAAGAAGAGCAATAAGCAAAATAAATATCAACACATGAAAAAGTGTTTGTCTTGCTTGTTGGGGTCTAAGGCAATTTTGAAGACTAAGACCCCTTTCACACTGGGGCGGGCAGGAGCGGTGGCGGTATAGCAGCACGATTTTCAGCGCTGCTATACTGTCGTTCTTACCGCGGTATGCGGTCGCTAGGGGGGTTAATTTAACCCCCGCTAGCGGCCGAAAAAGGGTTAATACCGCCCGCAAACCGCGGCTATTGCCGCGGTTTGCGGGCGGTATTACCGCGCTGTCCCATTGATTTCAATGGGAGACCGCGGTAAAGGAGCGGTGAACACACCGCTCCTTTACCGCTGTAAAGAAGCGGCTAGCAGGACTTTTGGAGCGGTCCTGCTAGCGCACCGCTTCAGTGTGAAAGCCTTCGGGCTTTCACATTGAAGACACAGGGCAGGATTTTTTCATGCGGTATAACAGCGCTATTATTAGCGCTAAACCGCATGAAAAACGCCCCAGTGTGAAAGGGGCCTAATAGTTCACATACACCCAAGTTCTAATTCCTTTCTTCTGGGTTTAGTTTGAGAAAAAGCAATTTGATGCTTCCCCATCCATTGGTACTAGCCTTCTAGCCTTCTTTTCAAGTTGAGAAAACTATTTAGAACCTTCCTTCAGTTTGAATAAACATTTTTGGCTAAATTCGGACCTGAAACGGAGCAAAAGATTCAAAGGGTTCCTGTGCAATTTGCACTGGAGCCGCTACAAAGATGTGTGAACCGGCCCCATAGAAATCCGGTCACAATCTCCTGCAATGCGAGTTGGATGCGGGGAAACCCGTATCCAATTTGCATAGGTGTGAACCCAGCCTCAGATGAGTTCCTCAAGTAGTCTGGTCACACCAACTCTGGCTAATTTGTTGGACAGCATCATCTGTTTTGGTTAGCTGGTAAGTGTGCTAGGAAAATTATTGTTTTACTTGTTCTTTGCAAAGTTCTTTTATGTGCTCCTTACTCTAAAAGCTATTGGCGTGGGGGCACATTCAGTAGTGTATTTAGGTTTTGTGCTGCCCTAGGCCTGACTAAAATCGTGCACCCCTAATTTAAATATGACCCACCCCTTCCTGTCAAGGCCACACCCCTTTTTGTTTAAGACTTGCCCTGAAGTTTTCGAGTGGGGACACTAGTTCTGAGGGCCTGGGGGGGGGATGGATTCCCTTAATTTTCATAGATTTCCTCTCACTTCCTGTTTGGCTATGGGGCAGGAAGTGAAGGGAAATCTCTGCAATGGGACAGGGATGGTAAAAAATAAACTGATAGGGGCTATAACCCTCCCATACTCTATCCAAAATGGAAAAAAAAGTGTTGCGTATAGTTCTGATTTTAAGCACAAATTTCTAATAATTTTATGGAGAGGACTAAGAAGATATAACCATGCCAATGGTGCAGCAGAAAATATATAGCACAGTGAGGAAGGTTTGTGATCCAGGATGATAGGACAGTCAAAATTATAAGCAGCATCCCCCCCCCCACACACAGTTGCGGAATGCTGGCCGCCCACATACTAGAAGCAGTGCGGCCGCTTTATGGGGGCGCTAGACTAATTTGCCTCTCAGCCCAGTCCGCCCCATATGACTGGCGCTACACTAACAGTGTAGCGCAAGCCGACGGGGACTCTTTCTGTGCTGCCCCCCTGCAAAGTGCTGGCCTAGGCCAGGATACAACGTTGGTTAATGTAATGTTTACTATCTTTACTCACTCCAAACACTCCACTCCATAAAGTTACTCTGCCCAGTCCAAACTTTCCATAGTTACTCCGCCCACTCCACTTGTAGACTACTGGTAGAGGCAAGAACACTTGACACAATTTCCCCAGAAATTGTAGCTTTTCTAGTAATTAAGTGTTCTTGCATAGCTTATTATAGCCAAATTTACCACCCTAACTCCTCCCACAGCTTTTACACTACATAGACAAGTGTAGCGGCCTTCACCCTCACCCCCTTCTTTATCGGCCACTCTGGCTCTGGTCTAGAGGTATCTTGGAGGGGAGAGCGAGGTGCGCCACGGCCCATGTCCTCTAGATTACAGCACGTAGAGGTGAAGGCCAGTATCTAGTTGTATTCGGGCCTGTGTATACGCTTAGAGCCAAGTCTGTTCTGCTGATAACCCCCTTTGCTCCCAGTAATTGGAGTACCACACACTGAAAAGGTCCAACACTTATTTATTCCATAACGGCAAACAAATAGTCCTTTGCGAGCAGACAGTTTGAGACCCATAGAACAGTTCAGTATTGGTGGAGAGTAGGTCAAGGCACAATCCTCAAAGAAAACTAAACCGTTGAGGTTTCACCAACGGTTGCTAAGCACAGTGGCTGTTAAATGGAATTTTTAGCTTCAGAGTCTCTTCCAGCGACTCTAGTGAACAGGAACTGGAGTTACCTTCGCTACGTTGCAGCCCCTGTCAGGGGGAAGACATCCCTCCAAGAAGGTTGCCAGAGGCCCCACCGTCACCGGGTTAATGCTGTACCTGACTATCCGGAAGGGTTACACTCCCCGGCCTCCTCGCCTCAGATACGGGTCCCAACACCTTAGGGCCCCTCGGACTCCTCCACCCTCGCGGAACCCAGTCGAAGTTACTGGGCCCCAGGCTCCGGCAGTAGTACCTTACCCCAGGCTTAAGGTGCCTGGGATGGACTCCATCTCTCGCTCCGGCCAGGTCAAGGGCACCTGGGCCCGGAACTTCGGAACGCCAGCACCCAGGCTGAAGGTGCCTGGGTGCGGCCGCGTCCTCCAACTCTGAACCCCAAGATCAGGGCGTCCGTCCCTTTTATCTCCTCTCCTCCTGCGTCACAGCGGGTTCCCCGCCCCGCTGTACCAGCGCCAGGAAAGGACAAATAGGGAGCAGTCTTGCCGTGCAGGTTCAACTCCAGCCCAGGGCGACAACGCCACCAGCAGGCCACAGGGAACCCTGCACCACCAGAGTCCTCCAAGAACCACAAAAAGGGATTCTCAAAATCCCTAATAATTAGTACATCTGGGTTAAATAACCCAGATGCTCCCCCCAATTTAAATACCCGCTACACAAGTAATATACCGAAATGTGCGGATTGTTCCTGATTGGTGTGCTATTACTTTGTGCAACGTTTCGCTGAATGGTTGCCGAAATATCGTCGCTTTTGCGGTGAAATTGGTCCCATAGGAATGAATGGCGAAAATAGAGTGTGAGCTGACAAAAGCTGAAAATCAGGACATGATTTCTAAACTGCCACCACTCCCTAATTTTCAAGCCCACCTACACAAATCTTATATCAAAACGTTCAGCTATCCCTGCTGCCACTACACATGTCCACGGCATAGTCCTGATAGTTTTCACAATATGACCATTTGTTTGCAACTCACGCCATCCATTGACATTCATTGAAACTCCCCTCTAGCCACTTCAAATTTAAAAGGCAATATCTAAACTGTGACTGTGTCTTCAATTTTAATATTTCAGAGACATACTGCATCAAAATGTAGGTCTGGGTCTTGTGTAGGGATGAGCCGAACACCCCCGGGTTCGGTTCGCACCAGAACCTTCGAACGGACCGAAAGTTCGCGCGAATTTTCGAACCCTATTCGTTATAATGGACGCGAACGTTCGAAATCAAAATTGCTAATTACAACGGCCAATATGCATGTTAATGTTATAAAACAGGTTTGGGGACCCGGGTCCTGCCCCAGGGGACATATATCAATGCAAAAAGAAATTTTAAAAACTAAAGTTTTTTCGGGAGCAGTCATTTTAATGATGCATAAAGTGAAAAAAAAAAAAAGTGAAATTTTCCTTTAAATATGGTACCTGGGGGGTGTCTAAATTATGCCTGTGAAGTGGCATGTGTTTCCCGTGTTTAGAACTGTCCTTGCACAAAATGACATTTGTAAAGGAAAAAAAGAAGCCATTTAAAACCACTTGCGGCTTTAATGTCATGTCTTGTCCTGGCCGCCATATGGCTGAAAATCCTTGAGAAAAATGGCATGGCTACCCCATCACCCCCCCCCCCCCACCCCAGCCCCTTTGGGTCTTGTATGGATACTAAGGGGGACCCCGCACCCAAAATAAAACCCTATACCTACAACCCTATATACTCTGAACAGCAGTATATAGGTGGTGCAAACAAGACATGGACTGTAGGTTTGTTCTTAAGTAGAATCTGAACAGGTACATTATGAAGTGTAGCTACATCCCAAAAAAATCAATTTTTAAGCTTTTTGGAGAACATAGGGAGGGGTTATCACCCCTGTAACATTTGCTGTCTTTGCACATCTGTTCAGAACATGTCACCTCACTTTCCGTCCCAATGACAAATGTTTTTGGAAAAGTGGGGTTTTAATTGAAACAAGGATTGGTGATAAAGCATCAGTAGAGAGGAGATACCTTTTTCCCAAATTAAATCTAACAGGATAGAATTTTCCTTCCTAGTGGTAGATTTCCTCTCACTTCCTGTTTTCTCTTGCCGTTTGCAAGTAGGAGTCGTTTGTAAGTTGGATGTTTGAAAGTAGGGGCCTGCCGTATATACTCTGCAGAAATTTGCCCTATTAGATGTTGGTGTAGCCACAAGACTGGTGGGCACAGGAATGGGCCCTGCTGTGAGTTAATAGATCAAGATTTGTACTTGCATGCACCTGTTGAACCGGGCAGAATAATTGGGCCTTTGGTGGTGGTGGTGGTGGTGGTGGACGGTGTTGCCACAAGACTGTAAGCCCTCACAGTTACTCTTGGTGGGTGCAGGAATGGGCCCTGCTGTGAGTTATTAGATCAAGATTTGTAATTGCATGCACCTGTTGAACAGGGCAGAAAAATTGGGCCTTTGGTGGTGGTGGTGGTGGTGGACGGTGTTGCCACAAGACTGTAGGCCCTCATAGTTACTCTTGGTGGGCGCAGGAATGGGCCCTGCTGTGAACTATTAGATCAAGATTTGTAATTACACGCCCCTGTTAAACAGGGGCTGAAAAATTGTGCCTTAGGCATTGGTGCTGGTGCCACAACACTGCAACCCCTCACAGATACTGTACTTGGAGCACAGCAGTCACACCTGTTGCGAAGCATCTTTTTAAAAAATTGTAATTACACGCCCCTGTTATACAGGGGCTGAAAAATTGTGCCTTAGGCACTGGTGTGGTGGCATGGATCATTGAGGAGGAGGAAGAGGATAGTCAGTGAACATAACAGGACAGTCACTCAGCATCAGCATAGGCAGTCTTGAAGGGATGTGACATTATAAATTATTCCGTTATATCCGCTTCAGGTGTCTGGTAGCTGGTGGTGATCCAAGACTGATTCATTTTTATGAAGGTCAGTCGATCAACCGAGTCGGTGGACAGGCGCACCCTATGATCGGTGACAAATCCTCCAGCAGCACTGAATGTGCGTTCGGAAAGAACGCTGGATGCAGGACAGGCCAGTAGCTCAATTGCATACTGTGCAAGCTCTGGCCAGTGATCCATCCTCAGGACCCAGTAAGCCAGAGGATTTTCGGTGGGAAAGGTGTCCAAGTCTGACCTTGCCCCTAGGTATTCCTGCACCATGTATATCAGACGCTGGCGATGGTTGCTGGAACCGATCATACCTTGGGGCTGCGGACTAAAAAATTGTCTGAACGCATCGGTCAGACGTCCACCTTCCCCACCGCTCTTTCTGCTACTGACCGAAGCCTCAGCAACTCGTCGTCCAGGACCAGGAGTTTGTAACCTCCCAGTTTCTGGGAACGCGTTGCACAGACCTTTCTGCAAGGCCTCCCTGAGATGTCTCATCCTCTGCTCCCTCTGCGACGGCAAGATAAGGTCCGCAACCTTACCCTTGTACCGTGGATCAAGGAGAGTGGCCAGCCAGTAATGGTCACTCTCCTTGATCCGAAGAACACGAGGATCCTTCCGCAGGCTTTGCAGGATCAGGGAGGCCATGCAGCGTAGGTTAGCTGAGGCATTCGGTCCGGAGTCTTCTGGGTCACTGAGGATGACATGATCGCCAGCCACCTCCTCCCAGCCACGTACAAGTCCACTGGTTTGTTGGGACTGTACATCATCCCTAAAAGACTGCTGCTGCTGATGCTGAGTGCCAGGCTCCACCTCCATGCTCACACAATCCTCCTCCTCCTCCTCCTCCTCTTCCTGTGTGATGGGTGGGACAGAAGGAACATTGTCTGGATAAAGGGGGCCTTGAGAGACAAGGAAGTCCTCCTCTTCCTGCCTCTGTTCTGCTTCAAGTGCCCTGTCCATTATCCCACGCAGCGTATGCTCCAACAGGTGGACAAGAGGTACAGTGTCACTGATGCATGCACTGTCACTGCTCACCATCCTCGTGGCCTCCTCAAATGGTGAGAGGACAGTGCATGCATCCCTGATCATGCTCCACTGGCGTGGGGAAAAAAAGCCAAGCTCCCCTGACCCTGTCCTGGTGCCGTAGTCGCAAAGGTACTCATTGATGGCCCTCTGCTGCGTGTGCAGTCGCTGCAGCATGGCCAACGTTGAGTTCCACCTGGTGGGCATGTCACATATTAGGCGGTTCTTGGGCAGGTTCAGCTCCTTTTGCAGCTCAGTCAGCCGAGCACTGGCATTATAAGATCGGCGGAAATGCACACAGACTTTCCTGGCCTGCCTCAGGACATCCTGTAAGCCTGGGAACCTGCCCAAGAACCGCTGCACCACCAGGTTGAGGACGTGAGCCATACAGGGCACATGGGTGAGCTGCCCCTGTCGCAGGGCGGAGAGGAGGTTGGTGCCATTATCAGAAACGACCATTCCTGGCTTAAGCTGGCGTGGCGTCAACCACCTCTCGGCCTGCCCCTGCAGAGCTGCCAGAACCTCTGGCCCAGTGTGGCTCCTGTCCCCCAAACACACCAGCGCAAGCACGGCATGGCATCTTTTTGCCTGCGTACTCGCGTAGCCCCTTGTACGCCTACGGAGCACCGCTGGTTCCGAGGACAGAGCACTCGAAGAGGACATGGAGGAAGAAGAAGAGGAGGGGGTGGAGGAGAGAGGTGTGTCACAACCAGTAGTAGCATTTTGGAGGCGTGGTGGCGGAACAACCTCCAACACTACTGCACCTTGTCCTGCATCCCTCCCAGCTACCAATAGAGTGACCCAATGGGCCGTGAAAGAAAGATAACGTCCCTGTCCATGCCTGCTGGACCATGAGTCAGCGGTAATATGCACCTTACCGCTGACCGCCCTGTCCAGCGAGGCATGGACATTGCCTTCCACATGCCAGTAGAGAGACGGAATCGCCTTCCGTGAGAAAAAGTGGCGTTTGGGAACCTGCCACTGAGGAACCGCACATTGAACAAACTCACGGAAGGGGGCCGAGTCTATCAACTGAAAAGGCAGCAGTTGAAGTGCTAGCAATTTAGCCAAGCTAGCATTCAACCGCTGGGCATGTGGATGGCTGGGAGTATACTTCTTTCGACGGTCCAGCAGCTGGGGCAGGGAAATTTGCCTGCTACAATCGGACGTCGGTGTACTGCAAGTACTTGGTTGTGACACACCTAATTCTACACCTTCAGTCCTCTCAGAGCAGCTTTCAGAGAGGACTGAAGATATAGTGGGGATGGAGATCCCAGCTGATGAGGAGCAAGGAGAGGTCCGCTTTGTTCTTTGGTGTGGGTCTTTTATGTGTGCTTGCCAACGAGCTGCATGGCAGGTCGACATATGTCTGCTCATGCTTGTGGTGCCCAAGCGGCTGATGTTTTGGCCACGCGAGATACGCTTGAGACAAATATTGCAAATAGCAGTGGTGCGATCTGATGCACTCGTCTCAAAAAAGGCCCACACCAAAGAACTTTTGTGATAACGTGCAGAGGCAGCGCCCTGCACAGGCGGAGCTCTGCGGTGTGGTACAGTTGCTGTGCTGGCCTCTAGCTGGCCTCCAGGGGGCATCCTGCCTCGTTGGACATGTGACGCTGCATCCTCCTCCTCCTCCTCCTCTCTCCCTTCAGGCACCCACGTGGAGTCAGTGACCTCATCATCCCCTCCCTCTTCACCACTAGAGCAAACCTGGCAGTAAGCTGCAGCTGGTGGAACACTACTGCCAGATTGCTGTCCTTCAGCATCCCCTCTCTCTGCGCGCACACTACTGACTTCCTCAAGCTGGGTATCATCATCCGAGCCTTCGAATCGTTGGGCATCCTCCTGGAGCATGTACCCAACACTGTGCTCAAACAGTTCGGGGGACTCCTCAGGAGGACATGGTGGGTCTAGGGAAGGGGTGGCTGATGATGCCATTGAGTACGCGTTGGCAGCTGCTCTGCCAGTATCCTGAGCCTGGGTGAGAGAGGATGAGGAGGATGAGGAGGGCTTGGTCATCCATTCTACCAAGCCTTCGGCATGATGCGGCTCCACATGTCCAGCTGCCGAAAACAAAGACAAGCGTGTCCCATGGCCACGTGCTGATGACGATGCACGACCACGTCCACGGCCAGCACTGTTGTCTCTAGAAACAGAGCCTGCCTGCCCTGTGTTCTTGCCTCGGCACGCTCTGCCTCTCCTTGGCGGTCTTCCAGCCATTGTAGTCGGTAGTGTATATAGTATAAAAAATAGAACTCCTATGTGTGCTCACAACACACTGTAGGTCCTATGGGTGCTGACACTAACACACTATAGGTACTATGTGTGCTGCTGACAAGAAAATATAGGAGCTCTGTTTGCTGCCACTAACACACTAGAAGTCCTATGGGTGCTGCTGAGAAGAAAATATAGGAGCTCTGTTTGCTGCCACTAACACACTAGAAGTCCTATGGGTGCTGCTGAGAAGAAAATATAGGAGCTCTGTGTGATGCCACTAACACACTAGAAGTCCTATGGGTGCTGCTGAGATGAAAATATAGGAACTCTGTGTGATGCCACTAACACATTAGAAGTCCTATGGGTGCTGCTGAGAAGAAAATATAGGAGCTCTGTTTGCTGCCACTAACACACTAGAAGTCCTATGGGTGCTGCTGAGAAGAAAATATAGGAGCTCTGTTTGCTGCCACTAACACACTAGAAGTCCTATGGGTGCTGCTGAGAAGAAAATATAGGAGCTCTGTTTGCTGCCACTAACACACTAGAAGTCCTATGGGTGCTGCTGAGAAGAAAATATAGGAGCTCTGTTTGCTGCCACTAACACACTAGAAGTCCTATGGGTGCTGCTGAGAAGAAAATATAGGAGCTCTGTGTGATGCCACTAACACACTAGAAGTCCTATGGGTGCTGCTGAGAAGAAAATATAGGAGCTCTGTTTGCTGCCACTAACACACTAGAAGTCCTATGGGTGCTGCTGAGAAGAAAATATAGGAGCTCTGTTTGCTGCCACTAATACACTAGAAGTCCTATGGGTGCTGCTGAGAAGAAAATATAGGAGCTCTGTTTGCTGCCACTAACACACTAGAAGTCCTATGGGTGCTGCTGAGAAGAAAATATAGGAGCTCTGTTTGCTGCCACTAACACACTAGAAGTCCTATGGGTGCTGCTGAGAAGAAAATATAGGAGCTCTGTTTGCTGCCACTAACACACTAGAAGTCCTATGGGTGCTGCTGAGAAGAAAATATAGGAGCTCTGTTTGCTGCCACTAACACACTAGAAGTCCTATGGGTGCTGCTGAGAAGAAAATATAGGAGCTCTGTGTGATGCCACTAACACACTAGAAGTCCTATGGGTGCTGCTGAGAAGAAAATATAGGAGCTCTGTTTGCTGCCACTAACACACTAGAAGTCCTATGGGTGCTGCTGAGAAGAAAATATAGGAGCTCTGTGTGATGCCACTAACACACTAGAAGTCCTATGGGTGCTGCTGAGAAGAAAATATAGGAGCTCTGTTTGCTGCCACTAACACACTAGAAGTCCTATGGGTGCTGCTGAGAAGAAAATATAGGAGCTCTGTTTGCTGCCACTAACACACTAGAAGTCCTATGGGTGCTGCTGAGAAGAAAATATAGGAGCTCTGTTTGCTGCCACTAACACACTAGAAGTCCTATGGGTGCTGCTGAGAAGAAAATATAGGAGCTCTGTTTGCTGCCACTAACACACTAGAAGTCCTATGGGTGCTGCTGAGAAGAAAATATAGGAGCTCTGTGTGATGCCACTAACACACTAAAAGTCCTATGGGTGCTGCTGAGAAGAAAATATAGGAGCTCTGTTTGCTGCCACTAATACACTAGAAGTCCTATGGGTGCTGCTGAGAAGAAAATATAGGAGCTCTGTTTGCTGCCACTAACACACTAGAAGTCCTATGGGTGCTGCTGAGAAGAAAATATAGGAGCTCTGTGTGATGCCACTAACACACTAGAAGTCCTATGGGTGCTGCTGAGAAGAAAATATAGGAGCTCTGTTTGCTGCCACTAACACACTAGAAGTCCTATGGGTGCTGCTGAGAAGAAAATATAGGAGCTCTGTTTGCTGCCACTAACACACTAGAAGTCCTATGGGTGCTGCTGAGAAGAAAATATAGGAGCTCTGTGTGATGCCACTAACACACTAGAAGTCCTATGGGTGCTGCTGAGAAGAAAATATAGGAGCTCTGTTTGCTGCCACTAACACACTAGAAGTCCTATGGGTGCTGCTGAGAAGAAAATATAGGAGCTCTGTGTGATGCCACTAACACACTAGAAGTCCTATGGGTGCTGCTGAGAAGAAAATATAGGAGCTCTGTTTGCTGCCACTAACACACTAGAAGTCCTATGGGTGCTGCTGAGAAGAAAATATAGGAGCTCTGTTTGCTGCCACTAACACACTAGAAGTCCTATGGGTGCTGCTGAGAAGAAAATATAGGAGCTCTGTGTGATGCCACTAACACACTAGAAGTCCTATGGGTGCTGCTGAGATGAAAATATAGGAACTCTGTGTGATGCCACTAACACATTAGAAGTCCTATGGGTGCTGCTGAGAAGAAAATATAGGAGCTCTGTTTGCTGCCACTAACACACTAGAAGTCCTATGGGTGCTGCTGAGAAGAAAATATAGGAGCTCTGTTTGCTGCCACTAACACACTAGAAGTCCTATGGGTGCTGCTGAGAAGAAAATATAGGAGCTCTGTTTGCTGCCACTAACACACTAGAAGTCCTATGGGTGCTGCTGAGAAGAAAATATAGGAGCTCTGTTTGCTGCCACTAACACACTAGAAGTCCTATGGGTGCTGCTGAGAAGAAAATATAGGAGCTCTGTTTGCTGCCACTAACACACTAGAAGTCCTATGGGTGCTGCTGAGAAGAAAATATAGGAGCTCTGTTTGCTGCCACTAACACACTAGAAGTCCTATGGGTGCTGCTGAGAAGAAAATATAGGAGCTCTGTGTGATGCCACTAACACACTAGAAGTCCTATGGGTGCTGCTGAGAAGAAAATATAGGAGCTCTGTGTGATGCCACTAACACACTAGAAGTCCTATGGGTGCTGCTGAGAAGAAAATATAGGAGCTCTGTTTGCTGCCACTAACACACTAGAAGTCCTATGGGTGCTGCTGAGAAGAAAATATAGGAGCTCTGTTTGCTGCCACTAACACACTAGAAGTCCTATGGGTGCTGCTGAGAAGAAAATATAGGAGCTCTGTTTGCTGCCACTAACACACTAGAAGTCCTATGGGTGCTGCTGAGAAGAAAATATAGGAGCTCTGTTTGCTGCCACTAACACACTAGAAGTCCTATGGGTGCTGCTGAGAAGAAAATATAGGAGCTCTGTTTGCTGCCACTAACACACTAGAAGTCCTATGGGTGCTGCTGAGAAGAAAATATAGGAGCTCTGTGTGATGCCACTAACACACTAGAAGTCCTATGGGTGCTGCTGAGAAGAAAATATAGGAGCTCTGTTTGCTGCCACTAACACACTAGAAGTCCTATGGGTGCTGCTGAGAAGAAAATATAGGAGCTCTGTTCGCTGCCACTAACACACTAGAAGTCCTATGGGTGCTGCTGAGAAGAAAATATAGGAGCTCTGTGTGATGCCACTAACACACTAGAAGTCCTATGGGTGCTGCTGAGAAGAAAATATAGGAGCTCTGTTTGCTGCCACTAACACACTAGAAGTCCTATGGGTGCTGCTGAGAAGAAAATATAGGAGCTCTGTGTGATGCCACTAACACACTAGAAGTCCTATGGGTGCTGCTGAGAAGAAAATATAGGAGCTCTGTTTGCTGCCACTAACACACTAGAAGTCCTATGGGTGCTGCTGAGAAGAAAATATAGGAGCTCTGTTTGCTGCCACTAACACACTAGAAGTCCTATGGGTGCTGCTGAGAAGAAAATATAGGAGCTCTGTTTGCTGCCACTAACACACTAGAAGTCCTATGGGTGCTGCTGAGAAGAAAATATAGGAGCTCTGTGTGATGCCACTAACACACTAGAAGTCCTATGGGTGCTGCTGAGAAGAAAATATAGGAGCTCTGTTTGCTGCCACTAACACACTAGAAGTCCTATGGGTGCTGCTGAGAAGAAAATATAGGAGCTCTGTTTGCTGCCACTAACACACTAGAAGTCCTATGGGTGCTGCTGAGAAGAAAATATAGGAGCTCTGTTTGCTGCCACTAACACACTAGAAGTCCTATGGGTGCTGCTGAGAAGAAAATATAGGAGCTCTGTTTGCTGCCACTAACACACTAGAAGTCCTATGGGTGCTGCTGAGAAGAAAATATAGGAGCTCTGTTTGCTGCCACTAACACACTAGAAGTCCTATGGGTGCTGCTGAGAAGAAAATATAGGAGCTCTGTTTGCTGCCACTAACACACTAGAAGTCCTATGGGTGCTGCTGAGAAGAAAATATAGGAGCTCTGTTTGCTGCCACTAACACACTAGAAGTCCTATGGGTGCTGCTGAGAAGAAAATATAGGAGCTCTGTTTGCTGCCACTAACACACTAGAAGTCCTATGGGTGCTGCTGAGAAGAAAATATAGGAGCTCTGATTGCTGCCACTAACACACTAGAAGTCCTATGGGTGCTGCTGAGAAGAAAATATAGGAGCTCTGTGTGATGCCACTAACACACTAGAAGTCCTATGGGTGCTGCTGAGAAGAAAATATAGGAGCTCTGTTTGCTGCCACTAACACACTAGAAGTCCTATGGGTGCTGCTGAGAAGAAAATATAGGAGCTCTGTTTGCTGCCACTAACACACTAGAAGTCCTATGGGTGCTGCTGAGAAGAAAATATAGGAGCTCTGTGTGATGCCACTAACACACTAGAAGTCCTATGGGTGCTGCTGAGAAGAAAATATAGGAGCTCTGTTTGCTGCCACTAACACACTAGAAGTCCTATGGGTGCTGCTGAGAAGAAAATATAGGAGCTCTGTGTGATGCCACTAACACACTAGAAGTCCTATGGGTGCTGCTGAGAAGAAAATATAGGAGCTCTGTTTGCTGCCACTAACACACTAGAAGTCCTATGGGTGCTGCTGAGAAGAAAATATAGGAGCTCTGTTTGCTGCCACTAACACACTAGAAGTCCTATGGGTGCTGCTGAGAAGAAAATATAGGAGCTCTGTTTGCTGCCACTAACACACTAGAAGTCCTATGGGTGCTGCTGAGAAGAAAATATAGGAGCTCTGTGTGATGCCACTAACACACTAGAAGTCCTATGGGTGCTGCTGAGAAGAAAATATAGGAGCTCTGTTTGCTGCCACTAACACACTAGAAGTCCTATGGGTGCTGCTGAGAAGAAAATATAGCAGCTCTGTTTGCTGCCACTAACACACTAGAAGTCCTATGGGTGCTGCTGAGAAGAAAATATAGGAGCTCTGTTTGCTGCCACTAACACACTAGAAGTCCTATGGGTGCTGCTGAGAAGAAAATATAGGAGCTCTGTTTGCTGCCACTAACACACTAGAAGTCCTATGGGTGCTGCTGAGAAGAAAATATAGGAGCTCTGTTTGCTGCCACTAACACACTAGAAGTCCTATGGGTGCTGCTGAGAAGAAAATATAGGAGCTCTGTTTGCTGCCACTAACACACTAGAAGTCCTATGGGTGCTGCTGAGAAGAAAATATAGGAGCTCTGTTTGCTGCCACTAACACACTAGAAGTCCTATGGGTGCTGCTGAGAAGAAAATATAGGAGCTCTGTTTGCTGCCACTAACACATTAGAAGTCCTATGGGTGCTGCTGAGAAGAAAATATAGGAGCTCTGTGTGATGCCACTAACACACTAGAAGTCCTATGGGTGCTGCTGAGAAGAAAATATAGGAGCTCTGTGTGATGCCACTAACACACTAGAAGTCCTATGGGTGCTGCTGAGATGAAAATATAGGAACTCTGTGTGATGCCACTAACACATTAGAAGTCCTATGGGTGCTGCTGAGAAGAAAATATAGGAGCTCTGTTTGCTGCCACTAACACACTAGAAGTCCTATGGGTGCTGCTGAGAAGAAAATATAGGAGCTCTGTTTGCTGCCACTAACACACTAGAAGTCCTATGGGTGCTGCTGAGAAGAAAATATAGGAGCTCTGTTTGCTGCCACTAACACACTAGAAGTCCTATGGGTGCTGCTGAGAAGAAAATATAGGAGCTCTGTTTGCTGCCACTAACACACTAGAAGTCCTATGGGTGCTGCTGAGAAGAAAATATAGGAGCTCTGTTTGCTGCCACTAACACACTAGAAGTCCTATGGGTGCTGCTGAGAAGAAAATATAGGAGCTCTGTGTGATGCCACTAACACACTAGAAGTCCTATGGGTGCTGCTGAGAAGAAAATATAGGAGCTCTGTTTGCTGCCACTAACACACTAGAAGTCCTATGGGTGCTGCTGAGAAGAAAATCTAGGAGCTCTGTTTGCTGCCACTAACACATTAGAAGTCCTATGGGTGCTGCTGAGAAGAAAATCTAGGAGCTCTGTTTGCTGCCACTAACACACTAGAAGTCCTATGGGTGCTGCTGAGAAGAAAATATAGGAGCTCTGTTTGCTGCCACTAACACACTAGAAGTCCTATGGGTGCTGCTGAGAAGAAAATATAGGAGCTCTGTTTGCTGCCACTAACACACTAGAAGTCCTATGGGTGCTGCTGAGAAGAAAATATAGGAGCTCTGTTTGCTGCCACTAACACACTAGAAGTCCTATGGGTGCTGCTGAGAAGAAAATATAGGAGCTCTGTTTGCTGCCACTAACACACTAGAAGTCCTATGGGTGCTGCTGAGAAGAAAATATAGGAGCTCTGTGTGATGCCACTAACACACTAGAAGTCCTATGGGTGCTGCTGAGAAGAAAATATAGGAGCTCTGTGTGATGCCACTAACACACTAGAAGTCCTATGGGTGCTGCTGAGAAGAAAATATAGGAGCTCTGTTTGCTGCCACTAACACACTAGAAGTCCTATGGGTGCTGCTGAGAAGAAAATATAGGAGCTCTGTGTGATGCCACTAACACACTAGAAGTCCTATGGGTGCTGCTGAGAAGAAAATATAGGAGCTCTGTTTGCTGCCACTAACACACTAGAAGTCCTATGGGTGCTGCTGAGAAGAAAATATAGGAGCTCTGTTTGCTGCCACTAACACACTAGAAGTCCTATGGGTGCTGTTGGGGTGCAATGCTGTGCTAACAGCACTGCGGTTGGTACTACTGCAATACTGTACTAACAGTAAGCACGCACCAGACTAATCCCCAGCAGCAGCTAATAACACACTAACTGTGCAATCAGCAGCAATGAACGATCAATGACTTAGGTAGCAATGGTTTAGCAAAGAAATAGCCAATGGTTTAGCAAAGAAGAGCAAATCTTTCAGTATCAAGCAAAGACAGAATCAGCAGACTAATCTCTCCTAAAGCCGGAACTCATGTGACCGGGGCCGATGGCGTGGCGGCCTTTTAAATGGTGGGGCGTGTACTAAAGCCCCTGAGCTGTAATTGGCTACAGGCGTCCTGCCTGTAGCCAATTATTGCTCTCCGAGTTTCGGGCGCTGTGATTGGCCAAGCATGCAGGGTCACAGTGCATGCTTGGCCAATCATCAGCCAGCAATGCACTGCGCCGGCCGCGCCGGCCGCAATGCATTGCGGAGCCGCTCGCATCACACGAATGTGATGCGAACGGCCCAAATAGTTCTGGGCTCGACGAGCGAGCGAACGCCCGATGCTCGATTCGAACATGGGTTCGAATCGAGCACCGGGCCCATCCCTAGTCTTGTGATTCTCACAATATAAAGCTCTTCGCTGTACGAGTTATAGTTTTTAAAATACGACTGTTTGAAGAATGACAAGTATTCAGGAGAGGCTGAAAATACTCTGACCTGTGCTTAGAGCCTGCATAAACAAACATTGGTTTCCTGGCAACGCTGAGGGGAATTATAGCTCCTCCCACACAGCTCTGAGGGGAATTGTAGCTCCTCCTACACAGCTATGAGGGGAATTATAGCTCCTCCCACACAATGCTGAGGGAATTGTAGCTCCTCCCACACAGCTCTGGGGGGAATTGTAGCTCCTCCCACAAAGCTCTGAGAGGAATTAAAGCATTAGTGCTCCTCCCACACAGCTCGGAGGGTTGTTTCTGTATAACAAATTGTTGTAACATGGAGGTTGGCTGTGTTGTCTTTCCCTCAGGACACAGTATGTTCCCAGTTGGGGTGTCTGGGGGGAAAGACAAGGCACGTCGCCTCTTATTTCTCTAAGGCATTTCTAATGTTCAACTTTGCTTACTTTTTTGATTCTGTTATCTGTAAATGAATTACTATGTACTGTAATACGATGGATACTGTTTTCCACTGTTTTGTATTCTATGATAAAATCCAATAAAACTTTGAAAGAAAAAAAATGTGCTATATAAATAAATAAAAGTTGAAATGCATTTCTCACACTCTCAAGCTTGTCATGTGCACTTAACATTTGATCAATCAATTGGACATTGGACAACATGGGCTGCCTTCAGACATACCTGCCCTCAATTTATCTATTGTTATATACCAATCCGCCATATCTTTATGACCACTGACAGGTTAGGTGAATAAAATTAATTATTCCACTACAATTGCATCAACTTTAGGGACATGTCGTTCCTAAAGTTGATGTGTTTTTAAATACAGAAAAAATGTACATTGCAGTTTATTGTGTATGGGGCAGTGCAATCAAAGACCAGTCAGGGTGCCCAAGCTGAACTGTGTCCACAGCCAAAAGCACCTACAATGGGCATGTGAGCATCAGAAATGGGCAATGAAGAAATGGAAGAAGGTGGCCTGGTCTGATGAATCATGTTTTCTTTTACATCATGTGAATGGCCGGGTGTGTGTATGTCGCTTACCTGGGGATGCAGTAGGGGAAGCAGGCAAGCCATTGGAGGCAGTGTAATGCTCTGGGCAATGTTCTGCTCAGAGCTCATGGGACTTGCCATTCATGTGGATGTTACTTGACATGTGTCACCCACCTAAACATTGTTGGTGACCAAGTATACCCCTTCATTGGAATGGTATTTCCTGATGGCAGTGGCCTCTTTTAGCAAGATTATACACCCTGCCACACTGCAAAAATGGTTCAAGAATGGTTTGAGGAACATGGCAACAAGTTTGAGGTGTTAACATGGCCTTCAAATTTTCCAGATCTCAATACAATCAAGCATCTGTGGGATGTGATGAAAAAACAAGTCCAATCCATGGAGGCCCAACCTCACAACTTACAAGACTTAAAAGGATATGGAACAGATGGCTTGGTGCCAGACACCACAGCATACCTTCAAAGATCTAGTGGAGCCAATGCCTCGAAGGGTCAGGGCTGTTTTGGTGGCAAAAGGGGGGCCCACTCAATATTAAGTGGGTGGTCATAAAATTATGGCTGATCAATGTATATGTTACAAATAAAATTCTTTCATTGACTAGCACTAGGGAACACACTACACAGATGAGCCTTAAAACCTATGTATTTATATTTCTATCTGTTTATTCAAATATTTCAAGATATAGAGAAAAGTAAAAAAAATAACAACCTGGATCAGGTTAGTTTTTACAAAGGTAATAGCTAGCATGCCCGTACATATAGAGACATACAACAACAAAATGTATAAAATCAGGAAGCATTCTATTAAAGACAAGTAAGGGCTAGTTTACACTTGCTTCAAAACATGGCTTTGGACAGGCTTTGTTAAAGCTCTATGGACAACAGTCAAAGCCCCTGTCACCAGAGCCGATCCGCCCTATACGCTCACTACGCAAGCTGCGTAGGGCCCCGCAAATTACTCGAGGCCCCACCCCCCCCTCGTGTCATAGGGCGGATCGGCGCTGCCTGAGTCTAGTCAGCTTCAGTGTGGTAAGATAGCTGGAGAGAAGAGTGTGTGTTCTCCTCCCTCCAGCCTGCAGGGGGTGGCAGAGAGCCGACACAGCTCAGTGTGTCAGCGTGGGATGGCAGGGACGTGATCCGTGGTCAATATGATTATTGAGGTACCGTGAGTGATTATAATTCTTCCCCAAGCATTGTAGTAGAAGCCCCTTGTGTGTCTGATGCTCCCTGTACTTTGACTCTCACCACCTTCGGATTCTTCTAGTCTGATCTTCCTGCTTGTTTAACTGTCTGCTGTGTGACTCTCATCCTCTCCTCTCATTACTGTTCCCTCTGGAAGTGCTGAGCTGCCTCCTAACCTTGAGCCCTCCGTGCCTGACTTCTAAAAGCTGTCTCTTTTTATGCAAAGTAAACAGTCAGCCCCACTGCAATAATCTTTTACAAGGCTTGTGTAAACACTGAAGTAATGGGGTGTTAGATAGCAGGCAGAAAAGGTGCACTCTGTATTTTGTGTGTTTATAGCAGGGGTAGATATGGTGATTCTAAAGTCAGCAGATATCAGAAGATCTCTTGGTGTATGTACAATGCACCATCACAAGGGACAGCAAGGCTGAAATAGCTGAATGCAGAATTCACTAATGTGTGGGATATCTGCAACATGAAATCACACTCCACCATGATTGGCAATAGACTAGGGAATAACTATGTGCTGTGTTCTGCTCACATCCTAATCCTCTGGTCTCCCTGCTGGGTGCTGTGCTCTGCCCACATCCTAATCCTCTGGTCTCCCTGCTGGGTGCTGTGTT
Source organism: Rana muscosa (assembly GCA_029206835.1). NCBI lineage: Eukaryota > Metazoa > Chordata > Amphibia > Anura > Ranidae > Rana > Rana muscosa. Next base: position 101,170,253 of record CM055123.1, on the reverse strand, counting down.
CTGCCCACATCCTAATCCTCTGGTCTCCCTGCTGGGTGCTGTGTTCTGCCCACATCCTAATCCTCTGGTCTCCTTGCTGGGTGCTGTTCTGCCCACATCCCAATCCTCTGGCCTCCTTGCTGGGTGCTGTTCTGCCCACATCTCAATCCTCTGGTCTCCTTGCTGGGTGCTGTTCTGCCCACATCCTAATCCTCTGGTCTCCTTGCTGGGTGCTGTTCTGCCCACATCCCAATCCTCTGGTCTCCTTGCTGGGTGCTGTTCTGCCCACATCCGAATCCTCTGGTCTCCTTGCTGGGTGCTGTTCTGCCCACATCCTAATCCTCTGGTCTCCCTGCTGGGTGCTGTGTTCTGCCCACATCCCAATCCTCTGGTCTCCTTGCTGGGTGCTGTGTTCTGCCCACATCCCGATCCTCTGGTCTCCTTGCTGGGTGCTGTGTTCTGCCCACATCCTAATCCTCTGGTCTCCTTGCTGGGTGCTGTGTTCTGCCCACATCCTAATCCTCTGGTCTCTTTGCTGGGTGCTGTTCTGCCCACATCCTAATCCTCTGGTCTCCTTGCTGGGTGCTGTTCTGCCCACATCCTAATCCTCTGGTCTCCTTGCTGGGTGCTGTTCTGCCCACATCCTAATCCCCTGGTCTTCTTGCTGGGTGCTGTGTTCTGCCCACATCCTAACCCTCTGGTCTCCCTGCTGGGTGCTGTGTTCTGCCCACATCCCAATCCTCTGGTCTCTTGCTGGGTGTTGTGTTCTGCCCACATCCTAATCCTCTGGTCTCCTTGCTGGGTGCTGTGTTCTGCCCACATCCTAATCCTCTGGTCTCTTTGCCGGGTGCTGTTCTGCCCACATCCTAATCCTCTGGTCTCCTTGCTGGGTGCTGTGTTCTGCCCACATCCTAATCCTCTGGTCTCCTTGCTGGGTGCTGTTCTGCCCACATCCTAATCCTCTGGTCTCCCTGCTGGGCGCTGTGTTCTGCCCACATTCTAATCCTCTGGTCTCCCTGCTGGGTGCTGTGTTCTGCCCACATCCCAATCCTCTGGTCTCCTTGCTGGGTGCTGTGTTCTGCCCACATCCTAATCCTCTGGTCTCTTTGCTGGGTGCTGTTCTGCCCACATCCTAATCCTCTGGTCTCCTTGCTGGGTGCTGTGTTCTGCCCATATCCTAATCCTCTGGTCTCCTTGCTGTGTGCTGTGTTCTGCCCATATCCTAATTCTCTGGTCTCCCTGCCGGGCGCTGTGTTCTGCCCACATTCTAATCCTCTGGTCTCCCTGCTGGGTGCTGTGTTCTGCCCACATCCCAATCCTCTGGTCTCCTTGCTGGGTGCTGTGTTCTGCCCACATCCTAATCCTCTGGTCTCTTTGCTGGGTGCTGTTCTGCCCACATCCTAATCCTCTGGTCTCCTTGCTGGGTGCTGTGTTCTGCCCATATCCTAATCCTCTGGTCTCCTTGCTGTGTGCTGTGTTCTGCCCATATCCTAATTCTCTGGTCTCCTTGCTGGGTGCTGTTCTGCCCACATCCTAATCCTCTGGTCTCCTTGCTGTGTGCTGTTCTGCCCATTTCCTAATCCTCTGGTCTCCCTGCTGGGTGCTGTTTGGCCCACATCCTAATCCTCTGGTCTCCTAGCTGGGTGTTGTTCTGCCCACATCCTAATCCTCTGGTCTCCCTGCTGGGTGCTGTTTTCTGCCCACATCCTAATCCTCTGGTCTCCCTGCTGGGTGCTGTGTTCTGTCCACATCCTAATCCTCTGGTCTCCCTGCTGGGTGCTCATTCTGTTCTATATTGTTGTACTTATTCTTTGACTGTTTTGTTTAAAGGAGGGAGGATTGCATTGGGAGCACTGAAGTGTCAGGTGTGACTGTGTGGCAATGGCAAATGGTTTACATAGCTCACGGCATCACAGGTCAGGTAGAGGGCCCCTTAGCAAAATTTTTCTTAGGGCCCCAGGGAGGTCAGGATCGGCACTGCCTGTCACTAAATAAAATGGTTACCGTATATACTCGAGTATAAGCCGACTCGAGTATAAGCTGAGGTACCTAATGTTGCCCAAAAAAACTGGGAAACCTTACTGACTCGAGTATAAGCCGATGCCCCACTGTTCCCTAGCTCGCTGTTCCCTGTAAATATAAATTTTTACATTGTAAATATTACCTGTTGTGAGGGGGGTTAACTCAGTAGCGGGTGTGTGTGACCCCCTGGTTGGGCTCCCCACACAAAAACAGGGCCAGCAGACGGAGGTTGTGGTTTTCAAAATCAAAAGGTGCGGTTTATTTCTCTATGTACAGTGACAAAAACACAGCAAAGCCAAAAAGAAACATAAACAAAATAAATCCTGGTCAGTTTGACCTCTGACTAAACATACAGGTTTCCTAAACTAACAACTGGGATCAGCCTGGTGCTGTCCTAGTCCCTAAGTCCCTGGTTTAGTAAAAGTCCAAACAAATAGCCACACAGGCTTTGCCTCACCGCACAGGGGTTCACTCTCCCTAGACAGTCCACACAGGTCTGGGTCCAGGCATGAGCTAACATCTAATGAAGCTGGGAGTTTTTATAGAGGCCTTAAACGAACTGACAGGCTTCAGCTGGTCTCATCAACTCCCTGCCTGCACGACGCCCAGCCCTCTCCCTAGAGGTATGAGTCATCCATGAGCCCACTAGCCTCAGCTGGGCTTCATCAACTCCCTCCCTAGTTGTATAAGTCAGCATAAAGCCTGAATCTGGGAGAAATATATCTACCCCCCTGGATGCAACCAGGTGACTTTACCTTCCTGCTGTCACATACCCCCCCCTCTTGTTTTAACCTTGGGGTTGGAACACCAGCAATCAGGCATTCATGTACTCGAGACAAAGCATCCACATTCCCCATTTGAACGCCAGGGCGATGCTTTACTGTGAAGTTGAATTCCTGTAGGGCCAGGAACCACCTATTCACTCTTCTATTTGTCTCCTTGTTTTGAGCCATCCACTTTAACGGAGCGTGATCCGTAACCATGTCAAAGTGCCTACCTAGCAGATAGTACCGAAGGGAATCTAGAGCCCACTTCACCGCTAAACACTCCTTTTCAACCGTGGCGTAATTTACCTCATGGGACTTCAACTTCCTGCTGAGGTAAATGACTGGGTGCTCTTCCCCGTTCCAGACCTGGGACAATACTGCTCCTAACCCCACATCTGACGCATCACTTTGTACGACAAAGTCTTTAGAGAAGTCGGGTGAGTACAACACTGGCTGGCTACATAAGGCTTGTTTCAAGAATTGGAATGCTGCCTCAGCCTCGGGGGTCCATTTAATCATGACCGACCCTTTCCCTTTCGTCAGGTTGGTTAGGGGCACAGCCTTAGAAGCAAAGTGGGGAATGAAGCGCCGATAATAACCCGCGATTCCCAGAAAGGCCCGTACCTGCTTCTTGCTGTTGGGACGTGGCCAACTCTGGATGGCCTCGACTTTGTTGAGTTGGGGTTTTATCACTCCCCTGCCAATGGTGTACCCAATATATTTGGCCTCCTCCTGCCCAATGGTACACTTCTTGGGGTTAGCCGTAAACCCCGCTTCCCGGATAGAGTCTAGGACTGCTTGCACTTTTGGCAGATGTGAGGCCCAATCTGTGCTATGGACAATTACGTCATCCAGGTAAGCCGCAGCATACTTCCGATGGGGCCTCAGTATCTGGTCCATTTTCCGCTGGAATGTGGCCGGCGCATTCTGTAACCCGAACGGCATTCTCTTATATTGGAACGCCCCGTCTGGGGTTACAAATGCGGTTTTCTCTTTGGCCGACTTGGCCAGGGGAATTTGCCAATACCCTTTTGTGAGGTCAAGAGTCGTCATGTATCGGGCTGTTCCCAGCCGGTCGATCAACTCATCTATACGTGGCATGGGGTAGGTGTCAAATTTTGTAACTTTGTTCAACTGACGAAAATCGTTACAAAATCGCCAGCTCCCATCCGGTTTAGGCACCAACACAATGGGACTAGACCAATCACTTTGGGACTCCTCTATCACCCCTAAGTTCAGCATTTTCTGTACTTCCTCCCGTATTGCCTCCCGTCGGGCCTCTGGGATCCGATAGGGTTTTAACTTCACCCTTTCACCGGGCGGGGTAATAATATCATGCTCTACCCCAGATGTTTGTCCCGGCAGCTCAGAGAACACCTCCTTGTTGCGAAGCACAAACTCCTTAACCTCCTGTTGTTGGGGTTGTGACAAGGTGGCTGCTATTCCAACCTCCGGAATCACGCAACCAGTTTGAGCTGGTGACCAAGTTTCTGCGACTAGGGACTCTCTATCCCTCCAGGCTTTCAACAGATTAACGTGATATATCTGTTCGGGCTTTCGCCTTCCTGGTTGTCTGACCTTGTAATTCACTTCGCTCACTTTTTCCATTATCTCGTAGGGGCCTTGCCATTTGGCAAGGAATTTACTTTCAACCGTAGGGACAAGTACCAATATCCTATCCCCCGGGGAAAAGGTACGGGTCTTTGCTCCACGGTTGTACACTCTCTGCTGTGCCAACTGCGCTTGGGCCAAATGTTCCTTCACGATGGGCATTACCTGTGCAATTCGATCTTGCATCAGGGCGACATGCTCAATCACACTCCTGTGGGGAGAACTCTCACTTTCCCAAGTTTCCTTGGCAATATCCAACAGCCCTCTTGGGTGTCTCCCATACAGTAACTCAAAGGGGGAGAATCCCGTAGAGGATTGGGGCACCTCCCTAATAGCAAACATCAAATAAGGAAGTAGACAGTCCCAATCCTTTCCATCTCTATCCACCACTTTCTTCAACATTTGTTTTAGGGTTTTGTTGAATCTTTCAACCAGCCCATCGGTTTGGGGGTGATACACAGATGTACGCAATTGCGTCACTTTGAACAATTTACACAGCTCTTTCATAACCCGGGACATAAAGGGTGTACCTTGGTCCGTAAGCAGTTCTTTACAAATACCCACCCGGCTAAAAACAAGAGATAGCTCTTTGGCTATGGTTTTGGCCGAGGTATTTCTGAGAGGGATCGCTTCTGGATAACGGGTGGCATAGTCCATTATAACCAATATGTACTGGTGCCCCCTAGCGGACTTGATTATAGGACCTACCAAATCCATTGCGATTCTCTCAAACGGGACCTCAATGATGGGTAGAGGGACCAGCGGGCTACGGAAATGTGGCATCGGGGCCGACCTCTGACACACAGGGCAGGAGGAACAATAATTTTCTATGTCCTTCATCACCCCAGGCCAATAGAATCTCTGTAATACCCTCTCTCGGGTTTTCTCTGTCCCCAGATGACCTCCAAGAATGTGCCCATGGGCCAACTCCAACACCAACTTCCTGTAAGGTTTGGGCACCACAAGCTGCTCAACGGTTTCTTCTGCCCTTTTTGCCACCCGATACAGTAGGTCCTTCTCTACGCTGAAGTATGGGTAAGTGCAGGTATTATCTGGGTTCACTAACTCGCCATCTATTTCCACTACGTTTTCCCGTGCCTTTATTAGGGCGGGGTCTTTTAACTGTTCTGTGGCAAAATTTTCCCTGTGAACCTCCAGATCAGAAAACTCCACAGACGGTAGGTTTTCGTCTGAGGAGGTGGGCTCCTCTCCAGTTTCTTGAGTCTCCCCTGCCAATACTGACAAGGGAAATTCTGGAGAGTCCTCACCACTCTCAGAGGAGTTCTGGCTATCACATTCCTGGTACATAGGGGCACCAGTGGGGGGCTCAGGATCATCCCACAGTTCCCAGAACTTCGGAAAATCTCTTCCCACAATGGCATCATGCGGTAATTGAGATACTAACCCCACTGGATGAGAGAGGGTACCTTTGGGGGTCTCGAAACACACTGTAGTCACTGGATACTCTCGGGTGTCCCCATGCACACAAATAACAGCTACCTTGCTATTCCCAGAGACCTCTGTTTTAACTAATTCAGCCTTTATCAGGGTCACAAGGCTACCTGAATCCAGTAATACCACAACATTTCTACCATTAATACACATTTTGCATAAATGTTTCTCAGTTCCCCGAATGGCAGTGCATGCGACTGTCGCACACAGCGACTGACGTCTGTCCGTCAGAAAGTCACATTGCATGGGTTCCTCCACAACCGGGCAATTTGCTGCAATATGTCCCGCTTGCCGGCAGCGGTAGCAAACAATCCTTTTGGCTGCCTCTTGAGCCCCTGACTTCCCAGGCTGTTCTCGCCAAACTTTGGGTAGAGCTCCCACCCTCTCACTCTCTCCACCCTCACCCCTTGGAATCCTCTTATCCGCCCCTGGGGATGGTCTGGTCTTAGGGTGGAAAGTCCGAGAGTCTCTGGAAGAGGCCGTCAGGTTCTCTGTAGCCAAGTATTTCTCTACACGATCCACAAGACCACCGGCCGTCTCTGGGTCTCCATGGCTTACCCACTTTTGGATGGCAGTAGGAAGAGCTCTCAAAAACCGATCCATTACAACACGTTCCACAATCTCTGGTGCGGACAAAGTCTCTGGCTGTAGCCACTTCCTGCTCAGGTGAATGAGATCATACATTTGAGACCTGGGGGGTTTTCCAAGCTGGAAAGTCCAGTTATGCACACGCTGAGCCCGGACAGCCAGGGTGACACCCAGCCTTGCCAATATTTCAGCTTTTAGCATCACATAGTCTTTTGCTTGGTCAGGCTCTAGGTCATAGTAAGCCTTCTGCGATTCACCAGTTAACAGAGGAGCCACCAGTCCAGCCCACTGCTCCTCAGGCCACTTTTCTCTTTCAGCAGTCCTTTCAAATGTGGTCAAAAATACCTCTGGATCATCCTCTCCAGTCATTTTTGTCAATAAACGACTCACCCCAAAGGACGCGGTATTAGTGGGACGGCTTTCCTCACTGGTCTGCGGACGTTGCTGCATTACTGCTTCCATTTGTTGTAGTCTCTGCTCTTGCTTCTGTAACAGGTCTATGAAGCGGGCCTCAGATTGCTGCTGGGCTTGTTGATGAGCTTGCTGCTGGGCTGCAAGGCTCCTTTGCAAACCTGCATTTGTCTGCTGTTGATTGGCATTTGCTAGAGCCAGCTGTTTCAGTATCTCCTCCATGCTGGAAAACTGCCACTGGTTCTCCACCAACTGTGAGGGGGGTTAACTCAGTAGCGGGTGTGTGTGACCCCCTGGTTGGGCTCCCCACACAAAAACAGGGCCAGCAGACGGAGGTTGTGGTTTTCAAAATCAAAAGGTGCGGTTTATTTCTCTATGTACAGTGACAAAAACACAGCAAAGCCAAAAAGAAACATAAACAAAATAAATCCTGGTCAGTTTGACCTCTGACTAAACATACAGGTTTCCTAAACTAACAACTGGGATCAGCCTGGTGTTGTCCTAGTCCCTAAGTCCCTGGTTTAGTAAAAGTCCAAACAAATAGCCACACAGGCTTTGCCTCACCGCACAGGGGTTCACTCTCCCTAGACAGTCCACACAGGTCTGGGTCCAGGCATGAGCTAACATCTAATGAAGCTGGGAGTTTTTATAGAGGCCTTAAACGAACTGACAGGCTTCAGCTGGTCTCATCAACTCCCTGCCTGCACGACGCCCAGCCCTCTCCCTAGAGGTATGAGTCATCCATGAGCCCACTAGCCTCAGCTGGGCTTCATCAACTCCCTCCCTAGTTGTATAAGTCAGCATAAAGCCTGAATCTGGGAGAAATATATCTACCCCCCTGGATGCAACCAGGTGACTTTACCTTCCTGCTGTCACACTGTAAAGAAGTTGCGGCTGCGGCGTCCATCGTTCAAAATTCTGCGGTCTCTTCCTGTTCCTTACTTGATAGGCGAGTCTCAGCAGACACTCTCCGCCTATCACGATCATTCTCTCATCCTTAGTTTTCCCAGCAGACACTGTGTTGGGTGTTCCGCCAATCACAGACGTCTGCTGGAAAACTGAGGATGAGAGAACGTTTGTGATAGGCGGAGAGTGTCTGCTGAGACTCGCCTATCAAGTAAGGAACAGGAAGAGACCGCGGAATTTGAACGATGGACGCCGCGGAATTTGAACGATGGACGCCGCAGCCGCAACTTCTTTACAGGTAATATTTACAATGTAAAAATTTCTATGACTCGAGTATAAGCCGAGGGGGGACTTTCAGCCCCAAAAAAAGGGCTGAAAATCTCAGCTTATACTCGAGTATATACGGTAGTTTACAGTCCTGTTTATACCTTGTGTTTGCTTTGCTTTGGCTTTGCTTCAAAAATGATACCCGTGTCACTTTAGTGGTGCTTCAAAGGGTCTTCAAAGCCTCCATAAAACTCTATGACTCTATAGCACGCTTGAAGCACCTGCAGCTTTTGAAAGGCTTTAATTCAGCTTTAGCTTCACTCTTTTAGAGAAATTGTAGGTATGAGATATCCACACGCACACAGGGCATCTGTCAAGCTTCAACAAAGCTTCAACAGAGCATTACGGAAGCTTCACCAAAGCTTAATTGAAGCACCACTGAAGCATCAAAAACACATCATAAAAGCATGTTGAAGCAGTAGGAGCTTTAATGTGTGTTGAAGCCCAAGCAAGTGTAAATGAGCCCTAACAGGAATTTAAATTATAGATCAACATAAAATGTAAACCTATGTTTTGAATGCAAATTCTTTGAGGGGATTTATTTTTTCTGGATAGCTGGTAAGTGTGCTGAAAAAAAATTGTTTTGTTTGTGCTGGCTAATTTGTCATTGAAGGATTCTGAAAAACCAAGACAACTGGTATCTGTTAGTAGTGCCATTCTGCTGGTCTCAGTGCTCCATCTTCAGAATCCTGATATATAATCATGAAGTAAATAATTACCTTGCTGGAGAGTAAAGTTGTGTACACACTAAAGAAAAATTGGAAGAAAATTCCATAGGATGGACAATAATTTGATTTTCGTATAGTGTGTACACAAGTTTCGACAACCGATTCAGACTTTCCAAACGAAAAATTTCTGAAGGGAAATTTCTGAAGGGAAAAACAGAACTAACAATTTTCGTTTAATGTGTACTGTTTTTGCACATGAAAAATCAGATATGAAAGACTGCGCATGATCAGAAACAACAACAATAATCTATGCTACAATGTTTCTAACCCAAATCTATCTTTCTACTCCTCTTCTCTCTCCTTCAGTCTCCTCTCACATTACTAACTTACATATCAGCATGGATGTCACACCACTTCCTTAAACTAAATCTCTTTAAAACTGAGCTGGTAATAGCCCGTGTCCCTGTGTCCCCCTCCATGACTTTTCCATCAAAATCAATAATGCAACCATCAATCCCTCCCCTCATGCCAGGGTACTAGGTTTAATCCTAGACTCTGACCTGTCCTTTCAGCCCCAAATCCAATCGTTGTCAAAAGCTTGTAGACTTTACCTCCGTAACAGCTCTAAAATTCGCCCCTTTTTATCAAATGAACCCACCAAGCTACTCATTCACTCTCTTGTTATCTTTCCCCTTGACTATTGCAACTTCCTTCTCATTGGCCTACCTCTCCCCTCTTCAGTCTATCATGAATGCTGCTGCCAGACTCACCTACCTTACCAACCGCTCAGTGTCTGCCACCCCTCTCTACCATTCCCTACACTGGCTCCCGATCGCTCAGTGAATTAAAGTCAAAATACTATCCACAACATACAAAGCCATTCACAACTCTGCCCCGAGCTATATCGCCAAACTTGTCTCCAAATATCACCTAAACCATCCTCGCCACTCCTCTCAAGACCTTGTACTCCCAAGCTCCTCTGTCTCCTCCTTCCATGTACATCTCCAGGATTTCTCCAGAGCCTCTTACATCCTCTAGAACTCTCTACCTCAACCTGCCCAACTATCTTCTACTCTAGCTGCCTTCAGGCAATCCCTGAAAATCATCTCTTCAGGGAAGCCTATCAAGCCTCCAGCTAATTTTTTACCACTTCCATCAGCTCATTCCCCACAGTTATGACCTTTTGTACCACCTGTCCCACCCTATTAGATAGTAAGCTCTTCTGAGCAGGACCCTCTTAATTCTCTAGTATTGTATTGTAACTGTATTGTCTCCCTTGTACATTGTAAAGTGCTGCGTAAACTGTTGGTGCTATATAAATTCTGTATAATAATAATAAGTGTTGGGTGAACGGTTCAGCCCAAGCATGAGTTAATTGGCTGTTCGGCCCATTCTTCCAACATCTGAATTTTCAGGGTGTTCGGTGGGTGTTCGCCCCGCCGAACGCCCTGCAATGCACTGCATGTCCCTGCCCCAAAGCACCCTCACCCACCCCCCCCCATGTTGAGGGAATGTGTCCTGGTATGATTCAGGAGGGGGGCGCTTGCTCACCCCCCTTTCCTGACCTGCTAGGCTGCATGCCTTGGTGCCTTGGTAAGGGTCTGGTATGGATTTTGGAATGGTGGGGGGTCCAGACCGTTTGTTTTTTTAAATATTGGCATGGTGTTCCCCTTAAAATCCATACCAGGCCTAAAGGGCCTCATAGTGACTAGGGGGGGGGGCTCACACTGTTTTTTTTTTTTTTCAAAAGCCGAGTGAAGGCAATTGCAACAGCGAGTCATTTTTTGTGGTTTGACTCTTTTTTTTCTTTAGAAATGTAATTATTTGCTACAGCATGTTCTATGCATGCTACAGATGTACCATTTTTTGAAACTTAAAAGACTTATGGAAAGAAAATCGAATCTAGGGTGGCACATTAGATTCTTTGACCGATACCTACGTGAACAGGTCAACCCCCAAGGTCTGAGGATACAAATATTTCCTATTTTTGATGTAACTGAAAATGTATTTAAGGAAAAGTGGGAACATAACCTCAGTCAGTGCTGAGTACAGGAGGAGAGAACAGGATCTCTTCCAGCACTTGGAGAAATACAATAAAAATGTGGTACTGAAAAAAGATCAGAAATTCTATAAAGATAAGTTGGCATTTTCAGGTGGCTATGCCTACAAATGGCAAAAGGGTTTCCCCAATGGCAAAAAGGGCAAGCCCCAACGCCATAATACATACAAAGACACTTTATCTTATAAATCTGACTCTGACCTCTCTATCTCTTCTTCATCATTGTCTTCTCAGAAACCAGTTAACAAGAGCTCACGAGGACCTTCGGGCTGAGAACGTGCTCCCAAACGGGGTAAGGGTGGATCAAATGACACACAGGGGGCTATAACCAAGAAGCGTATTGTTTCCCCGTCAAAAACTAATATTCCCTCAACCTATCAGGGTGAGACGGTAGACCAAGAACTTAGTGATATGGCAATGGGTACTACCCCTTTATCAATGTTTACCGATGATAATACACACACACCAACTAGGGATCTAGGAGCAACCCCAAAAATCAGCCATGGCAATGTCCACCAAGGTTGTGGCCCTTTAGGCCCGAATCAGATACCGGCCACACCCATCCCTCACATGAGGATGGGAAAAATAGACCCATTTGTAGTCAAACAAATCCCAACAGAGCCGGACTTGATGTAGTCAATCTCTCCTCCTACGAACTTTCACAGATCGAAAGAGGTCCTACGTCTGGGACTTAGTTTCTGCCCATCTCAAAAAATTGATAAATTCATCCTTGCGAAGGACTTACACCTCTTTGCAAGGAATCTTACCTACAAATACATTTTTGATAGTGATATGGGGCTAGTAATAGGCAGAGAGGAAGACCAGTATAAAGGTTTCAAGGTTCAGGACTTTAGAGCCCTCAAAATTCTTATCCAGCTTTTGGACGAAAATGAAGCATCTGGTGAGTCCATCGACCCCTCATTGATGGATGAAGATGCTGAAGAGGAAAAATAAATAACTCCAGAACCTTGTAAATTTAAGGCAAAATCACAAAAATTTCCTAATCTTCAGACATGCCCAGCTGTTTGGGCTTTTCTGAAACGGACAAAGAAACAAATAGAAAATCACATCTTTCCCAAATACTTTTCACAAAATGTATCAAAAAATCAGCAAGAAGCACTAACCAGAATTACAAGTAATGATCAAATTATTGTCAAGCCGTCAGACAAGGTACAAGTAACCGGGAATGGTACAAAGAGGTGCCTCATGAGAATCTCATGGAAGCCAGAACTCAATATCTCTCTCTCATTACACAGGCATACCATGACACTCTCAATGACAAGGATCTACGTGAGTACTTAGAAATTAAATGGCTGATAACCACAACCTTTTACTCAATACCTAAAATTCATAAAAACGTGCTCAATCCGACTGGGCGCCCTATAATATCAGGGATTGGCAGTCATACTGAGACTGCCAGCAAATATGTCGATACCCAATTACGCCCTCATGTTATGAGTCTCCCGTCATATCTCAAAGATACCTTGGATCTACTCAAGGTGATAGAGGGAATTACGGTACCACCTGGTGCAATTTTAGCTGCTATCGATATAGAGGCCTTCTATTCTAGCATTTCCCATAAAAAGGTATTGAGATAATATCAGGGTTCCTGCGAGAATAGGATCATAACAATTGGAAACTTTGTAAATTTGTCACTGATCTCTTGGAACATATCTTGACTACCAATATGTTCACGTTCAATGGCCCCACCTACCTCCAGGTACAGGGAGTTGCGATGGGGACTTTGTGTGCCCCATCGTACGCTAACCTGTACCTGGGGGGTTGGGAGAGAGCCTTGTTCTCAGATGACTACTCCTCGCTGTACCTCCGCCACGTCCTACTTTGGCGGAGGTACATCGACAACGTTTTGGTCAAATACCATCAATACCATCAGTATTCCGTTTTTGGACTTACGCCTTTATTTGAATGAGAATGGAAGCATATACAGCAGTTTGTATAGGAAAGAAACGGCTGGCAACACCATTCTGCATTACTCGAGCTCCCATCCCCGTTCCCTGGTACGTAGTATCCCATTTAGCCAATACCTCAGGCTACGTCGTAATTGTGCCAGGGACGAGGATTTTGAGCTTGAAGCAAAAGCCCTTTATTCACGTCTCCTCGTTAGAGGATATAGCAAAAAAGTCCTTAAAAAAGCTTATGGGAGAGCAAAAGAGAATACACGCCATACACTTATTTTTAAATCCAAAACTCGTGAATATGCTCCTACCACTAAACTTATTACCACATTTAGTGCACACCAAGACATCTTTCGCCAATTAATCAGTAACAACTGGCATTTCCCCTCTGAGGATCCAATCATATCAAAGTATGTAGCAGATAGACCTGAAATTATCTATCGTAGATCACGATCAATCAGGGATGGACTCATTCATAGCCACCTCACCCCTGAAACGTTGGAAGAAGGTGCAACTATCAGCAATGGCACATATAGATGTGGTAGTTGCGATCAGTGGCCGTGGGTAAAGGAAGGCACAGGATGTCCTCTACCAAGAGGTAGTTTTCATAAATCTAAGATGTACGCAGACTGTAGCACAGTGGGAGTAGTAAACTTGGCAACGTGCCTATGCGGCACATTTTATATCGGCAAAACGAAGCGTCCTTTTGCAAAAAGAGTACAGGATCACTTGTACTATCTTGATGCAGGACAGCTTTATACTCCCATCTGTAAGCACATAGGTCTTAACCAATGACCATAGCTATGATCCATCTTTTGTGTCTTTCTTTGTATTGGAAGTGATCTCTGAACCCCTAAGAGGTGGAGACTTTGACAAAAAGATCCTCCAGCAGGAAGCCAAATGGATCTTTAATCAAAGGGCCACTTACCCCCCAGGTCTCAATGCTAATATGTCCTTTAAGCCATTTCTTTGAGCACATTCATTAAAACAATTTTTGCTTAGGAAGGATTATGACAGAAAACGTCTTGATATGTCGTACTATTATTCTCTGATTAATATCTTAATTTCACTCTTGACACAGTGAGAATCAGCTTGTGACTGTTACAATACAGTTCATAATACCATAGTATATTTAATATTTCTCATAATGGTTAAGTTATTTCTTAATCAATAATTTATATTATGCTTTGAGTCTCTTGAACTAATCCAGTATAATTGGATATGCTATGTACATTATCGACACGATTCTGTCTTCCCCCTTCCTGGTATTTAATCTGGTAGATACACTAGGAAAACAAATTCTTACTCATAACTTTCCAAAGTCACATGACTTTCCTTTCCTTTTCCCCTCTGATTGTGTTTACCATTTATGTGTATCATTGTTCGTCTTCTATATCTATGGTTACATTAAATGTATCTTGGAGGACGCATTACATGCGTCAACTTATGTATATATTATCTGTATCTGACCAAATCAATTGTGAATTGTTTTGAATTATGCTATTCAGAATTGTGTTGAGATTGTAAATATGTTTTCTTTCTGTAAAATTAATGATCATTTATTATTTTTAAATCTTTCTTTAAAGTTGTTGATTTGCTCTGATTTTGGACGATTGGAAGATTGTTGCATCGTGAGAAAACGCCATCTGCTGTTGGCCATCTCTCCCCCAACTCAGGTTTGATTTACGTGGGGATTTTCATGCGCTCTATGATGTGAGACCGGGGAACCTCCTCCTCCCCTTCTCATCCTCCGTCCGCCTAGCTGTGGACGGTGGATCGCGCATGTGCTGTGGCGTCATTACGCGCACGCGCATGCGCGGCGCCCGGACCGGAAGTGAAGTCAGGGGTCATGCGTGACCCTTCACTTCCGAGATGTCTCTGACCATTTAAGATGGCGCAGTCAGCGTGATCCGACACGTGCCCTCTTGAAGGATTTGCTGACATTGGGACTTTATTTCTGTGGAACCAAATGACCTGCAATCTATCGGGACATCTTTTTTCATGTGGATTGGACCCCTTACAGGTATTGAGGTTATGTTGTTGGTAGTGCGGGCTGGTAGATTCCATTGGGATGGAGGCTTCTTGACTATTAGTAACAAACAGTTTTTTCTCTTTCTGTGGGTGTCTGCATACTTTGGCTTTATAATGCCAATTTACTGATAGTAGATGGTACAGGTCGCCAGTCTCTTGTATTTATATAATTGACTGTTAGTCCTGTTACCATAAAATATCTATATACATATATATTTTTATTTTTATTACCACTACCCCTTACTTATGCTATGTCACCAGCATATGATATATTAATATATCATAAATCTCTAGATATCATCTTTAACAGTTAATTTTCACCACCTCCACCTAATAAACCACACTTCTATATAGGATGGATCTTGTATAACATCTTTACGGTAAACCACTATAGTAAGTCCTAATGGTTTTAAAACTAAAACTAAATGGATGTAAATCAAGACACATTATACATTGTGCTATACCTGTAATTATCATTGCTGGTATTCCTACAATGAAGTTTATCGGTTTTGAATAAACCCTATAAGCACTATAGGATTTCCCTTCTTATAATCATGATTATTCTTGTTACCATACTACTTTATTTTACTATTGGATAAAATTTTATTATATTATTTATTTGGTCAGCCCACAGAGTCAAAATTCTTACGTTTCGACCGGTTGGTTCTGGCATCCGCCGGGTCTAGCTGCGGTGGATAGGGGTTGGTCATCAGTTTGATGCAGTTGTCATAGTGATGTGCATTCCATTCAGTCTTTTCATAATCAGACTAGGTGAGCATGATACATTATTTTTTGGAAATTTGTTAATATGCAGCGTTTTTCTATCATATCAATTAATGCATATGTACGGATGTTATATTATTGCCTGACATTAATTATATACTTTTATGTCTTATACAGACTTGATGAAATTAAAGACAAGTGCTAAGCCCTGACGAAGCACAAACAGTGCGAAACATGTTGGCTAGTTGCACAATATAGATCTTTATTTTCAAGTTTTATGATTTTGTATTAATGTAATATCAATTTTTAATGATGCTATAAATAAATTTATATTTTTCTAAAGTTTTGTTTCAAGTGTACTCACCTACTAACAGAACTGATATCTCCCTTCAAAATCCCGTTCTGCGAGAGATTGTCTCTCTTTTTGTCTCTTCTATATTGTATTGTAACTGTATTGTCTCCTTTGTACATTGTAAAGTGCTGCGTAAACTGTTGGTGCTATATAAATTCTGTATAATAATAATAAGTGTTGGGTGAACGGTTCAGCCCAAGCATGAGTTCATTGGCTGTTCAGCCCATTCTTCTAACATCTGAATTTTCATGGTGTTCGGCGGGTGTTCGCCCCGCCGAACACCCTGCAATGCACTGCATGTCCCTGCCCCAAAGCACCCTCACCCACTGTCCTGGTATGATTCAGGAGGGGGGCGCTTGCTCACCCTCCCCTTTCCTGACCTGCCAGGCTGCATGCCCTGGTAAGGGTCTGGTATGGATTTTGGAATGGTGGGGGGGGGGTCCAGACCATTTGTTTTTTTAAATAGTGGTATGGTGTTCCCCTTAAAATCCATACCAGGTCTAAGGCTCGATTCACACCTATGCATGTTGCTTTTGAGCGTTTTTGCCTTGCTTTTTGCGGTGCTTGCCACGTTTTTCAACATGCGTTTTTACCGCGTTTTTACCGCGATTTGCGTTTTGCGTTTTTTTTTTTATAATTTTTTTTTTATTATACAGTAATTTTTATTTTTTTACATTTCCTTTAAAAAAAAAAAAAACGCAAAATGCAAATCGCGGCAAAATCGCGGTAAAAACGTGGCACTTGCGTTTTGGATGCAGGTCCATTGACTTCTATTACATGCAAAACGCTGCTTTTTGCAGGAAAAAAGTCCCCGACCCTTTCCAAAAACGCAGAGGCACAAAAATGCATTGATGTGAACATGTTCCATAGGAACCCATGTTAAAAAATTTCCATGCATTTCTGCAAAATGCACCAAAAAACGCATTAGTGTGAATGGAGCCTAAAGGGCCTCATAGTGACTAGGGGGGGGGGGGACCTCACACTGTTTATTTATTTTTATTTTTCCAAAGGCCGAGTGAAGGCAATTGCAACAGCGAGTCATTTTAATTGTGGTTTGACTCTTTTTTTTTCCTTAGAAAATTGGATTTTTGTACTCACCGTAAAATCCGTTTCTCTGCCATCCATGGACTGACACAGCGTGTCTTTTACACCTTTACACATGGGTTATGTCCCTGCTTGCAGGAGAAGACCTAGGCAGAATGTGAGATGTTATACATACATTCTAAACAGCCAGAGCTGAACAGCCCCGCCCAGGGGGCGGTCCCTCTGGACATAACCCTCCCACTGCAGTCAGCAGACCTCAGTTCGTAACAAAGCAGTACAAACTTAAAAAGAAGGGTGGGTGCTGTGTCAGTCCATGGATGCCAGAGAAACGGATTTTACGGTGAGTACAAAAATCCTATTTTCTCTTGTCATCCATGGACTGACACAGCGTGTCTTTTACACCTTTACACGTGGGATGTCCCAAAGCAGTGTCAAGAGGGATGGGAGCAGTATAAATGGAAAACCAAAAACTTCACTCCAAACAAGGCAGAGCTCCTCAATGGAGGAGTTGCAACTTCAAACAGCGGCCTGCAACACCTTGCGGCCGAAGGAAGCATCTGAAGATGCAGCCACATCAACCTTATAAAACTTAGAAAAGGTATGAACAGTTGACCAGGTCGCCGCCTTGCACACTTGTGCAACCGGGAAGTACCAATTGCCCTGGTGGAATGTGCCGTAACCGGAAAGGGAGGCGCCCGCCCCTTGAGAGCATAAGCTTGAATGACGGTTTGTCTGATCCACCTAGAAATGGTGGCAGACAAAACCGCTTGGCCCTGTTTTGGACCAGAGACAGCCACAAACAGTGAGTCAGACTTCCGAATAGAAGCAGTAGCAGACAGGTACACCCGCAAGGCTCG
This sequence comes from Rana muscosa, assembly GCA_029206835.1. Classification (NCBI taxonomy): domain Eukaryota; kingdom Metazoa; phylum Chordata; class Amphibia; order Anura; family Ranidae; genus Rana; species Rana muscosa. Next base: position 101,152,540 of record CM055123.1, on the reverse strand, counting down.
TACCACATCCAAAGTGTGAAGCGCAAACTCTCTGGGATGCGATGGGTGAGGACACAAGGACGGGAGGACAATGTCCTCATTTAAGTGGAAGGCCGAGACCACCTTTGGCAGAAAAGAAGGTCGCGGACGTAACACCGCCTTATCCTTATGGATGACCAAAAAGGGCGACTTGCAGGACAAGGCCGCCAACTCAGACACTCGTCTAATGGAAGTAATGGCCACCAAGAAGGCCACCTTCTGAGACAAAGTCAAGAGGGGAATATCTCTAATATTTTCAAAGGGAGGTTCCTGGAGAACCGAGAGCACCAAATTCAGATCCCACGGGGGGAGAGGAGGCTTGACAGGGGGGAGCACATGGCGAACCCCCTGCACAAAGGTGCTAACCAAGGGATGACCCGCCAGCGGTCGCTGAAAGACGATGGCCAAGGCCGAAATCTGACCCTTAATGGTACTCAAAGCGAGCTTTTGGGTCACTCCACGCAGCAGAAAATGCAGGATTCTGGGAACGGAATACGTTCGTGGGCGCCAGTCCAGCTCTTCGCACATGGCGATGTAAGCTCTCCAAGTACGGTGATAGATCTTTCTGGAGGAAGACTTCCGTGCCCTTAACATGGTCGAAATGACCGAATCCGAGAGACCTCGGTCTCTCAGCACCTGGCTTTCAATAACCATGCCGTTAAAGCCAGAGACTGTAAAGCAGGATGAAATATAGGACCTTGAGACAGAAGGTCCCCCGTATTGGTAACCGCCAGGGAACGTCTGCGACGAGACGTACCAGATCGGCGTACCAGTGACGCCGAGGCCAATCCGGAGAATGAGGATCACCGGAATTCCCTCGGTCGCCACCCTGCGGAGCAGGTGAGGGAGCAACTGCAGTGGAGGATAAACGTATATCAGGTGATACTGACCCCAGGGGGCCACCAACGCATCCGAGGCATCCGCCCAGGGATCCCTGGATCTGGCCACAAACCTCGACACCTTGCGATTGAGTCGAGAGGCCATCAGGTCCACATCCGGCGTGCCCCACCGTCTGCAAAGGAGTTGAAAGACCTCCGGGTGCAAGGACCACTCTCCCTGGTCCAGCGTCTGACGACTTAGATAGTCCGCCTGCCAATTGTCTACGCCCGGAATGTAGACGGCCGACAGAGCCGGCGCGCTTCTTTCGGCCCACCTCAGGATGCGGGCGACCTCGGAAGCCGCAGCCGAGCTCCGAGTCCCCCCTTGATGGTTGACATATGCCACCGCTGTGGCGTTGTCCGATTGGATCCTGATGGAGTGACCCTGCAATTTCTCCGACCATGAGGAGAGGCACAGTCTGATTGCCCATATCTCCAGCACATTGATCGGTAAGAGGGCTTCGTCCGGAGTCCAAAGCCCTTGGGCTGACAGGACTCCCCAGACTCCCCCCCAGCCCGTCAGGCTGGTGTCCGTCATGATCACCGTCCATTGGATGGAGAGGAACGACTTCCCGGACCGAAGAGCCGGGGACCTCAACCACCACGTCAGGGACGCCCTGACCAGGTGACTCACCTGGATCTGAAGATCCAAGGACAACGGGGATTTGTCCCAAGTGGACAAGATCTCTTTCTGTAAAGCCCTGGTGTGCGCTTGGGCATAAGGAACGGCCTCGAAGGAGGCCACCATGAGTCCCAGGACTCTCATGCAAAATCGGACTGACGACCATTTTCGGGACGTCAGCACCCGTACTGCAGACTGAAGTGTCAGTAGTTTGTCTGGAGGTAGGAAGACTTTTGCCTCCAAGGAGTCCAGAATCAGACCAAGATACTCCAGACGCTGAGTCGGGACCAGAACCGACTTCTAAACGTTCAGGAGCCACCCAAAGTCCCTGAGGGTCTGACTGACGATAGTCACACTTTCTTCCAATTCTGAGCCACTGTCTGGTCTTAGAAGAAAATCGTCCAGATAGCCCACGATAGCAATGCCTCGCTGTCTCAGCAAAGCTAGGACCGGAGCAAGCACCTTGGTGAACACCCTTGGTGCCGAGGCTAGGCCGAAGGGAAGAGCCACAAATTGATAGTGGACTTCGCCGACCGCAAAGCGCAAAAACTTCTGGTGGCTTGCGCAGATCGGAACATGCAAGTAGGCGTCCTTGATGTTCAAGGATGCCAGAAAATCCCCTTGATGGAGTGTAGCGATCACCGTGTGAATGGATTCCATGCGGAATTTTTGCACCTTCACGAAGGCATTCAGGGCCTTGAGGTCCAGGATTGGCCGAACCCCGTTCTTTTTTGGAACAACAAACAGATTCGAGTAGAACCCCTGAAACCTCTCCTGGGACGGAACCGGCACAATTACTCCGGACCCGATCAAATCCTGTACAGCCCCCAAGAGGGCTGCCCGACGGGCAAGAAGGAGAGGGAGATTTGAGGGAAAGAATCTGTCTGGGGGCCAGGAGCGGAACTCTATTCTGTATCCTGAGGTGACCACCTCGCACACCCACCGGTCGGAGATCCGGGAGGTCCACCGATCCGTGAACCTGCGAAGTCGTCCCCCCACCCCAGAGACGGGCGGGGGCAAGACTTCACGCGGAGGCGGGCTTGGGAGCCGGCTTGTTCGGCTTACGCACCCAGGGGCGCTTGTGCCCACCAGCCGCACTGTTGTCAGTCTGGGATGGCTTACCCGTGGACTCTGACGGACGAAAAAAAACCTTTTTTGCTGGAAAGGAAGGACCCGGTTTACGTCGGGCCTCCTTACCCTTGATTGTTTGAGGAAGGAGAGTGCTTTTACCTCCCGTGACATCCTTGATGATGTCATCCAGAGCAGCACCAAAAAGTCTACCACCCTTAAAAGGTAGATCCGTCAGGAGCTTCTTAGAGGCTAGGTCAGCAGACCAGCTTTTCAACCAGATAAGACGACGCAATACCACCGCCGAGACAGAGGCCCTGGATATTAAAGGGGCCGCGTCCAACGTGGCGTCGCACACATATATCAGACCCTGCACCATCTGGTGGGCCAGAGCAATAGTGTCTGGAGGAAAGTTATGCTCCTGCACAGTTTGGTGCAAAATTTTTGCCCATTCCGTGAGTGTCTGAGACACAAGGGTCGCCGCTACTACGGGCCGTAGGGCGGATCCCAACAAGGCGAACATGGCTCTACTCACCACTTCTAACCTCCTATCAGTGGGGTCCTTAAACGCAGGAGTCCCCTCCATTGGGAGAGTGGTGGCCTTGTTTAAACGGGCGACTGGAGGGTCGACCACCAGGGGAGAAGCCCACTTTTTAAGCAGGGCGTCTTCAAAGGGGTATCTAATAGACAAACGCCGCGGGACCATGAAAGTCTTCTGCGGCTTTTCCCATACCTGGTCAATGAGCTGGTCAAAGAAGGGTACATATGGAAAAACCTTTTTAGAAGGCTTGGTCTTAAAAGAACCAAAGGAGACTGTATCCGCCTGAGGTTCTGCAGTCGCAGCATTTAGCTTGAGAGTGTCCCTCACAGCATCAATGAGTTCACTAACAAGCGGACTGTCATTTACTGACTCAGAACTGGAGTCTTCCTCACAAGGAATGTCCTGTTCAAAACCATCCAAATATTCAGAGATAGGGTCCTGAGCAGCAATAGCTAGGCCCATATCTGAATCAGAGCACTCCCCTTGTGGAGATAAAGTGGGGAGAGGGCGCTTTTTTGCTCCATTGTGCTCACACACAGCTTCCATCCTGGTCAGAAATGATTCCAGGACTGCCGACAATTGGTCCATAGGGACCGCAGGTGCTGGAGCACTGGCTGCTGCCTCTGGCATGTGAGGGGAAGCTGGTGACTCTGACTCCATAATGTCCCTCTCTGAGACCACCCACAGGCTGTGCTGACTGAAGTAGGGGAATGCCCAGGGAACCCACCAACCTGACCAGGACCGCTCGGTTCCGCTGCCCTGTCTCTCTGCGCCGCGCTGCTCAGCGTGAGTGAGCTGAGAGGAGAGAGTGTGAGGAGATTCGCGCCGTTCCCAGCGGCGCTAGAAGCCAAACTAGTGCTAGAAAAACGTGCAGCTACAAGAAAATGGCCGCCGCAATGTGCTCCGGCGGACCACGGCAAGATGGCCGCCATTGTAAAAAACAGCACACACACCAAACATGGCGCCGAACGGCGCCCAGGCCCCTCACATCCAAGAAAAAAAAACAGCCCCAGCGAAATGTAGAGCAGCATGAGCCCCCCCCCCCAGGACAGTATGGCCCCCAGGCACCCCACACAGTACAGCGCCAGCAATAGTGAACAGAGAGTGACATTAAAAAACACAGGGGAAGACAGGGAAATCCCCCACACAAGAAACACACAGCATGTACTCACCTGCAGCCAGGAGAGACTACTTACCCGTCCCCTGAGGGACCCACTGGTGTGTTTCTGACAGAACTATCACAGTGCGGTACTGAGTAGCTGTCGGCCCGGTCCACCGCAAAAGATACAGCCGGACTGTTCAATCTTGAGAGGACCGCGGAGCTGGAAGCCCACCGGCCACCCCTGGAGTCGTGGGGCATGTCGTGAACTGAGTCTCACGCACACAAGGCGAGGATCAGCACGCTTGATGGTCGGACAGGGAAGACTACGAGGATATCTTGTACCCAACCTGTTGCCCAGCCGACAGTTGATAGAAGATCTCAAAAAATAAAATAAGAAAAAATTCCAAAAGGAATAAAATTAGGTCAGGAGACTGGCTCCTGAGAAAGCCACGTCTTCTCCTTCTGCTAGGCAGAAAAAAACGGAGGTCTGCTGACTGCAGTGGGAGGGTTATGTCCGGAGGGACCGCCCCCTGGGGGGGCTGTTCAGCTCTGGCTGTTTAGAATGTATGTATAACATCTCACATTCTGCCTAGGTCTTCTCCTGCAAGCAGGGACATAACCCACGTGTAAAGGTGTAAAAGACATGCTGTGTCAGTCCATGGATGACAAGAGAAATGTAATTTTTTGCTACAGCATGTTCTATGCATGCTACAGATGCACTATTTTACATGCAGACTACAGGGACCCCCCAGGCACTATATTTAAATGATTTTTTTATTGTTATTGTTGCACTTTAGGCATCGTTAAAACACTGCTCCTGAAAAAACAAACGTTTTAAACAAAATGTGCATTGATACATGGACCCCCATACACCTTTTATGCCCAATTACTTGCATATAAGCCTTCAAAATGGGCATTTTTCCTGTTTGACTCCCATAGACTTCAATGTGGTTCGCCGTTCAGTTTTGAACTTTTCACCTGTTCGTGAGTTCTGCTGCGAACCGAACAAAGATGTGTTCGGCCCATCTCTAATTTCCAAGTCAAATAAAAAAAAAAAAGCCTTTGTCGTTTGGAATTTTCATAAATTAGTACCATCGATTTGCTGTGAAACATTGTTCGCCCGGTTTTCTTATAGTCTGTACCCAGCTTTAGATTCAGCAGTGCCAATTGAAAATCATCAAAAAATAAATGCCATGGCCCTAAACAGGGTGCCTGTACTAACAAGGAAGACAATAGTGGGTTTAGGATTGAGATAGTGACCCTGTAGCAGTGTAGGTTGATCTTATGGAAGTGAAACTACAACCCCCCACTTTAGACTTTTCTTCAGAGAAAGTATATTTGGCAGTTATGACAGAAGGCTCTATGGCATAACATGCCTTTAAAAAAGGACGCAGGAATGCCAGCACCTGAGATTCTATGATTGAGCTTATTGGGTTGAACACATTGTCTAGCACCAATAAAGCTTGTTGCAAAAAAAAAAAAGTATAACTAGCAGTTCTGCAGAAGGTTCTATGACATGAGTACCTTTGGAGAAAGGATGGAAGAATGCCAGCACCTGAAATTCTAATATTAAGCCCATTGGGTTAAACAAACTGTCTGGCACCAATAAAGTTGTTAGAAAAAAAAAAGAAGCACGGTGGAGTGAGTTTGTATGCCAGAATGCAGACCTTTGACAGCTTTGGAATGAACACCTTGAAACAATGTATCAACTGTATAAAGCTATGTAAACAATGCTTCTAAAATATAAGGACCTCAATTCAACCGCTATGTTTATCTGATACTATTAAAACAAACAGCAGAAGAAAATGTGAGCTTCCTTTAGGAGCCTAAAAAAAGTACCCAGTATTCCCCAGAGTGCTTGCTTCACAATGAACCAAGTTGCAAACCCCAGGTTCCCCCTATTGTTTACAGTATTACAATTAGGGAGCAACATGGAACCGGACTCAGAGGACAAAGTGAAAAGAATTCTGATCACATTCAGGTCTTAGCCAAGCTGAATTATTAAGAAATAGTGAAAACCCAGTAAACCAACCAAGGTACAGACCATATCCAGAGATGAGAACAATTCTAGGGACAGCAACAGTAATCATGTATATCAGTATATCAGACAAGAAAATAAGGGGAAGTAAACACCAAAAGTTGTTTAGTCAATACTTGGTTACAGGTTATGTAAGTACTGTAAGTATGTATTGATTACTTAGCAGGGATCCCCAGTGGACACATATTTATGTGTTTTAGGTTTAGCACCAACCTGCACTAGTAGGCTCACATGCTTGTGTCCTAGGGATGAGCTCGGTGTTCGAGTCGAACATAGGTTCGACTCGAACATCGGCTGTTCGCGCGTTCGGCGAACAACGAACGATTTGGGCCGTTCGCGCCAAATTCGAGTGACGCGAACGGCCCACAATACACTGCGCCATCGCAGTGTAATCCCGGCGCTGTGATTGGCCAAGCATGCACTGTGACCCTTGTGAGGGGGTTAGCTCGGCAGCGGGTGTGTGTGACCCCCGGGATGGGCTCCCCACACAAAACAGGCCCAGCAAACGGAGGTTGTGGTTTTCAAAATCAAAAAGGTGCGGTTTATTTTCTATTTACAGTGACAAAACACAGCAAAGCAAAAGAAACATAACCAAAATAAATCCTGGTCAAGTTGACCTCTGACTAAACATACAGGTTTCCTAACTAACAACTGGGATCAGCCTAGTGCTGTCCTAGTCCCTAAGTCCCTGGTTTAGTAAAAGTCCAAACAAATAGCCACACAGGCTTTGCCTCACCGCACAGGGGTTCACTCTCCCTAGACAGTCCACACAGGTCTGGTTCCAGGCATGAGCTAACATCTAATGAAGCTGGGAGTTCTTATAGAGGCCTAAATGAGCTGACAAGGTTCAGCTGGTCTCCTCATCTCTGTCTGCACGACGCCCCACACTCTCCCTAGAGGTATGAGTCATCCATGAGCCCACTAGCCTTAGCTGGGCCTATACAACTCTCCACCTAGTTGTATAAGTCAGCGTAAAGCCTGAATCTGGGCGAAATATATCTACCCCCCTGGATGCAACCAGGTGACTTTACCTTCCTGCTGTCACATACCCCCCCCTCTTGTTTTAACCTCGGGGTTGGAACACCAGCAATCAGGCATTCATGTACTCGAGACAAAGCATCCACATTCCCCATTTGAACGCCAGGGCGATGCTTTACTGTGAAGTTGAATTCCTGGAGGGCCAGGAACCACCTATTCACTCTTCTATTTGTTTCCTTATTTTGAGCCATCCACTTTAACGGAGCGTGATCCGTAACCATGTCAAAGTGCCTACCTAGCAGGTAGTACCGAAGGGAATCTAGAGCCCACTTCACCGCTAAACACTCCTTTTCAACGGTGGCGTAATTTACCTCATGGGACTTCAATTTCCTGCTGAGGTAAATGACTGGGTGCTCTTCCCCGTTCCAGACCTGGGACAATACTGCTCCTAACCCCACATCTGACGCATCACTTTGTACGACAAAGTCTTTAGAGAAGTCGGGTGAGTACAACACTGGCTGGCTACATAAGGCTTGTTTCAAGAATTGGAATGCTGCCTCAGCCTCGGGGGTCCATTTAATCATGACCGACCCTTTCCCCTTCGTCAGGTTGGTTAGGGGCACAGCCTTAGAAGCAAAGTGGGGAATGAATCGCCGATAATACCCAGCGATTCCCAGAAAGGCTCGTACCTGCTTCTTGCTGTTGGGACGTGGCCAACTCTGGATGGCCTCGACTTTGTTGAGTTGGGGTTTTATTACTCCCCTCCCAATGGTGTACCCAAGATATTTGGCCTCCTCCTGCCCAATGGTACACTTCTTGGGGTTAGCCGTAAACCCCGCTTCCCGAACCGAGTCCAGGACTGCTTGCACTTTTGGCAGATGTGAGGCCCAATCTGTGCTATGGACAATTACGTCATCCAGGTAAGCCGCAGCATACTTCCGATGGGGCCTCAGCATCTGGTCCATTTTCCGCTGGAATGTGGCCGGCGCATTCTGTAACCCGAACGGCATTCTTTTATATTGGAACGCCCCGTCTGGGGTTACAAATGCGGTTTTCTCTTTGGCCGACTTGGCCAGGGGGATTTGCCAATACCCTTTTGTGAGGTCAAGAGTCGTCATGTATCGGGCTGTTCCCAGCCGGTCGATCAACTCATCTATACGTGGCATGGGGTAGGTGTCAAATTTTGTAACTTTGTTCAACTGACGAAAATCGTTACAAAATCGCCAGCTCCCATCCGGTTTAGGCACCAACACGATGGGACTAGACCAATCACTTTGGGACTCCTCTATCACCCCTAAGTTCAGCATTTTCTGTACTTCCTCCCGTATTGCCTCCCGTCGAGCCTCTGGGATCCGATAGGGTTTTAACTTCACCCTTTCACCGGGCGGGGTAATGATGTCATGCTCTACCCCAGATGTTTGTCCCGGCAGCTCAGAGAATACCTCCTTGTTGCGAAGCACAAACTCCTTAACCTCCTGTTGTTGGGGTTGTGACAAGGTGGCTGCTATTCCAACCTCAGGAATCACGCAACCAGTTTGAGCTGGTGACCAAGTGTCTGCGACTAGGGACTCTCTATCCCTCCAGGCTTTCAACAGATTAACGTGATAGATCTGTTCGGGCTTTCGCCTTCCTGGTTGTCTGACCTTGTAATTCACTTCGCTCACTTTTTCCATTATCTCGTAGGGGCCTTGCCATTTGGCAAGGAATTTACTTTCAACCGTAGGGACAAGTACCAATATCCTATCCCCCGGGGAAAAGGTACGGGTCTTGGCTCCACGGTTGTACACTCTCTGCTGTGCCAACTGCGCTTGGGCCAAATGTTCCTTCACGATGGGCATTACCTGTGCAATTCGATCTTGCATCAGGGCGACATGCTCAATCACACTCCTGTGGGGAGAACTCTCACTTTCCCAAGTTTCCTTGGCAATATCCAACAGCCCTCTTGGGTGTCTCCCATACAGTAACTCAAAGGGGGAGAATCCCGTAGAGGATTGGGGCACCTCCCTAATAGCAAACATCAAATAAGGAAGTAAACAGTCCCAATCCTTTCCATCTCTATCCACCACTTTCTTCAACATTTGTTTTAGGGTTTTGTTGAATCTTTCAACCAGCCCATCGGTTTGGGGGTGATACACAGACGTACGCAATTGCGTCACTTTGAACAATTTACACAGCTCTTTCATAACCCGGGACATAAAGGGTGTACCTTGGTCCGTAAGCAGTTCTTTACAAATACCCACCCGGCTAAAAACAAGAGATAGCTCTTTGGCTATGGTTTTGGCCGAGGTATTTCGGAGAGGGATCGCTTCTGGATAACGGGTGGCATAGTCCATTATAACTAATATGTACTGGTGCCCCCTAGCGGACTTGATTATAGGACCTACCAAATCCATGGCGATCCTCTCAAACGGGACCTCAATGATGGGTAGAGGGACCAGCGGGCTACGGAAATGTGGCATCGGGGCCAACCTCTGACACACAGGGCAGGAGGAACAATAATTTTCTACGTCCTTCATCACCCCCGGCCAATAGAATCTCTGTAATACCCTCTCTCGGGTTTTCTCTGTCCCCAGATGACCTCCAAGAATGTGCCCATGGGCCAACTCCAACACCAACTTCCTGTAAGGTTTGGGCACCACAAGCTGCTCAACGGTTTCTTCTTCCCTTTTTGCCACCCGATACAGTAGGTCCTTCTCTACGCTGAAGTATGGGTAAGTGCAGGTATTATCTGGGTTCACTAACTCGCCATCTATTTTCACTACGTTTTCCCGTGCCTTTATTAGGGCGGGGTCTTTCAACTGTTCTGTGGCAAAGTTTTCCCTGTGAACCTCAAGATCAGAAAACTCCACAGACGGTAGGTTTTCGTCTGAGGAGGTGGGCTCCTCTCCAGTTTCTTGAGTCTCCCCTGCCAATACTGATAAGGGAAATTCCGGAGAGTCCTCACCACTCTCAGGGGAGTTCTGGCTATCACATTCCTGGTACATAGGGGCACCAGTGAGGGGCTCAGGATCATCCCACAGTTCCCAGAACTTCGGAAAATCCCTTCCCACAATGGCGTCATGCGGTAACTGAGATACTAAGCCCACTGGATGAGAGAGGGTACCTTTGGGGGTCTCGAAACACACTGTAGTCACTGGATACTCTCGGGTGTCCCCATGCACACAAATAACAGCTACCTTGCTATTCCCAGAGACCTCTGTTTTAACTAACTCAGCCTTTATCAGGGTCACAAGGCTACCTGAATCCAGCAATACCACAACATTTCTACCATTAACACACATTTTGCATAAATGTTTCTCAGTTCCTCGAATGGCAGTGCATGCGACTGTCGCACACAGCGACTGACGTCTGCCCGTCAGAAAGTCACACTGCATGGGTTCCTCCACAACCGGGCAATTGGCTGCAATATGTCCCGCTTGCCGGCAGCGGTAGCAAACGATCCTTCTTGCCGCCTCTTGAGCCGCTGATTTCCCAGGCTGTTCTCGCCAAACTTGGGGTAGAGCTCCCACCCTCTCACTCTCTCCACCCTCACCCCTTGGAATCCTCTTATCCGCCCCTGGGGATGGTCTGGTCTTAGGGTGGAAAGTCCGAGTGTCTCTGGAAGAGGCCGTCAGGTTCTCTGTAGCCAAGTATTTCTCCACACGATCCACAAGACCATCGGCCGTCTCTGGGTCTCCATGGCTTACCCACTTTTGGATGGCAGTAGGAAGAGCTCTCAAAAACCGATCCATTACAACACGTTCCACAATCTTTGGTGCGGACAAAGTCTCTGGCTGTAGCCACTTTCTGCTCAGGTGAATGAGATCATACATTTGAGACCTGGGGGGTTTTCCAAGCTGGAAAGTCCAGTTATGCACACGCTGAGCCCGGACAGCCTGGGTGACACCCAGCCTTGCCAATATTTCAGCTTTTAGCATCACATAGTCTTTTGCTTGGTTAGGCTCTAGGTCATAGTAAGCTTTCTGCGATTCACCAGTTAACAGAGGAGCCACCAGTCCAGCCCACTGCTCCTCAGGCCACTTTTCTCTTTCAGCGGTCCTTTCAAATGTGGTCAAAAATACCTCTGGATCATCCTCTCCAGTCATTTTTGTCAATAAACGACTCACCCCAAAGGACGCGGTATTAGTGGGACGGCTTTCCTCACTGGTCTGCGGACGTTGCTGCATTACTGCTTCCATCTGTTGTTGTAGTCTCTGCTCTTACTTCTGCAACAGGTCTATGAAGCGGGCCTCAGATTGCTGCTGGGCTCGTTGCTGAGCCTCCAGACTCTGTTGCAAAGTTGCGTTTGTCTGCTGCTGGGCTGCAAGGCTCTGTTGTTGAGCTGCAAGGCTCTTTTGCAAACCTGCATTTGTCTGCTGTTGATTGGCATTTGCTAGAGCCAGCTGCTTCAGTATCTCCTCCATGCTGGCTTAAAAAAAACTGCCCGCATTCTCCACCAACTGTGAGGGGGTTAGCTCGGCAGCGGGTGTGTGTGACCCCCGGGATGGGCTCCCCACACAAAACAGGCCCAGCAAACGGAGGTTGTGGTTTTCAAAATCAAAAAGGTGCGGTTTATTTTCTATTTACAGTGACAAAACACAGCAAAGCAAAAGAAACATAACCAAAATAAATCCTGGTCAAGTTGACCTCTGACTAAACATACAGGTTTCCTAACTAACAACTGGGATCAGCCTAGTGCTGTCCTAGTCCCTAAGTCCCTGGTTTAGTAAAAGTCCAAACAAATAGCCACACAGGCTTTGCCTCACCGCACAGGGGTTCACTCTCCCTAGACAGTCCACACAGGTCTGGTTCCAGGCATGAGCTAACATCTAATGAAGCTGGGAGTTCTTATAGAGGCCTAAATGAGCTGACAAGGTTCAGCTGGTCTCCTCATCTCTGTCTGCACGACGCCCCACACTCTCCCTAGAGGTATGAGTCATCCATGAGCCCACTAGCCTTAGCTGGGCCTATACAACTCTCCACCTAGTTGTATAAGTCAGCGTAAAGCCTGAATCTGGGCGAAATATATCTACCCCCCTGGATGCAACCAGGTGACTTTACCTTCCTGCTGTCACACCCTGCATGCTTGGCCAATCACAGCGCCGGCAGCGAGGAGAGCAATAATTGGCCACAGGCGGCAGGATGCCTGTGGCCAATTATAGCTGTGGGGGTTTAGTACACGCCCCACACTATAAAAGGCCGCCAGCGCGGCGGCCTCGTGTAGTGTGTTCCGGAGCAGGGAAAGTGAAGGATAGGCAGGGACAGTGTCAAATCTTGTCAAATCTATTCTTTGCTAAACCTTGTGTGTAGGGACAGAGAAGGATAGGCAGGGAGAGTGTCAGTGTCATATTCTTTGCTAAACCTTGTGTGTAGGGAGAGAGAAGGATAGGCAGGGAGAGTGTCAGTGTCATATACTTTGATAAACCTTGTGTGCAGGGAGAGAGAAGGATAGGCAGGGGACAGTGTCAGTGTCATTGTTGCTAAGCCTCCTGCACATTATACACCTGAAGTTAGCCCGTATTGCTGCTTTTTCCTGGTGTGTTACACCAACAGGATTTTGCGGCACTTACAGCGGGCGGAGTGTGCCTCCTGACCATATTACACCTTAACTTAGCCTGTATTGCTGCTTTTTCCTGGTGTGTTACACCAACAGGATTTTGCGGCACTTACAGCGGGCGGAGTGTGCCTCCTGACCATATTACACCTGAACTTAGCCTGTATTGCTGCTTTTTCCTGGTGTGTTACACCAACAGGATTTTGCGGCACTTACAGCGGGCGGAGTGTGCCTCCTGACCATATTACACCTGAACTTAGCCTGTATTGCTGCTTTTTCCTGGTGTGTTACACCAACAGGATTTTGCGGCACTTACAGCGGGCGAAGTGTGCCTCCTGACCATATTACATCTGAACTTAGCCCGTATTGCTGCTTTTTCCTGGTGTGTTACACCAACAGGATTTTGCGGCACTTACAGCGGGCGGAGTGTGCCTCCTGACCATATTACACCTTAACTTAGCCTGTATTGCTGCTTTTTCCTGGTGTGTTACACCAACAGGATTTTGCGGCACTTACAGCGGGCGGAGTGTGCCTCCTGACCATATTACACCTGAACTTAGCCTGTATTGCTGCTTTTCCCATTTCCCTGCAGGCCATTAGAATGTCTGGAAGGCAAACAAGGAGAGGCTGACAGTCAGGAGCCAATAAAAGAGGGCAAGCAGGCTCTGTGTCTAGAGACAACAGTGCTGGTCATGGACGCGGTGCATCGCCATCAGCACGTGGCCATGGGACACGCTTGTCCTTCTTTTCGGCAGCTGGACATGTTGAGCCGCATCATGCCGAAGACTTGGTAGAGTGGATGACCAAGCCCTCCTCATCCTCCTCATCCTCTCTCACCCAGGCTCAGGATACTGGCAAAGCAGCTGCCAAAGCGTCCTCTTCCCTGGTATCAATGTCATCATCAGTCACTCCTTCCCTAGACCAACCATGTCCTCCTGAGGAGTCCCCCGAACTGTTTGAGCGAAGGGTCTGATGATGATATCCAGCTAGAGGAAGGCAGTAGCGTGAGAGCAGAGAGAGGGGATGCTCAAGAAGGACACCAATCTGGCAGTCATGTTCCAGCAGCTGCAGCATACTGCCAGATTGGCTCCAGTGATGAGGAGGGAGGGGATGATGAGGTCACTGACTCCACGTGGGTGCCTAATAGGAGAGAGGAGGAGGAGGAGGAGGCGGAGGATGAGGAGGAGGCACATCTCCAACGAGGCAGGATGCCCTCGGGGGGCCAGCGTAAGGGCACCACACCGACGGAATCACACCGCAGAGCTCCGCCTGTGCAGGGCGCTGCCTCTGCCCGTTATTCAAAAAGTTCTTTGTTGTGGGCCTTTTTTGAGTCGAGTGCATCAGATCGCACAGCTGATGTTTGCAACATATGTCTCAAGCGTATATCGCGTGGCCAAAACATCACCCGCTTGGGCACCACATGCTTGACCAGACATATGTTGACCTGCCATGCAGCTCGTTGGCAAGCCTACCTTATAGACCCACACCAAATTACAAAGCTGACCTCTTTTTGCACCGCATCAGCTGGGATCTCCAACCCCACTATACCTTCAGTCCTCTCTGAAACCTGCTCTGAGAGGAATGAAGGTGTAGAATTAGGTGTGTCACAGCCAAGTACTTGCGGCCACTCTGCTAGCAGTACACCGACGTCCGATTCTAGCAGGCAAATTTCCCTGCCCCAGCTGCTGGACCGTCGAAAGAAGTTCACTCCCAGCCATCCACATGCCCAGCGGTTGAATGCTAGCTTGGCTAAATAGCTAGCGCTTCAACTGCTGCCTTTTCAGTTGGTAGACTCGGCCCCCTTCCGTGAGTTTGTGCAATGTGCGGTTCCTCAGTGGCAGGTTCCCAAACGCCACTTTTTCTCACGGAAGGCGATTCCGGCTTTCTACCGGCATGTGGAAGGCAAAGTCTTGGACTCGCTGGACAGGGCGGTCAGCGGTAAGGTGCATATTACCGCTGACTCATGGTCCAGCAGGCACATACAGGGACGTTACCTTTCTTTCACGGCCCATTGGGTCACTCTTTTGGCAGCCGGGAAGGATGCAGGACAAGGTGCAGTAGTGTTGGAGGTTGTTCCACCGCCACGCCTCCAAAATGCTACTACTGGTTGTGACACACCTCTGTCCTCCACCCCCTCCTCTTCTTCTTCCTCCGTGGCCTCTTCCTGTGCTTTGTCCTCGGAACCAGCGGTGCTCCGTAGGCGTTCAAGGGGCTACGCAAGTACGCAGGCAAAAAGATGCCATGCCGTGCTTGCGCTGGTGTGTTTGGGGGACAGGAGCCACACTGGGGCAGAGGTTCTGTCTGCTCTGCAGGGGCAGGCCGAGAGGTGGTTGACGCCACGCCAGCTTAAGCCAGGAATGGTAGTTTGCGACAATGGCACAAACCTCCTCTCCGCTCTCCGACAGGGACAACTGACCCATGTGCCCTGTGTGGCTCACGTCCTTAACCTGGTGGTGCAGCAGTTCTTGGGCAGGTACCCGGGTTTACAGGATGTCCTGAGGCAGGCCAGGAAAGTCTGTGTGCATTTCCGCAGATCTTGTAATGCCAGTGCTCGTCTGGCTGAGCTGCAAAAGGAGTTGAACCTGCCCAAGAACCGCCTTATATGTGACATGCCCACCAGGTGGAACTCAACGTTGGCCATGCTGCAGTGGCTGCACACGCAGCAGAGGGCCATCAATGAGTACCTGTGCGACTACGGCACCAGGACAGGGTCAGGGGAGCTCGGTTTTTTTTCACCACGCCAGTGGGGCATGATCAGGGATGCATGCACTGTCCTGGCACCATTTGAGGAGGCCACGAGGATGGTGAGCAGTGACAGTGCATGCATCAGTGACACTGTACCTCTTGTCCACCTGTTGGAACATACACTGCGTGGGATATTGGACAGGGCACTTGAGGCAGAACAGAGGCAGGAAGAGGAGGACTTCCTTGCCTCTCAAGGCCCCCTTTACCCAGACAGTGTTCCTTCTGTCCCACCCATTGCACAGGAAGAAGAGGAGGAGGAGGAGGATTGTGTTAGCATGGAGGTGGAGCCTGGCACTCAGCATCATCAGCAGCAGTCTTTTAGGGATGATTTACAGTCCCAAGAAACCAGTGGACTTGTACGTGGCTGGGAGGAGGTGGCTGCGGATCATGTCGTCCTTAGTGACCCAGAGGACTCTGGACCGAATGCCTCAGCTAACCTACGCTGCATGGCCTCCCTGATCCTGCAAAGTCTGCGGAAGGATCCTCGTATTCTTCGGATCAAGGAGAGGGACCATTACTGGCTGGCCACTCTCCTTGATCCACGGTACAAGGGTAAGGTTGCGGACCTTATCTTACCGTCGCAGAGGGAGCAGAGGATGAGACAACTCCGGGAGGCCTTGCAGAAAGGTCTGTGCAACGCGTTCCCAGAGACTGGGAGGTTACAAACTCCTGGTCCTGGACAACGAGTTGCTGAGGCTTCGGTCAGTCAAAGAAGGAGCGGTGGGGAAGGTGGCCGTCTGACCGAAGCGTTCAGACAATTCTTTAGTCCGCAGCCCCAAGGTATGATCGGTTCCAGCAACCATCGCCAGCGTCTGATATACATGGTGCAGGAATACCTAGGGGCAAGGTCAGACTTGGACACCTTCCCCACCGAAAATCCTCTGGCTTATTGGGTCTTGAGGATGGATCACTGGCCAGAGCTTGCACAGTATGCAATTGAGCTACTGGCTTGTCCTGCATCCAGCGTTCTTTCAGAACGCACATTCAGTGCTGCTGGAGTATTTGTCACGGATCACAGGGTGCGCCTGTCCACCGACTCTGTTGATCGACTGACCTTCATAAAGATGAACCAGTCTTGGATCACCACCAGCTACCAAACACCTGAAGCTGATATAACAGACTAATTTATTTTCAAATGTCACATCCCTACATCCCTTCAAGACTGATGCTGATGCTGAGAGACTGTCCTGTTATGTTGACTGACTATCCTCCTCCTCAATGATCCAATTTATGATGATAGCTTGGAAGAACATTTTTGTTTCTGGGTGCCGCCACCAGTGGCTAAGGCCCAATTTTTCAGCCCCTGTTTAACAGGGGCGTGTTATTACAATTTTTTATGCAATGCTTTGCAGCAGGGCTCATTCCTGCACTCGAACTAGAGTATCTGAGAGTGGTTGCAGCCCCTGTATAACAGGGGCGTGTAATTACAATTTTTGATGCAATACTTTGCAACAGGGCTCATTGCTGTGCTCCAAGTACAGTATCTGTGAGGGGTTGCAGTGTTGTGGCACCAGTGCCTAAGGCCCAATTTTTCTGCCCCTGTTTAACAGGGGCATGTAATTACAATTCTTGATCTAATAATTCACAGCAGGGCCCATTCCTGCGCCCACCAAGACTAACTGTGAGGCCTTACAGTGTTGTGTCAACACCACCACCACCACCACCACCACCACCAAAGGCCCAATTTTTAAGCCCCTGTTCAACAGGGGCATGCAATTACAATTCTTGATCTAATAATTCACAGCAGGGCCCATTCATGCGCCCACCAAGAGTAACTGTGAGGGCTCACAGTGTTGTGGCAACACCAACATGTAAGGGGCAAATTTCAGCTGAGTATATACGGCAGGCCCCTACTTTCAAACATCCAACTTACAAACGACTCCTCCTTGCAAACGGAAGGATACAACAGGAAGTGAGAGGAAATCTACCCCTAGGAAGGCAAATTCTCTCCTGTAAGAGTTAATATGGGAAAAAAGTGTCTCCTCTCCACTGATGCTTTATCACCAATTCTTGCTTCAATAAAAACCCCAAATTTTCAAAAAACATTTGTCATTAGGACGGAAAGTGAGGTGAACTGTTCTGAACAGGTGCACACTGCACAGACAGCAAAACAAATGTTACAGGGGTGATAACCCTTCCCTATGTTTTCCAAAAAGCTTAAAAATAGATTTTTTGCCTGGAGCTACACTTAAACAATGTACCTGTTCAAAATTACAAACAGATTCTACATAAGAACAAACCTACAGTCCCTGTCTTGTATGCACCGCCTGTATACGGCTGTTCAGAGTATATAGGGCCTTTTTTATTTTGTGTGCGGGGTTCCCCTTAATATCCATACAAGACCCAAAGGGGCTGGTAATGGGCTGGGGTAGGGGGGGGGGGTATGATGGGGTAGCTATGCCATTTTTCTTAAAGATTTTCATCCATATTACCGGGACCAGACATTACATTAAAGCCGCAAGCAGTTTTAAATGGCTTTTTTTCCTTTAGAAATGTAATTTTGTGCAGGGACAGTTCTAAACACGGGAAACACGTGGCACTTCACAGGCATACTTTAGACACCCCCCAGGTACGATATTTAAAGGAAGATTTGACTTTTTTTTTTCACTTTATGCATCATTAAAATGACTGCTCCCGAAAAACGGCCGTTTTTAAAACTTTTTTTTGCATTGATACATGTCCCCTGGTGCAGAACCCGGGTTCCCAAACCCTTTTTAGGACAATAACATGCATAATAGTCGTTATAATTAGCACTTTAGATTTCGAACGTTCGCATCCATTGTATTTAATAGGGTTCTAAAGTTCGTGCAAACTTTCGGTCCGTTTGCGGGTTCTGGTGCGAACCGAACCCGGGGGTGTTCGGCTCATCACTATTGTGGACGTATGGGAACAGTGCACATTGCGCAGGTAAGCCTAGGAAGCCAACCTTGCCTGCAGCACTGCCAGGGTCCAGTGACTAGTGATTAGTGATGAGCCGAACACCCCCGGGTTCGGTTCGCACCAGAACCCGCGAACGGACCGAAAGTTCGTACGAACATTAGAACCCTATTAAATACAATGGATGCGAACGTTCGAATTCTAAAGTGCTAATTATAAAAACTATTATGCATGTTATTGTCCTAAAAAGGGTTTGGGAACCCGGGTTCTGCACCAGGGGACATGTATCAATGCAAAAAAAAGTTTTAAAAACGGTCGTTTTTCGGGAGCAGTCATTTTAATGATGCATAAAGTGAAAAAAAAAAAGTCAAATATTCCTTTAAATATCGTACCTGGGGGGTGTCTAAAGTATGCCTGTGAAGTGCCACGTGTTTCCCGTGTTTAGAACTGTCCTTGCACAAAATGACACTTCTAAAGGAAAAAAAAGCCATTTAAAACTGCTTGCGGCTTTAATGTAATGTCTGGTCCCGGTAATATGGATGAAAATCTTTAAGAAAAATGGCATAGCTACCCCATGACCCCCCCCCCCCTACCCCAGCCCATTACCAGCCCCTTTGGGTCTTGTATGGATATTAAGGGGAACCCCGCACATAAAATAAAAAAGGCCCTATATACTCTGAACAGCCGTATACAGGCGGTGCATACAAGACAGGGACTGTAGGTTTGTTCTTATGTAGAATCTGTTTGTAATTTTGAACAGGTACATTGTTGAAGTGTAGCTCCAGCCCAAAAATCTATTTTTAAACTTTTTGGAAAACCTAGGTAAGGGTTATCACCCCTGTAACATTTGTTTTGCTGTCTGTGCCCCTGTTCAGAACATTTCACCTCACTTTCCGTCCCAATGACAACTGTTTTTGAAATGTGGTGTTTTTCTTGAAACAAGGATTGCTGATAAAAGCATCAGTACAGAGGAGACACCTTTCTCCCATATTTATTCTTACAGGAGAGAATTTTCCTTCCTAGTGGTAGATTTCCTCTCACTTCCTGTTGTCTTCTTGCGTTTGCAAGTAGGAGTCGTTTGTAAGTTGGATGTTTGAAAGTAGGGACCTGCCGTATATACTCTGCAGAAATAGGCCCCTTAGTTGTTGGTGTTGGCACAACACTGTAAGCACTCACAGTTACTCTTGGTTGGTGCTGGAACGCCCTGCTGTCAACTATTATATCAGGAATTTTAATTACATATAATTGTTGAACAGTGGTAGTAAAAATTTGGCCTTTGATGGTGGTGCTGGTGCCACAACACTGTAAGCCCTGACAGTTACTCTTGGTGGGTGCAGCAATGGGCCCTGCTGTGAATTATTAGATCAAGAATTGTAATTGCATGCCCCTGTTGAACAGGGGCTGAAAAATTGGGCCTTTCGTGGTGGTGGTGGTGGTGGTGGTGTTGCCACAACACTGTAAGCCCTCAGAGTTACTCTTGGTGGGTGCAGGAATGGGCCCTGCTGTGAATTATTAGATCAAGAATTGTAATTGCATGCCCCTTTTGAACAGGGGCTGAAAAATTGGGCCTTTCGTGGTGGTGGTGGTGGTGGTGGTGGCGTTGCCACAACACTGTAAGCCCTCAGAGTTACTCTTGGTGGGTGCAGCAATGGGCCCTGCTGTGAATTATTAGATCAAGAATTGTAATTGCATGCCCCTGTTGAACAGGGGCTGAAAAATTGGGCCTTAGGCACTGGTGGCACAACACTACAACCCCTCACAGATACTGTACTTGGAGCACAGCAATGAGCCCTGTTGCAAAGTATTGCTTCAAAAATTGTAATGACACGCCCCTGTTAAACAGGGGCTGAAAAATTGGGCCTTAGGCACTGGTGGCACAACACTACAACCCCTCACAGATACTGTACTTGGAGCACAGCAATGAGCCCTGTTGCAAAGTATTGCTTCAAAAATTGTAATGACACGCCCCTGTTAAACAGGGGCTGAAAAATTGGGCCTTAGGCACTGGTGCCACAACACTCCAACCCCTCACAGATACTGTACTTGGAGCACAGCAATGAGCCCTATGGCAAATTATTGCTAAAAAAATTGTAATTACACGCCCCTGTAAAACAGGGGCTGAAAAATTGGGCCTTAGCCACTGGTGGCGGCACCCATAAACAAAAATGATCTTCCAAGCTATCATCATCAATCGTATCATTGAGGACTCGGAGGAGGAGGATAGCCAGTCAACATAACAGCACAGGCACTCAGTATCAGCATCAGTCTTGAAGGGATGTGACATGTTAAAATCAATTAGTCTGTTATATCAGCATCAGGTGTGTGGTAGCTGGTGGTGATCCAAGACTGGTTCATCTTGATGAAAGTCAGTCGATCAACCGAGTCGGTGGACAGGCGCACCCTGTGATCCGTGACAAATCCTCCAGCAGCACTGAATGTGCGTTCCGAAAGAACGCTGGATGCAGGACAGGCCAGTAGCTCAATTGCATACTGTGCAAGCTCTGGCCAGTGATCCATCCTCAAGACCCAGTAAGCCAGAGGATTTTCGGTGGGGAAGGAGTCCAAGTCTGACCTTGCCCCTAGATATTCCTGCACCATGTTTATCAGACGCTGGCGATGGTTGCTGGAACCGATCATACTTTGGGGCTGCGGACTAAAGAATTGTCTGAACGCATCGGTCAGATGGCCACCTTCCCCACCGCTCCTTCTTTGACTGGCCGAAGCCTCAGCAACTCGTTGTCCAGGACCAGGAGTTTGTAACCTCCCAGTCTCTGGGAACGCTTTGCACAGACCTTTCTGCAAGGCCTCCCGGAGTTGTCTCATCCTCTGCTCCCTCTGCGAAGGTAACATAAGGTCCGCAACCTTACCCTTGTACCGTGGATGAAGGAGAGTGGCCAGCCAGTAATGGTCCCTCTCCTTGATCCGAAGAATACGAGGATCCTTCCGCAGACTTTGCAGGATCAGGGAGGCCATGCAGCGTAGGTTTGCTGAGGCATTCGCTCCGGAGTCCTCTGGGTCACTAAGGACGACATGATCCGCAGCCACCTCCTCCCAGCCACGTACAAGTCCACTGGTTTCTTGGGACTGTAAATCATCCCTAAAAGACTGCTGCTGATGATGCTGAGTGCCAGCCTCCACCTCCATGCTGACACAATCCTCCTCCTCCTCCTCTTCCTCTTCCTGTGCGATGGGTGGGACAGAAGGAACACTGTCTGGGTAAAGGGGGCCTTGAGAGGCAAGGAAGTCCTCCTCTTCCTGCCTCTGTTCTGCCTCAAGTGCCCTGTCCATTATTCCACGCAGCGTGTGCTCCAACAGGTGGACAAGAGGTACAGTGTCACTGATGCATGCACTGTCACTGCTCACCATCCTCGTGGCCTCCTCAAATGGTGCCAGGACAGTGCATGCATCCCTGATCATGCCCCACTGGCGTGGAGAAAAAAAACAAGCTCCCCTGACCCTGTCCTGGTGCCGTAGTCGCACAGGTACTCATTGATGGCCCTCTGCTGCGTGTGCAGCCGCTGCAGCATGGCCAACGTTGAGTTCCACCTGGTGGGCATGTCACATATAAGGCGGTTCTTGGGCAGGTTCAACTCCTTTTGCAGCTCAGCCAGGCGAGCACTGGCATTATAAGATCTGCGGAAATGCACACAGACTTTCCTGGCCTGCCTCAGGACATCCTGTAAGCCCGGGTACCTGCCCAAGAACCGCTGCACCACCAGGTTAAGGACGTGAGCCACACAGGGCACATGGGTCAGTTGTCCCTGTCGGAGGGCGGAGAGGAGGTTGGTGCCATTGTCGCAAACCACCATTCCTGGCTTAAGCTGGCGTGGCGTCAACCACCTCTCGGCCTGGCCCTGCAGAGCAGACAGGACCTCTGCCCCAGTGTGGCTTCTGTCCCCCAAACACACCAGCGCAAGCACGGCATGGCATCTTTTTGCCTGCATACTTGCGTAGCCCCGTGAACGGCTACGGAGCACCGCTGGTTCATAGGACAAACCACAGGAAGAGGCCATGGAGGAAGAAGAAGAGGAGGGGGTGGAGGAGAGAGGTGTGTCACAACCAGTAGTAGCATTTTGGAGGCGTGGCGGTGGAACAACCTCCAACACTACTGCACCTTGTCCTGCATCCTTCCCAGCTGCCAAAAGAGTGACCCAATGGGCCGTGAAAGAAAGGTAACGTCCCTGTCCATGCCTGCTGGACCATGAGTCAGCGGTAATATGCACCTTACCGCTGACCGCCCTGTCCAGCGAGGCCAAGACATTGCCTTCCACATGCCGGTAGAGAGCCGGATTAGCCTTCCGTGAGAAAAAGTGGCGTTTGGGAACCTGCCACTGAGGAACCGCACATTGCACAAACTCACGGAAGGGGGCCGAGTCTACCAACTGAAAAGGCAGCAGTTGAAGCGTTAGCAATTTAGCCAAGCTAGCATTCAACCGCTGGGCATGTGGATGGCTGGGAGTGAACTTCTTTAGACGGTCCAGCAGCTGGGGCAGGGAAATTTGCCTGCTAGAATCGGACGTCGGTGTACTGCTAGCAGAGTGGCCGCAAGTACTTGGCTGTGACACACCTAATTCTACACCTTCATTCCTCTCAGTGCATGTTTCAGAGAGGACTGCAGTTATAGTGGGGTTGGAGATCCCAGCTGATGCGGTGCAAGGAGAGGTCCGCTTTGTTCTTTGGTGTGGGTCTTTGAGGTAGGCTTGCCAACGAGCTGCATGGCAGGTCAACATATGTCTGGTCAGGCATGTGGTACCCAAGCGGCTGATGTTTTGGCCACGCGATATACGCTTGAGACATATGTTGCAAACAGCAGCTGTGCGATCTGATGCACTAGCCTCAAAAAAGGCCCACACCAAGGAACTTTTTGAATGACGGGCAGAGGCTGCGCCCTGCACAGGCGGAGCTCTGCGGTGTGATTCCGTCGGTGTACTGCCCTTACGCTGGCCACCAAAGGGCATCCTGCCTCGTTGGAGATGTGCCTCCTCCTCATCCTCCTCCTCCTCCTCTCTCCTATTAGGCACCCACGTGGAGTCAGTGACCTCATCATCCCCTCCCTCCTCATCACTGGAGCCAATCTGGCAGTATGCTGCAGCTGCTGGAACATGACTGCCAGATTGGTGTCCTTCTTGAGCATCCCCTCTGTCTGCTCTCACGCTACTGCCTTCCTGTAGCTGGGTTTCATCATCAGACCCTTCGAAACGCTGGGCATCCTCCTGGAGCATGTACCCAACACTGTGCTCAAACAGTTCGGGGGACTCCTCAGGAGGAGGACATGGTGGGTCTAGGGAAGGAGTGACTGATGATGAGTCTGACATTGATACCAGGGAAGAGGACGCTTTGGCAGCTGCTTTGCCAGTACCCTGAGCCTGGGTGAGAGAGGATGAGGAGAAGGAGGAGGGCTTGGTCATCCACTCTACCAAGTCTTCGGCATGATGTGGCTCAACATGTCCAGCTGCCGAAAAGAAGGACAAGCGTGTCCCATGGCCATGTGCTGATGACAATGCACCGCGTCCACGACCAGCACTGTTGCCCCCAGACACAGAGCCTGCTTGCCCTCTTTTATTGCCTCCTGACTGTCTGCCTCTCCTTGTTTGCCTTCCAGACATTCTAATAGATGGCCTGCAGGGAGATGGGAAAAAAGCAATAAGGGCTACCTTCAGGTGTCCTTCTCTGTCCCTTTACTTAAGGATTTCTAAATATGGTTGAGGATTATTGCTTTTGCACAGAATAGCACAACGACAATTTCCCTGACTGTCCAAAAAACAAGGATTTCAAAGATGGTTGATGAGGAATGCTTTAGCACACTATAGCACAAGGAGAATTCCCCTCACTTTCCTTCTTTGTCCCTAGAAACAAGGACTGGCACAGTGAAAGAAACTGACACTCTCCCTACCTAGAGTTTTCTGTCCCTAGAAAAAATGTTTTTTTAAAGCACACTATAGCACAAGGAGAATTCCCCTCACTTTCCTTCTTTGTCCCTAGAAACAAGGACTGGCACAGTGAAAGAAACTGACACTCTCCCTACCTAGAGTTTTCTGTCCCTAGAAAAAATGTTTTTTTAAAGCACACTATAGCACAAGGAGAATTCCCCTCACTTTCCTTCTTTGTCCCTAGAAACAAGGACTGGCACAGTGAAAGAAACTGACACTCTCCCTACCTAGAGTTTTCTGTCCCTAGAAAAAATGTTTTTTTAAAGCACACTATAGCACAAGGAGAATTCCCCTCACTTTCCTTCTTTGTCCCTAGAAACAAGGACTGGCACAGTGAAAGAAACTGACACTCTCCCTACCTAGAGTTTTCTGTCCCTAGAAAAAATGTTTTTTTAAAGCACACTATAGCACAAGGAGAATTCCCCTCACTTTCCTTCTTTGTCCCTAGAAACAAGGACTGGCACAGTGAAAGAAACTGACACTCTCCCTACCTAGAGTTTTCTGTCCCTAGAAAAAATGTTTTTTTAAAGCACACTATAGCACAAGGAGAATTCCCCTCACTTTCCTTCTTTGTCCCTAGAAACAAGGACTTGCACAGTGAAAGAAACTGACACTCTCCCTACCTAGAGTTTTCTGTCCCTAGAAAAAATGTTTTTTTAAAGCACACTATAGCACAAGGAGAATTCCCCTCACTTTCCTTCTTTGTCCCTAGAAACAAGGACTGGCACAGTGAAAGAAACTGACACTCTCCCTACCTAGAGTTTTCTGTCCCTAGAAAAAATGTTTTTTTAAAGCACACTATAGCACAAGGAGAATTCCCCTCACTTTCCTTCTTTGTCCCTAGAAACAAGGACTGGCACAGTGAAAGAAACTGACACTCTCCCTACCTAGAGTTTTCTGTCCCTAGAAAAAATGTTTTTTTAAAGCACACTATAGCACAAGGAGAATTCCCCTCACTTTCCTTCTTTGTCCCTAGAAACAAGGACTGGCACAGTGAAAGAAACTGACACTCTCCCTACCTAGAGTTTTCTGTCCCTAGAAAAAATGTTTTTTTAAAGCACACTATAGCACAAGGAGAATTCCCCTCACTTTCCTTCTTTGTCCCTAGAAACAAGGACTGGCACAGTGAAAGAAACTGACACTCTCCCTACCTAGAGTTTTCTGTCCCTAGAAAAAATGTTTTTTTAAAGCACACTATAGCACAAGGAGAATTCCCCTCACTTTCCTTCTTTGTCCCTAGAAACAAGGACTTGCACAGTGAAAGAAACTGACACTCTCCCTACCTAGAGTTTTCTGTCCCTAGAAAAAATGTTTTTTTAAAGCACACTATAGCACAAGGAGAATTCCCCTCACTTTCCTTCTTTGTCCCTAGAAACAAGGACTGGCACAGTGAAAGAAACTGACACTCTCCCTACCTAGAGTTTTCTGTCCCTAGAAAAAATGTTTTTTTAAAGCACACTATAGCACAAGGAGAATTCCCCTCACTTTCCTTCTTTGTCCCTAGAAACAAGGACTGGCACAGTGAAAGAAACTGACACTCTCCCTACCTAGAGTTTTCTGTCCCTAGAAAAAATGTTTTTTTAAAGCACACTATAGCACAAGGAGAATTCCCCTCACTTTCCTTCTTTGTCCCTAGAAACAAGGACTCGCACAGTAAAACACACTGACACTCTCCCTACCTATCCTTCTCTTTCCCTAAACTAAAGGAATCCAGGTTAAGCAAGAAAGAAATAAATGTCACTGTCCCTGCCTATGCTTGTCTTTCCCTGCTCCGGAACACACTACACTAGGCCGCCGTGCTGGCGGCCTTTTATAGTGTGGGGCGTGTACTAAACACCCTCAGCAATAATTGGCCACAGGCATCCTGCCTGTGGCCAATCATTGCTCTCCTCTATGCCGGCGCTGTGATTGGCCAAGCATGCGGGGTCACAGTGCATGCTTGGCCAATCACAGCGCCTGGATGACACTGCGATGGCGTAGTGCATTGTGGGCCGTTCGCGTCACTCGAATTTGGCGCGAACGGCCCAAATCGTTCGATCTTCGTCGAACGATCGAACAGCCGATGTTCGAGTTGAACGTATGTTCGACTCGAACACGAAGCTCATCCCTACTAGTGATAGCATGTTTGAAAACTCTATATAAATAAAATCTTTTAGCAAAAAAAATATGTAGGAGAATAATGACTTGAATCAGGGTTTGAACTCCTTCCAATTGTAACAGAAACATGCAAATAACAGCACTTTTCTTGTATATGAAGCAAGACCTGTTTGTTAATCCTTACCTTAATTGACTTGGACCATAGCCCCCTTTTCCTTGTTTTAGGCACATTTATAGAAGGTAACTCTACAAATAACGAGGATCTCGAGAATACAGCTGCAGAATGGCATTTAACTGTCTGACAATTCTACTTCAGCGCAAATTTTAGACCATTTTTCTAAATACATAGCCCATTTGCAGAATGTCATAGCTACATCTGCTGGGCACAGATATAATGTTTCTTTGCAGCTGCACTGAGCAGTAAAAATTGGTATGTTTCCATTTTCTGAGCCTATTTATTGTGTTACATGCTCTCATTTATTTACAAGAGCTTTAAAAATGGACTCCGCTGAATTTCCTAGTTGAAACATCACAATATCTTCTCAAAATGGTTGAAAACTCATTCATCACTCACATGACTTCGACACTGCATAATTATCAATAGCCTATTAAAATTTCTAAATTAGTATACCACCGCCGAGAGGGGACATCCAAGGCACAGCACTGTACCAGCGGTTCAACCCTAGCCTCCGATGGCAGCGCCATCAACAGGCCACAGGGAACTATACACCAGCATCCCACCTGTAGTATAAAAATGGTTTTTCAGAACCCTATCAAATAGTGTGTTTGAGTACAACTACCACTCAAACATTCCCTTAGATTTAAAGACCCCGCTACACAAGCTTCATGGTAAGATGTATTGTCTATTATCTGCATACCCATGTCTACAGTTTGCTGCAGTGCAAAGGCCTGGTGTCTGAAGGGATCAGCAGGCAAATTGTCTTGAGAGGTGGTAAGCACTGTGTACTGACCTTGGTTGAGGGATACAGCTGCTGTGGCTAGGAGCTGAAGTTTTAGCAGAGTGTGTGAGGAATAGTGATGAGCCAAACACCCCCGGGTTCGGTTCGCACCAGAACCCGCGAACGGACCGAAAGTTCGCACGAACATTAGAACCCTATTAAATACAATGGATGCGAACGTTCGGATTCTAAAGTGCTAATTATAACGACTATTATCCATGTTATTGTCCGAAACAGAGTTTGGGAACCCGGGTTCTGCACCAGGGGACATGTATCAATGCAAAAAGAAGTTTTAAAAACGGACGTTTTCCGGGAGCAGTCATTTTAATGATGCATAAAGTGGAAAAAAAAAGTCAAATATTCCTTTAAATATTGTACCTGGGGGGTGTCTAAAGTATGCCTGTGAAGTGCCACGTGTTTCCCGTGTTTAGAACTGTCCCTGCACAAAATAACATTTCTAAAGGAAAAAAAGCCATTTAAAACTGCTTGCGGCTTTAATGCAATGTCTGGTCCCGGTAATATGGATGAAAATCTTTAGGAAAAATGGCATAGCTACCCCATCAACCCCCCCCCCCCCTACCCCAGCCCATTACCAGCCCCTTTGGGTCTTGTATGGATATTAAGGGGAACCCCGCACACAAAATAAAAAAGGACCTATATACTCTGAACAGCCGTATACAGGCGGTGCATACAAGACAGGGACTGTAGGTTTGTTCTTAGGTAGAATCTGTTTGTAATTTTGAACAGCTGCATTGTTTAAGTGTAGCTCCATGCCAAATTCCTTTTTTTTAGCTTTTTGGAAAACATAGGGAACGGTTATCACCCCTGTCACATTTTTTTTGCTGTCTGTGCCCTGTTCAGAACATTTCACCTCACTTTGCGTCCCAATGACAACTGTTTTTGAAATGTGGTGTTTTTATTGAAACAAGGATTGGTGATAAAGCATCAGTAGAGAGGAGACACCTTTCTCCCATATTAATTCTTACAGGAGAGAATTTTCCTTCCAAGGGGTAGATTTCCTCTCACTTCCTGTTGTCTTCTTCCGTTTGCAAGTAGTAGTCGTTTGTAAGTTGGATGTTTGAAAGTAGGGACCTGCCGTATATACTCTGCAGAAATTGGCCCCTTAGGTGTTGGTGTTGGCACAACACTGAAAGCACTCACAGTTATTCTTGGTGGGTGCTGGAACGCCCTGCTGTCAACTATTATATCAGGAATTGTAATAACAATTAATTGTTGATCAGTGGTAGTAAAAATTGGGCCTTTGATGGTGGTGCTGGTGCCACAACACTATAAGGCCTGACAGTTACTCTTGGTGGGCGCAGCAATGGGCCCTGCTGTGAATTATTAGATCAATAATTATATTTGCATGCCCCTGTTGAATAGGGGCTGAAAAATTGGGCCTTTGGTGGTGGTGGTGGTGGTGGTGGTGGTGGTGATGGTGGTGCTGGTGCCACAACACTGTAAGGCCTGACAGTTACTCTTGGTGGGCGCAGCAATGGGCCCTGCTGTGAATTATTCGATCAATAATTATAATTGCATGCCCCTGTTGAACAGGGGCTGAAAAATTGGGCCTTTGGTGGTGGTGGTGGTGGTGATGGTGGTGCTGGTGCCACAACACTGTAAGGCCTGACAGTTACTCTTGGTGGGCGCAGCAATGGGCCCTGCTGTGAATTATTCGATCAATAATAATTGCATGCCCCTGTTGAACAGGGGCTGAAAAATTGGGCCTTTGGTGGTGGTGGTGGTGGTGATGGTGGTGCTGGTGCCACAACACTGTAAGGCCTGACAGTTACTCTTGGTGGGCGCAGCAATGGGCCCTGCTGTGAATTATTAGATCAATAATTATAATTGCATGCCCCTGTTGAACAGGGGCTGAAAAATTAGGCCTTTGGCGGTGGTGGTGGTGGTGATGGTGGTGCTGGTGCCACAACACTGTAAGGCCTGACAGTTACTCTTGGTGGGCGCAGCAATGGGCCCTGCTGTGAATTATTAGATCAATAATTATAATTGCATGCCCCTGTTGAATAGGGGCTGAAAAATTGGGCCTTTGGTGGTGGTGGTGGTGGTGATGGTGGTGCTGGTGCCACAACACTGTAAGGCCTGACAGTTACTCTTGGTGGGCGCAGCAATGGGCCCTGCTGTGAATTATTAGATCAATAATTATAATTGCATGCCCCTGTTGAACAGGGGCTGAAAAATTGGGCCTTAGGCACTGGTGGCACAACACTGCAACCCCTCACAGATACTGTACTTGGAGCACAGCAATGAGGCCTGTTGCAAAGTATTGCATCAAAAATTTTAATTACACGCCCATGTTAAACAGGGGCTGAAAAATTGGGCCTTAGCCACTGGTGGCGTCACCCATAAACCAAAATGATCTTCCAAGCTATCATCATTAATCGTATCATTGAGGAGGAGGAGGAGGATAGCCAGTCAACATAACAGCACAGGCACTCAGCATCAGCATCAGTCTTGAAGGGATGTGACATTTTAAAATCAATTAGTCTGTTATATCAGCATCAGGTGTGTGGTAGCTGGTGGTGATCCAAGACTGGTTCATCTTGATGAAAGTCAGTCGATCAACCGAGTCGGTGGACAGGCGCACCCTGTGATCCGTGACAAATCCTCCAGCAGCACTGAATGTGCGTTCTGAAAGAACGCTGGATGCAGGACAGGCCAGTAGCTCAATTGCATACTGTGCAAGCTCTGGCCAGTGATCCATCCTCAAGACCCAGTAAGCCAGAGGATTTTCGGTGGGGAAGGAGTCCAAGTCTGACCTTGCCCCTAGATATTCCTGCACCATGTTTATCAGACGCTGGCGATGGTTGCTGGAACCGATCATACTTTGGGGCTGCGGACTAAAGAATTGTCTGAACGCATCGGTCAGACGGCCACCTTCCCCACCGCTCCTTCTTTGACTGACCGAAGCCTCAGCAACTCGTTGTCCAGGACCAGGAGTTTGTAACCTCCCAGTCTCTTGGAACGCGTTGCACAGACCTTTCTGCAAGGCCTCCCGGAGTTGTCTCATCCTCTGCTCCCTCTGCGACGGTAAGATAAGGTCTACAACCTTACCCTTGTACCGTGGATCAAGGAGAGTGGCCAGCCAGTAATGGTCCCTCTCCTTGATCCGAAGAATACGAGGATCCTTCCGCAGACTTTGCAGGATCAGGGAGGCCATGCAGCGTAGGTTAGCTGAGGCATTCAGTCCGGAGTCCTCTGGGTCACTAAGGACGACATGATCCGCAGCCACCTCCTCCCAGCCACGTACAAGTCCACTGGTTTCTTGGGACTGTAAATCATCCCTAAAAGACTGCTGCTGATGATGCTGAGTGCCAGCCTCCACCTCCATGCTGACACAATCCTCCTCCTCCTCCTCCTCCTCCTCCTCCTCTTCCTGTGCGATGGGTGGGACAGAAGGAACACTGTCTGGGTAAAGGGGGCCTTGAGAGGCAAGGAAGTCCTCCTCTTCCTGCCTCTGTTCTGCCTCAAGTTCCCTGTCCATTATTCCACACAGCGTGTGCTCCAACAGGTGGACAAGAGGTACAGTGTCACTGATGCATGCACTGTCACTGCTCACCATCCTCGTGGCCTCCTCAAATGGTGCCAGGACAGTGCATGCATCCCTGATCATGCCCCACTGGCGTGGTGAAAAAAACCCGAGCTCCCCTGACCCTGTCCTGGTGCCGTAGTCGCACAGGTACTCATTGATGGCCCTCTGCTGCGTGTGCAGCCGCTGCAGCATGGCCAACGTTGAGTTCCACCTGGTGGGCATGTCATATATAAGGCGGTTCTTGGGCAGGTTCAACTCCTTTTGCAGCTCAGCCAGGCGAGCACTGGCATTATAAGATCTGCGGAAATGCACACAGACTTTCCTGGCCTGCCTCAGGACATCCTGTAAGCCCGGGTACCTGCCCAAGAACCGCTGCACCACCAGGTTAAGGACGTGAGCCATACAGGGCACATGGGTCAGTTGTCCCTGTCGGAGGGCGGAGAGGAGGTTGGTGCCATTGTCGCAAACCACCATTCCTGGCTTAAGCTGGCGTGGCATCAACCACCTCTCGGCCTGCCCCTGCAGAGCAGACAGGACCTCTGCCCCAGTGTGGCTCCTGTCCCCCAAACACACCAGCGCAAGCACGGCATGGCATCTTTTTGCCTGCGTACTTGCGTAGCCCCTTGAACGCCTACGGAGCACCGCTGGTTCTGAGGACAAACCACAGGAAGAGGCCATGGAGGAAGAAGAAGAGGAGGGGGTGGAGGAGAGAGGTGTGTCACAACCAGTAGTAGCATTTTGGAGGCGTGGCGGTGGAACAACCTCCAACACTACTGCACCTTGTCCTGCATCCTTCCCAGCTGCCAAAAGAGTGACCCAATGGGCCGTGAAAGAAAGGTAACGTCCCTGTCCATGCCTGCTGGACCATGAGTCAGCGGTAATATGCACTGTGACAGCAGGAAGGTAAAGTCACCTGGTTGCATCCAGGGGGGTAGATATATTTCGCCCAGATTCAGGCTTTACGCCGACTTATACAACTAGGTGGAGAGTTGTATAAGGCTAGTGGGCTCATGGATGACTCATACCTCTAGGGAGAGGGCTGGGCGTCGTGCAGACAGGGAGTTGATGAGACCAGCTGAAGCTTGTCAGCTCATTTAGGCCTCTATAAGAACTCCCAGCTTCATTAGATGTTAGCTCATGCCTGGAACCAGACCTGTGTGGACTGTCTAGGGAGAGTGAACCCCTGTGCGGTGAGACAAAGCCTGTGTGGCTATTTGCTTGGACATTTAAAACCAGGGACTTAGGGACTAGGACAGCACTAGGCTGATCCCAGTTGTTAGTTAGGAAACCTGTATGTTTAGTCAGAGGTCAACTTGACCAGGATTTATTTTGGTTATGTTTCTTTTGCTTTGCTGTGTTTTGTCACTGTAAATAGAAAATAAACCGCACCTTTTTGATTTTGAAAACCACAACCTCCGTTTGCTGGGCCTGTTTTGTGTGGGGAGCCCATCCCGGGGGTCACACACACCCGCTGCCGAGCTAACCCCCTCACAGCACCTTACCGCTGACCGCCCTGTCCAGCGAGGCCAAGACATTGCCTTCCACATGCCTGTAGAGAGCAGGAATCGCCTTCCGTGAGAAAAAGTGGCGTTTGGGAACCTGCCACTGAGGAACCGCACATTGCACAAACTCACGGAAGGGGGCCGAGTCTACCAACTGAAAAGGCAGCAGTTGAAGCGCTAGCAATTTAGCCAAGCTAGCATTCAACCGCTGGGCATGTGGATGGCTGGGAGTGAACTTCTTTCGACGGTCTAGCAGCTGGGGCAGGGAAATTTGCCTGCTAGAATCGGACGTTGGTGTACTGCTAGCAGAGTGCCCGCAAGTACTTGGCTGTGACACACCTAATTCTACACCTTCATTCCTCTCAGAGCAGGTTTCAGAGAGGAGTGAAGGTATAGTGGGGTTGGAGATCCCAGCTGATGCGGTGCAAGAAGAGGTCAGCTTTGTTCTTTGGTGTGGGTCTTTAAGGTAGGCTTGCCAACGAGCTGCATGGCAGGTCAACATATGTCTGATCAAGCATGTGGTGCCCAAGCGGCTGATGTTTTGGCCACGTGATATACGCTTGAGACATATGTTGCAAACAGCAGCTGTGCGATCTGATGCACTCGCCTCAAAAAAGGCCCACACCAAAGAACTTTTTGAATGACGGGCAGAGGCAGCGCCCTGCACAGGCGGAGCTCTGCGGTGTGATTCCGTCGGTGTGCTGCCCATACGCTGGCCACCCAAGGGCATCCTGCCTCGTTGGAGATGTGCCTCCTCCTCATCCTCCTCCTCCTCCTCTCTCCTATTAGGCACCCACGTGGAGTCGGTGACCTCATCATCCCCTCCCTCCTCATCACTGGAGCCAATCTGGCAGTATGCTGCAGCTGCTGGAGCATGACTGCCAGATTGGTGTCCTTCTTGAGCATCCCCTCTCTCTGCTCTCACGCTACTGCCTTCCTCTATCTGGGTATCATCATCAGATCCTTCGAAACGCTGGGCATCCTCCTGGAGCATGTACCCAACACTGTGCTCAAACAGTTCGGGGGACTCCTCAGGAGGAGGACATGGTAGGTCTAGGGAAGGATTGACTAATGAAGATAATGATACCAGAGAAGAGGACGCTTTGGCAGCTGCTTTGCCAGTACCCTGAGCCTGGATGAGAGAGGATGAGGAGGATGAGGTGGGCTTGGTCATCCACTCTACCAAGTCTTCCTCCCTACAAACAAGATTTAGCACAGAATAGCACACTGAAAGTTTCCACGAGTGTCCTTCTCTGTCCCTAAACTCAAGGATTGAAAATATGGAACAGCAAAATTGGTTTAGAACAGAATAGCACACTGTCAGTTTCACTCACTGTACCTCTCTGTCCCTAAACTCAAGGATTTCAAATATGGAACAGCAAAATTGGTTTAGAACAGAATAGCACACTGACACTTTCCCTCACTGTCCTACTCTGTCCCTCCCTACAAACAAGATTTAGCACAGAATAGCACACTGATAGTTTCCACGAGTGTCCTTCTCTGTCCCTAAACTCAAGGATTTCAAATATGGAACAGCAAAATTGGTTTAGAACAGAATAGCACACTGTCAGTTTCACTCACTGTACCTCTCTGTCCCTAAACTCAAGGATTTCAAATATGGAACAGCAAAATTGGTTTAGAACAGAATAGCACACTGACACTTTCCCTCACTGTCCTACTCTGTCCCTTTCTACAAACAAGATTTAGCACAGAATAGCACACTGATAGTTTCCACGAGTGTCCTTCTCTGTCCCTAAACTCAGGGATTTCAAATATGGAACAGCAAAATTGGTTTAGAACAGAATAGCACACTGACACTTTCCCTCACTGTCCTACTCTGTCCCTCCCTACAAACAAGATTTAGCACAGAATAGCACACTGATAGTTTCCACGAGTGTCCTTCTCTGTCCCTAAACTCAAGGATTTCAAATATGGTTCAGCAAAATTGGTTTAGAACAGAATAGCACACTGACACTTTCCCTCACTGTCCTACTCTGTCCCTACAAACAAGATTTAGCACAGAATAGCACACTGACACTTTCCCTCACTGTACCTCTCTGTCCCTAAACTCAAGGATTTCAAATATGGTTCAGCAAGATTGGTTTAGAACAGAATAGCACACTGTCAGTTTCAGTCACTGTCCTACTCTGTCCCTACAAACAAGATTTAGCACAGAATAGCACACTGACACTTTCCCTCACTGTACCTCTCTGTCCCTAAACTCAAGGATTGAAAATATGGTTCAGCAAGATTGGTTTAGAACAGAATAGCACACTGACACTTTCCCTCACTGTACCTCTCTGTCCCTACAAACAAGGATTAGCACAGAATAGCACACTGACACTTTCCCTCACTGTACCTCTCTGTCCCTACAAACAAGGTTTAGCACAGAATAACACACTGACACTCTCCCTACTGTGACAGCAGGAAGGTAAAGTCACCTGGTTGCATCCAGGGGGGTAGATATATTTCGCCCAGATTCAGGCTTTACGCCGACTTATACAACTAGGTGGAGAGTTGTATAAGCCCAGCTGAGGCTAGTGGGCTCATGGATGACTCATACCTCTAGGGAGAGTGTGGGGCGTCGTGCAGACAGGGAGTTGATGAGACCAGCTGAAGCTTGTCAGCTCATTTAGGCCTCTATAAGAACTCCCAGCTTCATTAGATGTTAGCTCATGCCTGGAAGCAGACCTGTGTGGACTTCCTGGAGAGAGTGAACCCTTGTGCGGTGAGACAAAGCCTGTGTGGCTATTTGCTTGGACATTTAAAACCAGGGACTTAGGGACTAGGACAGCACTAGGCTGATCCCAGTTGTTAGTTAGGAAACCTGTATGTTTAGTCAGAGGTCAAATTGACCAGGATTTATTTTGTTTATGTTTCTTTTGCTTTGCTGTGTTTTTGTCACTGTAAATAGAAAATAAACCGCACCTTTTTGATTTTGAAAACCACAACCTCCGTCTGCTGGGCCTGTTTTTGTGTGGGGAGCCCATCCCGGGGGTCACACACACCCGCTGCCGAGCTAACCCCCTCACAGTTGGTGGAGAATGCTGGCAGTTTTTTTTAAGCCAGCATGGAGGAGATACTGAAACAGCTGGCTCTAGCAAATGCCAATCAACAGCAGACAAATGCAGGTTTGCAAAAGAGCCTTGCAGCTCATCAACAGAGCCTTGCAGCTCAACAACAGAACTTCGCAGCCCAGCAGCAAGCTCATCAACAGAGCCTTGCAGCCCAGCAGCAGACAAACGCAACTTTGCAACAGAGTCTGGAGGCTCAGCAACAAGCCCAGCAGCAATCTGAGGCCCGCTTCATAGACCTGTTGCAGAAGCAAGAGCAGAGACTACAACAACAGATGGAAGCAGTAATGCAGCAACGTCCGCAGACCAGTGAGGAAAGCCGTCCCACTAATACCGCGTCCTTTGGGGTGAGTCGTTTATTGACAAAAATGACTGGAGAGGATGATCCAGAGGTATTTTTGACCACATTTGAAAGGACCGCTGAAAGAGAAAAGTGGCCTGAGGAGCAGTGGGCTGGACTAGTGGCTCCTCTGTTAACTGGTGAATCGCAGAAAGCTTACTATGACCTAGAGCCTAACCAAGCAAAAGACTATGTGATGCTAAAAGCTGAAATATTGGCAAGGCTGGGTGTCACCCTGGCTGTCCGGGCTCAGCGTGTGCATAACTGGACTTTCCAGCTTGGAAAACCCCCCAGGTCTCAAATGTATGATCTCATTCACCTGAGCAGAAAGTGGCTACAGCCAGAGACTTTGTCCGCACCAAAGATTGTGGAACGTGTTGTAATGGATCGGTTTTTGAGAGCTCTTCCTACTGCCATCCAAAAGTGGGTAAGCCATGGAGACCCAGAGACGGCCGATGGTCTTGTGGATCGTGTGGAGAAATACTTGGCTACAGAGAACCTGACGGTCTCTTCCAGAGACACTCGGACTTTCCACCCTAAGACCAGACCATCCCCAGGGGCGGATAAGATGATTCCAAGGGGTAAGGGTGGAGAGAGTGAGAGGGTGGGAGCTCTACCCCAAGTTTGGCGAGAACAGCCTGGGAAATCAGCGGCTCAAGAGGCGGCAAGAAGGATCGTTTGCTACCGCTGCCGGCAAGCGGGACATATTGCAGCAAATTGCCCGGTTGTGGAGGAACCCATGCAGTGTGACTTTCTGACGGGCAGACGTCAGTCGCTGTGTACGACAGTCGCATGCACTGCCATTCGAGTAACTGAGAAACATTTATGCAAAATGTGTGTTAATGGTAGAAATGTTGTGGTATTGCTGGATTCAGGTAGCCTTGTGACCCTGATAAAGGCTGAGTTAGTTAAAACAGAGGTCTCTGGGAATAGCAAGGTAGCTGTTATTTGTGTGCATGGGGACACCCGAGAGTATCCAGTGACTACAGTGTGTTTCGAGACCCCCAAAGGTACCCTCTCTCATCCAGTGGGCTTAGTATCTCAGTTACCGCATGACACCATTGTGGGAAGGGATTTTCCGAAGTTCTGGGAACTGTGGGATGATCCTGAGCCCCCCACTGGTGCCCCTATGTACCAGGAATGTGATAGCCAGAACTCCCCTGAGAGTGGTGAGGACTCTCCGGAATTTCCCTTGTCAGTATTGGCAGGGGAGACTCAAGAAACTGGAGAGGAGCCCACCTCCTCAGACGAAAACCTACCGTCTGTGGAGTTTTCTGATCTTGAGGTTCACAGGGAAAACTTTGCCACAGAACAGTTGAAAGACCCCGCCCTAATAAAGGCACGGGAAAACGTAGTGAAAATAGATGGCGAGTTAGTGAACCCAGATAATACCTGCACTTACCCATACTTCAGCGTAGAGAAGGACCTACTGTATCGGGTGGCAAAAAGGGCAGAAGAAACCGTTGAGCAGCTTGTGGTGCCCAAACCGTACAGGAAGTTGGTGTTGGAGTTGGCCCGTGGGCACATTCTTGGAGGTCATCTGGGGACAGAGAAAACCCGAGAGAGGGTATTACAGAGATTCTATTGGCCGGGGGTGATGAAGGACATAGAAAATTATTGTTCCTCCTGCCCTGTGTGTCAGAGGTCGGCCCCGATGCCACATTTCCGTAGCCCGCTGGTCCCTCTACCCATCATTGAGGTCCCGTTTGAGAGGATCGCCATGGATTTGGTAGGTCCTATAATCAAGTCCGCTAGGGGGCACCAGTACATATTAGTTATAATGGACTATGCCACCCGTTATCCAGAAGCGATCCCTCTCCGAAATACCTCGGCCAAAACCATAGCCAAAGAGCTATCTCTTGTGTTTAGCCGGGTGAGTATTTGTAAAGAACTGCTTACGGACCAAGGTACACCCTTTATGTCCCGGGTTATGAAGGAGCTATGTAAATTGTTCAAAGTGACGCAATTACGTACATCTGTGTATCACCCCCAAACCGATGGGCTAGTTGAAAGATTCAACAAAACCCTAAAACAAATGTTGAAGAAAGTGGTGGATAGAGATGGAAAGGATTGGGACTGTCTACTTCCTTATCTGATGTTTGCTATTAGGGAGGTGCCCCAATCCTCTACGGGATTCTCCCCCTTTGAGTTACTGTATGGGAGACACCCAAGAGGGCTGTTGGATATTGCCAAGGAAACTTGGGAAAGTGAGAGTTCTCCCCACAGGAGTGTGATTGAGCATGTCGCCCTGATGCAAGACCGAATTGCACAGGTAATGCCCATCGTGAAGGAACATTTGGCCCAAGCGCAGTTAGCACAGCAGAGAGTGTACAACCGTGGAGCCAAGACCCGTACCTTTTCCCCGGGGGATAGGATATTGGTACTTGTCCCTACGGTTGAAAGTAAATTCCTTGCCAAATGGCAAGGCCCCTACGAGATAATGGAAAAAGTGAGCGAAGTGAATTACAAGGTCAGACAACCAGGAAGGCGAAAGCCCGAACAGATCTATCACGTTAATCTGTTGAAAGCCTGGAGGGATAGAGAGTCCCTAGTCGCAGACACTTGGTCACCAGCTCAAACTGGTTGCGTGATTCCTGAGGTTGGAATCGCAGCCACCTTGTCACAACCCCAACAACAGGAGGTTAAGGAGTTTGTGCTTCGCAACAAGGAGGTATTCTCTGAGCTGCCGGGACAAACATCTGGGGTAGAGCATGACATTATTACCCCGCCCGGTGAAAGGGTGAAGTTAAAACCCTATCGGATCTCAGAGGCCCGACGGGAGGCAATACGGGAGGAAGTACAGAAAATGCTGAACTTAGGGGTGATAGAGGAGTCCCAAAGTGATTGGTCTAGTCCCATTGTGTTGGTGCCTAAACCGGATGGGAGCTGGCGATTTTGTAACGATTTTCGTCAGTTGAACAAAGTTACAAAATTTGACACCTACCTCATGCCACGTATAGATGAGTTGATCGACCGGCTGGGAACAGCCCGATACATGACGACTCTTGACCTCACAAAAGGGTATTGGCAAATCCCCCTGGCCAAGTCGGCCAAAGAGAAAACCGCATTTGTAACCCCAGACGGGGCGTTCCAATATAAAAGAATGCCGTTCGGGTTACAGAATGCGCCGGCCACATTCCAGCGGAAAATGGACCAGATGCTGAGGCCCCATCGGAAGTATGCTGCGGCTTACCTGGATGACGTAATTGTCCATAGCACAGATTGGGCCTCACATCTGCCAAAAGTGCAAGCAGTCCTGGACTCTGTTCGGGAAGCGGGGTTTACGGCTAACCCCAAGAAGTGTACCATTGGGCAGGAGGAGGCCAAATATCTTGGGTACACCATTGGGAGGGGAGTAATAAAACCCCAACTCAACAAAGTCGAGGCCATCCAGAGTTGGCCACGTCCCAACAGCAAGAAGCAGGTACGAGCCTTTCTGGGAATCGCTGGGTATTATCGGCGATTCATTCCCCACTTTGCTTCTAAGGCTGTGCCCCTAACCAACCTGACGAAGGGGAAAGGGTCGGTCATGATTAAATGGACCCCCGAGGCTGAGGCAGCATTCCAATTCTTGAAACAAGCCTTATGTAGCCAGCCAGTGTTGTACTCACCCGACTTCTCTAAAGACTTTGTCGTACAAAGTGATGCGTCAGATGTGGGGTTAGGAGCAGTATTGTCCCAGGTCTGGAACGGGGAAGAGCACCCAGTCATTTACCTCAGCAGGAAGTTGAAGTCCCATGAGGTAAATTACGCCACCGTTGAAAAGGAGTGTTTAGCGGTGAAGTGGGCTCTAGATTCCCTTCGGTACTACCTGCTAGGTAGGCACTTTGACATGGTTACGGATCACGCTCCGTTAAAGTGGATGGCTCAAAACAAGGAAACAAATAGAAGAGTGAATAGGTGGTTCCTGGCCCTCCAGGAATTCAACTTCACAGTAAAGCATCGCCCTGGCGTTCAAATGGGGAATGTGGATGCTTTGTCTCAAGTACATGAATGCCTGATTGCTGGTGTTCCAACCCCGAGGTTAAAACAAGAGGGGGGGTATGTGACAGCAGGAAGGTAAAGTCACCTGGTTGCATCCAGGGGGGTAGATATATTTCGCCCAGATTCAGGCTTTACGCCGACTTATACAACTAGGTGGAGAGTTGTATAAGCCCAGCTGAGGCTAGTGGGCTCATGGATGACTCATACCTCTAGGGAGAGTGTGGGGCGTCGTGCAGACAGGGAGTTGATGAGACCAGCTGAAGCTTGTCAGCTCATTTAGGCCTCTATAAGAACTCCCAGCTTCATTAGATGTTAGCTCATGCCTGGAAGCAGACCTGTGTGGACTTCCTGGAGAGAGTGAACCCTTGTGCGGTGAGACAAAGCCTGTGTGGCTATTTGCTTGGACATTTAAAAACAGGGACTTAGGGACTAGGACAGCACTAGGCTGATCCCAGTTGTTAGTTAGGAAACCTGTATGTTTAGTCAGAGGTCAAATTGACCAGGATTTATTTTGTTTATGTTTCTTTTGCTTTGCTGTGTTTTTGTCACTGTAAATAGAAAATAAACCGCACCTTTTTGATTTTGAAAACCACAACCTCCGTCTGCTGGGCCTGTTTTTGTGTGGGGAGCCCATCCCGGGGGTCACACACACCCGCTGCCGAGCTAACCCCCTCACACTACCTATCCTTATTTGTCCCTAAACACAAGGAATCCAGGATTGGTAAAGGAAAAAAATGACACTGTCCCTGCCTATGCTTCTCTTTCCCTGCTCCAGAACACACTACACAAGGCCGCCGCGCTGGCGGCCTTTTATAGTGTGGGGCGTGTACTAAACCCCCTCAGCAATAATTGGCCACAGGCATCCTGCCTGTGGCCAATCATTGCTCTCCTCACTGCCGGCGCTGTGATTGGCCAAGCATGCGGGGTCACAGTGCATGCTTGGCCAATCACAGCGCCTGGATGACACTGCGATGGCGTAGTGCATTGTGGGCCGTTCGCGTCACTCGAATTTGGCGCGAACGGCCCAAATCGTTCGATCTTCGTCGAACGATCGAACAGCCGATGTTCGAGTCGAACGTATGTTCGACTCAAACACGAAGCTCATCCCTAGTGAGGAATATGAAACATATGATGCAACCAAGAGTCTGCTACTTTTCCCTTCACTTTTGCTAACAGCTTGCTCTAAAACCTTTAGGCTGGGTTCATACTGATACTACACGACAGTCATAGGACTGTCATCCTACTTTGCTCTGCAACATCAGTCTTACATCTGTCCTACTTCCATCCAACTTGAATGAACAAGATAAGATTTTGCTCCGACTTTGAGATAGTACGACTTGTCCTTTGACCAATCAAAACAATACCAGTGTGAGATAAATTCCTTTTACTGCTGCTGTAATCACCACGTCAGATGTCACAAGTCGGATAGTTAGGACAAGGATCCTACTTTGATCCAAATTCAATGATATTCAATGGTCTGAAGTAGGATCAAAGTCGGACCAAAGTAGTGCAGGGAGCATTTTCAAAGTCGGAGAGACTTGTGTTGGACCAGTTACGGCTCTCATAGGGAAGCAGACATCATGCGACATGAGCTCCCAATGTCGGAGCGGATGTCGTACCAGTGTGAACCCGGCCTTAACCTTTGTCATGGCTGTGCTGTGCTTACATTGTTTCTCCAAAGCTTTAGTCTCTGTTCTCTTGTATGCAGCCTCTGCTTCCATATCCACGTCCATTAGTGCTTTCTTGTGTGCAGTTTCCGCGGCTCCTGATTCCATCTCCGCTTTCTTACGTGGAGCTTCTTCTTCCACCTCTGCTACCATCAGTGCTTTGTTGCGTGCAGTTCCTGTGGCTTCTGCTTCCATCTCTGCTTTCTTTCTGGCAAAGAATGTCTAAATTTTAGAAGCTTTAGCATTGGCATGGGTCTTGATAAGTTGCATGGCTGAGAGTGGAGATCTGGTTTGTAGAAACTTGGTGGATCCGGAGGAATGTCTCGTAGATGCACAGCAATGAGATTTAGATTCATGAAGTGTGATGTGTGATTCTCACTTCTTCTACCTTTGTTTGTAGTACTAAACGTTCTCTCTCTAGATTAAGCTCATCAAATACCTTTAATTTTTTTTGTAATTCTTTAGTGTTGTACCGCTTTAAAAGGTTAGTATATTTAAAGCACAGTCTTTGATAACTCTCATAGGTAGCAATGAATTGTTTAAAAACACACTCTATTTGCAGAACCTTATGGAAAGGCTGAGAAAGGAATGACATGCAATCAACTGTTTTAGACCATAAGTGATTAACATTTAGGGCCAGTTTACACCAGATGCAGTTCCGTGCGCTTTTTTTCTGCACTAAAAATGCATGCAGTGGTTTCCATGGCTCTAGTTCACACCAATGCAGTCAGTTTCGGCCAGTTTCTGCACCGGAAACTGACCAAAAACGGACTGTACTGGTGTGAACTAGATAGAGCCTTTGGAATACATGAAAAACACTGTGCATGCATTTTTGGGGCCAGTTTACACCACAAAAATGCACTCATACTTTCTGGATCTGTTTTTTCTTACAGTTCGCACCACACGCAGTTTTAGTGCAGTTCCAGTGCCTTTTTGATACAATTTGCTAGGTTCCAGTACAGTTCTGTGCAGAAAAAATGCAGCACACTCTTTTTTCTGCACCGGAAACTGACCGCACTGGTGTGAACTAGAGCCATTGGAATACATGGAAAACACTGCATGCATTTTTAGTGCAGAAAAAAAGCGCATGGAACTGCATCTGGTGTGAACTAGCACTAACCAGTGGTTCTTCTTTATCAGTCCCATAATTATGTTGAAACTTCCAAGTTTGTTTAACCAAGTGTTTTCTTTTTCTGCTTATTTCCTGATCTGGAAGAATTCTGGTTC
Organism: Rana muscosa; assembly: GCA_029206835.1. Taxonomy (NCBI): domain Eukaryota; kingdom Metazoa; phylum Chordata; class Amphibia; order Anura; family Ranidae; genus Rana; species Rana muscosa. Next base: position 101,109,810 of record CM055123.1, on the reverse strand, counting down.
TTACTGTGTTTCAGTCTCCGCAGAAAATGTAATGTTTTGCTGTGACATTGTGCTGACAATGAGTTAACACACAGTCTCTGAGAAAAATATCAGTTGCTTAAATCTGTGTCTGGAGGTTGTGAAATACTTCTGTCTCCCTTGTTTAAGGTATTACAGTATAAGTAAAAATCAGAATGGTATGTAGTAATGCAGGCAGCTTCTACAGTATATACAGTATGTATAATGCACAACTGACTTGTATAACAGTTCCATTAGGCAATCACTGTAGTATTGGTATTGTAGGCTGTAAGGTAAGGTGACCAGATTTTTTTAATTAAATCCGGGGACATATTTTTTTTTTTACAAGTGTAGCGGCCTCACCCCCTTCCTCTTCTTTATCGGTTACTCTGGCTCTGATCTAGGGGTACCTTGGAGGGGGAAGTGAGATGCGCCACGACCCATGTCCTCTAGATTGCAGGGTGTAGAGGTGAAGGCCAGTACCAGTTTACCCTCGGGCTGTGAGCGACTCTAACAGACAGGAACTGGAGTTACCTTCACTACGTTGCAGCCCCTGTCAGGGGGAAGACATCCCTCCAAGAGAATTACCAATGGCCCCACCGTCACCGGGTTAATGCTGCACCAGACTATTCGGCAGGGTTACGCTCCCTGGCCTCCTTGCCTCAGATACGGGTCCCAACACCTTAGGGCTCCTCAGACTCCTCCACCCTTGCGGAACCCAGTCGAAGTTACTGGGCTCCAGGCCTCGGCCGTAGTACCTCACCCCAGGCTAAAGGTGCCTGAGATGGACTCCATCTCTCGCTCCGGCCAGGTCAAGAGCACCTTGGCCCGGAACCCCGGAACGCCAGCACCCAGGCAGAAGGTGCCTGGGTGCAGCCGCTTCCTCCGACTCTGTACAATGTGATTGGCTGTAGCCAATCACAGATCACTAGTATTCACAGCTGTCATGAACTTAACTCATTCATGATAGTTCAAAGCATAAGGCCGGGTTCACACTGGTGTGACAAACGCTCCGACATTGGGAGCTCATGTCGCATGACGTGTGAAAATCAATGTTTCCCTATGGGAGCCGTCTTAACTGGTCCAACACATGTCGGTCCGACTTTGAAAATGCTCCCTGTACTACTTTGGTCCGACTTTGATCCTACTTCAGCCCATTGAATATCATTGAAGTTGGATCAAAGTCGGAACGCCGTCTTGCATGCTCCGACTTTGGCATGTGACTTGTTCTCTGCTGATCTTGAGGGGGAACTCCACTCCAAATTTTAAATAAAAAAAATGGCATGGGTTCCCCCTCCAAGAGCATACCAGGCCCTTCGGTCTGGTATGGATTTTAAGGGGAACCCCCTACGCCGAAAAAACGGCGTGGGGGTCCCCCAAAATCCATATCAGACCCTTATCCGAGCATGCAGCCCGGCCGGTCAGAAAAGGGGGTGGGGACGAGCGAGCGCCCCCCCTCCTAAACTGTACCAGGCCGCATGTCCTCAACATGGGGGTGGGTGCTTTGGGGGGTGGGTGTTTTGGGGCAGGGGGCCCATCATGCCTCGGGACTGTGACGTCATAAGAGGCGGGGTCACAGTGCATTACAGCGGAAGAGAGCGTCGTGTCAACATCGGGACAAGAGAAGAGGGAAGAAACTACGGAAAAGACCGGGCCAACACTAGTAAAAGAGCTGGAAGAAGATAGCGGAGGAGCCCGGCAGAAGTCAGAAGGCACCGGAGAGCAGGAGAAGAACCGGAGAGCGTGGAGAAGACACCAGAGAGAGTGGGAGAAGGGGCCGGAGAGAGCGGAGAAGACGGAAGAGACCCCCAAAGTCGGAAGAAGACCCCCGGAGCTGCCTAATAAATTACTTTAAAAACCTGTCTAGTGTGGGTTTTTTTCTTGTCATTTTTTCCCCCCAGGTGAATGGGTATGGGTACGATGTACCCCATACTCATTCACATAGGATGGAGGGCCGGGATCTGGGGGCCCCCTTATTAAAGGGGGCTCCCGGATTCCGATAAGCCCCCCACCCGCAGACCCCGACAACCAACGGCCAGGCCCTTGTCCTCATCAACATGGGGACAGGGTGCTTTGGGGTGGGGGGGTCGCAGGGCGCCCCCCTGCCCCAAAGCACCCACCCCCCATGTTGAGGGCAAGCGACCTGGTACAGTTCAGAAGGGGGGGCACTCGCTCGTCCCCACCCCCTTTCCTGACCGGCCAGGCTGCGTGCTCGGATAAGGGTCTAGTATGGATTTTGGGGGGACCCCATCGCCGTTTTTTCGGCGTAGGGGGTTCACCTTAAAATCCATACCAGAATGAAGGGCCTGGTATGCTCTTGGAGGGGGAACCCATGCCGGTTTTTTATTTAAAATTTGGCGTGGAGTTCCCCCTCAAGATTCATACCAAACACAGTTTCCGGAATTGGCGGGGATCCAAGTCGGATACCTGTTCATTGAAAGTCGGACATATGTCGGCTTCAAGTCGCAGGGCAAAGTCGGATCCAAAGTAGGACGAGTGTGAACCCAGCCTTACTGGTACAACGATCTTCATTTTACCAGCAATCAAAGTGTAAAAAATAAAAATTCCTGGTCACCCCTCCAGAATAGTACAACGTTACTATGATAACATTGAACTACTCTGATTAAAGTATTAAAAAAAATGGTACAAAATAATGTTAAAAAAAATGTAAAATATTGTTTTAAATGTACCCTAATTATTTTCATTTTTTTTTTAACATGCTGTCACCAGTCAGTGTCCCTGATCACCGCCACACCAGTCATATTATGATTCTGTACTGCGCTGGTAGATGGTATGTAAAAAAAAAAAAAACGTATCTAATTTTCCCAAAAATTGTGACAAAAAAATTTGAACTTCAAAAAAACTTGCCATGCCTCTTACTAAATACCTCAGACTGTCTACTTTCCAAAAAAGGGTAATTTTTGGGGCATTTGTAATGTCCTGACATTTTAAGTGCCTCAAGAAAGGAGATCAGGATTGATAAATTTTCAAATATACCCTGTATATACCGTACCGTAGTTTGTAGACACTATAACTTTCCTACAAAGTAAATAATATACATACATTAATTGGTATTTTTTTTTTTTTTACCAAAGAAATTTTAACCTAAATGTATGAAGAAATTCGATTTTTGATTCTTATTGGATATGTTTTATAACAGAAAATGGAAAATATTTATTTAAAAAAATATATATATATTTTTTTGTTTATATAATAAATAATAAAAAACCCAGTGGTAGTCAAATACCCCCAAAAAGAAATCTCTATTTGTGTGAAAAAAATGACACAGTTCATTTGTATACAGCATCGCATGACCACACAATTGCCAGTTAAAGTAGTGCAGTGCCTAATAGTAAAAAATGGCCTGGCCATGAAGGGGGTAAAATCTTATGGAGCTTAAGTGGTTAAAAGAAAAAAAAAATTCTCACAGTACCCAGTGCTATTAAAATATAATTTCTTCCTTGCACTGATATAACCTAAAGATGAAATCCAGATATGATTCTTTATTGCATACTTACATTGGTCCTGCTTGGACCAATGTTACTATGCATATCTTATACCAGTGGTAAGCTGGGGAAGTGGACAACCACTGTAGAAGTTGGCACCACTACAGTGATAGTCACAATCTTCTGGGTACTGCTCAGATTCTGCGCAAGTGTCTTCCCCTCTGCACACTGACCACACTTTAGCGTTTGTATATGATATTTCAGTTTTTGTATGAATATACAACCACAGAAGCTGGGCATCACTAGAACCCAAAATTTCTTCTACCTCATCAGACAGGCAATGCACATTTGGCCTTACTAGGTCTAGAATGTGATCCTTTCTGGTTGGCTTTTTACTGTTTTATAGAAATGTCAATGTCTCCAACAAATCTCTTTTCCTGCTTGTAAGATTAGTATGAAAATTTCTGATAATGTCCGGCACGTTGAAGTCGCCTATAATTAAAACTTCTCCTTTCATTGTCATTTAAGTTGTCTTGTCAAGCAACAGGTTATTATTAGAGATTAGCTTCTGTCAGTCCAAACCAAAATGTCTGCTGTCATTCTTGGGCCAATGGGCTGCGGGTGTGGAATACAAGATTAGGTCGATGTCATGAGCATCCCCGCCCCTTTGTATATGTCAGCTGCAGAGTGGGGAATCTCTTTTCCACAGCTCATTGGCCAGGAATGATGGCTGACTTTTGGGTTCAAATCCAAACCTGGTTCCGACAAACAAAAGCTTAACCCTAGTTATCACAATCCTCAGACTGTCCTGGGGATTGGCATGCTACACTAATTCCAAGGGAAGTATTTAAACACTTCGCGCCTAAGGACGTCCATGGACGTCCTGGACTTTGAGCCGGGATATCTGAATGATGCCTGCAGCTACAGGCATCATTCAGATATTGTTTTTTACAGCCGGCGATTCTGTGTACCGTAAGAATGATCATAGCGGCTGTTCTACCGCTTGATCGTTCTCACAGGCGGCGAGAGGGGATGTCCCCCCCTCCCGCCGCCCTCCGGTGCTTCTACCGACTCACCTGTGCAATCGGTGAGTCGGTGACAGGATCCGCCGGCCCCGGCTTATTACCATAGAGATTTCCGGCGGTCGCCGGAGTCTCTATGATCGTTCGGAGGCTGGGCGCGATGTTATGACGTCATGCCCGGCCTCTGCATTCAAAAAAATGGTGCCGCTTCGGCTAGGAAGCTGTGATCTTTTTTTTTTTTTTATTTCAGGCTTCCCAGCCTAGAGGTGAGATGTGGGGTCTTATTGACCCCATATCTCACTGTAAAGAGGACCTGTCATGCTTATTCCTATTACAAGGGATGTTTACATTCCTTGTAATAGGAATAAAAGTGATCATTTTTTTATTTTATTTTTTTAAGTGTCAAAGTAAAAAGTTTAACGTAAAATTAACAATAAATAATAAAAAAAAAATGTAAAGTGCCCCTGTCCCCGGTAGCTTGTACGTAGAAGCGAGCGCATACGTAAGTCCCGCCCACATATGAAAACGGTGTTCAGAACACACATGTGAGGTATCGCAGCGAACGTTAGAGCGAGAGCAATAATTCTAGCCCTAGACCTCCTCTGTAACTCAAAACATGTGACCAGTAAAAAAATTTAAAGCGTCGCCCATGATGATGTTTAAGTACCGAAGTTTGGCGCCATTCCACGAGCGTGTTCAATTTTGAAGGGTGACATGTTAGGTATCTTTTTACTCGGCGTAACTTCATCTTTCACATTATGCAAAAAAATTGGGCTAACTTTAATGTTTTAATATTTTTTAATTCATGAAACCGTTTTTTTTTCCCAAAAAAATGCGTTTGAAAAATTATTGCGCAAATACCGTGCGAGATAAAAAGTTGCAATGACCGCCATTGTATTCTCTAGGGTCTTTGCTAAAAAAACATATATAGTGTTTGGGGGTTCTATGTAATTTTCTAGCAAAAAAATTTGGATTTTTACATGTAGGAGCTTAGTGTCAGAATTGGCCCGGGTGCAAAGTGGTTAATTTATTTTGGAATTAATGTAAGCGTTATGCTCATTTTGACATAAATGGCAACTCCACATCCCATCTTACCTACCCTGGTATAATTATTTCTCAATCATCTGAATCCATGAACCATGTCTCTGTTATCTCTACCATGTCAAAGACCCAAGAGCTGACGGCTTACAAAAATTGGTGTAGATCCACGCTAGGGCAAAAATCTATGCAGCTGCTGTACACTGTGTTCTGATACAAAACACTTAAAATATGATCAAGCAATAGTGCAGCACGCAACACATGCAATTGAAATTTAGTAATCCGTAAAGTAAAAAAATAAAATAAAATTAAAATTAAAAGTGATCAAACAAAGTCCAGAAAAAATGGAAAACATAAATTTCAGTGATCGAACAGCCGTGATGATAACAAGAGACTCCAAGAAAGCCAGGTAACACACTTTTTTCTCATGCTCTGCATACCAGATGGAGTGTGACCCCTTAAAGCGGAGTTCCACCCTAAAAATTCACTTTCTATTAACAGCTTGCCTTTAATGTAAAAAAAAAAAAAAGAAAAAAAAAAGATTTTTACTCACTTCTATCTGGCTGTTACTAGGCAGATTTTGCAATCTGCCTAGTTCCTGGTCCTAGGTGGTTCAACTTCCTGTCCTAAGACCCCATTGCCTCTGGGAAATGATGACACTAATTTCCCAGGAGTCTCTGGGCATTACTTTGCCTAAAAATCGCGCAGCATGCACCTCTCCCTGAAAACCAGGAAGAAAAAGGAACTGGGCTTCACATGCCCACACATATGATGGATACGGGCACAACATAAGATCGAGGATATAAGGCAAGTGTTTGCAATGATTTCTGGAATGATTTGGGAGCTATTAATATGTTTTAGGGACTATTTAATGTGATTAATTTTAGCTTGCAAAAAAAAATATTATGCCCGAAACCCCGCTTTAATAAGAGTGGTCAACATGCGCTCTTATTACAAAGCCAATCCAGCAACTCCGGCAGGCAGGGATGTCCCTCTCAGAATGGCGACCAAAACAGCTCTAGCAACCAGGCAGTGACAATGAAGGCTTATACACCCGTTCCAGAATGGCAACAAGGCGAGTGAAAACTTCACTGGTTAGCGTGTCCTCTTTGACCAGAATTAACTGAAATTAAATGTTTGATTAGTCCTGCTTGGAGGAATTACAGGAAAAAGGCATGGTCCCCGGGAGACCATTGGTGCTGATCTGGAATGGGTGTGTAAGCCTTCATTGACGCTGCCTGATTGCTGGAGCTGTTTTAGTTGCCATTCTAAAAAAGGGACTACCCTGCCTGCCAAAGACACTGGATTGGCTTTGTATTAAGAACGCATGTTGACCACTCTTATTAAAAGGTCACACTCCGTCTAGTAAGCAGACCATGAGAGTGAAGTGTGTTACCTGGCTTTCTTGGAGTCTCTTGTTTCCATCACGGCTGTGGGATCACTGAAATTGATGTTTTCTTTTTTTTTTCTGGACTTTGTTTGATCACTTTTAATATTTCACTTTTTTTTACTTTATGGATTACTAAAGTTTAATTGCAAGTGTTATTTGAGCACTAGAGCATTGTACCACAGCTCACAAAGCTTGTTACCTAAACTATAAGTGTAGCAATACCCCCAGTTAAGAGGGCTGCTGAGATATGTTTGGGCCTGTGACACACTGCTGTCAACCCCCAGGAACTGGCTCTAACCTCCCTTGGCACAGCTAGCACAAATGGAAGTGTGAAACCCGTTACGCTATAGGAATCACCACTCCGCAATAAAACACACACAATCAGTTAACCTCAAGTTACCTGAGCTAACCGCTTCAGCTGGAAAAGACAGTACGCCATACAACGTATTTGCTTAACTACAAATACTTTTACTGAGTAGAAGATATAACGTTAGACCAGAGTTTCTCAACTCCAGTCCTCAAGGCGCCCCAACAGGTCATGTTTTAAGGATTTCCCTCAGATGAAACGGCTGTGGTAATTACTAAGGCAGTGAAACTGATTAAATCACCTGTGCAAAATGATGGAAAGCCTGAAAACATGACCTGTTGGGGTGCCTCGAGGACTGGAGTTGAGAAACACTGGGTTAGACAATGGTACTTTTACCTATGCAGAGCCCTGCAATATTAAAGGTCAAGCAAATAAACAAGGACTATGTTCTAACAGTCTAATGCCCCATACACACGATCGTTTTTCATGCCGTTAAAAATGCCATTTTTAAAAATGGGCATTAAAACCGATCGTGTGTATGCTCCAGAGCATTTTTAACGACGTGAAAAACGGCCATTAAAAATTTCGAACATGCTCTATTTTTTCACGTCGTTTTTCATGTCGTTTTTTTTAACGGCGTGAAAAACGATAGTGTGTATGCTTTTACGAGGTGAAAAAAAACACGCATGCTCAGAATCAAGTATGAGACGGGAGCGCTCGTTCTGGTAAAACTAGCGTTCGTAATGGAGATAGCACATTCGTCACGCTGTATCGGACTGAAAAGCACGAGGCTGAAAAGCGCGAATCGTCGCTCAACAAACTTTACTAACATGAAGGGTGGCGCTATCCGAATGGAACTTCCCCTTTATAGTGCCGTCGTACGTGTTGTACGTCACTGCGCTTTGCTTGAACGTTTTTTAAAATGATCGTGTGTACGCAAGACAGGCTTGAGAGGAAACATGAAAAAAAACGAAGAGAAAAACGTTGGTTTAAAAAATGGCATGAAAAACGATCGTGTGTACGCCACATTATACACACTGAATGTCTTTAGTAACTAAGCTTGCAAACTTCCCCCTCGTGGCCAATATGGCGCCCAAACGATATCTCCCTGCTGAACAGTCAGGCCTGACTATCTCACACACAGTTATTCCGTTGAGAAGGATCTTCCCTAGCAATGGTGATGCACTTTAAAGGTTATTTGTAATCCAAAGGTATTAAGTAGTTAATTATTCGGCATGCAATAAGAAACTTAACTCCGCTGCACAACACACTGTTCCTCTGGCGTGCAATGTAATACTCTGGTAACGGTGGGCCCTGGCCAAGGAACATTGGGCCTAAAAGATAAACCATGAATCCTGAGCAAGTGCTCTCTCACCCGACCGGACCAGTCCGTAACCGACTTCCGTAGCTGGGCTTTAGCACACAGTCTCACGACACCCGTAATCTCCGATCCTCCCGCCATCCGAGGAAGATTAATGGATGAGTTGACTTTGGGTTCTCCCGTGAAGATCAGCAAGCTCTTTGGATTCACTAGGCCCAGACTCTCCGGCCTAGTCCAAAGCAACAGGCCCCAACGTAGGCTCCATTTGCTAGGATGGTGGTGTCCAAAGAGACCCGCGTGTTGCTCCTCCCTGCTTAAATAGTCCTTCCCCAGCAGACCTTGCTCCGGGCAATGCACTGTGGGTGTCCCGCTGCATACTGGGTATAGTAGTCTTTGTACTCATTAAAGCGACACCCCGCTACATAAGCATTACTGTCGATGTGACAAACACTGCTATCAACCGTTAGATATAAATTACCAGAATTTTTAATTGCATTAACTAAGAAAATCAAATCCTTACACTTTTTCTTTTTACCTGCTAAAGGACAGAAATGTTTTGTATCAAATAAATCCCTGACCCTTTTCTTAGTATGGAATTCAAGATTATTTTGAACATGTATTTCAACTAAGTAGTGCAGTACCGTTTTGTGAGGAATGCAGACAATTTATTTTGTATAGCTCAATATCAGACCACTCGCTATCACCATGACTAAAAACCTGTTGAAAAATGTCAACGTGGACCATCTCTATAACAGCATCTTCAATGAGGTGAGTACATTGCAATAGTTTCATTACTAGAAGTGATTGTCATTAAAGCTGCATTACAATGCAAATGTAGTAATGTCATTAAGTCATTGTACAGGTATACTAATAATGCAAGTTAAGCCGACCCTTCCACAACACAATACGTGTGGTTCTGCATCAGGTCAGAGTCATTTCATTTGTTTTCATTTCACATACAGCTCTGCTTAGCTATCCCTCATTGAACAGTACATGATATTAGGCTGAGTCTTATAGTTTCTCTGTAGAACATCCATTTTTCCCCCTTAAGGATTCAGACAGGTCGGTTAAGCGTACTGATTCCTCTAGATAATCTCCATTTATCTTGTCTCTGCTTTCATTCTCTCTTTCCATCAATGCCACAGTTTGCTCTGTTCCTGGCTTGTGAACGGAGTTTGACCTCTAAGAGGTTTTTTTCCCCTCTGCCTACCATTCCTTTAACGATGCAAAGTTGTGCATCAGCGTGGCTGTGATCTCATAACCTGCCAGGCTTTGGCAGGACAAATGCAATTAGCCTCAGAGTAGAAGCCTTGTCAGGAACCTGTGCCTGTCTCCCAAACCTGACTTTTTTTTCTTTTTCCAACTAGATTAAATCTGCCCAGGAGTAGCTTGAAAATGACATGACACTCAGGAAGGTCTTGTTCTACAGCAACAATTTACAAGTAGGATCCCATAGCCTAAACAAAATGTATGCTTAAGGGAAATATTAAACCAACACAAATCCAAGGAAATGCCTTAATAGTTTCTGCTTACAAATGAATGATCTTGTTTTTTTTTATTTTTTTTTTAGTATTTTATTCAATGTTCCATAGAAATATGAATCTACCTCTGAATTGAATCTATATGTAGCACCCTCTAGTGTGCTACTGGTGTTAGTACAGGCAAAATTAGGTTTATGACTCATGGTAAGTTTGTGAGTCAGAAATTGGGTCAGGGTTACTGCAGGTCAGGCTGGATGACTCCACAGAGGCAGGTCTGTAGTACCTCCTCCTGGATCTAGAAGTTTGGAGAAGCTTCTATAAGTTAGTGGGCTGAGGCCAGGAGGTACTGATCTGCATTATTTAGGGATCTCCCTAAGGCCAATCCCCAGGCAGAATGTCCTGGCAGGGTGACTAAGTTAGCCCTTAAATATAGGGGAGCCATGCCAGCAGGGGAGGCAGGTGGAAGATGGAGTGCTGAGGAGGCTGTCGTGGCCTAGGGGGGGGGGGGTCTGCCTCCAGGCTGGGCTCAGGCTGGTATGGGGAAAGAATTGTCCAGAATGCACAATACACAGTCATGTGTTGAGAAGATGGAAGTTTTGGCTCCACCAATGATTATAGACTATCACCATAAAATGCACAATTACAAGTCCAGTAAACATCTGCACAGTTGTTGATAGAAGGAAGATCTCTAGAATGATTATTGAGTTGTTTCAAAAGGAAATGAATGAAAGGAATAAAAGTGGAAGCAATATTCTCCATGTGATAAGGAAAAGCTCATTAACATGATCAGCATTACAATGAGCACAAGCTCAATGTATAAGCAGTTGTGCACTCTGGAGAACGCAGATGCACTCGTGTGCAACACACATATTTAACAAGCTAAAGCGTGTGCACCCTGTCAGGCGAGCATAAAATGGTGTGCTTTGTCAATGCACATGTGCAGTTGAGTAAGCTGAAAGAAGGGTGTAAAAAGGCTTGATTAGTTGTAAGACAGATCTACATGTTCTGGACAGAATTTGTGCATTTAACCACTTCCCGCCCAGTCAATAGTGAATTGACGTCCGGGAAGTGGTTGCAATATCGATACTGGACGTCATATGACGTCCTGCAGGATAATGCCTTGTGCGCGCCCGCGGGGGCGCGCAGCGCGGTGATCGGGGACGGCATGTGTCCCTCGGACACAGCGCTTCCCCGATCACGGTAAACAGCCAATTTCATTGGCTGTTTACCATGTGATCGGCTGTGTCAAAGTCACAGCCGATCACCTGTCAAAACAAACTCGGCGGCGCGCTCCGTGCGCGCCGCCACAGGCTTGCAGAGCGGGGATCGGGGAAGGCGAGTGTCCCTTGGACACAGCGCGTCCCCGATCAGAGTAAACAGCCAATGAATTGGCTGTTTACCACGTGACCGGCTGTGTCCAATCACAGCCGGTCACAAATGTAAACAAACTCCACAGGAGTTACTACCTGATCCCTGCTCTCTCCTCACACACCGATCTGTGAGGAGAGAGAAGAGATCAGTAAGTTAGCTCAGTGTAGTTTGTCTACATAAGTTTACAGTGCACAACACGCCCCCCCCATAAAGAGGACCTGTCACACAGCCCAGCACATCAATCAGCCCAGCCAATCAGCCCATCTGTCAATCAGCCCATCTGTCAATCAGCCCATCTGTCAATCAATCAGCCCATCTGTCAATCAATCAGCCCATCTGTCAATCAATCAGCCCATCTGTCAATCAATCAGCCCATCTGTCAATCAATCACCCCACCTGTCAATCAATCACCCCATCTGTCAATCAATCAACCAGCCAATCTGTCAATCAATCAGCCCATCTGTCAATCATCTGTCACAGGCCCACCTCCATCGGTACCGCCATTGGCACCGCCACACAGGCTACCAGTACCGCCATCGGTACCAGTACCACCACCAGTACCGCCACCAGGCCCAGCATCTATACTGCCACACAGGCCCGCTACCAGTATCACCACTAGTGCCGCCATCGGTACCACCACCAGTACCACCACCCGTACCACCGTCGGTAGTGCCACCACCACCTGTACCACCACCTGTACCGCCATCAGTACCATCACCACCCGTACCGCCATTGGTACCACCACCACCTGTACCGCCATCGGTACCACCACCACCTGTACCGCCATCGGTACCACCACCACCCATACCGCCATCGCTACCACCACCACCCATACCGCCACCTGTACCGCCATCGGTACCGCCGCCACCACCACCACCCGTACCGCCATCGGTACCACCACCACCACCTGTACCGCCATTGGTACCACCACCACCCATACCGCCATCGGTACCACCACACAGGCCCACCACTAATACCTCCATCGGTACTACCACACAGACCGCCACCACTACCACCAGCAGTACCATTACACAGGCCCACCAATAAGCACTGCCATAATGTCCCAAAGGGTTTACACACCTGAGGAGGCATATGCCATTCTTGCCATGTCGGATGATGAGAGCAGCGGGGAGCTCCCATTATCCGATTCTGGTTCGGAATACGAGCCAGTGGAGGATAGTGGCTCAGAGTCCGAGTCCCCGGAGAAAACCGTCCCTCCCAAAAGAATGCGATCGGCACCAAGATCAGCACCAAGATCAGCACCAAGATCAGGAGAACTGCCCACCACCAGCAGCGCCATACCCCAGGAAGAGGAGCCCAGTACAAGCAATGGAAATGCACGCCCAACCCAAAGAATCCAGCCCCAATCCTACCTTCCCGATGCCCTGGCAAATCCCTTATGGTTGCCTGCCAACTCAGGATCCGATATCACCCCCCCTTTCACCGCACAGCCAGGTGTGCAGCCCGACACTACAAATTTTTCTAAATTTGATTATTTTTGTTTATTTTTCCCACAAGATTTGCTGCAGAATATAGTGGATCAAACGAATCTGTATGCATCCCAATTTATTGCTGCCAACCCCGATTCTTCCTACGCCCGCATGTTCCAGTGGCGGCGTCTAACATTGGAGGAATTTAAATTATTTTTGGGCCTTATGTTCAATATGGGGCTTACAAAAAAGAACGAAGTCCATTCATATTGGTCCAAACGCCCCATCCAACACATGCCCATATATTCCGCTGTCATGTCCAGGAAAAGATACGACATGATTATGCGCTTTCTCCACTTCAATGACAATTCACAGTGCCCTCCCCGAGATCATCCCAACTACGACAAATTGTACAATATACGCCCCCTAATCAATGCCTTTTCCCAGCGATTTGAAGAAGTTTTCATCCCAGACCAAAAAATTTGTGTGGACGAGTCCCTCGTACATTTCACCGGCCGACTGCAGTTCAAGCAGTACATACCAAGCAAGAGAGCCAGGTATGGGTTAAAATTAAATAAATTATGTGATCAAGCCACTGGATACGTCTGCAAATTCAGGATCTACGAAGGCAAAGACTCCCAGCTCCAGCCCCGTGATTGCCCCACATATATTGGAACCAGTGGGAAAATTGTCTGGGAGTTGGCATACCCCCTGTTCGGAAAAGGTTACCATTTATATGTTGATAATTATTATACCAGCCTGCCCCTTTTTCGCCACCTTTACAGTAAACAAACCCCGGCCTGCGGTACCTTCAAAAAAAACCGGAAGGGATTCCCACAAAATTTATTGACAAAAAAATTGCGACCTGGAGAATCGGCATCCATGAGGAACGAGGAGGTGTTGGCCATGTAGTGGAGGGAGAAGAAAGATGTCCACATCCTCTCTACGATCCACAATGACACCATGGTGGAGATCCCAAGAAGACGCGGCTCCATTGTAAAGCCTGAATGTGTCCACGACTACAATTTGTACATGGGGGGGTGGATTTAAACGACCAGATGCTACAGCCCTACTTATCAACCACAAAGTCCCATTATTGGCACAAAAAAGTTGCGTTTCACCTGTTTCACATGGCCCTTTTTAATTTGTTTGTCTGCTACCAAAAAGCAACTCAAAATCACTGACTCCACTACCTCCAATATATCGAAGATATCATCGATGCCCTCATTTACCAACAAGATCCCGCCCCAGGAAGCATTCGCTCTGATAGTGTGAGTCGGCTTCACGAGCGACACTATCCCTTTAGCATCCCCCCCACAGAATCTGGAAGAAGACGCCAAAAGAAATGCCGTGTATGCAGCAGAGGAGGAGTAAGAAGAGACACCAGCTATTATTGTCCCGATTGTCCCTCCCAACCTGGCCTGTGCATCGGAAATTGCTTCAAAAATTATCATACATCCATTAGTTCCCCTTATTATTAACAGACTGCCATTTCCCCATTTGCCTGCTACCATGTTACTAACTACCTTCCATGTTAATTAACTGACCCTGGCCTGTTTACCGACGATGCCTCTGCCTGCCGATTTAAACCACGTTTCTGACTTCCACGTGTACCGACCTTGGCCTGTTAATCGACCATGTTTTTGCCTGCCACTTGGACTGATCTTTTGGCCATCTACTTTTAGTACACAGGGGTCTCACATATGTGAGGGGCTTCAGAATAGCGTTCTGAGTAGAGAAAACCAGTTTTTCGTTTTCTGTGCTCCAAGAACAGGGTCTGGTTGCCCGGAGGCTTCAAAGCGATTTGGGTGGGAGAAGCCTCTACCCCTGTCCCCCTGGCCCTAAACTTGATGGTCTTTCCTGCTGCCTGGACCAATAATTTGGCTGTGCTGACCATATTACTGCCTGTAATGACCCATGACATTATGGACCATGTTTCTTCCTGCTGCTTGGACCAATACTTTGGCTGTGTTGACCATATATCTGCCTGCTGCCTCTACTGACTTTGGACAGCATTTCTGCCGGGACACCTCTGCCTGCTACCTGGACCTGTGCTTTGGCTGTGCTCTGGCTGTGCTGACAGTATCTCTGCCTGTGCGAACTATGGACAGTATTCCTGCCTGCTGCCTGGATGATTGCTTTTGCTGTCGCTGACCTCATCCCTGCCTGCTGCCTGGACCAATGCTCTCCTCTGTGGACCACTGCACTTCTAAAACCACAGGTAATCTTTTGTTATTTGGTATGTACCTGCTATGTGTTAGATATATGAAGGGCCTTCAAAAATGTGATCGGTAGTCAGAAAATGATATGTGCAATTAATGCTGCTAGAATGCCTGGAGGTGCTACTTGGATGTTTGGCCTCTGTATGTGGCCAGGCTGTGTAAAAGTCTCAAACATGTGGTATCGCCATACTCAGGAGGAGTAGCAGAATGCATTTTGGGGTGTAATTTTTGCTATGTACATATTATGTGTTAGAAATATCTTATAAATTGACAACTTTGTGTAAAAAAAATGCATTTTAATTTTTTCTCCACATTTTCCAAAACCTTCTGGAAAAAAATGAACCGTTCAAAAGACTCATAATGCCTCATAGATTATACGTTGGGGTGTGTGCTTTCAAAAATGGGGTCATTTTGTGGAAAATTCTATTGTCCTGGTGCTCCAGAGCCTTCAAAATTGTAATAGGTGGTTGAGAAAGGATATGTGCGATTTATGCTTGTAGAACGCCTGAAAGTGCTACTTCAATGTTGGGCCTCTGTATATGGCCAGGCTGTGTAAAAGTCTCACACATGTGGTATTGCTATACTCAGGAGGAGTAGCAGAATGCATTTTGGGGTGTTATTTTTGCTATGTATATGCTATGCGTTAGAAATATCTTATAAATGGACAACTTTGTGTAAAAAAAATGCATTACTCTTTCGTCCATGGACCGACACAGCTTCTCTATTGACAAAGTGGGTATTATCCGTTAATTAGGAGTGACTAGGCAGAAAAACTTGTAAAAAGTGTTGCATCACACCTTCTACAGTACCGCCCAGGGGGCGGACCCTCTGGGTATACCCTCTCAGTCTGCACATCGCAGATCAGTTTTTTTCTGTCTAGCAAGGAGTAGGACATGGCTCCCTTCGGGCCCATTGGTCCGGGGAAAAAAGATATATATATTTATTTTATTTTTTTGCTACATTTGTTGTTTCCTGCGATCTTCGATCAACTGCCGACTGGGTGACAGGCTGGATCCTCGATCCTTGTAGTCTCCCCAGTTTCGGCCATCGAGCGTGTGCCGACCCTAGCTACGCGCTGGGTTTTCCACGACATGCCCGTCGCTCCACAGGTGGCCGGTGAGCCTACGCTCCAGGGCCTGCATCGGACCGCTCAGCTTCGGCTGACCTTACGGCCGAGTCGCAGCAGCCTGGCCGGTGAGCTTACGCTCCAAGGCTTGCATCGGACCGCTCAGCTTCGGCTGACCTTACGGCCGAGTCGCAGCAGCCTGTCCGGTGAGCGTCATGCTCCAGGGCATACATATGATCGTCCCTTCTGGGTCCAATCACAGCATGCCTGGCCAACAGTCACCTTCCGTGCGCGGACGATGATCTGTTTGGAATGTCTTCCAGCAGAATACATGCAGGATAGGTAAGTAAAACTCCCCTGCCTCGGCTGGGTGATTTAGCTGGACATTCCTGGAGAGATCAAGTAAGTGGTTGTGGCCCCTTTCTTCCCTCTCTCCCTGCCTTTCCCTCCTCCCTGGGCTTCTAGCTAAAGGTTGCTGGGTGCTGGGGGTCACCTAGGGGGTCCCACTGGAGCGGGGCTGGCTGTAACTAACATTTAAAAGAAATGTCATTTTTGCTTACCTGTGTTTCTGTGTCTCCATGCTGTCGGCGGCCATTTTGAGGTGGTCCATGCCAAGTTTGGCCTCTTGTAACTGCCTGGCGGCCATCTTCCTGTGGTTCGGCCACACCCACTGGCCCCTATCAGGTGATCGGCGGCCATGTTGGTCCACCCTGTATGCAGATATTGCCGTTCGGCGGCCATCTTTTTGGGGGCTATGGCTGCCTGACCTCTATCTTCTGTCGGCGGCCATTTTCTTAGAGCCCACATTATCTTCCATACAGACGTTTTTGGCAACCATTTTGCGAGAGCCTCCGGCCTCTAGGGTGCATTACACTGGCGTGAAAATTCACACAGGAAGTGCTGATAAAAGAAGCAGACTGACACAGCAGCAAGGGGACAGCATCACAGGCGCAGCATAGCAGTACCTATCCAGGGTGGTGAGTCCTCTGGGTAGCCCAGCATCTCTGCAGCGCAGGAGGGTGGCCTATTGATATCTTGCCTGGAGCCCTGTGAGTGTCAGCGTGTGGTCAGCATGGCATCTGAGCCAGATGTCTTCTCCCCTGAAACACCAGATTTAGCAGCTGGTGCCCCTGAGGTGTCTATGAACGCTATGACTGCAATCCTAGAGGCGTTTGCTGCCAGGGTGGAAGCAGCACACGGGAATACAGGGGGTAGTAAACGCCCCGTCCCCTGCAAGCTTCTGGGGATATTTCTGATGCAGAACCAGGTCCAGCTACGGCTCATGGCCCAGATTCTGATGCATCAGAGACTGCAGACCGTGACCGATCGGACAGTGAGGAGGACTCCAAGTCCAGGTCAGTACGCGAGACGGCTTTGGTATCTGACCTTATTACTGCAGTGCGGGATACGCTAAAGTTGGAAAATACTGCAGAAGCAGCAGAGACTCCGGTCCACTTGGGTTTCATAGACCTGCCCGCACTGCTAAGGTGTTCCCTTGTGTGTCTTTTGATAAACTCTTATACAAGGAATGGGAGAACCCACTGAGGGTCTTTACAGCCCCAAAGAGGTTTGCGGTACGGTACCCCTTTTGAGGAGAGTTTTCTGAAGAAATGGACCTCTCCCCCCTATAGTGGACCCTCCGGTGTCCAGACTTAATAGAGCCACCACAATTCCTGTAGAAGGGGCTCCTGTTTTCTAGGACCCTGTGGATAAGAAGGCTGAAGCACTCGCTTGCTACCTATACTCAGTGGTAGGCTCGGCAGTACGCCCGGCATTGGCGGGGGCCCTAGTGTCTCACACACTTACTGAATGGGCAAGATTGCTACTCCAGGGGTTAAGGAGCGAGATGCTCCTCCTGATGAGATAACATTGGCCGACCTGTTGGTCCAGGGCCTTAGGTTTGTCTGCGAGTCAGACATGAATACTATTCCCCTGCTGTCTAAAACTTCGGTTTATGCAGTAGCAATACGCCGCCTGATCTGGCTAAAAGGCTGGTCTGCGGACCAGACTTCCAAGAAAGCCCTGTTGGATCTGCCTTTTAAGGGCGACAGACTTTTTGGGGCTTCTCTGGATGACATCATCAAGGATGCCACAGGAAGTAAAAGCACTTTGCTTCCCCAAATTAGCAAGGGTAAGGGGCCACGCCAAGGGCAAGGGCCCTCCTTTACTGCACACAAGTGTTTTTTTCGTCCCCCTAGGGCGACAGGGAAAAGACCCCAGGCCGACAAAGCGCCTGCCCAAGGACAAAAGCGTCCTTGGTCCCGCAGACCCAACAAGCCTGCGGACAAATCTGCGTCCACATGAAGGTCCGCCCCCACCCAGCTCTCGGGTGGGGGGACGTCTTCACGGATTCGCGACTCAGTGGACTGCTCTAGTCTCCGACAGGTGGGTTTGCGAAGTAATCTCCTCAGGCTACAAGATAGAATTTCTCTCTTGTCCACCAGACAGATTCATCACCTCCAATCTCCAGCTACTACCGACCCGTCGGGAGGCCCTGTATGGGGCGGTCCAGGGTCTACTGGAACACGGGGTAGTTATTCCAGTTCCAGAACAGGAACGGGGTCAGGGTTTTTACTCAAATCTGTTCATTGTGCCAAAGAAGGAGGGGGTTCGTCCAATCTTGGATCTCAGAGCCCTCAATTGCTTTGTGAAGGTACAAAGATTTCGGATGGAGTCGGTTCGATCCGTAGTCACGGCTCTCCATCCGGGGGACTTTCTGGCCTCCTTGGACATCAAGGACGCATACCTGCATGTCCCCATATACTCCAGACACCAGAGGTTTCTGCGATTTGCTATCGGGAAGAACCACTACCAGTTTGTGGCCCTCCCGTTTGGCCTTGCCTCAGCACCCAGGACGTTCACCAAGGTGCTCGCTCCGATTCTGGCACTTCTAAGACAGCGGGGTATCGCTATCACAGGTTACTTGGACGACCTTCTGCTGAAGGCCCCTTCAAGCTCAGAATTAGAGGTAAGCGTGTCCATTACCTGTCAGACTCTTCGAGACTGTGGTTGGATACTAAACACGCAAAAGTCAGTATTGGTGCCCACTCAACGCCTAGTGTACCTGGGGTTGATTCTGGATTCCTCAGAGGCAAAGGTATTCCTCCCTGTGGAGAAGTTGCAGACCCTCCGGGCTGCAGTACGGCAGCTGACTTCCAGGAATTGGTCGTCACTCCGTTTTTACATGCGAGTGTTGGGCCTCATGGTAGCCTCCTTCGAGGCGGTCCCATATGCTCAATACCACACTCGAGTGTTACAGAAGGAAGTTCTGTCCAGATGGAACAGATGCCCTTCATCTCTGGATTATCAAATCCGAGTGAGCCACCTAGTCAGGAGATCCCTGGTATGGTGGCTGACAGCACCGGCTCTAATGGCCGGGAAGTCATTTCTTCCGGTTTACTGGATAGTGATCACGACGGACGCCAGCCTTACAGGTTGGGGGGGGGAGTCTGGGGTGTCCAGTCGGCGCAAGGTCGCTGGACCCCAGAGGAAGCCCTCCTGACGATCAATGTCCTGGAGATCCGGGCGATCAAGCTGTGCCTCTTCAAATGGTCTCAGAGACTGCAAGGGCGTCCAGTCAGGATCCAGTCAGACAACGCCACAGCAGTGGCATATGTCAATCATCAAGGAGGAACAAGAAGCTCAGCTGCAGCATCGGAGATCGCTCGCATCCTGAAGTGGGCAGAGAGGAGCGTACCGGCACTGTCGGCCGTGTACATTCCGGGTGTGGAAAACTGGCAGGCGGACTACCTGAGCCGCCAGATGCTGGACCAGGGAGAATGGTCCTTACACCCGGAGGTGTTCCAACTCCTCTGCCAAAGATGGGGCACACCAGACGTAGATCTTCTGGCTTCCCGACTCAATCGGAAGGTATTGAGGTTTGTGGCCCGGTCAAGAGACCCATGGGCAGACGCAACGGACGTGTTGGTAGCATCGTGGGGTCAGTATCGGCTAATCTATGCCTTCCCTCCCTTAAGGCTTCTTCCTCTTCTGCTCCGCAGAGTGGAGGCAGAGGGAATTCCAATGATCCTAATCGCTCCAGATTGGCCTCAGCGTCCTTGGTACGCCGATCTAGTACGTCTGGTAGCAGACGTCCCCTGGCGCCTACCACTACGGAAGGACCTGCTATCGCAAGGTCCCATATTCCATCCTGCTTTACAGTCATTGGCTTTAACGGCATGGCTGTTGAGAACCAGGTACTGAGAGATCGGGGCCTGTCAGACTCAGTAATCTCTACTATGAGAAGTGCTCGGAAACCGTCCTCTAGGAAGGTCTATCACCGCACTTGGAGGGCCTACATCTCCATATGTGAGGAAATGAAATGGCATCCGCGTACCTATTTGGTTTCCAGAATCCTGCTGTTTTTACAGCATGGGGTAGACCAAAGGCTTGCCCTAAGTACGATTAAGGGACAGATATCTGCCCTGGCTGTCTTTTTTCAGCGACCCCTGGCGACTCACTCTCTCGTGAGTACATTTGGGCAGGGGGTTCGACATGTGGCCCCTCCGGTCCGCCCCCCATTACCTCCGTGGGACTTGAACCTGGTCCTCTCGGTGCTTCAGACGGCACCGTTTGAGAATATTAGAGATATTCCCCTGTTGACACTTTCTCAGAAAGTGGTCTTTTTGGTGGCTGTTACGTCAGTTAGACGAGTCTCTGAGCTGGCAGCCTTGCCCTGCAAGGCTCCCTATTTTGATTTTCCACAAGGATAAGGTGGTGCTGCGGCCGCAGCCTTCCTTTCTTCCGAAAGTCGTTTCGGCTTTTCATCTCAACGAAGACATTGTACTTCCATCCTTGTGTCCTCAGCCGTCGAATCCTAAGGAGTCGGCGTTGCATTCCTTGGACGTTGTCCGAGCTTTGAGAGTATACATATCTGCTACTTCCCTGTTCCGGAAGTCAGACTCACTGTTTGTTTCGGTGGCTGGTCCCAAGAAGGGCCAAGCAGTCTCATCGGCCACCATCTCTAGGTGGATCCGACAGATAGTAATCCAGGCTTACGCCTTAAAGGGTCAGGCGCCCCCCTTTCCTGTCACGGCGCATTCGACCAGGGCAATAGGTGCCTCTGGGGCTTTCCGACACCAAGCGTCTGTTTCCCAACTATGTAAAGCGGCGACTTGGTCGTCCGCTCACACTTTCACAAAATTCTACAAAATTGATGTAGGTGCATCTTCGGATGCCTCTTTCGGCCGCAAGGTTTTGCAGGCGGCTGTTTAGAGTTGCAGCTCCTCCGTTGGAGGAGTGCTGTTTTGTGTTTTGGGGTGAAGTTTGTTTTTATGCTGTTACCACCCCTCGTTTTTTCTCTGACACTGCTTTGGGACGTCCCACTTTGTCAATAGAGAAGCTGTGTCGGTCCATGGACGAAAGAGTAAATAGGATTTTTTACTCACCGTAAAATCCTTTTCTCTGAGTCCATGGACCGACACAGCACCCACCCCTCCTTTTAAGTTTGTACTGCTTTTTGACGAACTGATCTGCGATGTGCAGACTGAGAGGGTATACCCAGAGGGTCCGCCCCCTGGGCGGTACTGTAGAAGGTGTGATGCAACACTTTTTACAAGTTTTTCTGCCTAGTCACTCCTAATTAACGGATAATACCCACTTTGTCAATAGAGAAGCTGTGTCGGTCCATGGACTCAGAGAAAAGGATTTTACGGTGAGTAAAAAATCCTATTTTTCATTTTTTCTCCACATTTTCCAAAACCTTCTGGAAAAAAATGAACCGTTCAAAAGACTCATAATGCTTCATAGATTATACGTTGGGGTGTGTGCTTTCCAAAATGGGGTCATTTTGTGGAAAATTCTATTGTCCTGGTGCTCCAGGGCCTTCAAAATTGTAATAGGTGGTTGAGAAAGGATATGTGCGATTTATGCTTGTAGAACGCCTGAAAGTGCTACTTCAATGTTGGGCCTCTGTATATGGCCAGGCTGTGTAAAAGTCTCACACATGTGGTATCGCTATACTCAGAAGGAGTAGAAGAATGCATTTTGGGGTGTTATTTTTGCTATGTATATGCTATGCGTTAGAAATATCTTATAAATGGACAACTTTGTGTAAAAAAAATGCATTTTCATTTTTTCTCCACATTTTCCAAAACCTTCTGGAAAAAAATGAACCGTTCAAAAGACTCATAATGCTTCATAGATTATACGTTGGGGTGTGTGCTTTCCAAAATGGGGTCATTTTGTGGAAAATTCTATTGTCCTGGTGCTCCAGGGCCTTCAAAATTGTAATAGGTGGTTGAGAAAGGATATGTGCGATTTATGCTTGTAGAACGCCTGAAAGTGCTACTTCAATGTTGGGCCTCTGTATATGGCCAGGCTGTGTAAAAGTCTCACACATATGGTATCGCTATACTCAGGAGGAGTAGCAGAATGCATTTTGGGGTGTCATTTTTGCTATGTATATGCTATGCGTTAGAAATATCTTATAAATTGACAACTTTGTGTAAAAAAAATGCATTTTAATTTTTTCTCCACATTTTCCAAAACCTTCTGGAAAAAAATGAACCGTTCAAAAGACTCATAATGCTTCATAGATTATACGTTGGGGTGTGTGCTTTCCAAAATGGGGTAATTTTGTGGAAAATTCCATTGTCCTGGTGCTCCAGGGCCTTCAAAAGTGTAATAGGTGGTTGAGAAAGGATATGTGCGATTTATGCTTGTAGAACGCCTGAAAGTGCTACTTCAATGTTGGGCCTCTGTATGTGGCCAGGCTGTGTAAAAGTCTCACACATGTGGTATCGCTACACTCAGGAGGAGTAGCAGAATGTATTTTGGGGTGTAGTTGCAATTATGCATATGCTGTGTGAGAGAAAAAAACTGTAAATATGACCAGTTTGTGTAAAAAAAAAAAAAAAAAAAATTAAATTTTCCCAAGAATTGTGGGAAAAAAATACAACTTCAAAAAACTCACCACGCCTCTTAGTAAATACCTTGGACTGTATACTTTCCAAAAAGGGGTAATTTTGGGGTATTTGTACTTTCCTCGCTTGTTAGTGTCTCAAGAAATGAGATATCCCTTCAGTACATCAGGCGTGATCAGATGTGATAAATTTTCAGTGATTGCCACCATAGTTTGTAGACTCTATAACTTTCACAAAGACCAAATAATATACACTAATTTGGGTTCATTTTACCAAAGATATGTAGCAGTATACATTTTGGCACAAATTTATGAAGAAAAATTACTTATTTGCAAAATTTTACAATAGAAACTAAAAAAAAAGTGTTTTTTTTTTTAAAAAATTGCTGATTTTTTGCTTATATCGCAAAAAATAAAAAACCCAGTGGCGATTAAATACCACCAAAAGAAAGCTCTATTTGTGAGAAGAAAATGATAAAAAATTTGTTTGGATACAGTGTAGCATGATTAAGTAATTGTCATTCAAAGTGTGAGAGTACTGAAAGCTGAAAATTGGTCTGGGCGGGAAGGTGCATAAGTGCATGGTATTGAAGTGGTTAAACAATATTATATACATACTTTTTAGCCTGGTAACAGAAGATGGTAAACTAGTAAAGTTATCTACAGTATTCAGACAAAAATGTTGAAGATTACATTGGCTGTGCTTGCTAATGGTAGGCGCGAAAGATTGTGCAAGTGCGCAACAGAACTTCCTATGTAAATATGGTTTGGTGCATATAAGTGCACCAGAATTTTTGATAAATGTTTTGAGTCCCGTTTTTTGTGCAATTGCTCCAATTTCTCCACTGCACCACAGGCGCAGGTCTTTAGTAAATCACCCCCTGTGTGTAAACAAGAACATTTGTGGTGTAAGGAAGAGTGTACACTACTACAGCTGGCTGAGGAGGTTAGGACAGAGTAAATAGAGTGTTCAGCTAATTTAACTTCAGTAAACTTACTGTGCCCAAAGTTGGACTTTTAATTTTTAATTCAGTTCCACACTTTATCTTTGTATGCCATAAATATATGTGGTTATGAAATATACCAGGATGCTACTACCCATTTTTTTCAGAAGACAAACCTTTTAGGCTATTTTAAAAGGTTACTTGCACATATATTGTACTCTCAGGTGCCAAGAAAATTTTTTCCCAGAGATAAAGTAATCTTTTCTAGTTCGTTTAGTTCCTTTCGGAATTGCCTCTAACCATCATAATTATCTGCAATGATCATGACACAATTATTTGTATCAAAAAATTAATACATTACAGCACAGATGATGTCATAGTAATTTATCAAAAGATTTATGGGACTTGCGCTTTTGCTCTAATGAGATTTATGCAAATGAACACTTCAGTAATGACAGCGAGGTGCAAGTTACATAACAGGATAGGAATTCCATGTTTTGTAACCGATTTACTCTTTAGTACCAAATGCTTAATCCTGTTCCTGTGAAAAGTTGAAGTTGAAAAGATTTTAACTCCATTTTAAACTGGATACCAGGAGGTTAATATGTCAACATGCGCTTTCTAGCAAAATACACAGCCACCAACTTTATGGACAGGTTAAATTTGATTGGTGAATAAAAGAGAACTATCCATGCCTGTATATTAACAGCCACTCATCAAAACAGGAACAATGAAAAATGGCACATGATTTGTCAACTAAAAATGTATTGTTACTTTAGACCAGGGGTCAGCAACCTGTAGATCATGATCTACCAGTAGATCCTGGTCAGGTGACTGGTAGATAACGGTCTGGGCTTGCTGACCCACTGTGGCATGTGTACACCTTTGGCTGCTGCCTCAGCAGCTAAAGGGGGTAGGGATTGGGGATAGTAAACTCAACTGCAATGTTTTACCACCCCCCGACTTTATGTGTGAACAAACCCTAAGGTTGCCGCTGCGGAAAAACATGCAGTTGTGGCGCACTTGCGCAGTGGCTCCATTTACTTGAATGTGTCATGATTGGAAGGCGGCAGCACCCACCAAAAGCAGCAAGGGGCTTAATTCCAGGTGCAGCATGTGTACACTTTTGAATGCTGCATCAGAAGCTAAAGGGGGTAGGGATTGGGGATGGTAAATCTGCAACTCAACCGCAGGGTTTTACTACTCACAACTTTACATGTGAGCCCTAAGGGTGCGGCTGCCAAATGCAAATAGGGGCTCATTCACAAGTGTAGCAGGCACTGCTGCTACACTGAAAATCGATCCGAGTGTGTTTGACAGGTGGTGAGGAGGCGATATGTTGCCTCCTCACCACCTGATTTAAACCCATGATTGCCGTGCAATACATGCAATTGCGACACAAAAGTACGGCATTTAGAGGTTTAAATCAGGTGTGAGGAGGAAACACTGTGCCCAGTGATCTTTGATTTCTCCCATGTTGTTCAGAGGTAGATCTCCACCTTTTTAAGGTTGCCTACTCCTGCTTTAGGCTTATCTTGACATTAGTGTAATGCCCCATACACACGATCATTTTTCATGCCATTTTTTAAACCGACGTTTTTCTTGTCGTTTTTTTTCATGTTTCCTCTCAAGCCTGTCTTGCGTACACACGATCATTAAAAAAAACGCTCGAGCAAAGCGCAGTGACGTACAGCACGTACAACGGCACTATAAAGGGGAAGTTCCATTCGAATGGCGCCACCCTTCATGTTAGTAAAGTTTGTTGAGCGACGATTCGTGCTTTTCAGCCTCGTGCTTTTCAGTCCGTTACAGCGTGACGAATGTGCTATCTCCATTACGAACGCTAGTTTTACCAGAACGAGCGCTCCCGTCTCATACTTGATTCTGAGCATGCGCGTTTTTTTTCACGTCGTTAAAGCATACACACTATCGTTTTTCACGTCGTTAAAAAAACGACATGAAAAACGACGTGAAAAAATAGAGCATGTTCGAAATTTTTAATGGCCGTTTTTCACGTTGTTAAAAATGCTCTGGAGCATACACACAACGGTTTTAATACCCATTTTTAAAAATGGCATTTTTAACGGCATGAAAAACGATCGTGTGTATGGGGCATTATACTATAGTTGCTAAGTAAATACTGAACTATTTATTATTTTTATATACATTTTATATACATTTTTCATTATAATTCCTTCATGTAAAAGAATGATGCTATGGCCAATATCACACAATTTCCTTGACTATTTTTAGGGCCTTTTGATGGATGATTTTGCATTTGAGAAGAACTAAGAAATAATCATACCATTTTCATGGAAGGTTCATACAAACAGAAGGGTAATCCATTAGACAGCTCTAGCCCAAAATTGGCAAGGTAACACAGTGACTGGAATCTATATTAAAGCACAAGCGGCCAAATGCAATACAATTGTACAAATCTGGCTATAGACAGTTTGAATCTTGTCTGGTTCAGCAGGAACCGGACAAGATTCGAACCAAGTATGGGCAGTGACCACTATCACCGGTAGGTCATAAAAGGTAACCCATATGACAGCAGACCAATAATAGAAAAGTCCACAAATAGAATTGATCCATAGGCTAAAAACAGTCCAAAAGCTGGTATTAACGGCAACAGTGCTTGATATGACGACACCACCGTGCTTGATATTAATATGGAGTGCCCACCACCGCAAAACAAATGGCTGCTTACCAGAAGGCAAGCAAAGACATGCAGTCGGCTGTAACCCAGCTGCAGCCTTTAGCTTGCAGGTAGATTGATACCGGGACACGGATCAGACATAGGTGTATCCAGCAACCACTCACTCCCTGGCTTGGCCTCACAACTCCAACGACCTACCGGTGATAGTGGTCACTGTAATTATGTCATTTTGAGGACTGATATAATATCAAAACCCCCTCCCCCCTTTTTTAATCTTAATTGGCGCAGCTCCTTAATTGGCGCAGCTCCTTCTTTCCTTAATCTTTTAATGTGTGTATCTCATTAGTGTTGCTGCCCTTTTATCCCTTTATCATAGCGCAGTTTTTTTGTTTATATATAAGTATGGGTAGTAGCCAAGTCTCTAATCAAATCAAAATTCCAGTTTCTAAAATATAAGTAGTACACTAACGTCTCCAGCAGTCTGTGTCTCCTGTGTCAGATGCCTTTGTCCCCTCCTGTGCGCTCCTCCCTTTAATCCCTACATCTATGTCGGATCCTATAATGATGTAGGAGTTGGAAGAAGGAACCACAGTTTGTGGTGAGGGACACAGGCATCAGACTTTAAAAAGTGACAAAAGACAAAGAGCCTGAAGAATGCTGCATCTGTTCCATGATCTCCCTCCTTTGTTACCCGAAAGCAACATGTATTATATCACTTAGCACTGCTGCCATTACTTGGCTACTGTAGCTGAGGATGCATATAATTAAGCACAATCTGTGCTTGATAAGCTGCAGTGGAAAGCAGGGGAGACATTGGCTATCCTTGTAATACCAATAAACTTTTAAAAAAAAAGTAAAAAAAAAAAAAAATTATCTATATAAAAAAGTAGAAATATATACATTTTTAAAGCACCCAAGTTAACCAGTACACACCCCAATTAAAACATGCAGGATAGGGCAAACAATTGTCTGTAAACATAGTTTGCGCTATACATGGGAGGTATCCCCACAAACATAAGCAATAATTCTTGGGCCATAATTTATGGTGAACTCCTAAACCAATAACCTGTAAAGGTTTTTAAAGCATCCCTCAAGGACAATTTTGGGTATCATCATTTTTTTACAATTTTACGGGCGTCTGCAGTTTTAAGTTGTAACATATTTGGTATCTATTTACTCTATGTATCCCCTTTTATATTTTACCACAAAATTGGGTATAAAATTTCATTTATTTGCACTAAAATTAATTTTAGTTGTTTTTTTATTTTCAAAAATGTGTTTGATAAAATTAGTTTTGCAAACATTGTGTGAAATAAAACATTGTAACTACAACTATTTTATTATCCACTGGTTATTAAAAATATATACCGTATTTATCGGCGTATAACACCCACAGGCGTATAACACGCACCTACATTTTAAGAGGGAAGTTTCAGGAAAAAAACTTTTTTAACTAAACAACTTTGAATTAAAATAAGGGTCAGTGCCCATCTGCAGCCTGATCAATGCCCATTTGCAGTACATCTCACCAATGCAGCCTGATCAATGTGGCCTGATCAATGCCCATATCACCATGCAGCCTTATCAATGCCCATCTCATCTTGCAGCCTTATCAATGCCCATCTCACCACACAGCCTTATCAATGCCCCTTTTTAGCTTCAATGCAACCTCACCATCAATGCAGCCTGGACAGTGCATGAAATCACAGAGCCGTCATCTCCTGTTCGGCTCTCAATCGGCACTGGCAGTCACACAGACACACACAGTCCCGCCTCCGCCATCGGCATTGGACCAGCTCCTGTGATAGACAGAACACTGGTCCAATGCCAGTGGCGGAGGCGGGACTGTGTGTGTGACGTGAGAGCCGAACAGGAGATGACGGCTCGTGAATTCCGGCTGTTCAACTCTCACTCGGCAGTCACACAGACACACACAGTCCCGCCTCCGCCATCGGCATTGGACCAGCTCCTGTGATAGACAGAACACTGGTCCAATGCCAGTGGCGGAGGCGGGACTGTGTGGGTGACTTGAGAACCGAGTGAGAGTCGAACAGGAGATGACGGCTCGTGAATTCTGGCTGTGTTCGTCCCCCTCCTTACATTCCAA
Organism: Rana muscosa; assembly: GCA_029206835.1. Classification (NCBI taxonomy): domain Eukaryota; kingdom Metazoa; phylum Chordata; class Amphibia; order Anura; family Ranidae; genus Rana; species Rana muscosa. The sequence goes on along the minus strand of CM055123.1, from coordinate 101,081,147 downwards.
GGTACATTATCGGCGTATAACACGCACCCGCAATTTGCCCCTTATTTTCAGGAGAAAAGGGTGCGTGTTATACGCCGATAAATACGGTAATTTTTGAGGGGTTCAAAGTATTTTTTAGCATAAAATGCAGATTTTAACATGTGTGCGAATTTTTTTTATATTGCCTCAGTATACGATCTCCACTTTCTATGTACGGATTTTATCAGTTTATCAGGTCTTTTCATTGTATTTTTTTTTCTTTGTAAAGAAATAAATATTGGTCTAGGTTTACCACTATTGTAAAGAACGCTTACTTGATTCAGCAATATGTGATTTTGAACTGCTATGCAAGTCGTTTGCCGTAATTATGTTGTTGTTCATCGATTGTCATAACATAATTATTTCACTTCAGACACATTACTACATTTTCAGCTGAGGGTAATTTTAGAAATCTGTACACAAATAATGCTCCACTGCAATATAAGCTGCAACACTGTCATATGTTTACTAGACCAATGGCAGAAACATAAAATAGATAGGATTAAATCACACTCTTAAACTGTACACTTTTTCCTTTAAAGATTGAATAATAAAATACCAATCAATTTGTATTTTCCATGTGGGCTTCCTAAAATATGGTAATTACGCCATCAGTGTCATTGCTACTAACATCCCACAGTTTCAAGCAATGACCCATGTATTTGGCTTTAAAGCAAAAGGCTTTCTGTAATCAGCTAGGAAAATTGCATGTTCTGCCAACATTTCGAAATGCCTATTTAACAACACAATCTCACATGGACTCAGATTCCCGGACTTTGCTGCGTGAGCCAGATCTGCAACTGATTTTTAATAAAATGTGTAACTACTTTAAACGCAGCATTGGGCATAAAGTTGCTATAAAGAAGCTAATTAGTATTTTAATTATCATTAGCAGCTGGCTACGGTGCTAATTTGGGGACTTGGAGCATCATCATTTAGCATTCTCTACAAAGGTTTAGTTTTTTGCAAAGTAGAAATCATTTTCTTTTAATTTACACTTTTTCTGTGCACTCCACAACTATTGTGAGCAGAATTTCAGATATTTAATAAAGTCTGTAAGAAATCTGGATATTGTAATTGAAACATTCTTTGACGATTATTAAAACAAAAATGGAATTTGACAGCAATTCACATTTTCCAATTAATGACTACATGCAGCAGTTAATTGCTTTCCTTCCATGCTTCTGTGATGTGCTCTCTGTTCAAGTCTATCCTCAAAGGCTAACTTCACCTTTTTTTTCCTAAAATCCCGCCCCCCTATGTACCAATATACCATTAATGTACCTCGGATGCAGAAAAATACAAGCGTTCTTTCATTTTGAGAACAAGGCCTTACCTTAGCCCTTGCTATATTTCTTAGAAACCTTCAGTGACTCCTGGTATACAGACAGAGACAGAGGAACCAGTAAGACACACAGGAAGCTGACCTCATTAGCGCATGCACCTTCACCCCTTAACTAATCTTTCACAGCACTCCCCTTCATTTCTCTGTGTGTGCATTTTCCTGGCTTTCCCAGGGTCCCTTCAGATGGGCTCAGGCTGCAAGCAGCCCACGAGACACCCCTGATGTAGTGCAAGGGCCTGCCTGTTTGGATACAGAGTGATTGGATAGATGGTGTATCCTCCTATAATATCATTTTGGCAAATCTAAAGGAGATTGTATAGTGTATAGCCACATTTACAGTATACACCTAAAATTAACTAGTTGCGCTTTAAGTGTCATTAACTACTTGAACCCAAATACATTTTTTTATAATTTTTCCACAAATATAGCTTTCTTTTGGTGGCATTTAATCCCTGCTGTTTTAAAAAAATGTATAAAAAAAAAAGTGATCAGCTGTGATTGAACACAGCTGATCACATAGTTAAAGAGCCATGTCACCGGCTCTTTACCAAGATCAGGGTTGCGCCTTGTCCCAGGGACACAGCACGCCCCCGCGATAGACAAGCTGCACACCCCCATGGGTGCGTGATCTTGGTGATACTTGGTGATGGAAAATGATTTTGTCCTAGAACAGGATCACCTTCAGTGACTCCTGGTATACAGATAGAGACAGAGGAACCAGTAAGTAGGGATGAGCCGAACACCCCCCAGTTCGGTTCGCACCAGAACCTGCGAACGGACCAAAAGTTTGCGCAAACTTTAGAACCCCGTTAAAGTCTATGGGACTCGAACGTTCGAAATCAAAAGTGCTAATTATAAAGGCTAATATGCAAGTTATTGTCCTAAAAAGGGTTTGGGGACCCCGGTCCTGCCCCAGGGGACATGTATCAATGCAAAAATAAGTTTTAAAAACGGCAGTTTTTTCGGGAGCAGTGATTTTAATGATGCTTAAAGTGAAAAAAAAAAAAAGTATTGAAATATCCATTTAAATATCATACCTGGGGGGTGTCTAAAGTATGCCTGTGAAGTGGCACGTGTTTCCCGTGTTTAGAACTGTCCCTGCACAAAATGACATTTCTAAAGGAAAAAAAGTCATTTAAAACTGCTTGCGGCTTTAATGTAATGTCTGGTCTCGGCAATACGGATGAAAATCATTGAGAAAAATAGCATGGGTACCCCCCCTCCCCCCAGCCCCTTTGGGTCTTGTATGGATATTAAGGGGAACCCAGCAACCAAATTAAAAAAAGCCCCTATATACTCTGAACAGCAGTATACAAGCGGTGCAAACAAGACAGGGACTGTAGGTTTGTTCTTAAGTAGAATCTGTTTGTAATTTGGAACAGGTACATTAATTTAAGTGTAGCTCCAGCCAAAAAAAATCTATTTTTAAGCTTTTTGGAAAACATAGGGAAGGGTTATCACCCCTGTTACATTTGTTTTGCTGTCTGTGCACCTGTTCAGACCTGTTCAGCTCTCTGCCTGTGGTTTTATTATGAGAACACCACAAATTGTATTCAGGTTCCTTTAAGTGAACGCTGTGCAAAGGACAGAAGTACACTACATGAAATTAATGCAGCTCCCTGCCTGTGGTTTTATTATGAGAACACCACTAACTGTATTCAGGTAAGCTTTAGGTGAACGCTATGCAAAGCACACGGTACACTAAGTGAAACACTGACTGCAGCTAGCACAATCACCTGCCTGCCTGTCACAGTATAGAGAATAACAGGAACGGATCTAGCTAAACTGAATACAGTGTATAACTATATATACAACACCTAGGATGCATATATATCCTCTACACCAGTGGTTCTCAACTCCTGTCCTCAGGACCCACTAACAGGCCAGGTTTTAAGTATTACCTTGGGGAGATGCAGACTGCAATCACTGAGCAGCAAATGGTATCACCTGTCATATATTTAAGTTATCTTGCAAACCTGGCCTGTTAGTGGGTCCCGAGGTCAGGAGTTGAGAACCACTGCTCTACACACTGTAACTGCAGCTAACTGACTCACCTGCCTGCTCTATCTAACTCAAATCAAATTACACTGTCTCTCTCTTTACTTTAAACAACTCCAACACACTACACAAGGCCGCCAAGCCTGCGGCCTTATATAGTGTGGGGCGTGTACTAAACCCCCTGAGCCATAGTTGGCCAAAGCCATCCCCATATATATATATATATGTGTAGCGGGTATTTAAATTTGGGTGGGGAGCATCTGGGTTATTTAACCCAGATGTACTAATTGTTAGGGAATCTGAGAGTCCCTTTTGTGGTTCTTGGAGGACTCTGGTGGTGCAAGGTTCCCTGTGGCCTGCAGGTGGCGTTGTCGCCCTGGGTCGGAGTTGAACCTGCACCGCAAGACTGTACCTTTTTGTCCTTTCCTGGTGCCGGTACAGCGGGGCGGGGAACCCGCTGTGACGCAAAGGGAGAGGAGATAAAAGGGGCGGACGCCCTGACCTCGGGGTTCAGAGTTGGAGGACGTGGCCGCGCCCAGGCACCTTAAGCCTGGGTGCTGGCGTTCCGGGCCCAGGTGCCCTTGACCTGGCCGGAGCGAGGGATGGAGTCCATCCCAGGCACCTTAAGCCTGGGGTGAGGTACTACGGCCAAGGCCTGGGACCCAGTAACTTCGACTGGGTTCCACGAGGGTGGAGGAGTCTGAGGGGCCCTAAGGTGTTGGGACCCGTATCTGAGGCGAGGAGGCCGGGGAGTGTAACCCTTCCGAATAGCCCGGTACAGCATTAATCCGGTAACGGCGGGGCCTCTGTTAACTCCCTTGGAGGGATGTCTTCCCCCTGACAGGGGCTGCAACGTAGCGAAGGTAACTCCAGTTCCTGTTCACTAGAGTCGCTGGAAGAGACTCTGTACCAAAAGTCCATTTAACAGCCACTGTGCTTAGCAATCGTTGGTGAAACCTCAACGGTTTAATTTCTTTGAGGATTGTGCCTTGACCTGCTCCCCACCAATACTGGACTGTTCTATGGGTCTCAAACTGTCTGCTCGCAAAGGACTATTTGTTTGCCGTTATGGAATAAATAGGTGTTGGACCTTTTTCAGTGTGTGGTACTCCAATTACTGGGAGCAAAGGGGGGTTATCAGCAGAACAGACCTGGCTCTGAGCGTATACACAGCCCGAATGTAATCTGATTCTGGCGTTCACCTCTACATGCAGTAATCTAGAGGACATGGGCCATGGCGCACCTTGCTCTCCCCTTCAAGGTACCCCTAGACCGAAGCCAAAGTAACCGTTAAAGAAGAGAGAGAGGGTGAGGCCGCTACATATATATATATAAATTGCACATGCAATATACCGTATATACTCGAGTATAAGCCGACTCAAGTATAAGCCGAGGTACCTAATGTTGCCCAAAAACCTGGGAAACCTCACTGACCCGAGTATAAGCCGATGCCCCACTTTTCCCTGTAAAAAGAAATTTTTACATTGTAATTATTACCTGTAAAGAAGTTGCGGCTGCGGCGTCCATCGTTCAAATTCCGCGGCGTCCATCGTTCGAATTCCGCGGTCTCTTCCTGTTCCTTACTTGATAGGCGAGTCTCAGCAGACACTCTCCGCCTATCACGATCCTTCTCTCATCCTTAGTTTTCCCAGCAGACACTCTCCGCCTATCACGATCCTTCTCTCATCCTTAGTTATCCCAGCGGTATTCCGCCAATCACAGACGTCTGCTGGAAAACTGAGGATGAGAGAACGTTCGTGATAGGCGGAGAGTGTCTGCTGAGACTCGCCTATCAAGGAAGAAACAGGAAGAGACCGCGGAATTTTGAACGATGGACGCCGCGGAATTCGAACGATGGACGCCGCAGCTTCTTTACAGGTAATATTTACAATGTAAAATTTATATGACTCGAGTATAAGCCGAGGGGGGGGGGGGGGGGACTTTCAGCCCCCAAAAAAGGGCTGAAAATCTCGGCTTATACTCGAGTATATACGGTAGATATCTTACAATTATTTTGAGATCTAAATCAATATAGGCACACAGACCAATACCTCAAAACACACACTGATGTGTTGCATTAGAGTTACCCCTTGCACAGTTATTTCGGATACCTTGGGAGGTATTTATTGAAACTGCAATAGCCAGAATCTGGAGGAACTGTGCATAGTAACCAATCAGCTTCTATCTAAAGCTTGTTCAGTTAAGCTTTGAAAATGAAAGATACTGTATAAGCTGTCTGGTTGCTATGCTCAGCTCTTGCATATTCTGTCTTCTCCAGTTTTGATACATTCCCCTCCTAGTCTTTAAATGGTGTCCTCGGTGTAAATAACGCATGATGTGGCTGTCAACAGAAACCTGTCAGGTTGCCAGATGCATCATATTTACCACTTTACTAAGGTATGGGTGTTTTGGGCAAGTATAAGGAACAGTCTAAGAAAACACAAATTTTCTCAAAGCTGTGTTTTTATTGGTATACTATTACGTTTTAACCAAGGCTTGGGTATTCACTTGTTTTATTTCCAAGTAATCTGTTAGAACCAGTTTTATTTCCCCCACTGTACAGCACTGTGGAATATATTGTTTAATAAAAAACCTCAACATTGTATCCCCCAACATTAACTATCCAAGAACAATGCTTATAAACAGTATACATAAATCATCCTTTTTTTTTTTTTTCACTCGATTTGCTGCTCGTGTTTTATCTTGAGCAAAGAACTAATTTTTCTGCGTAGCATCTTTGCATAAAATATTGTACAGATGTAAATCCTACAGTTTAATGACTTTTACTGAATAAAAAACACTAGCTTCTGTAATGTTTTTACTGGCCTTTGGTTAAGAATGTAGCAGCCAATAAATTGAATTTACAATAGAATGTGGATTAATAACAAAGTTATTTTCTACAAGATATTTTCTAGCATAGCAAATATGAAGATCTACCGTATATACTCGAGTATAAGCCGACCTGAATATAAGCCAAGGCACCTAATTTTACCACAAAAAATGGGAAAACTTATTGACTCGAGTATAAGCCTAGGGTGTCCATCTGCATGCCTCACTTTGCCCATGCCTCACTGTGTCCATGACTAGACTTATGTTTAACATGGGAGTATATGGAAGGGGTGCCCGGCTTTGAAAAATCGGTGCTCCCCGGCCGTAGGTCTCCCAGACAGAAAACTTTGCACACTTGTAAAGGACGACGGTAGCTACATGTGTGCCAAGTTTAGGGTCCAGAGGGACCTACGGCCGGCCAGTACCTGGTCCCCAAAGTTACCAGAGAAATTACCGTTTAACATGGGAGTCTATGGAAGGGGTGCCCGGATTTGAATAATTGGTGCTCCCCGGCCATAGGTTCCCCGGACAACAAACTTTGCACACTTGTAGAGGAAAAGTGGGGCTATATGTGTGCCAAGTTTGGAGTCTAGGGCGGCTGGTACCGGGTCCCCAAAGTCCGGGAGATCAGGCGCGCAAGGTGACTCGAGTATAAGCCGAGGGGGGCATTTTCAGCACAAAAAATGTGCTGAAAAATTTGGCTTATACTCGAGTATATATGGTAAATCACCTAAATATTAGGATATTCCAAACTTTTTATGCACTGCAGAAAATATATGAGGTGCATGTTACTATTATTCAAAACCACATGACTGGGGTATTGCCCAAGTACCGACTGCCATACCACTTACCGATTTTACCCTTTTCCTTTCTTCTCCTCCACCTTACCTCTATTTAAAATTTAAATGATTCAGACCAGACATACTTTTTGGGTTTAAATGGCCATAGCAGCCCTTTTTTACAACCACCAACCATGAAGATCACTTTATTACATAATATAAGAGGTAATAAACAACATGTGTTAGGATTTTTGAAGGCACACTTAACTGACCAACTAGCTGTATCTGGCACCACCTTGCCTTTCGACGGCCCCCAGCCGCAACTTACACTCGGGGACAAATGTTTGGCAAATTCTCCAGCCGATACAGCCAACTGACCCAAACGTATTACTTCCGACCTTATTAGGGCATGTACACCCATACCAGAGATGGGCCCAACCCATCGTTCTCCAAAGAATGTAACCATCCCCACCTTCAAAAACCCTACGACCTCTGCCCGCTGCTACGACATCCTCATTCCCCCTCTCAAACCAACATTAAAGTAACGTAAACCCAATAAACAAAGACCCCTGTACTAAAATAAATGGGCGGGAGAATGTTATCCGACGCTGTCCCCTGGTCCAACTGATGCTAGAGGGTCGCCTCCTACCAATTACCCTTAGGACAACACCCTGCCCCACCCTAACCTAATCCAATAAGGTAAGTAAGACCTATTCATCTTGTATGGATTCGGACAGGAATCAGATCGCATGGGTGAGAACACCCATGCAATCCGATTCCAGTGCAGGAAAAAAATAAATCCCTGCACCTTTTTTATGCAAATCCAATGCCAGTTCAGCCATACAAATGTATGGCTGAACTCGCACTGCACAGACATCGCATGCGATCGACACCGCAGTCAGGGTGTAAATTGCATGCGATGTCTGACATCGCTACAGTGTGAACCTGGGCTTAAGATTTGCAAGTTACACTTACCGGAAACTTTATTAGGCACACATGTTCAATTGCTTGGTAACACAAATTGCTAATCAGCCAATTACATGGCAGCAACTCAATGCATCTAGACATGGTGAAGTTCAAACCAAGCATCAGAATAGGGAAGAAAGGGCATTTAGGTGACTTTAAACATGGCATGGTTGTTGGTGCCAGACGAACTGGTCTGAATATTTTAAAAACTGCTGCTCTACTGGGATTATCAGGCACAACCATCTCTGGGGTTTACAGAGAATGGTCAAAAAAAGAGAAAATATCCGCTGAGCGGCAGTTGTGTGGACGAAAATGCTTTGTTGATGTCACAGGTCAGAGGAGTATGGGTTTGAGATGATAGCAAGGCAACAGTAACTCCAATAACCACTCGTTACAACCAAGGTATGCAAAATACCATCATTGAACGCACAACACATCGAACTTTGACGAAGATGGGCTACAGCAGCAGACCACCACACCTGGTGCCACTCCTGTCAGCTAAGAACAGGAAACAGAGGCTAGAACAATTGGATAGTGGGACTTGAAAGGTGCCAAGTCCTCCTTGTGGAATAATACTGACAAAGTGACGTAAAATTTAATGACATTTATTATAAAAGTCTATGACATACTTCTGCCGTTTGGAGATTTTTTTGCTACTATGTCTATTTTTGTTATAGACTTTTATAATAAATTTCATAAAATTTTATATCACTTTGTCAGTATTATTCCATAAGGAGGACTTGGCACCTTTAAAGTCCCACTATCTACAGTAATTGTTCTTTGTTCTATCTATCTCGGGATGTGGTGCCAATCATTAACTGATATACCTTATTAATATATAGGAAACTGAGGCTACAATTCACACAGGCTCACCAAAATTGGACAATAGAAGATTGGAAAAACGCTGCCTGGTCTGATGAGTCTTGATTTCAGCTGCATCATTCAAATGGTAGGGTCAGAATTTGGCGTAAACAACATGAAAGCATGGATCCATCATGCCTTGTATCAACGATTCAGGCTGCTGGTGGTGGTGTGGTGTAGGGGATATTTTCTTGGCACACTTTGGACCCCTTAGTAATGTAGCACACAGATCCTTTACCCTGCTTACCTCCACAAGCAGAATGGGACACACCATGCCACAAGCCCAATATCCTCCTGATAAAAGAGGGTGAGCGGTGTTATCCGTTTTGGGTCCTGCAGCGAGGTACCTCCTTCCGTTGGTTCTCTCCCCTAGGGTGTAGGGTAAAGTCTATTCTCTCCTTGTATTCAATAAGGTCATTGTCCAGACAGTATTAAACCCAATAAAGAGAGGTTTATTTTGCTTGCGTAGAAACTTGATAGGAAAGTTGGAGATAGAGAATTTAACAGGGTAGGTTCAGGCACGCGGCACTTAACTGTCAGTTATCTCCACTCAGTCCTGAGTGGGCTTTGCTCACCCAGATAGTCCCCTCTCACGGTCCTAGCAGCCAGCATGGAGCACGGAACATTCACTTTAAATTTCCTGGGGATACAATCAGGATATGACCTTCTGAATCCCGAACTTTCCAGCACTTGTAACACTTAAGACCTTAGGTGCCAGTGGGGCACGTTACAAGGCTTTTGGCGGATTATAGAATCCTTCCCTCTGATAGGCAACCAGGCCTCTCCAGAGACAGGTCCTCCCCTGGTTTCCTCTCCTTCAGAGCGGGTCACCCCCACTTGGGCACCCTGGGACTCCTCTTCTGGTGTAGGCCTCAGCTAAAGGTGCTGAGCCCAACCTGGAACGATGCAGCCTCGGGCCGAAGGTGCCCGGGGCTGGATACACACACACACACGTACCCCTGGCCATGAGGGTCACCAAAGGTGGGGTACGTGCCTAGGACCAAGAGGTCCTCTGGATCACCTTCGAACTCCCCGACCTAAGGGCCTCCGCCCCTTAAGTACCCTCTCCCGGCATGCACCGCGGGCAGACCACGCCCACTGCACACCCGCCGAGAGAGGACACCCTCATTATTTTGCTATCAGCTCGTTCTCCAGTTTCTGAAGTGTACTTGTTATTTTCAGTAGAACTGAAGCATGTTCAAACCAAATAAATAAGCAGTTTCAAATATTCTAAGTTACAGTTAATGCTCTACCAGTTATTGAGAATCATCAGCATACTCCAGTCTTATTAGGTTCTGATGTTGCCAATGCCAACCCTGTGTTTCTTTAAAGGCATATTCCTTTTGCATAAAAATAATTGCACCCACACTGATTGAAAAAAATGTGCATGTTTTCTTTGTTTGCATTGGAGCCTGCAAAGCAATGCAAGTGTGATCAGTGGTTTACAGATGCAGTTCCCAGGCCAACGCAGAGAATTTCATCCAGCCACAGGTCCGTAGCGAGATATGGAACTTTAGTTACAAAGCTTAAGAGCATCAATGAACTACAAGTGAGGTGACATTATTACCACACCTGTTCTCCAGTGAGATCTACAAGTTTCCCTGTCACAGTTTCAGTAAGGGGAGGGATGGTTTGGGGGTTGTGGACTGTCATCATGTTTTATGTTACACTCTAAATCTGAGTGTAACATAAAATATGGTCAGAAAGGTGGACTGGTTTATAATGCTCTCCCACAGTACAGTGTTTCCCCAGTTTTTTTAATCTCAGAGGGGGTTTTATATACAGTGCCTTAAAAAAGTATTCATACCCCTTGAAATTTTACACATTTTGTCATGTTACAACCAAAAACATATATGTATTTTATTGGGAATTTATGTACAGACCAACACAAAGTGGCACATAATTGTGAAGTGGAAGGAAAATTATAAATGTTTTTCAAAATTATTTACAAATAAATATCTGAAAAGTGTGGCATTTGCATTTGTATTCAGCCCCCTTTACTCTGCTACCCCTAACTAAAATCTAGTGGAACCAATTGCCTTCAAAAGTCACCTAATTAGTAAATAGAGCCCACCTGTGAATAATTTAATCTCAGTATAAATACAGCTGTTCTGTGAAGCCCTCAGAGGTTTATTAGAGAACCTTCTTGAACAAACAGCATCAAGAAGGCCAAGGAACACACCAGACAGGTCAGAGATAAAGTTGTGGAGAACTTTAAAGCAGGGCTAGGTTATATAAAAATATCCCAAGCTTTGAACATCTCACGGAGCACTGTTCAATCCATCATCCGAAAATGGAAAGAGTATGGCACAACTGCAAACCTACCAAGACATGACCATCAACCTAAATTAACAGGACGGGCAAGGAGAGCATTAATCAGAGAAGCAGCCAAGAGGCCCATGGTAACTCTGGAGGAGCTGCAAAGATCCACAGCTCAGGTAGGAGAATCTGTCCACAGGACAACTATTGGTCGTGTACTCCACAAATCTGGCCTTATGGAAGAGTGGCAAGAAGAAAGCCATAAGAAGTCCGTTTGCAGTTTTCGAGAAGCCATCTGGGGGACACAGCAAAAATGTGGAAGAAGGTGTTCTGGTCAGATGAGAGCAAAATTTTACTTTTTGACCTAAAAGCAAAACACTATGTGTGGCAGAAAACTAACACTGCACATTACCCTGAACACACCATCACCACCGTGAAACATGGTGGTGGCAGCATCATGCTGTGAAGATGCTTTTCTTCAACAGGGACAGGGAAGCTACTCAGAGATGATGGGAAGATGGATAGAGCCAAATACAGGGAAATCTTAGAAGAAAACCTGTTAGAGTCTGCAAAAGACTTGAGACTGGTGTGGAGGTTCACCTTCCCGCAGGACAATGTCCCTAAACATACAGCCACAGTTACAATGGAATGGCTTAGATCAAAGCATATTCATGTGTTAGAATGGCCCAGTCAAAGTCCAAACCCAAATACAATTAAGAATCTGTGGCAAGACTTGAAAATTGCTGTTTACAGATCCTCTCCATCTAATCTGACAGAGCTTGAGCTATTTTGCAAAGAAGAATGGGCAAAAATGTCACCCTCTAGATGTGTAAAGCTGGTAGATCCATACCCAAAAAGACTTGTGGCTGTAATTGCAGCAAAAGGTGGTTCTACAAAGTATTGACTCAGGGGGGCTGAATACAAATGCACGCCACACTTTTCACATATTTATATGTAAAAAACTTGAAAAACCATTTATCATTTTCCTTCCAATTCACAATTATGTGCCACTTTGTGTTGGTATATCACATAAAATACATTTATGTTTTTGGTTGTAACATGACAAAATGTGGAAAGTTTCAAGGGGTATGAATACTTTTTCAAGGCACTGTAATATATGTCTTATTTTCTCCACTGGGAAATGTACCCTTTTTAAGCTAGAAAAAACAACAGCATCAGGTAGAAATCAGGTACACTGTTACGTCTGGTTATCTGCATCCCTGACACCACTGCCCGCTAAATTGCTTATTGATAAATTAGCCTATTTAGGAACGAGTGATGCCGGCATTACAGTTATTAATGAAGCTGGCGTACAAAGACATTAAGAAGTAGCCTGGCTCCAAGATTGCGTCTTCATGTGTGAATAATGTACACTTCAATTATACAACTTCAAAATTGACTTGAGAACAAGGGAGAGATTTAAAGAACAAGAAAACAAAGTGAAGGTTAATGCATTATTACAAACCACCTTTGTTTTATTTTCTCTTTCGGCATATTTGTATTAATTACTACTACTTCACACCTACGTTACACTTAAAAAAATTTTTTTCGTGATAAGTAACTTATTGTATATGTTAAATCCACTCTAAACTCATAGACTTGATGCTCAAGTCAAAGTTTCTCACACTAACCTAAAGTGCAAATGCACTTTTGGTGTGCTTACTAGGGATGAGCTTCGTGTTCGAGTCGAACATACGTTCGACTCGAACATCGGCTGTTCGAGTCGAACATACGTTCGACTCGAACATCGGCTGTTCGATCGTTCGACGAAGATCGAACGATTTGGGCCGTTCGCGCCAAATTCGAGTGACGCGAACGGCCCACAATGCACTACGCCATCGCAGTGTCATCCAGGCGCTGTGATTGGCCAAGCATGCACTGTGACCCCGCATGCTTGGCCAATCACAGCGCCGGCAGCGAGGAGAGCAATGATTGGCCACAGGCAGGATGCCTGTGGCCAATTATTGCTGAGGGTGTTTAGTACACGCCCCACACTATAAAAGGCCGCCAGCACGGCGGCCTAGTGTAGTGTGTTCCGGAGCAGGGATAGAGCAGCATAGGCAGGGACAGTGACTGTTATTTCTTTCTTGCTTAACCTGGATTCCTTTAGTTTAGGGAAAGAGAAGGATAGGTAGGGAGAGTGTCAGTGTGTTTTGTGCTTGTGCTATAGTGTGCTTAAAAAAAACATTTATTCTAGGGACAGAAAACTGTAGGTAGGGACAGTGTCAGTTTCTTTCACTCTGCAAGTCCTTGTTTCCAGGGACCTGGAAGGACAGTGAGTGAATTGTCCTTGTGCTATATTGTGCTTAAAAAAACATTTATTCTAGGGACAGAAAACTGTAGGTAGGGAGAGTGTCAGTTTCTTTCACTCTGCAAGTCCTTGTTTCCAGGGACCTGGAAGGACAGTGACTGAATTGTCCTTGTGCTATATTGTGATTAAAAAAAACATTTATTCTAGGGACAGAAAACTGTAGGTAGGGAGAGTGTCAGTTTATTTCACTCTGCAAGTCCTTGTTTCCAGGGACCTGGAAGGACAGTGACTGAATTGTCCTTGTGCTATATTGTGCTTAAAAAAAACATTTATTCTAGGGACAGAAAACTGTAGGTAGGGAGAGTGTCAGTTTATTTCACTCTGCAAGTCCTTGTTTCCAGGGACCTGGAAGGACAGTGACTGAATTGTCCTTGTGCTATATTGTGATTAAAAAAAACATTTATTCTAGGGACAGAAAACTGTAGGTAGGGAGAGTGTCAGTTTCTTTCACTCTGCAAGTCCTTGTTTCCAGGGACCTGGAAGGACAGTGACTGAATTGTCCTTGTGCTATATTGTGATTAAAAAAAACATTTATTCTAGGGACAGAAAACTGTAGGTAGGGAGAGTGTCAGTTTATTTCACTCTGCAAGTCCTTGTTTCCAGGGACCTGGAAGGACAGTGACTGAATTGTCCTTGTGCTATATTGTGCTTAAAAAAAACATTTATTCTAGGGACAGAAAACTGTAGGTAGGGAGAGTGTCAGTTTATTTCACTCTGCAAGTCCTTGTTTCCAGGGACCTGGAAGGACAGTGACTGAATTGTCCTTGTGCTATATTGTGATTAAAAAAACATTTATTCTAGGGACAGAAAACTGTAGGTAGGGAGAGTGTCAGTTTATTTCACTCTGCAAGTCCTTGTTTCCAGGGACCTGGAAGGACAGTGACTGAATTGTCCTTGTGCTATATTGTGATTAAAAAAAACATTTATTCTAGGGACAGAAAACTGTAGGTAGGGAGAGTGTCAGTTTATTTCACTCTGCAAGTCCTTGTTTCCAGGGACCTGGAAGGACAGTGACTGAATTGTCCTTGTGCTATATTGTGATTAAAAAAAACATTTATTCTAGGGACAGAAAACTGTAGGTAGGGAGAGTGTCAGTTTATTTCACTCTGCAAGTCCTTGTTTCCAGGGACCTGGAAGGACAGTGAGTGAATTGTCCTTGTGTTATATTGTGATTAAAAAAAACATTTTTTCTAGGGACAGAAAACTGTAGGTAGGGAGAGTGTTTTTTTTCTTTCACTCTGCAAGTCCTTGTTTCCAGGGACCTGTAAGGACAGTGACTGAATTGTCCTTGTGCTATATTGTGATTAAAAAAACAATTATTCTAGGGACAGAAAACTGTAGGTAGGGAGAGTGTCAGTTTATTTCACTCTGCAAGTCCTTGTTTCCAGGGACCTGGAAGGACAGTGACTGAATTGTCCTTGTGCTATATTGTGATTAAAAAAAACATTTATTCTAGGGACAGAAAACTGTAGGTAGGGAGAGTGTCAGTTTATTTCACTCTGCAAGTCCTTGTTTCCAGGGACCTGGAAGGACAGTGACTGAATTGTCCTTGTGCTATATTGTGATTAAAAAAAACATTTATTCTAGGGACAGAAAACTGTAGGTAGGGAGAGTGTCAGTTTATTTCACTCTGCAAGTCCTTGTTTCCAGGGACCTGGAAGGACAGTGAGTGAATTGTCCTTGTGTTATATTGTGATTAAAAAAAACATTTTTTCTAGGGACAGAAAACTGTAGGTAGGGAGAGTGTTTTTTTTTCTTTCACTCTGCAAGTCCTTGTTTCCAGGGACCTGTAAGGACAGTGAGTGAATTGTCCTTGTGCTATATTGTGCTTAAAAAAAACATTTATTCTAGGGACAGAAAACTGTAGGTAGGGAGAGTGTCAGTTTATTTCACTCTGCAAGTCCTTGTTTCCAGGGACCTGGAAGGACAGTGAGTGAATTGTCCTTGTGTTATATTGTGATTAAAAAAAACATTTTTTCTAGGGACAGAAAACTGTAGGTAGGGAGAGTGTTTTTTTTCTTTCACTCTGCAAGTCCTTGTTTCCAGGGACCTGTAAGGACAGTGAGTGAATTGTCCTTGTGCTATATTGTGCTTAAAAAAAACATTTATTCTAGGGACAGAAAACTGTAGGTAGGGAGAGTGTCAGTTTATTTCACTCTGCAAGTCCTTGTTTCCAGGGATCTGGAAGGACAGTGACTGAATTGTCCTTGTGCTATATTGTGATTAAAAAAAACATTTATTCTAGGGACAGAAAACTGTAGGTAGGGAGAGTGTCAGTTTATTTCACTCTGCAAGTCCTTGTTTCCAGGGACCTGGAAGGACAGTGACTGAATTGTCCTTGTGCTATATTGTGATTAAAAAAAACATTTATTCTAGGGACAGAAAACTGTAGGTAGGGAGAGTGTCAGTTTATTTCACTCTGCAAGTCCTTGTTTCCAGGGACCTGGAAGGACAGTGACTGAATTGTCCTTGTGCTATATTGTGATTAAAAAAAACATTTATTCTAGGGACAGAAAACTGTAGGTAGGGAGAGTGTCAGTTTATTTCACTCTGCAAGTCCTTGTTTCCAGGGACCTGGAAGGACAGTGACTGAATTGTCCTTGTGCTATATTGTGATTAAAAAAAACATTTATTCTAGGGACAGAAAACTGTAGGTAGGGAGAGTGTCAGTTTATTTCACTCTGCAAGTCCTTGTTTCCAGGGACCTGGAAGGACAGTGAGTGAATTGTCCTTGTGTTATATTGTGATTAAAAAAAACATTTTTTCTAGGGACAGAAAACTGTAGGTAGGGAGAGTGTTTTTTTTCTTTCACTCTGCAAGTCCTTGTTTCCAGGGACCTGTAAGGACAGTGAGTGAATTGTCCTTGTGCTATATTGTGCTTAAAAAAAACATTTATTCTATGGACAGAAAACTGTAGGTAGGGAGAGTGTCAGTTTATTTCACTCTGCAAGTCCTTGTTTCCAGGGACCTGGAAGGACAGTGAGTGAATTGTCCTTGTGCTATATTGTGATTAAAAAAAACATTTATTCTAGGGACAGAAAACTGTAGGTAGGGAGAGTGTCAGTTTATTTCACTCTGCAAGTCCTTGTTTCCAGGGACCTGGAAGGACAGTGAGTGAATTGTCCTTGTGTTATATTGTGATTAAAAAAAACATTTTTTCTAGGGACAGAAAACTGTAGGTAGGGAGAGTGTTTTTTTTCTTTCACTCTGCAAGTCCTTGTTTCCAGGGACCTGTAAGGACAGTGAGTGAATTGTCCTTGTGCTATATTGTGCTTAAAAAAAACATTTATTCTAGGGACAGAAAACTGTAGGTAGGGAGAGTGTCAGTTTATTTCACTCTGCAAGTCCTTGTTTCCAGGGATCTGGAAGGACAGTGACTGAATTGTCCTTGTGCTATATTGTGATTAAAAAAAACATTTATTCTAGGGACAGAAAACTGTAGGTAGGGAGAGTGTCAGTTTATTTCACTCTGCAAGTCCTTGTTTCCAGGGACCTGGAAGGACAGTGACTGAATTGTCCTTGTGCTATATTGTGATTAAAAAAAACATTTATTCTAGGGACAGAAAACTGTAGGTAGGGAGAGTGTCAGTTTATTTCACTCTGCAAGTCCTTGTTTCAAGGGACAGAGAAGGACACCTGAAGGTAGCCCTTATTGCTTTTTTCCCATCTCCCTGCAGGCCATCTATTAGAATGTCTGGAAGGCAAACAAGGAGAGGCAGACAGTCAGGAGGCAATAAAAGAGGGCAAGCAGGCTCTGTGTCTGGGGGCAACAGTGCTGGTCGTGGACGCGGTGCATTGTCATCAGCACATGGCCATGGGACACGCTTGTCCTTCTTTTCGGCAGCTGGACATGTTGAGCCACATCATGCCGAAGACTTGGTAGAGTGGATGACCAAGCCCTCCTCCTCCTCCTCATCCTCTCTCACCCAGGCTCAGGGTACTGGAAAAGCAGCTGCCAAAGCGTCGTCTTCCCTGGTATCAATGTCAGACAAATCATCAGTCACTCCTTCCCTAGACCCACCATGTCCTCCTCCTGAGGAGTCCCCCGAACTGTTTCAGCACAGTGTTGGGTACATGCTCCAGGAGGATGCCCAGCGTTTCGAAGGGTCTGATGATGAAACCCAGCTAGAGGAAGGCAGTAGCGTGAGAGCAGACAGAGGGGATGCTCAAGAAGGACACCAATCTGGCAGTCATGTTCCAGCAGCTGCAGCATACTGCCAGATTGGCTCCAGTGATGAGGAGGGAGGGGATGATGAGGTCACTGACTCCACGTGGGTGCCTAATAGGAGAGAGGAGGAGGAGGAGGATGAGGAGGAGGCACATCTCCAACGAGGCAGGATGCCCTTTGGTGGCCAGCGTAAGGGCAGTACACCGACGGAATCACACCGCAGAGCTCCGCCTGTGCAGGGCGCTGCCTCTGCCCGTCATTCAAAAAGTTCTTTGGTGTGGGCCTTTTTTGAGGCTAGTGCATCAGATCGCACAGCTGCTGTTTGCAACATATGTCTCAAGCGTATATCGCGTGGCCAAAACATCAGCCGCTTGGGTACCACATGCCTGACCAGACATATGTTGACCTGCCATGCAGCTCGTTGGCAAGCCTACCTCAAAGACCCACACCAAAGAACAAAGCGGACCTCTCCTTGCACCGCATCAGCTGGGATCTCCAACCCCACTATAACTTCAGTCCTCTCTGAAACATGCACTGAGAGGAATGAAGGTGTAGAATTAGGTGTGTCACAGCCAAGTACTTGCGCCCACTCTGCTAGCAGTACACCGACGTCCGATTCTAGCAGGCAAATTTCCCTGCCCCAGCTGCTGGACCGTCGAAAGAAGTTCACTCCCAGCCATCCACATGCCCAGCGGTTGAATGCTAGCTTGGCTAAATTGCTAGCGCTTCAACTGCTGCCTTTTCAGTTGGTAGACTCGGCCCCCT